>JAIXND010000754.1:15053640-16291140 GCA_023646645.1 Varanus salvator macromaculatus | reverse complement strand
ACTGACAGAAAACAAGGGTGTCGTCCCTTTTTGCATCCCTTAGTTGTGATCTGGGTTGCCTGAGGATCGTGTAGGCAAGACAAGCCGGGGATGGTGGGGGGCGGGGGGGGGGGAGACATAAGGATCACTGAGGGGAGGTCTATGCTAGACCAGGAAAAGGCCATGGCAGGGGTGGCAGGTGTTGCAGTTACCTGCAGCACTTGTGCCATGTTTGTCTACCTCCCCCAGGAGGAGCCGGAATGCACTAAGTGCAAATTGGTACGGCCACCAGGGAACCAGCTGGGGAGACTCCCTTGGAGGAATGTTGCCTGCAGGAGGCAGAGGCTGGCACCATTGGCACTACACTCTCCATCGCCTGGCACTGACCTGAAGCTGAGAAATCCATTTTTTCCACTTGAGCAGGGTGAGGCTGCGCGTCCCCTGGGGGACCAGCCTGTTTGGGAAGCCCTGTGTGAGATCAGACATGGCCAGGTGGGCACTACTGGAAAAGTGACTGATGAGGAATGCCCCCCTATGAAGATACACTCTACGGATCCATAACCAAGCGAAAACATGATACTGTAGAAACCCAGTCACTGACACCGAGTGAGGTTGGCAGGTGGGTTGTGTGAATGCACAGATGGCCACTCAAAGAACAACAGTTACAGGTAAGCAACCTGCCTTTCTTCGTTGTAGCCTCTGTGCATCACACATATGGGTGAATAGCAAGCTTACCCAACCCAGAGGCGGGGTGGTGTTGTCACTGAAGAACAGAAGGAAGGACTGCACAACTAAAGGAGCAATCCTGTCTGGCACACACATCAAGGCGGTAATGTCTGGCAAATATGCAAGGGGTAGTCCAAGCGGCCCCCTTGCAAATGTCATGGAACAGAATGCCAGCGGAAAAAGCATAAGAAGCTGCAACAGCCCTCGTGGAATGGCCTCAGGGTATGACAGGTAAGTCCAGTTTAGAAAGCTGATAGTCCAGCTCAATGGTCTGGACAATCCATTTCGAGAGCCTTTGGGATCTGATGGGAGACGCCTTGCCATGTTCAGAGTACTTGATGAAAAGATGTCTGGTATTACAGAAAGATTCTGTGCAAGACCTGTAGAAGGTGAGGCAGTGACGAACGTCAAGGGAGTGTAGCAAGCGCTCTATGGGCATAGACAGTAGGAAAAAATGCTGGTAAGAGAATGTTCTGATTGACATGGAAGGGTGACATGACTTCCATGCTGGATCAGTACACAGAACAACCTTCTCCTTGTAGAAATTGAGATAAGGAGGGTCTATACGGAGTGCACAGAGTTCACTGGCCCTTCTAGCTGATGTGATAGCAATGAGGAGGGCAGTCTTCCATGACAAGAGACGTAAGTCGGTAGTTGCCAAGGGCTCGAAAGGAGGTTTGGTGAGCACTTGAAGGACAACAGAGAGGCTCCATGTTGGAACAATTGACCTAACTGGTGGCTGGATATTCTGTCATCTTCTAAGGAATCGACGAATAAGGACGTTAGACAATACCAATGAGTCTGCCACCTGGCCACGGGAGTGAGCGATTGCGGCGATGTAAACTTTAATGGATGAAGGTTTGAGTCCAGTTTGGTCTAATGATAAAAGAAATTGAAGAACATTTTCAATAGAGGCTGAATAAGCAGTAAAGTGGTTGGTTTTGGCAAAAGATATGAAACGTTTCCATTTAGCTGCATATGAACACGAGTCATAGGTCTTAGCACAGACTGGAGAATTAATTGAATATCAGGATGTAGAGCACTTGAATCTGATGGAGCATTTGTCGGTATTGAGGGAGAATGAACAGCTGTGTCCAGACACTACCGGGTCAATGTCGGGACTGAGAGAGCCGTTGGTACCAAGGGAGTAGTGTGATTTATTGCATGAGCCAGGCTGGTAGATTAAGCAAATGAAGGTCCGGGTGGCGTACCGCCACGTTCTGTTGAGTTATGAGATGAGGTATGGAAGGCAGTCGCTGAAAGGTGTTGCCGGACAGAGAACAGTAGGAAACCAGGGTTGGCGAGGCCACCAGGGAGTGACAAGAATTCCTCAAGCCTCGAAGGTGATCTTGGCGAGAATTCTCATGATGAGTAGTATCGGAATTCTCATATAAAAGAATGTGTTCATCCATGGGATCATTAGAGCATCCCCTCTCAAATCCAGACCGATGCCCTCTCAGGAGCAATAGGCTTTGCAGACCATATTTGTGTGAGTGTCTGGAGGGCCCCAGGTCTGAAAAAGGTGATGGCAGATCTGACAATCCCAACTCCCATTTGCAAGTCTTCGACATCTGTCCTGGTGAAGGCCTGGCAATGGCCGCATTTATTGGTCCTATGACCTTCTCCGAGGCAAAGGTGGCACAGGTCATGTGGATCAGTGGGGGGCATCTTGGACCCACACTGAGAACACTTGTGGAAAGCCGCACGCTAAGCCATCGAAATTGAAAAAGAGAAGATAGCGAAGCTAAGAAATGTAAGAAGAGAATAAACCTTTTTTTGGAGGGGGGAGAGGAAAAGGGAAAAAAGGGGGGATGTGAAGAAAAGCTTCTAATGGGGAGGGATGAATAACTTGGAAATCTTAACAAGAAAGGTAAGAGAACAGGGAACAACAGTTTTAAAGGGGATCAAGATACGCAATATAGCTATGAACTGAAAGACGAAAGGCTCGAGGCACAGCAAATGGCGATTGCAAGAAGACTGAGGAAATGGCGGGCACTCCACCTCCTTATACTATGGGGGGGAGGGGTGTGGAGTTCCTGCTTTTTTAGCTTTTAAGCTTTTAAATCTTCCTAGCTACAGGCACTGCGCAGGCGCAGCACTCATAGGTGTGATGCACAGAGGCCACAACGAAGAGCTAATGTAAAATCATTGTAATCTGTCAGTCAAAATTGCAGTTAATATTTTAGTATCAATATTAATAAAACAGATCAATAATGACCTCCAGGGAATGGCAACTTGAAGCAGCAGCAGCATTGCCTGATCTTGTCTAGATAATTATAAATTGTCTTTGACGGGTTTTTTTACCTCTAGAAAGGATAGGTGGGCTTGAAGACTCTTGGTCTACAGCTCTGATTACAGCAAGATGATCAGATAAGGTAAACTGAAACAAGTTAAAAAGTTAACCTCCCACATTTATACCCTGTCTGTCTGTCTGTCTGTCTGTCTCTTTCATTTTATTACTATTTATTTTTACATTATATCATTTTCTTTGCCATGGGAATAATATTCTAACTTGCTGCAACTTAGACTCTTAAGGCATTTTTGCTTGCATATTTTGAAAGGATTCTGAAATGGATAGTCTTTTGATGATTGATGACATTTCATTTGCATAGCTGTTTAATGTTTCTACTTTAGAACTAAGAATTATGAACAGTGTAAACTGACCTTGGCTTGAGACTATTATCTGGGAGTATTTCTGTACTCATTTTGTGGCTTTTGAATTGAAATAAAGGACAACAACACTTTCCAGACAACTCAGATTTGAGGCTGAGATTTTGGCTGAGATTCAGATATTTTTTTTTAAAAGTAAGTTTAAGTAAGTAAACATCTTAGCTAATCTATTTGGTGATAGATACCATCTATAGAACATTTTATACAGATTTTCTTTGTATGAGGTTGCTAATGTTACTTTAATATTTCTTTCCAACAGCTTTTGCCATTTCTTTAGCTCAATATTGTATCCAAAATTTTGTGCCCACATTATCATAGTTTCCTTAACTTGTTCATCTTCCATTCTCCTATCCAAAAGAAAATTATACAACCTTTTAATCATTTTCTCATCTGATTTTAAGATCACATGGTCAAATGTTGTTAACTCCTTATAAAAACCCCACATTTTATAATCTTTAACATATCTCGATTGTATTTGAACCTTTTGCCACCAAGAAATATTAATTCCCTACTCTTGTAGTTCTTGGCTCGGTTTCAATCCTCCATCATTATCCAGAGTATCATCATATCGCACAATCATATCAAAATTCGATACATTTGGATATAGAAGAGCTTCCATAGGTGAAAGCCATCTTGGTAATTTAGTGTACAGTTTTGCCTTTAGCTTTTCCCACACCGACATTAATGACTTTCTAATATAATGGTTTAAAAAGCAACCATGTGCCTTACACTTCTCATATCACATATAAGTGTCCCAATCCATTTGCAAATCATGCCCTTCAAGATAAAGGATTCTCTTTTTTCTTAAGGTTATCCATTCTTTTGGCCATGTTAAGACAGAAGCTTGATAATACAGCATCCAATCAGGAAGACCAAAACCCCCATTCCCTTTAGCCTCTTGAAACATTTTTAATTTAATCCTTGGTTTCTTCTTTTTTCATACAAATCTCAAAATTTGGGTGTTTAGATCATCAAAAAAATTTATCAATTTTTATGGGAATTGTTTGGAATAAAAATAAAAACTTTGGTAATATATTCATTTTAACTATTGCTATTCTTCCCAACAAAGATAATTGCAAATCATTTTTCCAGGTCACTCTTAATTTCCTTAAATAGTTTATCATAGCTATCTTCTTTCAATGTAGTGCATTTAGCTGTAAGAAAAATCCCCAAATATTTAACCTTTTTAACAATTTGAAGATCTACTTGTTCCATCAGTTTTTCTCTGCTCCTATGTGAGATTTTTCACTAGTAATTTCGTCTTCTCTCTATTTATTTTCATCCCAGTAACTTCACCATATTCTTCTATCTTTTGTAGAAGTTTAGACGTTGTTACCAAGGGTTCCTCAAGGTACTAAAGTCATCTGCAAATGCTTGCAGTTTATAGCTTTCATCTCTAATTCTAGCGCCTTTAATTTCCTTATCTTCTCTAATATTTCTTTTTAACACTTCAAAAATCAATATAAATAACAATGGGGATAAAGGACATCCTTGTCTTGTGCCCTTTTGAATATCTATAGTATTTGTAAGTTCTCCATTAATTATAATCCTGGCAGTCTGTTTTTGATAAATGCTTAATATTGCATTAATAAATTTTTCACCAAATTCCATTTGTGCTAGTTCTGTTTCATGAATTGCCAGTTAACATTATCAAAGGCCTTCTGTGCATCCAAATACAATAGTGCCATTGGTTTTTCAGAGTGAACCTCATAATACTCTAAAATATCCAAAATAATTCTCATGTTGTTCCTCATGTTGTTCCTTTTAGGTAAAAAGCCATTTTGATCTGGATGTATAAAGTCTGTTAAATACTTCTTCAGTCTTTCTGCCATTACAGAGGCAAAAGTTTTGTAATCCACATTTAAAAGTGGTATCAGTCTATAATTCTGGTTCTGTGTCAAGTCCGTATCTTCTTTCGGTATTAAGGTAATTTTTGCCTCAGTCCAAGTATTCGGTATTTTAGCATCTGACACATATCCTTAAAAGGCATAGACAGGATTCCTTCAAAGGCTTTACAGAACTCTGCTGGTAGCCCATCCGAGCCTGGGGTTTTGTCATTCTTTTGTCTCTTGATTGCCTCAGTTACTTCTGTCATTGTTATTTCTTCATTTAATATTTTTTGGTATTTCTCCGACAACTTTGGTAAATTTCCCTTTCAAATATACTCATTAACTTTCTCAATTGGAATGTATTTATTCTGGTACAGCTTTACAAAAAAGTCTTCCACTATTTTCTTAATTAATATACTTTGTACCTGCAGTTGTCCTTCTCCATTGTGATTCAGATTTTTTAAGGCATTTCTGTTTACCTACTTGGAAAGAATTTGAAAGGAATATTCTCTTAACATCTTGTTTGAACTTTAATAAGACCTTAATTTTGCATTTGCAAATTGTATGCTACATTGTAAACTGACCTTGGCTGAAGTTTCAGTGTGAGAGAAGAGACAGCTATCTCCCTCCTCCACTGCCTTTTTCTGAGGGAGATAGTTGTTCAAGCTGGGTGATTTTTGTTGTTGCTTCTGACCTGATCTATATATGATTTGTTACAAAGAACAACTACATCTCCCTGATGGCACTGGGGGTGCAATTTCTGTGTTTTTTCTGGTCTGGGTCCCCCTCGTTTTTGGCCATGGGTGGCGGAGAACAAAGAACAAAGCATGATGCAGCACAAAATGAGTTGAAGACTATTAGTGCCACTTGTTGGACTTGAAGACTGTTTTCATAGCAGGGGGCTTTGACTTCCAGTGTCTGAACAATGCCTCTTTTAAACAAATTAATCCAAACAAATATTTTAATAGCGATAGAATGGGATTAATAATTCTAACATTGATAGAAGGCTAGCTAATTGGCTTTATCTACCTCTGCCTCTCGTCCTTTTTTCCCTCTCTCTTCTTGCCTTTTCTTCTTTCTTCTTTTCCTGGTATCTCCTCCTCTCTTAACTTTTCTGCTTTAAGCTGTAGTGTTAAATTGTGAATTTATTCATAGTCGTGAAGAAATGTGAAAGGCAGATGTGTGGAGGAGCAGAGGAAAAGAGAGAAGAACTAGTGAGACAAGGAAGTCTGAATTGGATGCTGGAAAACTGATGATCAATTTGAAAAGAGGTTATTGTCTAAGCATTTTAAATTTAATATCAGAGACAAAATGATGATTTTATCAATAAACATTAATGAACTGAATTCTTCCCAACAGAACTAAAGTGGTTTCCTATGAGTCCTGAGAATATGCTTTTAAATATGGTGCCAGAGCACCTTTCCAAGAATATGTCAGAGTTATTTAGGTATGTGATGACTGAAGCAAGAATCACTGTTGCTTCTGGATGGAGGTCATTGCAGTCCCCACCAACTGAAGAGTGGAGAAGTGGATTGGCGGAGTGCACTGTGATGGCAAGGTTGGCTGGCTGTGTAAGTAGAAGACTGTTAGGGGAATTTGATGATAAATGGAAATTTTACTGTGCGCAGCATGATTAATGGGATCTGAGGGAAGTTGAAAAGAAAAGCAAAGCAAAGCAAAGCAAAGCAAAGCAAAGCAAAGCAAAGCAAAGCAAAGCAGTAGAGGATTTAAAGTGATTGGAAGATTTGTTGTGTATAGATTAATGATTTCTTTTTTTGTTAAACACTATGAGGGGGGATGATTGTATAGGTTGGATCTGTATAGAATTCCCTTGACAACTTTGTCCATTTTAGCTTACTTTGATTATTTTAGTTTTGTTTTCCATTCTTTTTAAGAAAATAAAAATAAAGGAATAGATCAATAATTAGCACACAGGGTGAGAGCTCTATCTGGTTTAGGAATTAACTGTACTATGAACATCACTGAGTACTAACAAAAGAAAACCTATTTCAGATTTAGAGTTATAGAAATGATAAAGCTCAGAAACCAGAAACATAAAAAATGATTTATTTTACAGAAAATGTTTTATTTCTACTGAATTGGAAAGAGAGCCTTTTGTCAGCCACAGCTGGCTAATTATGGACATTCTTAGAGAGTGATAGATTAGTCATGGTAGTATAGGCATTGATAACCTCAGATTCTCTTACTGAAACCTGCTGTATTGGGTGCTGCCTTTGTAAATGGTCCAGAAGCCATAGCTAATGCTGGATACAGTAGCAAGGCTGCTAACCAGGGCAGTAACTTAAAGTCTTGCTAAAAGATTTAGACAGGCTGCCAATATGGTACTTGGCAAAACTGAAGATGATGTTAATATGTCAAATCCTAAACTACTTTGGCTCAGTTTTTTTCCAAAAGTACCACCAGGCAGAAATGAAATTTCCAACTCTACTATTCTATGATTCTAAACTGAAGTCTTGCCACACACCAAAGATGGAAAATTAATCTGCTAGCATAAACATGCCAAATCAGGTAGTACCATTAGCCCAGTCTATTCAGCAACAGGGATGTGCTCCATTTTTCTCTATTCAAGTAGTGCATGAAGGGAACACTAACTGCAAGCAGGCATGAAAATATGCCTGAAAGGTGATGCTCCCCCAGACCTGCCACAAGTGTCTTTCAATTCCTCCCAAAAGGCTATATTCTGCAATAAAAATGAAGCTAATAAAAATAGTACAACAGTATTTATAAGCCTATAAAGTTGAATTTACAGCATAAGATCTAAACTCATTTAGTAAAAGGTCTTCAACACAGTTTATAAAAAATGTGTTGTGACAAAGCATGATGAATTACCTCTGTCTGGGCTTTAGGATCTCCAGATCTTGCTCTTTCCATCAATTCTTCAAAATACATCTCTGGTTCTTCCATAGTGACCTCTAACAAAAAAAAAATCAGAAGAGACTTAAACTTTATTTGCAGTCTAGTATAAAAAGGAACTTTGTGGTTAGGAACATATATAAGCACCAGGCAATTGTGCAGTAAAGTGAATCAGAGCCAAATTAAGACATGACTGTCAAAGTTCTAACTTTCAGAAATGCATGCTTTGCCACTGCAAATGATAGCATTAACAAATCATGAGATACTTCACATTTATCATTTTTAAAGGTTTTCATATTTTGATGTTCTGCTTGGTATATGATTAGCTTTACTATGCAGGAATTGTAGTGAGTTATAGTTGGACTTAGGGCCACTCTAGGGTAGCAAATGTGTGTGCGTGCAAAACTTCACAAGTAACACTAACATTCTGCTTGTTTACTGTTTCTCTCTTCCCTACCTCCTCCATTAAGTTGATTAATCTTTATCTGCAGGACATGTTTATTTTCAGATTAAAACCAGGCCCTTTAAAGAGCTCTGACTCATATAAATTAATGGCTATTATTGAGAATATATGCATATTTTAAAAGGTCACCTTCTTGCTTCTTGGAAGGAAATTAGTATCTCCTCTTAACTTTTTGAAGGCAATATACACTCCTGCTATATAACTCATGACCTCAAGGGAGCAATTCTAAGCCCCTGAATTCAGAGGCTTGCAGTCATCCTAAGAAGGGCAGGAAGAGTGACAGAGGAAGCTTCATCTCCATGTCCTCCGACCTTGCAGTTTTCAAAGTTTTTTGTAGGAGGAGGAAAGTCAATTGGAAAAGTTTCAGAGCAGCTCATAAACACTTCCTTTTCTGACTCAATTAGCCAGTTGTGCTGATTTACAATTAGGCAACCTGCAGCCTGCTATCTGTTGGAGATAGCAGCATTTCACCCCAGTGTTGACCTTGATCTTTCAGACTGGTCTGGTCTTTGACTTTTGCTTACCAGCTGGACATGCTGCCTGACCTAGATGTTTCACACAATGAATTCTATAGCCTGACCTCTGGGCTATGGTTTCTCCTTTTGAAGATATTATAACCTGGACTTGACACTTGCTGGCACAGGAGCAGGAAAAAATCTGAACTAATCTATGACACTCTGATGCTGTCTAAGAGCAACAGGATTGCTAAGTCTTCTGGAAAAAAAACCCCCTATGTATGCTTCTTTGCCATGAAACCCCATGGATAGTACCAAAAGGCAAAAAGATATGATGCCAGAAGATGAGTCCCTCAGGTCGGAAGACTGGGGAAGAGCGGAGGGCTAGTACTAGTAGTGCCAGAAAGAATGAAGCAACTGGGTCAAAGCCGAAAGGACACTCAGTTTCAGGTGTATCTGGGGGTGAAAGGAAAGTCTGATGGTGCAAAGATCTATACTCCATAGGAACCTGGAATGTAAGATCCATGAATCAAGGCAAGCTGGATGTGGTCAAACATGAGATGACAAGACTGAACATCGACATCTTAGGAATCAGTGAACTAAAATGGACAGGAATGGGTGAATTTAATTCAGATGACCATCATGTATACTACTGTGGGCAAGAATCCCTCAGAAGAAATGGAGTAGCCTTCATAGTCAATTAAAGAGTAGGAAAAGCAGTACTGGGATACAATCTCCAAAATGACAGAATGCTCTCAGTTCGAATCCAAGGCAAACCATCCAACATCACAATAGTCCAAGTCTATGCCCCAACCACTGGTGCTGAAGAGGCTGAAGTTGACTGGTTCTATGAAGGCCTACAACACCTTCTAGAATTAACACCCAAAAATGATGTCCTTATCATCATGGGGGTTGGAATGCTAAAGTAGGAAGCCAAAAGATAACCGGAATAACAGGCAGGTTTGGCCTTGGAGTACAAAATGAAGCAGGGCACAGGCTGGTAGAATTTTGTCAAGAGAATACGATGGTCATAGCAAGCACTCTTTTCCAACAACCCAAGAGACGACTCTACACATGGACATCACCAGACGGTCAACACAGAAATCAGACTGACTATGTGCTCAGCAGCCAAAGATGGAGAAGCTCTATACAGTCAGTAAAAACTAGACCAGGAGCTGACTGTGGCTCAGATCATGAGCTTCTGGTGGCAAAATTTAGGCTTAAATTGAAGAAAGTAGGGAAAAGCACTAGGCCACTCAGGTATGACATAAATCATATCCCTGATGAATATACAGTAGAGGTGACAAATAGATTGAAGGAATTAGATCTGATAGACAGAGTGCCTGAAGAACTTTGGATGGAGGTTCGCAACATTGTAGAAGAGGTAGCAACTAAAACCTTCCCAAAGAAAAAGAAATGCAAAAGAAAGCAAAATGGCTGTCTGAGGAAGCTTTACAATTAGCTGAGGAAAGAAGGGAAGTGAAAGGCAAGGGAGAAAGAGAAGGATACACCCAATTGAATGCAGAATTCCAGAGAAAAGCTAGAAGAGATAAGAATGCCTTCCTAAATGAACAGTGCAAAGAATAGAAGAAAACAATAGAATAGGGAGGACCAGAGATCTCTTCAAGAAAATTGGAGATATGAAGGGAACATTTCATGCAAAGATGGGCATGCTAAAGGACCAAAATGGCAGGGACCTAACAGAGGCAGACGACATTAAGAAGAGGTGGCAAGTTTACACAGAAGAACTATACAAGAAAGAGCTTAACGTCCCTGATAACCATGATGGGGTGGTCACTAACCTCAAGCCAAACATCCTGGAATGTGAAGTCAAATGGGCCTTAGGAAGTTTGAGCAACAACAAAGCTAGTGGAGGCGACAGTATTCCAGCTGAGCTATTCAAAATCTTAAAAGACGATGCAGTAAAAGTGCTTCACTCAATATGTCAACAAACTTGGAAAACTCAACAGTGGCCACAGGATTGGAAAAGATCAGCTTACATTCTGATCCCAAAGAAGGGCAATGCCAAAGAATGTTCAAACTACCGCACCATTGCACTCATTTCACATGCTAGCAAAGTGATGCTCAAAATCCTACAAGCTAGGCTCCAGCAGTATGTGGACCGAGAACTACCAGAAGTACAGACAGGATTTCGAAGAGGGAGAGGAACTAGAGATCAAATTGCCAACATATGCTGGATCATGGAGAAAGCTAGGGAGTTTCAGAAAAACATCTACTTCTGCTTCATTGATTGTGTGGATCACAACAAATTGTGGGACGTTCTTAAAGAGATGGGAGTACCAGACCATCTTATTTGTCTCTTGAGAAACCTATATGTGGGTCAAGAAGCAACAGTGAGAACTGGACACGGAACCACTGATTGGTTCAAAATTGAGAAAGGAGTCTGGGAAGGCTGTATACTGTCGCCCTGCCTATTTAACTTATATGCAGAGCACATCATGAGAAAGGTGGGGCTAGATGAATCACCAGTTGGAATTAAGATTGCTGGGAGAAATATCAACAACCTCAGATATGCAGATGATACCACTCTAACGGCAGAAAGTGAAGAGGAACTAAAGAGCCTCTTGATGCGGGTGAAGGAAGAGAGCGCAAAAGTTGGCTTGAAACTCAACATTAAGAAAACTAAGATTATGGCATCCGGTCCTCTCACTTCCTGGCAAATAGATGGGGAAGAAATGGAGGTAGTGACAGATTTTATTTTCCTGGGCTCCAAGATCACCACAGATGGGGACTGCGGTCAAGAAATTAAAAGACACTTGCTCCTGGGGAGGAAAGCTATGGCAAATCTAGACAGCATACTAAAAAGCAGAGACATCACCCTGCCAACAAAAGTGCGTACAGTCAAGGCTATGGTTTTCCCAGTTGCAATGTATGGCTGTGAAAGCTGGACCATAAGGAAGGCTGAGCGCCGAAGGATTCAGGCCTTTGAATTGTGGTGCTGGAGGAGACTCTTGAGAGTCCCTTGGATCGCAAAGCGATCAAACAGGTCAGTGCTAGAGGAGATCAATCCTGACTACTCTTTAGAAGGCCAGATACTGAAGATGGAACTCAAATACTTTGGTCACCTGATGAGAAGGAAGGACTTCCTGGAGAAGAGCCTAATGCTGGGAACAATAGATGGCAAAAGGAGGAGGGGATGGCAGAGGTTGAGGGGCTGGATGGGGTCACTGAAACAGTCAGCGTGAGCTTAGGTGGACTCCGGGGGATGGTGGAAGACAGGAAGGCCTGGAGGAATGTTGTCCATGGGGTTGCGATGGGTCGGACAGGACCTCGTGACTAACAACAAGGATGCTTCTTTCACACTGTGGCTCTAGGATGCCTCTAGGGCTAGCATATAATATGCCTCAGGGGAGCCTACTGGGCAGCAAAGATAAGGCTGAACATAGGTGTTAGGAGGTGGAGGAGCTCATTCATCTTCCCACGGCAGAGATGACAGGACATGGCCAAAAATCTACTTGGGAGGAACAAGACGCAAAACTTGGTTTGTGGGGATGTGCAGGCACACTCACAGCTCCATGAGATTGGTGGCCAGGGCAGGGACAGCTATGCTGGGAAAGGAAGAATAAAGGCAGGGACCAAAAGAATGGATGGGGGTAGGCAAAAGGGTGAGAGAGCAGAGGAGGGAAGGGAAGGACATGGACAAGGAGACACACAAAAGCAGCCTTTGGGAGACAGCTGGAAGCAACTGGCATTGCCACAATGCACAGAAAGCCAGACAGGGGCAGCAAGGGCAGAACCTGTGCCCAAAACGCAGCTCCTCACCTTCTCAAAGGTGATGCCGCTCTTTGCCTTAGAAACAGGGGTGAGGAAGGGTCCAGGCGAGGAGAGGGCTTTGGCGCTTTGGGCAGCATGGCCAAGACAGATGCTGTAAACCATAAATATAAGGACCTGCTGGGTGAGCTTGCTTCCTCGCAAGTTTTACATGGAACAAGGCGCCTTCAACAAGTCCCTCCCTCCTAATCCTATTGCAATAGCCAATGAGATGATGTTCCTTTGCTGCTCTGACAGCATTTAAATATCTGCTTAGGGAGTCCTTAGGACTTATTTAGCATGTAGCACATATTGCCAGGGAGTCTAAAATGTTTTGCATACAGATGTTCCAGCACCTGCAGCTGCTAGTCTGTTATTGTGCTGGTGCACCATGTGGGGCGAACTAGTTTAGCTCCGTTTGACCAGTGATGTTCTTATTGAAATCAGTTCATCCAGGGCTTTTCTGTGCTGATCCTCTCTGCCTAGTGTACCCAGGCAGATCTAGCACCAGTGCTTGCTTTCATTGTGAACGAAGCCAGCAGGTTTCTCATCAAGGAGTGGTGGTCCCTATTTATCTACTTGCAGATAGTATGCTTTTGAACTGCTAGGTAGGCAGGAGCTAGGGGCAGACGACAGAGGCTCACTCCGTCCCGCAAGGCTGGGCTCAAACAGCTAGAGTGTTGACCATTTCTGATCACCAGTTCTAATGTCATTAAAGCACTGCGCCACTGTGTCCCTCCCTCCCTTCCTTAGGACTAATTTGTGGAATGTAAGTAGAATGAATGAATGAACGAACAAATAAATAAATAAACCTGACTGCAGGCAGATAATGGGATTTGATTGCATCCCATTTCTACTCAAGTTGTCTCCTATTTTGTTTCATCACTCTCAGCTCCAGGGTATACCACAAAGCCATATGACTTTTTTGTAAAAGAAGTCACTTAGGAACAATCATGTGAACTGCCTGGGTTACAACTTCTATGATTGTGTGACTTAGAGAAAAAGGAGAGTAAGGAAAAACATGATAAAGGCATACAAATTAATCACAGTATGGAGAAAGTGGACAGAAAGATTTTTTTTCTCCTACTTTCATGATACTAGATTCTGGGGTCATCCCATGAACTGCTTTTTCTACACAGTGCACAGTTAAACTTCCACAAAATGCAGTGATGGACAACAATTTGGGTGGCTTTAATGTAGTCCAGATGGCCATATGCTACCTCCACTTTCAGAGGCAGTGTACCTATTTACACCAATTGTTGGGGAACACAGAGAGACGGGTGCTGTGGGTCCCTGTGAGCAGCTGTTTGGTCAAGATGTGAACAGAATGCTGGACTAGATGGTGCCTTGATTTGAGCTAGCATGCCTCTTCTTATGTTTTTAATGTGCATGTGAAATGCCAAACACAATTGAACTAGGAGAAGCCAGGAGGTGGTGGAGAATCACCTAGACTCAGAAATGTTTTAAAATAAACATACAAAGTTAAGAAAAAGACCTTAATTCCACTGTTCCTTTTCAAATCAATGTACACAGAATCAACTGCTTACCTCTTAAGTGCTAAGTTTCAAAAAATTCAATGAATAGAAGATGAGTATCTTGGGAATGTAATAGATTTGCACAAGAAAAGTGTGAGGAAGGAGGGGCAAGCAGGAAAAAATGAAAATGAAACCTTTTGAGCATAATACTCTACATGTCTTTGGATCTTTTTGTGTATAGACTCAGATTTATCATATTGTTCATTCTCTGGAGGAGAAAACCTATAATGGCAGCAGGCTGTAAAAGAGATTCTAGTTTGGAAATATTATCATGAAGTTCCTCTACCTATGGATAAGGCAAATTATGTAGAAAACCATGATTTAAAACTAGTCTTACTAACTAGTAATTTAAATGACTTAAATCATGATTTAAAGTGATCTGATTTAAATCAAATCCACCCTAGCTACAGAGGAAGAATATAGGCAGGTAGCACTGAATTTTAGGGTTGGTGCCAGGAATGCTAAAGCTAGGAATGAACTGAGGCTAGCAGGGGATACTAAAAGCAACAAAAAAGGCTTCTTCAGGTAAGTCCAAAGTAAAAGACAGAGGAAAGAAATGGGAGTTCAGCTACTCAATATTGATGGTAAAATGGTAACAGATAACAGAGAAAAAGCAGAAGTACTCAATTCCTAGTTTGGTTCAGTATCCTCCCATGGGAGGATTACACCCATGCCTAGAATTCAACAAGTATAACTCCTCAGTCTCCTCCCAAAGAAAATCTATGGCATTCCTAATAAAGAGAAAGTACAAGATGAAGGAGCAGGATAGTAGCACAAGACTCAGGCAAATGCTCAAGGATCATCTAATTGGTTGAATTAGTTCAAATCTCCAGGGACTGATGAACTCCATCCTAAAGTCATAAAGAACTGGCAGAAGACCTTTCAGAATCACTACTATCTTTAAGAAATGATGGAGGACAGGGGAGATGTCAGATGACCAGAGAAGGGCGAATGTGGTTCCTACCTTCAAGAAGGGGGGGCGGGGACTCTGAGAAGTCAGTCTTACATCAATTCCTGCAAAAATTCTGGAGCAGTTTATAAAGCAGTCATTCTGCAATGCTTTGAAAACAATGCAGTGATTAATAGAAGCCAGCATGGATTTCTCAAGAACAAATCTGATTTTATTTTTTGATTGGGTAAACTCCCTGATAGAATATGTCCACAGCATTCCCACAATCTATCTTGACTTTGGGCAAAGCTTTTGACAAAGTGCCTTATGATATCCTGATCAGCAAAACAGCTAAAAGTGGACTAGATTGAACAACAATCAGGTGCAGCCATAGTTGGCTACGGAACTGGGATCAAAGAGTGTTCAGCAATGGCACTTTCTCCAGCAGGGAGAGGTCCTAAGTAGGGTACTGGAGTTCTGTCCTGGGCCCAGTGCTTTTCAACATTTTTATTAATGATTTGGATGAGAAAGTGCAGAGAATGATGATCAGATTTGCAGATGACACAAAACTGGTTGGGATAGCTAATACGTTGGAAGGTAGAAAGAAGATTCAAGGTGGTCTTGATAGGTTGGATCACTGGACTGAAAACAACAGAATGAAATTCAATAGAGACGACTTCTGGTTGGCGTCGTGGCAAGATGGCTGTGAAGAACGGGGGCTCCCATTATCACGCCGGTAATTGTTTGACTGAGAGCCGGGAGAGGCTCATCCAAGCCCTGTCGGGGCAGGGATTAGGCGTCCGAACATTCTTCTGGTTGGTGTGGGGTGGCGGCTCCGCTTTTACTGGGAGAAATTCGGGCTTTTCTCAATCGAACAACACAGGAGAGAGATCAGCTCCCTGCAAGCCATAGACGACCGGATATAGCATAGAATAATAGCTAGAAGTTCATTGGACCTGCTGGGTGAGCATTTCTATTTTTTTTTTTTTTCAAGATTACCCGTGAAAGAACTGAAGCAGTTACTAATTGGCATAAAGAAGAAAGAAAAGCCCCTTTGATGGAGGGAGGAATTCCCCCTCCCCTCCACGGAGTTTTAAGCGGCGACTGATCAGGGGGAGAGGAATTGAGGCTTTTTTTTGGAAAGCATGAGGCTGGAGAGAAAGACTTCTTTTTTCTAACCTCCCCAAGGGCAAAGAATTAGAATAGATAACTATTGTGGAATAAGTGATAGAAGGACAAACTTCTCTTAATTGCTGAACGGCCATTTTTATCTTGTCTTATTGTCGTTGTCCCAGTCCTTCTTTAAAACAATCTTTGTGCCGTCATTTAAAGACAAAATAGCCCTTTGCTGCCATCCTGTGGCTATTGGATTTATAGCAAGTTTCCTTCTTTTTTCTTTTCTCTCTTTTTGTTGCTGTCTTGTAATTTTTGACAAAAAATTATCACCATGAAAAAAATACATTCTTCCTCCTCTTCAGCACCTACATCAGCTGCTCAGAGTCCCACTCACCAGTCTAAAGTGGCAGATGCCAAAAAATATCAAAAAGAGCTACAAATGATTTCTTTTGTCGATACAGACATCCTTAACAGCTTTGCAAGCATCCCAAGAGGAGATGTCAACACGACAGGGAAGCATGTCAATTGAACAAAAAAGCTTTGCAAATGAACAAAGAGAACGTCTTGTTAAATTGGATAACTCTATTAAGGAGGTATCAACCCAATTGGTGGACATTCAACTTAAAATGGAACAGAATACACAAAAAATACAGCAAGTGCATGAAAAACTTGAACCGGTAGATAAAGAAACACAGTTAATAAAGCAAACAAATAAGTCACTATGGGATTCGGTTGCCATATTAGAGATGGAGAAGGCATCTAACTATTTGAGATTTCAGAATATACCTGAAGGAAAGAATGAGGACCTACGGGATTTAATGACTCACATGTTGGCAGAGTCGTTAGAGCTAGAAAATGAAGAGATGAGAGCAGGGATTGACCTTATTTCAGCTTATGCCAGGAAAAATTAACTTCTGAGGGAAGTCCATATCAAATTTGCTCAAAGGTCTGTAAGAGACAATGTTTTGAGAAACCTTTAAAGGTGGATGATCAACATGAGGTGACGGTTCTGAAGCAAATTCCATGGAGGATTAGAGAAGGACGAAAGAAATACTTATTCCTTACTACAAAGCTGACTAAGAAAGAGATTATGTTTAGGTGGCTAACGCCAGAAGGAATATTTTTCACCTGAAACTCTACAAGATACAAACTGGACTCAATCTTTAAGGCACAAGAGTTTTATGAAAAATTCAGACGTATGCTTGAAGAGGAAGAACCGGGTGCCTCAAAAGGAGGAGGAAAAGGTGCCGAACCAATGGAACTAACAACATATCACTCTGAGGAAGGAGAAATGGTGAATACCGACTCACAACAAGAAGTACAGACACTGGAACCAAAGGAAAAGAAAAAAGGTAGGAGTGTGAAGTCGAAGAATAAGTAGATAAATAAATATTCTTTAAACATGGCCTTTAAAAGGGAAGGAAAAATTGAATTGCTCTCTTTAAATGTTAATGGACTAAATGGACCCTCTAAGAGGAGAAGAATTCTCTCTCAACTTCAAAAACAAAAATTAGATATAATTTGCCTACAAGAAACACATATTAAGAAACAACATGTTAAACTTTTGGAATGTTCAAAGCTTGGAAAGTTATTTATATATTCTGCTTCTCAAAAGAAGAGAGGTCTAGCATTATACATTAAGGAAAAACTAGACCCTAAATCAGGGCTTAAAATTTCAAATTTAGACCTACTAGCCAGGCAAAAACCTTACTCTCCACCTGGAGTGTGCAACCTCGCGGGGCAGAGACATCCCCCCAGATCCTCCGCCACCCCCTCCCCAGCCCTCCCATTCATTCATTCAAAACGTTTCATGTTTGTTTATTTTATTTATTTAAAACATTTCTATGTTTATTTTATTTATTTAAAACATTTCTATGCCGCCCCATCGCAACAAAGCCTCGGGATGGCTCACAACAAAACAAAATATACAAATAAATAACAACATGACAAAAAATTTACATTGTCCCATTGCATCCTCTGGTTCCTTCCAGCTTTCCAGTGCACTGGAATGGCGGGATGCGGGGCGGGGGCAGGAAAAGCTCTCCCAATTCACATCGCTTGGCCCCTTCAGGAAGGCGGAGACCCCCAGACTCGCTTTGTCTCCATTCAGGCCAATAAGTAGCCGCCGGGCTTGCCTTAGGGGGCGAGCAGAGGACGCCAGAGCCCCACCACCCGCTCCGCACCCTCCCACCTCCAACTGCCTGCAATAATACTTCTCACACTTCGCAGCCCATCTAAGGGTTAAAGCAAGAGAGGGCTGCTTCCTAGAAGGGCCAGTGGAGAGACAGGCCCGAGGATCGCAGAAAGCAGATGCATCTAAGTCTCTGTCTGTGCGGGTCCATGTGGGTTTGCTTCCCGGTTAGGGTCCCATTTGCAAATAGGGATGCAGGGTATTACTGTGCTTGCCAGAAAAGAATTTACACTCGCATTTGGCGAGCAGGCGAGCAGTAATTTCATGCCCTGCCCATGGAAGTAATAGAGGCAATACTAGCTGATGAGGACGGTAGGATTCTGATGGTTGAAATCACAATGAAACTTAAAAAGGTGCTTTTAGTGGCGATATATGCCCCAAACGACCATCAGGAAATGTTCTACCAAAAACTACATGCTGTACTCTTACAAGTGGGCTACCAGACTGCGTGTGTAACAGGAGATTTCAATGTAATTGTGGATAAGAAAATGGACCATAAGAGTGAGATTAAAGGAAAAAAGGGCAGGAGGATACTCCCAAAGTCTTGTTCTAATATGATTGAAGAACTCAGATTGATAGATGCTTGGAGGCATAAAAAACTAACCTCTGCTAAATATTCCTTTTACTCAAATAGACATAGGTCATGGTCTAGAATTCATATGGTTTGGATAACCCCAGACTTAGTACCAGACTTGGTAGAGGTTGAAATAGAAGCACATGTCTGAGCAGATCACAACCCTGTAGCTGTATCACTGAAAGGAACAGTAATGACGCCCAGTTGGAGCTTAAATTAAGATTTATTAAAGGATAAAAAAAATCATGGGAGAGATAAATAAGGAAATGCCAGCATTCTTTCAAATAAACAAAGCGGAAGAAACTTCTTTACAGAATGTCTGGGATACAGCTAAACCCTATGTCAGGGGATTGATAATAACATATTCAGCAAAAATAAATAAAAAGAAAAAGCAAGAATGTGCAAAAATAGTAGAGGAATTGACGAAATGGGAACAAGAACTACAGGAAGATCCATCCAAAAAAAACCCCTTAAGGTCCAAATGAATATTCTAAAGCATAAACTGAATCTCTTGGACACAAATGAACTTACTAAGCAAATGAAATTGGCCAAACAGAATTTCTTTTTAAATGCTAATAAACCAGGGAGACGGTTAGCCTATAAAATAAAGAGAGAGAGAAGAGACTATTTCTAAATTGAAGGATGGGGAAGGACAACTACAAGTTCAAAGTATACATATTAAAAAAATAGCAGAAGATTTTTTTGCAAAGCTATATCAGAATGATGAGATTTCAACTGAGAAAGTAAAAGAATACATCCGAAAGGGAGATTTACCAAATATCAAAAAGTATTGAATCAAGAAGTAACAAGAAGTAACAACCATGGAAGTAATAGAGTCAATTAAGCAGCAAAAGAACGATAAAACTCCTGGCCTGGATGGGCTGCCAGCAGAGTTTTATAAATCCTTTGAAGGAATCTTTGCTATGCTTCTTAAAGATATATGCAATGCAGCACTGTTAAATGCTAAAATACCAAATACTTGGACAGAGGCAAATATCACATTAATACCGAAAGAAGATACGGACTTGACTCAGATTCAAAATTATAAACCTATATCATTATGAAATGTGGATTACAAAATTCTTGCCTCCATAATGGCAGAAAGATTAAAGAAGTATTTAATAGACTTTATTCACTCAGACCAAAATGGTTTTTTGCCTAAAAGACAAATGAGGAATAACTTGAGAACTATCTTGGATATCCTAGAGTATTATGAGATGCATACGGAAAAACCAATGGCCTTATTATTTATGGATGCACAGAAGGCCTTTGAAATGGTCAATTGGCAATTTATGAAGCAACAGATGACTCAAATGGAGTTTGTTGAAAAGTTTATTAATGCAATATCAAATATTTATCAAAAGCAGTCGGCTAGGATTATAATTAATGGAGAATTTACAAAGACTATAGAGATACAAAAGGGTACAAGACAAGGATGCCCGTTATCACCCCTATTGTTTATACTGATTTTAGAAGTGTTGAATAGAAATATCAGGGATGATGTGGACATTAAAGGTACTAGAATTAGAGATGAAAGCTATAAATTGCAAGCATTTGCAGATAACCTAGTTTTCATAACGGAGGAATCCTTTGCAACAATGCCTAAACTCCTACAAAGGATTGAAGAATATGGCAAGGTTACTGGGATGAAAATAAATAGAGAAAAGACGAAACTGTTAGTAAAAAATTTTACACAAGACCAGAGAAAAACCCTACAGGAACAAGTAGATTTGCAGATTGTTAAAAAGGTTAAGTATCTGGGAATTTATCTTACAGCTAAGTGTACTACTCTGAAAGAAGACAATTATGATAAACTATTGAAGGATATTAAGAGGGATCTGGAAAAACGGGCTAATTTGCAATTATTCTTGCTGGGAAGACTAGTACTAGTTAAAATGAATATATTACCAAAGCTTTTGTTTTTATTCCAAATGATTCCCATAAAAATTGAAAGAAAATTTTTTGATGACTTAAATTTTCAAATTTCAAGATTTATATGGAGAAAGAAGAAACCAAGGATTAAACTAAAAATATTCAGGAGGCTAAAGAGAATGGGGGTTTTGGTCTCCCTGATTGGATGTTGTATTATCAAGCTTCTGTTTTAACATGGCTAAAAGAATGGATAACTTTAAGAAATAAGAGACTGTTGTATCTTGAAGGGCATGATTTGCAAATGGGCTGGCATGCTTATATGTGGTATGAGAAGGCTAAGTCACATGGCTCTTTTTTAAGTCATGATATTAGAAAATCATTAATGTCAGTGTGGGAAAAGTTAAAGATAAAACTGTATAATAAATTACCAAGATGGCTTTCACCCATGGAAGCTTTTCTGTATCCAAATGCATTGAACTTTGAAGGGATTATAAGATGACATTTTGGATAAGGATGGAGAACTGAAATTGAATCAAGAAACACAAGTACAGGGATCTAATATCTCTTGGTGGCACAAGGTGCAGATACAATCGAGACACACTAAAGATTTAAAAGCGTGGGGTTTTTATAAGGATTTAACAGCGTTTGATCAAGTTATGCTTACAGCAGATGAGAAAATGATTAAAAGATTATATGATTTTTTTCTTGATAGGAGAATGGAAGATGAACAGGTTAAGGAAACCATGACAACGTGGGCACAAAATTTTGGATATAATATTGAATTAGAAAAGTGGCAAAAGCTATGGGAGAGAAATATTAAGGTAACTTTAGCAACTTCGTATAAAGAAAACTTGTATAAAATGTTTTATAGATGGTATCTGTCACCAAATAGATTAGCTAAGATGTTTCCAAATATGTCAAATCGATGTCGGAAATGTAAACATAAATTGGGTACTTTTTATCATATGTGGTGGACTTGCAATAACATGAAAAAGTATTGGATTAAAATACATAAATGGATTGAGGAAATGTTACAAAAACCTTTAGCTTTTAAACCTGAAGTTTTTTTTTATTAGGCATTATACTGGTGGACATTAGTAAACAAGAAAAGTATTTGATTTTACATGTAATTACTGTGGCGAGGATTGCATTTGCTCAACACTGGAAAAGTGAAGAACTACCCACTGATGAACTGATTCTAAAAAAGATCCTGGACTGTGCAGAAATGGATAGATTGACTTTATCACTGAAGCAGAAGGAAGATACTGACTTCTATCAAACTTGGGACTCTTTTTATTATTGGCTAGAGAAACAGGACTTCACATAGATTTAAAAATGTTTTTAAGTTATCATAAATGGAAAAAGAAGGGTGTGGGGGCTGACCCAGTGGGCCCAATGTTTTTGATGCTTGATGTTGTTTTTAGCTTTTCTTTGTTTTTTAGGATTATAATTTCGAATAAAACTTATTTTAAAAAAAAAGAGATAGGACAGGAAGAAACACAGGTCATTTGAAAACACAAACCCAAACAAGTCATTTTATTGTTCACTTAATCTTCTAGCTAGCGTATTTGTATTCATTACTCGTTTTTAAAGGTTACTCAGTAAAGCAGTCCCAACAGATTAAAAAAAGAAGAAGAAATTCAATAGAGACAAGTGCCGAATTCTGTACTGAGGAAAAAGAAACCAAATTGTCATGCGTGCGTGCTCGGAAGAGTCTCTTATGCATGCACAAGGGGAGGAAGCGTCTCATGAGAACTAGAGCATCAGTGAAGATGTATTTTTGGTTTCAGCAGAACAAACTTCCCTCCTCATTCTCACAGATGGTGAGAATAAGACAGAGCCAGATAGTGAGGTGCTGAAAGAAGACAAAACAGAGGCGCAGGAACAGGGCAATTTGGGGGTAAACAAGGGAATGAACTCTCAATCTTCTGATATAGTGTGTGAGAACCAAACTGATAAGGAGCAAATAGGATTTGAGGATGCTTGTTCTCACAGGCGCACGCGCAGACTGGGGCAGCTGGAATCCCGAATGACTGAACAACGACAAGAGAGAGTTCATAGTGCCCCGCCTCTGAGGGTGCAACCATGGAGGGTTCATAAGCAAAGTGTGGGCTAAAGTTTGTCAGTGCTGGGGTCAAACTTTCTATCCTGTTTCGATTTCACATGTATAACTATTTAGAATAAAGACGTTTGTAGCATCTACTGGAGTGATTGCTTTTGTTGGGAAGGAGCGCCAGTCGCATGACACAAATGCATCATTACAAGATGGGGAATACTTGGCTCAACAGGACTGCAAGTGAAAAGAATCTCATAATAGTTGTAGATCAGAAGCTAAATATGAGTCAACAATGTGATGTGGCTGCAAAAAATGGCAAATGCTATTTTAGGCTGCATTAATAAAACAATAGCTTCCAAACCTGTGAAGAATTCGTTTTCCCTTTACTCAGGGGATAAGGCCTTGTTTGGAGTACTGTGTGCACTTCTTGGCACCACACTTGAATGCAAGTTGGAAAGGTTCAAGAGGGAGGCAAAAAGATGATCCAGGAAAGCCCTATGAGGAGAGATTGAAAAGAACAGGGCATGTTTAGCCTCAAGAAGAGAAGACTGTGGGGAGAAATGATAGCACTCTACAAGTACTTAAAAGTCTCTCAGAAAGAGGAAGGACAGGATCTCTTTTCAATCATCTCAGAGTACGAGGGTACAAGACAGGAATAATGGGCTCAAGTTACAGGAAGCCAGATTAACAATTTTTTCAGGGAAAAATTCCCGATTCTTAGAACAATACAACAATGGTGCCAATTACCTAGGGAGGTTGTGGGCTCTCCCACACTAGAAGCATTCAAGATGCAACTGGACAGCCATCTAAGAGGAATGGTTTTACTTAGAACACTGCATTGAAAAGGGGGTTGGACCTGAAGGTCCTCTGGCCCCTTCCAATTCTACCGTTCTATAATTCTAAGTCCTACCCATGAAGTCCTTGCTTAGCTATTCTAAACCTAAGGCTGTGGATTCCTTAAGGAGTCAATCCATCTCTTACTTGGTTTTCATTTTTATTGCCTTTGACTTTCCCTACCATGATGGTCTTCTGCAGTGAGTCTTGCCATCTCATTATCTGCCAAAGCATGACAGCCTCACTTCTGAGAAAGGCCGAATCCAGCCTGCGGGCTGTAGTTTGAGGACCCATGGCTTAAAGCTCTCTACCTCACCAATCCCCATCCCACTGGACTCAAAGACAGCAGCTGACCCCTCCCCCATTCTCTTGGCATATGGGACGAGCCCAGAGCATAAAATATCTGGAACTGCTATATGGTGAGTGTTACCTTACCATTGCATTCCAACTATTACTGTGAGAAACAACAAAGTCAGTGATTCACCTGGAGGTTGTGAGCTGCCTGCATGGCCTGTGCAACTTGAGACACACTCCTTCAGTGTATGGAACTTGACATTGTACTCCATGGGTAGCCTATAACTAATTTTAGCTGCCTAGTTAAAACTAAATAATGTTTCTGCAACAAAGTACCCTGCAGATGTATTGGACTAAAATTCCAAGCATGCCAGTCAATTGCACATGCTAGGTGAAGCTGATGGAACTTGAAGTCCAAAACATCTACTAAGCACCATGTTGGAGAAGGCTGATTCTTCTTTTAATTTTTTATTGTGGTTTTCAGAACCCAGCCAAACCAGCAATCATGACAAAAGAAAATGTTACCATTTCTTTACATGAAATTTAAGAAAAGCCATAATGCTAAATTGTTGTATATTATATATCCCTATAGAATGTATATGTATCAAGCTGTTATTAAAAGTAATTATGCATAAATGTCAACAAAGGTGAGGTTTGTTCATTCATAAATTATGCCTAAACAACATTAAAATATTGAAAATTTCATTAAGTTATAACAGGTGGCTGTTTATCCTTCCAATATTATAGTATTAGACTTTTAATCAAAAGGGATGGAATATCCATTTATGTTGATCTTGCATCAAATTCCAAGAGATGAATAGATAATTAAAAAGAATATATGTATCATGGAATATTAAAAATATTTCCATTACAGTTATCTGAATTCATACCTCTTCCTAAAAGGAAGCAGTCATTGGGCATTGCCAGAACATATGAAGAAGTAAAGCATTAGCACCATTGAATCTTCAACAATTGGCCACTTATATTAAGTCCTTCTTTATTTTATTTATATCCTGCCTTTTTTCCTTTCAAGGAATTCAAAATGATGTTGCAGCATCACAACTGAAACTTCAATTTTTGTTGCATTAGTAGTAACATTATCTGTTACTCATTTTGAAATAGATAACAATGAGACATTCCACTGTTTAAGATTAGAGCACTCCAGTTAATTATTCCAATCTAGCATCAGATCTTGTGTATCATATTTATTCACCAGTAATCAATAGATAGATGCATAAACTGTAGACTATGGACATTCAGCTTCAATCAGTACTTCAGTTCTGAAGTTGTGAAAACAACTGGGTTGAACCTGGTTTCTAACAAATGTTTCAATTGCCCATATTGCCATTCCACCATAGCTGTCATAATTGGTACGCAAAGCAGAAAATGGCAGAAATTATAATCAGGACCTAAAAGCTGATCCAAAGTAAAAATCAGCCTGCCAACAAACCTTTTCTTGCCAATCTTTAAGTCTGGATTTCCTTATCAAATTGTGTGAAAGGTGCCATCTATCAATGTCCCATAACTTCTCCTTAATAAGCTAATTTAAGGTTAACTTAAATCATTCAAGATATATCTCTAAAGACAATTATTCCTGTGTAAGTAATAAACCCAGTAAAAGTGTAAAGTGCCAGTTAGTTGTCATGCTAGTATCTCCACCTCATTGTCTGCATCAAAGTTGGAACAAATGGCTAGGCTTCCAAAATAAACAGGGAAAGAATAAACAATCATAAGTGCAAAAATAAGTTTATAGTTTATTTGTGAATCAGCATCCATGAAGAAGTGCAGCATGTTTGGCTTCCATGAAACCACACAGCGAAACAACATTTTGTAAGGCTCCTGCACTTCACCATGACTTGTCATTATATGTGATTCTATTATGTTTCCCTGGGGTTTCCATGTTTCCCCCATTAAGTTTGGTGGAAAGAGAGGCTATGGCTGTTATAGAGGCTCCAGTCTGCATAGTTTGCTACCCTGTTCTGCCAAGCAACTACTGAGGCACCTGCAGCCACATTTGGATTGGCTATCTCCATGCTCCCTTTAGTCTCTGCTACCACATGGCTTTCCAATGCCCACTTGCAGGATCTCAGCAGCAGTGGGGAAGCATGCAAGACTGCATCCAGCATTAGTCTGCCTGGTCAGTGCCCTGGAAGCAGCACTTTGAAGTGGCACCATGTTTGTGCTGCTGTGGGAGCCAGTGGTCTCCTGATGTTGAGGCTGGGCTGTACGCAAAGAACACACAGGACTTCGTCTACAGGGTAACCATCCCAAGGAGCCTGTGTCTCCAACTCTGTCCTCTGCCCTACTTTCATTTCATCCCTGACAACCCCACAAGTCCTGCTGTGCCCCTGCTCCCCCACAGTTGTAGGACCAACATTGTCCAGTCTGCCAGCAAATTTTCCCAGGGAGACCTAGACAGGTACCTTACAGAAAGTCTGCGGGACACTCTCCCTCCATCCCTAGCATGGGTGTCTGTGTCCATACCCTTTGTGTGTTTGGTTGTGGGCAGGGGCAGCCCAACAGCACATGTGAGTCCAGTGCACAAGGGAGCATGGACACATATGCAGGGAATTGGGTAGAGGTGTGTGTGTGTATGTGTTTGTGTGGTGGCACTGTGGTTTGTGATAAGTATGTGGGATCATGTGTTGGCATGCCATGTGGCAACAGTAGGGAACATTCCTGTAGTGCTGCTCCAGAGCAACAATCAGAAGAATGTGTGAAGGAGAGGCAGCTGCGGCAGGCAGGAATGGTACACCCTGAGACTGTCATGTCCTACCTGGAAGAGAATTTTTTGGATGAAGAGCGCCAGCACAGTGGGCTTCTGCCACAGCCAGATAAAGGGCTTCAGGCTACAGCCAACTGCCTCCTATTAAAGGAGCAACTGAGGCCCTCTTGGGCAGTCCCTGAAATTCCTAAAGGGCACGAGCTAGAGTCAGAGGAAATTCACCTCATAGAAAGAAGGATTTCACAAACTCAACAGACTGAGCATGAAGCCTCCCATAAAACAACATGCTGACCTAATTAGCCAGCTGCACTGATTTACAGCTGGCTATAAATTAGGTCACCCAGAGCTCCTTAAGGCAAACAACTAATTGTTTCTGGTTTGTTTGGATTAATTGGATTCTTAGAATTTTTGGTTTGCATCCTGGACATTCTTTTGGACACCTGCGCCTGACTTACTCGGTATGCAGAACCCATATGGCCATGACCTTCAGAAAGAACTATTTTTCTTGAAAGGTAACACTAGGATTGGACATGTGTGGGCACAGAGCAGGACAGGGATTTTCAGCTGTGGGAGCTGATGGGACACATGCTACCATTTGGAGGGAAGACAGAAAAGCATGAAAACCATGTACATACTATACTTCACAGTTACCACACAGCACTACTTAGCACTGTGTGTTAATACAGCCATTATGCACAAATCCATGAATGTTACTGTTATTAGAAACATAGAAACAGAGCAAGTCAGAAGGGGCCTCCTGGGCCATCTAGTTTGACCCCCGGCTCCAGCCAGCTCCGTTCACGACATGCCCACCATGTGCATGTCCAGCCTATCTTTGAACACCCTCACCAATAGGGGCCTCAACGACGACTAATTATTTAATTTGGGGTATGTTTGGAACCCCTAGCATATGACATAAGTAGCTTCTGGGGAATGATGAACAAACCTTGGGGAGATTCTTTGTCCTTAACAGATTTGCAGTTAAGTGGCTATAAGTGGCAAGAGTAGCATATTGCAAGATAATAAGCTGTTGTTACATTCTGTCAAGTCATCTCTGACTTACAGGGACTCTATGAATGAATGCCTTCCAAAATGCCCTCTCCTTCGTAGCCCTGCTCAGCTCTTGTAAATACAAGGCTATGGTTTATTTTATGGAATTGATCCATCTTATCTTGCTTTTCTTCTTCTACCTTCCACTTTCTCTAGCAAGTAGAAGGTAGGGAGTCTTCTCCAGGGAGTCTTGCCTTCTCATGAAGTGCTCTAAATAAAACAGCCTTACTTTTGTCAATTTTGCTTCCAAGGAAAGTTCTGGCTTGATTTGATCTGGGACACACTTGTTCATCTTTCAGTTAGTCCAGGATATTATCAAAGTTTTCCTCCAGCACCACATCTGCATCAATTTTGTTCCTGTCAGCTTTCTTCACTGCCCAGCTTTCACACTCATACAATACGTGAGGATGATATTGGCCTTGATGATCTTTTCTGGTTCCGCCATTGTGGTCATTCCAAGTCCTCCTAATTTTATAGCTGCAGTCTCTCTTTGAATTGATAACAGAATTGACCAATCTTTCACAATTTCCATTTCTTTATTGTTCACATTAAAGTTGTATAATTATTTGCTGTAGTCCATAAAGCATAAAATTACCTTCTGGAATTCATTGGTATTGTATTTGAGATATGATGTTTAGTGCCTCTTCCTTTTCATAATCCAACTTGAACATCAGGCATGTCTCATTGAATATACGGTAAAATTCTTTGTTGTAACCCCTTGAGCATCACATTGCATTGATTTCCCATTCAAGCAATGGTGCTAGCATTGCTACAGTCCTTAACATCTCCTTTCTTGGAGAATGGAATGTATATTGAACATTTCCAGTCTGTGGGCAATTGTGTTTTCCATATTTGTTGCCATTTAGGATAAGCACCAATTCATTCTCTGTTGCTTGTAATGTTTCCTCTCATAACCTATTTATTCTGGGTGCTCTGTGCCTTCTAAATAATTAGTGGCCCTTTTCACTTAACTAATATTGCTGGTTCTTTCTCACTGGATTCCTCTTTGAACAAGTCTGCCTTTAAACATACATTGTTTCCAATTTATTTTCTGTTGTTCAAATAGTATGTTCCCCTGCTGGTCTTTCAGAATTCCTACTCTAGGTTTGAATTAACTTTTGATTTTTGGAACTTCTGGAAGAGGTCTCTTTGTTTTCCCCCTTTCCTCTTCTCCATCTGTGCACTGGCCATTGTAATAGTTCTCTGATACTCACTGAAAAGTTGCATTCAGGATTCTGTCTGGCCCGGGAGGCCCCTTCTGACTCGCTCTGTTCTGTCCCTATGTCTGTTACCTTGTGCTACTTGCCTGTCCTTCGCAATTGTGAGTGTTCTTGTTCAGTTTTTTTTCTTTTCAAATGTATAATGTATAGACCACTGAATAGCCTGACAAGAGTCTCTATGCAGTGAGCAGCAATAAAATTCAGGCTAACATTACAATTCCGAGTATGGGGCAATGGGGGTGGGGGAGAAGAGGGAGGAAATGGCTGATAGTAGAGTTGGTGAAAGCAAGGCTGAAATACCTGCAAAAGAGAACAGTTTTGCCTGGCACCAAAATGAAAGTAATGACAATGCCAGACAGAAACCCATTCTGAAAGTGGGAGCATCCACTTAAAAGGCCCTTCTTCTAATTGTCATCCCTTTTACTCCCTTTAGTGACGGCTCTTTCTTGTTGTAAACTGTCCTGAGATATCAGGAATGGGATGGTATATAAAAGCTTTAAGTAAGTAAATAAGTAAGTAAGTAAGTCAGAAAGAGTGAACGAACGAATGAACCTCATTTCCCAGATCTTAATAGGAGTACATGGGAAAAAGTAGTCCTTCAAGTAGCCAGTATCCAACCTGTTTAAGGCTTTATATGGTAAAATAAGCACTTTAAATTGGGCTCAGGCTTCAACTGGCAACCAGTGGAATGTATAAAGAACAGGTGTTATATGGGCCCACAAACTGATGCATGACTCCAGATGCACAGTCCTAATTTGGACCTATTGAAGACTCTGGACCATCTGCAAATGTGCTGTGCATAGAGCTGCATTACAGTAATCCAGTTGGGATGTTACCAGTGCATGAGTATCTGTGGTCAGGCTCTGTCTATTCAGATAAGGCTGTAGTTGGAAAAAGGGACTCCTGGTCACAAGTCCACCTGAGAATCTAATAAAAGTTTTGGGTCCAGGAAAACTCCCACGTTCTGGATCCTGTCCATTAGAGGAAGTATGATCCCATCCAAGACAAGACAATAGCCATCTAATCTGTCAGACAGATAATCAACCAACAGCACTTCCATCTTGCCTGGATTGAGTTTCAGTTTACTGGCTCTCATCCAGTCCATTATCAAATCGGTTCAACACAGAGTCCACCTCAGCTGGATTTGATGTAAATGAGAAATAGAACAGAGAATCATCAGCTTATTGCTTACTTCTCAGCCCAAACCTCTAGATGACATCTCCCAGTGGTTTCAGGTAGCTGTTAAAAAGCATGGGGAATAGTAGAGGATCCTGTGGCTTAAGTGCCACAGGACACAGCAACTATCTTCTAACACCACTTTTCGGACACAGTCAGCCAGGAAGGATCGGAACCAATCCAAGGCAGTGCCTCCAACCTGGCCAGAAGGACACCATAGTCAATGGTGTCAGAATGCTGCTGAGAGGTCAAAAAGAATCAACAGGGTTGTGTTGCCCCTGTCCCTCTCATAACAGAGGTCATCATACAGGGCAACCAAGGCAGTCTCCATCCTGAAACCTGATTGAAATGGATCCAGATAATCTGCTTCTGTTGCACACATGAATTCTAGCAAGATTCCCAGGCATGCACAAGAAGCTGATCATTTTGGAGGGAATGACATCACAGACTCTGAGAATGAGCTGTATGAAGGGAAGCTGAGCAATCCCAGCAGGACTGGCAGCTTGGGCTCTGATAATGAGATGATTGTTGAAACGGACATAGCTCCAGCTGCAGTTCAAGGCTTTGTGTACCTATCTGTGTCTGCTAAGGAAGAGATTAGTTCAAGGGCAGCTAAGGGGCCCAGTCAATCCACCCACAGGAATGAAGAAGACCAACAACATACTGAGGGGGGAGTCTATTGAATGGAGAACTCCAGCCTCCTGAGGAGATGGACCTGATAGTCTGTCATCAAATCCACAGGGTGGCCCACTTGGGATCCCAGAGAGAGAAGCACAGAGCAGGTGGGCCTTGTTCCACAGTGCATCTCCTGCCCAAGGCAGACACAGAAGGATTCATAAACAAAGCTGTGGGTGACGGGGGTCAGAGAAGGTTCAGCCTTTTGCTCCGTGTATGCTCAGAGACTTATATGTACAATAAAGATGTGCTGGTGAGTTTGCTACTGCGAGGAGGGAGAACTCAGCTCACAACAGCTTGACACATAGAAACATAGAAACAGAGCGAGTCAGAAGGGGTCTCCCAGGCCATCTAGTCTGACCCCCGGCTCCAGCTGGGCATTTGCATGCCCAGCCTATCTTTGAACACCCTCACCGATGGAGCGTAAACAACCTCTCATGGAAGCCCATTCCATACCCTCAGGGTCCTAACTGTCAGGAAGTGCTTCCTAGTATCTAAATGGAACCTTGGTAACCTGAGCTTTGTTCCGTTGGAGTGCGTCCTGCCTTCCTCTGCAGGGGAGAACAGGTCTCTACCCATCTCCATGTGACATCCCCTCACGTACCTGCATGTTGCCAACATATTCCCTCTGGGTCTCCTCTTCCACAGGCTGAAGAGACCCAGTTCCTTCAGTCTCACCTCATATCGCATCCCCTGCAAACCGGCCACCAACCTTGCGGCCCTATGCTGCACTGACTCTAACCTGGCTATATCCTTTCTGTAATGAGGGGCCCAGAACTGAGCACAATACTCCAGTTGTGGGCGCACCAGAGTTGTATAGAGTGGTAGTAATACCTCTCTCGATCTAGAAGCCACACTTCTGGCTACTCAACCAAGAGTGGCGTTCGCCCATTAATCACTGCATCACACTGCTGACTCATGTTTAGCCTGCAGTCAACCAGTACCCCGAGGTCCCTTTCACAAGTATTGTTCTCCAGCCACTTGTCCCCTAACCTGTACTTATGACACCTATTCCTATGCTCCAAGTGCAAGACCTTGCACTTATCCATATTGAATGTCATCCTGACCAGTGGGCATGAGAGAACCTCTGCCAACTCTTGAAGCACTCTAGGGTGTAACCCATCAAGACCCAGCACCCTTGTAACATCCAGCGCCTTGAGGAGCCCCTCGACTTCTAGGGGAATGACTAATCTGTGCCCCTAAATTCCTGGCCTCATCTAATCTCCCATGCGGATCTCCCCCGTCATGCTTTGGGGAGAACACAGAGGCAAAATAGTCATTTAGCATCTGTGCCTGTTCCCTCGCATCAGTCACTGGATCCCCTTCCTCCTTATTTAGTGGTCCCACTACCTGTCTCCCCTTCCCCTTGCTATTTACATGCTGACAGAAGCCCTTTTTGTTGCTCTTGATATTCTTGGCAAGACTCAGCTCATAATCAGCCTTAGCCCCTTGCGAAGAATCCTTCTGCAATGGGCCTCCTTCCCCCGGTATACCCTTTTGTCTATTTGCCCCAGTACCCATTTCCTATGGAGGTTCCTCTTTCGTCTAATCCCTCTAACCACCTCCTTTCACATCCATGGAGGCGCTCTCCTTTGGCTCCCTGCCTCACTAACCAGAGGTATCGTCAAGGCTTGCATCTCCAAAACCTCCCTTTTGAGTGCCATCCACCCCTCCTCAACTCTCTTGCCTTCCAGAAACCTATCCCAGGAGACTTTCCCCAGTCTGGCCTTCAGTTGGCCAAAGTTGGACCTCTTGAAGTCCCAGCTTCTAGTGCTCGACCTGCTGCACATCCCCAGTCCCCTGATCTCAAAGCAAAGGATGGAGTGATCACTCGCATCCAGAGCTCCCCTAATCTGTACTTCACCTATCAGCTCCTCTCTATTGGTCAAGACCAAGTCAAGGATGTCCCCCCTCCCCTCGTTGCCTCTTGGACCCTCTGTGTGAAAAACCCTCCCTCTACAGCTTCTAGGAAGCAACGTGACCTGGCTGTCACCGCCGAGTGAGTCTCCCAACTAATATTCGGGAGATTGAAATCTCTCATAATTACTGTCTCTCTCCCCGAGATATCCTTAGAATCTGGCCTGTCAGGACATCATCCACGGTCTCAAGTTGACCTGGAGGGCGATAACATACCCCCACTGTCAGGTCTCTTTCCCTGTCAAAACCCCTAAGTTTCACCCAGACTGCCTCTACCGAATCCCCATCTGTGCTGCATTCTCTCTCACTGCATCCTATCCCTTCCCTGACGTATAAAGCCACTCCCCCACCCCTCTTTCCCTTCCTGTCCTTTCTAAAAAGATGATACCCCTCTATGTTCACATTCCAGGCTTGCCTTTCATTCCACCAAGTTTCTGTGATCCCCACCAGGTCATACCCTCCTATTCCCAAGAGAGTTTCAAGCTCTTCCTGCTTATTACCCATGCTCCTAGCATTAGTGTACATGCACCTCAACTCCTTCCCACCGCTTCCTTTCCTTGGAGTTCCCAGCCTCCTCCTTCCTCCCAGATACCTGGCCCTTCTCTGTAGGAGTCCTGTCAGTCCCTGCAGTACCTCTAAAACCCTGCTCCCAAAGCCCTGATCCTCTCCCCACACTTGTCCAATGCAGACACCTTTCTGGGGAGCCTGAAGCCCCCCCGCCCCCGCAGCTCAGTTTAAAGTCTTCTGGATGAAGCTCGCTAGAGCATCTCCAAAGGACCTTTTCCCCAACCCTCCCTCTGTCTGCTACACTCTCAACAATCACTGGTAGTTTTCCTCCTGCAATGGAATTATGGACTGGGACACCCAGGCAATTGCTATAGAGATTCAGGGACTACACAATGAAGTGGCCTTCAGTCCCATGCTCTTAACCACTACGCCATACTAGCTCTCAGTGTGAACCTACCATGAAATTCAGTGGGACCTGAGACCAGTTCCCCACCTGTTGGGCTCAGTGTGAATTGTATATGCACTTAAGGCCCAAGGACTTCACTAATGAGCAAGCACATGTGAGATTTGTAATCAGCCTTTTGACAGGACCTGTGGGGAAATGGGCAACCACACACCTGCTTGCAAACAATACCCTCCTGAATGATTACCAAGCTTCCATTACAGTGATGGGCAGATTTTATGGGGATGAACTGAGCCAGAAAATAGTGACCCATGAAATCCATTACCTCAGACAAGCAAAGTAATCTGTAGTGGATTACACAATGCAATTTCATTTGCTAATGCAGGATTTAAACTGGAATGAAGCTGCGTTCATGGCTCAATACTGAGAGGGTCTGTGCAATGAAATCCTGGATATACTGGCACAAACTGATCATCCCCAGTCCCTAGAACATCTCATACACATGTTCCTTCAAATTGACAGCTGGCTGGAAGAACACAAACTGGAACATAGGAAACAGGGAGCAGCCAGTCTATCAGTGATGGCTCCCATACTGCCCTGGTCAACTTCTGTGGTGCCACCGCCAACTCCTTTCTCCTTCAGTTCAAGTCATTTCCCTGAGCCTGAGACCATGCAATTGGGAGCAACAAAACCTTTCCTTCTTAAGCCTGAAATGGACCACCGCAGGGCTGCTGGTTTGTGCTTCACATGTGGGTACAAGGGACATCTGACTCAGGGCTGCCCCTAGAACAAGTTGGTGCAAAACTAGCCTTGTTAAGCACCACAACACTGGGACCTATGCAGACACACACAAAGTGCTTCTCTCAGCGGCAGTCTGCATCATCAACTTGCTACTGGATGTGAAGACTCAACAACTGAATCTTCAAGCCTTGGCTTGGTGAACAATGGGGCCACCACAACCTTCATGGACTTTGCTAAGCAGCACTCCCCACCAACCTTCTCCTCGCCCTGTCCTCTTTCAGTGGACTCCATTCAACAGTAACACCTACAAGGTGGGCCCGTCTCTCCAAACAAGACCTCTAACTCTCCACATTGGTGAACATCAAGAACAGATCACCTACCTACTAGTAAAGACTTTACAGCATCCAGTGGTGCTAGGCATGCGTTGGCTGGCTAAACACAACCCACACTTCTCATGGGGAAGTGGAAATATATTATTTCCTCCTCATTTCTGCACCAGATGCTGCAACCCAGGCCCCAAATGCGTCTTTGCCCAAGCACCACCTCAAAACACTTCCCCTAAAATTGCTTCTCTTTCTCCCCCTCCTTTTCCCAAAGCCCGACCTCCACAATACCATGATTTTTGGTTAGTTCTGAATCCCAAGAAAGCAGAGCGACTGCATCCTCATCTATCGTGTGACCTAGCAACTGACTTCCCTTTCATGGATCACTGCCTTGCCATGGCAAAGAGCCTTGCGTAGCACAATGAAGCTATGAGCTATGCCATTCAGGGGCAGCCAAGATGGACTGGTCATAGCAGAGAGCTCTGACAAAACGTGATCCACTGGAGAAAGAAATGGCAACTCACTCCAGTATCCTTGCCATGAAAACCCCATGGACAATACCAAAAGGCAAAAAGATATGACGCCAGAAAATGAGCCCCTCAGGTCGGAAGATGTCCAATGTGCTACTGGAGAAGAGCAGAGGGCTAGTACAAGTAGTGCCAGAAAGAATGAAGTGATTGGATAAAAGTTGAAAGGACACTCAGTTGCAGATGTATCTCGTGATGAAAAGAAAGTCTGATGCTGTAAAGAAAAATACTGCATAGGAACCTGGAATGTAAGTTCTATGAATCAAGGCAAGCTGGACAGGGTCAAACATGAGATGACAAGACTGAACATCGACATCTGGGGAATCAGTGAACTAAAATGGACAAGAATGGAAGAATTTAATTCAGATGACCATCAGGTATATTACTGTGAGCAAGAATCCCTCAGAAGAAATGGAGTAGCCTTCATTGTCAATAAAAGAGTAGGAAAAGCAGTACTGGGATACAATCTCCAAAATGACAGAATGATCTCAGTTCGAATCCAAGGAAAACCATTCAAACATCACAGTAGTCCAAGTCTATGCCCCAACCACTGGTGCTGAAGAGGCTGAAGTTGACCGGTTCTATGAAGGCCTACAACACCTTCTAGAATTAACACCAAAAAATGATGTCCTTATCATCATGGGGGATTGGAATGCTAAAGTAGGAAATCAAAAGATAACTGGAATAACAGGCAAGTTTGGCCTTGGAGTGCAAAATGAAGCAGGGTAAAGGCTGGCAGAATTTTGTCAAGAGAACATAGCAAATACTGTTTTCCAACAACCCAAGAGACAACTCTACACATGGACATCACTAGATGGTCAACACCAAAATCAGTTTGATTGTGTGTTCTGCAGCCAAAGATGGAGCAGTAAAACAAGACCTGTAGCTTACTGGCTCAAAACATGACCTTCTTATTGCAAAATTCAGGCTTAAATTGAAGAAAGTGGGGAAAACCACTCAGGTATGACCTAAATCATATTCCTTATGAATACACTTTGGAGATAACAAATAGATTTAAGGGATTAAATCTGATAGACAGAGTACCTCAAGAACTATGGACAGAGGTTCACAACATTGCACAGGAGGTAGCAACTAAAACCATCCCAAAGAAAAAGAAATGCAAGAAAGCAAAATGGCTGTCTGAGGAGGCTTTACAAATAACTGAGGAAAGAGGGAATGCGAAAGGCAAGAGAGAAAGGAAAAGATACACCCAACTGAATGCAGAATTCCAGAGAATGGCTAGAAGAGATAAGAAGGCCTTCTTAAATGAACAGTGCAAAGAAATAGAGGAAAACAATAGAATGGGAAAGACTAGAGATCATACTAAAATGTACGGACTTTACCCTGCCGACAAAAGTGCGTATAGTCATAGCTATAGTTTTCCCAGTTGCAAGGTATGGCGGTGAAACCTGGATCATAAGGAAGGCTGAGTGCCAAAGAATTGAGGCCTTTGAATTCTGGTGCTGGAGAAGACTCCTGCGAGTCCCTTGGACTGCAAGGTGAGCAAACCAGTCAGTCCTAGAGAAGATCAACCCTGATTGCTCTTTAGAAGGCCAGATACTGAAGACGAAACTCAAATACTTTGGCCACGTAATGAGAAGGAATGACTCCCTGGAGAAGAACCTAATGCTGGGAACTATTGACCGCAAAAGGAGAAGGGGTCAGCAGAGGTTGAGGTGGCTAGGTAGAGTCACTGAGGCAGTGGGTGTGAGCTCGGGTGAACTCTGAGGGATGGTAGAGGACAGGAGAGCATGGAAGAATGTTGTTCATGGAGTTGTGATGCATCAGGCATGACTTTGTGATGAAAAAAAAAAGTAATTGACTTGATTCCTGGTGTCCTGCCCCCGGTAGGGAAACTATATCCTATGTCCCCATCAGAACTGATAGTATTAAAGGAATTTCTCACAACTAATTTAAAAAAGAACTTCATCCACCCCTCTTCCTCTCCCACAACTGCCCTGCTCTAATTATTCTTAAGAAAATAGGTGAAAAAAGAATAGTGGTCAATTGGAGATGTCTGAATTTGATTACAATTCCTATTCAGCACCCCATATCTTTAGTTTGTAAGCTGTCCTGGCATGTTTGAGAAGGATGGGGTAAAAATATTGTAAATAAATAAATTTCTGAAATGCTAGAACGCCTTGGCAAGGCACACGTTTTTACTAAGTTAGATTAATGGGATGCCTATAACCTCATTCAGATTAGGAAGGGAGATTAGAAACATAGAAACAGAGCGAGTCAGAAGGGATCTCCTGGGCCATGTAGTCTGACCCCTGGCTCCAGCGAGCTCCGCTCATGACATGCCCATCATGCGCATGTCCAGCCTATCTTTGTACACCCTCACCAGTGGGGCCTCAACCACCTCTACTGAAAGCCCATTCCACACAAAACAGATACAAGATATGGGACTTATGAGTTCCTAGTAGTGCCTTTAGGACTGACAAGAGCCCCTGCTGCTTTTACGGGTTTCACAAATGAGAGCTTCCAGCACTTCTTGATGATTTCCTGATTGTATACTAGGACGACCTGCCAATCCTTTCTCAAAAGACTCAGCCTCACATGAATGGCATGTTCAAGCAGATGAGAGAAAACCACCTGTCAGCTCCATACTGAAATCTGGGATATCAGATTTCATCTCAAGGATTGAAAATGCACCCAACCAAGGTACAAGCTGTTTTGACTTGGGAGGCCCCTCGCATGACATGTGAGTTGCAAAGATTCCTGGGCTTTGCTCATTTCTATCGCAAATTCATTCCCAACTATTCTCACCTTACCATCCCTCTGACTGATCTGCTTAAGGGAAAAAGGAGGCAATTGGCCTGGACTGCTGCCATGGATGTGGCTTTCCAGATTTTAAAGAGACACTTTGCTTCTGAGACTCTACTCCCACATCCTTGCTCAGGCCTTCTTTGTAATTCAGACTGGCGCTTCTGATTGAGCCCTGGGAGCCATCCTGTGGGGGGGGGGGGAGCAAGGGGATCTTCAGCCATGTGCTTTCCGTTCCTGAAAGTTAACCCCTTCAGAACAGAGCTACACCATTTGAGAAAAGGAACTCTTGGCTATAAAATCTGTTCTCATTCAAACTGACCACAAGAACACTGAGCATTTCCAATCTTCTCAACCAAAGGCAAGCATAATAGTTTTTGTTCTTCACTTGGTTTTGTGTCAACATCACTTATATTCCTTTGGCTCAGAATTTATTGACAGAGGTCCTGTCCTGTAAACCAGAGTATTTTGATAGTAAGAGATCTCATCCTGTTCTAGCCCTGATTCTCCACTCTGAATCTCTGGTGGCTACCAATTCCAACCTTTCCTGGATAGACAAGCTCCATCAAGAACAATAGAGTGATCCCTTTGTATTAGCAAAGTGCAAGGAACAGGACACTGAGATGTTGCCTGCTGCCTTTTCTTTCCAGAATGGGCTGCTTTACTGTAATCAGGTCTCTATATCCCCCTCTCCCAAAGGGAATGGGTTTTGCACCAACTGCATGATGTTCCCTCCGTGGGTCATTTTGGGACTTATAAAACATTGCATGGAGTTACACATAATTTTGGTGACTGTGCATCCATCATGGTATCAAGACCTATGTTCAGTCATGCCCTACATGTTAACTTGCTAAACAACCACCCAGCAAACCTGCTGGGCTTTTGCTCCCTGTGCCTGCCCCCCCCACCCCCACAACCAGGGTCGTGGCATACAATATCTCTGGACCTTGTCACTGACTTGCCTGTTTCTGCTGCCTATAATACTAATTTGGTTGTGACTGATTTACTCACTAAGATGGCTCATTTCATACTCTGCACCGGGCTCCCCTCGGCAAAGGCCACTGCATCCCTGTTTGTCCATCATAATTAAAGATTGCATGGGTGGCCCTGGGCAGTAATTTTGGACAGCCCCCCCCCCATTTACTTCCCATATTTGGCAGGAACTTCTCTCCCTACTCTGAGTAGACCCACACTTGTCCTCTGCTCACCACCCCTGGTCCAATGGCCAGAATGAGCATCTGAATGCTACCTTGGAGCAATACTGCTGCTGCTATGTTAACTACCCAAAGGGCAATTGGTCTACTTTTCTTCCTTTGGCAGAATTTGCCTACTACAATTCCCCTAATGCTTAAACCCTTCAAACTCCCTTCTTTGTCACCACTGCTCACCATAATGGGTTGTGTTCTGGTTCAAAAGGTGATAATGAAAGGCAGTAATTTAAAATAGTCTGTAGTCAGTTACCAGGATGCCATAAATGAAAAGTCATGATAAGGGAAGACATATATACCGTGAAGGAGCTAAGAGTGGCAAAATGAAGCAAGAACAGAGTCAATAAACAGGAGCTGAACGTCAAATAGGAATGCCAGACACAGAAGTGGTAGCATTTTTTTTTTCTGGCACTAGTTCTTTTTTGAAGCAAGCCTTTTACACTTGCTTGGCTTAGCCACATCCTTACTTCACAGCTGAGGTCAGTCTGATGTTGCTTCCAACACCCTGCTTCTTAATACAACTCTATTCTGCTGGGGCCTTGGCTTGCACCCCTCCTTTGAATGCTTGGATTTTCCAGTAGAGCTTCTGTGACTCTCTAGGACTTGGTTCCTCCTCCAGTTCTAACTGCAAGGTAAGGCTACCAGATCAGACCCTGGATCCTGAAGAATTGGCCACTCTCAGCAAGCCCCATCAATACAGTGGTATTTACTTCTAGTAAACACGCATATTTTTAAGGCAGATTTCTCAGCCTGGTGTTCTTGGAGTACAACTTCCAGCATTCCTAGCTATAAACCAGCTGAATGGGAGTTAGGGGAGTTAATCATGGGAAAGCAAGACTCACCAAAGATGACAATCATACCAGGGAAAGTCAAAGTCAGAAAAAAAGAAGGAAGAGCAAATATGAGATGGATTGAATCCATAAAGGAAGCTACAGCCTTGAACTTAGAAAAGCTGAGCGGGGCTGTCATGGACAGGAGACTTTGGAGGGTTTTCATTCATGGGGTTGCCCTAAGTTGGAGATGACTTGGCAGCACATAACAAGAATGGGAGTTGAAGTTCAAAAACTTCTGGAGGTTACATTATCAGGTTAAAGAAAGCTGATTTAAACAGTTTATTCAAACTTCTAAAAACAAAACTTCTGAGTATTCACCTCAAACAAGTCAGATTACATCAAAAACTCTGCCAAAGTTCAGATACCCTTACTCAGGGTTCACATATTTTGCATTAAATGTTCTCCACTTTACATAACTGCTAGTCTTATTAAGGTATGAAATAAAAATGCCTACTAGATGTAGTTTTTGCCCCACCAGATCTTTATACGCATGAAATAGGAGAGAAAAAGTAAACTAGTTTCCTTGTTATGGACAAAATTAGTCTGTGGAACAATTATAGGTTAAAAACTCAACTGAGCTGTCACCCAATATTGTAAAATATTCTATGAAGTCATGATGCTGATGATGCTTGAAGAATCAGCACACATGCTCATCATAATAAGTTCCTCTTTTGCTTTAATTTCTTTTATTTTTGTAATAAGGTGAGCCTAATGTTCCCCAGAAATAATGACAACAAAGCAAAGAGAAGAACTATTTAAGTGAATTGTTTTTATTTATGGAAAACTTAGCTAACAAAGGACTAATACAAATTACCACAAAAGTTTAAAAATTTCTTCCACTGTTTAAATATCAAAGATAATTAATATGAAATCATTTATTAAGTAAGAAAGATAATGTAATTATTCCAATAAACTGAATGCTTAAAAGACTTGGACAACATTAGATCAACTTTAAATTTTCTTTTTTTATCCACCACCCATACCCTCCCTGCACAATACTGTAAGCTATAAAGAGTTCAATCAATCCATTTCCCTCTCAGTCTTACCATCCAGTTTTCCTTCCTAACTTAATCATCCTGATGCACCTGAGCATACTCACTCCTCACAGTGTGCCCCTTCTGAGGGCTTAAAAATGCTTTCTCCTTCTGCATACTTGAGCATTTTACAGAAGTATGCTCATATATTCCCCCTTGTTAGTCAGTTGCTCCAATCCTCTGCGCACTCAGCTACGTATGTTTACTATTACAGGGGATGACAATTGTTTACAAGATTCCAAAGAAGGTGCTGGGATAGCAAAATTTGGACCCGAAGCATCAGCCAATTCTTTTCTCAAGATAGGCACTCTCAAAGTCAATATGCTATATGTATTAACATGCTAACATAAGCAATACACAGTGGTGCAAGTTTAGATTTTGCATCTCTCAAAGCAGAGGGCTGATTTCATATCTGCTTTCCAATATTGCAGAAAGTTTTCCATACTGGATTTAAAGCCCCCAAAGCTGCCCTTACAGCTGCCCAATTCTTCAAACCCACACAAAGCTCCATGCAAACCACAGAAAAGCTATTTAACCTTATGTAATGATGTCAGCTACTAACTTCTGACTGCAGCTCGCATGGTGGGCACAGCTACTAGAAATAAGATCAGATACCATTCCAAGGTGACTCTACAAAGACAAAGCTAAAGTCAAAGGAAGTTCAATAATAAGAAGCATTAAGAATATACTGAAAAGATGCAAGAAAAACCTTTGGCACAGAAAGACTAAATTAAGTGCGGAAAGCAAGAAAACAGCCGCTGCTTTTTCTAAAGTGTGTCAGAACAGCCATTCTAAAAGTGAAAACTTCTTAAAGATGATTTCTGTGCGTACTTACTGAGACTCCAACTCATTCGGAATAAAACAAGTTTAGGCTCACTAAAATCCAATGCAAACTCTTGAATTCAATGTGTTGCCTCCCAAATGAACAAGCAAACCTCCGTACTGCAAATTTCACAACTCAGCATTCACAACTCCAAAGTAATCTCCACTGAATGGGCTCGGGCTCCTTGCCGAGTAACTATGCTTAACAGTAGACTGCTCAGATTTTAAAGGTGTTTCCCCCTTCTCTCCGATTGCTACTGCTGAAGGCACCACTGGAAAAACAGCTGGTGCAAGCCAAGAAGTGAATGTACAATTACGTCGCAGAAGCAGCACGACAGGCAAAGGAGGTTGTGGGAAAAACTACCTGGCAAGCCCATGAGTCATGTAGTTCTCAGCTCTCGACTACAACGGAAGGAAAAAGCGAGGGTACTTCCAGGATAATAAAGGCAATGCCCAGGACTATCATGGGGAATAAAGGGATCTAATCAACCAGCAGTCACCCTTCCTTTCACACAATAGACCTCACCTGACTCATCCGGCACCAGCACTAACAAGCGTTAAGAAACCAAAGACAAGCCTATTGGATGTCCCCGCCGAGTAAGAACAAGAACAGCTTCTCGGAGGAGGAGCTCTCAAGCCCAGCTGCTGCCTGCCCATCATCCCTCGCTTCTGCGCAGCTGAAGCGAAACAACAGGAAGGCCTATCTTTCGTAAGTTCCGTCGCTTCTGTTCTTTCACTGTCCTTCATAGAGGATTCTTTTCCTGACACAGCTTTTGTGTCTCTGAAAGCTCCTTCACAGAATTTTACTAGGATGTGCTCCAGGGCAAAGGCTCCAATACAGAACTATTGTAGTGCTAACAATTCAGAGGGATTGTGATTTCTTATTTCCTTAGCACACTTGGTAGAGTCTTGTGAGGAAGGCGGCACAGCTGCATAATTGAAGCCTTCTCTGGAACCATTCATGTATGGAGACTACAGAAGTTCTACAGTGGCTGAACGTGTCATTCAAATCCAGACAATAAGTTCAAGACAAAATTTAACAATCGGTTTGTCAGAGCTCCAGAAAAGCATTGTCACTGTGACCAAAAGGCTGTAGCTGATAACAACCAGCAAAGTTTGTCTTAGTCTCGCCTTCTCTCCAGCATCACCATGAGCCTGAGTGGAAGGGAAGCACCTGGATTCTGTGGAGAGACAATACACAATTGGGTAACCATGCAGTTGGTTTTGCTTCCTTATGTGGAAGTTAATCCAAGCAGCTGGATCCTGCCTGCCACCACTGCAGGGTGAAAGCAGGAGGAAGGAGCTGTTGAGCTTCCTTTCTCAGGTGTGGCTGGTCATCTCCAGTCCCATTTCCCATTCTTACCAATAAGGAAAGGGGAAATGCCCCCTCCTGTTATCTGCCTTGCATGCCTCTTTGTTTCCAAAGAGGAGGTGTGCAAGGCACATGGTGCCAGTGCTTGTCCATGCCAGCTTTCCAAGCCCCAGATGAGTCTTGGAAAAAGGAGCACTGACTTACCTTTCCACACTACCTGCCCCCCTCCCCTGTGGTGTGATGTTTGCAAGACCTCCACTATCAAAGGGTAAGGGGCTGCAGTCCAAAGTGGTATGTTGAGCTGGGCTTCCTCCCAAGGAGCCCTAGTCAAGTATGCCCCTATCCTCCATTGGTCAGCTGTGGTGCCTCACAGCTGAGCAGCAGGAAGGGGGCAGTGGCAGCCATGGTGTGCCACAGCTGAACAGTGAGTCACTTCATGCTGGGCTTTGTAGCCCTGTTCCTCCCTCTTCCCAGTCAGGAATGGGCAAGGGTGTGTGTGGCTCCACTTTTCCAAGGAGGTGGGACTCAAGGGATGTGGCCCTGGTGCTTGCCCTGCATGGTCATCCCAAACCTCAACGAGGACCTGGGAAGAGGCATGTGGTAAACTTCAGCCGGCCCTCCCTCCTCCCAAGTTGGTGTTACACCCATTTGAGGACATGGAGCAGGGAACTGCAGGTCAGGGCAGCATATTCAGCCAGGCATCCCCAACAGATTCAGCCAAACACCCCCTCCTCTTTCCTGCACCATGACTGAGCAGTGGCAAGGGAGCAGTGGTTTGATTTGTACTGGGCTTTTTTGCTTTCCCTTCCTTTTTTGCCACCAACTCCAGGATCCTCACCCAGTATGTATGTATGTATTTATTTATTTTACAAATTTGTATGCCGCACCCTTGCAAAAAAAGCCTTGGGGCGGCTAACAACAATAGCAAAACAGATAAAAACACAATACATTATTTAAAAACTGGCCCATCTCAGAATCTACCTATAAAAGTAGAAATATATAAATATATAAATAAACAGTAATATATACATTAATACAAAAATACAAAAATAAACTTAACAATTAAAATATTTCTTAAATAAAAGGGTCTTCGCCTGGCACCGAAAAGCAAATAATGACGGCGCCAGGCGAGCCTCTCTGCGGAGCAAGAGCCTCTCTGTTCCTGCTGATGCCCATCCTGCTGTGCTGGCATCAGCTGGAATACTGGTATAGGCTAGTGAATCACAGCAGCCAAAAGTGCCAACTCTTTGCTGCTGTCATCCTGCTCAACCCAGCGCTTCTGCAGACACACACACATTTATCAAATGATTGGATGGCTTTTTTTATTGGTCATCCCTGATTGGATTTCTAAGTGTCTTGTTTTTCTTTGGGTATTGTGTTAAGTGTCCATGCAGGGTGGCTGGAAATGCTGGAGGATGTGGGACATTTTTCTGTCTCTAAACATGCATAGGAGACAAAAATGCATAGAAGCTCGGACTTCAAGAGGGCCAACTGAACGCCAGACTGCGGAAAGTCTCCTGGGATAGGTTACTGGAAGGTAAGTGAGTTGAGGAGAGGTGGATGGCACTCAAAAGGGAGGTTTTGGAGGCACAAGCCTTGATGATACCTCTAGTCAGTAAGATGGGGAGGCAGAGGAGAGCTCCGCCATGGATGCCAAAGGAGGTGGTTAGAGGGATTAGACGAAAGAGGAACCTCCATAGGAAATGAGTACTGGGGCAAATAGACAAAAGGGTATACCGGGAGGAGGAGGCCCGTTGCAAAAGGATTCTTCGCAAGGCTAAGGCTGATTACAAGCTGAGACTTGCCAAGAATATCAAGAGCAATAAAAAGGGCTTCTTTCAGCATGTAAATAGGAAGAGGAAGGGGAGACAAGTGGTGGGACTACTATATAAGGAGGAAGGAGATCCAGTGACTGATATGAGGGAACAGGCACAGATGCTAAATGACTATTTTGTCTCTGTGTTCTCCCCAAAGCAGGACAGGGGATATCTGCACAGGAGATTAGATGAGGCTGGGGACTTAGGGGCACAGATTAGAGTCACCCCCCTTGAAGTCGAGGGGCTCCTCAGGGCATTGGACATTACAAAGGCGCCAGGCCCTGATGGGTTACACCCAAGAGTACTTAGAGAGTTGGCAGGGGTTCTCTCACGCCCGCTGGCCTCCATTTTTGAGACCTCGTGGAGAACGGGTGACGTTCCAGAGGACTGGAGGGTGGCATCAGTGGTGTCAATTTTCAAAAAGGGTAGTAGGAAGGACATGGGGAATTATAGACCGGTTAGCCTTACGTCCATTGTAGGAAAAACAATGGAAAGGCTCATAATAGAGAGAGATCTAGTGATGCTAGATAGGGAAGGGAGGCTGACAGCCACACAACACGGCTTCTGCAAAAACAGGTCCTGCCAGACAAAGCTTGTGGAATTCTATGACAAGGTTTCGAGATGGCTAGATGGAGGGGATGCAGTGGATGTGGTCTACCTGGATTTTAGCAAGGCCTTTGACAAAGTGCCCCATGATATCCTGGTGGAGAAACTGAGGAGTTTTGGGATACACCAAAGCACTGTCCAGTGGATTAGGGCATGGTTGACTGAAGGAAAGCAGAAGGTAACCATTAGCGGGGAATCATCAGGATGGCGGCCAGTGACAAGTGGGGTCCCCCAGGGCTCTGTCCTGGGGCCGATCCTGTTTAATCTTTTCATTAATGACATGGAAGAAGGGGTGAACAGTCTGCTGATCAAATTCGCAGACGACACTAAAACTGGAGCAGTAGCCACAACTGAGGAGCAGGACTGTGGATGCCAGGAAGCACTTCCTGACAGTTAGGACCCTGAGAGTGTGGAATGGGCTTTCATGAGAGGTTGTTGAGGCCCCATCGGTGCAGGTGTTCAAGGATAGGCTGGACGTGCACATGGTGGGCATGTCGTGAGTGGAGCCGGCTGGTGCCGGAGGTCAGACTAGATGGCCCAGGAGGCCCCTTTTGACTCGCTCTGTTTCTATGTTTCTATAACATTGTACCCCAAACAACTTGTATTTTTGCTCTAATTAGTGAATTTCCTACTCGGGTATTGCTTGTGTGTACTTTCTATGATACTACATTTCAGAGAAATACTCGTAAATAAGGAGAATGAAACCAACCTTCCCAACAGTGACTGGGAACATTTATTGCCTTGCATATATATTATGAATGCTGTCTAAGGTTGCTCAATACTGGGAAGAAACAAGTGCATGTAACTGCTAGCAGATTTACAGAGAGTAGGAGGCAATATCAAAATCTAGGATGGTTGAGATGTCTTCACATCATCTCCCTCCTCTCAGAAAATGGGAACGGGGCCTCAGCTGAATTAGATGGTACACTAGACACATCCAAAGATTGCACTGCACAAATGACAGAGTCAAGTTCCAGGTGGATCCTAGTGTTTTTCCCCTCAAAGTGTGAAGCTAATTCATCACACAGAGCTGTCGAAGGCTCTGGGATTTCATCCAGAGAACCAGATTTTCAAGTAGTACAGGGTCTCCTACAGAGTTCAGCTGGATGCCACTGCAAGGAAGCAGTAGGGGAGGCGAAGTATCCATGCTTTGCCTGCCTTATCACCACTAAGTAGGCTCAATAATGAGCTCTTAAATGTGTTTGATCGGACTTGTCATGGGACTTCCTCCACCTGCATTCTAGCCATCTCCCTACCTGCTTCATTGCCCTCAATACATCATTATACCACAGTGCTGAATGGGCTTGTTGGGTAGAGAGAGGGCACTTGAGCACAACCAAGTCAATAGCCTGAGCCATTTCCCTATTCCATAAGGCAACTTGGGCATCAACAGGAGCACCAACTATATCAACCAGATATTCCCCCAAAGCCCTTTGGAATCCATCAAGATCCATCAGACTCTGAGGGCAGATCATTCTAATTGATCCCCCACTCTTGCAAAGAGGGAGAGGAGGCAATAGCCTAAACTTAACCAGGTAGTGGTCCAACCATGACAAAGGAATAGATGCTATTCCCTCCACATTGGAATCCCCCTGTCCCGTAGAAAAGACCAGGTCCAGAGTGTGACCTTTCTCATGCTTCAGGCTGGTGACATGCTGAGACAGCCCCATGGTTGTCATGGTGGCCATGAGGTCCTCAGCTGCCCCTGATAAAGCAGCTTCAGCATGGAAGTTGAAATCCACCAGGACTAACATCCTGGGGGTTCTTACAACCAGGTCTGAGACCACCCCCATCTGCTAAGGCAGGGAGACTGATAAAACGCAGCAGGGTGGTCAGTACATTAGCAGAATCCCTAATCTGCCTCGAGAGCCCAACACACAGTACAAACACTCCAGACCCTCTCCTGTCGGGACAGGGAGCCTGGTAAGCAAGATTTTTAAAGACTATCTAAACATCTAAAGACTATTGCCCCCCACTCCCACTTCCCTCCAGATGGTATTGGTGCTACACTGAGTTAACGGTGGTGGGGAGGGGGGGGCAGAGCTGAGTGAGAGGAACACCACCTTCCACTCCCACCCAGGTCTCAGTGATACATACCAGGTCAGCCCTCTCATCCACAATTAAATTGTGGATGAGGGAAGCTTTATCACAGACTGACCTGGCAGCAGCACCAACAGGCTACAGGGAAGGCTGATATGGCTACCCACTATCCTCTTTAACTTTCTCTCTATTAACATACACTTTATATACATATATGCAGTGCTTTTTTGTAAAAAAAAAAAAAAAAAAGTGCTGGAACTCACATCTTGGGGTCACACTTTTACACAATGGTCGCCGCCGGCAGTAAGCACTCAGTGTGCGACCATATGACCGATCCCAAGCTGAGCAGCGTTCCAAGCTGAGCAGTGCTCTCACAATCAGCTCTGACAATCAGTGTCGACACACAAGCAGCACGCAGGCACTATGTTAATTATTTTTGCTGCTGACCTGCTAGGCCCAACAGGGCGATTCACAATCACTTGGAAAAATCCGTCAAAAAAAGGTGCCAGAATGTCATTCCAGTGCATTCTATGACAAAAAAAGCCCTGCATATATATATATATATATATATAGAACATAGAAACAGAAGGGGTTTCCTGGGCCATCTAGTCTGACCCCTGGCTCCAGCCAGCTCCGCTCATGACATGCCTACCATGTGCATGTCTAGCCTATCCTTGAACACCCTCACCAATGGGGCCTCAACCACCTCCCGTGGAAGCCCATTCCATACTCTAGGGGTCCTGTCAGGAAGTACTTCCTGGTATCCAAATTGAACCTTGGTTCCTTGAGCTTGGCTCCCTTGGAGAGTGTCCTGCCTTCCTCTGCAGGGGAGAACAGGCCTCTACCCACCTCTGTGTGACACCCCCTCACATACCTATAAGTATGCTGCATACAGGGTTCATCCTCAAACAGTGCCTCAAGGATGTTCTTCCCCTCACTTTCCACTACCAAACACTGTGGCAACTCATAAGTCATGCACCACTTAGGTTTTAGAGACAATGACATAAACAATCCAATGTAACAGAGAAACATAGAAACAGAGCGAGTCAGAAGGGGCCTCCCGGGCCATCTAGTCTGACCTCCGGCACCAGCCGGCTCCGCTCATAACATGCCCACCATGTGCATGTCCAGCCTGTCTTTGAACACCCTCACCGATGGGGCCTCAATGACCTCCCATGGAAGCCCATTCCACGCCCTCGGGGTCCTAACTGTCAGGAAGTGCTTCCTGGCATCCAAATTGAACCTTGGCTCCCTGAGCTTTGCTCCATTGGAGCGCGTCCTGCCTTCCTCTGCAGGGGAGAACAGGCCTCTCCCCATCTCCATGTGACACCCCCTCACATACCTGTATGTTGCCAACATATCCCCTCTGAGTCTCCTCTTCTCCAAGCTGAAGAGACCCAGTTCCCTCAGTCTTGCCTCATACGGCATCCCCTGCAAACCAGCCACCATCCTTGTGGCCCTACGCTGCACTGACTCCAACCTGGCTATATCCTTTCTGTAATGAGGGGCCCAAAACTGAACACAATACTCCAGTTGCGGGCGCACCAGAGTCGTGTAGAATGGTAGTAATACCTCTCTCGTTCTAGAAGCCACACTTCTGGCTATGCAACCAAGGGTGGCATTCGCCCTCTTGACCACCGCATCACACTGCTGACTCATGTTTAGCCTGTGGTCAACCAGTACCCCAAGGTCCCTTTCACAAGTGCTGCTCTCCAGCCACTTGTCACCTAACCTGTACTTATGACAGCTATTCTTATGCCCCAAGTGCAAGACCTTGCACTTCTCCACATTGAACGCCATCCTGTTGTCTCCTGCCCACTTCCATAGTCTGTCCAGATCCTTTTGGATCTGGTGTATCTGCTCCTCAGTTGTGGCCACTGCTCCAGTTTTAGTGTCGTCTGCGAATTTGATCAGCAGACTGTTCACCCCTTCTTCCATGTCGTTAATGAAAAGATTAAACAGGATCGGCCCCAGGACAGAGCCCTGGGGGACCCCGCTTGTCACTGGCTGCCATCCCGACGAATTCCCGCTAATGGTTACCTTCTGCTTTCGGTCAGTCAACCATGCCCTAATCCACCGGACAGTGCTTTGGTCTATCCCAAAACTCCTCAGTTTCTCCACCAGGATATCATGGGGCACTTTGTCAAAGGCCTCGCTGAAATCCAGGTATACCACATCCACTGCATCCCCTCCATCTAGCCATCTTGAAACCTTGTCATAGAATTCCACAAGGTTTGTCTGGCAGGACCTGTTTCTGCGGAAGCCGTGTTGTATGGCTGTCAGCCTCCCTTCCCTATCTAGCATCACTAGATCTCTCTCTATTATGAGCCTTTCCATTGTTTTTCCTACAATGGACGTAAGGCTAACCGGTCTATAATTCCCCATGTCCTTCCTACTACCCTTTTTGAAAATTGGGACCACCGATGCCACCCTCCAGTCCTCTGGAACTTCACCCGTTCTCCATGAGGCCTCAAAAATGGAGGCCAGCAGGCGTGAGAGAACCCCTGCCAACTCTCTAAGTACTCTCGGGTGTAACCCATCAGGGCCTGGTGCCTTTGTAATGTCCAATGCCCTGAGGAGCCCCTCGACTTCAAGGGGGGTGACTCTAATCTCTGCCCCTAAGTCCCCAGCCTCATCTAATCTCCTATACGGATATCCCCCGTCCTTCTTTGGGGGGAACACAGAGGCAAAATAGTCATTTAGCATCTGTGCCTGTTCCCTCATGTCAGTCACTGGATCTCCTTCCTCCTTATTTAGTGGTCCCACCACTTGTCTCCCCTTCCTTTTCCTATTTACATGCTGAAAGAAGCCCTTTTTGTTGCTCTTGATATTCTTGGCAAGTCTCAGCTCATAATCAGCCTTAGCCTTGCGAAGAATCCTTCTGCAACGGGCCTCCTCCTCCCGGTATACCCTTTTGTCTATTTCCCCCAGTACCCATTTCCTATGGAGGCTCCTCTTTTGTCTAATCCCCCTAACCACCTCCTTTCGCATCCATGGCGGCACTCTCCTCCGCCTCCCCACCTTACTGACTAGAGGTATCGTCAGGGCTTGCGCCTGCAAAACCTCCCTTTTGAGTGCCATCCACCCCTCCTCGCTTACCTTCCAGTAACCTATCCCAGGAGACTTTGCCCAGTCTGGCCTTCAGTTGGCCAAAGTTGGCCCTCTTGAAGTCCCAGCTTCTAGTGCTCGCCCTGCTGCACGGCCCCAGTCCCCTGATCTCAAAGCAAAGGATGGAGTGATCACTCACATCCAGAGCTCCCCTAATCTGTACTTCATCTATCAGCTCCTCCCTATTGGTCAAGACCAAGTCCAGGATGTTTCTCCCCCTCGTCGCCTCTCGGACCCTCTGTATGAAAAACCCACCCTCTAGAGCTTCTAGGAAGCGATGTGACCTGGCTGTCACCGCCGAGTGAGTCTCCCAAGTAATATCCAGGAGATTGAAATCCCCCATAATTACTGTGTCTCTCCCCCGAGATATCCTTAGAATCTGGCCTGTCAGGACATCATCCAGGGTCTCAAGTTGACCTGGAGGGCGATAACATACCCCCACTGTCAGGTCTCTTTCCCTGTCAAAACCCCTAAGTTTCACCCAGACTGCCTCTACCGAATCCCCATCTGTGCTGCATTCTATCTCACTGCATCCTATCCCTTCCCTGACATATAAAGCCACACCCCCACCTCTCTTTCCCTTCCTGTCCTTTCTAAAAAGGTGATACCCTTCTATGTTCACATTCCAGACTTGCCTTTCATCCCACCAAGTTTCTGTGATTCCCACCAGATCATATCCTCCTATTCCCAGGAGAGCTTCAAGCTCTTCCTGCTTATTACCCATGCTCCTAGCATTGGTGTACAAGCACCTCAACTCCTTCCCACCGCTTCCTTTCTTTGGAGTGCCCAGCATCCTCCTTCCTCCCATCCTCCCTGGTACCTGGCCCCTCTCTGTAGAAGTCCTGTCAGTCCCTGCAGTATCTCTAAAGGCCTGCTCCCAGAACCCCGAACCTCCCCGCACACTTGTCCAGTGCAGACACATTACTGGGGGGCCTGAACCCACCCCCCACTGGCTCAGTTTAAAGTCTTCCGGATGAAGCTCGCTAGAGCATCTCCAAAGGACCTTTTCCCCATCCTCGTGAGGTGTAACCCGTCCCTTGCCAAAAGTCCATTGGCAAGAAAACATGTGCTGTGGTCGAGGAACCCGAAGCGTTCCTTCTGGCACCACACCCTAAGCCAGTCGTTCACCTCAGAGGCCCTCCTGTCCCTTCCTGGCCCAAATCCCCGGACGGGTAAGATTGACGAGAAGGCCACTTGGGCCTTCAGCTCCCTGAGTTTCTTCCCCAAGGCCAAAAAGTCCCTGGTGATCCCGACCACCCCCTGCCTGGCCACGTCGTTTGTGCCCACATGGATCACCAGGAGTGGCTGGTGACCCCCGGAGCGGACAAGACACTCCACTCTGTCCTTCACGTGCCGGATGCGTGCGCCCGGCAGGCAGCAAACCTCCCTTGTCTCAAGGCTGGGGCGGCACACCGCCGCCTCAGTGCCCCTCAGCAGGGAGTCCCCAACAACTATCACCCGCCGCCGTACCTTCTCGGTGCTGGTGGGCAGCCGTGCCCTGGTCCTCGCCTCTCCTGCAGTGGCTCCCTTGCCTCCTGATGTCCCAGGCTGGGGGTCTTGCTGGTCCCCCGAGGCCTCCTTAGCCCCAGCCTCCCCAAGTGGAGAGAACCTGTTTCCCAGCTCCAGATTGGTGCCAGGAGAAGGAGGAGGCCGTGCTGGCCTCCTCCTCCTGTGGGTGACATACCTCCATGTCTCCGCAGCTGCTCCTCCCGTGGTCTCTCCCTCAGCCCTCTGTCGAGAGGGGGGCTGCTGCGGGGGGGCCTGAAGAGCTCTCTCGGCCCTCAGGCACCTCACCTCCTCCTCTAGCAGGGTCACTATCTTGCACCGAGGGCAAGTGTATCCCTGCCTCTCCTGGGGGAGAAGGGCGAACATGTCGCAGCTCTCGCAGCGGACAGCAACACCCGTGACTCCCGCCAAGGCCATCTCCTGCTCTGCCATCTGTAACCCTTCCGAGACCTTACCTTGGTCCCCTGTCTTGTTCGTCCTGCAGTTCCTCTCACTCGCCCAGTTCTCCCAGGCAAAAACCCCACTTGCACACACACACAAGGAGAAAATAAACTTAAATTTAAATTGGAAGAAAAAAAACAAAGCACAACAAAGCAAAGCAAAGTGCAAACAAAACAAAAAACAAACAATCAAACAAACAACCTCTGTACTCATACATGTACTCATGTTCCAACCATTTACCTGTATGTTCACAAAATAAATTGCAATATGGTGTTATGCTTAATACCCCCCAGGCCATTCCCCCCCCCCCGCCTTTTGAGCTCATAATAGGGCCACTCCTTGGTCAAGTATCTCTCTCCTCCCACGAAATCACAAAAGTGTGCTAGAAATTATTGCAAGGGTGGTTTCCCTTTTTTGCTTAATCTAGAACTCATCCCTGCTCAAAGCATAACCTTGGTTGCCCAAGACTTGTGGGAATTGTAGCGGAAATGGCTCAGTGCCCCGAGGCAGGGGGGGGGGAGGTAGGAGTCAAAGCAAAACTTAGGCATGCAGAACCCAGGTGGTGATTCCAAGGCCCTTTCGGCACCTAGGCTGAGCAGAGGAAGGACTAGCAAAAAATAAAAAATGTTGCAAATCATCCAAAGACAGAGCAATTTGTATTTTCAAGGGAAGGGCACTGGAGAGGTGGGGGTCATCAAGTCAATAGGTCCCACCTGGGAATGCTCAGGAGATGTCACCCCATGGAACCAAGGGCTCTGATTGTTTGTGGGGGTTGGGAAATAAAAGGGCAGCATTCTGGCTGGCATTTGTTCCCTCTTTGGAGAGAAACCAGTTGCCCCCGGAGGCTGGGTTGTTCAGTTTCTTGCTATGCTACTCATGCGAAATCCCAGCTAAGTATTCTATCTGGTATTAGTAGTAGGTTAGCTAACTTTTTTGTTTTAAGTCTGACATGGTCAAAGAGTTTAGGAATTGTGGTTAGGATTTGAACTTTGTATTTTATGCTGCTTTCCAATTCTCCTTTCCTTCCCCTTTTTTCCTTGTGTGTGTCTGCTTTGTTGAGTGTTTAAATCTTTTAAATCTCCCACTTCTACTGTGTATTCTCTGTTCAATAAAGTTATTGGATTTCCCCAAGTGCTTGGATGGGCATGTTCCTGGTTGCAGGGGCTGGGGAATCCAGAGTGCAGATTGACCCAAGGGGACTGCGGGAGGTGGGGACCCAGAGCAGCTGAACACTACAGGAGTCTCTCTTGTGGATCTCAGAAGCAAATTAAACAAACCCTGACAGAAGAAGAGGTACTCACCAAGTTGATGGCCTGTCCCCAAAAACCTGGCCTTAGACTCAAAATGGCATAGCACTCAGTTAGTGGCAATCCTCCATCAGCCAAGGACTTTACCCTCGTCCAACAAACCAGTCCTCTGCTGGCCAGGCATCTGTCATTGGTCACCTCAGGACTGCTACCCAATGTAACCAAGATGAGGCAGCCCCACATTGGGCACCAAATTTTTTGTCCACAGAAGTGGGATTTGGTCCTGGTGTGTACAATAACTGATCAAGCACTCCAGGGTGTGAGGTGGAAAAAGCTTTATTCCGGAGAAAAAGTGTCTCCATGCACAAAGTAGGCAAAACGGAGCCCTAAGGAAAAAACTTCCCCTTTTATCACATTTTACAGGAATGTAAACAGGTCAATGTAAATAGGTCTAGTCTTGTCTTTCAGGGTTACAGAAGTGCCTCCTTCCAAAACCCCTGTATCAACACATCTGGGGAAAACTCGGATCTGTCCTTCAAGGCTCTACCTTAAGACTTTGCCATCAGCTTCAGAGTTGTGCTTCAATCCTGAGTTTGGTATAGCTTCTTTGAACATACAGAGCAACAAAAGTATAAGTATAGACTTCTTAACTGTAGAGATGTCATGAGTCTGAATATCTGGATTTCAATGGGTGAGCAACAAACACCAAGCACAGCACAGCTATAGGTTGACAAATCTCTACCTAGAACTTTATTTCTCTTCAGAGTATTCAGAAGCTGGCATCTCCAACCATGAGGTCCTGAAGCCTCATCGATGTGGGGAAGCTGGGGGTGAGGAACTTTAGATAAGCTGGAAACTGCAAAATCAAAATCAGTTTCAACTGAGTGTTGTGACCCAGGTATATAGATCCTGTTCACAAACCTATAGAAAACCTGTTTTTACCATGTTTCCCACATGTAACACACACAGATTGTAGTGTGCTACATATGGAGCCAGGCATGTGAATTCCAGTACATTTGGTGGACATTAGTACAAATTAGTTTTTTGCACATTGATGCAGCTGCAACTTTTGAGGAGCTGTAAACTTGTGCTTAAAAGCAGATTTGTGGATGATACACTGAACTCTGTGCAAGGTGGTGGTATATCCAAGTTGACTCAGTTTGGCAGCCACCACAACTGACCAGTAGTTAGACAAGAAACTGTATCTGTTACATCATGGGTCCTCAAACTGGCCCATGGGCCAGATCCAGCCCACCTCAGAGGTTTTGGACTCACTGCGCCCACGGTGAGGCGGGCGGCAGCTTGCTCACAGGAGATCATTTTGGATTTGCTCGAAGAAAACGATCTCCAAGCGAGCAAGCCGCCCCCTCGCCTTGCGCACCCACCCCCACCTCACTGCGCATGCCGCACCTGCCACCACCCGCCTCACCAGTACCTTTCAACTGGCCCCCTGTTGAAACAGTTTGAGGACCCCTGTGTTACATGCATGGAATAGTCTCTCATTCTCTCTTTGATACATGCTGGCATAGTTGCCTCACACAAATCAGGCATTAGGAGAATGTGTTCTAATGATTATAACAGCTCTTCTAATCGTATCTGAATTACTGTCATCCAAGCTTGTCTCTTCCTTTGCATATTGAGGGAGACGTTTTGGGGACTGGTCTTTTGAGTCCTGTGAGTGCCACCTTAGCATAAGGGCTATCCAAACAACTCTTGATGCATGTATACCAATGGTAGGAGCATGGGAAATAAGCAGGAAGAGCTTGAGACTCTCCTGGGAATAGAAGGGTCTGACCTGGTGGGGATCACAGAAACTTAGTGGGATGAAAGGCAAGACAGGAGGGGTATGACCTGTTTAGAAAGGACAGGAAGGGAAAGAGAGGAGAAGGCATAGCATTATGTCAAGTATGCAATGAGATAAAATATGGCACATGGTAGAGGCGGTCTGGATGAAACTAAAGGGTTTCAACAAGGGGAGGGACCTGACAGTGGGGGGTATGTTATCGCCCTCCAAGTCAAATTGAAACCCTGGACGATGCCCGGACAGATCAGATTCAAAGGATAACTCAGGGGAGGGAGTCAGTAATTATGGGAGATTTCATTCTCCCAGATATTTGTTGGGAGTCTCACTCGGCGGCAACACCAGGTCACGTCGCTACCTAGATGCTATAGAGGGAGGCTTTTTCATGCAGAGGGTTTGAGAGGCAACAAGGGAGAAGAATATCCTTGACTTGGTCTTGACCAACAGGGAGGAGCTGATAGATGGCGGGGGGCAGATTAGGGGAGCTCTGGATGCGAGTGATCACTCTATCCTTTGCTTTGAGATTAGGGAAATAGGGACAAGCAGCAGGTTAAGTATTAGAAGCTGGGACTTTACAAGGGCCAACTTTGGCCAATTGAAGACCAAACTGGGGAAAGTCTCCTGGGAGAGGATACTGGAAGGCAAAGGAGTTGAGGAGGGGTGGATGGCACTCAAAAGGGAGGTCTTGGAGGTGCAAGCCTTGACAATACCTCTAGTTAGCAAGGCAGGGAGGTGAAGGAGAGCAACCCCATGGATGAGAAGAGAAGTGGTAAGAGGGATTAGGAGTATGAGGAACCTCCATAGGAAATGGGCACTGGGGCAAGTAGACAAAAGGGTGTACCAGGAGGGGGAGGCTTATTGCAGAAGGATTCTTTGCAAGGCTAATGCTGATTATGAGCTGAGACTTGCAAAGAATGTCAGGAGCAACAAAAAGGGCTTATGCTAACATGTAAATAGGGAGACAGGTGGTGGGACCGCTTCATAAGGAGGAAGGGGATTTGGTGACTGATGTGAGGGAATAGGCACAGATACTAAATGAGTATTTTGCCTGTGTTTTCCCCAAAACAGGATGGGGGAGAACCGCATGCACGCATGCTCACACACACAAAATTACACACCTAAAATGCTGCTGACATTTTAAATTTGTAGATATTGGACTACAATGTATGCACCAAGCGAGTCTTTCTAGGGAGAGCATTCCATAAACAGTGTGCCACCATTGAAAAGTCCCTCTCATTTGTGGCTCATCATCTTATGTACCTTGCTTAATGGAACAGCTGGAAAGGGCATTATATGATGAATAGTAAATATGATGTATATGGAAGGTGTATCTGCCACTCCCCAGTTGTCATTAGCCACAGTTCATGGAAGGATTGGCTTGGCTTGTCCAGCACTGCATAGATAGTGCTTCAGAAATAATAAATTTCCCAAGTTGTTTTTTCACTTTCCTCATTCTTGAACCAATGTTGGACCTTAATGTTCCTCATTATTGGATTAATGTTGCAGCAATCAAAGATCTTGTGGGCTTCCCATACAAATCTGTCAGTTGCAAGTGGAATTTTCAGAACAGGCAGTCCTCTGGTATACCACACACTCATAACAGTTGAAATTGGTAGCCTGCAACCATTAGTTTCTGCAATGAACAGTGGTTGCAAGTTACTTCCTTTAATTTTGATTCTGCCACATAATTATTTCCAGACATCCCAAAAGCTTTCTGAATCATGCTCTTTAACCCCCTGTTAGTAGCGCTGGTTGTACAAAATTATGGTCAAATTATATACCTCCTTTTTCATTGGTTTCCTGTAAAACCTTGTTTCTAGCTTCCCATTTCAGATTATTAATTCCGTATTCATTTATATTTGGCTGCTCTTATATTAATGTTGTACTTTCAATTCATTGCATTAAACTCTTGCATTATGCTGCTTCAGTTGCCCTGTGCATTATATTATCATCTATGCATCAACAATAGAGGAGAATGTCATGCTCAGTATGGCACCTTGCTCACCCTTAGTGTAGATTAAGCCATGGGACCTTGTCAGTGGAGATGTTGGATGGCCTTTGATAGCATTATGAAAGTATTCCTCTGCTGGTGTATAAGAGTACCAGGTAACTGTTGCTATGCTGGTTTTCACTGGGTATTATGTTAATTGCCATGGGATGTGAGAGTACCACAGTGCTTCCAGTTAGCTCATATCTCAAGGAGCACCATAGAGGGTGCTTAGTGCATTTGAAAAAATACAGCTATACAGCAAGCATCAGATTTTTCCTCCAATAGCCATCACTTTTATATGATTTTACTTGTTTTATTTAAGAATCATACTCAGCAGATACTGAAACTTTATGAACTATTCTGGCATTGGGATGGCATAATGGAATTATTGGAAACTTGGTGGGACCATTTGTTGCTTGGCAATCTTTATTGTTCAGTACAGCATCTTTAAGATGGAATATATATTTCTTGCTTTATATTTTTCTTTTTTCATCTGCCTGTGTGCTCTGGTATGCCTATTTTTTTCTGGCTGCCAAGAAATGACTTATAAACATGAAGGTAAGTAGTTCTTAAGTTATTTGCTAATGTTCTTGTGATACTGAATTTGAATTGTGTTTTCCTCTACTAGCCACAATTTTGATTAATGAAGTGAAAAGTAGTAATGTTTTCTACACAGTTTGTTTCTAACTCTTATTAAAGATAAAAAGTATTAGCATAATTGATAGCACATTTCTGAAAGCTTTCCAAGATGATCTTTCTCCACCATAGTCTAACCTCCCTTAATACTGTGGGAAATCTCCCCCCCCCCCTCCAGTTTGCTCTTAAGACAGCTGGCTCATCAGAAAGGCTAGTGTTTTTTTCATACTTTCATACTATCCTCAGTCAATCTGACAAAAACAAAGCATGCTTCTCTGTTGAATGGTTTCACATGCAGGACTTCTCACCTTTTCTTCCTCCTTACTTCTTCCTGTCTGTAAGGAGTAAATCCCAGTAGTGATGATATGGAGGCAAAATACCAAGCAGTACAGTTTAATTCGTTCTTGCAAGAGCGGGCACCCACCACACAGGCAGCATGCCGTTTACACACAAGACATTGCTTTTTATTCCCTTTTCCCAGCTCGCAGACCCTTCCTCTTTTCTCCCATTGGCTGGGTTACTAAGAAATTACAATCTTCTGCATCTGCCTACATCATACTACCCCTTGATATGCTCCCCCTCCCGCTCATACATCCCATGTTCATGCTAATGAGCCTATTACCTATGAGAGGTGTGTCAGTTACTATTCATAAACCTATTAAGCGTGTGCAGTACCTTCTAAGAGGTCAACAGGCCAGCTTGGCCTTGTAGATTCTTACTTGACGCCAACTTGTTTCTTAAATCTTGTGGGAGGATGAGATAGGACAAACAGGCCTTCTTCCAGGCTCATTACGGCCAGTTGTAAAAGGTAATCAATTTCCTGCTCTCTTCCACTGAAAGTGACAGTTTTACCACTGCAGCGCCCCCCCCCCCCTTTTACCCTCTGGTATTTTTCAGGATTTTGATGTAAGAAACACTATTACTTTTAGTACAACTATTTACATGGTTCTATCCTCAGGCCTTTTGGCTGTAAGGAACTTCAGTGATCCTACCCTAGCCCTGTATTTTACCCTTTCTTTGGTTTTCACCTTACCACTTAGTAACAGTAATATTTCATTTCTCATACTGTCCTTGCTCAGTTTTTTAATTTTTCCCTTCTGAGAGTTGACAGACGTACACAGATGTTTGATTAGCAGTAGCTGGCATGAACATGCAAATAAAGCTCTGCCATGTATATAATCTGTAATTATTTCCCAGGGCATTCCTACCTGAGCAAATGGGTTCAACCAAAGCCTTCCCATCTCAGAAGGCAGGATATACTTCTGGAAAGCTCATTGAATAGTCCACGATTACCGATTACCAGCACCATACAGTTTCCCCTGGGCATACTATCTAGGTGACTGATAAAGGCTATTGCTATTCTTTGAGAAAGGCTCTCCTACTGGCATTATGTGTAAAGGAACTGAGCTAAAGAGTGAGAGCAAACTCTGTGGCAACACTCACAGGTGCTACAAAAGTTCCTTTCATCTATATCGAGAGCAAAAAGTGTACCCCACAAATGATCTTCCTGTCTAGAGCTATGATCTTAATATAAGGGCTTATTTTCTACATCTTCATGGTAGCAGCATTTGTCTAACTAAATGACCTGTTGCAGAAAGAACAAGTCACCTGCTACAATACTCCAGCCAATAGCCAAAGCTATCTGGGCAGTGAATAACAGTAATAAATGCACGAAAATACAAGTTGTCACATTTAAAACCATATTTTTACAGCTAAACAGCTAAAACCAGTCTGTACTAATAGGCCTGCAGTAAGACAGTTAGCAATAACCACTTCTTGCCTTCAAATTTGGGAGGACAATAATGAATGATGAGGCCTAATGTATACAGGGAAAGAACTGCTCAGAAATACCTTTGTTCATTACAGTATATTCATGTCAACCAAACAGTTTCAATCACTTTTGTGTCAATTCTACAGGAGCATTTAAGAAAAACCAGGCAGATGTTACTGCTTTCACATATGCTTTTGTCTCATCCAGACATTACTTTAGTGTGGGACTGCCTTTGAAGACTGTTTAGAGACTTCAGGTGGGGGTACAATACTGCAGCTCAATTTTTTACTAGAGGCCATTTTTCAGTGCATGTTAGTTTTATCTTTTACCATCTTCATTACCTTCATTTTTGTTTCCAAGTTAATATGGCCTTCTAATGGATTGTCTTCCCCTTAATTTATGTCTAACAGTTGCATCCCTCATGAAGCCAAAAAGGCTTCCAGAGTGGCTCACAAAAATAAGAGGCATTATGGTCTCTGCCCTCAGGCCTACAATAAAAATTTTAGATTCAACATGCAAGGCATGGGGATAGGGAGAAAGATATGGTGTAAGCTTCTTCCTCTGCCCATTCACTGGACAGTTGCAATCGCCTTCATGAGGGAAAGGCCTGCAGCAGGAGGTGGAGAAAGTGGTGATGATAGCTTACTTCACTAGGTTCTTTCTCTTCTGCTCACAGGACAGTTGGATAAAATTGTCTCAGTGAGGAAAAGAGGGGCTGAGTTCCTGCTTGTTAAAGCAGAAGAAAATGATAATGGTAGTTTGCTACCCTTGGATAACCTTACATAGTTGTCTAAATGTTCAGCAAAGGTCCTGCTGAACATTGTTGTTGTCCTGTTGTTTCTACCACCACCAGAAGTATGGCAGGTTAAGTCAGTTAAGATTTTTTTCTTTGTGTGCTCAGACTATGGAACACTCTATCCAGGAGGACCATCTTATCTCCTCCTGGTGGCACTCAGGGACCAGGTAAAACCAGCAATATTTCAGTGTGTTTGTGACAATAGTAATAACCAAAGGGTTTTTTTCTCCTTTTCTTGAATGTTTTAGGCTATGTACTGCTGCACTGTGTATTTGCAATTTTGCATCTTTGTTTTATTTTGCTTTGTTAGGCTCCTCTGAGATTTCATATGTGGATGGAAAACAGGACTGAATAAACCATTTGTAATCAAGTTTGCATGCTGACACTGAATAAGCTTTCCAAACCCCTTTCTTGTACCATCTCTACTATATATTCAAATAAAGGGCTTTCTCCAGGATAGAGAAACAAGTTACCCCCACAGTCCATGAGTTGTACCTATGATGGTTTCTCATGTCATCAAAGTTGAATGATTGACCCCATCATGGGTATGGGGGAGTGGAAAGCAATCCCAAGGCAAGACTGGCAAAAACCCCTTGCTGCTGTTACCATGGGGCAACTGATTAGCAGTGCCAGCTAATCTCAAAGTACCCAAGTGGCACTTAGCAGCAGTTTGCTCCCCACATTGCTATGTTCCTTTTTAGGTTTACTGTGATTTTATTTCCCTTTAATATCTCTCTCTCTCTCTCTCTCTCTCTCTCTCACACACACACACACACACAGAGAGAGAGAGAGAGAGAGAGAGAGAGAGAGAGAGAGAGAGAGAGAGAGAGAGAGAGAGAGAGAGATGCTCATTTGAATAGCTATGAGCAGTCCCTTCAAAGTGCCTCAGTGGTATGTTGGAGGTACTATGTATGCTTACCTATTTTAGTTTCTTTAAATTGCATAATAATTTTCAGGCAAAAACAATTTAATGCTTGTCCCCACCAAGGGGTGGCAGGTACCAACAGAAAAGACTGTAATTGCCCAGAAAATGCTGTAAATGCATTTCTCTCCTTTTTCTTGACTAAGATGTCAAGAAAAAGCAAAGATGTGAGGAATTGGGAGTTGGGGGATTTATATCCACTTTGCAGCAGTGCTCTTATATCCCCCCCCCCCCACACACACACACTTAATTCCATCAGGCTGCACATTTTTCACTCAGCCTCGTGCATCTAGGTGCTCAGGTATATGCACCACATATCCTTTTCCAGAAGAAAAATATCCTTTTCACCCCCTCTGACAGCCTGCTGTCAAAACACTGTTTCCCTTTAAAAAGGATGGGCTGAATCCAAAGATGGGGGGTTGGACTAGGATTTACATAGACATATATTTGCAGTTCAAAATTGTGCAAAGGTTCACAATTGCACAAGTGTGTCTTGATTTCTTTTTAAAGTCCTAAAGTTATTGTGCAGTTATTTTTAAAAACTGGGTGACCCTGGGCACCCTGCAAAATGCCTCTGGGGCTCCTCAGTGTCCAAGATAGGATCATGAAAGTCAGTTTAACAGCTTCCTGTTTAAGGAAATAAGCTGCAGTGAACCCAAAATGGTGAGCAGAGGTGGGGGATAGGAAGTAACTAGTTCCTTCCACAATGCCTCCTAGGATATGCACAGAAGCACTGAGGATGGGGGAGAGGGCCAACCAATCATCTGTCAGGCTCACTGTGGGTTGTTCACATGACAACCTGCTGCAGCTTATTGACCATGATGGTTTGTCATGATGTGTGAATGCACCCATGAGTTCCTTCTCATATTTGGTTACCTCAGCAGCTTATGTATGTATATTTTAACTGGTGTACAGAGTGAGCAGCATAAGGGGAGAACTTCAGTAGAGTTTATATTGTTGATTACATTGGGTGTGGGTACTAAAGAGCCATTTCCCTATGTTTTGGCTTAAGAGAATGTAACAAAGGGCATATGAAAGGGGAATCGTTTGGGATTTGTCTGTAATGAGAATCTTTGGTTTTGTTTCAGAGGCATGTTGTGAAAACATTTTTTGGATTTGATGAAGAATCAGTTGATTCAGAATCATCTTGTGTAACTTCTTATAACATAGATAAAATGGACATAACTCCAGCTTCAGCAGAAGACAACTTTGAAAGCCTAAGTCCCTGTACATGTAATAAGACATAAAAATGAATGCCTCCTTTTTAATTTGCATTTACTCTCGTCTATTCTTTTTTGAAGATCAAACTTAATGTAATTACTTGATTTTTCATACCTTGAATGTGTTCAATTTCCACAAAACTCCAGACATTCTCCTGTTAATTCTTTCTTACTCTCGCCTATCATGTTTCTCCCAACTTGCAATTTCATTCCTCATATTCTATTTTCGTTCTCCTTCCATATTGTATAGCTGTTCTTCAATGTTCTTCATTAATTCTTTCCTTGTTTTACATTCACTGAGCTTTGGGAATATTCTTGCCTCTAGACAGTAATAGCTGTTGGAGCAGAGGGACAATCATTAAAAGTAAATCCAACTTTTTTTTTTTTTTTAATTCACAGTAACCAGGAACTGATAGCACATGAAAGGTAAACTGGGTCACATGAACTTAGGTTCATCAGTAAAAAGTGGGGTATCATATGGTGGTGGGGAATACTCTCAGCACAAAGAAATCCAAGAGTGCTAAAGGAAAGTTTATGTGGCTATGGACGAGATGAAATAAATTGGCAGGTTTGGAAGCAAAGAGGGTTTCTACTGAAGAAGCTGAGGCTCCACTATCAATACTGAACTTGATCCCCTTGGTTGGAGTTCCTTTTTATAAGCCTTAAGTATGATGAGGCTGAAGTAGCAAGGATGAAGGAACTGGGATAAGTCAGACCCTAAAGCAGCAATTAAAGATAGGAATATCATCCTATGAAATGCTGTTTGAATTGCCTTACTTGGGGCGGGTGGAGGAATTACCTAGTTTCAAGTCAAAAGATAAATTTCTGCAGAACTAGATACTGGGAATATCTTCTTTATCTGCCCTCAGGGAGAAGGGACTACTGGCACAAACAGCTCCCCTGGACTTCACAGTACATCTGTTTAAAACTGGAGACTGGGTTCTGGTAAAATTCTGGAAGGACTCCAAGCTGCAGCCTGAATGGGAAGGCCCACTACTGGCGTTACTGATGAGCGAAACGGCTGTCTGGACAAAAGAAAAGGGGTGGACCCATAACACAAGGGTGAAAGGACCAGTGCCACTGCCAAAAGAGCGGACAGTGGATCCTGGTGATGGGCCTTTGAAGCTTAAGCTCTGAAAGACCAAGCATGGGAGGGTTGGTTAGGCGACACTGCCTGGCTCTTGGATGTGCTGGTTTTGCAAGTGTTCTTGCTGATGCGAGAGCTGTTGTTGCACCCACTGCCCTGATTGTGCTCCTCTACACAATTTCTGTACATAAAAGTGTGATCCTCATGGTGGGGAGAGTTGTTTGGTGGAGGCTTATTGAAATGGAGAGGAGTACTGTTGATGGCAGTTGCGGGGCTACTACTGCTGCCATGTTTCATACCCCCGATAACACAGATAATTCAACAAGCTGTGGAATCTATCCAGGTGACCCCAGTACTGAAAACAAACCAGTGTGGGGAAAGGATAATGACATTAAAAGTGGTTAAAATTAAAAGATCACCTCCAGAGCAGGTGATGCTTAGGGAATTCTTAGGGAATAGTTCAAATTAGTCACAGTAAGATAGAACCAAAAGAAAAAGGGTGGATTGTGAGAAGTAGAAGATTACTGTGTCTAACAAACTAGAACAGGTAAAGCTATGGATCACTTAGTGATTAATAAAGGTATTGTGATTAACGGACTAGAACAGGTAAAGCTATATAGATCACTTCATGATTAATAAAGTTATTGTGATTAACACAAACTAATAGACTACAAGATGTAATTGGTAGACATGGCATTAAACTTTTGAACAGAGCACAAAGTACGGCTGTGTAATTAGCTAATGCATATTAATAGTACCTCCTACTATGACTCTGAGGGCTATTAACATGAACATTGGATGTATGAGCAGGTGGGGGTAACATACCAAGGAGTAGTATGATGAAGGCGGACAGGAAGAATGTGAATTCCCAGTATCCCAGCCAATGGGAGAAAGGAGGCAGGGACTTTGCGCGTGAAGTAGGGAATAAAAGGCTGTGTAAACTGATACTCCAGTGCACTACCTTTGGGGTGAGTGCCCGGTCTGGCCAGAACGTAATAAACCGTTGCTGCTTGGTACTTTGCCTCCCGTATTGTCATTGCTTGGATTCATTCCTTACACTGAGAGCTGTGACTGAAAGGAGCTGTGCCTGATTACTAGCAGCAGCTGTGTGTGTGTGTGTGTGTGGTGGGGTTGGCAGGGGGGGGAGATTAATTCTGGTTCTTCACTCCTAGCTGAACAGATCAGAGGAAGCTGCCCCTGCTGGTCTTAAGACTATGGGATACAAGCAATCAGCTCCCAGGAGTGATAAATCAAGGGGAGCAAACAGGAGTTTGGTGGCAGAGTTTGGCTGAATTTTTTTCTTTTTCTTTTTTCCTCCTTAACTCTGCCCCCCCTTTCTTTTCTTCCTTATAACACACTCCCATTTACTGGTAGGACAGTATTGTTAACTTTCAGAGAAGATAGGAGGAATTGCTGGTTGTTATTACAGGCCCAGCAAGCTAGAATCACAAAGATAGCAAAAAGAATAGACTGAGGAGACTCCCCAGTGGTGACCTGCAATGTCAATGTAATGTCTGTTTCCTTGCCTGAAGCTCAACATGGCCCTCACATGCAACAAGTACAAATTAGTAGCCTGTCAGAAGAAAAGGTGAAATCACTAAAGCAATGAGTAGCCACCCTCAAGGGAATAAAAGAAGATGAAGAGTGTTGGAACTGTAACAGCTAAGAGTAGTAAAGACGCTAAAAGTGCTACAACAAACTGAAGCAGAAGAGGAGAATCCTCTTCTGAGGGGAGGGAAAATGAGAAGGAAACTCCCTGGAAAAAGGTGACAATAAGGTGCAGAAGAACTAGAAGACACTATGGAACAACTTTTAGTTAGAAACACTTGCTATGGGAACTTATGGGACAGATAAGATCCATATGGGACTATGGAACCACTTTCAGTTACTCAAGGATGTGACTGGAGACCAGTCTGCAATGAAAAGACTACAAGTCATCCTGTGCAAAACTGAACAAGAGGCTAAAAGTCAGCTAAGTAGTGGCAACAATACCAAGGCTTGCAAGACCAAGAAGGGAAGAGTGTTAGTTGTGGGTTTCTCCCTGTTTCATGGGATTGAAACTATGGACTTGTCAGGTATGCTGTTGGTCTGGAGGACAGATTAGTGATATAACTGAAAAATTCCCAGAGCTCATACAGCTCACTGACATGACCTTCTTATACATGCAGGAACAAATGATAAATCATGTCAGACTTTGAAGCTTTGGGAGGAAAGTCAAGAACTTTGGGGCCCAGATAGTTTTGTCTTTAATCCTTCCAGTTCTTGGAAATGGAATAGACAGGGAAAGAAAAAAAAAAGGCAGATTCTAGAATCATAGAATGCGTGCAGCTATAGTTAGATTTGTCATGTGTTTCAGCTTTTCACAGAATCATAGAAGAGTTGAAAGGGGCCAGAAGGCCCTAATATCTAACCCTCTGCTATTGTAGAATGCTAAGTTACACCATCAAATTCAGATGAATGTCCAGACACTTTTCAAATGTCTCTACTGTGAGAGAGTCTACAACTTTACCAGGTAACAGGTTAGATTGTCATACTGCTTTGACAGTGAGAAGATGCTCCCTGGTGTTTAAATATAGTTTCTTTTCACTTAAGTCCATTATTCCATACACTATCTGCATCTTTTTAAAACTTAGGTGCCCTGAACAGGACACAGTACTGCAGATGAGGTCTGGCTGTTACTGAGAATAGTGGAACTAGTACTTCCCATGTTTTGGAAGTGATACTCCTGTTTGTTGTTGTTAGTCGCAAAGTTGTGTCCAACCCATTGCGACCCCATGGACAACATTCCTCCAGGCCTTCCTGTTCTCCACCATCCCCCGGAGTCCACTTTAGCTCACACCAACTGCTTCAGTGATTCCATCTAGCCACCTCATCCTCTGCTGTCCCCTTCTTCTTCAGCCATCAATTGTTCCCAGCATTAGGCTCTTCTCCAGGGAGTCCTTCCTTCTCATTAGGTGGTCAAAGTATTTGAGTTTCATCTTCAGGATCTGGCCTTCTAAAAAGCAGTCAGGGCTGATCTCTAGGACTGATCGGTTTGATTGCCTTGCGGTCCAAGGGACTCGCAGGAGTCTCCTCCAGGATACTCCTGTTAATGCAGCCCAAAATAGCATTTGCCATTTTTGCAGTTGCATCACACTGTTGGCTCATATTCAACATTTGATCTACAACAATCCCAAGATCCTACTCATTTGCAGTATTGCTGAGTCAAGTATTTTCCCTATTCTAGCAGTACATTTGGTTTCTTTTTCCTAGATAGAGGACTTAGCATTTGCCCCTATTGAATTTCATTCTGTTTGTCATGAGGCTAGAGGCGCTCCTTCTTAACAAAACCACTGGATCGAACAGCTGAGGCTTGAAATCCTTTATTTTGAGAAACACTGAAGCTACACTGACAAGAAACGGCAGAGATGCTTTTGATGATGATGATGATAATGAGAGAAGTTGTCCTCTCTTTCTGAGAGGACTCAGATTACAAAACCCTTTTTACTTGCCTGGGACGTCCCTCTTTAGGCGGATCTGACAAGCTTCTCTCCCTCCTCCTTTCAAATTCCCTCGACTCCAGTTGCCCCAACCAGCGTGTCCTTCTCCTGGAATGAGCATCTAAGAATGGCCCAGCCATTTCCCCGGCAACCAAAATGTTCCCAGAGTCATTATCTGTGAAAAAGGCTGCCATTCCCCCAGCAACCGCCTGACCTCCCTCTGGCCCCATCTCACACTCAGTTTCTGCTGGAATGCTGCTTTCCCCTGCATCTTCTTCTCTTTGAAACATTTCATCAGGAAATGAAGGGGGGTCTTTGTACAATGGGCAACAGGTACATGTCTTCCTGCACTGAGACCTGGTTCTCACAGAAAGCCTCTTGCTCCAGTACATGCGCCAATGACTCCTCTGAGTCAGCAGACATGACACTGTTACTCTCTGCCCAGAATTCTAACCTATTGAGATAACTTACATTTCCTCATCTGTGGCACCTTCTCAAATTGGATGGAGGTAACTAGTGGGGTCTCCTTCATGGATCACTGCCTTATCATGGCGAAGGGGCTTGCGTAGCTCAATGAAGCTATGAGCTATGCCGTGCAGGGTCATCCAAGATGGACAGGTCATAGCAGAGAGCTCTGACAAAACGTGATCCACTGGAGAAGGAAATGGAAACCCACTCCAGTATCTTTGCCGTGAAAACCCCATGGACAGTACCAAAAGGCAAAAAGATATGACGCCGGAAGATGAGCCCCTCAGGTCGAAAGGTGTCCAATATGCTACTGGGGAAGAGCGGAGGGCTAGTACTAGTAGCGCCAGAAAGAATGAAGCGACTGGGTCAAAGCCAAAAGGACACTCAGTTGCTGATGTATCTGGTGGTGAAAGGAGAGTCCGATGCTGCAAAGATCTATACTCCATAGGAACCTGGAATGTAAGATCCATGAATCAAGGCAATCTGGATGTGGTCAAACAAGCAATGACAAGACTGAACATCGACATCTTAGGAATCAGTGAACTAAAATGGACAGGAATGGGAGAATTTCGTTCAGATGACCATCAGGTATACTACTGCGGGCAAGAATTCCTCAGAAGAAATGGAGTAGCCTTCATAGTCAATAAAAGAGTAGGAAAAGCAGTACTGGGATACAATCTCCACAATGACAGAATGATCTCAGCTCGAATCCAAGGAAAACCATTCAACATCACAATAGTCCAAGTCTATGCCCCAACCACTGGTGCTGAAGAGGCTGAAGTTGACCAGTTCTATGAAGGCCTACAACACCTTCTAGAATTAACTCCAAAAAATGATGTCCTTATCATCATGGGGGATTGGAATGCTAAAGTAGGAAGCCAAAAGATAACCAGAATAACAGGCAAGTTTGGCCTTGGAGTACAAAATGAAGCAGGGCACAGGCTGGTAGAATTTTGTCAAGAGAATACAATGGTCATAGCAAACACTCTTTTCCAACAAGCCAAGAGACAACTCTACACATGGACATCACCAGACGGTCAACACAGAAATCAGATTGACTATGTGCTCTGCAGCCAAAGATGGAGAAGTTCTATACAGTCAGTAAAAACTAGACCAGGAGCTGACTGTGGCTCAGATCATGAGCTTCTGGTTGCAAAATTTAGGCTTAAATTGAAGAGAGTAGGGAAAAGCACTAGGCCACTCAGGTATGACCTAAATCATATCCCTGATGAAGATACAGTAGAGGTGACAAATAGATTGAAGGAATTAGATTTGATAGAGTGCCTGAAGAACTATGGACGGAGGTTCACAGCATTGTATAAGAGGCAGCAACTAAAACCATCCCAAAGAAAAATAAATTCAAGAAAGCAAAATGGCTGTCTGAGGAAGCTTTACAAATAGCTGAGGAAAGAAGGGAAGCGAAAGGCAAGGAAGAAAGAGAAAGATACAAACAATTGGATGCAGAATTCCAGAGAACAGCTAGAAGAGATAAGAATGCCTTCCTAAATGAACAGTGCAAAGAAATAGAAGAAAACAATAGAATAGAGAGGACCAGAGATCTCTTCAAGAAAATTGGGGATATGAAGGGAACATTTCATGCAAAGATGGGCATAATAAAGGACCAAAATGGCAGGGACCTAACAGAGGCAGAAGAGATTAAGAAGAGATGGCAAGATTACACAGAAGAACTATACAAGAAAGAGCTTAACATTCCTGATAACCACGATGGGGTGGTCACTGACCTCGAGCCAGACATCCTGGAATGTGAAGTCAAATGGGCCTTAGGAAGTCTGAGCAACAACAAAGCTAGTGGAGGTGACAGCATTCCAGCTGAGCTATTCAAAATCCTGAAAGACGATGCAGTTAAAGTGCTTCACTCAATATGCCTGCAAATTTGGAAAACTAAACAGTGGCCACAGGATTGGAAAAGGTCAGTTTACATTCCCATCCCAAAGAAGGGCAATGCCAAAGAATGTTCAAATTGCCACACCATTGCACTCATTTCACATGCTAGCAAAGTGATGCTCAAAATCCTACAAGCTAGGCTCCAGCAGTATGTGGACTGAGACTACCATAAGTACAGGCAGGATTTCGAAGAGGGAGAGCAACTAGAGATCAAATTGCCAACATACGCTGGATCATGGAGAAAATTAGGGAGTTCCAGAAAAGCATCTACTTCTGCTTCATTAACTATGCTAAAGCCTTTGATTGTGGGGATCACAACAAGTTGTGGCAAGTTCTTAAAGAGATGGGAGTACCAGACCATCTTATTTGTCTCTTGAGAAACCTATATGCAGGTCAAGAAGCAACAGTGAGAACAGGGCACGGAACCAGTGATTGGTTCAAAATTGAGAAAGGAGTTCGGCAAGGCTGTATACTGTCATCCTGCCTATTTAACTTATATGCAGAGCACATCATGAGAAAGGCAGGGCTAGATGAATCACATGTTGGAATCAAGATTGCTGGGAGAAATATCAACAACTTCAGATACGCAGATGATACCACTCTCATGGCAGAAAGTGAAGAGGAACTAAAGAGCCTCCTGATGTGGGTGAAGGAGGAGAGCGCAACAGTTGGCTTGAAACTCAACATTAAGAAAACTAAGATCATGGCATCCAGTCCTCTCACTTCCTGGCAAATAGATGGGGAAGAAATGGAGGTAGTGACAGATTTTATTTTTCTGGGCTCCAAGATCACCGTAGACGGGGACTGCAGCCAAGAAATTAAAAGACGCTTGCTCCTGGGGAGGAAAGCTATGGCAAATCTAGACAGTATACTAAAAAGCAGAGACATCACCCTGCCAACAAAAGTGCGTACAGTCAAGGCTATGTTTTTCCCAGTTGCAATGTATGGCTGTGAAAGCTGGACCATAAGGAAGTCTGAGCGCAAAAGGATTGAGGCCTTTGAATTGTGGTGCTGGAGAAGACTCCTGCGAGTCCCTTGGACTGCAAGGCGATCAAACCGGTCAGTCCTAGAGGAGATCAACCCTGACTGCTCTTTAGAAGGCCAGATAGTGAAGATGAAACTCAAATACTTTGGCCACCTAATGAGAAGGAAGGACTCCCTGGAGAAGAGTCTAATGCTGGGAACAATAGATAGCAAAAGAAGAAGGGGGCGGCAGAGGATGAGGTGGCTGGATGGAGTCACTGAGGTGGTTGGTGTGAGCGTGAGTGGACTCCGGGGGATGGTGGAGGACAGGAAGGCCTGGAGGAATGTTGTCCATGGGGTCGCGATGGGTCAGATACGACTTCGTGACTAACAACAACTAGTGGGGTGTCACAGGATTCAGTCCTGTGCCCAGTGCTCTTTAGCATCTTTATTAGTGATTTAGATGAGGAAGTACAAGGAAGGAGCATCAAATTTGCAGATGATACAAAACTGAGTGGGATAGCAAACACCCTAGGAGACGGAATGAAAATCCAGGGCGATCCTGATAAACTTGAACACCGGGCTGAAAGCAACAGAATGAGATTCAATAAAGGCAAGTGCCAAGTCCTCCATCTGGGAAAAAGAAAGCAAATGCATGAAATGGAACTGAAAAGAAAATTTTTTCTCAGAGTAATTGTGGACAATGGGCTAAATATGAGGCAATAATGTGATTGAGCTGCCAAAAGGACAAATGCTGTTTTGGGATGCATTAAAAGTAGTATTACTTCCAAGTAGTAGCTCCTTTATACTGCTCCCTATTCCTCACCTGGAATATTGTGTCCAGTTCTGGGCACCAAGATTTAAGAAAGATGCAGGTAAATTAGAAAGGGACCAGTAGAGGGCAACAAAAATGATCCAGGGTTTGGAAATACTGCCCTATGAAGAGAGACTGAGAAAACTGTGCATGTTCAGCCTTGAGAAGACTGAGTGGGGACATGATATCCCTCTATAAGTACCTTAAAGGCTGTCACAAAGAGGAAGGTCAAATCTCTTCTTGCTAATACCAGAGTGTAGGACACGGAATAATTGATTCAAGTTGCAGCAACCCAGATTCAGGCTGGACATCAGGAAAAGTTTCCTGACTCAGAGCAATACGACAGTGGAACCAACTGTCTAGAGAGGTGGTGGGCTCTCCTACACTAGAGACATTAAAAAAAAAACTGGACAGGCATCTGAGTGGGATGGTGTAACATGGTGTCCTGCAACAGCAGGGGGTTGGACTCGCTGGCCTTCATGGCCCCTTCCAACTCTATTCTATGATTCTATGATCTGGATCATTAATAAAAATGTTGAAAAGTACTAGTGCAATGATGGAATCCTGTGGCAGCCCACTTGTCACCTCTCCCCAGTCTGAGAATGTGCCATTGATGAGCACACTTTGAGTCTGATTTTGCAGCCAACTGTGGATCTACCTGATCATTGTTCCATCTAGCCCATTTTTAGCTAGTTGGGGTGCTTCGTCAAAACCTTTGCTAAAATCAAGATAGATTTTGTTCATAGCATTCCACTAGTCCACCTGGGAGCTTCTCCTATAAAAAAAAAAAAAAATGAAATCAGATGAGTCTGGCAGGATTTGCACCTGATAAATCCACGTTGGCTTCTAGTAATCACTGCATTGTCTTCAAGGAGTTTGCAAACTAATCACTTTAGCATCTTCTCCAGAATGTTCTCAGGGATCAATATCAGATTGACTTGTTTGTGGTTCTCAAGTTCCTCTTTTTTTCTTTTCTTGAAGACAGGGACAACATTAGCCCTTCTTCAGTTCAGGGAAATATGATAGTACTCTTCAAGTACTTGAAAGACTGCCACACAGAGAAGGAGTGCAGCTCATGGAATAACAGGCTAAAGTCACAGGGAGCTAGACTGCAGCTGAACATCAGGAACATTTTCTTGACAATGGATACAATTATCTGGGGAGGTTGTGGGTTCGCTCAAGCAGGAGACATTCAAGATGCATCATGCAGCCATCAATTAGGGATCCTGCAAATAGCAGGGGGTTGGAGCTGATGGCCTTCTTGGCCCCTTCCAACTCCAGTATAATATGATTCTATGAAATGCAAGTATGTTTCTATCCATGCAAAAAAGCTGATGTGTTTCTTCATAGAAGTATGTCCCTCTGAATTCAATGGAATTTACTGCCAGGTCCAGGTTGTGGGTTGAAGATAGCTGAACAGAGGTACCAAGACCCAGATAATAAAGTTAATAAACTGTATTACCAAAGTCCAGGAACCAGCCACATCCAAGTTATTATCCAGAGCAAACCAAGGTCCAAACGAGGAACAAACGGAAGCAAACAAAACATAGTCCAGATAGCAAAATGTAGTCAAAACAAGCCAGAGGTCAGAGGCCAAAAAGGTAGCACAAGGACAGGGAATTCTTTGGAACAGAAGCAGGCTTCAGGGGCAGGATGAAGGAACAGAAGTCAGACACCACACAGCACTTCAACATACAGAATACCCCCCACTCATCTAGTTCAATGTCCCAGCCAGGCACCAGTTTAGCACATCAACAGCCTGATCTGCTGCTGATGAAAACCTGCATGTCATAAACCTGCATGTCATCAGCTTACTGACAGTAATGTACTCCAGAACTCCAGATGACACCACTTACATGATAAATAGCACAGGGGACAAGGCCATCTAGGAGAAACCTTATACTGGAGAATGAAAGGGGCAAAGACATAGAAACAGAGAAACAGAGCGAGTCAGAAGGGGCCTCCCGGGCCATCTAGTCTGACCTCCGGCACCAGCCGGCTCCGCTCACGACATGCCCACCATGTGGACGTCATATCCACATGACATCCAAAACCATGTCCCCCAAGCATCACCTTTCAGAGCCAGCTGCCCAAGGAGGAACAAAAACACTGCCAATGCAGTACCCTCCCTCAGTCCAAATTCAGACAGTCATTTGAGGATGATACCATAGTTCATCAAAAGCCGCCAAGTCCAGGAATATCAGCAGGCTCACACTCCTGTCTTATTTCTGGCATTGGTCATCATACAGGGTAACCAAAGTTGTTTCCATGTAAAATCCAGGCCTGAAACCTGACTGAAATGAATCCAGATAATCCCATCCAAGAGTACCTGGATCTGATTAGCCACCACCTTCTCAATGTCAGGATCAGAGCCCTGCAAGCACCTGCAGAACCAGGAACACCCTTGCAGATGCTTGCAGGGAACAGCTGTAGAGCAATTAGGCAGAGCAGCTGGAAGCTCTAGAGAATGGCATAGAAAGCTACAGTGCACTGCTGCTCCTTGCTACAGCAACTGTCCTTGTGGTTACCTCATGCTCTGGCTTCCAGCATGACCTTGCCTGAAAATCTGTGCCTGCCTATCTGCCTGATGCTTGCCTGCCCACCTGATTCCTGCCCAGCTTCAGCTGATTCCTGTCTGTGCCTGCCTCCATCCTTACCCTGCTTTACCAGGTTCCTGCACCCATTTTACCTGACCTAGCCTTGAATGTTGATTGTCTTCCCAGTACCTGACCTTTGGACTGTATTCCTGAACTGTGTGTTTGCTTGAACCTTATTATCTCACTGGCCTCTGACCTTGGCATGCCTCTTGCCTTTGGTCCACTTAACCAAGTGCAAGTCTCCACCCAGCATTTGCACCTTGCTACTGGCATCTTGTCTATAGCCACCTACCACTGGCACTGGTACCTGCACTGTATTCTAGGGCTAAAGTTAAGCAGCGGGTTAGGATTAGAGTTAAGCAAATGAGGATCCCCCTGAACATACTGAGGCTAGAAACATGTGTGGACAGGGCTAAAAGAATGGGTGTACAGGAAAAAAAAGCCTACAAAGTGGACATTTTGGAAATTGTCTATGGCACTGGTACCTGAGCCATTTTTCAGGGCTAGAGTTAAGCAGCAGGCTGGGATTATGATTAAGAAAAACAAAACAAAACACACACACACACCCCGGAAACACACTGAAGCTAGAACCGTGTGTGGACAATACAAAGGGGATGGGTGATGCAGAAAAAAACCTAAAAAGCTTCCATCTTTGAAATTGACTATGGTGGGGGGGATGGGCCAATCAATGGCCATGATTGGATGGTGAAAAGTAACATAGAAACAGAGCAAGTCACAAGGGACCTCCTGGGCCATTTAGTCTGGCCCTCAGCTCCAGCCTGCTCTGTTCATAACATGCCCATCAAGTGATCAGTCCATAACATGCCCACCAAGTGAATTTGATCAGCAGACTGTTCACCCCTTCTTCCATGTCATTAATGAAAAGATTAAACAGGATCGGTCCCAGGACAGAGCCCTGGGGGACCTCATTTGTTACTGACCACCATCCTGATGATTCCCCACTAATGGGTGCCCTCTGCTTTTGGTCAGTCAGCCATGCCATAATCCATCGGACAGTGCTTTGGTCTATCCCAAAACTCCTCAGTTTCTCAACCAGGATATCATGTGGCACTTTGTCAAAGGCCTTGCTGAAATCCAGGTAAACCACATCCACTGCATCCCCTCTGTCTAGGCACCTCGAAACCTTGTCATAGAATTCTACAATGTTTGTCTGGCAGGACCTGTTTTTGCAGAAGCCGTGTTGTGTGGCCACCATCCTCCCTTCCATATCTAGCATCACTAGATCTCTCACTATTATGGGTCTTTCCATTGTGGTTCCTACAATGGATGTAAGGCTTACTGGTCTGTAATTCCCAATGTCCCTTGTAATACCCTTTTGAAAATTGGGACCACTGATGCCACCCTCCAGTCCTCTAGAGCTTCACCAGTTCTCCATGAGGCCTCAAAAATGGAGGCCAGCAGGCATGAGAGAACCCCTGCCAACTCTTGAAGCACTCTTGGGTGTAACCCATCAGAGCCCGGCATCCTTGTAACATCCAGTGCCTTGAGGAGCCCCTCGACTTCTAGGGGAATGACTAATCTGTGCCCCTAAGTTCCTGGCCTCATCTAATCTCCCATGCAGATCTCCCCCGTCATGCTTTGGGGAGAACACAGAGGCAAAATAGTCATTTAGCATCTGTGCTTGTTCCCTCGCATCAGTCACTGGATCCCCTTCCTTCTTATTTAGTGGTCCCACTACCTGTCTCCCCTTCCCCTTGTTATTTACATGCTGATAGAATCCCTTTTTGTTGTTCTTGATATTCTTGGCAAGTCTCAGCTCATAATCAGCCTTAGCCCCTTGCGAAGAATCCTTCTGCAACGGGCCTCCTTCCTCCTGTATACCCTTTTGTCTATTTGTCCCAGTACCCATTTCCTATGGAGGTTCCTCTTGCATCTAATCCCTCTAACCACCTCCTTTCACATCCATGGCAGTGCTCTCCTTCGCCTCCTCGCCTTACTAACTAGAGGTATTGTCAAGGCTTGCGCCTCCAAAACCTCCCTTTTGAGTGCCATCCACCCCTCTCAACTCTCTTGCCTTCCAGAAACCTATCCCAGGAGACTTTCCCCAGTCTGGCCTTCAGTTGGCCAAATCTGGCCCTCTTGAAGTCCCAGCTTCTAGTGCTCGACCTGCTGCACATCCCCTTTTCCCTGATCTCAAAGCAAAGGATGGAGTGTTCACTCGCATCCAGAGTTCCCCTAATCTTTATCTCATCTATCAGCTTCTCCTGTTGGTCAAGACCAAGTCAAGGATGTCCCCTCCTCCCCCCCTCATTGCCTCTCAGACCCTCTGCATGAAAAACCTTTCCTCTAGAGCATCTAGGATGTGACCTGGCTGTCATCGCTGAGTCAGTCTCCCAACTAATATCTAGGAGATTGAAGTCTCCCATAATTACTGTGTCCCTCCACCAACATATCCTTAGAATCTGATCTGTCAGGACATCATCCAGGGTCCCAATTTGATTTGGAGGAAGATAACGTACTCCTACTGTCAGGTTCCTCTCTCTGTTGAAACCCCTTTGTTTCACCCAGTCTGCCTCTACCAGATTCCCATCTACCTCACTGCTATACCTTCCCTGTCATATAAAGCTTCATCCCCACCCCTCTTTCCCTTCCTGTCCTTCTAAACAGGTGATACCCTGTAAGACTGGAGGACTAAACATACCTTTCACTCTACTAAGTTTCCATGATCCCCACCAGGTCATACCCTCCTATTCCCAGGAGAGCTTCAAGCTCTTCCTGCTTAGTACCCATGCTCCTTTCATTGGTGTACATGCACCTCAACTCCTTCCCACAGCTTCCTTTCTTTGGAATTCCCAGCCTCCTCCTTCCTCCCATCTTCCCTGATAGCAGCTCCCTCTTCATAGGAGTCCTGTCAGCCCCTGCAGTACCTCTAACACCCTGGTCCCAGAACCCTGATCCTCTCCCCACACTTGTCCAGTGTGGACAAGTTTCTGAGGGGCCTGCCCCCCCCCCCCGCCCCAGCTCAGTTTAAAGTCTTCCAGTCAAAGCTCACTAGAGCATTTCTTCAGGACCTTTTCCCTATCCTTGTGAGGTGTAATTCATCCCTGCCAGAAGTCCATTGGCAAGAAACCGGGTGCCACGGTCAAGCAACCCAAAACGTTCATAATGCCTGGTGTTCCCACCGACACCCTGCTTGGCTATGTCATTTCTCCCCACATGGATCACCAGAAGCAGCCTGTTACCCTCGGAGTAAACAAGACACTCCACACTGTCCTTCATATTCTGGAAGCATGTGCCTGGCAAGCAACAGACCTCCCTGCCTCAAGGTCGAGGCGGCACACTACCACCTCAGTGCCCCTCATCAGGCAGTCCCTGATGACAATCACCCGCCGCTGTCTCGCCCACTGGTGGTAGACGGCCGTGCCCTGGCCCTCGCCTGTCCTGCAGCAGCCTCCTGGCCACATCTGGTCCCAGGGTGGGGGTCCTGCTGGTCCCTCAAGTCCTCATCAGCCTCAGCCTTTCCAAGTTGAGAGAACCTGTTTCCCAACTCTAGATTGGCATGTCCTGGGGGTGACATGCTTCCATGTCTCACCGACTGTTCCTCCCATGGCCCCTCTCTCAACCCTCTGTCTGGAGGAGAACTGCTCCTGGGGGCCCTGGCAAGCTCTCTCGGCCTTCAGACACCTAACTCCTCCTCTAGCAGGACCACCAGCTTGCACCGAGGGCAAGTGTATCCCTGCCTCTCCTGAGGGAGAAGGCCGAACATGTTGCAGCTGTCACAGAAGACAGTAACACCTGTGATTCCTGCCACTGCCATCTCCTGGTCTAACATTGGGAACCCCTCAGAGGCCTTACCTTCTTCCCCCACCTGTCCTGCACTGCTCTTCACTTGCCCAGTTCTCCCAAACAACCCCCCCCCCACACACACACACACAAGGACAAAATAAATTAAAAGAAAAAACACCTGCCCCCAGGAAAGTGAGTCCCCAGGCAGCCTGGGCCACAGCTAAGGGATGTAGACATGGGATAATGCAACAAGGGCTGAGTGCAGCCTTATAAGCCTCACAGGCTGCTGGCCCCTCCCCTCTGCTTCCTCCTGATCTCTCTGGCCCACCTCCCTTCTCTGTGCTGCTCCTGCCCCCCCCCCCCCACTCCTCTGCCCAGCTCCTACCTTGCCTTCGCCAGTCCCCTGGCTATCCTCAGCACTCTCTCCCAGCCTCTGCCTGGGCTGCTCTGCCAAGAGCCAAAATCTCTTAGCACCTTATTAAGATTAACAAGCAAAACCCTGTCATAATAGATGGTTGTTGACATAGTTTGAAGGAGAAGGATCCTGCTGCCTGAGAAGATTTTTATAAGGATTTATTGATTTATGGATTGTTGTTGATGTTCAGCTGTTCAGTCATATTCAAGTATAAGTTATCCCATGTGCCAAATCTCACCACACTTTTCGATCCAATGCCACTTCTTTCAGCTGAATTATGCTCTGGCCTGTATCTTCTTTGATGGAGTCTAACCACTGCATTCTTTGGCGACATGATTTTCTCTTGCCTCTGAATATTCCAAGCATAATTTTTTTTCTAAGCAAGTGAGTCTCAGTTTCATTATTTTGTTGACTAGGGAAGCATCTGGTTTAACATTTTTAAGCATCCACTTGTTTGTCACCTTTGCTGTCTACAGAATGCGTAGGAGTTTCCAGGAGTTTATGGATTGTAAACAAACTCAGTTTTTAAACTTCCGCTAAAAAGAATTTAACTGCAGTGGGGGGAGTGATTATGACTGTGTTAGACTAAGATGGTGACTGTGCTGAAAAACAGTTGGGAGAAAGAACTTTGAAACTTAAAGCTAATTAAAAAGACAGGCTGATGGACTGTAAAAGTTTCTGCAGTCACATTTAATTTAATTCAGCGTAAAAACAGATACAATAAACAATACTAATGGGATTGGCTTGTGGTTTGTGAAAGAAAGTAAAAGCTTTATTCTCAATTGTTTGAAGTGTTCAGTGAACTTGTATCTTAAAATAAGTAAAATATAAAGAGATATGGATTTATATAGCTATTTAAAAAGCTATAAACAATGGAGAATGTGATAAGCTGAATTTCTGAGCAATTTACATAGATTGTTGAGTCTAAGGAAAAAGAAAATAATAACAAAGAAGCCATTGATTTAATACAGTTATAGAACTCCCTTTGCTGGATGAATGATGTATGAACTTGGTGAAGTAAAGCTCAATGATTTGACATGGATATGGCACTCCATTTGCTGGATGAATGTTGTACAGCCATTTTTTAATTTGATGGACTAAAGCTTAAAGTATAAGTAATTTAATTGGATTTTGAATATTGACTTGTTGGTTTTGAATTGGTTGATGCCACAAAGACAACCACAACCACAAACTCACTCTGTTTGGATACATGAAATAAAAAGACCATCAATTTCACAATTATATCCAATTCCTGAATTAGAAAGATTCCCAGATAATTTGAGGAGTAGTCTGAAAGAAGTATTGAAGAGTATATAAGTTATTAAGTTAAAAGATTGATTAGAGAAAATGTAGAGTAAAGGAATGATAAAAGCAATACTTGTACAGTGACTTAGTATAATATATTTCAATTAGCTCTTTGGACTAAAGATTGGTTGAAGAAAAATGGTAAATGTACAGACTATGCTAAATTTGAATATATAATTTTTACAGAAAGAAAAACAAGATAATATCTGAATGAGAGAAATGACAAGTAAAATTTACAGTATACTAATAGAAAAGGAGGACTGATATGATCCTCTTAAAGAGTCTTGGGAAATAGATTTAAAAATAAATATTAGTGCTGAAGAGTGGAATAATATGTGGGAAAAGATAATTTAAAAATATGTCAATAAGAGTTAAATATAATTTTTATAACTTAGTTTGGAAATGGTACTTAAGTTAAATTGAACTATATGAATAATGAATATTCCAAAGTATGTTGGGGATGCAACCGGGAAGTAGGTACATATTTCCATATGTGGTGGGAGTGCAAGTATATATAAATGATTTTTGGGAAGTGATTTTTAAAGAAATTAGTAAAATATTGAATTTAAACTTTGAAGCAGAACCTGGACTAGTATTATTGTCATTATTTAGAGAACATGAGTAACAAAATATTTATTTTGTTACTCATGATAACAAATGATGATAAATTTATTAATTTATGATGATAAATTTATTAACAGCAGTAAGATTCACAATGGCAAAGAATTGGAAAGTACAAGGTGATCATCAAATAGGCAAGTGGTATGAAGAATTTGGAAAATAGCTCTTAATGATAACTTGCTCTTTAGAAGGCCAGATAGTGAAGATGAAACTCAAATACTTTGGCCACCTAATGAGAAGGAAGGACTCCCTGGAGAAGAGTCTAATGCTGGGAACAATAGATGGCAAAAGAAGGAGATGACAGAGGATGAGGTGGCTAGATGGAGTCACTGAAGCAGTTGGTGCAAGCTTAAGTGGACTCCGGGAGATGGTGGAGGACAGGAAAGCCTGGAGGAATGTTGTCCATGGGCTCGTGATGGGTCGGACACAACTTCGCGACTAACAACAACAACAACAACAAAACTCACAATATTAAGTGGGAAAAGGTTTAGTAAGTAAAAATAATTTTGAAAATATTTGGAGACACTCTCTCCTCATAGTGTTGCAAGAGGTCCCTGTTCTGGAAGAATACAGAATCAGAGACTAACCATGAACTTTAACACGCACTTCTCACACACACACACACACACACACACTTCATATTTTTCTGACTATGCTACTATGACTGTGCTACACTCAGAAGGGAGGGGACCTCATACTGTCTCAGGTAGAAGCTGGAGCAATGGGACTTGGACTGCAAACACTTTTTTGGCTGTCTGTCACAGTGACAGTAGTAGAAATCAATTGGGAAGAACTACAGGAGGAACACCTAGGGAAAAGCTTAAACCTAGCCAGTTGTTGGACCTGTCTGCATTACTCAGATGCTTGGAGGGGCAACTTTCCCTTACCTAGTAGTTTCCCCAACTAATGGCTTCTCCTAAGGTCCTCCCAGAACAGGGACAAAACCAGACCTGGTCTCAGCTTGGAATACGGTCCAATGAGAAGAACCATTGGGATTTTGAGTTGGCAATGGGTGAAAAGCCAGTTTGGTGAAATTTAGTAACACCCAATTCATGGGCAGGCCTGAATGCACATGGACCTTCCATTTTGACAAGGAGAACAGGCAAGGATGCCAGCAGGGACCTCAAGGCTGCAGGGAAATGCCAAGAGGGCAACATAGGAACAGGACCTTCATCCATGGGCTCCAAATGTACTGGGCCCTCGCTAACTCCTGGGCAGCAAATGACAGTTGATCCTGCCCAAAGAAAGCCCATAACCCTGCCCTTGATGCACCTTCAGTGAAAATAGCACCAAATTAAGCCAAGTGGCCTCTAGCCCATACTTTAACGATCAGTCTCATCCCCTTGACAACTCCACTACCAGGGATGGTTCAGCAAGGGGGCAAAGGTGGGGCATTTTTGTATGTGGTAGCAAAACCTATAAGAAACTTGCCTTACAATGGCATGGCCCCTACTATTTAGCCATCTTATACCCTGCTCCCTTCTCTGTACATAGTAGCTCTGAAAACATCTTAATGCCAGCCCTCCATAGAAAGGAGCACAGTGCAAAGGATCTCATCAAAAAAAACTGAGGAAATTGGACCCCATACTATGGCCAAATGCAGAATATCCTCTATTTCTTGGTATGGCAGCTTACAGAACTCCAGGCCAATACCAAATAGTGCTAAACTTCAATGGAACCATTGAAAGTTCCCTATAGGTGAGTGAGGAACTAGACCAGATGTGTGAAATGGTGTTCCACAACAGTCTAGCCTTAGACTACCTATTTCAAGGGATGGGTGTCTGTGTGGGTTCCTCCACCAGCCATGAGCATGTTGCCGCCAAATAGATGACAGCAGCAGACTGCTGGATAAAATTGGGCACCAGATCCTTCATGTCCCCCATCTAGCTTCCACAGACTCAGGAGGAGGAGGATGGTGGGACTGGCTGTGGCTCGAGCTGTCTGACCTCAGCTGGCTGGCACATGCCATCAAGGGAGCTCTGATTGCACCAGTGCTCCAGGATGTCACCTGCTGTGGAGTGCATTGCCTACCAACACTAATCAGAACATATAAGCCGTGCAGTGCAAATAACAAGAGCCACCTGTCATTCATAGAGAAGTAGCAGGTCAACCATGGAATCAAGTATATGCCTTAAGATGAGTCTGGAAGCAGCTAAATGAGTTTCTTAGATTGAAGGGGAAGAATTGTAGGACATATCTGACTAGCTGGTATTAAGCCCAGGAAGACCAACTGTGTCCCCAAGTGCTATCAGTGTAACCAGAGCCCTCCATGCAGTTAGGGATTGGGAAATCCCCCACCAGAACTCCCAGGTCAACCCCCAAATAGCTCAGCCTTCCAAATGAGTGCAGAAACCACCTGTATTCAAATATACCAATAAGCACTTGCACAGGGAATTTCAGACCAATGCACATCTGTCATTGCTATCTAGTCAGCAAAGGTATAAAAGGGGACTTTGCCATGCACTCCAGATCAATTGCCCTTTTGCTGTGATCAAACTTATTCACAAGAATAAAACAATTTCTTTTTGGAAATTGTCACTCTCTTTCAGATAGTTATGGTACCCACTCATGATGGTGGAGATATGTACACATGATCAAACATACCTTTACCATGTCCAGAGCAGAATAAGGGCAGGTTATTTGGCTAATTTTTGCTAGGATGTGATTGAAATAAATCCTTGCAGTATACAGAACCTCTTCTCATTCGTATGTTGAGGGGACTAGAATAGGATTGGATTGCCTAATTCTGTACCTTCAGAGAGGGTTCCCAGAACAAGGCCTCCCCTGCCGATCTTAAGGGGCATGAGGGCATGTAGAGAAAGAGACGTTCCTTCAGGTATTCTGGTCCCAAGCTGTTTAGGGCTTTATAGGTTAGTAGCAACACCTTGAATTGGGCTCAGACTTCAACTGGGAGCCAGTGAAGCTGATAGAGGACTGGCATTATATGAGAACAACGGCCGGTCCCAATCAGCAACCTGGCAGCTCTGTTTTGTACCAATTGAAGTATCCAGACCATTTTCAAGGGCAGCCCCACATGGAGCACATTACAATAATCCAACTGGGAAGTTACCAGCGCATGTGTCACCATCACTAAGCAGTGCTCATTCAAGTAAGGATGTAGCTGTTGGATCAGCTGAAGCTGAAGGAAGGCACTCCTCACCGCCACCATCACCTGGACCTCCAGGGACAGCTCTGGGTTGAGGAACACTCCTAGGCTGCAGACCTTGTCCTTTAGAGGGAGTGCAACCCCATCCAGGACAGGGCCAAAATCACTTACCTGAAAACCTGAACCACCCACCAAAAGGACCTCCATCTTATCTGGATTGAGTCTCAGTTCATTGGCCCTCATTGAGCCTATTACCATTTTTTCTTTGAAGGAGTTGTTAACAAACCTTGTAACATGTTTTACTTTTGGAAAGTAGTGACTTTTGTCTCAGGATTCTGTGAATTCTCTGTATATCAGAAGGACTTAGAGTTAGTGTTGAGAAGAGGTGTGCAAAAATCTCATTAAGAGGTGCAATTGTCCATGGATTAATCATAGAATTATAGAATATTAGAGTTGGAAGGGACCATGAAGGCCATCAAGTCCAACCCCCTGCCGTTGCAGGAAACGACGTAACACCACCCCATTCATCCCATTCATTTGTTTCATTCCTTTAGCCAATAGCCAAAGCTCTTTGGGCACTTTGCAAAGATGTGAACCTTAAAAAGACTTTATAAAAAACATTTACAGTGGTGCCTCATATTTCAAACTTATTTTGTTTCAGGAGGCCATTCGAGCTCTGAAGCGTTTGAAGTCCAAATCAATTTTCCCCATTAGAAATAATGGAAAATGAATTAATCTGTTCCCAGACCCTAAACAATTCCTATTTTGATAAGCTTAAACTGTAAACGGACATAATTTAAGGTAAAAATAACACAATGACATTTTGACATTAGTCAAAATCATTAATTAAAGCTTGAAAACAATAAAATATGTAAATATGTACTGTATAATAAAATGGAAATTGCATTGGCTGTACAAATGCAATTTGTACAGCAAATACAATTAATCCAGTCCTTTTGCCTGTAACTTCAGTTCTCCAAGTCCAGCATGCATTTATGTAGGCAACAATTTGATATTTTAACATCCACAATTTCTGCTTGGCAATCAGTGCTGATTTCTAGGAATCTGTTTTGATAGAGGCATTCTGTACTATGTTGGTTCTCCCCCGAAATAGCTTGAATTGTTTTTTTAGGACAGAGTTTTAAGCACTGCTATCTGCTTTGATATTTTGGAGAAAAACTCATTATTGTCTTTTTGTTTTCTTGCTGTGTTATGTTAATATTTGGCCCTTCTTTTCTGGGTTGATCAGTGTGTTGTCAACAACTCCTTCAAAGACTTTAAGCTTCTGTTGCAGTTTATTGAAGTGCTATGAATGAAATTAATTTGGCGTCATGAATGTATTTATCCAGTCCTTTTACCTGGAGATTCCACCTGCAGCTGCAGCTCTTTAAATTCTGTATGTGTCAGTGAGAAAGGATAATTTGCTGCATTTGTTTAAGAAATTCTCATGTTTGGACAAAGAGCTCTAGCATGACACTACCATCACACCCAGACACAGTGGTGATATCATACCCCTCCCTGTTTGTTTTCTTTAACCAAAACTAAACCGGCACTGTTATCAAACATCAGTAAAGTTTTAATTGATCTGTGATGTTAATATCTTCTTATAAGTAATTTCTTTATGTATTACAGAATGTGAATGTGAATGCTGATTGTACCTTCTATTAAAAAGCTACTACTTTTCCTTCCTTCTGAGCTGCAGTGTTCATGGGAAAGTAAGGTGAAGAATCAGCATTTCCAAACAACATGGGCAAGGGAGAGCAAGTGCCCTCTGTGGCTAGTTTTTGGGTTACCAATAGAAACAAGTATGGGATCGTTCCAAGTTAGAAAAGTACAGCAATATGATCCTATGCATATTTACTCAGGAGGTTATTTTCAATGGGGCTTACCACCATAACATATCAAGCCTTTTTGGGATTTGTTCCAAATGAGAAGTGGTATATGATGTTAATGAATAAACAAACAAAGACCACTCACAACTTAATCTTAGTTTCTTTTAAAACCTCCACCTTGAACATTTACTTGAAAATGGATCAACAGTCTTGGAATTCATTAATGGATTCCAATTAAATATGGTTAAGGTTTAACTGTGTGACTAGAAATACAGATTGTATCCTGATCATACTCATATTATAAACCCCCATTAAGCTGAATTGTGTTTACTCCTAAGCATTTCAGTCTTAGAATTAATCTTGACTGATATTAAAGAAACAGAGGAGTCAAGATGAATTGCAAAATAGACATTCTGTTATTATAAGTCTCAAGATTCTGTTGCTTATAGAAATGACAACTGTTGAGCTATTTCATCAAAGCAGTTACACTCTGATCTTTGTGTGGCAAAAAGCTGTCCCCTTCCTATGACCTTTCTGCTGCAACCTAGTGGAATTCTTCTTTTCTCCCTGGCCTTATTTTTGACCAGTAGCAATTATTTCCACTCTCAGCCTAACCTACCTCACAGGGTTGTTATTGTGAGGATAAAATGAAGCTATGTAATCCACCTTGATTTCCTCAGATGAGAACAGAAAGGCAGGATATGAATGCAATGTAATAACAACAATAATTTGCCATTCTGTTAGAAGCTAGCAAGTATTACAGTTGGAAACCATTGGGATGAAAGGAGTATTTTCTTAATCACCTTCCCCTTATACATGATCTCTCCAAGAACCCCATTTTTTCCATCATTCCTTGGCTGAAGTCATAGTTCCTGGCATATGACATCATAGAGTTGCTGTGGTAATTTATCTGTTATGTATGAATGGGGGGAATACAGTTTTGAAAACCAAAGTACATGAATTGAACAGAATGCAGGAAGAGGGAAAAGAAGGGATGTCTTAAAGGCAAGCACTTCGATCCATGTTTTCTTCCCCAGTGGTTTAGTCCCCTCAAAATATTCAAGAAGGCCTATTTGACTTTTTTAGGGAATACAGTGGTGCCTCGTAGTTTGAAAAACTCTAACTTTGAACAATCCAGAGTTCAAAGATTAGAGTCAAGATTAAATCACAGTTTGAATGATGCTTCTAAGTTCAAACTGTAAGCAAAGTGAAAAAAATGCAGTAGTGGTGAAAACGTCATCTGTTGTGCACCCAAGTCATTTCTCACATTTTCAGTACTTGCTTTTTCAGTGTCTTTTTTTTTTTTTTGCTTTGTTTTGGTTATAAACAAGGTGTGAACATTGAATTTAAAAAATTAAAGTAAAAGACACTTTGCCATCAATCCCTCTCAAAATACTTGCGCTAGTTTTGAACAGACTTATCCCATTGTCCTTGCCACTTTCTGAAGCAGTTCTGAAAGTCCTCTTTTGTGAATGCCTTTAGTTGCACTGCTGTGGCTGCCTCAATGACCTGAGGGGGCGCCGTGCACCAGCATGGGGTCCCAGATGGGTTTCCAAATCAATGAGACTGGAAGATGATCACTGCAAAATTTTGGGGGCAACCTCCATGTCCTGTAAAAGAGGAATCAAGTTTGTTGAAGCAATGAGGCTGTCTATTTGGCTCATTTTGGTTCCTGCCAGGTAAGTAAATTCTGCCAGGTGGTCATTTCCAAAGGTACCATTAAGGGTGTGCAGATTCAGCCTTGTGATCAGTTGATGTAGTAAGAACCCAGCATAGTTAGATTTTATGTCTTTGGATTGCCTGATAAAAGGAGGTCTATTCAGGCTAGGTTAAGGGGGCTAAGCTTTTTGCTGAGAGTATAAGGCATGATCATTTAGGCCCATCCTGGCATTAAAGTCCCCTCCCATGATCACGTATGTATTGGAGTAAGATTGGAGCAGATCTGCTACGTATGTTTCAAATTCTGCCCAAATTGCCCCAGTTTGTGGTTTCTTCTTTTGTGGGGGAAGATAGGCGTTTATTATCATCAGGTCCCATTGAGCAAAATGAACAAGGACAGCCATTACATGTTGTTTGTAAGATGGCAGCATCCTTGTGCTTACACTGAAAGATGTGGCAATTAGAATTCCTAGGCCTCCATTATGTCTTCCATGGCCTGCTCCAGGGACTGCACTGATGAAGTGTGACTGGAAACCATTAAGTAGCAAGCCCCCCTGGGGTTTCTTGTAGGAGTACAATGTCATTAGAAGAAAGGTAGTCTTTGGATTCAGGGTCCTGCAGAATTCCAGCCCAGCCATTTATGTTCCATGTTATAAGGTCAATTTTATTCACATGCCAGTCGTCTGATTGTCATTAGGTATCAGAGATGTTACCTTCTAGCTCCTGGGGAATCCTTTTTTCCTCACTCAGCTCAGTTATTGGCTACAGGGGCAGTCCTGCTGAGGGAGCAGGGGAGTCCAACCAATTCTCTCCCAGTGGGGGGGGGGGGTCAGTTAGGGGATGTATTGGACCTAATTTTATGTAGTGTCCAGGCATCACTTGAGGACTAAAGAAACTGAATTGGGGTATCCAAGGGGCATGACAGTCTGTTTCTGTGACATAATCTAGCTCAGTGCTAGGTTGAGTGCTTGTTGGTTTTTGTAGACCTTCCCTTGTCCTCACTGGTGCCTTCATTTCTGGTTCCACTTCCACGTCATCCATTGTGGCAGTCATGGGTTTTTCCTTAATCAATGGAGAATGGAACGACCTATTATCCAGATCAGCATTACCGGTTAGCTTCATGTCACAGTCTGTGATGTTAGCAGAGGTATCCAAATTTAAATCCAGAGAGCTTATAAGGGAAGAGTCAGGATCTGAGATGTCGCTGTCTTTCTCCAAGGCCAGTTCTTCTTTGTGTTGTCTAGTTCAAATTGGCATTAATAGCTCATCTAATTTGTTCCTTAATTTTAGAAGTCCATCCTGCTCGTTTGGCTGGGCACCAGCCAGCTCACAGTGACTGTTCATTGGCAGTTTATCTTTCATGTCAAGGCTAGCCTCCTCCACAGCTGTTCAAGTTATCACTGATGAAGTGGTGCCATGATTAAGCCTTCTAGCTCTGGAAGGGATTCTAACTCCTATATCTTTGAAGATTCTCTGAGGGATTATATCATACCCTCTCAGATACTGTGTGAAGTGAAAAAGCTGTAAGGGCACAGTAGGTGATTTAAAGTCTAGGAATAATCTTTTGCAGTCCATTTGTGATGGTAGAAAGTGGAAGTGTTTTAAATCCAGTGGGGGTATAGCATGATTCAGTAACTCTGTCAGAGAGCTAAATATTCTTTCCTTATTTGTCCAGAGTTGAGCATCTTTCTTTGGGAAGGATTTTAGGACCTGATTTGTTTGGAATACTCTCTGTACTCTCCCATCAGTCTTATATTGTGCAAATTTACTCAAAGTAAAGGGGGGGGGGCATGGAATGATGGCATCTTCATCTTCTCACCTCTTTGCTCTGACTTGGGTACTGGGTGGGCATATGTTTGGGTTAAAGCTCCTGATTGCCTTTCAATTTTATTTAAATGCTCTAGAATCAAAATTAGAGTTTCTGCAGATATAAAGCAGATTTCGCCTAACTGTTGAGAGAGGCAATTTGACTGTGAGGGGAAGAACATCTTGCCTCTTTGTACTGTTTACTTTTCGTCCTAAAGGTTTCTGCTTTCCTGCATTCTCCTTCACCAGGTTTTTAATTAATGGACTGCTTTCTATCTCTTGACAGGCTGAACTAGTTATGGGGGTTGTGGCAAATGCTGCAAGTCTGCTCTTACTGCTGCTCCCAATACTCACAGTGTGCGTTGTCCCATTGGAGGGGAGAAAACTTTCAATTCTAAGCTGTTTTTTCTTCCTCTCCTTTTCCAGCTTTTCTTCTCCAGGGCTTGTAGTAGGCGATCTCTTTCTTACTCTCCCCCTTTGACTGCAGATATGTTCTTATTTTATTTATTTATTTATTATTTCAATTTATATTCTGCCTTTTTCCTACAAAGGGCTCAAGGCAGCTTACATCATTCTCCTCCTCCATCTTATCCCCACAGCAACAACCCTGTGAGGTAGGCTGGGCTGAGAGTCTGTGACTGGCCCAAAGTCACCCAGTTGGCTCCATGGCTGAGTGGGGACTAGAACCTAGATTGCCTGAGTCCCAGTCCCATGCTCTTAACCACTACACCACACTGGCTCTCAATAATTGAAGCTTCAATTCTTCGAAGCATTGAAGCTTCAAAGGGAGCTGTGTCTGAGTGATGTTACTTTGTCACCATCTTCCCTCCAGGATCCAACCCTAAGTTTCAGTTTCAGCTGAACTATGCTCTGCTCTGCATCTTCTTTGATGGAATCTAACCACCTCGCTCTTTGGCAACCTGGTTTTTTCTTGCCACTGAGCATTCCAAATATTGTATCTTTTTCTAATGAGCTTGATCACATAATGTGGCCAAAATAAGTGAGTCTCAGCTTTGTTATCTTGCTAACCTGGGACGTGTCTGGTTTAATATGCTCTAGCACCTGCTTGTTCATCACCCCTGCTGTCCATGGAATGCGCAGCAGCATCCACTAACACCACAGCTTCAATGAGTTGGTTTTCCTCTTGTCTAACTTTTTCATTGTCCAACTTACACAGCTGTAAGTTGCTATAGGAAAAACGATCACATGGACCAATCTGCAATTGGTTGCCAAGCTGATGTTTTTGTTTTTCAACACTCAATTCATTCATATGGCTTGTCATTGCCATATGACCTAGTGAAATTTACCACTTTTTACCCAACAGCTGTACACCTTGGTTATTCTAAGAGCCTGTCTGAGCACTTGGAGAGCATGGCCTTGAAATAAGTACCTTCGCTTCTCTCATCTCAGACTCTGGTGGCTCAATTTCCCAGACCCCCTCTCCCTCCTGTACTACATTCTCAAACTCAGAGTCCAGATTAGTGTCACCTGGGAGTGCATCCCAAGACCAACTGCCACCCTCATTCCCAACACCACATATATGCTTTCAAATATCTGGTGATGACTTTTAGACTGGGGGAGGGCAAACTCCATCTTCATGCATGACATCTCTTGTGATCTATTGAGTACAACATACTAACTAAAATTAGCTTCTCAGCTTTGCAATTTTGTACAGAAAATTCTTGTCAAGCTGTGCTTAGCTTGCAGCCCTGCTAATCAATCTGCTCAAAGGTAAGAAATCATCTTTTCACTATCAGCCCCGTTGTTCTGCATTCCTTTTAAGTCTTAAAGAAATTGTTTCATTTTGAGCCCATTCTACAACACCATGTTCTTCAACAGATGAGTTAGACTGAGTGAGAGAAGAGGAAGAAGAGAAGGAATAGTTACATTTATCATTTTCCAAAATTAACCCTTTCTTTTTTTTTAGAAATTTTATTAAGATTTTAAAACTAAAACTACAAACAACAGTCGTCGCACACACTGGATTGACTGGATCAGCCCCCTACTACATATCTTTTAACATTTTATTATCATACTAGAATCCATTTATAATAACTTGAAAACATCATTAGATCAAAACCAAGTCCCGTTTCTCCAGCCAATAAAATAATAATGATAATAATCCAAATTGGATAGAAGTCACTATCTTCCTCTTCTTCATCCATGAAATCAGACTCATCATTTCCTACAAAGTCCTGTTTCTCTTGAGCAATGTCAAAGGGAAGCATCTCCAAGTTAAATGAAATTGCAATATTTTCTTTCTCCTTCAGTGGTAAATTTGATCTAAACATTTCTGGACAATTCAAAATCTTTTCAATTTTCTAATAGTAAATAACTTCCTCACTACCACAATTACATATAAACATCAAAAATATTCATGTAACATCTCTACAATTGTCTTACTCTACTTGGTGATGAGTAATACTTATAATATCTTTTAGAACATTTTTCTTTAAGCTAAATTGCTAATGTTTCATCTAACTTAAACACCATTCAATCAAATATGGTTAGCTCCATATAAAAGCCCAGCTGTTTACAGTCTTTAACATATATCATCAACAATAGTAGCTTATTAGAAATACAGTCAAAGATATCCATTTAACAATAATATCTTTTAAACAGGATTTCATCAAGCTAAATTGCTACTATTTCACCAGCAATAATAGCTTAGCCTTTCTACATCACATATGCACATATCAAGCTATATGAATCACATTTTTTTTTTTTTTTGGAATAGAAAGAAAGAAATTTCCCTTATCTTCCCTTTGCACCCCTGCCAAGTTTATTTTTTCTTTTTCTTTACCCCTCTACCAGACCTTTCTGGTTTTTTTCCATTAAACCACCATAATGTCTGTAAACATAAACATAACCTCTTTTAAATGGTCAGCTAAATTGTCCTTCTCTAAGATGACATGCAGATCCCATGGAAGCTTGCTTCATAATGTCTGCAATAGATCATGTGTCTTGAGTTGTGGCCAAGTTGTCTTCTCCTTCTCCAGCATAACACGCAGATCAATTGCACTTATTTTCTATCCAGTTTCAGAATTTCCTTCTGCATGTTGGATATTTTGCATATTCTGTTCAAATGCGGATTGCTTGTCTAAAGCGAGATTAATGGAAATGTCTAATTTATCAAAACCACTTTTTTGTTCAGTTAAAAAACAATCAAGTCACTCCAAAACAGTCTTCTGACATATTATTATCGCCTGCTGGGATAGCTGTACAGCTATTAAAGAAGACTGTATTGCCAGGAATGCTTTCTGTATTTCCTCCATAGTAGCAGTAAATTATCAAGGCTTGGCAGGTATTGGGGGAAGAAGTATGGCGTTGGAATGATACAGATGTGATTAACGAACCTCCATTATCACACTGGTAATTTATTTTTATTTATTTATATTGCGATTTATATCCTGCCTTTTTCTGACAAAGGGCTCAAGGCAGCTTACATCATTCTCCTCCTCCATCTTATCCCCACAACAGCAACCCTGTGAGGTAGGTTGGGCTGAGAGTCTGTGACTGGCTCAAAGTCACCCAGTTGGCTCCATGGCCGAGCGGGGACTAGAACCCAGGTCATCTGAGTCCCAGTCCCATGCTCTTAACCACTACACCACACTGGCTCTCTTCCCTTTGACATTGCTCAAGAGAAACAGGACTTTGTAGGAAATGATGAGACTGATTTCATGGATGATGAAGAGGAAGATAATGACTTCTATCAAATTTGGATTATTATCATTATTATTATTTTATTGGCTGGAGAAACAGGACCTGGTTTTGATCCAATGATGCTTTCAAGTTATTATAAATGGATTCTAGTATGATCATAGAATGTTAAAAGATATGTAGTAGGGGGCTGATCCAGTAAATCCGATGTGTGCGATGATTGTTGTTTGTAGTTTTAGTTTTAAAATCCTAATAAAATTTCTATTAAAAAAAAAAAGGCTTGGCAGGTGTCCAAGGATCCCAGGAACAAAGAGAAAGATGGCCGCTACTTCTTGGCAGCAATCCAACACAGACAAATAAGAGAAAGATCCCTATGACTCAGTTCCACAGCACAATTATTCATCCTTTGAGAGATTAAAGAAGATAAATCTTTTCCTTACTTACAAAAAGTTCTGTCTTTCCGTTATGCAATTCGCTGCTTTTCAACTCTGTGTGGGGGGTGGGGGGAGATTTCATTCCCCCTCCATCTGAAGGGCTTTTTAATTAGCAAGAAATACAGCTTATTCCATGGGTATCATTGCAGGGAAAAAACAAAACAAAAATACTTTCCAATAGATCCAGTGCGTTCACAAAAGCTCTGCTGCTAAAGTAGACTAAACAAAAAAGTATGCTGAGGACTTGAAGAGAGCTGAATTCTCTCCTGTACCATCCAGCTGAGAAAGGCTTGATTTTCTCCCAGTGAGCACAGAATTGCCATTCACACACCTGCTGGGAACTTTGCCAAGCATTCTATCTTCACCCTTACAGGGCTTAGATTGGGCCCCCATGGGCCACCACTGGACAGTTACCAGTGTGATAACGGAGCTTCATTAATCACATCTGTCTCGTCCCGACACCATACTTGCTTCCAAAATTAACCCTTTCAAAGCAGAGCTTTGGGAAAAGGAGCTTCGGCATATTACGTTGCCTTTGGAATCTTAAGAACATTTAAGAAAAGGAGCTGAACATCCTATTGACATACAAACTGATCATAAACATTCAGAACATTTCCAGACTGCCATACTATTAAATCAATGACAGGCTCACTGGGCTTTGTTCTTGTCCCACTTCCATTTCACCATCATATTCATTTCTGGCTCTTAAAATAAATTAATAGATGCTCTCTTTTGCAAACCTGAGATCCAGACAGGACCTGGAGAACAAACACTTGCAGCCCAAAACACTTGCAGCCCTCATTCTTCATTTGAATAGTACAGTGGCTCTGAACCCCTCACATTCTTGGATCAGTGATTTGCATCTCAGATAGCAGGGCCAGGTAAAGCTGGCAGAGATGGACAGGTGGGTGACCCTTAAACAACAGATCTCCCTTTTTCGTATGAGATGGCCTTGTTTACAACTTGCAGTGTGTGCAGTCCTTCTTGGCATTTTGAATTTTACAAACTTCGCATTTGGTGTCCCATAAATGCTTAAGTAGACTCCAGGGGATGGTGGAGGACAGGAAAGCCTGGAGGAATGTTGTCCATGGGGTCACGATGGGTCGGACACAACTTCGCGACTAACAACAAATTTTGGTGGCTGCAAGTAGGGTTGGGACAGACCCTTTCAGAATGCATCCCTCCAAATATTTGTTGGCTTCCTCTTGTGTTCAGCCCTGTTTTCCAAAACAAACTGAGCCTGGAAGAAATCTATCAATGTTCATGGATTCCTGTTTATTCAGCTTATTCAGCATCAAATGGGTGGCTGCACTTGGCCCAAGAGAGAGTTAAGTCACGTGGTCTTCCTTTCCTAGTGAGCCCCTAGCACCAGTCCAAATGGCAGTGGCACCTGACACAAGAGAGAGGTGTTGCTTGTGCAATGCATGGGACTCAATTCGTGGTCCATGCCCCACAAACACTGGGCACCACCTCCAGGAAATTGTACTCAGGACTGCTGCAAAGTAAACAGGAGTCCAGGGAGCTGAACCCAGGGAATCTGATGGATTCCCACCCCTGAACAGATTCCTTAAACATCCCTAGCTACAGGTATATCTTTGTTGCTCATAGCCTCAGGCCACCACAAATTTTAAAAAGAGAAACAATAAGAAACAGAAAAAAACCAATTTTGAATACAAAAAAAGAACCATAAAAGGTATAGTAGCAACATAATAATTACAATAACCTAATTAAAGTCACACAACAATTCCATGCAAACAAATAAAATAACCCTTATCCATGAAATTAGGATAAAACTGCAGGATGTTCCCTAATCCTTATTCTTCTAGCAGCCAGGGCAAGTTTTGCAACTTGGGTCAGAATATATGCATCAGTACCTGCAAATAGTATACAAATCTGATCCAACAAAGGTCTATTTGATAGAGAACTGAGGATATGATGGAGGAATCTGTACTTTGGAGCCTCATACAGCAAGCGGCAAAGTAGATTGAGTCCAATGTCCTCAACTTCAACTGACTCACAGAGTTGTTGTTGAGTTGGGATATCATGATATCTCCCACCCGAATAAGTGGAGGGCATAAACTAGAATTATACGGCTATAAAATATCTTCTTAAAGGAGCAACAGTAAGAACTGAAAAGTCATGCTCCAGATCAAATCTTGTTTTGTACATGGGATACCAAATTGAGTGTGGCATTTAAATAGTACAGTACAAGTTACAGAGCTGAAAATAGAGGTAGATCCTTTGTTTAAACAGTAGTTTAATACTGTTTGAACAATGGAGGGTAAAACATCTGTACTGACTCCAGAAATATGTAGAATAGATCTTACAGAATTTATTCAGGAGCTTTGGAATTTGCAGTTCTAATAAATAGTTTTTGACATGGATGAATCCTTCATAGTTGATAACTTCAGCCAATGTAGGGCAGGAGCAGTATGAGCACGTGCTTCTATCAGGAGTATTCCTATTTCTGCCCATAGAAAATGGGCAGGTGTGCCTTGCGGGACAGTTAACAAAAATCTCAAAAAAAATTCTGAAATACTTCTAGGATAGACAGATTAGTGTACCCTCATATTTCTGCACCATACAGAAGTTGTGGACCAGTCTAATTTGCCCTTAAGAAATCCAGCCTGTTCTTTGGCAATAATTGAGTTTTCAGCAGCCCAAGACTAATCTGTGCAGTAGGTATTTACAGTATAGTTTAGAGATAACACTGAGTAAGCAAATTAGGTGAAAATTCTTTGGATCAGTTTTCAAAACTTTCTGATGAATTGGCACCGTAATGGTTACTTTCCAACCATGAGGAGCTTTCCCTTGATGATTTATGAACTTGAACATTGTGGCAAGAACTGGACATCATCTGTTTAGAGAAGAATGAGGTAAGCAGGCTCACACTTAATCGAGACAAGACAGAGATACTGTGGAATGGTAAATCTACTGCTCTGTGTAGAGGTTTACAATTGGTCTTAGATGAGGTTGTGGTACCCTTGGGATACTATGTGTATAGTTTAGAAGCTCTCCTGGACTTTGTCCTAATTAGGGAAACCCAGATCACTGTGATGCCCAGAAATGAAGTTAACCGAAGAACTGCCTTCACCCATTTCAGACTGCCTGAACTTTTAAGATCAGCAAGAAAGACCCTCATCATATGTCTACTTGTGAGAGTGACCACATGAAAGAGGGCTTTTTCTCCAATGGCCATTGGTGGCCATTGAGGGTTTGCCAAGCCCCACCATTTCTGACTTTAAAGAAGGTCCTGAAAACATATGATTTTACTTCAGGCTTCCCCTGAGATGTTTCAGTTGTTGTTTTTAGAGCTGAGTGTTTGTTTTTGTTTGAGGGTGGTTAGGGCAGGGAGGCTGTCTTTTCTATGCTTTTATTGCTCTTTAAGGACTTTATCCATCTTTATTATCTTGTTTATTATTGTATGTTGCCCTGAACAGGTCAGGACTTCAGACCTTAATGGCAGCCAGTATTTTAAATCAATTAACCAACAGATTGATAAGAAAGGCATTAATTAAAAGGCATTGACATGTCTGTAAGGAGAACATCAGACTGAAACTCCTTGAAGACAGAACTCAAATAGAAATTTAGATACTGCTTAGATTTGTCATGGCTTAGGTTCTTCAACAAAGTGTGGTTAGAAGTAGCAATAGGACTACATATTGTATTGGAGATCGCCATGTCTTTTCAACTCCCTACTTTTTTTCACTTAGGATTTATTTGATTTCATTTTCAAAATGGCCACATGGAAAGAAAGATGCTTCCTATGTAAGGACACACATGTATCATGGCCAGGGTTTTCTCCAAGACCTTACCATAAACTGGCCATTGAAAGACCACCACACACAGATGCCAAAATCAAAGTTTGCCAGAAAATGCGTTGCTCAGTTGAAGAAGGCGACCATTGGCATGTCTGGGGATACCATACATGGCTGGATATAGGAAGGCTGCCACCAATCTTTCGTCCAAGACCTGACAAGCCTTTTGACAGCAATACATGGCGATGGATTACGTGTCCCAGAAAAAATTCAATGGCTGAACCACCAGTCCCACCTCCCTCATACCTGGGTGGCAACACTTACATTAAGCTTATTGAAGGGGAAGGACTGTTCATGGATCAGAGACATAAACAAAGAGTTTTGATGCAAACACAGAAAGAAATGAACCAGTGTGAACAACTCAAACTGCGAAGTGAGTGCCGAGTTCCTCCTTTAGACATGCAGGGAAATATTATGCCTCCTCGTAAGTTCAAAAGGTAAGCTCCTCTCTGTAGCACTTTTTTCTACCAACTAATGTAAATACCCTTCAGGCCTAGCACCAGCCATGAGAGATGCTTTTTAGAATTTTATTGGATTTACTTTTTTAATGCAAGAATAAGCTTTGGCAAGCAACTAATAAATGAAGTAAAAATAAATGGATATTTCAAGAGTGGTTCCCATGTAGCTGGAGGATAGTGATGGATGAGAATTTAATTTCAGTTCATTTTTATCAGAATTTATAAAAATGCACAAATTTCATTATATTCAACAGAGTTTTTTAAAGCATGCAGGTCTGTTGGATTTACAACATAAGTTATATGTAAAAGTGTGAATATTTGTTTATATATGAAGTAGTCTAGCTAGTGGTTTCTGGAGTTGTTTGCTTATTTAATTTCTATACTGCCCAACAGCCAAGGTAATTTACAGCAACACTTAAAAATAGCATATAATATGAATCATATTAAAACATCATCAAAAGTAATTACACAAAAATTTAAAACCAAATGTAAAACAAATATAACAAATTAAAATAACTTAAAACAAAACTGAAGACCTGTTTAAGCATCTAACATAACCCCAATAAATGAACTAAATGCCCTGCAGTAGAGGACAATCTTAACCTGGCACTGAAAAGAAATTAAGGTTGACCCCAGGCAAACCTCTGTGGTAAGCTCATTCCAAAATTGGAGGCCACCACTGAAAAAGTCTTTCTCCTTGTTGCCACCAACCAAGCATCACTCAGAGATGACAATTGGAGGCAGATCTTGATTGTGGTGTCCAAGCAGATGACAGTCAGGAGACACATTCCATCAGGTCATGTGCTCCCAAGCCATATAGGGCTTTATCTAATTTGAACAACCCTAAGTTTGAATGTTCCAGAGTTCGAATGCTAAAATCAGTCTGAAGTTTGAATGATGCTTCTAAGTTCGAACTGCACATGCAGTGAAAAAAAGCAATCACTGCGGAAATGTCATCTGTTGTGCACCCAAGTTTTCAATCGTTCTCAGTGCCTTTTCAGTGTGTGCCTTTTTATTGTTTTCAGTGTATTGGGTATTGTTTAGGGTCTGAGAATGGATTAATTCACTTTCCATTATTTCTAATGGGGAAAATTGATTCGGACTTCCAATGATTCAGAGTTCAAACAGCCTCCTGAAAGGAATTAAGTTTGTAGTACAAGGCACCACTGTAGTTGAATTATGGAACTTGCTGCCATGAGAAATAGTGATGGTCACCAATCTGGATGGCTTTAAAAGGGGATTGGATAGATTCATGGAGAAAGAGGCTATCAGTGGCCTCTTAGTGGCTATTTGTTGCTTCCTTCACAACTCCTCTGGCATGCCTGGAGTTGGTGAGGAGCTTGGACAGGTCCTCGCACCTGTCCTGCTTGAGCGATCCTGTGGGCAGCTAGTTTGCCACTGTGTGTATGGAATGCTGGACTAGATGATCCCTTGGTCTGATCCAGCATGGCTTTTCTTATGTTTTTATGTAGAAACTTGGACAGAGGATGGGGGGCAGGCAAGAGAAGTGGAGAGGATGGGACTAGAGAGGCCAGAGAGGCCCAGGAGGAGGCAGAGGGGGTGGGGCCAGCTGCCTCTGAGGCTTTTAAAGACTCACTCAGCCATTGGTGGCGCCAATGCACATCATCCATTGTCCGTGTCCTTTAGCTGCAGCCTGGGCTGCCTGGGGACTCTCTTTGCCTGGGTCATTGTTTGTAATTGTTTGGGATTTTTCATTTTGTTTTATTGTACTTTCTGTCTGGGAGATGAAAGCTGATGAAAGTCAAATAACGGTAGTGTAGGATAGACAAGGTGGGGGAAGTAGGTAGGGCCTGCAAGGAGTGGCCAAAGTCAGGCCAGGAGATGGCCATAGCTATAACCAGTTTCTACTCCCTTTGATTACTGTATTCAAGGTCAGGCTAGCTTGTTAGCTGTGAGTTACACAAAGTTCATTTTGTTCTTATCCCCGCTCACTTCTGAGACAGGAAATTCAATATGGCTGTAGTGTTTTTCCTATGTGGCCTCCCTCTGGCCAACTATCTTTGGGGTGTTTTGGGGTGCTGAGATTGGCAACAGTTTTGATATTTTCTGCTTACAAGAAACTTGGTTCATGGACCCCTACATTCTGGACATTCATTGGTTTAGGTCTTATTCTGTTCCTGCAACTAAAATTCACTCAAAGGGATGAGGGAGTGCACTGGTATCAATGGGTTTAAATATGGATATCCAGGTTATGCAGAATAATTGCCCCAGTAATTTTCAGACTTTACTCCTTAAAGGCGATCATTTTAGAAGGTTTTTATGTGTCAGCATTTATATTCCACCTAGGAGTTTGCCTTCCCAGGGAAGATCTGTGGGTTGTGGGGGGTGGTGAATTTGGTAATTCAATAAGCTGACACTCTTCTCATCCATGGCGGTGATCTCCTTTGCCTCCCCACCTTGCCAATAAGCAATATCATCAAGGTTTGCACCTCCAAGACCTCCCCTCCTGAACTCCCTTGGCTTCCTGTATCCTCTCCCAGGATATCTTCCCCAGTCTGGCCTTCAATTGACCAAAGTTGGCCCTTATGAAGTCCCAGCTTCTAAAACTTTACCTACCACTCATCCACATTCCCCTGATCTCAAAGCAAAGGATGGAGTGATCACTTACATCCAGAGTTCCCCTAATCTGCACTCTGTCTATCAGATAATTCCTGTTGATCAAGACCAAGTCAAGGATATTCCCCTCCCACTGTCACCTCCTGGACCCTCTGTGTGAAAAACCCTCCCTCTATAGTGTCTAGGAAGCAACATGACCTGGCCCTCACTGCTGAGTGAATCTTCCAACTAATACCTGGGAGATTGAAATCTCCCATAATTACTGTGTCCTTCCCCCAACCACTTTCCTACAGAGGTTCCTCTTACACCTAATGCCTCTCACCACTTCTCTTCTCATCCACAGGGGCAATGAAAAGGTATTGAGTGTTCATACCGTGTGTTGGGCAATCGAGACAGATTAGGGATCTTTGTAGTGTACCACACACCCTGCTACATATCAGATCCTTGCCTGAGCTGAAGGAAATAATCTTTGACATTAAGGGCCCCCTGTCTTGGAGATCTCAACATTTATGCAGAGGCAGCTCAGGACTTCATTCCTAACATGACAACCAAAGGGCTCACATCACATCACAGGACATCACCAGCCAAGCACATGAAAACAGTCACACTCTTGTCCTGATCTTTTCAGCTGAACAGGAAGATGGTGATCTGATGGTGGAGGATGCAGCAATTACACTTTTGTCGTGGTCAGATCACTTCCCAATGAGTTTTATTATGTGGACCTCTCTTTCCCTCTGCAGGGAGGGGAGGTATTAAATTGGTCCACCCCCAGAGTCTAATAGATCCAGATGACTTCCAGAGGGCTCTGGAGGATTTCCCAGTTGCAATGGTTTGTGCTTCTCTCAAGGTCTAGGTTGTTCTGTGGAATACAGAAGCAACCTGGGCAATTGATACCATTGCCTCTGAACACCTTCTCCTGCAGTGCAGAGTCTGCTTGGTATAATGCTAAATTGTGGGCAATGAAGCAAATGGGTAGTTGGCTACAGCACAGGTGGAGGAAAACCCATGTGGAATCTGACTGAACACAGTTAAAGCTCACCATTGAGCCTATTCCATGGAGGTGAAGGCAGTGACCTTGCAGTGCCATTTTTGGAGTGCTGCCTAGCAGAGCTGTTCCAAGTAGTTCATGGACTATTACAACTTGTCCAAATGGAACCTTCAGCATGGCATTTTGAGGATAAAATTTGGCACAGATGGGGTTTCACATTTAGAAACATAGAAACATAGAAACAGAGCGAGTCAGAAGGGGTCTCCTGGGCCATCTAGTCTGACCTCTGGCACCAGCTGGCTCTGCTCATGACATGCCCACCATGTGCATGTCCAGCCTGTCTTTGAACACCCTCACCGATGGGGCCTCAACGACCTCCCGTGGAAGCCCATTCCATGTCCTTAGGGTCCTAACTGTCAGGAAGTGCTTCCTGGCATCCAAATTGAACCTTGGCTCCCTGAGCTTTGCTCCGTTGGAGCATGTCCTGGCCTCCTCTGCAGGGGAGAACAGGTCTCTACCCCTCTACCCATCTGCATGTGACATCCCCTCACATACCTGTATGTCGCCAACATATCCCCTCTGAGTCTCCTCTTCTCCAAGCTGAAGAGACCCAGTTCCCTCAGTCTTGCCTCATACGGCATCCCCTGCAAACCAGCCACCATCCTTGTGGCCCTACGCTGCACTGACTCCAACCTGGCTATATCCTTTCTGTAATGAGGGGCCCAAAACTGAACACAATACTCCAGTTGCGGGCGCACCAGAGTCGTGTAGAGTGGTAGTAATACCTCTCTTGATCTAGAAGCCACACTTCTGGCTATGCAACCAAGGGTGGCATTTGCCCTCTTGACCACCGCATCACACTGCTGACTCATGTTTAGCCTGCGGTCAACCAGTACCCCGAGGTCCCTTTCACAAGTGCTGCTCTCCAGCCACTTGTCACCTAACCTGTACTTATGACAGCTATTCCTATGCCCCAAGTGCAAGACCTTGCACTTATCCACATTGAACGCCATCCTGTTGTCTCCTGCCCACTTCCATAGTCTGTCCAGATCCTTTTGGATCTGGAGTACCTGCTCCGCAGTTGTGGCCACTGCTCCAGTTTTAGTGTCGTCTGCGAGTTTGATCAGCAGACTGTTCACCCCTTCTTCCATGTCGTTAATGAAAAGATTAAACAGGATCGGCCCCAGGACAGAGCCCTGGGGGACCCCGCTTGTCACTGGCTGCCATAACGATGATTCCCCGCTAATGGTTACCTTCTGCGCTCGGGGGTTGCCCTAGAACAGAGGCATCCAGTGCACCATTCGGTCCTATTGTATTGGACAAGTTTCAATTGTTGAGATCTGTGGATGTGGACAAGATGCTCAGAGCTGTTCAACAACCTTTTGTTCTCTCGATCCTTGCCCTTCATGACTAGTCACCAAAGCCAAGATGGCGTGTGTAGCTGGATCGAGGAGATTGTGAACTCATCTCAAAAGGAGATGTTGGTCCCAGCTCCTTCAAAGGAGGTGGTGATCAAGCCCCTCCTGAAGGAAGCAACACTGGGGCCAAAGGGTAATGATAACTAAGCTGCCTAGGAAGGCTTTGGCAATTATAGGCAGTCTATAAACACATGTATAAATAAACTATAGGCCTGTAGCCAGCATCCTCTTCTTGGGCAAGGTGGCTCAGCAGCTCCAGGCACTTTGAGGAAACTGAATATCTTGATCCATTTCAATCTAGCTTTAGATCTAATTCCAATTCTGAAAAGGCCTTGGTCCCCCTGTGGGATGACCTTTGCTGGGAAAAAGACAGGGAGAGTGCATCCCTGTTAGTTCTCCAAGACCTCACAGAGCTTTCAATACCATCAACCACGGTATACTTCTGGATAGGCTAGCTGGCTTGGAGGCTCTGTTCTGCAGTCGTTCCACTCCTTCCTGACGGGCCATTTCCAGAAGGTGGTGCAGAAGGAATATTGCTCAGTTCCATGGCTTTTACACGATGCAGTTCAACAGAGTTCCATATTATTCCTCATGCTGTTCAACATCTACATGAAACTGCTGAGGCAGGTCATTAGGAGGTGTGGGCTGAAGTATCATTAGTACACTGATGTGTGGCAGTTTCTGTTCTAAAAAAATTCCTGAATGAGTTGATGGACTGGATGAGGACTAATAAATTGAAACTTAATCCAGACAAGATGGAGGTACTGTTGATGGGTGGGTCTTTTATTCAGATAGACAATATTTGCCCTGTCCTGAATGGGGTTGGACAGAGTGCAGAGTTTAGGGGTGCTTCTACACCCTGAGCTGTCCCTGGAATATCAGGTGAGCTTGGTGGCCAGGAATACCGTTTTCCATCTTCAGTTGGCTTACCAGCATCGTCCCTATCTGGACAGGCAGAACCGGGCAACAGTGTCCCATGCCCTGATAGCCTACCATTGGTGTAATGTGTTTTATCCCCTTAATGGATCACTACCTTGCCATGGTGAAGGGGCTTTTGTAGTGCAATGAAGCTATGAGTTATGCCATGCAGAGGCACCCAAGATGGTCATAGCAGAGAGCTCTGACAAAAGCTGATTCACTGGAGAAGGAAATGGCAACCCACTCCAGTATCCTTGTCATGAAAACCCCATGGACATTATCAAAAGGATAAGAGACATGATGCTGGAAGAAGAGCTCCTCAGGTGGGAAGGTGTCCAATGAGCTACTAGGGAAGATGGTAGTGCCAGAAAGAGTGAAGTGACTGGGTCAAAGCTGAAAGGACACTCAGTTGTGGATGTATCTGGTGGTGAAAGGAAAGTCCGATGCTGTAAAGATCTATACTCCATAGGAACCTGGAATGTAAGCTCTATGAATCAAGATAAACTGAACATTGACATCTGGGGAATCAGATCTGATAGACAGAGTGCCTGAAGAACTATGGATGGAGGTTCACAACATTGTGCAGGAGGTAGCAACTAAAACCATCCCAAAGAAAAAGTGCAGGAAAGCAAAATGGCTGTCTGAGGAAGCTTGACAAATAGCTGAGGAAAGAAGCGGAAGGCAAGTGAGAAAGATACACCCAATTGAATGCAGAATTCCAGAGAATGGTTAGAAGAGATGAGAAGGGCTTCTTAAATGAACAGTATGAAGAAATAGAAGGAAAAAATAGATGGGAAAGACTAGAGAGCTCTTCAAGAAAATTGGAGATATCAAGGGAACATTTCAAGCAAAGGCAGGTATGATAAAGGCCAAAAATGGCAGGGACCTAACAGAGGCAGAAGAGATTAAGAAGAGGTGGCAACATTACACAGAAGAAAAGAAAGATCTTACTATCCCTGATAACCACAATGATGTGACCGCCGACCTCAAGCCAGACATCCTGCAGACATATGCAGATGATACCACTCTAATGGCAGAATGTGAAGAGGAACTAAAGAGCCTCTTGATGCGGGTGAAGGAGGAGAGTGCAAAAGTTGGCTTGAAACTCAACATTAAGCAAACTAAGATCTTAGCATCTGGTCCTATCACTTCTTGGCAAATACATAAGGAAGAAATGGAGGTAGTGACAGATTTTATTCTCTTGGGTTCCAGGATTACCACAGACAGTGACTGCAGCCAAGAAATTAAAGGACACTTGCTCCTTGGACTCCTTCATGGATCACTGCCTTGTCGTGGCGAAGGGGCTTGCATAGCTCAATGAAGCTATGAGCTATGCCGTGCAGGGTCACCCAAGACGGACAGGTCATAGCCTTGGAAGGAAAGCTATGGCAAATCTAGACAGCATACTAAAAAGCTGGGACATCACCATGCTGACAAAAGTTCATACAGTCAAAGCTATGGTTTTCCCAGTTGTAATGTATGGCTGTGAGAGTTGGACCATAAGGAAAACTGAGCACTGAGGAATTGACTCCTTTGAATTGTGGTGCTGGAGGAGACTCCAGAGAGTTCCATGGACTGCACGGAAATCAAATCAGTCAATCTTAAAGGAAATCAACCCTGACTGTTCTTTAGAAGGTCAGATACTGAAAATGAAACTCAAATACTTTGACCACCTAATGAGAAGGAAGGACTCCCTGGAGAAAAGCCTAATGCTGGGAACGAATTGAGGTCTGGGACTGCTTTCAGGTGCTCATATAAAATATAAAGTCCTAGATGGTTCAAGACCAGGATATCTGATGGAATGTCTCCTCCCATATATGCCTGTAGATCCTACAGATCATCATAGAATCAGAGAATAATAGAGTTGGAAGAGGCCATGAAGGCCCTCAGGCAGCTTTTTCTAGGCAGTTGTATTTCTCTGACAGTGAAGAAACTTTTCCTAATATTTAGTCTGAACATGGGTTGTTGCAACTTGAGTTGATTATTCCATATCCTATATTCTGGTATCAACAAGAAGAGAGCTTGAGCTTCCTCTTTGTGACAGCCTTTGAGGTACTTAAACTGTGAGGTACTTAAGCTTTGAAACATAGAAACAGCAAGTCAGAGGGGTCTCCCAGATTGTCTAGTCCAGTGGTGGCAAACCTATGGCACACGTGCTGCAGCGGGCACACAGAGCCCTCTCTGTTGGCACGCGAGCCAAGTCACCCAGCATCGCCCCAGCAGCCAAGCATTGGATAACAGCACACACAGGGGCCATGTGCATGCTTGGAAAGGAGTAGCGGCGATTGCAAGATGGCGTCGGAACGAGACGGATGTGATTAGCTATCTCTGCTAATTACTCCGGTATTTTTCCAGCAGTGGGGTCGGGAGACCCAATCAAACCCTGTAGGGGTGAAGACAGATTACCTGGGCATGTTTTGGCTGGATGTGGGGCGGCAATCCCATATCAGTCAAGAACAATTCAGGTGTCTCAGCTGGACAATACAGGAGGTTTTCTTAGCCTCTGCAAGTTCACGGCATCTTAGTAGATTAGCGTAGAAATTTTTATAAGCTGGATAAACATCAGAACTGCTGAGTAAATATTTTTATTAGGCTATCTTTTCTCTGCAACAATCACCCGTGGGAAAGCAGTATTTGGCACGAAGAGCTGAAGAACCCTCTTAATTATCAAAGCGGAGAATGAAAATACAGAGACTTCAGAACTTTTGTGTAAGTTAAACTTAAGCTTTTTTATGAGTGTCTCTAGGGTTTAACTTTATTGACAATATATGGTGCATTGATAGAAGTATGAAGATTTGACTGGAAAGAAGAAAAGAGGGGGAAAGGAGACGTGGAGGAAGGAATCTTCATTTCCAAAATGAATCTTCATTTCCAACCATTTCCAAAATATCTGGCAACCTGCCAATCTTTTGTCTGTTCGTGTTACTGGAAATGGTTTCTTTACAAGAATCTCTTTCAACAATTAACTAACTCTTATCAGCTATAAGATCTTCTCAAGAAATATTTTTGGATAAAATACAAGTTTTTCAAAATGTTCAGGAAAAGGAGCTTGATAGACTCAAGGCTCTTTTTAGGCTGCTGGGAATGAGTAAAGCAGAACAGAGTATGCAGGAGATGCAACAGCTATGTGGGATTGCAGATAATGAAACAAAATTAACAGAATCAATAAATAACCTCCCATCAAACATGTTTGCTACAGTGAAGGAGCAGCAACCTCTGAACTTTCAAGCAATTATAATGGAGCCTGAGATTGTAAAAATGAGAGTTTTACTATGAGAGATACAGACATTACGAATGATTAATGATTTCCAGAGGATGAAGAAAGAGGTGAAGGTCTTATCGCAATTAATCCAGTCATTGCGAATGATGCCACGATTACTGAAATGGTCTGGTAGAGGTGTGAAACAGAAGAAATGTCTGTCTTAATGATCTAAATGGCCTGATATGTTTATTGTGGTATGGAATGGCTAAGATATATGATTTTAATGGTGGAAGCACATCTATTTTTAAGTGTATGGAGCTATGAAGCGATGTAGGTTTTAAGGGAAGATGAAGGATTCTTTTCATCCCCTCTTTTTCTTTTTTCTATCTCTTCTTTTGCTTTCTCTTTCTTACTTTGCCTTAAAGTTTAAAGATGAATGACTAAGAGCTAAACTGAATGACTTTTCGGTTTTTGGAATGATTTTAATGGTGGAAGCTCATTTATTTTTAAGTGTGTGGAACTATGAAGCGATGTAGGTCTTAAGGGAAGATGAAGGATTCGTTCCCCCCCCCCTCCTTCTGCTTTTTTCTGTCTCTTCTTTTGCTTTCTCTTTCTTATTTTGCCTTAAACGGGAGTAAGATGAGCTGTGCTAAACAGAGTCAAGCGTGAACATGAGATTTCTTTCTATTTCACTTTCCTCTTTAATAGACATTAGATTGGAATGTCTGTCTTAATGATATAAATGGCCTGATATGTTTATTGTGGTATGGAATGGCTGAGATATATGATTTTAATGGTGGAAACTCATTTATTTTTAAGAGTGTGGAACTATGAAGCGATGTAGGTCGTAAGGGAAGACGAAGGATTCATTTCCCCCCCCTCTTCTGCTTTTTTCTGTCTCTTCTTTTGCTTTCTCTTTCTTATTTTGCCTTAAAATTTAAAGATGAATGACTAAGAGCCAAGCTGCATGACTTGTCGGTTTGTGAAATGTTAGAATATAAATGACTATTACGGGAGTAAGATGAGCTGTGTTAAACAGAATCAAGCATGAACATGGGATTTCTTTCTATTTCACTTTTACTTTTTAATAGACATTAGATTGGAATACTGATAAGCAAAAAATCTATTTGATTGTATTTGTAATTATCATTTCCTATTAAATTAGCTTAAAGAAAACCTGTTTAAAGAACATAATAGATAATTGCTGTTGTTAAACTGGGTAGATAAGATGTCCTTAAAGAAGATGAATGGATATTAGACATGTGAACATGAACCTCTCTTTTATTTTTCTTTTTTAGTAGATATTAGATTAGAATATTTGTAAGCAAAGAATGCATTCGATCATATTTGTAATTATTATGAGGAGTCTATTTGTTTAATACTAGAAAAATGAAAAGATTTGGAACTGTGTAGAGTTGGTCAGGCTGAAATTTTTATTAAAAAAGAAAGAAGATACTGACTTTTACAAAACTTGGAGAGTCTTTCCTCTAATATGAAGAACAGGACTTTGTAAGAAATGGATGAACTGATTTTATCACAGAAGGAGAAAGAAGATAGTGACTTCTATCAAATTTTGGACTTTTGCTTATTATTGGCTGGAGAAACGGGACCTGGCTTAGATCCAAAAAGGTTTTTTTTTTTAAGACTTTTTAAATGAATTTGAAATAATCACAGAATGTTAAAAGATGTGTAGTAAGTGGCTGACTCAGTAGTTTCGATGTTTGTGATAATGGATGTTTTAGTACTGTTTTGAAAATTAATAAAAAGTCATATAAAAAAAAAAAAGGAGTAGCGGCGCCAGGTGATGATGTAATGAGCCACAACTTGTTAGCCGCAATTTGCCTGCGCTTTCACTTGGCCAGTCAGTGCCCTGCCAAGGATATATATATATATATTTGCTTGGACTGGCTGTGAGTTGTTTTTTCTAAACTAAAACCTCAGTATTCAGGTTTTATTGCAGTGTTGGCACTTTGCAATAAATAAGTGGGTTTTGGGTTGCAGGTTGGGCACTTGGTCTCTAAAAGGTTTGCCAACACTAGTCTAGGGCAGTCTTTAGATCATTGAATGAGCTGAAGAAGAGGCATTTTAATTGGTGTTAAGAGGCAGAGGAAGAGAATGTTTATAATTTATACTCTATTTTATATGTGTTATAGTGAAATACATTAAGAGAGAGGGAGGGTGATTATCAAGTAGGAGTTATTATGTAAGATTTGAGTATAAGTAATAGTTTATAAGATAGAAGAATGTATAAATATGGTGAAGTACTAGCTTTGAATAAGTGAGATATATGGGTAGGATTATAGATTAATATTTGGACTATGATTACCATTCAAGATTAGGTGATAAGTAATAGTCTAAAGGTAAGATAAACAATCTTACTATAACATCAGTGAACTATTTTTAAGCAAGTAATTATAAGAATGGTATAATGATATAGGGGTAGAGGTAGCATATATTGGGAATATATAAACGTTATCTTTGAATTATCCTTGAATATGTGAATTATACATTATAAGCTGAGGTAAAGATAACTATGCCAAATTATCTTATTAACATTATATTGTATAAATAGGGTAGGTGGGATAAGGATAATTTAGGATAGAGGAAGGTAGTTTTGAAATTTGAAGAGTTAAACAACTGGAAGTCTTTAAATGGAAGGGTTAAGATAATAGTGGTACAGAGGTGATAGGAATAAGATACTTGGTTTCTCCCCTCCTGCTTTCTGCAAAGATGTCTGCAATGCCCAGGATAATGTTTTCCTGGAGGAAGAAGGGTGAAAGTAGAAATTCTTGTAAGGGTGGGTTTTTTGGGGGGTTGGGAAACAATAAGGAGGGAGGGTAAGTGTGTTTTCTCCCCCTTTGTTGTGTATTTTCTTTCTTTTGTTTGTTTTTGTTTGTTTATGTAGATCTGTGGAGATAGAAACATAGAAACATAGAAACAGAGCGAGTCAGAAGGGGCCTCCCGGGCCATCTAGTCTGACCTCCAGCACCAGCCGGCTCTGCTCATGACATGCCCACCATGTGCATGTCCAGCCTGTCTTTGAACACCCTCACCGATGGGGCCTCAACGACCTCCCGTGGAAGCCCATTTCACGCCCTCAGGGTCCTAACTGTCAGGAAGTGCTTCCTGGCATCCAAATTGAACCTTGGCTCCCTGAGCTTTGCTCCATTGGAGCGCGTCCTGCCTTCCTCTGCAGGAGAGAACAGGCCTCTCCCCATCTCCATGTGACACCCCCTCACATACCTGTATGTTGCCAACATATCCCCTCTGAGTCTCCTCTTCTCCAAGCTGAAGAGACCCAGTTCCCTCAGTCTCGCCTCATATGGCATCCCCTGCAAACCAGCCACCATCCTTGTGGCCCTACGCTGCACTGACTCCAACCTGGCTATATCCTTTCTGTAATGAGGGGCCCAAAAATGAACACAATACTTCAGTTGCGGGCGCACCAGAGTCGTGTAGAGTGGTAGTAATACCTCTCTTGATCTAGAAGCCAGACTTCTGGCTATGCAACCAAGGGTGGCATTCGCCCTCTTGACCACCGCATCACACTGCTGACTCATGTTTAGCCGGCGGTCAACCAGTACTCCGAGGTCCCTTTCACAAGTGCTGCTCTCCAGCCACTTGTCACCTAACCTGTACTTATGACAGCTATTCTTATGCCCCAAGTGCAAGACCTTGCACTTATCCACATTGAACGCCATCCTGTTGTCTCCTGCCCACTTCCATAGTCTGTCCAGATCCTTTTGGATCTGGTGTATCTGCTCCTCAGTTGTGGCCACTGCTCCAGTTTTAGTGTCGTCTGCGAATTTGATCAGCAGACTGTTCACCCCTTCTTCCATGTCGTTAATGAAAAGATTAAACAGGATCGGCCCCAGGATCTGCCCTGGGGGACCCCGCTTGTCACTGGCCGCCATCTCGATGTTTCCCCACTAATGGTTACCTTCTGCTTTCGGTCAGTCAACCATGCCCTAATCCACCAGACAGTGCTTTGGTGTATCCCAAAACTGCTCAGTTTTTCCACCAGGATATCATGGGGCACTTTGTCAAAGGCCTTGCTGAAATCCAGGTATACCACAGCCACTGCATCCCCTCCATCTAGCCATCTTGAAACCTTGTCATAGAATTCCACAAGGTTTGTCTGGCAGGACCTGTTTTTGCAGAAGCCGTGTTGTGTGGCTGTCAGCCTCCCTTCCCTATCTAGCATCACTAGATCTCTCTATTATGAGCCTTTCCATTGTTTTTCCTACAATGGACGTAAGGCTAACCGGTCTATAATTCCCCATGTCCTTCCTACTACCCTTTTTGGAAATTGGGACCACCGATGCCACCCTCCAGTCCTCTGGAACTTCACCCGTTCTCCACGAGGCCTCAAAAAAGGAGGCCAGCGGGCGTGAGAGAACCCCTGCCAACTCTCTAAGTACTCTCGGGTGTAACCCATCAGGGCCTGGCGCCTTTGTAATGTCCAATGCCCTGAGGAGCCCCTCGACTTCAAGGGGGGGTGACTCTAATCTGTGCCTCTAAATCCCCAGCCTCATCTAATCTCCTGTACGGATATTCCCCATCCTGCTTTGGGGAGAACACAGAGGCAAAATAGTCATTTAGCATCTGTGCTTGTTCCCTCATGTCAGTCACTGGATCACCTTCCTCCTTATTTAGTGGTCCCACCACTTGTTTCCCCTTCCTTTTCCTATTTACATGCTGAAAGAAGCCCTTTTTGTTGCTCTTGATATTCTTGGCAAGTCTCAGCTCATAATCAGCCTTAGCCTTGTGAAGAATCCTTCTGCAACGGGCCTCCTCCTCCCGGTATACCCTTTTGTCTATTTCCCCCAGTACCCATTTCCTATGGAGGCTCCTCTTTCGTCTAATCCCCCTAACCACCTCCTTTCGCATCCATGGCGGCACTCTCCTCCACCTCCCCACCTTACTGACTAGAGGTATCGTCACGGCTTGCGCCTGCAAAACCTCCCTTTTGAGTGCCATCCACCCCTCCTCAACTCGCTTAACTTCCAGTAACCTATCCCAGGAGACTTTCCCCAGTCTGGCCTTCAGTTGGCCAAAGTTGGTCCTCTTGAAGTCCCAGCTTCTAGTGCTCGCCCTGCTGCACGGCCCCAGTCCCCTGATCTCAAAGCAAAGGATGGAGTGATCACTCGCATCCAGAGCTCCCCTAATCTGTACTTCATCTATCAGCTCCTCCCTATTGGTCAAGACCAAGTCCAGGATGTTTCCCTCCGTCGTCGCCTCTCGGACCCTCTGTGTGAAAAACCCACCCTCTAGAGCTTCTAGGAAGCGACGTGACCTGGCTGTCACCGCTGAGTGAGTCTCTCAAGTAATATCCGGGAGATTGAAATCCCCCATAATTACTGTGTCTCTCCCCCGAGATATCCTTAGAATCTGGCCTGTCAGGACATCATCCAGGGTCTCAAGTTGACCTGGAGGGCGATAACATACCCCCACTGTCAGGTCTCTTTCCCTGTCAAAACCCCTAAGTTTCACCCAGACTGCCTCTACCAAGTCCCCATCTGTGCTGCATTCTATCTCACTGCATCCTATCCCTTCCCTGACATATAAAGCCACACCCCCACCTCTCTTTCCCTTCCTGTCCTTGATATATGAAAGACCCATAAGGATTGCTGTTAGTCAAGAAGTCGTGTCCGACCCATCGCGACCCCATGGACAACATTCCTCCAGGCCTTCCTGTCCTCCACCATCCCCCCAAGTCCACTCAAGCTCACACCACCACCTCAGTGACTCCATCTAGCCACCTCATCCTCTGCCGTCCCCTTCTTCTTTTGCCATCTATTGTTCCCAGCATTAGACTCTTCTCCAGGGAGTCCTTCCTTCTCATTAGGTGGCCAAAGTATTTGAGTTTCATCTTCAGGATCTGGCCTTCTAAAGAGCAGTCAGGGTTGATCTCCTCTAAGACTGACCAGTTTGATCGCCTTGCGGTCCAAGGGACTCACAGGAGTCTCCTTCAGCACCACAACTCAAAGGCCTCAATCCTTCAGCGCTCAGCCTTCCTTATGGTCCAGCTTTCACAGCCATACATTGCAACTGGGAAAACCATAGCCTTGACTGTACGCACTTTTGTTGGCAGGGTGATGTCTCTGCTTTTTAGTATGCTGTCTAGATTTGCCATAGCTATCCTCCCCAGGAGCAAGCGTTTTTTAATTTCTTGGCTGCAGTCCCCATCTGCGGTGATCTTGGAGCCCAGGAAAATAAAATCTGTCACTACCTCCATTTCTTCCCCATCTATTTGCCAGGAAGTGAGAGGACAGGATGCCATGATCTTAGTTTTCTTAATGTTGAGTTTCAGGCCAACTTTTGCACTCTCCTCCTTCACCTGCATCAAGAGGCTCTTTAGTTGCTCTTCACTTTCTGCCATGAGAGTGGTATCATCTGCATATCTGAAGTTGTTGATATTTCTCCCAGCAATCTTAATTCCAACTGGTGATTCATTTAGCCCCACCTTTCTCATGATGTGCTCTGCATATAAATTAAATAGGCAGGGCGACAGGTTCTTAATCTGATATGGTTAAAACTATAAGAGTACAGTGGTACCTTGGCTCATGAACTTAATCTGTTCCAGGACTCTGGTCGTGACCCAAATTGGTCATGAGCCAAGTCAAATGTCCCCATAAGGTTCAATGCAAATAAGATTAATCCATTTTGTAACTATTTTTTAATCAGAAAAATTTGAAGCAAGGTGACAAAGAACAACAAAGATTGCAGCCATCTCCCCCTCCCACCCTGAGCACAAGTGCGGCCATCACCCCCGCACCAGTATGACCGTGATCGTGCCCATCATCCCTACACGATTGCAATCGCAGGTGTGCTGGGTCGGGGTGGGGGGAAATGGCTGCGATTACAGGCACGCTCGGCGTGGAGACTGATGCAATCGTGCTGCGGGGGAGATGGCTGAGATTGCGGTTGTGCTCGTGCAGGAATGACGGGTGCAATCATGGGTGTGCTCATGCAAGAAAGACTGGCACGATCTCAGCCATCTCCCCTCCCCTCCAGCACAATCACGGCCATCTTCCCACCCTACCCGCCGAGCACAACTGCAATCGTGCCTGTTTTCCCTGCACGAGTGCGGCTGCAATCATGGCCATCTCCCCACTCATTTAATATACTTAAAATGGGAATGTTTTGAATTTAATAATAAGAATTTGAAGTTGCTTGCCATGTTACACAACAAAGGAAACCAAAATATTTTCTTGGGTAAGTTAAAGATGAGAGTGCTAAAAAGTGCAATTTAACAAAAAATTGAGAGTACTTTTAGATTTTTTTCTAAGTTGTATTTGGGTGGAAAGTTGTCATTGGATAAAATCAGATCATATATAGAGATGAATTTTGGGAACAATTACAGCAAATGGATAAGGAATTGAAGGAACAATTGGTTAGAGATGAGGAGACAGAAGATACTATTGATAAGCTAAAAGTAGGAAAACCTCCTGGGATAGATGGTTTAGGTCCAGAATATTATAAAACTTTTTTTAAAATGTTGATTCCAAAATTTTATTGATTGATTGATTGATTTATAACATTTTTATGCCGCACCCATCGCAGAAGCCTCAGGGTGGCTTACAAAGAGAATAAATAAACATAGAATAGAATAACATTAAAAATTTGGAGTATCTTGGCCATATTTTAAAAGCCAATAAATAAAAACAACCAATTAGCAATTAAAATATTGTTTAAATAAAAGGTCTTGGCCTGGCACCGAAAAACAAATAAAGACGGTGCCAGGCGGACCTCTCTGGGGAGCGCATTCCAAAATTAAAACCTTTGTTTAATAAATATTGGAAGAGCTAAGATGGTAGCATCCTGGAAATACTCTTCAGTAGTTTTAATTCCAAAACCCAATATGCAGATCCTGGAGCCCACAGACTGATATCTTTGATTAACAAAGATGCAAAAAAACTTTACAGTGATATTTGCAAAAAGGATGAGTAATTTTATTTGTCATTACATTAATGTGGTTCAAAGAGATTTTATAATAGGCAGGCAGATGGCAAATTTGATTAGAAGAGTATTAAATATAATTGAATATATAAGGAAAATCTAAAAGCTGGCATAATAGCACTGGATATTTCCAAAGCTTTTGAGTGGGTGGAATGGCCAACAATAAAGATATTAGTAGAAACATTGCAGTTTGGTCCAGGATTTAGAAATATAATAAATCAATTATACTGACAAAAATATTCCATGGTGATAGTGAAAGATGGTATAACAGAAACATAGAAAGTCAGAAGGGACTTCCTGGGCCATTTTGTCTGACTCCCAGCACAAACCAGCTCCACTCATATAATGTCCAACATGTGGGTGTCAAATCTTTCCTTGAACTGATGGGGCCTCCACCACCAACAGTGGAAGGTCATTACATATCCTAGGGGTCCTAACCATCAGGAAGCACTTCTTGACATCCAACCTAAAGCTAGGCTCCTTTATCTTGGCCTCATTGGACTGTGTCCTTTTCTCCACCACAGGGGAGAACAGGTCAACACCTCTACTTTTGTGAAACCCCTACACATACTTGTAAGTCGCTATAGATGCCCACTTAGTCTCCGCCAAACTGAAAAGTCCTAACTCCCTCATAATGCATCCGCCCCCAAATCCAGCTACCATCCTTGTGACCCTGCACTGAACTGATTCTGAACTTGCTATGTTCCTCCTGCAATGTTGAGCCCTGAATTGGACATAGTACTCCAGTTGTGAGGGCACCAGAGTCCTATGGAACGGTACTAACACATCTCTTGATCTGGAAGCCACACTTCCAGTTATCCATCCAAGGGTGGCATTCCTCCTCTTAATCCTCCTCCAAGGGTGGCATTCCTCATCACACTGCTGCCTCATGTTTATCCTGCTGTCGACAAGTACCCTGAGATCCCTTTCAGAAGTGCTGTTCTCCAGACGCTTGTCCCCGATGCTGTATGTATGGCACTTATTCCTGATTCCCAAGTCCAAGACTTTGAGCACATCTGCATTGAAAACCATCCTGTTGTCCCCTGCCCACAGTCTGTCCAAATCCTTTTGGATCTGGAATGCCTGCTCCTCAGTTGTGCCACCACCCCCATTTTAGTATCATCTGTGATTTTGGTCAGCAGACTTCTTATCCCCTCCTCTATATCATCGATAAAGTGGTTGAGCAGAATTTGTTCTAGAACTGAGCCCTGGAAGACTCCACTCATTACCAACTGCCATCCTGATGATTCCCCACTGTTAGTTACCCTCTGCTTGTGGTCCATCAGCCATTCCCAAATCCATTGGGCAGTGCATCAATGTATCCTGAAGCTCATCAATTTCTCAATGAGGATATCATATGGGACCTTGTCAAAGAACCTGTGGAAATCCAGGTGAACCATGCCCACCATGCCCCAATCTAGCCATCTCAAACACTTACCATAGGACCCCAAAAGGTTTGCCTGGCAGGACCTGTTCTTGGAGAAGCCATGTTGCATGGCTGCCAACTTCCCTTTCCTATCCAGGGTTTCTAGAGCTTTCCCTATTATGAGTTTTTCCATCATCTTCCCCAGAAAGGATGTAAGGCTAACAGGCCTGTAATTCTCTTTGTCCCCTTTGCTACCCTTTTTGAAGATTGGGACTGATAATGCCACACTCCAATCCTCTGGAACTTCTCCCGTTTTCCACAAGGCCTCAAAGATTGAGGCCAACAGAATACCCCTGCCAAATCCCAAAGTACCCTCTGGTGTAACCCATTAGGACCCGGTGCCTTCGTTACACTCAGAGCACATCTCCCCCAACCTGTATTGGGAAGAATGCAGTAGGAAAACAATAATTTAACATCTGTGTCTCTTCCCTTACATCAATTACCAGATCCCTTCCCCTATTTTAAGTGGCCCCACCACCTGTCTCCCCTTCCCCTTACTATTTACATAAGAATAAAAGCCCTTTCTGCATTGAGCCACCTTCTCTGGGTATGCCTTTTTGTGCACTTGCTGCACTGTCCATTTGCTGTGGAGGTCCCTTTACTTCTAATCAGTCTCATGACCTCTCTTCCTGTCCATGGTGGCACACTCCTACACCTCCCTGTTTTGCTGATCAGCAGATCAAAATTATCCTTTTTAGTGTCATCCACACTTCCTGGACACCCTTGCCTTCCAGGACACTCTCCCAGCCTGGCTTCCTGTTGACCAAGTAGGCCCTCATGAAGTCCCATCTCCTAGTACTTGACCTGCCACTCACCCCTGTCCTCCTGAGCTCAAGATATAGGATGAGGGGAGACAAATATGGCATCGGGACGAGACAGATGTGATTAATGGGGCTCCGTTATCACACTGGTAACTGTCTGGTGGTGGGCTGTGGGTGCCCAATCTAAGCCCTGTAGGGGTGAAGATAGATTGCTTGGCAAAGTTCCCAGCAGGTGTCTGAATGGCAATTCTGCGCTTACTGGGAGAAAATCAAGCTTTTCTCAGCTGGATGGTACAGGAGAGAATTCAGCTCTCTGCAAGTCCTCGGCATACTTTTTTTGTTTAGTCTACTTTAGCTATTAGCATCAAATCTACTGGGAACTATTTTTCTTTCTTTCTTTTTTTGCAATGATACCCGTGGAAAAAGCTGCATTGTTTGCTAATTGATATAAAAGAAGAAACAGAAAGCCCTTCGGATGGAGGAGGGAAAGAATTCCCCCCCACCACCACCACCATGGAATTGAAAGGCGGAGAATTACATGAGAGAGAGAGACAGAGCTCTTTGTAATTAAGGAAAAGATCTTTTTTTCCTTCAATCTCTCCAAGGGCAAGAACTAAAACAATAAATTAATGTTTAATTGAACGATAGAAGTAATCTTCTTGTGTGTTGGACTACTTCCAAAATAACAGCCATCTTTGCGCCTTTGTTCCTGGGACTCTTGGACCCCTGCCAAGGCTGCAAAATCACTGCCAATATGGAAGAAATTAATATGGAAGAAATTAAAGAAATTCAAAAAACACTTTTGGAAATACAGACATCTTTAGCAGCCTTGCAGCGATCTCAACAGGCAATAATACTGCAACAGAAGACTGTTTTAATTAAGCAACTTGACTGTTTCCTAATTGAATCAAAAGTTGCCTTTGATAAGTTAGTTTTTTCTATTAATCAAGCTTTGACCAAACGATTTGTATCTGAGCAGAATATGCAAAATATCCAGCAAGCAGAAGAAAAATTTGAAACTGAGAAGATAACAAGTGAATTATTATGGGATGGACCTATAAATAGACAACAAGCAGATGGATATATGGAGAGTAAATTATTATGGGATGGGCTTGTAAATAGACAACAAGCAGATGGATATTTGGAAACATCAGGAATAAATAAGCCTCCATGTGATTTGCTTGTTAAGCTGGAAAAAGAGAAGATAGCTGGGCTACAGTCCAAGACACATGATCTACTGCAGACACTACGACATTCTAATGTAAACAAAGAAGCAACGGGCGGACACGATTTATTACATGATTTATTACAGGCATGTTTTTTTGTACAAGTGGAAATGTTGGCACAAGCTGTGGAGCTAATCAGCATGAGGTTATTGGATTTGTTTGCTATGTTGGAGAAGGAGAAAACAGTTAACCATTTAAGAGAGGCTTTGTTTATGTGGCTACATTTGAAAATTCTACTACTGATATTACGATGTTATAATGTAAAGAAAACAGAAAGGTTTGGTAGAGGTGTAAAAAAAAATCAAAGGGAAGATAAGAGAACTTTCTTGTTATTTCAAAGAGGGGTGATGCATAGAGATTGGCATGCTCATATGTAACATAGAAAAGCTAAGCTACTGTTCTTGGTGAAGCATTAGTAATTTAGTTTAAAGAAATTTCGGCTAAAAGATACTATAGGTATTAGTTATCACCAAATAGATAAATTAATGGTACTTTTAAAGATGCTAAGTGGATGTTTTTGGTTTTATCTGTATTTGAAAATAAGAGAATTCATTATAGGTATTAATAGTCACTAAATGACTATTGCGGTGACTCATGCGTTGGTGACTTCCCGGCTAGATTACTGTAACACACTCTACGTGGGGCTACCCTTGAAGATGGTCCGGATACTTCAACTGGTGCAAAACAGAGCTGCCAGGGTACTGACGGGGACTGGGCGTGGTTCTCATATCACCCCAGTTCTCCGTCAGCTTCACTGGCTTCCCATTGAAGTCTGGGCCCAATTCAAGGTGTTGGTTCTTACCTATAAAGCCCTTAATGGCTTGGGTCCTGGTTACCTAAAGGAGCGCCTGCGACCATATATGCCCTCCCGCCCCTTACGATCTGCAGCTGATGCTCTCCTCCGGGAACCCTCCGTGAGAGATATAAGGAGGGTGAGCACCCGGAGGAGGGCTTTCTCTGCGGTGGTGCCCCATCTATGGAATGCGCTCCCCAGAGAGGCTCGCCTGGTGCCGTCTTTATTTGCTTTTCGGCGCCAGGCAAAGACCTTTTTATTTAAGCAATATTTTAAATGTTAAATTATTTTAGATTAGATTTTATATTGTATTTGTATGTTTTAGTTCGGACCTTGAGATGGGCCAGTTTTTAATATTGTGTATGCTTTTAATGTTTTTTTGAGGTTGTAAGCCGCCCCGAGGCTTGTGGCAAGGGACGGCATATAAATCTGTTAATAAATAAATAAATAAATAGAGTTGTTAAGCCATTTTTAGAGATGATAAATGGATGCTTTTGACGTTATTTGTAACTGTAAAAATTTTTCTCTTTCTTTCTCTTTGTTCCTCTTTTCATCTTAAAAAGGGATGATTTAAATAGGCTGGTATGTGCACATGAGATACAGAAAGGCTAATTTAATGTGGTTGGTGAAAACTTAACAACTTAGCTTAATGAAACATTGTTAAATGGATATCTCTGATTATATCTGAAATTGAAAATAGGAGAACTTACTATTTAAAAAAAATGAATGATTTATATGGGTTGGTAAGTTTATATGATACTGTGTGGAGTCAACTATATTTGATTAAATGGAGTTTAAGTTAGATGAAACATTAGTGAGTTTAAGAAAATTGGCTTAAAGTTATCACTAAGCAGAGTAGTTAGGATGCCCTTTGAGATGTCAATTAGATCCTTTTGAAGTTACTAGTAATTGTGGTAGTGAGGAAGTTATTTTTTATTAGAAAAATGGATAGATTTTGAATTGTTCAGAAATGTTTAAATGAAATCTATCACTGAAGTAGAAAGAAGATGTTGCAATTTCACTCAACCTGGAGAAGCTTCCCTTAAATAATGGTCAAGAGAAACAGGATTTTGCAAGAAAAGATGGGATTGATTTTACCAATAAAGAAGATGGAAGAAGGAAGATAGTGACTTCTATCAAATTTGGAATTACATTTTTATTTGGCTGGAGAAACGGGATTTGGTTTTGATCTAAAGATGTTTTCATGTTATTATAAAAGGATTATAGTATGATCATAGAATGTTAAAAGACATGTTGTAGGGGGCTGACCCAGTAAATCTGATGTGTGTGATGATTGATATGTGTAGTTTTAGTTTAAAATCTTAATAATAAAAAAAGATATAGGATGAAGTGGCCACTCCTATCCAGAGCTCCTCTAGTCTGAACATCATCTAGCAGATCCCATTGTTTGTCAAAAGCAGGTCTCCCTCCCCTTGTTTCTTTCTGACTCTCTGAAAAACCAGAACCAATGGGATATAGCTGCCAATTAATATCATGGAGGCTGAAATCTCCAATTTTAACCATGTCCCTGCCCCGGGATAACCTTTCAATCAGGTCTATTGGAGTATCATCTAGGGTCTCAAGTTGACCTGGTGGGTGATAACATACCCCCACTGTCAGGTCCCCTCATCTAGACCCATCAATCCTACCCAGATTGCCGGTACCTGGTCCCCTTCTACCCTGCCCCCTATTTCATTGCATCCTATACTTTCCTTAACATAACTTGTTACCTCCATCCTTTCTTTCTCCTCCTGTCCTTCCTAAACAGAGCATATCCCTTTAGGTTGACATTCCAGTCCTGCTTTGCATCCCACCACGTCTCTGAGTTACCCACCAGGTCATACCCACCTATTCCCAGGAAAGCCTCAAGCTCTCCTTGCTTGTCTCCCATGCTCCTAGCACTGGTGTCCATACATCTCAGCTCTTTCCTGTGAACTCCATTCCCTAGCTCCCTCAGCTTCCTTCTTCCTGTGTTCCCTGGCACAGCTGGAACCCTCAGTTCAGTTTCCACACCATCACCTGCTGTCCCTGCATCATCTTTGTCCTGCAACCCCAATCCTGTTCCTTCACCTGACCAGTCCTGATTGGTTTCTGGAGGTCCCAGTTCTACCCCCCCCCCCGCCACCCCAGGTTTAGTTTAAAGCACTCCAGACATAGTTCACTATAGCATTCCCAAATATCCTTTTACCCATTCTGGTGGGGTGCACCCCATCCCTTGCCAGAAGTCCCTCAGCAAGGTACTGGTTGCCATGGTCGAGGAACCAAAGCATTTGTTCTGACACCTTGCCTCAGGCAGTCATTTATCTCCAGAACTTTCCCTTCCCCAGTTGGTCCATGCCCATGGACCAGCAAGAGTGAGGAAAAGGCCACTTGGGCTTTTAGGCCCTTGAGTTTCCTGTCCATAGTTTCAAAGCCCTGAATGATCCCATCCAGCTCCTGCATGGCTGTGTTGTTTGTCTGCATGTGGATCACCAGAAGCGGCTGTTGACCCTCCAAGGGAAGAAGATGGGCCAGGCTGTCCGCCATGCTCTGGATGCTTTCATCTAGCAGACAGCAGACTTCCCTTGCTTCTAGTTCTGGCCAGCACACTGCCACCTTGGTACTCCTTTGTAAGGAGTCTCCAGTGACAATAACTTGCCTTCCCCTCCTCCCTGTGGAGATTTGGAAGGCGGTGTGTGTCTCAGTAGCTGCCTCTCTGGCAGCAGTCCTCTGGCAGAATTTGACCTCTGACTGATCCGCCCAGTTCCCTCGTACTCTCAGCCTGCTCAGGAGGAGAAAACCAGTTTCTTGGCCTCAGCTCTGTGCCAGGCATCAAAGGGGATGGTGTCCACCTCTGCCTCCTGCAGATGATATGTCTCCATGCCGCCCCAGCTGGCTCCCTGGTGTCCCCTCCCTCTTCATCCTGTCTGGAAGGGAGCTGTTCCAGGTTGGCCTGGAGGACCTCTTGGGCAGTGCCTAGGGACTGCTCTCCCTCCCTTAACTTCCGAAGGGAGGTGAAGGTGTCCTCACCCTCTTCTTGAAGAGGGACACCAACTTGCACTTAGTGCAAGTGTATTCCGGCTCCTCCTGGGGGAGGTAGGCAAATAATGCACAGGTGCTGCAGCTAACTACAGTAAACTGGGATAAATTGGAGATGATGGTGTTTAACTGTTATAAAGTAGAAAAGGACGAGATTAGAAGCAAGTTCAAACTTAAGATCTGTAAAACTATTAAGCATTTAGGCATAAATATTACAGAATTTGCTATGTTTAAAAGGAAATAATTTTGATAAATTAAAACATGAAATGAAAGAGAAAATGAATGAATTTAGAATGATTGGTTTATCATGGTTGGGTAGAATAGCAGTATTTAAAATGAAGATTTTACCTAAGATTAATTTCTTGTTTACGATGTTGCCAATTAAGATAACAGGGAGAGATATGAAAGAATGGCAAATATGATTAATACATTTTGTAATGGGGATAAAAAGCAAGAATTAATTTTTAAAAAGATGGTATACGTCCCAGAAAACAGGAGTTTTAGGTATTCCGAATGTGAAGCTTTATTATATAGCAAATCAAATGAGTCATATACCAGATATTATACTACAGCCCAATAAGATAATATGGGGTAAATGTCAAGATGCTGAGGTATCCTTATTAAATATTTTTCTCCAACAGATTAATAAAAGCAATTTTAAAAAAGGAAACCCCCTTTTTAAGACTGTGGACTGAATTTGGAATAAATATAAAGATACATTTGTCCCATCAGTTTTGCTCTTATATCCAATTATAGAATTTGAAGGGTTTCCAGAGAATTTGACAAGTAGTTTGGGGGAAATACTGATGAGTAAACATATTATTAGGCTGAAAGATTGGTTAGAGAAAATGAAGAGCAAAGAAAAGGTACAGGCAATATTAGGAGACAGTAATGTAACTTGGTATACTTCAATTAGACCGATGGACTAAAATTGGTTGAAGAAAAATGGTAAATGTAGAGAATATCCTAATTTGAAGATATACAGAAACAAAAACAAGTTAATATGTGAATGAGAGGAATGACAAGTAAAATTTATAATGTATAGGGGAGGGGAGGACTAATATGATCCTCTTAAAGAGTCTTGGGAAATAGATTTAAGAAGAAATATTAGTAATGAAGACTGGAATAATATGTGGGATACGAGAATTTTATAATGTATGTCAACAAGTATTAAAGAAAACTTTGGTAAATTAGTTTGGAAATGGTACTTCACTCCAGTTAAATTGAATTACATGAATAATAAATATTCCAATGAATCTTGGAGATGTAACTGGGAAGTGGGTAAACATTTCCATATGTGGTGGGAGGGTAAATACATAATAAGTTTGGGGAAATAGTTTTCGAAGAAATTAGTAAAATATTGAACCTAAACTTTGAAGTAGACCCTGGACTAGCATTATTGTCAGTATTTAAAGAATGAGTTGGACAAAATATTAAATAATTGCTGACAAATTTACTAAGATTAATAATAGCAAGGAACTGGAAAGTAAAAGTGATTATCAAATAAATGATTGGTATTGGCCACTCGAAGAACATCAGTTACAGGTAAGCAACCTGCTTTTCTTCTTCGTGGCCTCTGTGCATCACACATATGGGTAGATTAACAAGCTTACCTGTGTAGGATGTCTGGGGAGGTGTCTTTAATGAAGAATGGAGGAGAGTACTGCTCTACTGAAGGAAGCATCGCACCTCGCATGAACATCAAGTTGGTAGTGTTTGGCAAACGTGCATGGTGTTGCCCAAGTAGCAGCTCTGCATATTTCGTTCATCAGTACTCCAGAAGCAAAGGCTGAAGAGGTGGCAACTACCCTGGTAGAATGAGCCGTAGGAGTTACTGGTAAGTCGACTTTGGATAACTGATATGCCAGTGTAATCACTTGGACAATCCATTTCGACATCCTCTGAGGAGTTATGGGAAGACCCTGGTCTTGGTCAGAGTACTTGACGAAAAGTTTCTAGGAACGTCTGAGAGACTCAGTCTGTGATCTATAAAAAGCAAGGCTTCTCCGAACATCCAGGCTGTGGAGGGATCTTTCAAGTGGATAAGAAGAATGCTGGTAGCACTATGTCCTGTTGAAGGTGGAACGGAATAGAGACCTTCGGAAGAAAGGCTGGATCCATCCATAAAACAACCTTGTCTCAGATATGGAGGGTCCATACGAAGCGCGCAAAGCTCACTAGCCCTTCGAGTCGATGTCACCGCCACCAGAAATGCCATTTTCCAAGAGACGAGACGCAAGTCCACAGTGGCCATAAGCTCAAATGGAGGCCTTGTGAGTGCTTGTAGAACGATGGACAAGCTCCAAGTAGGAATAGCTACTTGTTGGATTGATATTGTTGAGTCCTTTAAGAAATATCTTTAGAAGTGGCTGCAAAAACAGAGATAATCCATGGAGTGTGCCACGAAAGTGGGCAATCGCCACCATGTAGACTTTTATGGAAGATGGCTTCAAACCGGATCGATGCAGTTCCATTAGAAATTCGAGGATTTGAGGTGTTGATGCCAAGTGTGAAGGAAAAGAATGAGATTCGGCAAAAGTTGAAAAATGCTGCCATTTAGCTGCGTAGGATCTCTGTGTAGAAGGTTTTAGTCAATAATATATTGAATGTCCGGAGAAATGTTTGTCTGTTCCAACAGAGTGTTTGTCGAACCCGTCGGGAGAAAGCTCAAATCCGACAGTCATAAATAGTCAGTGATGGCACATTCTGATGTTGAATGCTGAATGTTATGTGAGGTCATTGGATTTGACTCAGTCGTAGTAATCATTGAATCCTCCAAGCTGTCAACTTCAGCGAATCTGGATATGGATGCCAAATGGTGCCGTTTCGCTGAGTGAGAAGATCCGGGGCTGTCGGAAGATGAAGATACTCTCTTTGAGAGAGACGAAGCAAAGTGGGAAACCATGGTAGCCGCGGCCACCATGGTGTGATCAGTAGACCCGTCGCCCTCTTGTGAAGGATTTTCGAGACTGTCCGCATTATGAGAGGGATTGGTGGAAAAGCATAGAAGTGGCAGTTGCTCCAGCTGATCATAAAAGCGTCTCCTAGAGAGTCCCGACCGAGTCCCGCTCTTGAGCAGTAAGTGTGGCACACCTTGTTTTGGTAGGTGGCGAACAGATCTATCTCCAGGTAGCCCCACCGGTGGAATATGGTGTCGTATGTGCGAGGACTTAATTCCCATTCGTGGGAAGCCGACATCTGCCTGCTGAGCAGGTTGGCTTCCACATTGCCGGTACCGGCCAGATGAACCGCTACCAAAGTGACGCCCCTTGGGATGCTCCAGTCCCAGATTTGCATGGACAGCCGCGCCAGCTTCTGAGATTTGTTTGTTGAGGTAGAACACCATGGCGATATTGTCCGACATGATCTGGATTACTCGATCCCGAAGAATGTCCTCGAAGGAATGAAGCACTTTCAATACTGCTAGGAGTTCCAAGAAGTTGATGTGATTTTTGGACTCCTGTGGGTTCCATAGGCCCTGAGTCTTTACAGTGCCGCAGACTGCTCCCCAGCCCTTAAGGGATGAGTCGGTACCAATAGATATAGTTGGGCATCAGGGTCAGAAGGGGACTCCTGTATTCAGGTTCTGCGACATCGTCCACCAACAGAGAGTCTGAAGAACAGACAATGGGATCCGAATAGACTTGGACTGACTGTCGTGTTGTGGTTGGAATACTCCATTGAAGAACAGTTGGAGAGGTCTGAGACAAAGTCGAGCATATGGGACAACCATGATAGATGCCACCATATGCCCTAAGAGTCTTTGTATATTCCTGGCGGATGTGATCTTGTGTCACATAACCATGCTGACACATCATATCAGAGACCGTTGGTGATCCAACGAAAGGAATGCTCGTTTCTGGACGGAATTGAGACACGCTCTGATGAATGTGATGACCTGTGTAGGAACAAGCGAAAATTTTTCAAGATTAATACACAGTCCGAGATCATGTAGCAAGGAGCATGTGGTTTGAATGGCTGAGAGAAGGTTCTGTCTCAATTGCAAAACTAAAAGCCAGTTGTCTAAGTAGGGGTAAATTTGAATCCCTTGTAGACAAAGGAAGGCACACAAGGAGCCATGCATTTTGTCAAAATGTGAGGTGCTGTGGCCAGTCCAAATGGTAATATGGAAAAATCATAGATGTCGGAGTCGACAGCAAATCTGAGAAAACGCCTGTATGAAGGGTGAATTGAGATATGAAAATAAGCGTCTTTCAGGTCCAGTACGGTGAACCAGTCCTTTCTCCTCAGCAGCGGTAAGACGTTCTGAAGGGTGGTCATCTGGAATTTATGTGGGGTAATGAACTTATTGATGCCCCTCAAGTCAAGGATGGATCAGAGACCACCGTCCCGCTTTGGAACCGTAAAGTATCTTGAATAGAATCCATACATTTCTTCCCCTCGAGTTAGACGACGAATTGCTCCTTTAGCTAGTAATTGGCATATCTCACCGAGAAGGGTTGGTGTGGGTGAAGTAAAGCGGATCGGCATCGAGGGAGGGATAATGTCGAATTCAATACGGTATCCGTGCTGAATAATAGATAACACCCACTGGTCAGATGTAATGGACTCCCAAATGGGGAGTTGACTGTTTAGTCGATCCCCAAATGAGAGCGGGGTGGGTGGGTTGGAGGAGAAAGGAATGGTTCGCCCGTCCCATCAACGGCATCGTTTGTCGGAGTCGTAACGGTGACGGACAGGCTGATAACGTTGTGCTGGCTGTAGGCAACAGCACTGCGGCTGTTGCCTAAATTGAGGCTGCTGTCTTTGCTGGTACGGGGGACAGTAGGCGGGTCAAGTCCAGGACCATTTATGCTTGGCTTGTGGCTGGAGTTCCATGTGTCACGCGGTCATCCTGGATTCATGAATTTGTTTCAACTTGCAATCTGTCCGAGAATGGAAGAGGCCGGTAACGTCGAACAGCATCTCTTCTATACGGTGCTTGGTTTCGTCAGGGAAGTTTGAACTTCTCAGCCATGCTTGCCGTCACAGAGATACCGCTCCCACTAATGCCCGAGAGTCCGAATCAACGTGGTGGTGTGCCGTGGAAAGTTGTTGCACCGCCACGTGCATTGGCTCTTTAAGCAAAACCTTTGCGAGGTCTGCTTGTGTGTCGAGAAGGGCGGTCAGCACATTATTAAGCCTCTCCATAATGAAGTACTGGTAGTGGGCGAGGGTGGCCTCATAATTAGAGATCCGGATTCCCAGGCCTGCTGCCACGTAGACTTTCCGTGCGATGGTGTCAATTTTTCGGCCCTCTTTATCCCACGGGGTGGTGTGGCCTCTGGACTCCCTGCCCTGGGAGGACTCGACCATTACCGAGTTCGGACGTGGGTGTCTAAGGAGGAATGGAATGTCCTCCTCCTGAACCCGGTACATTGCCTCGAATCTGCGAGATGTCGCCTGTGGTTGGTTGGGCAAATCCCAGGGCTGGGCCATGGCCTGGCAAAGGGTGGTGATCAGCGGGAGTACAATCGACGCTGAGTGTTCGCCGTGAACGACGTCATAAAACTTATCGGCCGTCAGCCCAGGTTGCTGGATGGCATCAATGTCCAGCGCCTGAACCAGACGTGCCATAAGCTCCGCAAAGGACGAATACGATTCATCCGGGGATGACGGGCCTTGAGCCATCACAACACTATCGGGTGAAGTCGAGTCCAGTTCCGAGTCAGAGTCAGGATCAAAGTATGGAGGTGCAGAGGAGGAGGACTCAGCTGAGGTCTCTCTGCACAAGTAAACAGCCGGGTGCTTTGGAGCCAATGGTGCTTGTCGGTCCCGAGGGGAAAAACTACCAGGACAAGGGTAGTGGCCCACTGAATGATATTCAGGCCAGCTTCGCCTGGGGTACCATCCTGGAGAGCTCCGATCGGAGGACCTGCTCCTTCCATGTTGGGGAGACATTTGGGTCTCCACATTGTGCCTGACGGTCGGCATTGGTGTGGGAGATCTGGCCCTTGGAGGGGAATCCTGGATCTCTCCGTCAGAGCTGGGTTCCCTTGGTGGCATAGGAAGCAGCTCCGATGTCGGTTCTGTCAGGCGTCTAGGCGATCCTGGAGGGGTCACCCTCATGGCCTCTTGCAGAGTTGGTCCCAGTGGTGTTGGTACCATGAGAGCTGTCGGTACCGACGGGACAGAAGAGCCTGAGTCATGGTGTCTAGACCAGTCTGGAACCTTTGGGCTTCTTCGGCTTTTCAGCCTTATCATGTCTGGCTTTCTTCTGGCCAGACGGTTTCTCAGACTCTGCGTGCTTCCGTTTCTTCACTTTTTTCTTAGAAGCAGAGGCAGGCTGGTCCCGTGAAGTAGCCGCCACTTCGTCCAAAGCACCTGGCTGTGGGGCCTTCGCGGCCGAGACCAGTGGAACAGGTGGAGCTGGGCGGGGGGCCGCAGCCGGAGCAGCTCGGGAGATCATAGGGTCCGATTGTAGGAGGGCCCTGTCCCACAATTGCCTCCTCAGGCAGTTCTCCCGGTTCTTCCTGACCTGCTTGGAGAAGGCCAGGCAGGGGGAGCACTTATCCGTTCTATGCCCCTCTCCCAGGCAGAGGAGGCATAGATCATGCAGATCAGCGGGTGACATTTTGGATCCGCAATCTGCACATTTGTGGAACACCGCCCGTTGAGCCATTGTGCAAGAAATGGAAGAAAGAAGACAGGATAGCAGGTAAGTATATATGTTTTGGTTTTTGTTTTTGTTTAAATAGGAGAAAAAAGTGAAAATCGAACGAGGAAGAAACTGTGATAAGAACAAGGGGAGTATACAACTTGGAAATAGGAAACGAACAACTAGGCAATAACGAGCGAAAAAGCAAGAGAATAGTCAAGGCAAGAGTGCAAGTGACATGAGGCACGACGAACAGCGGGCGCAAAGACTGAACAAAATGGTGGGCGCTCCACTCTATATAGGCTATGGGGGAGGGGAGCGGAGCATTCCCGCCAAAAATCATTAGCTTTCAATCTTCCGGCCTGTGGCACTGTGCAGGCGCAGCACCCATATGTGTGATGCACAGAGGCCACGAAGAAGAATCACAAGATTCAATGCAGTTCTGGAAGGGGAGTGGGAATGGAGCAATCTGAATGATTACATGATTTTACATTAAGTAGCATGTATTTGTTGGTCCAGGTGGAAGCTAACATTGTTATTACTGAATTATGTTTATCATTATTATATTATTTGTATTGTTTTATATTTGAGTGAACTATGAGTTTTGTTTTTGTTAAAATAGAATTTTTTAAGAGAAAGAAATATAAGATTGTGATATTACAGGAATATATGCTGTCTGGGCCACATGGAGCTAAAGCTTGTGCCCGTCATATATTTTTTTCTGCTGAATAAACTCTCCTTTTCCTTTCTCAGTGCTGTGAATGCAAAACCAGGGCTTGTTCTCTCTTGCTGCACATGTTAAAACCTCAGCAAAAGATCACAAACCTTGCAAGGTAATCTGGAGGGCAAGCTTCTCCTTCAGAGGTGTATTGGACTCTGCAGGATTATCTGGTGTAACAACTGTAATGAGACCAGAGCACAGGATATGATGCATATAGAAACATAGAAATAGAGTCAGAAGGGTTCTCCCGGGCCATCTAATCTGACCCCCCCCCTGCCCCCAGCTCCAGTCAGCTCTGCTCATGACATGCCTATCATGTGCATGTCCAGCCTATCCTTGAACACCCTCACCGATGGGGCTTCAACCACCTCCCATGGAAGCCCTTTCCATACTCTTGGGTTCCAAACTGTCAGGAAGTATTTCCTGGCATCCAAATTGAACCTTGGTTCCCTGAGATTTGCTCCATTCAAACACATCCTGCCTTTCTCTATCAGGGAAAACAGGTCTCTACCCACCTCCACGTGGCACCCCCTCACGTACCTATATGTCACCAACAGATATGAAAGGGAGGTGGCTTCTTTCTTACTTTGGCTTCGTGAAATTATTGTTTTTCTGTACTATGAGTGGCCTGAAATGTAGTTTGGTATTTCAGGCTTAGTACTCAGTGCTCTAGAATATTGCTTTTGAAAAGTGTAAGGGGGTTCATCCTTTCCACAGGGATGTCTTGAGATTGGCAGTACCAGGGTTGTTGCTGCTGTTTGTTGTTGTAGTCTCATTGCATAAATTGTGATACAGGGAAGTGTGCTAGGGATATGTCTCCATCTACATGAGTCAATAGCCTTCTTTTTGTGTGGACAACATGTGGGTTTTGTCTCATGTATACTCCTTGCCTGGTAAGCTATGGTGATACTTTGCTAGTGTGAGCATTTTTATCCAACATGTTGAATTTTCAATGCATTGTATTTTTCTCCTCACTTGAGCATGTATAGGATATTGTAGAGTAGCACTGAAATATCTCCTTCCACCTTAGCATCATAACATTCTGTTAATAACTCAAAGCTGCCCAGTACCCTTTGTTGCCTTTTATACAAAACAGCTCTCCCAGAACACCTATATAAGGGTCCTCTCATTGCTCTCTTTCACTCATTCTTTTAGTTCTCATCCTCAATTAAGTAGCCACCTTGCATAATCCATTCATTCTTAAGGCACATTAACTAGACCAGGAAATGGCAGAAAGATTCCTTGGCTAGAAGAAATAAAAAAATATTACAATTTATAGCAATATTATTTAGAGCAGAAGGGGACAACCTCAGGGTCCTTGTGTGTCCAATGGCCGTCAGACTAATTTCAAAAGCCCTGTGTATTAAATCAGTTCAGGCCTCTGATGAGTCTGATTAGTCCATTCCCTGGCATCCCACTGGTAAGAAAGAAGGAGAGAAAGAAAAAGGGATGACACAGATGTAAAGATATAGTGATGCCAGTCCTTTCATAACAGAGCAGCATTCCCAAACCTGATTCCCTTTAGATGTTTTAGGCTTCAAATTCCATCATGTGCTGTGAAGTCCCTGGTTCAACTCTCACTTCAGTCTCAGTGATGGTAGTAGCCTTACTATTACTTATACACCATTACACTTCAACCCTCACATTGAAATATAATATTTGACTCAGTTACAAACTAGGTGTTATTGTTCACTGGCCCCCCCCCCCCAGCTCTCATTCTCTCTCTCTCCCTTTTGTTTTGGACAGATATAAGAATTTTTCAGAGAAAAGGCCAGCATCACTTTCTGACCAGTTGCAGCCAGTCACACCTCCCTCTAGAGGCTGTTGGGATTGCCCTTGTCCAAGTCTCCAACCCCATTACCAGGAGGCAGCAATCAAGTTTGCCCTGAAGAACATCAGCCCAATCTACCAGGAGGTAGTGGAAAAATATCAGGAACTGGCTCTTTCTGGGAGCAAAATAAGACCTTCTACCCCAATCAGCTAAAGGGGAAGAAGCCTGAAATTTACAGTACATGTGGGAAAATATATTGGTAGTTCAAAACTGCATAAATCGAACAGTCATAAATAAAAATAAAATTGTCACTGGAGAATGACTTCCAGCAGCCAGAACAACAACAAAAAACTTTGCAGTTATATCCACAGCATAGTTTAATAGTCATTACCTCAAGATATATAATAAGGCCTTTATTATAGAAGTGTGAAGATAGGGTGATGCCACTCCTTTGGCCATGCAATAGTCTTCCCCAGACTGGTGCCACTCTAGATATCATTGACTGGAAGTCAAGAATGGTGGGACTTGAGGTTCCAAACTTCTGGAGGGTATCAAGTTGAACAAAGCTGTTCTAAAGGTAATATACAGTGTTTAAAGTCTTTTTATTCTACTCTGCAGCCAAACTGAGACATAAAGTGATTTAATGTATAATCAGTAGAACAAGACAGTCACTGCCCACAGGCTTACAGCCAAGAAAAGACAAGATGGAGGGAGGGGGGCAGGGAGAGAATGTAGAGGGGAGGGGTGGGGAACTTAATTCTTGTAGCAAAGCTACTGGAATGGCTTTGCTTTCCCTGCTCTTTCCAGCCTACTGGAATGGCTGATGGTAGAATCAGTTGTTGAAGAGGAGCCTTCACAAGCATGGTCACCTCTCATTGTTGTTTAATATTGTAAATCCAGGCTCTAAGATTTTAGGTTCTAGATTTTTGTTTCTATTCCTTTGGCAGGGGTGGTCAACTTGAAACACCCCCCCCCCCTCCCATGGTTTGATTTAGAAGTCCTATCTGCAACACTGCCATAAGTATGAAACAATTCTAAATTTGCTAGTGTAGATTTGCCTTCTGAATACATCACTCACAGAGGATCAAGTTGTGGTAAGAGTAAATACTCCCTTGCCTGAAAGATTTAATTGATCAGCAGACATTCAGCAGCTTCTATTATCATGATTTGATCCATGATGCAGGAGAGATGCAGTAGAAATGCCACACTTGGCCTTTCTACTTCCTTCTTCATCACACCTGTTTTCACATTAACCTCTTGTACTAATCCCCAAGAATCATTCTGCCTTTACTGAGACTTGGTTATTACCAGTTCACATCTTTCAGGATCTAACCACTCAGGGTGATGTAAAGTTTTGAAGCTTTCAGCAAGCAATTGGACAGCCATCTGTCAAGGATACTTTAACTGGAGTCCTGCATTGAGCAGGGGATTGGACTCTATGGCTTTATGGCCCTTCCAACTCTACTATTATATGATTCTAAAGAAGCTGACAGTCTTCCCTCACATCACCCTTGTGAAAGTGGCATTACTTCCAGGTGCTGTGCTTCTGCAGGGAAATTATACCCCATGTCTTACAAAGCAGCTGTGCAATAATTTATGTATGCCAACTTGATTCATCTGTCCCTCCTCCCCTACAGGAGCCCATTGTTTGTTAAGAAAGAGAACATTGAACTTTGTTGTTGTCTTATCTGGGTCCCTTAGCTGCAGTCCAGACTGCTAGGAGACTCTCTTCCCCAGGTCATTTTTTTCTCGTTTTTTCCCCCTTTTTTATAATTGCTTGTAACTATTACTCTGTCTAGGAAAACTAGTCAAGTAAAGTCAGGGAAGGGTAGTGTAGTGTAGGAGAGACAAGGCAGGAGACAGAAACAAGGCAGGGGAAAAAGGTAGGGCCTGCTAGGGGTGCCCTATATCAGCCAGGAGATGGCCATGGTGGGAATCATGAGTGTTGCTGTCCGCTGCGACACCTGTGACATGTTTGCCTTCTCCCTCAAGAGAGGTAGGGCTACACTTACCCCAGGTGCAAGCTGGTGTCCCTCCTAGAGGAGAAGGTGAGGAGGAGGAGGTGAGGAATCTAAGGGCCCAGAGAGCTCTCCAGGCTGCCCAGGAGCAGCCCCCCTCTGGACAGAAGGTTGAGGGAGAGTGAGCAGGAAACAGCCAGCCAGACATGGAGACATGTCACCCACAGGAGGAGAAGGCTGGCATGGCCTCAGTCTCCTGCTGCCGACCTGGAGCTGGGAAACAGGTTTTCTCCACTTGGGGAGGCTGGAGATTATGACTTGGGGGACCAACCTGTCCAAGATCTCCAACCTGGGGCCAGATGTGGCCAGGGGACCACTGCAGGAGAGGCAAGGGCCAAGGCACAGCCATCTACCGCCACCAGGAAGAGACAGTGGTGGGTGATCGTCATCAGGGATTCCCCGCTAAGGGGTACTGAGGCAGTGGTGTGCCACCCTGACCTTGGAGTGAGGGAGGTCTGTTGTCTGCTCAGCAGATGCAACTGGCATGTGACAGACAGAGCCTTTTTCCCTTGGGAGGTTCACCGGCTGCTTCTGGTGATCCACATGGGGATGAACAACACAGCCAGGCAGGGGGTGGGCAGCATCACTAGTGACTTTGAAGGTCTCATCAAGAAACTCAGAGACCTAAAGGCACAAGTGGCCTTTTCCTCTATCTTGCCAGTCTGGGGATTTGGGCCAGCCAGCCAGGGAAAGACGAGTTGCCAAGTTGAATGACTGGCTCAGGGAGTGGTGCCAGAAGAAATGCTTCAGGTTCCTAGACCATGGCACCTGATTTCTTGCCAATGGAATTCTGGCGAGGGACAGGGTGTACCTCATGTGGATGGGGGAAAAGTTCTTCGGAAATGCTCTTTGTCAGAATCAAGAAAAGGAGGAGGAGGATGGGAGATCCAAATAAAAGGCTGTAGGAAGCAGTGAGATGCATGCTAGGAGGATGGGTAATAAGCAGGAAGAGCTTGAGGCTTTCCTGGAAGTAGGAGTGTATGACCTGGTGGGGATTATGGAAACTTGGTGGGATGAAAGGCAAGGCTGGAATGCAAACATAGAGGGGGTATGTCCTGTTTAGAAAGGACAGGAACGGAAAGAGGGAGAGGGGGCATAGTGTTAGGGGTGGAGGGCAGGTTCTGTAAACGCACAGATGACCACTCAGAGGTAAGCAACCTGCCTTTCTTCTTCATGGGCTCTGTGCATCACACATGTAGGCGACTAGCAAGCTTACCCTTTGTGGATGGAGGGGCTGTCATTGCAGAACAGCTGAAAGGACTACCCTAAGGCACAGTCCTGTCTTGCATGTATGTTGAGCCTGTAGTGCTGAACAAAGGTTGATTGGGTGGACCATGTGGCTACTTTGCAGACATTGTGGAGAGAGATTCCAGCCAGGGAAGCAGCAGATGTAGCTTGTGCTTGCGTGGAGTGCGTGTGAGGGTGTGGTGGGATGGCTGAGCCCTGCCATCTCATAGGCTAGGGAAATGGTACTGGATATGCACTTGGAAAGTCTCTGGGGCGAGATAGTATCCCCCTTGGTCTGGCCACTACAGCAGATGAAAAGATGGTTTGTGTGGCAGAGCTGTTCTGTGTGCAAAATGTAGAAGGCAAGCATTCTGTGGACATCCAGGCAGTGGAGCAATGCTTCTAGGGGAGTGCATGGGCTTGGGAAGAAGGCTGGGAGGACAACGTCTTGGTTCATGTGGAAGGTGGAGGTGACCTTGGGCCAGAACTGTGGATCTCTGTGGAGAACAACTGTGTCCTTGTAGAAGGCGATGGATGAGTTTTCAACCCTAACAACTACCAATTCACTTGAGAGAGTATAGGACAATGGAGAGCCTCCACAAAAGGGTGTAGGGGCATACTGGTAGAGTAATATTTTGGAGGACACAGAGGAACCTGCATGCTAGAGGGTGTGTGAACACAGAGGAACTTGGGATGGGGGGGGGGGGTGATGAGACTGCAGCCAGATGAACCCTGAAGGAGGATGGGGACAGTCCTGAGCTGAAGCATGTCTGGAGATATGGGAAGGGTCTAGGCTTCCCGCCCTGGCATGGCAAGTGAAGGCAATCCATTTGGCCAGGCAGGACTTGTGGGTGGAGGGTTTTAGGGCAGCCTGTAAAAAAGATGCGACAGCCAGGGGGTGGTGCTGAGTAGAGGTTTTTCTCCAGGCAGGTTCAGGGTGCTGATGTCTGGGTGGAGCTCCTGGCCCTCTCCCTCAGAGAGCAGGTTGTGGTTCTATGGCAAGTGAAAGTATGTTCTGTTGGACAAGTGGAAGAGAAGAGGGAGCCACAGCTGTCATGGCCACCAGAGGTTCATGAGGAGATAATCTGTGTGGTCCCTTTGGATTTTGGGGATCACCTTGATGAGGAGAGGGAAGTGGGGGAAGGCATAGGAGGTATGGGAGCCATGGCTGTTGTAGCCACCAGGGGGTGATGGGGAGATAGTTCATGTGGTTCTTCTGGATTTTGGCAACCACCTTTGTAGTCAGGGGGAGGGGGAGTAGGTGTAGAAAAGGGTCCCTTCCCATCTCAGGAGGCCAGTGAAGTGTACTACCAACAGCATGGCAGCCATGAAGCCCAGGAGTCTCCGTAAGGTGTGGGTGGTGGAGCAGATTGGGTCCTGACAGCTGTGGTGTGGGAGGTAAGTCTCGACCCATGGCTGTGTGAGGACTTCTGTCCCCTTGCAACTCTTCTGTGATTCTATGAATTGCCCATCCTGGTTATACTTAATGGCTGCAAGAGCACCTGGAGAGTCTGGCCTTGGGATTAGCAGCTCCACTACTCTCATCTCAACGTCTGGAATTGGCCCACATTCTGAGGCCTCCCCTGCTCTACCTCCTCTGAGTCCCAATCAGCATGTCTTAGGAATGCATGCTAAGAACAACTGCCTTTCTCATTCCCAACACATTGTTCAGCTTACTTGTTGCATGGTCTTGTTAACTATGAAGTGCTAATAAAGATCTACATTGTGAAGGATTATCTAGTGTTTTGGAGCCTAGGGCAGGAAGGGAAGGGTCTGGCTCAGACAGCATTCACCACCTGGAGCACTTTGCTTTTGGGCCTGGCAGTGAGGACATTGGTCAATATGCCCTTGCCCAGGAAAAGCAGGTAAATGGAATGCTCATCAGTTGGCAGTGGCTTTCGTGCTTATAAAAAGATGCCTAAATGCCACTGAGAAAATAAGAGGAAAGTCGGAAAAAGAAAAAAGTCCTGCATGGGTTCAGAGGAACTAGAAAGGAGAAAAAATGCTAGTGTGTATATGGGACATTGTTTTTGTGGAAAAATATGACAAGAGACCATGCCCAAGTTAACACAGAGGGAGAGGAAGAACTTCACAAGGCACCAGAGAAGATAGTTGAAGAAGCTGAGGCAAGAGGTGGGAACTCCTCCCATTTAGACCAAATGCTGAGGTGATGGAGGGGTTCCCATCAAAACACTGTCAACTATGAAATCTTCCTAACAACAGCCTCCATGCAGGCACAAAGCTCATATGCATGATGCACAGAGAGCACAAAGAAGGAGAAATTGTGTGTGAGAAAGAAACAGAGACAAAGAGTGTAAGGCCACACAAAAGACCAGGAGGGTATTTGTGAGCAAGATCACATGAGGAACAACAGTGCATGGACACAAGATGTTTGTTGGGACACTGGAAAAAACAGAAAAAGTAAAAACACAAAAGAATCTGACGAAAAAACAGGAATGCTCATTTGAGTAAACTAACATGATATCTACACATTAAAAAATGCAATAAGTTTTGATCCTTTAAAATTATCTTTATTCAAGTTTTCAACAAATAGATGACTAAAATAAGCAGGAGTACACAATAGTACAGACTTAAATCCAATAATGTTTGCATATTGGCATGTTGCTTTTGAATGGTATGAACTTCTGTATTAACCTACTGGCTTCAGAAGAACCCTGCTCCCCATGCAAACACATCCCACCCCCCGCCCCCATCTTTACAGTTAGCTTCTCTGTCCCCCTTTCAATTAACAGTTCAATTAGCAGTATTAAGAGCTGAGGTTTCCTGAATTTACTTAATGGCTTTCATCCTTGTAACTTAAAATTTGAAACTATGTTTTCACTAGAAGAGACAGTGAGACATGAGAAGAATGCAAAAGAGCATTTCCTATTATTTTACTTTTGGTTAGCAGTTTGTCATCAGTTTAGGTTCAACTGATTCCTGGATCTACCTATTGACTGAAAGCTTCAGACATGGCTTGTTATGAAGCTTCAACTGCCTAGAAAATTAATTAGGATAAATGGAACAGATTGACCTGGTTTTGCACATAAAATGGACTTGGTATGGGTTGTTGAATCATGGACTGTTGTTAAAATGGGAGTTGCCATAATGTATTTACCCTGTATTATTACTTTTTAACAGGTTGTTAACTATGAGCAACCCAGGAAATGAACTCATGGTTGCTGTGAACTCTGATCTCCTTTTGGTTAATTACCTATACCATAGTATAGCCTTTGCATGTAAAAACAACCCATGATTTAACCAGAACCCATGTTCAATCCATGCTGAACCTGTATTTTCAGTTATCATTATGTGTGATCCAGGTCACTGAGTTTGATGCAACAAGGACACCCATATCCTAACAGGACATGAGAAACAGTGCTATAAGTTATGTGGATCTATACTATATATTCATCAGTTTCTTGGGTACTGGAATGGCAGTTAGAGGAGAATGTTCTGGGTGAAAGTGTGTAATGAGAAGAGTTCTTAAGCTGCTCCTCTGGAAAGTACAAGATCTTGTGAATCAGATCTTTGACAGCAGAACCATCATCTTCAGCTATGAAAGAAAGAGGCAAACACGTCATCACTAGCAAGAAGTATTGTTGCAATAATATAATATTGAAGAATCAGTGCACTTCAGCTCTGTGATTCCTAACTGTCATACGAATTTGTGGAATTCACTTCTTAAAAGCATAAATGCATATGCTAGCAATGTTTTAGGGAAGACTTAAACTAGATTCATAGGAACATCCCACATCCAACAGGGAATCTTTTGCAGGACACTCATGGAGAACTCAACTTGTAAATAGATTCAGGTGCTGATTTTTGCTGAGAAACCATGCCTCTGGTGAGCCCACAACTGGAGTACTATGTCTAGGTCTGGGCTCCACATTACAGGACAGACATAGCTAGGTTAGAATCGGTGCAGTGCAGGACCACAAGGATGGTGGTCAGATTGCAGGGGAAGCCGTATGAGGTGAGACTGAGGGAGCTGGGTCTTTTCAGCCTGGAGAACAGAAGCCTCTGAGGGAGTCTTTTAGCAACTTACAGGTATGTGAGGGGATATCATGTGAAGGAGGGCTGTGACCTGTTTTTCCTTGCAATGGCGGGCAGGACGTGTTCCAATGGGGCAAAGCTCAAGGAACTAGGATTCAGGCTGGATGTCAGGAAGTACTTCCTGGCAGTTAGGATCCCTAGGATATGGAATGGGCTTCCAAGAGAGGTGGTTGAGGCCCCATCAGTGAGGGTGTTCAAGGAAAGATTGCACAACCATGTGTTGGGGATTACATGAGTGGAGCCAGCTGGAGCTGGGGATCAGATTAGATGGCCCAGGAGGCCCCTTCTCACTCGTTTTGTTTCTAACCAAAAGAAACAACCTATCTACAAGAGCAGGTTCCAGGTGGAGCTGTACAATGATGTGAATGCAAACAACAGATGCTGTGTACTCACTCATCTGTCATTTAAAAACAAACAAATCTTTATGGTTGATAGTTCTATCAAAAGTTACTTATGCATGAAGACAGTAACCTCAAAACAAGGAGATATTTCACACAAAAACCAGGAAAAGGCTGTTGACTTCATGCCCTGCTTGATGTGTCCCGAGACATTAATGTGCCATCTAGACAACTAATGTTGCATTAAAAATTGTTAACTTGGTTTAGTGGTGGGTTTCTATTTTAGCATTCGTTGCTAGGCAATTGTTATTTTTATTTTTTAGACTAATTTGCTGTAAACCGTCCTGAGACTTTTAAGCATGGGATGGAATAGTAATGTTTTAAATACATACATACATACATACATACATACAGCTGAACTAAATGGCCTCTGAAGACTGACCGAGTAAGGCAATTCTTATGGTCTGCTTCTCTGAGCTGCAGAAATGCTTTCAAGTGTACAGGCAGTACATGCCAACAACTTCAAATACAGAGTGATTCCTGCATTCAGTAGATGAGACTCACCCTACAAAAATCCATTTCCATCCCTTTCTCTACTGATTATACATGATGGTGAGAACATGTATGTATGAATCAATCAATCCTCCTTAAGCATTCCACTTCAATATATTGTACCAGCCTGGTTGTTGTGAAAAAATATTTCAAAATTGTAAACAGTGTTGCAATGGGGGAAGGAAGTTGCCAGTCAGATGTATTAAATCATGGTGAGCAGCTTGTGACCATCCAGATTTTTAGCTTACAGTCCTATCTGCTCTAGCCAGCATACTCAATAGTGAGAGGATATGGGATAATCACAAGTTGTTCACCCTTGTTTTAAATACACTTAGGGAACAATCTGACATCTTCTGGAAGACCATAAGATTTTTCCAAGTCTGAACCACCACCCCACCCTACCCTTTTGCAGCCAGCATGGACATACCTGGCAACTGCCTCCCCTGAGGTTGTAACTGGGCTTCAGAGTGGGGGAGAGGGGAGGCAACTGGGCCTCAGAGCAGCTGGGGCTGTGGAGTTGCACTGATTCCCTCCCCACCCTGCTCTAAATGGCCATCTGGATTAAATGTGGGGTGTGAAGTGTTCCAAGCAGCAGCAGCAATTGCCACTGCAGCTTGTACCTAACATTTGCCATGAGGAGGATAAGCCTGCACCCTCCCTGTATATTTAATACTTTGCATTAAAAATTCTAATCCCAGAAATTGATGAATTTTAGGATGGAATCCTAAATCTGCTGCTCATAGTTCTTGTTCTCTCTTTCTGTTCTTTTATTTCTTATAATCAAAACCTCTCTACCATTTTTAGGTTATAGAAGGCTTATGACATACCCACATGCAGCTGGAGCAGAAGATCTCTGTATTCAGAGTTATTCTCTAGTACTTTCAGCAAATTGGTGGATTCCATTCTCTCCAACTGCACATCCCAATAGATGTAGATCTTTTGGTTAAAGCTGACATATACCAGACAAGGGCTGTTAAAGCCTCCTTTGCAGGCAAAGAGGCCTAAATAAATGCAACAGCCATTACTGAAGAACTAAACAAATTTCAGGAAAAGATTATTGAGTTACAGGAATATTTAATAACAACATCAGATGATGATACGCATGGTGGTGTACACCACACAGAAAGCTTCAGCTATTAGGCTTCACAGAAATTAAATAAACAAGCATATCGCAATTTACCCTACAGCCCTAATTAGTTGAGATAAAATACAAATCTACTGGTGAGCAACTGCAACATGAGCTTGTAAATGTAGGACTGCAAATTTTTCAAGGACTGGGTGTAGGGTTCTTCTGCTGAGGTAATGACTGAGCAAGGACTTCTGATCAAGTGCCCACAGAGGGCTCTACATGCATATTCTCAACCTGATTGTTGTACATGATAGCTAACACCTAAATGTGTAATACCTGTTTAGCTGTAAAGGAATATAGTTTCAGTGGTCATATTTGTACCACTTTCCAGGAAACATATCAATATATATAAACAATTAGCAGGAAAAATTGTCATTTTTCACTTAATCCACCCTTGGGTGCAGATAAATCTTTTCTAGTCCAAATTCCAGGCATCTTTTTAACTGGAGTTGCCTAGATTTAAATTTTGGACTTTATGAATGCAAAGCATGTATTTTACCAATGAACTATGGACATCTGACTAAAAGTAGTAGAACATGGCATTAAATGAACCTATCAAGCTGCATAACAGTGAGTCAGGCCATCAGTCCATCTGGCCCAGTACTATCTCATCCGTTTGGCCAAGCTTTGGCCTGAGTGGATAAAGAAGAGTGGATGAATTAATGAACGTAGTGCTTCATACTGACTTTCCAAAATCTTAGGCAGCAGTCCTTGAGCCCTGCTACCTGAGCACCATTAACTTGAAATGACAGGAAGTGAACTGGGAGTCCTCTGCATGAAGATTGTGTGTTCTACCTAGAAACTTCTCACACAGGGTATGGAGTTTAGTGGTTATCCAAGTTTATGTATCTATAGTCAAATAAGCAACTCACCTGCACAGAAGGCACTCACATTTTCATCTACTTGGAACCTAGCCACTGTACGGCTGTGGTCTATGATGTATGTCTGTCCATCCCAAGCACAAGCAATTACCTCTTCATGTCCATTGCCCTGGAAGAGTTAAAAGCTTCTGATTAGGAAGAATAAATCTGATCAACCCACATTCTTGTACCCATCTAGCCCAGCACTAGCAGCTTATTGCTAAAGTTAAAATCTGGGAGGTTGATGCAACAATAAACAAGACTGAAGACTACAAATACAAGCAGCCAATTTATGGGTTACAATAGCTGCAAAGCATTATTTATGCTGTGAGCTGCCCCGAGGCTTTGTTGCAATGGGGGCGGCATACAAATGTTATAAATAAACAAATAGATAGATAGAATAGGCTAGGCTAGGCTAGGCTAGGCTAGGCTAGAATAGAATAGAATATTGTGGGGAGGAGGAGAGAATCAGCACTCTAAGTGCCCTGTGCTAACATGAGCACCATCAGAGTTGTTTTACTGGCTAAAGATCCAAGATATTATCTGTTAAGACCATTAAAAAGAGGCAAGTTTCCATTTTGAAACTGCCTGGAGCGTTATCTTCCTAGAAGCATTATGAAGATGCTCTTAACTTTCTAAAGAATTTATATAAATTTAATAAATATAGAATTTTAGTTGAGAAGTTAACCACCAGAATAATACAAGCCTCTGCTTGCCTGAAATTGTTTATGCCTCCAACAAGCTCTCAAGCACATATTGTCTCATTTCAACCCTCCCATCTTCTTTATAAGAGTATGGTTGCCTCTGGTGCTAATTCACCAAAGTAGCCTTGCTTTTTCTCCTTGCCAGGGCATCAGTTCCTTGTCCCCTGAATCTAGGGAGAAAAAGCAGGTGGATGACAATGGCCACACTGGTGGTGATGCCTCGTTCTCAGAAGAATGCATGCCAGCACCATATGCCTGGAAAAGTACCCCTAAAAGCAAATAAACTGTTTTATTTTGTGGTGCTTCATTTAAAGGTTGCTGCCTGAATAATTTAGGACAGAATGGGTAACTCCAAGATGTTCCTCTCTTTCCTAATAGATGACCTGGGTGTATTTGCATCTACCTGTCCAACTGTTGTAATCTAGAACACAACTCACAGTAACATCCAGTTTTTCTAGAGCAAAAAGTTGGTGGTCGACCTGCACTGACCACAGCAGCTTGTCTGCTCCCTCCATGAGTTTCAGTGTCCCTACAGGGGAAAGAGAAGGTTAAATGGAAAATGGCCCCATGTTCTTTCTGTATGCTGTGCCACAGAGATCTCATTCTACAGGGTAGTATTTCCTATCCTGGTGTATTGAACTAAATCTGGCTTGACGCATCTAGCAAAACACACTTTATTTGGATATTATTGACACAAGAATGTTCTTGCTGTGAACAGTTCATTTCTTAATTTCTTTTGGGCTGTGGGTCTATAATCAGCAGTTTGTTGATTTTAAGTTTTCCCTGCTAATGGGGTTTGGTAAACCTGCAGTAGCTCTGGTTTGCCTATGGAACTGGAAGATGACCTAAGCATCACCACCCTAACAGTGGCACTCATTTAGCACTGGGTGTCCTAAGGAACTATGGATATTATTCAATGACCAGAGTGCAAATGGTGAAAGAGTGCAAACAGTGATGGGTCCAACTGAATATAGGCTGGAGTTGTTGTAAGAACCCTCTTGGTGGCAGTGATGCTGGGTAAGTAAGGATACTTCTTTGTTGCCTTTAAACCTGTACAGTGTCAGACAGCAGAGCTTTCCCAAGATTAAGGGGCATTTCATAGCGGCCCACAGTAACTGTTTGCACAGATACCATCTATTTTGACTTAAGAACAGAAAAAAGATCAGGAAGAGAAAATTAGACCAAATTACTATAAAATGCATTGGAGATTAAGAATTAAAGATGAATTTCTGTTCATAGTATTTTTTAATATAATTCCTGACTGTAGAACATACTCCCCAGAGAGGTTCACCTGGCACCAATGCTTCTTTTCGGCAAATAAAACCTTTTTATTCTTCCACTATTTTATTGTTAATTTATCTTAATATGTGGTTTTACAGTTACATTTAATATTGGATGCTGTGCTACTTTTATCTTATTTTATTGTTATTGTAAACCATACCAAAACATCTGTGATGGGATGGTATACAAAAGTTTTAAATAAATAAAATAAAATAATTATTTATATTTTTTTATCATTGAAATTCTTCATTTTGTTTTTATGAGCATTTATTTGATGTATTTATTTTGGCCTTTGGCTAGTAAAATACACTTTTTAAAAAAACTGAATTGACTTTAAAAAGTTGCAGCCTCATCTGCTCAGCCTGCTATGATTTCCTTTCAGATTATTCTGCTTGAGGATGTGGAGAGACTGAATCCCACCAAATGTAATCTTGATTTTTGCCCTTCCTAATTCCTTAAACTTGACAGATTTTTCTTGTACATTGAGTACTAGCTGGGCATTGCCCCTCTGAGAGAGGATGTCATTCTACTCTCAGAGGGGCAAGCCAGTTACCCATCACAGGGTTTAAATAGCCCATCCAGATATGTTAAGTCACAGGCACGCCAAAAAATAACCCTTTGGCTAGAGTGTCAAAAAGCTCTGCTGTTATGGCCAGGAGGCTCTAGCTAATGATAGCTAGCAGAATGCAGCAATCATCTGTTTTCCTCAGGCTCCTAACAATACTGGAGGGAGAGGATTGCTCAAGAGCAATACTGCTCTTCCTCCAGCATTGGCAGGAGCTCAGAAGTTAGTGTTGTCTGCAGACCACGTTCCCAGGCCCCACTTAGAACCAGCCTTTTGGTCTTGCTTCCCTTGAGAGAAAGGCAAGTCAAACAGCTGGCTCTCACCTGCCACCACCACTGCAGCAGGAGAAAGAGCAGAAATGCACTGCTACCTTTGCCTTACTCCTTTCCAAGGAAGAGGTGCATGAGAAAATTTGGTCCCTCTCCCACAACAACTTCTCAAGCCTCGTATAGGACTTGGAAAGAGGAGTGATAGACACCAGCTTGCCCTCCAGGGGTGGTATGGCCCCTGCAGTCAACATGCCATCTGAATGCGAGCATAGGAGTACTGCAGGGCAGGATGGTACATTAAACCAGGTCAATTCCCAGGGCAACCCAGCCAAACATACTCCCTGCCTCTTAACTGCTGCTCAGCTCTGGTATATCATGCTTGAGCCACATAGGTGGGCTCTGTGTTGCTCAGCTGCAGCATGCATCTTACTCTGGGCTTCTGAGCCTAGCACAAGGCACCCCTTCCCTTCTCATCTGCCCATTCCTGGTTCCTTGCCCAGCACTCCTGCCAGGAAAATGGGATGGTTCACAAGCAATTTTGCTCTGCCAGCACTGGTATGAGCACTGATCAGGGAAGTGGATGAAAGTAACCAAAAGCGTCAGCATACAGCCACTGGGATGCTGCAGGAGGACTGACTGGAGAGGAGGGGGAGAAGAAGGGGAAGAAAAAGAGATGCAACCTTGTGTTGTGCCTAATTGTCTGTCAGACCCAGGGCAACATATCATTCTAGAGTGTGGGTGTGTGGGTGGATGAAATTCCCAGGGAGGTTACCATGTTGTGAATAACCACCCACTATATCATTATTCACAAACGACATATTGGCCCTCTTCCATGACATACAGCTGCATTTCACACAATTTAAACAGTTGTGGAAGTAGGAATGTTAGGCAGTGTTAGGAAAACAGTATTAATTACAGATTTGAGATTGGAAAAATTTATTTCAATCTCATTGATTCATGAGAGTGTTTTGATTTCTGCAACAACTTAGTCATAACTATGCCACCAGTCTAAAATGTACCAAAGGAAGAATCCCTCCCCTTTTGTTGATCCCAGAAATTAGTAGGGCTTACCATCCAAAGTGCAGAGTGCAAATAGACCTGAGCCACTATACTCATTGGTATATCCTACAGAGAAAAATACAAAACAGTAGAATCAAGAATGTGACAAGAAATAAACTTCCAGCACTGAGCTTCAGAACAGCATTTGATTAGGGCTCCTCTGGTGTTTTCTGTTCTCAGAATTACAAAGCACCAAGTTTTGTTTATCAGAAAACCCATTTTGTGTTGTTTATCAGTTTTCAGCATACATGTTACAACACAGTTTTCCACTTCCCATGAATTTTTATTTTATTTTAAAGTTAAAAAACAAAGAATCATAAACTTAGAAGTTTCAGGGTCCTTTGGGCTTTATTGCTGTTCAAAACTTTCGAAAGTTTTATTTAATACAATGGAAACATAGAAACATAGAAACAGAGCGAGTCCAAAGGGGTCTCCAGGGCCATTTAGTCTGACCCCTGGCTCCAGTCGGCTCCACTTATGAAATGCCTACCATGTGCAGAAAGCAGTTTCTGAATCATTGGAGCTAAATCAGTGAGGGAGTCTGATAAGACTGATAAGGATTTTTCAAACAAAGAAACATTCCACCTAAATGAACTTAAAATTAATGGGCAAAAAGCAGGAGAAAGAACAGTATTTAAAACCTTTCTCCATTAATCCTCAAGTAGGGTGGGACAACTAAGCCAGTATTTCCCAGACTTCTGGTAATTGAGACATATTTCTCCTCCAATTCTGAATACTGAAGATGTTAGGAGTTGCATAATGGTACGGGTTAGCTGAAGTTGAACATCCCACAGTCCAGTGCCCCCCTGAATGACAATCCAGACAGTGGCAGGTGATGTGACCAGTGGTAAGCAGGCCCAGTGTCAGTACCTGAACTGACATGGGGCATGCCAGTTCCCATGAGGGCTGATGTTGGTTGCCACTATAGCCTTTCCTTCTTCCAATTTTTAAGCCATGTTGTGGAGTGCTATCCAATCACCCCTCTGTGTTCTCTTCTTGACACTGAACATGCCGAGTTCTCTCAATCTTTCTTCACAGTGCTTTGCCTCCTGTCCCTGAATCATCCTTGTTGCCCTCCTCTGTACCCTTTCTAGCTTTTCTGCATCTTTTAAAAACTTAGGTGCCAGTGAGTTCTGACTAGTGCTGAGTATAGTGGAACTAGTACTTCACGTTTGGAAGTGATGCTTCTGTTAACACAGTCCACAATAGCTTTTGCACTTTTTTGCAACTGCATCACATTGTTGGTTCATATTTAGCTTGTGATCTTGTAGCCGTGCATTTGGTTTCCTGTCCCGAAGTGGAGGACTTGGCATTTGTCCCTACTGAATTTCCTTCTGTTGTTCAGTGCCCAGAGTTCTAACCTATCAAGATCACCCTGTATCTTATCTCTGTCTTCCAGAGTATTTGCTATTCCACCTAGCTTTGTGTCATCTGCAAATCTAATTGTCTTTCTTTGCACTTCCTCATCTAAATTATTAATTAAAATGTTGCAGAATACAGGTCCCAGAACAGAACCCTGTGGCACACCACTTGTCAATTCTCCCCAGTCTGAGAGGTGATGAGCACTCTTTGAATCTGATTTTGCAGCCAGTTGTGGATCTACCTACTGGTTGCCCTATCTAGCCTGCTTTTTGCTAGTTTGGTCATCAGGATGTCATAGGGCACGTTGCTGAAGGCTTTGTTAAAGTCAAGACAGATTATGTCCACAGTATTCCCACAGTCCACCAGGAAGGTTACTCAATCAACAACTGAAATCAGATTAGTCTGGCAGGATTTGTTGAGAAATCCAGGCTGGCTTTTTGGATGAAAAAGAGCTAGGGCTGCATGTCACAACATATACGTAGATGGCACTTTAAATCTACAAACAGTCTTGCTCTGCAGTGCCATTTGGATGATAAATGCCATATTGTTAAGCAATAATCCTCCAGCACCACTTTCTGGAAACAGCTTTCCAAGTATGAGTGGTGCCAAAGTGAAATATTCAACTTAGAAATGTTTTTCAGATGTGTAAAATGTTCAATAGTATCCAAAGAGGCTGACAGGTCCAGATGAATCAACAGGATGACACTCATATTGTCTTTCTCTTGGCAAAGATTATCTCAAAGTGTCTAAGGAAGCTTCAGTGTCAAAACAAGGCCTTAAGCCCACCAAAATGATCTAGAAAATTCAGGCGTATCTCAATGCCTTTTCTTCAGTACCGTGTCATGACCACCTCCTTCAAAAAGACTGCAACTACTCCTTCTTATCAGGAAAAATTCTTAATGTACTAGACCCAGCAAGTCATCCCTTCTCTAATATCAGTAATAAGCCATGATGGTCAAAGGTTTCTAGAACTTTACTGAACACATTGACCTCATCCTCTGATCGTAAAAACTGAAAGCCATCCAGTAATGAAAGTAATGATCCTAAAAACTGAAAGCCATCCAGATGGTGCCTCACACCTCCATATAATGAGTTATTATTATTATATAGCTGAAGCTCTCTGGCCAGTTCATAACATTTTAAATCACCCAGCCAAATTTCAACCAGGCCTAACCCTGCTTAGCTTCCACAATTGAGCAGAATCAGACATGTCAGGTTTAATAGAGTTTGTCATGATGAATGAGTGGCTTTGCTTTCAAAATATCTTGCAAACAACCCCACTTGAGGGTTCGATGAGTTCTCTCACTGGGCCAGAAACCCAAAAGCCTTGATCCTTTCATAAATGTTCTGTAGTTTGGGAATGATAGGATGAAATGGAGGAGAAAAACTGCTTCTACATTGCCAAAGATTAGGCTCTATAATTAGTTGACTCCCATTATTCCAGGAGACCTCAGCACCAAATTGTGACCACCTCCATCAGTTCAGGCAGGGAGACTGATGGACAGCAGAGTGGGTAGTATATCAACAGAATCCTCAGTCTGTCCCAAACACCCAACACAAATGGACAGGAATTCTGGAGAGAAAAATGTGATTTGTACAGTCTCCTTTATCCTAGCTTTCCAGGCTATTCTGGTGTGGACTTGGTACTCAGGAGAACATATCTGGGGGAGACTAATTCCACAAATCAGTTCTTGATTACATACATCAAGTCAGTTTCTTCATCCACAATCTAGTAAAAGAGAGATTTTTAAATCTCTCATGAGATTTTAATAGCCAACATGCCATTTAAAAGAATCTGAAGAGTGGGCTGCTAAGGCCACCACAGTTCACCTGGAGGAGGGAGAAACCAAGAAAGGGAATAGGGATAAGATGCCAAATAACTCTTTCCTTCACCTTGCATGTGAGCCCCCCCCCCCCCCGCACCACCAGCACCATACTTTTCTTTGCAGGCAACTACCCTGACAGGATCCCCTCATATTTCTGAAAGTGATAATCAAAAATATCTCCCAGGTGCATTTTATTTATTTATTTATTAAGTTTGTATAAAAGCCCCATTAGCATAATACTTTCTGCACAGCCATTACAATAACATGAAGGGAATTTCACTATCATTTCCGATTGGTGAATGAAAATAATGGGGAGTTCCCCTCCCAGGGAGTCCCATGCATTGCTATTTCTCTTTACAACTTTATCTTCAATCTATAGGAATAAGATGTGTGGAACTGGTGGGGGCAGACCTGTAGGAGTGTGTGAGGAGGTAGAGGGGCTCACCCATTTTCCTGGAACCTTCAACAAAGCAGGGCCGAAGAGAACAGGGCATGGCTGGGGATCTGCTTGGGCAGAATACACGAGACTGCAATGGCCGGGAGACGTGGCCAAGTGCGCAGCTGTGCAGGACTGTCAGCTGCGGGAGGAACAGCTGGGTTGGGTGGAGTGGTGCACGAGAAGAGAGGAGAGGAAGGGAAGGGAAGAGGGGAGGAGACAGAGGTAGAGAGAGAAAAGAGGGGTGAAAGCAGAGATGCATGTATTGTTTGGGAAGAGCTGGCTTGGCTGTCGCTCGCAGGCAGGCCAATGCAAACAGAGAGCAGAGACCTGATGGTGCTACTGCAGGGGCAACACTGTTCATTGCTGTAGAGACAGGAAAGGAGAGAGCCGGAGCAGGCAAGGGCCTAGGCGCTTCAGAAAGCAAATCCGTGAGATGTGTAACCAGAGAATAAAGACCTGGTGAGTGCACTGGCTTCCTTGTGTCTCCCTCATGGCAAAACATGGAGAGCCAGTGTGGCATAGTGGTTAAGAGCACGGGACTGGGAATCAGGTGATCTAGGTTCTAGTCCCCGCTCGGCCATGGAGCCAACTGGGTGACTTTGGGCCAGTCACAGACTCTCAGCCCAACCTACCTCACAGGGTTGTTGTTGTGGGGATCAGATGGAGGAGGAGAATGATGTAAGCTGCCTTGAGCCCTTTGTAGGAAAAAGGCAGGATATAAATTGGGAAAAAACAACAACCAAGAACAAGGTGTCTTTAGCATACCCCTCCCTCCTGATGCAGTCACAATGGTGGAGAATGCAGGCAGGGCAGCAAAGGGGGAAACAGGTCACCCCACTGCCCCAGCTGGCTCCTGGATGGCTTGGTGGGCTGAGCAGCAAAGGCTCCAGGCCAAGGAGCAGCAGCGCCTGTTGCTGCAATTAGCAGCACAACAGACACAACTCATGGAGCAAGTTTTCAATGCCCAGCTCCAGAACCAAAGTTCCTTGCTTCAGCAAGTGCTGGGAGGACTATAAGGCCCTCAAGTCAAAACCCTAGTCGGGCAGACAGGAGGAAAAGGCCCAGATCATATATGGATCTCTAAGATGACTGCAGAAGATGACCCTGAAGCCTTTCTAAATACATTTGAAAAGGTTGCCTGGCTGCCAAGTGGCCCAAAGACCAGTGGGCCCTCATCCTGATGCCTTGCCTCACGGGTCCTGCACAAGAAGCAGTGGATACCCTTACCCCAGAAGCTCTAGGCCAATATGATTAAGTGAAGGCAGCCATTCTAGGAATTTTGAATGTCTCTGAAGAGACCTATTGGCAGCGGATGAGAGGGGTTGCATATGTGACTGACACATCTCCCAGGGCCTTGGAACAGAAGATTTGGGCTAATGGGCTGAGATGGTTGAAGACTGCAGTCCGCAGCACCGAACAGGTAGCTAAGCTGGTCTTGCTGGAATAGTTTATAACTGTTCTGTCCACCCCAGCCAGCAACTGGGTTAGGTGCTAGAGACCTGAAACCCTAGAAGATGCCATCGTGCTTATGGAGACTTTTGTGGCCACTGAGGAGCCAGATGGAGACAGGTCGGGGCTACCCTGGCAGGAGAGCCAGAGACGGAAAGCACTTGGTGGCTGTGGCAACAGGGGCCTAGAGAGGTCAAGAGCAGCTGAACCAGCACCTGCTGGAAACGCATGTACCCCCCCCCCCGGCATCTCCATGCCTTACAAATGGGAAAGGAAGAGAAACCCAGCTGAAGCAAGTGTGCTTTACGTGTGGCAAGGAGGGGCATTTCCGGTGGGACTGTCCTTTGATGGAGTGGGACTTTGTGGAAACCTGGTGGTCTGCCCCAGTGAGTGCTACCCCAGCAAGCTTGGCAGGTTCAGGTCAGGGTGGATGGGAAGGAGGTTGAGGCCTTAGTAGACACAGGCTGTAGTCACACCCTGATTAGGTAACCCTGGGGCAGCCCCTTGGTGGAAATACTACAGGTTAAGTATATACATGGGGATGTTAAGCCTTACTTAACTCAATGGGCCAAGGTGGAGGTAAGGGGGAAGGTAAAGTGGGGGTTGTCCCTAGTTTAGCTTATGGATTGATAATTGGACATGATTGGCCCCATTTTGATGAGCTGGTGAAGGAGGTTAGCTCAGAGGTTGTCTTGGCAGGGGAGGAGGAAGACGTAGTCCTTACGGCTCTGAGTACCTCTCACAAGTGGCTGGTCTTCCTCCAACAAAATGATGCCTCCCTTGTCCACACCCTGAGGCAAGCCCAGGACCCCTCAGAAGCAAGAGAAGGAGCAAGGCGTGGTCCCCACTTTGAGATTACAGGGGGGTGGTTGTTGTATAGGGTCATACCTGCAGGGAAGGCCATGGAGAGCTGTGACAGTTGGTGATACCAGAACACCTTAGGTTAGCAGTCTTACAACTAGCCCACAACCTGCCTACCGCTGGCCACCTAGCTGAAAAGAAAACTACCAATAGGCTAGTCCAGAGGTTCTACTGGCCAGGGGTGTATGCCCAGGCCAAGCAGTATTGCTTGTCCTGTCTGGAATGCCAGAAGACTCAGAGGAAAGGTGTAACTCGAAAGGTGAAAACCCTAAAGAGGCTTGAGGCACCTCCCTTATTGTGAACATCAAGGGCTCCAACAGAACATGTCATTGATGTGGATAGGTTGGCACAAACTTTCTAAACATCTGCTTAAAGGTCTGGTTAAACCGTTCCACTAGACCATTGGTCTGTGGGCGATATACTGTTGTGCGTAAGGGTCTTAGTTTCAACAGGTCCCACATCTGTCTCATCACCTGGCTCATGAAATTAGTGGCTTGATTCATCAAACTTTCCTTGGGGAAGCCCACCCTGGCAAAAACTCTCAACAATTCTAAGGCAATAATGCAAGCTGGGGTACTTCATAGAGGAATGGCCTCAGGGTATTGGGTAGCGTAGTCAATCACCACCCATATATATTGGTGTCCTCAAGCTGACCTCCCCAAGTGCCCTATCAGGTCCACCCCAATCCTTTTGAAAGGCTCCCTTATGACTGGCACTGGAGGGCCACTGTAGGTCAAATATGGCATAGAGTAACATAAACTAGAAACCTTGAACTGTGCAGACTCTTCCACAGAATCATTGTGGCTCACAACACTGGGCCTCCAAAGCAACGTATAACTAGGGATCTATTCCACCATATTCCAGGGGCATTCCTGACTGTGAAAAGTTCTGAACATCCGGAAAGCAAATGTGAATGATTGCATTTGGATTCCAGCAGAGGCAGTCACAGCACAGCAGAGAGAGGAGGAGCTGAAGAAGCCAGAAGGAGCGCAGAAGAGCAGCAAGGGAGCCAGGGATGGAAAGGTAGGAGCTGGGAGGTGTGCTGTGTGGATGTAGACCTAGCACGACTCCTAACAAAGTGAAAGGGGGTGTGCCTAGGTACCAGGAGATCTACTTTTGGCTCAACACAACCATTGTCCCTTGTTTATGTCCCTTAGTTGTGACCTGGGTTGCCAGGGCCTCTCTTTCCCAGGGACTTTGTCTTCCCTGAGAAAACAGGGTATCCAGCTTCAAGTAAGGATAGTGTAGACAAGACAAGCAAGAGTGGGGGAAGGGAGTAAATATAAGGATCACTGAGGGGTGGTCTATGCTAGACCAGGAAAAAGCCATGGCAGAAGTGGCAGGTGTTGCAGTTACCTGCAGCACTTGTGCCATGTTTGTCTACCTCCCCCAGGAGGAGCCGGAATACACTTGCACTAAGTGCAAGTTGGTGTCCCTCCTTGAGGAGAATGTGAAGGGTCTAGAAGATGCCATTACCTCCCTATGCATGATAAGGGAGGAGGGAGCAGTTCTAGGCCATTGCCCAGGAGGTCCTCCAGGCCAACCAGTAACAGCCCTCTACCAGACAGCAAGAAGATGGAGCGGCCACCAGGGAACCAGCAGGGGAGACATGGAGAAATGTCATCTGCAGGAGGCAGAAACAGGCAGCACTGGCACCACCCTGTCCATTACCTTGCACTGATCTGAGGCTGAGAAATTGACTTTCTCCACTTAAGCAGGCTGAGATTGCAGCACCCTTGGGGGACTAGCCTGCTTGAGAAACCTGGACCGGGGTCATATGCAGCCAGGGAGGCACTGCTGGAGAGGCGACTAACAAGAAACAGCACTCAATCTCCACCAGGCAAAGAGGAAGGTAGGCTATCATCATCAGGGACTCCTTATTGATGGATACCGAGGTGGTGGTGTACTGGCCAGGTCTTGAGGTGAGGAAAGTCTGCTGTCTGCCAGGAGTACGCATCCAGAGTGTGACAGATAGGCTGCTGCATCTTCTCCCCAGGGGGTCATCAGCCATTCTTGGTGATCCACATGGGGACAATCAACACAGCCAGACAGAGGCTGGGTGGAATCACTGAGAACTTCAAGGTTTGGGACAAGAGACTCAAGGGACTGAAGAGTTAGATTGACTTTTGCTGCCCATTCACTCTTGCCGGTCTGTGGACAAATGCTGATCAGGCAGAGGAAGATTGCAGAGACAAATGACTGGCTGAGGGCATTGGCCAGAAAAAAAACTTTGGATTCCTCAGCCACAGCAACCAGTTCTCACCAAGGGACTTCTGATGAGGGGTGGGGTGTACCTCACTGAGATGAGTAAAAGGACCTTGGGAATGCGTGAACTTCATCTGGAGGGCTTTAAATTTATCTGGGGGTTGGATCAATTTAACCAAAATTTAACCAAAAACCAGTCAAAACAGTCAGGTGAAGGAACAAGATCAGGGTCTCAGGGGCAGCACAATGTAGGGACTGCAGGGGCTGGCGTGGCTACAGCACGGATGGTTTTTGCTGTGCCAAGTGGACAGACGAAGGAAACACAGAAACATAGAAACTGAGTGAGCCAGAAGGGGCCTCCTGGGCCATCTAGTCTGAGCCCTGGCTCAAGCCAGCTTCACTCATTACATGCTGGGGAAGGAGGAAGGAAGCTGGGGCAGCTAGGGAATGGGGTTTGCAGGAAAGAAATAAGATGTACGTACAACAGTCCTAGAAGCAAGAGAGACTAGCAGGGAGAGCTTAAGGCTTTCCTGAGAATAGGCAGGTATGTCCTGGTGAGGATCGCAGAAACATAATAGGATGATAAGCAGGACTGGAATGTCAACATAAAAGTATATGCTCTGTTTAGGAAAGGCAGGAAGTGAAAGGGGAGGGGGTATAATGCTATATGTTAAGTAAGGAATACAGTGCAAAGAGATAGTGGGTGGGATAGAAGGGGACAAGTTAGAGGTGATCTGGTTAGGACAGACAGGTCTAGAGGTGCTGTGGCAAATCTGGACAGCATACAAATGTTGCAAATAAATAAATTAAATAGATGGAAGCAGGGACCTGACAGTGGGGATATGTTATTGCACACCAGGTCAATGTGAGATTGTGAACGATGCTCTGATAGACCAGATTGGAAGGATATCTCAGGGGAGGGACATGGTTATAATGGGAGTTTTCAACCTCCATGATATTATTTGGTTGATGTACTTGGTGCCGGCTAGGTCCTGTTGCTTCCTGGAAGCTATGGAGGAAGCGTTTTTTGCCCAGATGGTTTGGGAGGCAACAAGAGGGGAAAACATCCTAGACCAGGGAGGATCTGGTGGATGATGCGCAGATTAGGGGCGCTCTGGATGCAAATGACCACTCCCATCCTATGGTTCAAGAGCAGAACAGGGATGAGTGGTAGCTCAAGTATTAGAAGATGGGACTTCATGAGGGTCAACTTTGGTCAACTGAAGACCAGGCTCAGGAAAGTATCCTGGAGAAAGGTACTGGAAGGCAAGGGAGTCCAGGAGGCTATAAAAAGTGAGGTCTTGAAGGCGCAAACCATAACAATACCACTACCAATAATAATACTGCTGATCAGGAAAGCGGAGAGGCACAGGAGAGCACAGCCATGGATGTGAAGAGCGGTGAGGAGAGGGATTAGAAGAAAAAGGGACTTCCACAAATCCACATACTGGAGCAAATGCACAGAAGGGTATACCAGGAAGAGTACACATGCACAGGCATTCTTGGCAGGGCTACAGCTGATTATGAACTGAGACTTGCAAAGATTGTCAAGACTTCTATTCTTATGTAAAGAGTAAGAGGAAGGGGAGACAGGTGGTGGAGCCACTTAAAAGTGAGGGAGAGGATCTGGTAACTGATGTAAGGGAGCAGGCACAGATGTTAAAGGATTAGATTGCTACTGTATTCTTCCCAAAGTAGGCAGGGGGAAATTCACCTGAGGGGCTGGTTGAGGTTTGGGTTCTGGGGTCACAAACTGAATTTACTCCAATAGAATGTGAGAAGCTCTTCAGGATCCTGGACATTACATGTTGTTGTTAGTCGCGAAGTTGTGTCCGACCCATTGCGACCCCATGGACAACATTCCTCCAGGCTTTCCTGTCTTCCACCATCCCCTGGAGTCCACTTAAGTTCACACCAACTGCTTCAGTGACTCCATCTAGCCACCTCATCCTCTGCCGTCCCCTTCCTCTTTTGCCATCTATTGTTCCCAGCATTAGGGACTTCTCCAGGGAGTTCTTCCTTCCCATTAGGTGGCCAAAGTATTTGAGTTTCATCTTCAGTATCTGGCCTTCTAAAGAGGGTCCAAGGGACTCGCAGGAGTCTCCTCCAGCACCACAATTCAAAGGCCTCAATCCTTCAGCGCTCAGCCTTCCTTATGGTCCAGCTTTCACAGCCATACATTACAACTGGGAAAACCATAGCCTTGACTATACGCACTTTTGTTGGCAGAGTGATGTCTCTGCTTTTTAGTATGCTGTCTAGATTTGCCATAGCTTTCCTCCCTTTCACTTCCCTTCTTTCCTCAGCTATTTGTAAAGCTTCCTCAGACAGCCATTTTGCTTTCTTGCATTTCTTTTTCTTTGGGATGGCTTTAGTTGCTAACATTACATAGAAAAACAGAAACAGAGTGAGCCAGAAAGTGCCTCCCAGGTGATCTAGTGTGACCCCCAGCTCCAGCCAGCTCCGCTCATGGCATGCCTACCATGTCTGGGGTGTTGCTGGAGGAATGGAAATGATTTTTCTGTCACCCTATAGATGGACTGAATCCTCCATGAGGTGGTCAGTGCCACCACAGGGGCCTTCCAGGACTGTTGCACTGTAGGCAACAGGGCTGGTAGAAAGGGAATGATGACTGGGCTAGTGCTCTCTGAGGCCAGGGCATCAAAGACCATCTTAGCCTCAGGCTCTGGAAGCCCAAGTCATGCGCCATGCAGAGTACCAGATCAGTGAAATGTCCCCTTCCTCCAGGTGTAGAGGCCAGGGCCTGGACCTGGGCCAGGAAGTCGGTGGCAGCTGGGTGGAAGGAGCCCTCATCATGGAGCCAGTGAGTGGGGTGTGTGTGGCCGCTGAGGGCTGCGAGAGTGACAGCTGCAAGTGCTCGATCATGAATGCACCTGGCAGTGCCATCCCAATCTGACTCGGTGCTGGGTTGGCGATGGCAGGCGATGTTGCTGCAGCCACAGTGGTGATCATCAGGGCTGGAATCAAACCAATGTCCTCCCAATGTTGAGAGGCACACAATTGGTGTGGGGAGGGGGCCTCCTCGGCATGGGTGGAGTGATGATGCTGGCCCACATGGTGGTGCTGATGCTATTGGTGCCATGAGGTCTGGGACAGCAGAGACAGTGGGGACACCATCCAACGGGACCCGGAGTGGGAGGGCAATTGTTGCACAGCAATGTAGCTGTAGGAGAGGCGGGTCTGGTAGAGTGGCACTTTTTCTTTTGGGGAGCAGTCATGGCCCCTGATGGCCTCTCCTTCATCACGGGAGCAGCCCTTTTTCGGGTCTTTTTTGCTGGTTGTTTAGTCTCCTCTGTCTGCAGGGGGTCAGACTGCTCCACCTCTGCTTTAGAAGAGTTGGCAATCTGCAAAGCACACTGTCATAAGGTGAACTCAAGTCAATCTACCCACTACTGGCAGATCTACTTTTTGACCACCTGGCAGTGCAGACAGGTCTCCACAATGTGCCTCTCACTGAGGCAGAGAAGGGTAGCAAGAGTGGTTGTCTGCCGTAGGCAGGCAAGCTGCATACAAGGCACAGCTCTGAAGAGCTGGGTCAACCATGCAGAGACAGAGTGAGTGAGAAAGTTAAGGGATTCCAATCAGCAAGGTGAATGCATGTGCAGTCAAAAAGGAGCTGAGGGACTGGGTGGCAGCCCTGCCCCTTTTATCCCAAGACCCTGGGGGGGAGAGGGGCTCCCACGCACCCCATGATGCTACAGAAGTTTTTTTTTTCTTCCCCTGATCCAAGCCTTTGCTCTGCATGGCAAAGCCCATATGTGATGCACAGAAACCACAACAAAGAAACTCTAGAAACCCTAGATAGGGGAGGGGGGTTGACAGCCACGCAACATGGCTTCCACAAAAACAGGTCCTGCCAGACGAACCTTGTGGAATTCTATGACAAGGTTTCAAGGTGGCTAGACGGAGGGGATGTGGTAGATGTGGTTTACCTGGATTTCTGTAGGGCCTTTGACCAGGTGCCTCATGGTATCCTTGGTGAGTTTCAGCATAGAGTGATGCTCTGTCCGATGGATTAGGATACGGCTGATGGACCACAAGGAGGGGGTGACTATCAGTGGGGAAGCATCACGATGGCAACTGGTGATGAATGGAGTCCCCCTGGGCTCAGTTCTGGAACTGATTCTGTTCAACCTCTTTATCAATGACCTGGAGGAGCAGGCAACAAGCCTGCTGACCAAATCCGCAGACAATACCAAAGTGGAGGTGGTGGCCACAACTGCAGAGCAGGTACTCCAGATCCAAAAGGATCTGGACAAAATGTGGATGTGGGTGGGAGACAACAGGATGGCGTTCAATTCAGATAAGTGCAAAGTCTTGCACTTGGGACTCAGGAATAGGTGCCATAAGTACAGGTTAGGGTACAAGTGGCTGGAGAGCAGCACTTGTGAAAAGGATTTTGGGGTATTTGTCAATAGCAGGTTAAACATGAGCCAGCAGTGTGATACAGTGGTTAAGAAGAACACTTGAATGTATAGCCAGAAGTATGCCATCCAGATTGAGAGAGGCATTAGTGCTGCTGTATAAGACTCATGCATCTACAACTAGAGGACTGTGTCGATTTCTGGGCTCCACAGTATAAGAGAAACATATCTAGATTAGAATCCCTTCAGTGCAGGGTCACACGAATGGAAGCTGGATTGGAGAGGATGACATATCAGATGAGACTGAGGGAGTTAAGTTTTTTCAGCTTGGAGAGCAGGAGACTCAGAGGGGATGTTATAGTGACACATAGGTATGTAAAGGTGTGTCACACGATAGAGGGTTGTGACCTGTTCTCCCCTGCACTGGAAGAAAGGATGTGGTGCAATGGGGCAAAGTTAGGGATTACATGAGTGGAGCCAGCTGAAGTTGAGGGTCAGACCAGATGGCCCAGGAGACCCATTCTGACTTGCCATGTTTCTATGTTCTGTGTTTCTATGTCATTACTGCAGTCTAGAAACATTTTTTACTACACAGTTTCTAGACAACCTCCAGCCTGCAAGCTTAGTATGGTTCATGGGATTTGTCCATCTGGAGGTTGCCCCACCTATTCCCCTTCTCAGGACCCTGGAATCTACTGAAGACTTTGTGAGGTGAGGATAGGAGTCCCCTTGTTATCTCTAATCTATGTTTCTCGTAATTCTGGTTTCACAATCCTGCTTTAAGGTGATAGTCTAAGATGGCTTCAGTCTCTCTCTCTTTTTCTCTTAAGAATTGTTTCTCCTTTGCTCTGCTTTGCTTCACATAACCTGCAGAAAGTGGCAATTATTGATACCCTCTTACTGGAATTTGGGGAAACATTTGGGAGGAAAAATACCCTTATAGAATCTTTTCTCCTTCAGAAGGAATAAGTTTTAAAAGTTGTTTGAAAATAGTATTGCTGAAAAACTAATTCAAAATCAGTAATCTTTGACTATTTGAAAATCTGGACACTTAGGCTTGCTGGACCTGAGAAGAGACTTCCAAACCTGAGTCTCAGGGCTAAAGTTGGTAACCCTAGACCTGACAAGCAACCCAGAGTTTATTGACATACAAATTAATTGTATTTCCTCATTTTTTACCACCTACCTCTGCCAATGCTGCCAATGAGATGGGTAGAAACATTTTTGTTGTGAATTCTACCTGATGTCTGATGGATAATAACATCCCGAACTGGGGCTTCCCTAGAAGAAAACAAATTCAGAAGAGATATAGAGTATTTTGTTATGACAACAACAACGTCTTGGAGTTTCAGGCCCTAATTAGGTATTATGGTAGTAGGATGGCTCATGACAATCTGCAGCAAAGCTACAGAGTGGTGGGGGTGAGAAGACTATTTAAAGAGATGGTGTAGTAGATGGGAGAATCATGCTGATTTGTTGCATATGACTCCCCCCCCCCCCGCTACTTTCTACTTAGCCATAAAGTGTAAGTGTTAGACTAGCAAGATTTTGTGGCCAAATTCATGCATTTGATGCTTTGAAAATGCTTCAGAAACCATTATGAATAACATTTCCAAGCTTGTCCTTCTTTTTCCCTCCTGAGCGGAGGAGCAGGAGGAGGCCCATAGAAGATTCTAGTATCTGTGCTGATGCATGTATCTTTGTGAACTATTCTCAGTAATTGACTTTACTAATTTAGCAGCATGTAACTGCAGTTGTATAGGTTTTTTTTAACAAACTCTCTGGAAATTGTTACAAGAAAGAGTAAATACATCATACAATCTCATGTTAGCTATCCAAGAATACACATTTGTCCTTGGTTTTTCATGTCTAGTCCTCTTCCTCTGAAGATTAGGTTCAGGACATTATGAGGGCAGTAACCATGTAACTCAGGGTGGATTTTTAAACATAGAATTTTAAAACTATTAAATCATAATTTATTTTAAAATTATCAATAGAATACTAAATGCACACTTAAAGTTAAATCTCATCATAAATATGCTAAATTTCATAAATGTGAAAGGCAGGTTGCTTACCTGTAACTGTCGTTCTTCAAATGGTCATCTGTGCATTCACACATTATGGGTGCTGCGCCTGCGCAGTGCCTCTTGCCGGGAGGATTAAACAGCTTTAACAGTTTTGGCAAGAACTCCGTGCCCCACCCCCAACCATAGTATAAATGGGCAGAGTGCGCACCATTTCCCCAGTCTACTAAAGACTGCCCATTTGCCCCCATGTGAAACTTAGTAAATTGAACTCAATAGGAAGTGACAAGACAGGAACCAGTTGTCAAAAAGACAGTAAGGTAGGTATGCACATGCATGAACATGTGAACACAGTTACCAGAATTAGACATATAAAAGAGGGAATTCCTGTCAACCCAGTCACCGACACCAAGTGGGGCTGGTGGGCAGGTTGTGTGAATGCACAGATGCCCACTCAAAGAATGACAGTTACAGGTAAGCAACCTACCTTTCTTCATCATGGCCTCTGTGCATCACACATTATGGATGATTAGTAAGCTTACCACACCCAAAGGTGGGATGGTGTCATCACAGAAGAATGGAGGAGAGAACTGCATGGCCAAAAGAGCAGTCCTGTCTGGCCCTGACATCTAGGTGGTAGTGTCTCATGAAGGTTCATGGAGTAGACCATGTAGCCGCCCTGCAGATGTCATGCATGGGAATGTAAGCAGAGAGAGCAGAAGAAGCTGCGACAACCCTTGTAGAATGCCCTTTAGGCGTGACCGGTAGGTCCAATTTGGAGAGACAATAAGACAGTTCAATTGTTTCTAGAATCCATTTTGAAAGCCTTTGGGTAGTGTCGTGCCTAACAGCTCGACAGATACGTCTACTTGTGAGGAAGAGGCAGGAGCTAACAGTGAGAGTCAGGCATTGGAACAAGGGGACTTATATTTGAGGCCCAGTGCCCAGACGGCCCCTCTGCAGCCTGACTCTGAGACTGCTGAGCAAGGAGCCTCTCCACAACCTGACCCCTTAGCCCCTGAGCGAATAGCCTTCCCGCAGACTGACAAGGAGGCTTCTGAAAGAGTGGCTTCCTCTCATCCTAGCTCTGAGCTGCCTGAAGAAGTTGCCCCCCCGGCTCCTGACTCTGAAGCTGCTGAGCAGAGTTCAGGAGAACAAGAAGACATAACGGGGAATTTGGCAAATGCCCAAATTAGGAGGACTTTAAGGCGACAAGTCCAATTACAACGACAGAACAGAGGTCTGTCCCACCCACGAATGGAAAGGCGAGACAGGAAGGTCTGATGCCATGTGGTCTCCTGAGGTAGCTCAGAAAGGAAGGAGCAACTGAACTGAAAGAGGCTTGTTATTAGAGCTTATCAGTCACATCGTAAATCTTGTAGTGAATAGCAATGAAAGTCTTTAGCTTCACTGCCAGCTGCTGTATGAGTTAATTGGAGACGTGAGTTACGACCTCACGACAGGTAGTAAACAGAGCTCCTTTGTTATGCTCTGAGTATTTGATGAACAGATGTTTAGTTTTTCTAAAGGACTCAGTTTGGGATCAATAGAAAGCTAGACATAGTCGAACATCTAGCATATTCAACCGGTGTCGAAGGCATAGGAAAGTAGGTTGGCAGGACAATATCTTGATTGACATGGAAAGGAGAAGCGACTTTAGGAAGAAAGGTTGGATGGGTATGAAGAATGACTTCTCCTTATGAAAGGAGGATCAACAAGTAGAGCACACACTTCATTGGCCCTTCTAGTTGAAGTAATAGCTATTAGGAAAGCTGTTTTCCAAGAGAGGAGATGCAGATCAGTCATGGCCAGTGGTTCAAAAGGAGGCTTAGTGAGAGCCTGAAGGACAACAGAAAGGTTCCATGTTGGTACTACTGATAGGATCGGTGGTTGGAGATTTTGTAATCCTCTCAAGAAGTGACAGATAAGGAAATGAGAGAATACTGAGGAACCCGAGATGCAGCCACAACTGTTGAGGCCACCAGGGAGTTATGAGAATCCCGCAAGCATTGTCTTGGCTGATTTTGGCTAGTGTCCTTGTAATCAACGGTATCAGTGGAAAGGTGTAAAAGAAACTGTTTGTCCAAGGAACCATTAGTGCTGATGCCCACTCAGGAGAGTTGTCGTGAGTTGCAAACAAGTGTATATCCAGTAGTCCCCAGAGGCGAAAAAGGTGTTGGCAAACTTGACAGTCTAATTCCCACATGCGAGTCATTGACGTGTCTGCTAAGGGAGTCGGCTTCTTTGTTGTTGGTCCCTGCAAGAGGAGTGATCCTGTGGGCAATGCACCAGTCCCACAGGCAGAGAGTGAGATGAGCCAGGGAGGCTGACCTCATATCATCTTGTTTGTTTATATAGAACACAGTCACAATATTGTCCAATGCAATCTGTATGATATGGTCCCAAAAGATATTCTCAAAGGAATGAAGGCTTTGAAAACTGCCAGCAGCTCCAGATAGTTGATGTGTCTGGGGTCTCATGGCCTCGCCAGGTCCCCTGTGTCTGGAAGGTGGAGCAGTGGGCTCCCCAACCCGTCATGGAAGCATCAGTACAGAGAATCAGGGTTGGCTGTGATAGATGGGATGGAACTCCAGAAAAGAGGTTGGTATCTATCATCCACCAAGACAGAGTGCAAAGAACTGAGAGAGGTGGCTGAAGAAGACAGTGCGGTCAATCATGTTGTGGATGGAAAGTGTGGTTGAACCAAAGTTGTAAGGATCTCATCTGCAATCTGGCATTTGGCACCACCAAAACCGTAGATGCCATATGTTCGAGCAGCTTCTGTATCGATAACGCTGGAACAGTCCATTGAGTAGTGATCCACTGGATTGCCGCAAGTAGTCTGTCCTTTCAGTCCCAAGAAAGAAAGGCTCGGGTGTGTAGCAAGTCAAGATGAGCTCCGATGAAGTTGATGACCTGAGAAGGAACAAGGCATGATTTTTCAACATTAATGCATAGTCCAAGTTGGTCAAGCAGGGAGCAGGTTGCATCGATGGAGCTAGAAGGCCCTCCCTGGGAGAGGAAATGATAAACCAGTCATCGAGGTAAAGATAAATATGAATCCCCTGAAGCCTAAGATGGGCACATACAGGAGCCATACACTTGGTGAAAACTCTCCGAGCAGTAGTGAGACCGAAAGGGAGTACATTATATACAAATATGTCAGTACCGACAGTGAACCAGAGGAGATGCCTATGAGCAGGATGGATGCTTATATGGAAATAAGCATCCTTTAAGACTAAGAATGTGAACCAATCCTCTTTTCTGAGCAATGGAAGGATATTGTGGAGCATGGTCATTCAAAATTTTTTGGTTTTGATGTATTTGTTAACGCCATGTAAGTCCAATATTGGGCGTAGACTACCATCCCAGTTCAGTACCACAAAGTACCTTGAGTAGAAACTGTGCAGTCCTTTGGAGCAGTGCAGTTTTCGAATCAGTCCTGTATGAAGTAGCTTGGAAACTTCATCCCGAAGGACCGGAGAGGCAGCCATATACCAGATCGGTCCCAGTGTCAAACTCAATTTTGTATCCATACTCTATGATGGAAAGTACCCACTTATCAGATGTGATGGACTCCCAAATGGGGAGTCAGCCTTGCAGCTGATCTCCAAAAGGAAGAGGGGAAGGTGGGTTGGAGGATCGAGGAGAGGTTTGTGCATATTGTCAACGCTGATGTTTGTCAGTGTCAGGACACCAACCAGCCTGTTGGTATTGTGGCGCATTCTGCCTCCAGTTCCTTTGCTGATGCTGTTGGAATTGTTGGTGTCCAGCATACCGTGGGTAAGGTTGGTACCGGAACTGAGAGTGAGGCCACAGTCACTTACATCAATTATGGGATGGCGTCTCCATACAACGAGCTGCAGGACAAGCCTTCTGAATATTCTCCAGCTTGTCATCCAGTTTTGAGTGGAAGGGCCTGGAACCGTTGAAGGGCATGTTTTCCACGTGCCGCTTGGGTCTCATTGGGCAGTTTACCTGAGCATAACCAGGCATTGTGACAAAGGGCAACAGCACCAACAAGACCCCTAGAGTCACAATCGACATGATGTCCCACCATATTAAGTTGCTGGATGGAAAGTTGCATAGCCTCGTGGGTGAACATGCGGGCAAGCTCCCTATGCTGGTCTAGGAGATTAGTGGTGAGGGACTCAAGCTTCTGCATGAGGAAGTATTGGTACCTCGCCATGGTAGCTTCGTAACTGGAGATACGCAGCCCGAGTCCCATAGCAGCTTAGATACGAGACATCATATCAATCTTTCTGCCTTCCTTGTCTTTCGGTGTTGAGTGTTCTTTGTTTTCTTGACCCTGAGAGGACTCGATAAGAATTGAATTTGGTTTGGGATGCTTGAGAAGGAATGGGATGTCTTGTTTCCGAACCCTGTACATCCAGTCACCTGAACGTCGGGTGCGGCTGATTGGCCATGTATCCATCATCGCTTGCTGTAGGGTTGTAATGTATGGCAGAGTGATGGAGGATAAGTCCTCCCTTCTGATGATGTCATATATGTTATCTTGGTTGGAATCGATGCTATGTTGGACATTGATCTCCAGCAACTTCATCATCCTCAACAGCAATTCCCCGAAGTTGCCGTGTGACTCTCCAGGCAAACCTGGTTCTTGTGTGGAGATAACAACACCTGGCAACAGCAACACCTGTTCATAGTCATCCGAGTCAGAATCAGAGTAGTACAGGGGACTCAAGGATGACCCAGCAGGAGAAGGCGGAGGTCAGGAAAGAGCAGCTGCAGAAGTCAATGGGCCGTCCCTCAACACTGAATGAGGGGTGGAATGATGAGGACAGATTGAAAACCTTGGGTAGTAGCCGTAGCGAGGATAATAGCCCCTTGAATATGACCAAGATAGATCAAACTCCCCATACAGTAGAGGAACCTAGTATTTTGAAGGCTGAACTGGGGCCTGTTGTTTTTTTTTATAGTAAGTTTTATTTGAGAAATTAAACAAAAACAGAGAGATTCAAGATGACGTTGGGATGGGACGGCTGTGATTAACAGAGCTTCTGTTATCACGCCTGTTATCACGGCAGTGAGTCATGGGAGGCTCATCTAAGCCCTGTCAAGGCGAAGATAGATTGCCTGGGCATTCTTCTGGTCAGTGTGGGACGGCAACCCCATATCCACTGGGAGAAATTCAGGCATTTCTCAACTGGGCAACACAAAGGAGCTTTTTTTAGCTCCTTCAAGTCCTTGACATCTGATGAAGGATTAGTTTAGGATTTTTATTAGCCAGATAAGCATCGGAACTGCTGGGTAAATATTTTTATTTCTTATTTCTTTTCGCAATACTACCCGTGGAAAAGCTGCATCTGTTTCTAATTGGCATAAAGAAAAAAGAAAAAGCCCTCTTGATGTTTAAGCGGCAACTGATGTGGAGAGAGAGTTGAGGCTTCTGTCCAAGTTGAAGCTGAAGAAAAAGATTTTTCCCTCTAACCTCTCTAAGGGCAAAAAATTAAAATAGGCAATCACTGTGGAATTAAGTGATAGAAGGTTAAAACTTAGAGCGATTATTTTGGATATCTGTTTGGACTTCTGCCAAGACTAACTGGACACTTGCCAGGATATTTTTCATATTGCGTGGTGTTTTCCCCTCTAATGGGATGACTTTTTGGGTGAGCATTCTTATTTTCTTTTTGCAGTACTACTTGTGGAAAAACTATATCTGTTGTTAATTGGCATAAAGAAGAAGAAGAAAAAAGCCCCCTTGATGGAAGGAGGAATTTCCCCCCCCCCACAGTGTCTTAAGCAGCAAATGATATGGGGAGAGGGTTTAAAGTTTATATGGGAGAGAGAGAGTTTGAAATGTGTGCAAAAGTTGGGACTGAGGAAAAAAGGACTTTGTTTTTTTCCTGATCTCCCCAAGGGTGAAGAATTAAAATAATAACTATTGTGGAATTAATTGATATAAGGATATAATTTGCCTGTTGAGTGGCCATTTCCCCCCCTCTGTTTCTGGGACCTTTGCCAAAGTATTTGGCAATTTGCCAACCCTTTGTTCGTACGTGATCTAGAGGGAAAAGAAAATGGTAGTACGCCTTTGCTGCCATCCTGTGGTTATTGGCATTATTGCAACTATGGAAGAGCTAAAGAGAACACTCCTGGCAATACAGGAATCTTTAACAGCTTTACAAATATCCCAAGAGGCGATGTTGATACAACAGGAAATCTTTTCAATTGAACAAAAAGAACGTTTTGATAAACTTGATACTTCTTTTAAGGAGGTTTTGGTTGGTGTGCAATTTAAAACTGAACAGAACTGAACAGAATATACAAAAAACACAAGTATATGAAAAACTTGAAACCATGCATAAAGAAATAAAATTAGCAAAACCAATAAATAAGCAATCATGGGATTTACTTGTTATACTAGAGAGAGAGAATCAATTTTGGCTACCAAAAGAAGGAACATTTTTTACTGAAGGATGGATGGATCCCGAACTAACTACATATGACTCTGAGAAAGAAGAAACAGTGAATGTTGATTTGCAGCAAGAAACACAGCCATTGGGAATAAATATTGACCTACAACAATCGCTACATTTATTGAAAATACAGCAAGAAATAGTGAATACAGACATTGAAGAGTATTGATTTTCAACAAGCATTATCAAAGGGAGAGAGATGGGGCAGAGGTGTAAAATGGAAGAATACTGATTTTCAACAAGCTCTATTAAAATGATGGAGCAGAGGTGTAAAAAAGAAATGAGAGAATTTGTTATCTTAAAAAGGAATGATATAAATGGGTTGGCATGTTTATTGTGGTATGGAAAGGCTAAGTTATATGATTTCAATGTGGAAGCTTCTCTACATTTAAATGTATTGAATTATGAAGAGAGTATAAGATATGATCTAAACTGAACTAAGAAAGATAAGAACAGGGAGTTGAGTTTTTCTTTGTTGGTGACATAAGGAAAAATAAGAGATTTTTTTTTATCTTAAAAATGAACGATTAAAGGCTAAGTTACATGATTCTTTTGTCCTTGAGTTACTATACTAGAAAATAACTATTATTGGTGTAGGAGAAGCTGTACTAAGATTATTCTTTTTTATAAGCAAGATGTTAAAGATTGTAAGGAGTTGGGCTCTTATAAGGAGTTAATTGTATGTGACTGATGTTTAAGTTAGATGAAACTTTAGTAAATTAGCTCAAAGAAAACTTGTTTAAAAGATATTATAGGTAATTGTTGTTGTCAAACAGATTAGCTAAGATGTCTTTAAAGATGATAAATGGATGTTAGATATGTGAACATAAATTGGGTTAAAAGTCTTTAGTTCTTTTCTTCTCTTTCGTTTTTCTTTTTAGTAGATATTGGATTGGAATACTAGTAAACAAGAAATGTATCTGATTTTATTTGTAACTATTGCAGTGAGGAGTTTATTTTTTTAATATTAGAAAAATGAAAAGATCTTGAATTGTGTAGAAATGGTGAGATTGAAGTTATCACTGAAGAAGAAAGAAGATATTGACTTCCATCAAATTTGGAGATTCTTTCCTTTAATATTGGTCAAGAAAAACAGGACTTTGTAAGAAATGGATGGACTGACTTTACCGATGAAGGAGAAAGAAGATAGTGACTTCTATCAAATTTGGAACCTCTTTTTTTATTGGCTGGAGAAACGGGACTTGGTTTAGATCTAAAAATGTTTTTAAGTTATCATAAATGGATCTGAATATGATTACAGAATGTTAAAAGATATGTAGTAAGGGACTGACCCAGTAATTCCGATGTATGTGATGACTGATGTTTTCAGTATTAGTTTAAAACTTTAATAAAAATTCTTTAAAAAAAAAAAGAGAAATTATACAAAAACAAAAAGAGAACTACAAACAAGATCGATGATCAAAAAAACATCAAGCCCACTGGGTCAGCCCCCACACCTTTCTTTTTCCATCTATAATAACTAAATAATAATAATATTGAAATCTATGTGAAGTCCCATTTCTCTAGCCAATAATAAAAAGATTCCCAAGCTTGATAGAAGTCAGTATCTTCTTTTTCCTTCAATGATAAATTCAGTCTATCCATTTCTGCACAATCCAGGATCTTTTAATCAATTCATTGGTGAGAAGTTCTTCACTTTTCCAGTGTTAAGCGAATACAAACCTCACCAGTGATTACATATAAAATCATATGCATTTCTTATTTACTAATGTCCCAATATAATGCCTAATGAAAAAGAAATTTCAGGTTTAAAAAACTAAGGCTTTTTGTACCACTTCCTCTACCATATATAATAAAAAATACCCAATTTACGTTTACATATCCAACATCCATTTGACATCTTTAAAAACATCTTGGCTAATCTATTTGACGACGGCTACCACCTATAACACATTTTGTACAAGCTTTCTTTATACAAGGTTGCTAATGTTACCTTGATATTTCTCTCGCACAGCTTTTACCACATTTCTAGTTCAGTATTAAATCTAAGATTTTGTGCCCATGTTATCATAGCTTCCTTAACCTATTCATCTTCCATTTTCATAACAAGTAGACGGTCACACAATCTTTTAATCATTTCCTCATCTAGTTTAAGCATCACTTAGTCAAACACTATGAAGTCCTTATAAAAGCCCCGATCTTTAGCATATCTCAATTGTATCTGCATCTTATGTCATCAAAAGATATCAACTCCCTGTTCTTGTATTTCTTAGCTCAATTTCAATCCTTCATCTTTATCCAAAATATATATCATATCTTATAATCCCTTCAAAAATTCAATACATTTGGATACACAGAAGCTTCCATGGATGAAAAAACCATCTTGGTATAACTTTTCCCACACCAATATCAATGATTTTCTAATATAGTAACTTAAAAAAAAGAACCATGTGACTTAGCCTTCTCATACCACAAATAAATGTGTCAACCCATTTACAAATCATTCCTTTTAAAATAGAAAATTCTCTTGTTTCTTCTTTACACCCCTACTTCTTCTCTCTTCCTTCATTTTCAGTGTCTGTAGTGCTTGTTGTAAATCAGTATCCACTTCCAGTGTCTATACTTCTTGTTGCAAATCAGTATTCACTATTTCTCCTTCCTCAGAATGATATGTAGTTAGTTCAGTATCTATCCCTTCTTCTTTTGAGGCACCCAGTTCTTCCTCTTCAGGCATACTTCTAAATTTTTCATAAAGCTCTTGTGCCTTAAAAATCGAGTCCAGTTTGTATCTTGTAACATTCCAGGTAAGAGATGTTCCTTCTGTCGTTAACCACCTAAACACAGTCTCTCTCAAATATTTGGATACCTTCTCTCTCTCTATTATAACAAGCGAATCTCATGATAACTTGCTTATTTGCTTTATTGTGCTTATCTACCATTTCAAATTTTTCATATGCTTGTTGTGTTTTTTGTGTATTCTGTTTAGTTTTAAATTGAACGACTCTCGATTGGGATAAAACTTCCTTAATAGAATTATCTAGTTTATTGAGATGTTCTCTTTGTTCAAGTAAAATGTTTTCCTGTTGTATTGACATTGCCTCTTGGGATGCTTGCAAGGTTGTTAAGGATGTCTGTATCGCCAGAAGAGTAATCTGTAGCTCTTCTTTATATTTTCCAACATCTGCCACTTTAGGCTGATGAGTTGGATTCTGGGGAGCTGATGTAGGTGCCAAAGAGGAGGAAAAGTGTATTTTTTCCATAATGGTAGTGATGTTTACCAAGACAGCAACAAAGAAATGGAGAAGAGAAAAAACTTGCTATAAATCCAAATAGCCACAGGGTAGCAGCAATATTTTTGGTATGAGGATTACTTTGGCAAGAGTCCAGTTGTTTTTGGCAAGAATCCAAGAAGAAGAAAAAAAGATGGCTGATCAAAGTAAACTTTATCTTCTATCACGTTATTCCACAGTAATTATTTATTCTGATTCTTTGCTCTTGGGGAGGTTAGAAAAAAAAGGTCTTTCTCTCCAGTCCCAAACTTTCCAAAAGAGCCTCAGTTCCTCTCCCCCAGATCAGTCGCTGCTTAAAACTCCGTGAGGGGAGGAAAAATTCCTCCCTCCATCAAAGGGCTTTCTTCTTTATGCCAAATTAGTAGCTGTAGCTGCTTTTTCATGGGTAGTATAGAAGAAAAAAAGATAAAAATGCTCACCCAGCAGGACCGATGAACTTCAGCTAATTATTCTATGCTAATGTCCCAGCTGTCGATGGCTTGTAGGGAGCTGATTTCTCCCGTGTTGTCTGACTGAGAAAAGCCTGAATTTCTCCCAATAAATGTGGAGATGCCGCCCCGCACCAATTAGAAGAATGCTCGGACAATCTACTCTTCGCCCCGACAGGGCTTAGATGAGCCTCCCATAGCTCACTATTGAACAAATACCGGCGTGATAATGGGAGCCCCCACTCTTCACAGCCATACCGCCATGACGCCAAACTGGAATTCCTGAACTGAGGCCTGTTGTTGTTGGAGGGAGGCTGGGCATTGGGGAACCATCAGAGATCCCCCCAGAGATGTAGGCATTGGTGTTGGGGAATGGGCTGGTGGCAGGTCAGTATGAGACTGAAGTGGATTTTACTATCTGACATCGACCCTCTAGCCACAGGGTCAGAATGATCAGGAGTGGATGAAGCCGAGATGGAGATCCGTGGAGACCCCAGTAGTCACTTGTGTGACTGACTGAATGGTAGGTTCAATCTGAGCCAGGATCAAAGCAGCAATCAGGTACCAAAGGTGGAGTGGACAAGTCCATGCGAGGCACTTTAAGATGCTTCTTGTGCCTAAGTTCCACCTTGTCAGGCTTGTCCTTCTTAGGTCTTTTTGACACAGAAGACTCGTCGAACCCGACATGCTTCCTCTTCTCCTTCTGCTTTTGGGGAGAAGAATGAGAGGAGCGCTTCGCCTTCTTGGAAGTAGTACCATCGTCAGATGGATGAGGAGGAGCAGCCTTGGATGGACCTGCCGCAGAGATCTCCACTGAGACCTTCTTCATAGCAATCTGAGCCTGGTCCCAAAGCATTTTCCACATATTTCCCAGTTCTTGCAGGCCTGCCTTGTAAAGGACTGGCAATGGCCACATTTATCAGTCCTGTGGCCATCTCCCAAGCATAGAAGGCACAGGTTGTGAGGATCAGTGGGGGACATTTTAGCCCCACACTATGAACACTTGCAGAAAGCCACCCGCTGAGCCATTGAAGAAGAGAGAGAAAAAGGAAAACAGCAAATGACAGAAGAATTTAACAAGGAGAATAACAATAGAAGGGGTTTTTTAATTTTTTTTTTATTTTTTGAGACGGGGAAAGGGGTTAGGAAAAATTTTGCAAACGGGGGGAATGGATGGTTTATAACTTGAATGAAGGAATAGAAAGAGAGAAACTGTAAAGTCAAGAGAAATAACAGTAAAACTTGGTATACAGCTACGAGAGGCAAGTGAAAGGCTCGAGGCACAGTGAGCAGCAGTTGCAAGAAAACTGGGGAAATGGTGGACACTCCATCCATTTATACTATGGAGGGGAGGGTACAGAGTTCCTGCCAAAACTGTTAAAGTTGTTTAATCTTCCTGGCAACAGGCAATGCGCAGTGCAACACCAATAATGTGTGATGCACAGAGGCCACGATGAAGAATTAAAGGTTCTGCCACACATACATCAAAATATTTATCAACCAAACATTGGCATTCATTTTATTTTTTCATGTCATAAAAATGGTTCATGCTTCTGAGCCATAAAAATGACTCTGCTAATGACTCTGCTTCTTGAAATTCCTAGACTTTCAGTTCTTATTTCTCCAAGTATTTCTTAAAAATATATTTGCAAATATAATAACAAAATAGAAGGAACGAAACAGAAACATAGAAACAGAGCATGTCATAAGGGACCCATCAGCCCATCTAGTCTGACCCCTGGCTCCAGCCAGCTCCTCTCATGACAAGCTTACCATAGAAGGAATGAAAGGAAAGGAAGGAAAGTTGGAACCACAAAAGAAAAAAATATGAAAAAGATCATAAGATAAAGATAAAGAAAATAGATCATAAGATATCCACACACATTAATCATTTAGGGTGAACACTATCCAGATGACTGTCAGCTTCTAAAATTGAGGTGATCTTCACCTTCTCATTCCTCTCACTCTGCACATTTGGTGTACAGATGCTTTTGGCTATATAGCTGGGATGCTTCAGAAGCAGAGAGAAAACTGAACAGGATACCTTGTATACTGGCCTCTGCAGAATACCTTTTACCCTCACCTTGATCCTTCCCTGAGATTGAGCTACCAACTTTGGAGAGGGAGCTGACACAGTTCCTTCTCTACTCACTGTGAAGTGGGGGAGGGCAATCAGAGGTTAAATTTCCAGCTACCAAGACAGAAGTTTGCCTTCAACCTTGACTTTGACAAAGTGCCTCATGATATCCTAATAAATACATTAGCAAAATGCCGGCTTGCCAGGTGGAGCCATAACTGGATTCAAAATAGGTCACAGAGAGTGATCATCAACAGTAGCTTCTCAGCCTGAAGAGAAGTCACTAGTGAGGTATGACAGGGGTCAGTCCTGGGACCAGTACTCTTCAACATCTTTATTCCTGATCTTGATGAAGCAATCCAGGAAACAATAATTAAATTTGTGGACAACACTAAACTGGGTGGAATAGCAAACACCCTGTAAGACAAAAAGAAGATTCAGGGAGACCTAGACAAGCTTGAACACTGAGCGGAAAACAACAGAATGACATTCAACAGGGACAAAGGCCAAGTTCTCAACACAGGAAAAAAAAATCAGCTGCATCAATACAAGATGGGAAATACTTGGCTCAACAGTACTGAGAGTGAAAGGGACATTAGAGTTGTTGTAGACAACAAGCTAAATATGAGCCAATAGCGTGATGCAGACACAAAATAGGCAAACACTATTTTGGGATGCATAAATAGAGGCATTACTTCCAGCAAAAAAGAAGCATTCATTCCACTCTACTCTGCACAAGCTAGACCCTCACCTGCAATACAGCATTCAGTTGTGGGCACCCAGGTTTTAAAAGGACGCTGATAATCTGGAGAGGGTTCAGAGACTGAAAGAACTGGGCCTATTCAGCCTTCAGAAAACAAGACTATGAGCTGATAGCACTCTACATGTACCTCAAAGTCTGTCACAAAGAAGGAGAAGACCTATTCTCACTCATTCCAGACTATAACATGGAACAATGAACTTAAGCAACAGTTCACCAGATGCAGGCTAAACACAGGGAAAAATTTCCCAACTGTACGAGCAATGACAGTGGAACTAGCTGCCAAGTGTTGTGTGCATGCATGTTCTGGAAAACTTCAAGAGCATTCAGGAGAGACTATTTTGGCCGGACTGACAGCTCAGGTTCTGATAATGAGATGACTTGAAACCGACTCAGCTCCAGCTATAGTCCAAAGCCCTTGGATACCTGCCTGTGCCTGCTATGGGAGAGATTAGTTCAAGGGCAGTTGTGGGGCCCAGTCAACCTGCCTGTGGGAACAAGGAAGAGCAACAACATCCTGAAGTGGGAGATTTAGAGATGGGGAGTCTATTGGATGAGGAACTCCATCCTCCTGAAGAGGTGGACCCAAAAGTCCATCACCACAGTCATAGGGTGACCCAAATGGGACCTAAGAGGGAGAAGCAAAGGCATGCCTAGTTCCACAGAACTCCTCCCTCCAGGAAAAGGAACAGAAGGATTCATAAGCAAAGCTTTGGCTGAAAAAGGCCAGGGAGGGTTCACTTTGTATATCAGAGACTTACATGTAAAATAAAGACATTTAGCAAGAATCACTAGTGAGACTGTTACTGTTGGGAGGGAGAACTGAGCTCACAACACCAAGAGAGGTTGTGTACTCTTCCACACTACAGACATTCAAGAAGCAAATAGTTATTTGAGTGGGATAGTGAAAGTGGCATTCTGCATCAGCAGGGGGTTGGACTCAGTGGTCTTCTTGGCTCCTTCTGACCTAATTATTCTATGATTCTGTGATTCTTACTACATAAGGTAATATGACTACTGTGGTGATGGCATGTCTACTCAAAAGTGAGCTAAAGGGGGACAGGAGAGAGAAAATGGGAGGCTACAGGAAGGGAGAGAGGGGAAAATAAAAGAATAAAGAAACAGCATGGCTAGAGGTTGGGAACAGAGAGGAAAAGCCAGGAAAAGAGGTGAGGAGACAAATAGTTAAACAAGAGGCTGAAGGGAGAAGAAAACTGCAAGGAAAGGGGCAGAGAATGAGCAAGGCTCGAGACTAGCAGGGGTAGAATCAGAGAGCTAAAGAGGTAAAGAAATAGCAGTGTGAGGGATTGTTGGGGAGGAACAAATAACAGGAAAGGGGGCATATAAGAGAAAAAGAGCAGGGCTGGAGGCTAGAGAGCAAGAGAAGGAAGACTGTCATAACATTTTCCAAAGTTTTTCCTTTGAACAGTTTTTTTGAAGGGGCAAGGAGCGGAGATCTTTATGGGTACCACTGGAGGTCTCCACAGGTATCATGGCATTGTGGGGAGGTGGGGCCTGGAATATAGAGACAAGAAATAAAATCCATGGAAAAGAATTATACATTGAATATACATGTCTGCTCTTGCAAAAACTGGCACGTTGCTTTGTTTTCTTGGACATTCTGTATTTTTTTTTAATGTAGTGTGTTAACTGGGAGAGGGGAGAAGTAGATGCAAATGTGACTTCATCCAACAATTTTGAACTGTTATGGCTCAGTGATTTATTAGTTTTTCTGAAATTTGGGACTTCTCTACACCAAGTAGATTCTCCTTGCTAGCTTTAAGGACTGAACATTGAAAAATAAATCACTTTAATGATAGAGCCATTTTTTGCACCATAATGTCAACAAAGAATTGAGATAATTCGATTATTTTGTCTATCCCACTGGATTCTAGTAGTCTCACCTGCTAGCTGCAGAGCTGTCTATCCTCTCTTTTGGAAGCTGCTGCTCTGATTTCCAAGTACAGAGTAAAACTGCATAACCACAACCTGGCTGGGACACCATCATCTCAGGAGCACAATCAGGACCTGGATTTACTGACAGGCTATCCACCTGTTCTAGCCAAAAAAGAAAATGAGATAAGTAAGTCAGTTAAAGGTATAATTTTGCATTCATTGGCTGTCCAGCCTTCTCATATGCAGAACTCACTAGTGTAGTAATGGCCATCAATTTGGATACTTAGGGTGCACACTTAGCACTATATGTAATTTTTCTATAAAGACCCATGGTATCTTTTTCTTTCTTTTTCATGTTATTTTTTGCCCCCACCCCCCATCTTTAAAAATAAAAATAATTTTAAACATTGGATAGTTAGAGGGTTTGGACAAATTCACAGAGGACAAGGCTATCAATGGTTCCTAGTCAACTGCTATTGCACTCCTGCCCTACTTGTGGGTTTTCCACTGGAAGCTGGTTGGTCGCCAGTAAGGCTCTTATATTTGCATGTTCTCCACATACGCCCTTGATCCCATCCCCTTCCTGGTTGCTAATTCCCTCACTATCGACCTTCAGGTCCACCACATAATCAACCTGTCTTTACTCTGGTTCTTTCTCACTGTATCACTGCCTCATTTATTTTAAAGATCAACAACCCATTGTAGTCTCCCCAATAACTACACTTCATCTCACAGATTCTTCTTGTTCTTCTGTCTCTTTGACTTTCCCTTATCTAATTTCACTCTTGATTGTCAATCTGATTTCTGTCCCCTGAACTCCCCTGAAATGGTCCTCTCAAAAATAATCAATAACTACTTCTTTACAAAGTCTAGAGGCCTGTGTTAATTATTCCTCACCTTTCTGCTACCTTTGATACACTTCACACTCTCCTGCTTGACTTGCTATATTCCATAAGTTAATATTCTATCCTTACATCTTTTAAAATTTCCCACACATGGAAGCTTTTTCTCTCTGTTCTTCTACATCACTGAGTAACCGCATGACATCTCATTGCTTTCAGAAAAATATATATGCAGATGAGAAACAGCTGACTGTGCTCCTGAACTGTCCCCCTTACTCCAATATTGCATCTCCAACTGCCACTGATTATTTCCACTTTGATATTTTGCCATTATCTCAAACTTAATGGATATGTTCATACCTAATGACAAACCATGGTGGGAATGGCTTATGTGTGAATCTAGCAAGCATGGTGAAATGTGGCCCATCTGGTTAGCACGAATCCTCACAGAAAAAGGCAGGTTGCTTACCTGCAACTGTTGTTCGAGTGGTCATCTGTGCATTCACACTTATGGGCTTTAGTGACGGCAGAAGGCCAAGGTCGGAAGAAACTTCAACAGTTCAGCATCATGGAGTGGGCAGGGTCCCCACCCCCTCTGGAGTCCAGTTAAGGGGAGAGGGCCTCACCCAGCCCCTCAGTGCCTTGGAGACTGCACCATCTCCAGGAAGTCATATGGACAGAGAAATAAGCACAGTGGACAACAGCCAGCAGAGTGAAGGGTGGTTTGTATGAATGCACAGATGACCACTCAAAGAACAACAGTTACAGGTAAGCAACCTGCCTTTCTTCTTGGTCTCTGTGCTTCAGAGTTATGGGTGACTGGCAAGTTTACCCTGCTCCCAGGATGGAGGAGCTGTCATCACTGTAAAATTGATGGGAGGACCGCCCTGTTGAAGGCACAGGACTGCCTTGTCTTCTATGAAATGAAAGGTATGGGTGTTGACTCACAGTGTTGATGATTCACTTTCATGGTGGACATATGTGACAGTGACCAGGAACTCTGTCTTGCAGGATAGGAGTCCCAAGTCAATCATCACCATGGGCTCAAACGGCTGTTTGGGATGGAAGAACCACCAAGGGATGGCAGAACCACCAAGAGTTTCCATAAAGGTATGCAGGGCTGGGCTGGGTGGGTGAAATTTGGAGCCCTCAGAGGGACCAGCAAGCCAGGGGGTGTGGGCAGACAGGCAACCCCTGGGTTGAAGGATGGAAATACAAGTGTTATGAGATGAGCTTGTGGGGAAGAGGGAAAGGCAGGTCTGCAAGTAGGGTGGTATGTGTTCTCCAGGGGACTCCATAAGAGGAAGTTATGGTGCAGTAGTAGGTGGAGGAAGGTCCTGCTGGGAGAGGAGAGTAGGAGGGGGAGTCGTGGCTGCCTGGGCTGCCATGGGATTATGTCATGAGCAAAGCCGGCTGGAACTGGGAGTCAGACTAGGTGGCCTGGAAGGCCCCTTCTGACTTGCTGTTTCTATGTCTCTCTGGATTTTGGCAACTGCTTGGGTAATCAGTGGAGGGGAATGGAAAGTGTAGAATAAGGTCCCTTCCATCTCGGGGAGAGTGCCCCAAAGGAACCAGTCCTTCATCCTGCCCTGGAGCAAAAGGGGCGGTATCTGGTGTTATGGGGCGGGGGTGACAAAGAGGTCTATCTTGGGCTTGTACCACCTATCAAAGAAGTCTTGAGGGGGACTGTTCTGTTGAGCTACCACTAGTGTGGCATCGGGAAAATGACTCAAGATGTCAGCCAGGGCTTTGAACAGATTAGATTTCTTTGAATGGGGACTGGTTCCCCAGTTCAGGGGGTCTGCCAGGGCATTCATGCTACCTGCAACATGGATAGCGGTGATGGTGATGTCTCTCTCAATGCACCACTCCCTGATGTCAGATGCAAGGGATCACAAGCGGACAGAGTAAGTTCCACCCCATGTAGAAAGTACATGATGGTGGTGTTGTCTCTGGCGATCTAGATGTGGTGGCCCTTCAGGGAGTCCAGGAACAAAGTGAGTGCCTTGCCCACTGCCAACATCGCCAGCAAGTTGATGTAGAGGTGTGCCTTATCTGGGCTCCAGTGACCCTGTATGTGCATGTCCACACACTGGGCATCCCAGCCTGTGTTTGAGGTATCCATTATGACAGTGAGGGAGGGTTCTGGTGGGAGGAAGCACATGCCAATGGTGAGGTTGTCAGTGATGCCCCACCAGCAAAGGGAGTCTCTGACCACAGGAGGCAGAGGAAGTAGGGTGGTGTGGTGGTTTCCAGCCACTGCAAAGACTTCTACAAAACAGAGCAGAAGAGGTCTCATCCAGAGGTGTGAGAGCTGGAGCACTGACATCATGGTGGCCATGAGGCCAAGAAGCCTCAGGATGGTGTGCATGGTAGAGCGTGCCATGGTCCTGATAGATGTGGCCAGCATGGTGAGAGGTGGTTGTGGTTGTGGGAGGAACACCCTGGCATGGGTGGAGTCCAGGTGAGCCCCTATGAAGAGGATGAATTGTGTAGGGGAGAGAACAGACTTGTCAGGAGGCAGCATGTGGTGTGCAATCCTCGGAGGTCCTCCCTAGAGGCGGCCAGGAGCCAGTCATCCAGGTAGGGAAAGACCTGGATACCCTGAAGCCTAAAGTGAGCACAGATCACTATCATGCATTTTGTGGAGGCACAGGGGGTGGTTGCCAAGCCTTAGAGAAGGGCAGAGAATTGGAAGGTTTCCAGATCAACTTGGAAATGGAGGAATTGCCTGTAGGCTGCTTAAAGAGCAATATTGAAGTAGGCCTCCTTCAGGTCAATGGAGGTAAACAAGTCTCTGATTGAGTAGGGGCAGGATGTCATGGAAGGTGACCATCTGGGATCTCCAGGGGGTAATGAACTTATTGACACCTCAGAGATCCAATATTGGCCTGAGGCTTCTGTCATGTTTAGGTACTATGAAGTACCTTGAATAAAAACCTTTGTGAGTGTCAGAAAGTCAGGTTGCTTACCTGTAACTGTCGTTCTTCAAGTGGTCATCTGTGTAGTCACACATAATGGGTACTGCACCTGCGCAACGCCTGTTGTCGGCCAGAATACCCAAGCTAAAATGGTTTTTGGTGGGAACTCTGCACCCCTCCCCTCTGATGCTATATAGGGCGGAGCGCCTGCCATTTTCCTCAGTCTCTGGAGACCGGCAGGTCGTCTCCTAGTGGAGGGTGTCATCTAGAAGAGAAGTCAATAGAAAGAGACTACCATCCCGACCCTTGACACCAAGTGGGGCCGGAGGGCAGGTTGTATGACTGCACAGATGACCACTCGAAGAACGACAGTTACAGGTAAGCAACCTGACTTTCTTCTTTGTGGTCTCTGTGCATCACACATAATGGGTAATTAGCAAGCTTCACTCACTGGAGGTGGGTCAGTGTCGTCAGTGAAGAATGGATGAAAGGACGGTCTGTCTGAAGGAGCAATCCTGTCTGGCTCGAACGTCCAACCTGTAGTGCCTGGTGAAGGTACAGGGAGTTGTCCATGTAGCAGCTTTACAAATGTCCAGTGATGGGACACCTGATGAAAAGGCCAAGCAGGCCGCCATGGCTCTAGTAGAATGACCCCTAGGAGCAACCGGAAGAGCTATTTTGGCCAGCTGGTAAGCAAGTTCAATAGTCTGGACTATCCATTTCGATAGCCTCTGGGTAGAGAGAGGAGCACCCTTGTCAGGTTCGGAGTATTTGATGAATAGGCGTTTAGTTTTTCTGAAACTCTCTGTGTGTGACCGATAGAAGGCTAGGCACCAACACACATCAAGGGAATTAAGAGATTGCTCTATCAGGGTGGACGGGGAAGGGGAGAATGCTGGAAGCACAATGTCCTGGTTAATGTGAAATGCTGTGGCCAGCTTAGGAAGAAATGCCAGATCTGTGTGCAGAACTACCTTTTCCTCGTGGAAGTTAAGGTATGGTGGGTCCACACGGAGGGTGGAGAGTTCGCTTGCCCTTCTTGCCGAGGTTATGGAGACCAAGAAGCCCACCTTCCAAGATAGTAATCTTAAATCCGTCATTGCAAGGGGTTTGAAAGGAGCTTTGGTGAGTGCATGGAGAACCACTGATAAACTCCAAGTTGATTTTGTAGCCCCTTGAGGAAGCGCCGAATGAGCATGTGAGAAAACACAGATGAACCAGACAGAGGGCCACGAAAGCGGGATATAGCTGTGATGTAAACCTTAATGGAGGTAGGTTTAAGTCCAGACTGGTGCAAGGAGAGCAAGAAAGAAAGGATGTTATCAATGGAAGCCAATTCAGGAGCAAAATGGTTGGCTTCTGCAAAGGTGATAAAACGCTTCCACTTCACCTCATACAATCGACGAGTGGATAGTCAGAGTGGACTGTAGTATAAACTCAATTTCTTGTTGAGATGATGTAGCTTCAGGGGAGACTCGAGTGAGGCACTTCGGTACCAACTGACACTCTGTCATCGAGACCAAAGTATCTTGTTGGAGACTGTGCGGGTTAACAGAGGCGGTTAGTGCAGGAGCCACACGGTAAGGTTGAGAGTGTTGAGGTCAGGATGAAGAATTGTCCCTCTCCCTTGTGTAATCAGATGAGGGACCCATGGCAGATGGAAGAACGTGTGTTGTGACTGAGAGCGGTCAAGAACCAGGGTTGACGGGGCCACCATGGCATAATGAGGATGACCCATGCTCGGTCCCGGGCAGCCTCCTCCAGGGTGCGGGTAATCAACGGGATCGGAGGAAAGGCGTACAGGAATGAATCCGACCAACTCACCATCAAGGCGTCCCCTTGTGAGTTCAGACCCGATCCCACCCTGGAGCAATAGGTTGTGCACTTCAAATTGGAAGCTGTCGCGAACAGGTCCAATGTCGGGGTGCCCCACCGGGTGAACAAGTCTTTGCAAACTTTGTTCAATTCCCACTCATGGGTTGATGACATCTTCCTGCTCAGGGTGTCTGCCTCTTCATTGTCTACTCCTGCCAGATGGATTGCCGTGAGCAAAATCCCTCTGGGGATACACCAGTCCCAAATCTGTAGGGATAGTTGAGCCAACAGTACCAACTTTGTACCGCCCTGTTTGTTCAGGTAAAAGACTGTAACTGTTGTCGGAGGCCACCTGTACCGACTGGTTCTGTAGCATGGGCTTGAAGGAGCATAGTGCCTTGAAAACTGCCAGCAACTCGAGAAAGTTGATGTGATTGGACCTCTCGTGTGCTTGCCAGGTGCCCTGTGTCCGTAGGTTGGAACAATGCGCTCCCCAACCCATGAGAGACGCATCAGTATGGAGCGAAATGGAGGGTTGTCACTGGTGTAAAGGAACGCAAATGAGATTGTAGGGGTTCATCCACCAAGACAAAGACCGGTGAACCTAGGCGGGGGAAAGGAGAAGTCGCGTCAGGGAATCGCAGAGAGGCTGGAACAAAGCGTTGAACCACAGCTAAAGCGGTCGCATTCGTAGTCTGGTGTTTGGAACAACTATGATTGTCGAAGCCATATGGCCCAGAAGCTTTTGGATAACCAGTGCTAGAACTTGTCCGCCTTCCTGTTGGGCAAAGACTACGGAACAGAGTCTTTCCATTCAGGTCCATGATAAGAATGCTCGCGCCTGGACCGAATTGATTTGTGCCCCGGTGAACTCGACCTGCAAAGGAGACAGGATTTTTCAGTATTAATGAGAAGATCCAAGTTCTCCAGGAGGGTGCATGTAGTGTCAATGTCTGTAACAAGTCGGTCCCGGGAAGAAGAGACGATGAGCCAATCGTCTAAATATGAATAAATTTGAACACCTTGTTGACAAAGGTGAGCACATACCGGAGCCATGCACTTGGTAAATACCCTGGGGACTGTAGCAAGTCTGAAGGGGAGAACCTTATATTCAAAAATGTCAGGGCCAACAGTAAAGCGGAGAAACTTCCTATAAAACAGGAGGATACTGATATGAAAATAGACATCCCTCAGATCAATGGACACGAACCAATCATCTCTCTCTAGCAGGGGAAGGATGTTTTGTAAGGTGGTCATATGGAATTTCTTAGTTGTAATAAAGGCATTGACGCCCCTTAGATCAAGTATGAGGCGTAGGCCACCATCCCTCTTCGGTACTGCAAAATATCTAGAGTAGAAACCACAGAGTCCATCGGATTCGGTGGATTGCTCCCTTATGGAGTAGCTGGGATACTTCTTCTCTAGGTATTTCCGATAGGGCAGTATATAATACCAGACCCGAAGGGGGTATGACATCGAACTCAACTCTATATCCAAATTCAATTATGGAAAGGACCCATTTGTCAGATGTGATGGTCTCCCATAGTGGGAGTCAGTTTTGCAGCCGGCCCCCATAGGGAGGGGGGAGGGTGTAGGGGAGAGAGGATCAGTTCACAGGACCCGTCAACATTGCCTCTTATCGGTGGGTTGGCAGCGGCGGCCCTATTGGGTAGTCAGTTGCGTGCAGTTTCGTTGCTGCTGGGGAAATTGTTGGCGTGAAGGGTAACAGTGGTAAGGTTGATATCTCGGATAGCGAGATTGATGCCACTTATGACGGGTCGAGCCTGGGATTTCCATCCTCCTAGTGGTAGCCCAAGCATTATAAATATGCTTGAGCTTGTGGTTGGTTCAGTCATGGAAGAGGCCCAATCCGTCGAAAGGCATCCCCTCGATCCATCGCTTGGTTTCCTCCGGAAAATTACAGGAGCGTAACCAGGCATGCCTTCGGAGAGTGACGGCGCCAACTAGAGTGCAGGAATTGCAGTCAACATGATGGTGGGCTGTAGTGAGCTGTTGAATCGCGAGCTGCATAGCCTCTCTTATGAAAACCCGGGCCAGGTCACATTGTTGCTCTGGAATGGACGAGGTGATCGAACCCAGCCGCTACATCAGAAAATACTGATACCTTGCCATCGTTGCCTCGTAGTTGGAAATTCTGAAGCCCAGTCCCATAGCCGCATAAATTTGCCATGCCATAAAGTCAATTTTTCTGCCTTCCTTGTCTCTAGGGACCGAGTGTTCCCTGTTGTCTTGCCCCTGGGAAGACTCGACCATGATAGAGTTGGGCTTCAGATGTTTCAGGAGGAAGGGAATATCCTGCTCTTTGAATTTGTACATGGATTCATACTTCCTAGATGTCGACTGAGGCTGGTTGGGAGAGATCCATGTATCCTCCATAGCCTCCTGTAGGGTTGTAACGGGATGGTAATGGTGGATGATTAGGGACTGCAGGTGGCGCAGTGGTTTAAACCACTGTGCTGCTGGGCTGGTTGATCGAAAGGTCACCGGTTCGAATCTGCACATGGGGTGAGCTCCCGTGCGCCGTCCCAGCTCCTGCCAACCTTGCAGTTCAAAAGCATGCAAATGCAAGTAGATAAAAAGGTACCACTTCGGTGGGCAGGTAACAGCGTTCCGTGCACTTCAGTGTTTAGTCATGCCGGCCACATGACCACGGAGACTGTCTGCGGACAAACGCTGGCTCCCTCGGCTAGGAAACGGAGATAAGCACCGCCCCCTAGAGTCAGGCATGACTGGACGTAACGTCAAGGGGAAACCTTTACCTTTACCTTTAATGATGGATGATTGTTCTTTACGGACAATATCACAGAAGTTGTCCTTGTTAATGTTGGGCTGGTGCTCAACTTCAATCTCCAAGGCTCTAGTTAAGCGGCCCATAAGTTCGCCGAAGGTAGCATAGGATTTTTTGGGCAACCCAGGTCCCTGGGTGGATATGATTGGCGCAGGGGACGTAGAACACTCATCCGAATCCTCAGAGTCTGAGTTATATGGGTATGGCGGACTGGAGGATGATTGAGCCAGAGAAGAAGGATGGCAAGAGGTCGCTGGCGTCAAAGTAGAAGGAGCTTCAGCCCTTGTCGGTCAGGATCGATGTCTGTATTCCCTCGGTTTGTAGTAGCTGTATGGGGATGGGTGTCCCCAATAGTGAGGTTGTGAGGCTTCCGGACCTTTGTAAGACATCGGGACCCATGATCTGGCGGATTGACCAGATGAGTGGCGGTGCTGGTGGGATTCGACCACCGTGGTCCTCCGAGGGGCCTCCAGAGAGGATGGCATTGGAGTTGGAGAGCAGGCCGGTTGATGGCACAGCAACGATCGTGGAGGAGAGTCTCGGATCTCTCCATCTGACATCGACCCATGAACAACAGGTTCAGGTGGATGCAACATCGTCAGGACCGCAGGCTCAACCCTTTGTAGGGATCCAGGCGGCGTCACCTGCATCAACGCCCTTGGTGTCAGTGCCAAGGGTGTTGGGATCGATGGTGCTGTATGGACCAACAGGGCAGTCGAATCCGAATCTCTCCATGATTCCGGAGCAAGCTTATGCTACTGGCTAGCCTTGCCCAACTTATGTTTTTTGGCCTTTTTCGGGACCGACGGATCCCCGTGATCAGAATGCTTCTGATTCTCCTTTTGTTTGAGCAAGGAGTGGGAGGAGTGAGAGGTCTCCTTGGAAGCAACTCCCCCAGACGGTGGGCAAGGGGAGCTCACCATAGAAGGGTGGCAAGCTCGTCGGAGGCTAGTAAGGCCTGATTCCAAAAGATCTTTCTCAGCCTGTTCTCTTGGTTTTTCCTGGCCTGTTTAGTGAAGGTCTGGCAGTGCCCACATTTGTTGGTGCGATGCCCCTCTCCCATGCAGAGGAGGCAGAGCTCATGTGGGTCCGCTGGGGACATTTTGGCCCCGCATTTCGAACACTTTCGAAAAGCCGCACACTGAGCCATCGAGAAGATAAGAAGAGGGATAGTAAAGGTAAGAAAAAAGGAGATATTACCTTTTTTTTTTTTTTAATAGGAAGGTGTAAAGAGGAAACAGAATTAACCGGGAAACACGGGAAAATAACTTGGATAGATTCAACTGGAAATTTTAAGAGAACAACAATTAAGTACGAGGAGCCAGAGTAATGGATCGAGGCAATGTGATCGGCAGTCGAAAGAAGACTGAGGAAAATGGCGGGCGCTCCGCCCTATATAGCATCAGGGGGGAGGGGTGTGGAGTTCCTGCCAAAAACCGTTGTAGCTTGGGTATTCTGGCGGACAACAGGCACTGCGCAGGTACAGTACCCATTATGTGTGATGCACAGAGACCACGAAGAAGAAGGAATGCGTTCTATTGTCCTTTGGCCAGAAGAGCCTGAATTTCTGACAGGAAAGCTGGGAAGAATGGTGTAATCTTAATATGGCCTAAAGGTGGAAGAGTGTCAGATTCTATCCTGTATCCATGGAGGATGAAGGAGAGGGTCCAGGAGTTGAAGGTGGTGTCCTCCCATGCTGTGAAGAACTGTGACAGGTGGTTGGTGAAGTTGTGGGGAGTGGAGGCTGGGGATGCCTGGACCAGGATCTCAGCACCTATTGCCTAGGGTCCTGGCATTTAGGTGGGAGGCATTGGTGAGGCTGGGAGTCTCACCTCTTGGCAGGAAGTACCAGATGGAAGCAAGGGATCCGCTCAGGAAGGGCATGGTGAGTAGGGGCCATGTGGATTTCTTGCCATTTATGCTGTTGGGTGTGCTGGCCAAAGCCCATATGTTTGGCTGTGGTGTGGGCCTTATGGAGAGAGTCCATGTTTTCATCTGTGTGTGCATTAAAAAGTCACTCCCCATCAAAGACCAAGTTCTCAATGCGGGCCTTTGTTTAGGAGGGAGGGAGGCAGAACCAACCAGGCATGGCAGCGAAGCACTATGGCACCCATCATTGCCTTGCCATTGCAGACGACATGGTGTCAGGCTGCTTCAATCTAGTACCAAGATAGTTTTTCTGCTTCCATGTGTATGAGGGGCATGGTATCGCAGAGAGCATCAGGTAGCTCCTCCGCCACTTTGCCCAAAGGAAAAGCTGGTATCTGGTCATGGTGGCCTCATAGCTGGAGACTCTGAAACCCAGGGCGGTGGCTGCGAAGTCCTTCTTGGCCATGGTGTTACAGTGTGCATGGATTCCTGAAGGCCTAAAAACCCAGAAGAAAATGGAAACTCAAGAAGCTTTATGGGACTGACCAGGACTGAGGATTTTTGCAGCAAAACTGAGAGGCCGGGAGTGGTTGGAGAACGGAACATAACAAATAAGTCCACACTGTACCATCCAGAGAGAGAATGGAATGTGATGAGAGTCTGTGCATTCAAAATAAAGACCAGAATGTTCTGTGTTAGCTCTGCTCAGAGGAGTTCACTGTTTGATCCAGTTGGACTAAGCTGATAGTCAACTTTAAGGTATAAAATGATTGGGCTTTCCAGCTCCCGTGTGTGCCAGAACAGCGCTGAACTGGTCACCCACAATCCTGCCATGACTGATCACTGCTGGAGAGGGTTTCAGGCTGTGAGTGAGTACTGAGTGAATGCAAGTGTGAATGAGGCCTCTTGATATTGATGTTGATGATTGCTGAACTTGTATTCTTAAGTTTCTGTATTCTTTATATCATAGAATAAATGTTACATGCATAGTGTCTAAAATCAGATCTGGCGTTCATTCTCTCTTTGATAAGGCTTTTTCCTTGGAAAGTTGATAGACTAAATCAAGGACTGCATTATGGTCACAATGGCACCAAGGCAGCGGCCCTCCTTATCTACAGGCTTGGACTGGTCTCATTGGGGGGTCCCTTGCATCGACTCCACTATGATGGAGTTTGGCTTAGGGTGCCAGAGAAGGGGGGGGGGGAGGCTTTGATCACCACCTTATAAGTGGTGTCTACCCTACATGAAGTGGCCAATGTACCAGCTGGGGATTTCCAGAACTGCTGGGCTGTGTGCAGCAGTATGGGTAAGGCAGGGATGGTCACTGGCACAGTGTTCCCTGAAACCAGGGCATTGAAGACCAGGTCAGCCTCAGGCTCAGATGGGTGAGAAATTTGTATGCTGAGGTCGTCCACCATGTAGAGGACCAGATCAGCAAATCTGCCCCACTCCAAGTGACATGGAGGGATCCTGTTCTGTGGCCTGCCCATTGGGTGAGCATGAGGAGACTGAGGAGAGAGAGTGAACTGAGTCAGGGAAGAAACAGAGAAACAGAGCAAGTCAGAAGGGGCCTCCTGGGCCATCTAGTTTGACCTCCAGCACCAGCCGGACCTGACTCCTGAGGCAACGATTGGTGGCGGTGGCTGTGGGCAGGGCATCCTTACTGTGTCCCTGGAGTGATGGTGGCAAGGCAGTGAGGACCTGTAGAAGCAGCAGTGGTGACACATGCTCCAGGCATGGGTCCTGTCAAGGGAAGAGTCTGAGGACTCACCACTGGACCGGCATCATCATGAGGGGGCACACTTCCTATGCTGCAGGCTCCTGGTGTCATGGGAAGTTCCCCGTGAGGCAAGACTTGGGAGTGGTGAGATGACAAGGCCTGGGACCCTTTGGCATGGTGAGCACAATCCTGGGCCCAGTGCCTATAACTCAGCTCCATGGGACACCACATGAGCACAAGTTTGGGGCTTCAACCATCCTAATGGGAGAGAGGCAGATGGGATAGGCAGAAGCATTGCATGCTGGGATTGATTCTGAACTGCAGGGACTGATGGATACATGCCACCATTTTGGAAGGAAGAAGGAAGTGCATGGTAACTGTTCATGAGTGCACACATGTGAAGGTGAGATACCATGACATGCAGTGACTCTGTGGTTTAGTTTAGCTTTATGGGTGAATATATCCAATATGTTGTTGTTATACTGAGGCATGATTTTCCTTCCAAACAGAATCCCAGAAGATTATAGTCAACATTTGTTGCTGTTATATACTGCCAAGTTGTCTTCCAGTTGTGGCAACGTCAATAATGCATGCCCTCCAGAATGACCTGTCTCTAACAGACCTGCTTAGCTCTTGTAAACTCGAGGCTGTGACCTCCTTTATGGAATTGATGCATCTCATAGGAAGATGCATCAATTTTGATGCATCTCAAAAGGAAGTCTTCCTCTTCCTTTTCTGCCTTAGCGTTTCTCTAGCATTGTCTTTTCCAGTGAGTTCTGCCTTCTCACAATGAATCTGAAGTACAATAGCCAGGGAAACTGATCTAGCACTCTCTTGTTCATCTTTCTGTCAGTGCAGGGTATTTGCAAAGTCCTCCTCCAGCACCATGTTCGAATGCATCAATTTTCCCTCTGTCAGCTTTCTCCATACACAGTGATTGCTGTGCCAAGGGGTTATGGTAGCCTCATAGTATAATGGTGTGAATGATTTTGGCCTCAGTCTCCAGGAAAATGTTCTTGTACTTGATTATCTTTTCAAGTTCCTTCATTGCTGCCCTTCCAAGTCTCAGTTTTCTTTTAATTTCTTGGCTGCAGTCTCCCTTTGAACTGATCACTGAGGCAAGGTATGCACAATCTTCCACAATTTCAATTTCTTCATTGTGATCATTAAAGTTGTATAAGTCTTCTGTAGTTCTCATATATTCCAATGTGCTAAATAAATAAAAAAGGGCTGTATTCCTTGTGAAGATGCAGATATGTAGTTTGGGAATACCCTTGGATTCATATGCCACTGGAAGCCCTGGTGATATCAGTGGCCCAGAGTGCACATTACTGGTGTACCAACTTTGCCAATTCTTGGATATGAACATCCTGACCACAGTGACCCATGCACTGGTAACCCGTGCATGGTATTCAATGTAGGGAGCTAGTGCCAAATGTAGCACATTAGGTTATTCAATGTGACCCCTGCTAGGGTCACATAGGACCAGTGTTAAAAAATAAATAAATTGGCTCCTTCTTAGCTACTGAACCATGGTCAAGATTATTTTATTGTCATAGAAAGCCCTTGGGACTAGGATATCTAGCAGATTGACTTCCCCAACATAGCTAGCTGACCTTTAAGAATTTCAGAGGAGTCTTACAGGTCATTCTCTGCAAACAACAGAATGTCACCACTTCTTACCTCAGTGGTGGACCTTTTCTGTGGCTGTACCCACATTCTAGAAAGCCCCCCCCCCCATGCAGTTTGGGAGACACTGTATTGCTTTAAAATGTTATCCGCAATGTTCTGTTAGTATAATTTAAATGCACTTTTTCTTATCTGTGCATGAACCACTTAGATATTTTATTAAGTCAAGTCAAATAGAAGGATTACTAATAAATAGTAGGAAGACAGGTAGACGTTTGAACTATATTGGAAAAAAGATTCATTTTGCTTCATTTAAACTCTGGCATGTGATAGGATGTGGCATTTCAATGGAATTCCTATGAAGTTCTGTACTATGGAGGTCCTGTTCATACTTGGCTTTTCTTCTCATACCTATGGGGCCCTTGCTTCTAAACTGCATTCTCTTACACAGATGATCATACACCCCATTTCCTACCTGTCCTTCCAGCAGCCACTTTTTGAGCAGCACCAGCTGCCCAGATATATATTCTGAACTCTCAGATGAGTCCTCCCAACGAAAGGCACGCACCACACGGTCTGTATAACCCACTACCAGTTCACTCTTTCCATCTCCATCTGCAGGAAGCAAAAGTCCAATGCTTATATTTTGGGAAATTGCCACAATATTAAAAAGTGAGTGACTGTATATGTACACAAGCAAGAGGAAAGAAAGGGAGCTAGAGAAAGAGGGAGAACATGCAAACAAAGAAAATCCAAAAGGAAACCAATTTGCGTAGCATGATATAAATGTACCCCCAAAGGTGATGCTTTAATCAATTAATCAATGGATGGCCAATTTTAATCAGTGCAGTAAAGACTAGGATGCACTAATTTTTTAAGATTATTTCCAATCTAAAATAATCTAAATGACAACAGAGAGGCACTCTAATTTGACATGCTACTCTAACTGGCTTTTAGACATAGTCCCTGGCAGGTCTGAAAAACAGCTCTGCTATCCAAGCAGCCACTGCTACAACAGGTTGAGCCTTGGCTTCTGAAGAATACTATACCAAAGAGTTGCACCTGGCTGTGGGCCTATCTGGCAGGGGTGGGGTTTTAGGGAATTTGGCCTAAGTTGAAAGAATGAAAGAGTGAACGAAAGGCTGAATGAAAGACTGAACAAAAGAAGGAAGGAAGGAAGGAAGGGAGGGAGGGAGGGAGGGAGGGAGGGAGGGAGAAAGGCTTAAGCTAATGCAGGTGGCACAGTGGTTTAAACAGCTGTGCTGCTGGGCTGGTTGATCGAAAGGTCGCTGGTTCAAATCTGCACATGGGGTGAGCTCCCATGCGCCGTCCCAGCTCCTGCCAACCTTGCAGTTCGAAAGCATGCAAATGCAAGTAGATAAAAAGGTACCACTTTGGTGGGCAGGTAACAGCGTTCCGTGCACTTTGGTGTTTAGTCATGCCAGCCACATGACCATGGAGACTGTCTGCGGACAAACGCTGGCTCCCTCGGCTAGGAAACGGAGATGAGTACCGCCCTCTAGAGTCAGGCATGACTGGACGTAACGTCAAGGGGAAACCTTTACCTTTTTAATGCAGATACTTGTAGCCATCTGAACTACAGGCATCCAGTACAGAGAAGGAAGACTGAGGAGGCAAAGGAGGCTCCTTGATCTTCCTGATCCGCAAAGCAACTAGAGCCTGATTAACCATAGTGCATTGAAGAGGAGAGGACTGAGGCACCACCAGCATTTATCCTGTCTTGGCAGCACCAGTCTCTTCCACTTCCTTCCTTGCTCCTGAACCCTTTCTCTGATGTCGTGCCTACAACCTTGGAGAAGCAGCCAGTACAGTTCTTCCCATGCTGGCTGTGAGAGAGGATCTGAATGTGATTCTCCAGATCCAAGAGCTTTTCCTGCCTTTGGATCTGTGAGAACAAACACTCCATGGCCATCTAAATGTTGCTTATGACAATAGGATTACTCTGCCTGAGTCTTGTATCAACAGCAGCATCTCTTGAGTCTATAAGAAGTGTAAACAAACATTATTTTGAAAAACCCAAACTAAACAGCAAATTAAAAATATCCTTTAGTAAACCAACTCACTAAATGGTTCAGCTTAACTGTACATTTTCTCCTTCATGGATCACTGCCTTGTCGTGGCGAAGGGGCTTGCGTAGCTCAATGAAGCTATGAGCTATGCTGTGCAGGGCCACCCAAGACAGACAGGTCATAACAGAGAGCTCTGACAAAACGTGATCCACTGGAGAAGGAAATAGAAACCCACTCCAGTATCTTTGCCATGAAAACCACATGGACAGTACCAAAAGACAAAAAGATATGATGCCGGAAGATGAGCCCCTCAGGTTGGAAGGTGTCCAATATGCTACTGGGGAAGAGCAGAGGGCTAGTACTAGTAGCGCCAGAAAGAATGAAGCGACTGGGTCAAAGCCGAAAGGACATTCAGTTGCTGATGTATCTGGTGGTGAAAGGAGAGTCCGATGCTGCAAAGATCTATACTCCATAGGAACCTGGAATGTAAGACCCATGGATCAAGGCAAGCTGGATGTGGTCAAACAAGAGATGACAAGACTGAACATCAACATCTTAGGAATCAGTGAACTAAAATGGACAGGCATGGGTGAATTTAGTTCAGATGACCATCAGGTATACTACTGCGGGCAAGAATCCCTCAGAAGAAATGGAGTAGCCTTCATAGTCAATAAAAGAGTAGGAAAAGCAGTACTGGGATACAATCTCCAAAATGACAGAATGCTCTCAGTTCGAATCCAAGGCAAACCATTCAACATCACAATAGTCCAAGTCTGTGCCCCAACCACTGGTGCTGAACAGGATGAAGTTGACCAGTTCTATGAAGGCCTACAACACGTTCTAGAATTAACACCAAAAAATGATGTCCTTATCATCATGGGGGATTGGAATGCTAAAGTAGGAAGCCAAAAGATAACTGGAATAACAGGCAAGTTTACCCTTGGAGTACAAAATGAAGCAGGGCACAGGCTGGTAGCATTTTGTCAAGAGAATACGATAGTCATAGCAAACACTCTTTTCCAACAATCCAAGAGACGACTCTACACATGGACATCACCAGAAGGTCAACACAGAAATCAGATTGACTATGTGCTCTGCAGCCAAAGATGGAGAAGCTCTATACAGTCAGTAAAAACTAGACCAGGAGCTGACTGTGGCTCAGATCATGAGCTTTTGGTTGCAAAATTTAGGCTTAAATTGAAGAGAGTAGGGAAAAGCACTAGGCCACTCAGGTATGACCTAAATCATATCCCTGATGAATATACAGTGGATGTGACAAATAGATTTAAGGAATTAGATCTGGTAGACAGAGTGCCTGAACAACTATGGACGAAGGTTCGCAAAATTGTACAAGAGGTAGCAACTAAAACCATCCCAAAGAAAAAGAAATGCAAGAAAGCAAAATGGCTGACTGAGGAAGCTTTACAAATAGCTGAGGAAAGAAGGGAAGCGAAAGGCAAGGGAGAAAGAGAAAGATACACCCAATTGAATGCAGAATTCCAAAGAATAGCTAGAAGAGATAAGAATGCCTTCTTAAATGAACAGTGCAAAGAAATAGAAGAAAACAATAGAATAGGGAGGACCAGAGATCTGTTCAAGAAAATTGGAGATATGAAGGGCACATTTCATGCAAAGATGGGCATGATAAAGGACCAAAATGGCAGGGACCTAACAGAGGCAAAAGAGATTAAGAAGAGGTGGCAAGATTACACAGAAGAACTATACAAGAAAGAGCTTAATATCCCTGATAACCATGATGGGGTGGTCACTGACCTCGAGCCAGACATCCTGGAATGTGAAGTGAAATGGGCCTTAGGAAGTCTGAGCAACAACAAAGCTAGTGGAGGTAACAGCATTCCAGCTGAGCTATTCAAAATCTTAAAAGATGATGCAGTAAAAGTGCTACATTCAATATGCCAGCAAATTTGGAAAACTCAACAGTGCCCACAAGATTGGAAAAGGTCAGTTTACATTCCAGTCCCAAAGAAGGGCAATGCCAAAGAATGTTCAAACTACCGCACCATTGCACTCATTTCACATGCTAGTAAAGTGATGCTCAAAATCCTACAAGCTAGGCTTCAGCAGTATGTGGACCGAGAACTACCGGAAGTACAGGCAGGATTTTGAAGAGGGAGAGGAACTAGAGATCAAATTGCCAACATACGCTGGATCATGGAGAAAGCTAGGGAGTTCCAGAAAAACATCTACTTCTGCTTCATTGACTACACTAAAGCCTTTGTGTGGATCACAACAAATTGTGGCAAGTTCTTAAAGAGATGGGAATACCTGACCGTCTTATTTGTCTCTTGAGAAACCTATATGTGAGTCAAGAAGCAACAGTGAGAACTGTTGGAATTAAGATTGCCAAGAGAAATATCAACAACTTCAGATATGCAGATGATACCACTCTCATGGCAGAAAGTGAAGAGGAACTAAAGAGCCTCTTGATGCGGATGAAGAAGGAGAGTGCAAAAGTTGGCCTGAAACTCAACATTAAGAAAACTAAGATCATGGCATCCAGTCCTCTCACTTCCTGGCAAATAGATGGGGAAGAAATGGAGGTAGTGACAGATTTTATTTTCCTGGGCTCCAAGATCACCGCAGATGGTGGAGGACAGGAAGGCCTGGAGAAATGTTGTCCATGGGGTCGCGATGGGTCGGACACGACTTCACGACTAACAACAACAACTGTACATTTAAGGGTACATTTTTTTTTACATCTAAGCTTCTAAAACAAAGCTATAAGAAAGTTTTGATGCATACTAAAATAACTGGTAACAGTGGAAAAGAGTCATGTTGTGAAGCCCTGATAACTGTGGGCAAGTTCTCAACTATTAACATTGCTAGACAAATAGGAATTCCCCACAGGTGATAGCAGTGCTGCAAGTAAATACATGCAATTCGAATAAAGGAGCATTTGTGTGTATATACATGAATGTGAATGAAGATCCAGACATCTCTAGATTTAGATGTGCCCAAAGCACAAAACTGTTCAACAATCTACAGTACTTTCAAGAGGTTATATTTGACTCAAGTCTTCTTGAAGAAATACATCTGGGTTGTATCTTTTTAGTATAGCTAAAATCCCAGATGTCTTGCATATCAGCAGTCCATTACCCTTGTACAAAAACATTTCGGAATGCCTTGAAATACTGTTAACTCTGAAAATGAATAATTCTGTTTATAGGTTGGTCACCTTTTACTGGTTGATGCACTAGTGGTGCCTGTCTTAACAAGCCAGGCTGCCATATCCATCTCACAAAGCCAAAGTGAACCAAGATACCAGCCTCATTTCACCTTCTTGCCAATGTACCCATCTTACGAGGCCAGGCATATCAGTGAGCTCATGAGGCAAGCTGACAACTTGGAGCATCCTGACCACAAGAGACAGGTGCATTGGCAAGTTTGAGAGACAGGGCTGGCACTGTGGAGAGACCAAACCATCTCATGAGACAAACACATTGGTGGCTAACTTAGCAAGGTGGGGAATAAATGGAGTGATGAAGCAAGGCAGCAACAAGGTGACAGGGAGGGAATGGTGGAGGTGAGATGGTGCAGTGGAGTGGACATGATGGTGATGAGAGGGGAGAGATGGGCATCATAACAAGTCATTTCCAGCATGACTGGTTATTATGTGTGAACACAGCCACTGGTTTTGATAGCAATCAAAAAAAAGTGTGTGTGTGGGGGGGTGGTCTTTTGAAAACTCTGGTCATCTCTTTATTTGTTTTTGGCATGGAAATAAACATCCAAAAATCTGCACCATGCCATTTGAGAATTTTGGAGTGGCTCTCACTTCAAAGGCTACATAGAGTGATCTCCAGAGGGAAAGGTGGCCGGGGCGGGGGCGGGGGCTGGAAGCAGAAATAATGGCTGTAACCACATCTTCTCTCTTCTTTTTCTCCTTCCCAATGGCACACAAAGAGCTATTTCAGACATGTCCATTGGGTCCAGTGTCCATTGTCCATTGTGAGAGCAAAGTGCCCTCACCAGACAAGCTTCATGGCAGTGATGGTCATGCCAGTCCTGTTCACCAGACTTCAGATGTGTCTACTCCAGCTAAGGTTCAAGCACATTTACCAACCTCCATCGCATTCGAGCTGGAAATTTCTTACCATCCTGTACTTGGTGCAATTGAGCCTAACCTGGTCAACCAACTGAGCTAAACTTGCCAAGGGAATCAGCTTCACACCACCAGAAACAACATCATGATGATGAACACATCAACTATCTCAAACTCCTGACAGTACCAAAGGCTCTTATTGCCTTCCAACCCATTCTTCAGAACTGTCATATGCAGCTCACCACAGACAAAACTACTGTGGTGTTCTAATGGAACAATCAGGGAAGCAACAAGTTCAACTTCTTAACATCTCACTATGTACATCTGGGACTGTTGCATCAACATGGGTATCATGCTCACCTCCATCCATGTGGCTGGGATGGGCATTCTGAGAGTAGACTACGTGAATGTAGGAATATAAGAGCAGAGTACAGGAATACAAGAAGCAGGAGGCAGGAGCTTGAGGTAGAGATCCCGTCAGAATGGGTGGGTGACCTGTTGGAATGGAGGTAGAGGAACTGGACCAAGGTCAGAATGGTCAGATGATTGAGATAGTATACGAAACGAGACCATTACAATATCCACCAGGCTGTCAGACAGAGAGTCTGGATATCAGGATGGAGTATCTTTCCCTGAGCCTGAGACAGCAGGTCAGGTGTAGTTAGTAAATGTTTGAAAGTCCTGCTGGAGAGCTTCCGTATGGATGGGAACCAAGGTTGCCTTAGCCACAACAGCATTATCAAGATGGCCCATGTCCATTCCGTTCTCATCTTTGCTATGGTCCCAGTGATGAGTGGAAACAGTGGGAAGACATAGAACAAGGCTCCTGTCCAGGGCAGAAGAAAGGCATCCCTGTTTGAAAACTGTCCAATCCCAGCTCTTGAGCAGTAAGCATGCACATGGTAGGCATGTCATGAGCGGAGCCGGCTGGAGCCAGGCATCAGACTAGATGGCCCAGGAGGCCCCTTCTGACTCACTCTGTTTCTAAGTTTTGCAGGTAGCATTCATCTGTGTGGCAAACAGATCCACAGATGGGATGCCCCATGCTGAAAAGATGCCAAACTCAGGGGTTAAGTTCCCATTCGTGTGTCTGATACAGTGTCTGGCTCAAAGTATCTGCAGTCACATTGTCTATTCTGGCCATATGAATGGCTACTTCTGTGTTGGATGCATCATTCCCAAATATGAAGGATCAACCGTGTTGAGACGACAATTTTGTCCCACCTTGCTTATGTAGAAGACAGCAGTGGCATTGTGGGAGACAACCTGTACATGCTTGCCAACTAAGAGTTTTTGGAACACCAGGAGACCCTTGTAGATCGCTAAAGACTCCAGATGGTTAATATGGAGTTTCTTTTCTGGACCAGTCCAGACCCCTTACCTCTGGTAATCATCAGAGTTGGCACCCCAACTGGTGAGGGATGTATCAGTAGTCAATGTGACTGTTGATTCCATCCATTCCAAAATGGTAGTCCTGTGGCGAGGCAGGGCTCGCATATCCACCAAACAAGACTCTCACATACTCAGAGTGGTAGAGTCAACATCTTCCTCAGCAAACCATACCCTAGCCAAAATGCTTTGTTGAACCATAGTTGCAGCGGGTGCATCCATAGTCTGATGAACTAGACCATCGGGATGGTTGATGCCATGTGCCCTAGAAGCTGCTGAATTCTCCAAGCAGATGCTCTTGGGTTGATCCAGAGATCAGAAGCTGCAGCTATGAGTTTGTCCATTCTGTCTCAGGGTAGATATGCTCATGCCGACACTGAATCTAGACCGCTCCAATGTACAGGATACTCTGTACAGGGGTGAGAATAGATTTTTCCAGGTTAATGCAGAGTCCCAATTCATTATGGATACTGCAAGTGGTTTCAATGGCTTGTATCACATTCCTTTCAGTGTCTGCTATGAGAAGCCAATCATCCAGATATGGGTAAATCTGAATTCCTTGTAGACACAAGTATGCACATCCCAGAGGCATACATTTGCCATGGATGAAGCCAATTTGGAAGCAGAGAGACCAAAACAGTAGGACTTTAAATTCGTAGGCTTCAGAGGAAGTCAATTTGGAAGTGGAGTAAAAGGGAGTTGTCAAAATGGATGCTTATACAGAAGTAAGCATCCTTTAAATTGATAGCAGCAAACCAGTCCCCTTTCTTCAATAGTGGCATTATGCTTTGGAGGAAAACCATTCGAAACTTTTTAGGTATAAGAAATTGGTTTACTCCTTGCAGATCCAAAATTGGCCACTGACCATCTTTTTTTAGGAATGGTAAAATAATGCAAATAGAAACTCCAATTAGCTTCAGATAGGGTTAATATTCTTAAAATGAGTATCATAGCTTGGATTGTTTATGTGTTATGTGAAGTTTCTTTATATACACCTGGCAAATATGAGAGTTAGTGCGGTGCAGTGGTTTAAGAACATGGGTCTGGAACTCAGAAGATTTGGGTTCTAGTTCCATTCAGCCATGGAGACAAGTGGATGACTTTGGGCTAGTTAGGCTCTCAATCAAACCTACCTCATAGGGTTCTTTTTGTGGGGATAAGACTGACAGGAGGAGGAGAATTATGTAAGCCCCTCTGAGTTCTTACAAAAAGAAAAAGGCAGGATAAAAATCTAATAAATAAATAAATTCCAATAAATTTTTCTATTTTTTTCTGGGGTTCCTCTCCATCATGAATATGAAAAAGATGTAACTTTCTATTAAGAAAGAAAGGTTTGGCTTTCTTGTCTGATGAATATGTTTTCTTAAATTATCCACATGTCTCTTGGAAGTTAAAGCATGGCCAATGCCCTTTTTGACAGCTAAAAGACCAATACTGCAACACTGGAAAGATAACCATTCACTCCCTTTAATGTTCTTCCTATTATTGCATGAAAACATAATGATGTATTCAATACTAAAACAATGACAGAATCATAGAATCATAAAATATTAGAGCTGAAAGGGACCAGAGAGCCATCAAATCCAACCCCCTGCTCAGTGCAGGACTCCAAGTTAAAATATCCATCTCAGATGGCTGTTCAGTTACATCTTCAAAGCCTCTAGTGTGGGAGAGCCCAGAACCTCCCTAGGCAATTGGTTCTGTTGCCATACTGCTCTCATAGTCAGGAAACTCATCCTCATGTCCACATGGAACCTGGATTCCTGTAGCTTGAGCTCATTACTCCATGTCCTCCATTCTGGGATGATCAAGAAGAGACACTTGCCTTCCTCTTTGTGCCAGCCTTTCAAGTAGTTGGACAGTGCTATCATATCTCCCCTCAGTCTTCTCTTCCCAAGGTTAAATGTGCCCAACTCTTTCAAACTCTCCTCATAGGGCTTTGTTTCCAGTTCCTGGATCTTCTTCACTGTCCTTCTCGGAATGCTTTCCAGCTTATTTGCATCTTTCTTAAACTGTGGTGCATAGAACTGAACTCAGTATTCCAAATGAGGGCCAATTAGTACTGCATAAAGGAGAACTAGTACTTAACATGTTTTGAAAGTGATACTTTTACTGCAGCCTAAAATACCCTTTGCCCTTTTTGCGGCCACATCACATTGTTGATTCATGAACATGAATAGCTTGTGATTTACAAGATCCTTCTCATTTGCAGTATTGCTGAGCCAAGTATTGCTCCACTTGGTAGTGTCATTTGTTCCCACAGTTATAAGAAGGAAAGAATATGTGTCTATGGGCTGTATGAGCCTTGGCAGTTTCCAGTTACTGTGTTTTTTGCTCTATAAGACTCACTTTTTTCCCCCTCAAAAGTAAGGGGAAATGTCGGTGCATCTTATAGAGCGAATATGTGTGTGCAGTAAGTCTGTCAGATGTGCAGCCCATGGGGAAGCGATGGGGAATGTGCCTGTGATTATATGCTCATTTGATTCAGAATATTTTTTTTCTTGTTTTCCTCCTCTAAAAACTAGGTGCGTCTTATGGTCAGGCGAAAAATATGGTATATCACTAATCTGGGGAGACATCATACATGTCAAGGAACATCCTTTATGTCAAGGAAGGGATAGGCTACAATGAGATAGAAGGTGCTGCAGACGGGGATCTGGTACAGGTGGTCTGGGTGAAACTGAAGCCCTGACAGTGGGGGTAAGTTATCACCAACTGAGTCAAATTGAGACCCTTGGATGATGCCCTGACAGACCAGATTTGGAAGATTTCTTGCAGGAGGGACACAATAATTATGGGAGATTTCAATCTCCCATATATTAGTTGGGAGACTCACTCGATGCCGATGGCCAGGTCACGTCGCTTCCTAGATGCTATGGAGGGAGGTTTTTTCACACAAAGGCTACAAAAGGCGACGGGGCATGGGGAAATGTTCTTGACTGGCTTTTGACCAACAGGGAGGATCTGGTAAAAGAGGTGCAGATTAGGGGAGCTCTGGATACAAGGGATCACTCCATCCTTTGCTTTGAGATCAAGGGAATGGAGATGAGCAGCAGATTGAGTACTAGAAGCTGGGACTTCAAGAGGGTTGATTTTGGTCAACTGAAGGCCAGACTGGGGAAAGTCTCCTAGGAGAGGCAGAGTCTCCTGGGAGAAGGAACTGGAAGTCAAAGGAGTTTGGGAGGGGTGAATGGCACTAAAAAGGAAGAAGGTCTTGGAGGCTCAGGCCTTAATGATACTGCTGGTTAGGAAGGTGGAGAGGTAAAGGAGAGTACTACTCTGGATGCGAAAATTGGTGGTAAGAGGGGATTAGATGTAAGCTGAACCTCCATAGGAAATGGGCACTGGCGCAAGTCGACTAAGAGTATACTGGGAGGATTTGGCCCGTTGCAGAAGAATTCTTCCCAAAGCTAAGGCTGAATATGAGCTGAGACTTAAAAAGAATATCAGGAGCAACAAAAAGGGTTTACATCAACATGTAAATAGCAAGAGGAAGGAGAGACAGGCAGTAGGACTACCGTATTTTTCGCTCTATAAGACGCGCCTGACCATAAGACGCACCTAGTTTTTAGAGGAGGAAAACAAGAAAAAAAATATTCTGAATCAAATGGGCACATAATCACAGGCACATTCCCCATCACTTCCCCATGGGCTGCACATCTGACAGACTTACTGCACACACATATTCGCTCTATAAGACGCACAGACATTTCCCCTTACTTTTGAGGGGGAAAAAATGAGTCTTATAGAGCAAAAAATACGATACTTAATAAGGAAGAAGGGGATTTGGTGGCTCATGTGAAGGAACAGGTACAGATGCTAAATGATTATTTTGCCTGTGTGTTCTTCACAAAGCAGGATGCAGGAGATCTACATAGAGGGCCAGATGAGGCTGGAGATTTCGGGGCACAGATTGGAGTCACCTCACAAGAAGTCAAGGAGCTCCTCAGGGCACTGGACATTATGAAGGCACCAGGCCCAGATGGGATGCACCTGTGGATACTTAGAGAATTGGTGGGGGTTCTCTCACGTCTGCTGGCTTCCATTTTTGAGGCTCCATGAAGAATAGGTGAGGTTCCAGAGGACTGGAGGGTGACATTGTAATGGGAAAGGCCTTAAGCCACAGAAGGAGAGGCAAGGGTTAAGGGCTGAAGTAAGTCAGTCCAGCACAGGTGGCTGCTTCAAGGACGCGCAGGCACCAAGGTTGGGCTGAGGAAGGAAAACAACTGAAGGTCTGGAGATTGTCAAGGACAGACACAATCTTTCCAGAAGAGAGCAGGAAATGGCACCTATGCAGCAAATAGTCCTGATTGCTTAGGTCTTCCCGAGAGGTCAAATAGTTCAGATTATTTGATGTCACCCCTGAGAACAAAGGGTTCTGATTGCTCCGGGAGGGAATAAAAAGGAGAGCTGGAGACCAGGCTGGCACAACTCTTGAGTAGAAGGAAAGAGACCTGCCACTGGATGCCAAAGCCCCTGGAGTTTGGGACTGCTACTCTTGAGAAGGCCATTAGAAACATAGAAACAGAGTGAATCAGAAGGGGCCTCCTGGGCCATCTAGTCTGATCCTCGACTCCAGCTGGCTCCACTCACGACATGCCCACCATGTGCATATCTAGCCTATCCTTGAACACCCTCCCCAGTGGGGCCTCAACCACCTCCCGTGGAAGCCCATTCCATACCCTTGGGGTCCTAACTGTCAGGAAGTGCTTCCGGGCATCTAAATTGAACCTTGGTTCCCTGAGCTTTGCTCCACTGGAGCACATCCTACCCTCCTCTGCAGGGGAGAACAGGTCTCTACCCACCTCTGTGTGACACTCCCTAACATACCTGTATGTTGCCAACAGTTACGTACCGTGGAAAATTGTAGGTTTTTAGACTGGGTAGTGTTTGATGTTTTAGCACCTAGGGTGGTCAAATGACCCTGGGGGTGGGGGGGTGAATGTGACTGTATTCTTTTGACTGAAAGCTGCTATCCCTCTTCCCCTTTCCTGCTCCCTTCCCCTTACCTTTGTGTATTTGTAGTTGTTGCTAGCTTCTGTTCAGATGACATGTATGGTGTGGTTTAATAAAGTTCCTTTTCCCCAAGACTTGGCTTACTGTGTGCTGGTTCAGTGCAGTTTTGCTTGCTAAGGGGGGAAATTGGGCTTTCCTTGCCCTATGGACTGCTGGAGGATGGGAATTCCTGGCAGTGTTAGTGGGTGTGGTGTGCCTCATCGTTACAAGCATCAGTGGTCCCAAACCTCAAAAAGGGTAGCAGAGAAGACATGGGGAATTACTGGCTGTTTAGTCTTACATCCATACTGGGAAAGATGATGCAGAGGCTTATAATAGAGAGAGATCTAGAAACCCTAGATAGGGAAGAGAGGTTGGCAGCCATATAACATGGCTTCCACAAAATGAAGGTCCTCCCAGACAAACCTTGTGGAATTCTATGACAAGGTTTCAAAGTGGCTAGACGGAGGGGGCATGATAAATGTGGTTTAGCGGGTTTCAGCAAGACCTTTGAAAAAGTGTTGCATGACATCCTGGTTGAGAAATTGAGGAGTTTCGGCATAGGCTGATGCATTGTCTGATGGATTAGGGCATGGCTGACAGACTGAAAGCAGAGGGTAACTATTAGTGGAGATGAGTGGGGTCCCCCAGAAAGATGTCCTGGGTCCAATCCAGTTCAATCTTTTCAACAATGACCTGGGGGGCAGAGCCAGCTCAGAATGGATTCCAGATGCTAAAATCTGCACTCCTCCTGATCATGAACGAAAACATGATTAAACTATACTCAAATTAAGATTAAAAAACCCACTGGAGAAATACATAAAACGTAAGTCAATTCCTTTGTTTATCTCCTGGGAAGATTTGAAACACAGACATGCACTTAGAGTTGTTTTTGTGATCTGAAACTGCTGGGCCTAGCCCAGAGTAAGCCGTATTTTGACTGTCTACTGACTGAGAAACAGCGTTTATGTTATAAATACTCTGACCACTTATTAAAATAAGCCTAAAAACAGCTAGGGAAGCAGAGATAAAGAGAAGGTTACTTTCTTGAATTTTTTTTTTGATAAGAAGTGACTCCTCTCTCCCCCTGGGCAGCTGGAAGGCCGAGAGAGTGCCGATACAGAAAACAGTCAGACAGATCTGTAAGTAATGCAGATTAAAGCTAATTAGCATCCCAGAACTAACTTTTCTGCTACCTTGTTTATATTATAAGAAAATAACAAGCAATTTTAGGAAAAAGCAAAAAAAAAAAAAATCTAACAAGCAAGTACGATAGACAAAACAAACTATGTAATGGAATTGCATCTGAATCTGAACTGTATCTGAATTTGAGCTCCCTCTGCTGGCTAATTGTTAAATTGCAGCTGCTAATTCATTTACTGATTGAAAGTGTAATTCAATGTTGGATTGCAAATAAGATCATTAAATCCAAGAGCTCTCTCTCCACTTAGTTGGAAGTAATAGTTGTAGACTGTCCAAGCGCAGTAAAAGTACAGAAAACATGAGATCGCGATCTCAAGAACTGAAGACTGTTTGGCAAAGATCCAGGGTGAAAAAAGATTCTTCTCACAAACCTTATCCATCAGATTTACAATTAAAAAGAGTAGAGATGGGTGGAAAAAAGAAAACATTACTGGAAAAATCACCGGAAAAAGCAGCGACTTCATCAATACAATCGGATAATTCTGTTACACTTCTATAAGAAATAAGAGAAATAAAGACAAAAATAGATGCAGGATTTGATGGTATGAAAGAAGAGATGAAGAGTGATTTGAAAAAGCTGGATATTAAAATAGATAATATGGATGGAAGAATAAAAGAATCAGCTAAACAAAATCAAGAGACTCTCCAAACAATTACAGAAGTGAAAGCTCAGGTAAGAGAACAGGATAGTTAAAAAAAACAGATTATGATAGACCAGGTCTCTAAAAGTGTGATCGAGATCCGAGATAGACAACGAAGATCGAATATATGCCTTAAAGGATATCCAGAGGATGTGAAAGAGAATGAAGATAAATTGATCCAATCAATATTGGATTGGGCTAAAAGAACAAGTTGCTTACCTGTAACTGGTGTTCTTCGAGTGGCCATCTGTGCAGTCACACAACCCACCTGCCGGCCCCGCTCGGTGTCGGTGAGTGGATGCTTATCTCGGTACCGACTAATTTTTTGCCTGTCGGTACCTATCCTGCGCACCAGCTCACTCTTAGTTATCCGCATGGGGGCGCACGTTCGGTCACAAAGACTGAACAAAATGGCGGACGCTCCGCTACTTATACTCAGAGGGGGAGGGAGCGGAGCGTTCCCGCCAAAAACCGTTAGCTTGCAATCTCCGGCCTCAGGCACTGCGCAGGCGCAGTACCCATATGTGTGACTGCACAGATGGCCACTCGAAGAACACCAGTTACAGGTAAGCAACCTGTTCTTCTTTGTCGTGGCCTCTGTGCATCACACATATGGGTAGACTAACAAGCTTACCATTAAGTAGGAGGGAAGGTGTCATTTATGAAGTATTGATGAGAGTACAGTCCTTCCGAAGGAGCAGTCTCGACGAGCTCGGACATCGAGGCGGTAATGCCTGGCAAACGTGCACGGATTCGCCCAAGTAGCAGCACGACAGAAGTCGTCTAGTGGGACACCCGAAGCAAAGGCGGAGGAAGCAGCGACAGCTCTGGTAGAATGAGCCCGAGGCATGACAGGAAGATCAAGCTTGGCAAGCTGATAGGACAAGGTAATAGTCTGGACTATCCATTTTGAAAGTCTCTGTGAAGATATCGGGGAGCCCTGATCAACAGTAGCATATTTGACAAAGAGACTATTCGTGCGTCGAATGGACTCTGTTCTAGATCTGTAAAAGGCGAGGCAACGATGAACGTCCAGAGAATGCAATGAGCGTTCGAGAGGGGTTGCGGGTGACGGGAAGAAGGCAGGCAGGACAATGTCCTGTCCTAAATGGAATGGAGTTGCCACCTTTGGAAGAAAGGAAGGATCAAGCCTTAAAACCACTTTGTCCTTGAAAAAATTCAAGTACGGGGGGTCTATGCGCAGGGCACCGAGCTCGCTGGCCCGTTGGGCTGAAGTAATTGCAATAAGAAAGGCCGTCATCCATGATACCAGTCGTAGTTCAGCAGTCGCCAATGGCTCAAAGGGGGCTCTGGTCAGAGCCTGAAGGACAACCGAGAGGCTCCAAGTAGGCATCACTGGTCGTATGACAGGATTAAGATTATGAAGTCCTTTGAGGAATCTTTTAACTAGCGGATGAGAGAAAATGGAAGAGCCATCCACGAATCCCCGATGATGGGCGACCGCCGCCGTATACACTTTCACTGAAGAAGGTTTAAGTCCAGAACGATGGAGTTTGAGAAGGAAGGAAAGGATATGAGGTATAGAAGATTGCATCGGAGAAAACGAATGGGATTCGGCAAAAGTGGAAAAACGCTTCCATTTCGCTGCATAAGACCTCCGTGTGGAGGGTCTCAAAGCAGAGTCAATGATATGCTGGATGGAAGGATCCAGCGGAGTCGGATCCAATAAAGCACCTGTCGGAGCCGGCGACATAGCTGGGGACGACAAGGCAGCTTCATGAGAAGGTCCCGGAAAATCGATCGGTACCGTATGAGCAGTGGTCGGTACCGATGGAGAGGAGGAATTTATCGGATTCGCCAGGCTGTCAGTTTCAGGGATCCAAGATCAGGGTGACGAAGCGTACCGTCTTGTTGAGTGATGAGGTACAGAAGCAGGGGGAGAGGCTGGTATTCTCCGTGAGAGATAGTCAGTAGGGTGGCAAACCATGGCTGGCATGGCCACCAAGGGGTAATCAATATCCCGGACGGTCGATCCCATGCTATCTTCGCAACCGCCTTCGTTATTAGTGGAATTGGTGGGAAGGCGTAAAAATGCAGATTGGTCCACGTCAGCATAAAGGCATCCCCTAGGGATCCGAACCCAATCCCCGCCCTCAAGCAGGACTGTTCGCAAACCTTGTTCTGGTGAGTGGCGAATAGGTTCACATCTGGGAACCCCCAGCAATGAAAAAGCTGGTCGCGAGTCCGAGGATGTAGTTCCCACTCGTGGGAGACAAGCATTCGTCTGCTGAGGAGGTCTGCCTGAACATTGTGTACACCAGCTAGATGTACCGCTATCAAAGTGATACCTCGGGGGATGCACCAGTCCCAAATTTCCAGGGCAAGTTGGGCCAGGGTCGGGGACTTCGTCCCCCCTTGGTTGTTCAGATAAAAGACGGTCATGGTATTGTCCGACGTAATCTGAACAACCCGATAAAGAAGATCTTCAAAGGAGCGTATGGCATTGAAGACCACCAGAAGTTCAAAGAAGTTGATGTGCCTCGTGGATTCGAGATGACTCCACGTGCCCTGGGTGTGTAGGTGATTGCATACCGCTCCCCAACCCGAGAGGGAAGCATCGGTAGTTACTATTATTGATGGGGACGGTGGACGAAAGGGAACTCCGACAGCTAAACTGGGTCGTCTTGTCCACCATAGAAGAGAAGAAAGAACCGAGGATGGGATCCGAATCGGTTTTGACTGGGAGTCTCTCTGAGGGCGAAACAGCTTGTTGAAAATTAGCTGTAAGGGACGGAGGCGCAGCCTGGCATGTGGCACCACTGGCACTGCCGCCGCCATATGGCCGAGCAGTCTTTGAACAGATCTCGCAGGGACCGTTCCATCGCGTCGCATCCGAGTAACATGTCGAATAATTGCGTCTTGTCTGTCGTGGGGAAGGAAGGCCTTTTCCATCATCGAATCCAAGCACGCTCCGATGAAGGTGAGAACCTGCGTTGGGATAAAAGAAGATTTCTCCATATTAATACATAGGCCCAGATCGTCCAGCAAACTGCAGGTTATGCGGATGGATTCGAGGAGCCCGTCTCTAGATGGGGAAACCAGCAGCCAATCGTCCAGGTATGGATAGATATGGACACCTTGTAGGCACAGAAACGCGCAGACTGGAGCCATGCACTTGGTGAAGACCCTTGGTGCGGTAGTGAGTCCGAAGGGCAAAACCATGAATTCATACAGAGTAGATGCGACAGCAAAACAAAGGAAATGTCTATAATTCGGATGGATCGAGATATGGAAATAGGCGTCCTTCAGATCTATTGAGGCGAACCAATCCTCCTTCCGTAGCAATGGCAAGATATTTTGAAGGGTGGTCATTCGGAACTTCCTTGCCTGGATAAAGCGATTCAGGAAACGCAAGTCCAAAATAGGCCGAAGACCACCATCCCTCTTGGGGACCGTAAAATATCTGGAATAGAATCCATGAATTCCATCAAAGGAAAACAATTGGCGAATCGCTCCTTTACGAAGGAGTTTTTGTATTTCATCAAGCAGGACCGGAGAAGCCTGGGTGGTCCATACCGGGCTTGATGGAGGAACGATGTCAAATTCTATTCGATAGCCGTACTGTATGATAGACAATACCCACCGGTCAGATGTAATGGACTCCCAAATGGGAAGTCGGCTCTGCAACCAACTCCCAGATGAGAGGGGGGTGGGTATTGTTTGGGAAAAAGAATTGGTCTGCGCGTCCCGTCAACGCTGGCGTCTCTCTGTATCGAATCGCCAACGGGACTGTTGGTAGCACTGCTGTGGCTGTTGTCGGCAGCGCTGTTGTTGCGGCTGTCTCTGTTGAGGTCGTTGTCGAGACTGGAAGGATTGGCGGTAAGTAGGGCGGGACCATGGCCACTTACGTCTCGTTTGAGTTGGTAACTCCATTCGGCGCGCCGTCATCCGAGACTCATGGAGTTTCTTGAGCTTATGGTCCGTGCGGGAGTGAAATAGCCCGGACCCATCGAATAGCATCTCCTCGATTCTGCGCTTGGTCTCATCAGGAAAATGGCAGCTTCGAAGCCAAGCATGCCTGCACAAGGAGACGGCACCGATGAGAGCTCTGGAGGTCGTGTCCATATGATGTCTAGCCATAGACAATTGCTGGACGGCCACTTGCATGGCCTCCTTTATTAGGACTCCCTGGTAGTCCGGTAGGGTCGAGGCAACGTTGAGAAGGCGTTGCATCAGGAAATATTGATATCGTGCCAACGTCGCCTCATAGTTGGAAATACGCAGTCCTAATCCTGATGCCGAATAGACTCTTCTAGCCAGAGAGTCAATTTTTCTGCCTTCTTTATCTCTAGGCGTAGTATGGCCTCTGGCCTCCCTACCCTGAGAGGATTCAACGACGATGGAATTTGGCTTAGGGTGTCGGAGGAGGAAGGGGATATCCTCCTCCTGAACCCGATACATCGTTCCATACCTCCTGGATGTAGGTTGTGGGTGGGAGGCCAAGTCCCATGGCTGAATCATAGCCTCCCTGAGGGTGGTAATCAGTGGGAGGACAATTGAGGTGAACTGCTCTCCCCGGACGACGTCGTAGAACCTGTCCGTGGATGGCCCTGGACGTTGAATTGCATCGATGTCCAGGGCGTGGACGAGTCGAGCCATCAGGTCCGTAAACGAGACGTGGGACTTGTCAGGCGAAGCAGGATCCTGGGATGTAATGACGGCGTCAGAGGAGGTCGAGTCCACCTCCGAATCATCAGAATCAGCCCTATAATATGGTGGGGCTGAAGAGGAGGAGTCAGCCGGCGAGAGGGAGCGGCTGCTGTCTCGCTGGGATGGCGTCGAAGCTCTCCTCGGATCGCTCGTGAGTGGTCGGTGGCGAGGAGGTGAGAGTCGGCCCCGAGGCTCTGGGTAATAGCCAACCGACTGGGGCTCATGCCAGCGCTGATATAGCGGACGGTGCCAACCCTCCATAGGTCGATCGGCCGATCGGCTCCGTTGACGTCGAGGTGGAGAGGGGTCGATGTCCGCTAAAGCCTGGGGCATCAGTGTTGGGGACCGAGCCCGCGGGGGAGAGTCTCGTATTTCCCCCTCAGATATCGAGCCTCTTTGTAGCGGTTGAGCTGGCTCGGACGGATGGTCTGGCATTCGACGAGGGGACCCTTGTGGGGTAACCCTCATAGCCTCCTGGATCAACGGATCAGGAGGTGTCGGTACGGTAACCGGTCCCGGTACCGAAGGTGCCGACGAACCCGAGTCCCGGTGTCGTGGGCGCTCGAGCCCTTTCGGGTGCTGGGATGGCTTCGAAGGCTTATCCCTCTTAGCCTTCTTATGGCTCGTCGACTTGGAGGAGTCGAAATGCTTTCTTTTCTCCGACTTCTTCTTTGGAGAAGCAGGAGGAAGCGCAGTAGACGACGCACCTTCGTCCGAAGGGCGCTTCTGCGGAGCCATAGAGGAAGAGGTGGGCTTCGGGGCAGTCACAAGAGGGTCCGACTGCATAAGAGCCCGGTCCCAAAGAAGCCTTTTCAGCCGGTTTTCCCGGTTCTTTCTGGCTTGTTTAGAAAAAGCCAGACAGTGTGCGCACTTGTCGGTCCTATGCCCCTCTCCCAGGCAGAGGAGGCATAGGTTGTGCGAGTCGGTCAGAGACATCTTCGACCCACACTCTGCGCACTTGCGGAAGGCCGCCCACTGTGCCATCGCAGAAACAAGAAGAGAGAAGAAGACAGTATAGAGGGTAAGTATATATTTTTGTTAATTTTGTTTTTGTTTAGAGTGAAGAACGGGAATGAGAATCAAAGAAGAATAAACTGGGAACAGGAGAAGGATAAGGCAACGAGAGAATAACAACTTGCAAGAAGAAGCTAGTCGAAAAACGGTCAGAGCAAAGACGAAGCGGCACGAGGCACAGCGAACGGCAGTCGCAAAGACTGAACAAAATGGCGGACGCTCCGCTACTTATACTCAGAGGGGGAGGGAGCGGAGCGTTCCCACCAAAAACCGTTAGCTTGCAATCTCCGGCCTCAGGCACTGCGCAGGCGCAGTACCCATATGTGTGATGCACAGAGGCCACGACGAAGAACTATTTTTCCAGATGTTTCCCTTACAAGATATGATATCAATGCAATACATAGAGTTGGCCCAAGAGGACCAGGAAGAAAAATACCGAGAGACATTGTGGTTAGATTTTGGTCATATGAAAAAAAAGAACAACTAATGCGGAAATTACAGAATATGACATCAGTTATGCTGGAGTGTCATCAGATTCAAGTATTTCCGGATCTATGTAATGAGACTTTGCAATGGAGAAGAGATATGTCTCAAGTCTGTCAAATACTCCAAAAGAATTCTATAAAATATAGTTGGGGGTTCCCAATTTTTATGAAGTTTGCATATAATGGAAAATACTACAGAGCAGATACAAAGGAAGAAGCACTGGAATTACTGAAGACGCTCGGAATCATTCTGGATGAGGAATATGTTGCACAAATGCAAACATGAAAGGACATATCTACATTTTCAAGAAGGAAGACAGACGAGAGAAGAGATAGTGAGAAGGAGAAGTTGAGCATAGCAGCAGGAAGCTCATCCTTTCCATAGAGGGAGGAAGAAGAGGAGATCCAGAAGAAGAGGAGAATTATAAGGATGAAAAGAAGATTTATATGTAATAGCTATAGAATATATTGTATTAGTGTTGAAATTATTACTGAAATATAAGAGAATTTTTAGTATAGAATAAATGGGCATAGATGATTGAGGAGCGTGGAATGGGTGTCTGGGGTCTACGAAGGGAAGGCTCCTCTTCCCCCGCACCCCCACGGAAGCCCAAAGCAGCAGGGAGGAGAGAATCTCCTGAAGATGGGCACGGGGGCCTCCATACACAGTTGTGGTGGGAAATATGGTGGGGGTAGGGTTAAATTGATTTTGGTGGTTGTTATTGTTTTATTGGAGTGCTTATTTATTCACATTTGGAGACCAAAAATAACATTTAATGTATTGAAAAAATGGGATAAATACTGAAGATTGTGTCTTAGAATGTAAATGGATTGGGAGAAAAACATAAACAAACCAGAATTGAAAAATCTTTATATAAAGAAAAAGCATATGTTATATTTTTACAAGAAACGCATCAAAAGAAAGAGGAGGTAAATGAACTAAAACTACACTGGGCAGATGTATACGAGAAATCATATGGTAGTTCAAAAGCAAGAGGTGTTGCAATTATTCCTGCCAAAAGATGTGAATTTAAAATAAAAGCTACAAAAAAGAACCATTTGGGGAGATTTCTAATAATACAAGGTCCAATGTATGGACAAGAGGTGATGTCAGCTAATACATATGCACCTAATATAAATCAAAGGGAGTTCTACAACAAGGTATATAAAGAAATAGAAGAATTAAAAAAAGGATATGTGATCATGGCGGGTGATTATAATATGGTTATGGATAAAGAAAAAGATAAATCGAACCCATTAAAGTCAGATATAAAATATAAGAATACAGATTTAAGTAGATTTATTAAGGAAAACAGATTTAAAGATGTCCGGAGGGAATTAAATGGGGAACAGAAAAGTTATATATTTTATTCAAATAGAAATAAAAATTTCACAAGAATAGACTATATATTTGTAACTTCAAAAATATTGTCCAAGATAGTTGAGGCGGATATAAAAATTAAAATATCAGACCATGTAATGATAACAATGGAAATGGAAATAAAATGTGATTATAGTCAGGCAAATAGATGAAGGATAAGTTTAAGGATTTTTATAAATGAAAAGATTTTAGAAAAAATGGAAAAAGAATTAAAAGAAATATAGGAAATAAATGAAAAAGGAGGTAGTAATACAAGTGTAATATGGGATACAATGAAAGCAGCGGTAAGAGGGTTAGGAATAAAATATTCATACAATTTAAAAAAACAAAAAATATAATGAGACTAGAAGAAGAAATTAAAGAATTAGAGAAAGAATATATTAAAAGTAGAAAAAACAAAATTATGTTAGAATTAACAGCAAAAAGAAAATACAAAATATTGAATTAGAAAAAGTTCAAAGAAATCTAATTTACTTGAAAAGGGAATTTTATGAAAATAGTAATTAAAATTCCAAAATGCTGGCGAGAGCTACACAAGCCAAAAAAGCAAAAAAATTAATTGGAGTAATAAAGAATGAAAAAGGGGAAAGATATAATACGATGAAAGAAAAACTTTTAATTTTCCAAAGATTTTTTTGACAAACTATACAGGAGAAATGAAATAGTTTTGAAAGAAAGCCAAAAATATATAGAAAAGAATTTAAAGTGTAAAATTTGAGAAAAGGATAAAGAAATTATGAAAACCCAAATAAAAGAAGAGGAGATATTGGAAGTTATTAGTAAATTAAAAATAGGTAAAGCACCAGGATCTGATGGATTGGGTGCTGAATATTATAAAAATGTTAAAAAATTATTAGTCCCCAAAATGAAAATGGTATTTAATAAAATAATGGAAGGGGAAACAATTCCAAGCACTTGGAGACAATCCATGAGAATATTGATAGCAAAACCTAACAAAGACCTTACAAACTCTGGATCTTATAGACCAATATCTCTCATTAATCAAGATGCTAAGATCTTTACAGCGATATTGGGAAATAGATTGAATAAATTTATAGATAAATATATAAGAATGATCAATATGGGTTTATAAGAGGTTGACAAATGTCAGATGTGGTAAGGAGAGTATTAAATATTAACTATTGTATTGAGAAGAAAAATATAAAGGTAAGTATACTAGCATTAGATATATTTAAAGCCTTTGACTGTGTGGAATGGCCAACAATGAAGATTTTAATAGAGAAGATGGGATTTCGAGTAAAGTTTAAGAAAGTAATAAATCAATTCTATTCAGAAAATACAGCAAAAATAATTGTAAATGATGGTATTACAGAAACAATAATACTAAGCTGAGGGACAAGACAGAGTTGTCCTTTATCCCCAATATTTTTTGCTTAAATGATGGAAATATTGGCAAATGCAATTAGGAATGATACACAGAAGGAATTGGAGTACATCAGAAAACTAAAATTAATTTGTTCGCAGATGACACATTGCTAACATTTCAAGACCCAATAAATACTATAGAGAGAATATATTTACATTTAAAGGAATTTGGGAAATATAGTGGATTGCAAGTTAATTGGGAAAAATCCAAAATGATGTTATATAAACATAATAGTGAAGAAGTGGATATATTAAAAGGAAACTATAAATTAAAAATAGTAGACAATATTAGATACTTAGGAATCAATATTCCAAAAGATAGTCAAGAATTAAAGAAGAAAAACAATGAAAAGTTAAAGAAGGACATAAAAGAAAATAGGAAAATATAAAAAGGTAAAATTATCATGGTTTGGAAGAATAGCAGTAACAAAAATGAAAATTCTGCCAAAGATTAATTTTTTGCTTTGGATGATCCCAATCAGGTTTTATGATCATGAATTAAAGGAAATGCAGATATTATTGGAGGTTTATTGTAATGGAGGGAAGAGAGCAAGAATAAGTAAAGCACAAAGGTATAAATCACAAAAAAAAAAAAAGGAGGGCTGGGCATTCCAGATATTAAAAGTATTAGGTTGCAAACCAATTAAAGATAGTTCCAGATATTATAGCCCAAAATAAAGAATTAATATGGAGCAATATCAAATTAAAAGAATTAAGGGAAATAGGTGATCATTTAGAGACATATTGGTTTAAAAAGGATATTAAAAAGATCATTAAAAGAATTCAAAATCCCTTTTTAAAAAATGCGATGGAAGTATGGGAAAAATGGAGACAACAGTTAATCCCGGGAATTTCTCTGTTAGCACCAGTGCCTGAAATGGAGAAATTCCCAAAAATAGAATTAAAGGATTGGAAAACTAAATTTTAAAAAAATTACTATATTTATAGATGGGAAGACTGGAAAACTAAGATAAAAATATATTACAATTAAGGAGAATATTGCCAGAGGTTAAATAGGTTAAATTTAATTCAATTAGAAAAATGGATAAAGATGGAGGATGAATTTAAAAAGGAAGAAAGGCAATTAACAAAATTTGAAATGATCATAAAAGAATGTGAGACTGAGGAAGAATATACAAGTAAAGGAAGAATTGCCAAAATCTATAGGATATTAATGGAGTTAGGGGATCAGACAAAAAGTTTAAAATCAATTTGGGAAATGGATGTAGGTGAAATAAAAGACAAGGATTGGAAGTATATTTGGAACAGAAGAGTATATAAAATATGTCAGTTAGAATTAAAGAGCATGGATACAAGGTGATATGGAGATAGTATTTAACACCAGTTAAGTGAAATAAAATTGATGACAAATATTCTAATATATGTTGGAGATGTGGTAAAGAGATTGGAACTTATAAACATATGCGGTAGGATTGTGAAAACATACAAAAGATTTGGATTATGGTATTTAAGGAAATTGGAGAAATTTTAGATATAGACTTAGAAATGTCACTAAGAATGGTGTTATTACTGTTGATAGAAAAACAAGTTATAAATGAAGCTAAGCAAGAATTGATTGTATGTATGATAATGGCAGTTAGGCTAGTGATAGTTAAATATCAGAAACAGAATTGGGTTTTGCAAAGGCATGAATGGTATAATGAAATATGGAACATGGTAATTAATGATAAACTGATGACAGAAATAAAAATTAAAATAGGATTAATAGAAGCAAATAAATATAATGAAATCTGGGAAGATTTTGTAAAAGCAGTACTGATAGAAGGTAAAGGCTGTAAACCCAGTCAAGATTATATGAACTTCTGGAGGGAATATGGAAATAATTGAAGTATATTATATATTATTAATTGTTATAGTATGTGAATGGTGGTAGCATTGGTCTCCAGAGTGGTGGGGGCACTTTATCATTTACCTTTTATTATTGTGTTATGTTATGTTATGTTATGTTATGTTATGTTATGTTATGTTATGTTATGTTATTATTGTTATGATGTATTTATGGGGGTTTTGTCTAAAAATAAAAATAAAAAAGTGGAGGAGGGAGAAAAAAATGACCTGGAAGAGGGGTTGTCTAGTCTGATCAAATTCACAGATGATACTAAAATGGGGATGCCTGTCCAGAGTGCCTGTTCCTCAGCTGTGGCCAGAACCCCCATAACTGAGGAACAGGCACACTGGATCCAGAAGGATCTGGACAAGCTGGCCAAGTGGGCAAAGGAGAACAGGATAGCATTCAATGTGAATAAGTGCAAGGTCTTGCAGTTGGAACACAGGAGTAGGTGTCACAGGTACAGGATGGAAAACAAGTGGCTGGAGAGCAGCACTTGTGAAAGGGATCTCAGAATATTGGTCGACTGCAGGATGAACATGAGTCAGCAGTATGATGCAGTGGTTAGTAAGGCAAACCCCACAACCCCTTGGATGGATCACCAGAAGCATGGCTTCTAGATCGAGAGAGGTATTACTGCCACTCTATATGACTGTGGTGCATCCACAACTGAGTAATGTGTTCATTTCTGGCTCCACGTTACAGGAAAGATATACCACTGTAGGGCCACAAGGATGGTGGCAAGATTGTGGGTGAAGCTGTATGAGGCAAGATTGAGGGAACTGGATCTTTCAGCTTGGAGAAGAGGTGACTCCAAGGGGAAAACTGCTGAGATACACAGCTGTTACCTCAGTACACCTACCCAGCTGATTCTTGTCTTTCTTGCTTGCACATGTAACGGACATCTCTTTGGTGAGCAAGAGTGGTGGCACAGCAGAAATCTGCGGAGGAACACAGAATCCAGCCAGGCCCTACTGCTGAGCTGATTCTTGCTCCTCTTGCTCACAAGTGTAGGCTCCCTTTGACAAACAAGAAAAACAAACAGGAAAAACTGGCAAGCCATACAGCTCCAGCTCTGTGCCTCCACTCCTGTGGAAGCAGCAGCAGGACAATCAACTGAGCAGTATCAACCACCTGCCCATATCTTTAGGGCAGGACGTGTGTAGTGTGGGGAAGCCTCTGACAGTTGCACAAAACAGCAGTTGTCAGTAGTACTCTCTGTCTAGCTGCTTGTCAAGAGTGGCAACAGGAGACTCTTATCAAGTGGAGTGAAAGAATGCCAGCACTCCACACATATCTAGAGCATGCAGTGTAGACTCTACCAGGCTGGATTGGGGTGGAAAAATTCCTGGCAAACAATCTCTTGGTTTAAATGAAAAGATGAAACAACCTTTGAGAGGAAAGAAGGATTCAATGAAAGACAAGGTATGGAAAATCTATCTGTAGAGCACAGAGTTGACTGGTGCAACAAGAAGATGTGATCACCACCAGAAAAGCCACCTTTCATAACAAGAGATCAATGGTTGATCATAGCTATGGGGTTAAATGGCTTCCTTGTTAAAGCTTACAAGGCCACCAACAAGCTCCAAGCTGGGGTTAGCAATTGAGTAGGTGGGAGAGTGTTCTTTAGTTCTTTCAGAAGATCACCAGAGGAATGCTGTGTCTCATCATCATGCAGGTCTGCCATGCCAGTGGTCACTGAGGCATGCACTTCCTCATTGCACCAAGCCACTTCACCAGACTGTTGCAGCTTGCATAGGAACATCATGCCAGGCAGGGGATGGAACTTCCACTGTGGATGCCTCCTTTGCTGGCCCCACAGCAAGGGTGGCAGCCAAAGGGCAATGTATCATGAATTTAAGTGCGCGTATTGGAGCTAGTTCCAGTTCAGTTCATTTTTTTCTCTTTTTCCTTCCCCCACCCCTTGCTCCATTCCCCAAACCTTCTATATATTTTTTCTGCTTCCATTGCATACTGGATACAGCTCTGTTACCATTGGCCTACTACAGGGTCAGTATGCATAATTGTTTTTCTGGATGGTTCAGGTTTTTTTCATTCCTCCCCCCCCCCCCTTGGAAATTCGTATCTGTTAGTGAAGCAAGTTTAGGAGAACCTTATGGATCTGGAAAGGGATAAGAAGCCAAGGGATGCAGCCATTTGGGCAGTGATAGTTAGAGGGAAGGATGGCAGTGGGAGCGTAACATGCCCATGAAGAAGTTCAGATACCTAATATCTATTCCCTCTTCTAGTTCTTCAACCAAAAGTAAAGGTAACCATTTCAGCCACATCCTGGGTCTGGTGGTGCTGTTACTGAATGCTAGGTTGGTCTAAAACAAGACCTCCCTCATCCATGATTTGATTATGTATTAATGAAATCTGGGTGGAAGACTCACCAGGCTATGCCCACCTGGGTACTTGATACAGCACCAACATTGCCTGGAGGACTGGTGAGGGGGAGTGGCCTTAAGAAATCATTACTACTCTCCAGGCTTCCTGTCTTCCCAGGATTTGGTCTTGAGTGTTTGTACTAGTGTGTTGGGTTCTTGAGACAGACTGGGGATCCTGCTGGTATATTATCCACCCTATTGTACAGCAGTTTTCCTACCTGAGCTAACAGAGATAGTCTCAGACCTGGTGCTGAAAACCCCTAGAATGCTAGTTCTGAGGAACTTTTATGTCCATGCTAAGTTTGCCTTATCCAGGCAGGTTCCTTGCCTTATTCATGACTGTCATGACAACCATGTGACTGTCTCAGCATGTCATTCACTGAACACATGAAAAAGGTCACATTCTTGACCTAGTCATTTTGACAGGGCAGGAGGATGGTGGTTCTGATGTGGAGGGGATAACTTTAACCCTGTTGTCATGGTCAGATCACTTTACTGTGAGATTTAGACTGTTGGCCCCTCCCTCCACAAGGGTGGAGGAACTATTAGAATGGTCTGCCCTTGGAGACTGATGTATCCAGATGGATTCCAGAAAGCTCTGGATGAATATCCAGCTGATATGGTAGGTGCTCCTGTTGAAGCCCAGGTGACCCTGTGCAACAGGGAGATGACCTGAGAGGCTGACACAATTATACCTAAGGACCCTCTCCATTCTGGCAGAGCCCAGCGGTCTCCATCGTATACACTGGAGTTTAAGGCAATGAAGCAAGAAGGGAGATGGCTAGAGCACAAGTGGAGGGAATCTTCAGATGAGTCTGACCAATCACAACTTAAAACTCACTATCAAGTCTATACATGGTGAGAAAGCTGGCAAAAAGTAAGGTTGCTTACCTGTAACTGTTTTTCCAGTGATCATCTGTACTTTCACACATATGGGTGCTGCACCTGCACAGTGCCTATTTTTGGGAAGCTTCTCCTAGCAAAGCCTAGAACCTTCGGTGGGAGTCCTGCTCCCCTCCAAGTATAAAAAGAGTATGCTCCCGCCATTTCCCTCAGTTCACAGGGTGACCAACATTTGGCCTCGGAACCTGGCTACCATTATAGTTTAGAAGGGTATTACTACGTAACCACTGACACCAATGTGGAGCTGGCAGGTGGGTTGTATGAATGCACAGATGACCACTCAAAGAGACAGGTACAGGTAAGCAACCTTACTTTCTTCTGTGTGGTCTCTTTGCATCACACATATGTGTGACTAGCAAGCTTACCGGATATGGTGGTGGGAAGTGTTGTCATTGAAGAATGCAGGACAGCACTGTATAGTCGAAAGAGCAGTCTTGCCTTAACATCAAGTGAGCACTATTTCATGGATGTTGAAGGTAGCCACTTTACAAAGATCTTGTAAGGGGATGCTTGCATGGAGAGCTGTGGATGTTGCCCTAGCCCTGGTTGAGTGGGCTTTGGGTTGGTGCGGAAGCTGTAGTTGCATCAACTGGTAAGCTAGCTTAATTGTTTCCACAGTCTAGTGGGTCAGACATTGTGGACTGATCAGTTCACCTTTGGAACAGTAAGCATATGTTACAAACAGTCTTTTAGTCTGTCATATCGATTCAGTACAGAATCTGTAAAAGGCCGGTACATCCTTTGTACATCAAGTATATGTAGCATTGATACAACAGGTGTGGATGGTATCAGAAAGAAGGCTGGAAGCACTGTGTTCTGATTCAGAGAGTCTTCAGACTAGTCATAGCAGAATATAAATTGAATGAATGAATGGATGCACCTTTGGGAGGAAAGCGGGATCTAGTTAAAGGACTACTTTTTCCTTGTAGAAAGTAAGGTATGGAGTGTCTGCTCATAGAGCACAAAGCCCTCCAGGCCAATGTGATAGCCACAAGGAATGAGACTTTCCAAGAGAGCTCTAAATCCATGGTGGCAAGTAGTTCAAATGGGGCTCTTGTTAAGGTTTTCAAGACAACCAATAGAATTCAATTCGGTACTACAGTTCAGACAGGAGGATTCAAATTATATAATCCTACCACAAATCTTTGTGAGAGGGGATGTGAAAATACCAGCGTTCTGTTGACTGGACCTCTCATGGATGAAATGGCAGAGAGATAAACCTTGATGGAAGAGGGTTTTAAGAACCCATTCATTCAAGGAATAAAGGAACTCAAGGTTTTATTTATTGGAGCCTGAGTAGGATCAAAGGCATGTTCCCTAGTGTAATTCTTGAACATGTCCCATTTAATCAAATATGAGCATCGAGTACTTGGTTGCAGTGCTGCTTGCAGTATGAGTTGGACTTAAGGGTCTAGATCAGTCTGTCTCACTACCAAGTGATCAACCAAGCCATCAAGTAAAACATCTTCACATTGAGGTACAGAATCTTGCTCCAATTCTGCAATATTAAGTCTGGTATTTTCGGAAAGCGTGAAAGGGTGGTTGGAAAGGCAGAGCAGACTTGTGAACCAAAGTTGTCTCAGTTACCATGGGGTTATAAGAATGCAACGAGTTCTGCCCTTCCTGATTTTGGCAGTCTTGTGATTAGAGAAGTATGGAAACATATAGAACAGGGTTCTTTTCCATGGAATGAGGAAGGTGTCACTGAGGGAGCTGGGGCTGATTCTGGCTCATGAACAGTAAGCTTTGCATGCTGCATTGTCTGCCACCACAAACAAATCAATAGTCTATGTGCCCCAAACAGCAAAGATGTTACCCCTGACCTCTCAAAACAGTTCCCACTTGTGCATCTCATACAATACTTGGCTAAGGGCATCTGCTGTGGCATTCTGAACCCCTGCCAAGTGGATGGCAATTAATATTCCTGCGGGTGCACCAGTCCTATATGTGGATAGCCAACCAAGCCAGAAACATAGATCTTGTGCCACACTGCTGAGATAAAAAACTATGGTGGTGTTGTCCAAGACTACTTGTGTATCTTTGCCATTCAAGATCAGTTGGAATGAAATTAGTACCTTGCAGACCACAAGGAACGCAAGATGGTTGATATGCCATCTCCGGTCCTGTCCGGTGCATAGGCCTTGCATTTATTTTATTTATTTATTTATTTATTTAAAAATTTATAGGCCGCCCCATCGCAACAAAGCCTTGGGGCGGCTTACAGCATTATTAAAACAATATATAAAACAGTACAAAATTAAAAATAATTTATCCCACCCCCTCCGAATAAAATTTAAAATAATTTATCCCACCCCCCCACCCACCCCCCATTAAATTTAGTAATGTCTGTGGTGGGTGCCCCAACTGGTGAGGGATGTACATGATGAATTGTGAGATTTTTCATTGTCAATGTACAGTTTGAGCCTATGTAGTAGCTTGTGTGTTTTCTGGATAGAGTGCAGAAAGTTGTCTTTGAATAAGGGTAGATTTGGAAGTCTTGTAGCACAAATGGGCACAGACAACAGCCATACATTTTGCAAATATTCTTGGTGCTGTTGACAGTCTGAATGGTAGAACTCAAACCAATGATAAATCTCAAGAAATGGCAATAGTCCAGATGGATAGCAATATGAAAATATGCATTCTTTCAATCTATTGATGCAAACCAGTCCCCTTGCTGTAACAGTGACAAGGTATTTTATAGGGAGACTGTTTGGAATTTTTTGTTTGGGATAAAGTAGTTGACTCCCTGAAGGTCGAATATTGGATGGAGACCACCATCCTTCTTTGGAAAGTAAAATCTCAAAGAGAAACCATGGCATACATTGGATTGGTCCACCTGACTGATTGCTCCTTTTGCTAGTAAAGTATTAACTTCCTCCATTAGGGTTGGAGGATGAGTTGGGTGGACCATTCCAAGAGGTGATAAGGTCTCAAATTCTATCTGGTATCCATGTTGTATTATGGATAGTTCCCACCAATCTGATGTGATGGTTTTCCAATTGGAAAAATAGTCTCAGGCTATCACCAAATAGAGTTGGAACAGATCACTGGGGACTGGTTCATGCTACCTATCAGCATGGCTTCCTCTCAGCATCTAGCTTTCTTTTAGAGAGTTGTTGAAAGTGTGTGGTATTCCAGCAGTGTTTTTGGGCCATGGGTAGCTGGTATTGTTGCTGATGCCCAGGAAAACTGAATGGTGTCCTGCTATGGTAGGCTAGTATTGAGTGGGTTGGCCCCATTGCTACATACATGCTCTTGGAGGTTGAAAGGGGCCAAATCCCATCCACCTGGCTGTTGCTTTAGCTTTCTGGACGGTGTCCAGTTGCTTGTCTGTTCTGGTGTGGAAGAGCCCTTCCCCATCGAACAGCATATTCTCAATTGCAGAACGTGTCTCTTGTGGAAGTTTGGTTGTGCCTAGCTATGCATAGTTTTGGATTGCCACTGTGCCAACAAGGGTCCTCAAGTCACAGTCAACATGGTGGTGTGCTGTGCTTATTTGCTGTTTTGACAGCTGCATGGCCTTGGATATAAATACTCTGGCGAGTTCCCATTGTCATTCAGGTAGGAAGACCACCAGAGCTTCCATCCTCTGTGAAAGACCTGATACCTTCCCATCATGGCTTTGTGATTTGAGATGCGACATTCCAGGACTATGACAAAGTAAATTTGTCTTGCCATGTCCAGTCAATGGCCTTCATGATAGGTCAGAGTGGAGTGTTCCCTCTGAGGGCATCCTTGAATAGACCCTACAATTACAGAGTTTGGGCAAGAATGAAGTAGGAGAAATGGTATATCTACTTCCTGTACCATATATATGTCTTTGAGCCTTCACCAAGTCGGATGAAGTTGTGTTGGTAGCTGCCAGGGATCCCTCATGGCCTGAGATAAAGTTGGCAAGAACAGTACAGCTACCAGAAAGGAGTCTCCATTCGGACAACATCATACACAGGATCCAGAATCAGTTTGGTCAGTTGCTGGGTCTGGAGGTCAAGAGATGTTGCCATCTGAAGGAACTGCTCGGAGAACCAACCTAAATCCTCACATGGGGATCCTGGGCCCTGGGAGGAGATGACATTCTTTGGAGAAGTAGAAACTGTTTCTTCAGAAACTGGGTATGTGTCCAAATCAGAGGCATAGTCTACTGGGTCGGAAGAGATGGAGTCAACAGATGGAGGCTCTCTGCAGCACTAGATCCATGGTGAGTGTGCAGTGGTGTGGCATCCAGCTGGAGTTGGTTCCAGAACTGGCTGGTGACTGAACTGTGCTGGGGTCCAGCATTCGTGAGGCTGGGCACTGGTGGGTGGCCATGGATAATGGAACTGGCACATGTTCCCATGAATAGCCTGCATAGTAGCACTCAGTGAATGTCGCTGCCGAACCCCAATGTGCATCCCGGCTGTACGTGATAGTCAGTTCAAAATGGTCCACCAGATGGCAGGTTGAGATTGGCAACATGCCAAGCAAGATGGATTAGTAGCGTGGGTGAGACCTTGGAGGCACTATTTGTGATTCTATGTCCTGGTGTGGTATATTCACGGAAAATACAGCAGAGATGATTCAAGCAACTGGAGATCAGGATGGTGAGTCTCTTATCTCCCCTTCAGAGAAGGAGGTTGGAATGATTGGATCAGATCGTGTTTCCACAGGCTCTAGTTGGGCCAGTGCTGGAATGGCCAAAATGTCCAGCGAGGCATGGTTTGACTGCAGGGCCAGCATAGTAGTGGGAAAGACGAAGACAATGCTCTGTAGTGGTTGGAGAGTGGTGCCTCAGTTCTTTTGTGGGCTTTTCTTCGATTTTTTAGCCACTCTGGGCTCTTCCATCATCTTGTGGTGTCTATTTTATCTTTATGTTTCTTCATGCCACCACTGCTTGCCAGTTTTTTGTTCCCAAAGAAGCAGTTTTAGGTGTATCTGCCAATGCAGATGAGATGTGAGATTCCGAGGCTCCTAGGGAGGTGGAGAGGTGGTCTTGGGTTCACCAGTTATGGCCCCCATAGAAACAAGAGCTCCCGTCCACATTTCTGTCTTGAGGCGGCCAGCCCTATTTTTTTCTGGTTTGCTTCATAACTGCCTGGCAATGCAGGCATGAGTCAACTTGGTGCTCCTCCCCAAGACAAAACAGGCAAAGTGAGACTCTATCAATGGATGGCATTTTTTCCCCACACCTGACACACTTTTAAAAGCTACTCTGAAGTCTATCAAAAGTGTGAAAGGAGAAGGAAAAGAGAGAATTCCTGAGGTAAGGGTGATGACTGGAGGGGTTTGTAATATTTAATTCAATTTTTTAAAGAACAGAATAGAGATAGGTTGAATGGGAGTAAATGTGAAGGGTTTTGAAGAGAATCAAGTGATAAAGAAAAGTTGAAAGAAAAGTCTGAGAAAAATCTGACATAAGTAATGGAGAATGCAGCTAGAAATCCTGAGGCACTACAAATGGTGGTCAAAAGAGGACTGAGGGAAATGACAAGAGTCCAGCATTTTTACACTGAGGGGAGGGGGCTCCTGTCAAATTTTCTAGGCTTAGCTAGGAGAATCTTCCTGAACATAGCACTGCACAGGTGCAGCAACCATGTGTGCGATGCAAAGAGACCATGAAGAGGAATGATAATGCTTTGCCACCTGTATTGCACCTTTACAGTGGCATCCAGTTGAACTATTCCAAGTGAGTTGGGGTCTCCTGCAATCTGGTTTGTCAGATGGGATTCCAAAACACTCAGTGACTTGCTGTAATGAATTTGCTATGCACTTCAAGGAAAAAATTGCTCAGATCCTCCATGAATTGGATTTCACAGTTGTTTCAGTTTCATCTAGGTATGTTTCCAGAGCACCATCTTCTAGCTCAATTTTGACGGATGAGTTTCAATTACTGCAGCCCAAGGATGTGGATAGGGCACTTGACTCTGTCCATCTAGCACTTGCACACTTGCTTCTTACCATCATGGATCATTGGGAAATCTAAAGAGAGAGTACATCTCTGGGTCCAGGAGGCTGTTAAATCCATCTTGAAAGAAGAAATCATACCAAAGGCTTAAAGAAGGCTGTGATAAAACTTTAAAGGAGGCTGGGATAAGATCTCTCTTTAAAAAAAAGAAAAGCCTGCATCCAGAGGTAGATGCCAACTATCCCTTTTTGAGCAAGTGGTGGCCAGACAACTTGGAGGAAGTGGATTATCTGGACCCATTTCAATCAGGTTTCAGGTCTCAGGTCAGGGCAGAGACTGCCTTGGTTGCCCTGTACAATGACTTCTGTCAGGAGAGGGGCACAAAGAGTGCAACCCTGTTGATTCTTCTTCTGATTGCAAAGGCTCACTTCCACTTTGCAGCAACTTCTTGGTAGCTGGCTTCAAAGCCACCTTCAGAATGTTATTCACTCAGCCAGGAGAAGGGTATCTTTGTGCCCTAGGAACAGATTCACCACACTGTTAGATGGTGGGGTGGAGAATCCTTCCTGATCCTGAGAGATCAGGTTTAGTATCAACAGGAGCCAGATGTAGTTCCTCCCTGACATTTGTAGAAACTCAGAGAACTAAGGCTATCTTGACCACCACCATTGATCACAATGCAGTTCATGGCATCCTGTTAAATCTTCACCAATACTCTTGTTATCAGGGGAAACAAAGGTAGAGAAGGGTTCCCCATCCGGTGTAGCAGGAACACATCTCCCAGAGAGCCTCCATCCTCTCCCACCCAAGAACAGAAGCTGTTGCAGACAGCATTGCCCTGTGTGGCAAAGAGGTCTATAAATGGAATCCCCCATGTGTTGAAGACCTGGTTCAGTGTCTCTAAGTCCCTCTTCCACTTGTCCATCTGCCACTTCTTCTGCTCAACAAGTCCACTAGGATGTTGTAGATTCCAGCAACATGAATGACAAAATCCAGGTAATCTCCCTTACACTGGTTCCAGATTCAAACAGTTAACCACAGCAATGGAATTGACTGGGTGTCTCCCTGCTTGTTGATTCAGAACACCACTGTTTTATTGTCCATGGTGATCAGCACAAGGTATTTGGATAAGAAAGTTTGGAATGCCACAAGAACCTTCTGCACTGCAAGCAGCTTCAATTAGTTTATGTGCTTGTAGGCTTTGACCTTGCTCCATGTTCCTTGCATTCACAGTAAGCCACAATGGGCTCCCCATCCTAACAGGGAGGCATCCATCACGACTGTAAACAATGGCTCAGGACTGAGGAATGGCATTCCCTTGGATAGCTTTGATTGACAAGTCCACCAGATGAGACTGGAACAGAAAGAGATAGGCATCTGGAGGCACTTCTTTGTCAACTGTAGGGTGGAATGTGTGCATGAACCACACATGAAGTGGTCATATTTGGAGCATGGCCAAGGGAACTACCAGGACAGTCATCACCATGAATCCAAGAAGCTACTGAATCTGGAAAACTGTCACCACATGTCACTGGCAGAGTTTGGAGGCCAACTTGACAAGTGCTGCTGCTCTGGGTTCTGGAAGATACACTGCTGCTGTGGTGCAGTCTATGCACTCCTCAATGAAAAGAACAGAATGAGAAGGGGAGAAAACAGACTCTTTGGAATTTAAACATAAATCTAGTCCATCCAACAAAGAATACATGGTATTGATCACATGGAGCTGATTGCCTTGAGGAAGCCAGACCTGGTTGACACCACCAATAACCAGTCATCCAGATACAGGTGTTAGGAGTGAACGAGATGGCTGCCTTGAGCATTCATTCTCAAAGACCACTGGCTGGACTTCAGAGGAGTCAGTATCTGGGGAATGGGGAGAGGCTGGGAATGTGGGCTATGCGAGACACTGAGAAGAGAGAAGAGATGCTTATTTCAAGGTCAGACTCCCCAGCTGGGCATCCAGTCTCTGGGAATAACCAAGATATACAGTTGGAAGAAGTGGATTCAGAGCAGGGGAATTTCTCAGATACAGATGAGGCAGCTCTGGCTATTGATCCCATGATGCACCATTAGCAGAGAAGAACAACCTAATTAGAGGATTGGCTTGCAGATTGAAGGCATGCTTCAATCTGGAGCCTCAAGAACCAGTTCACATTATGCTTGGTAGTTCAACACTTTCTGTTCCAGAGCTGTTGAGGCATGTAGCTCCCAAGAGCATCCAGGTGCTGTCCCTCATTGTTGAAGAGTGTGGGGTATTGGTGATGTGACCTTCCTTGTGCTGACTCAATTACCAAGTTCATCTTGGGATGTTGAAATAGGAAAGTCGCATCCTTCTCCTGCATCTAGTACATCCCCTCCAATCAATTTGATGCTGGGGCCACTGTAGACAGAACCTTCCAAGACTGTTGGACCATTTGCAGGTTTTGTGGCTAGGAGATGGTGACCAGCCTTGATTCCTCAGTCCAAACAGTGTCAAAGACTTGATCCAACATCCTTCTGGTTGCAGCTGCATAGCAATACCAGGGGCATGGGCCATCTGCTGTACTTGTTCTGCAAAATGACCCATGTCCAAAAATGGGTGAAGTGGGCTCCCCAGCATCTAATGCTGCCTCTGGAGAAAAGTAGCTGGCTTTGACCAATGGAGATGTTTCAGTATCAGCCTTCTAATTCTTGGCATTCATTGGTGAGGATGGATTGAAAACTGTAGGGGCAGTAGAACTAGATCAGCATGGCAGCACAGAGATGGAGGTGGGTGACTCCAGGGACCTGTGAAATTGCAGAGATGAAGAAGTTGGCTGAGGTCTTGGTGGAGTCAGTGGGCAGTGAAAGGGTGATGCAATGCAATGAAATGCTCCTGGCCCTTGCAGTAGACTGGCCTATACCACAGATCACACACAGAGCCATGGTGGTAGATGCCCCATGGATCAAAGAACTGTCAGTCGGAATCTGGAACAGGACGGACCACCTGTTCCAGACTGATACAGGAAAATGAGAGTAATTCCTTTGGCTGTCAATTCCAAGCAGCTCCTGTGGACACTTATTTATTCATTAAACTTATATTCCACTATATTGGCCCAAGGGCCTTCCAAGCAGATTACAGTGAAATACAAACAGATCATAACAATAAAAGCTATCAATCAAAACACAAGAAGCAGACTCCCAGGGGAATGGCAACTTGATGAAGCAGCAGTGAATATTGCTGTTTTCTGTCTTATCATGTTTGGGTGATTATAAATCGCCCTGAGGGGAGTTTACCTCTCTAAATGACAGTTGAGTGTCAAGACTTTCAGTCTACAACTTTGATTACACCAAGAAGGCCTGATAAGATAGAACTGGAAAAGTTAACAAAGTCGACCCCACCCCTCCACACACTTACTCCTCCTTTTTTTCTTTTTATCCTTCTTTTAGTGTTTATTATTTCTTTTTCTATTATGACATTTTCTTTGCCAAGGGAATAACACACCAATTTGATGCAGCTTGAATTCTTAAGGCATTTTTGTTTGCATATTTTTTTAAAGGGACTCTTATTAATACACAGCATCTCATTTGCAAAGCTGTTTACTGTCTCTACTCTGGAACTAAGAATTACAAATACTGTAAACTGACCTTGGTTTGAAAACACTAGTTGGGAGAATTTTTGTGCCTAATTGTGCCTTTTGAATTGAGAAGGACAACAGCACTTTTCAGACAGCTAAGACTTGAGGCTGTGATTTTTGCTGTGATCTAGATTTTAAGGCGTTTCTGTTTCTCTGCTTGGAAAGGACTTTGAAAGGGGTATTCTTGACTTAATTTTGCAGCTGTAAACAGTTTGATATTTTTATTCAAGAACCCTGGATATTATAAATTGATCTTGGCTGAAGCTCACTGAAGTGGAAGAGATGGTTCTTTTCCCCTTCATTGCCATTTTTAAGGGAGTTGCTGGTTGTTTGAGCCAGATGATTTTTTGTTTTGATCTAAACAGACCATCTTATTTGTCTCTTGAGAAACCTGTATGCGGGTCAAGAAGCAACAGTGAGAACTGGACATGGAACTACTGATTGGTTCAAAATTGAGAAAGGAGTTCGGCAAGGCTGCATACTGTTGCCCCGCCTATTTCACTTATATGCAGAGTACATCATGTGAAAGGCAGGGCTAGATGAATCACAAATTGGAATTAAGATTGCCAAGAGAAATATCAACAACCTCAGATACACAGATGATACCACTCTCATGGCAGAAAGTGAGGAGGAACTAAAGAGCCTCTTGATGCGGGTGAAGGAGGAAAGCACAAAAGTTGGCTTGAAATTCAACATTAAGAAAACTAAGATCATGGCATCCAGTCCTCTCACTTCCTGGCAAATAGATGGGGAAGAAATGGAGGTAGTGACAGATTTTATTTTTCTGGGCTCCAAGATCACCGCAGACGGTGACTGAAGCCAAGAAATTAAAAGAGGGAGGAGTGTGACCATCCTGAACTTCTTGGGGGTGATGAACTTGTTCACCCCCCTTAAGTCCAAGATGGGCCTCAGACTCCCATCCCGTTTGGGTACTGTGAAGTTCCTGGAGTAGACACCCTTGCAGGCTGATGGAGGGACACACTCTATTGCCCTCTTATCCAGTATGGTCTGGACTTCCACCCAAAGGGTGGGGGGTGGTCTTTACGCAACCAAGGGGTGGTAGGGCATTGAATTCAATCCTATACTCCAGTTTGATGATGGAAAGGACCCAGGAATCGGAGGTAATCACCTCCGAGGCTGGAAGAAACTGTGCTAGGTGATCTGTGAAGCCGTGGGGGGGATGAAGGGGGGGCTGCCTGAACAAGGGCATCAACATCTGCGCCTGGTGTCCTGATGCTTCTGTGGGAGCCTCTGACCGGGTTGGTAGTCCCACCTTTTGTTGGCGGGGGGCGCTCTGGGGCACATGGAGTAGTCAGGGAAGAAGCAGCGGCTGGAGGCTGATGGGGTTCCCTGCCATCTCCTCTGCACTGAGTTCTGGACGAAGCCCATGCACTTGGTCAGGATATGAGCTTTATGGAGGGAGTTCATATTCTCATCAGTATGGGTATTGAAGAGGCCTTCACCATCGAAGGGCACATCCTCAATGCGGGCTCAAGTCTCGGGAAGTAGGGATGCAGAGTGCAGGCAAGTGTGGCAGCGGATGGCCACTGCCCCCATCATGGCTTTACCGGCACAGTCGACGTGGTGTCGAGCTGCCTCCAGTTGGAACCTGGAAAGTTCCTCTGCCTCAGTGTGAATGAGGCAGACTGCATCCCGTAGTTGGTTGGGGAGCTGTTCTACTATGGCACCCATCTTCTCCCACAGGAAGAGCTGGTACCTGGCCATGGTGGCCTCATAGTGGGAGACCCTGAAGCCAATCGCAGCCACAGCATAGATCTTTTTAGCCATGAAATCCAGGCGGCATCCCTCCTTGTCCACCAGAGCGGACTGGTCCCTCTGGGGGGTGCCCTGCAAAGACTCCACTATGATGGAGTTGCTCCTGGGGTGTTGGAGAAGGAGGGAGAAGGCCTTGATGGTGACCTTGTAGGCAGATTCAGCTCTGTGAGAGGTAGCCAGCAGGCCATCAGGGGCTTTCCAGGACTGTTGCGCTGTGTGGAGCAGTGCAGGCATGGCCAGTATGGACATGGTGGTGGTGTCCCCTGAGGCAAGGGTGTCATAGCGTGGATCAGCCCCGGCCTCGGGTGGTCAAGAGCCTTGGAAGCTGAGATCCTTGGCCATGCAGAGCACCAGGTCTGAGAAGCTACCCACCCACCTCTGTGGGAGAGAGAGAAGTTCTGATCTAGGGCCTGGCCATCTGGGGAGTGAATGGAGGGTGCGGGGGATGGGGAGTGTCCTGGGGTTAAGGATCAGCTCTGACCTGAGTCCTGAGAGGGCGAATGCCAGTGGCACCTGCTCCTGCTTTGGTGATCCCGGTGAGTGGCATGTGGGCATCCGCACTGAGTTGTGGGGCTGTGAGAGTGCCAGTGCTGGCAGGAGGGCCCAGTGTTGCCACGTTGCTTTATGAGTCCTCCTTGGGCCAGTGGCATTGGTGAGCACGGGGCTTGTCTGTGGACTTGGTAGCACTGCTTGATTCCCCACTGGGGGAGATCCAGCAGTGGCGGGAGGCCATGGTGTGGTGATCTCAGCTGCAAGCGTGTGTGCCCTGGGAACAGGCAAGGAGGCAGAAGAGCGGTGGCAGCAATGGCGACGCTCACAGGGAGCAGAGTCATCAGAGGAAGTAGGGCTTCGAGTGCAGTGTGGGTGCTGGGGCCTTTGTCTGGAGGCTGGGAGCCTCAGCCGGGCACAGGGAGTGCAGGCCTCTGAGGACAAAGAATCAAAGTCAGCCGGGCAGGGCTTCCTTGCGCATGGTGTTGAGAGGGGTGAGCTGGAGTGCAAGGAGGGCTCGGAGCATGGCAACGATCCTCCCCAACTCCAGCGGGAGGGCGCACCACACCTGCCAGCTCCTGGGCAGGGTGGTGTTGCCTGCAGGCATCAGGGAAGAATGAAAGTCCCTCGAGGGGATAGACATGTGGGAGGCTGTCTCCTCCTCCAGAATGCTGGCCAGGCCACATGCCAGCATCGTCTGGGGCACGGGTGGTGCTGCCAGGGCATGCGCGCCCAGGGAATCCAGGACCAGCACTGTGGGCATCATGTCCAGGGGTGCCTCAGGGTCCGGGGATCCCAGGCAGTCCTGGGTGGCCTCCGGGGCAAGGGGGGCACGATTCCTCGCAGTGTGGTGCTTCCTCCTCTTTGCTGGTGCTGCAGTACCGGAGGGGCCCTCTCCCAATGATGCTGCTCTCCTCCTGGCCCTGCGGGGCTTCGAGGGGCCTTCAGTGGGGGAGTTGTCTACCCTGGAGGGGGTGATGGTCATGAAAGCCCACTGCCATACGGGTTAGCGTTAAAAAAGCCTGCCAGCGCAGGCAGGTCTCCATGATGTGCCCCTTGCTGAGGCAGAGGAGACACTTGGAATGCCTGTCATTGGCGGGCATTTGAGCTGCACAGGAGGCACAGCGGCATGCAGCAGAGTCAGCCATGTGGCTCAAAATGGAACGCATATGGCTGAGGAAGGAGAGGAGAGAGAAAACCAGAGGGTTTTCACAGAGGGGGAGGGATAGAGAGAGTGGTGCAAGGCTTCTCTCTCTAGGTGCGGCGAGTAAAGGTGCGAAAGGAGGAAATATTTTTTTTCTTTTTCTTTTTAGGAAAGAGGAGAGAAATGAAGAAGAAAGGTAAATTGGCAAACCAGGTAAGTAGAGCAATGTGGAAGGTCTGATCCAAGATGAGCTCAAAGCACAGTCAAAAAGGAACTGAGGGACTAAGCAGGAGCCCCCGCCCCCACCTTATCCTGCCTGTGCAAGGAGAGGGCTGGGCTCCCATCCACTCCATGGCACTGAGTTTTGGAAGTTTTTTCTCCAATCAAGTGTTGCGCTCCGTGTCAAGCCTGTTGGTGTGATTGCACGGAGACCATGAAGAACTGTAGCTGGTTCTGGATGGAGATCACCGGAGCCCCCAACAACTGAAGAATGGAGAAATGGACTGATGGGGTATGTACCATGTTTCCCTGAAAATAAGACTGGGTCTTATATTTATTTTTGCTCCAAAAGACGCATTAGGGCTTATTTTCAGGTGATACCTTATTTTTTTCTTATGAAAGCCATAAGAGCCTTGCCCCAAGAGTCCTCCACAATTCCATTTTTGTACTCGATGGAATAGCTCTTTCTTTTTGCACTCGTCTTGGGGTCAAAATATTAGTCCTTTTAAATCTACCATTAAATCAAGTGTTAATTTAAGACTTACAAAACAGAAGTGGCAACACATGAGTGCATTAAGTACGTCTGTTACAACACACGACATACTGAATTATGAAACACGTCCATTCGTTATCAAGTGCACACATTATTCATGCATTGTGCCTGCACTCCGATTGGTCATTCAGCAATAAGTCTCGTGTTCATCTGTTTAACATGGGTTGTTTATCTGTTTAACCTCTCGTCCAAAGGTGCCCACTTGGGTATTTACAAATACTTAATTATAATTGATATCATCATTTATTTTAAGTATTTAAGTATTAATCTCAATAATATTATTTATTTATATTTAATTATATCTTAATATTATTTCATAATTCAATACATCTGTCATATGTTGCAACAGACATATTAAATCTGTCCGTCTGGCTGACGATCTTAACAGGGGCTTATATTACGAGCATTCTGAAAAATCATTCTAGGGCTTATTTTCCACTTAGGTCTTACTTTCAGAGAAATATGGTAGTTTAGAAGATTGTTAGAGGAATATGCAGTAAGATAAGTGGATCTGAAGTGTTTAGAAAAGATAGAGAAAGCTATGGAGGATGTGAAGTGATTGCAGGATTTGTTACTTTAAAGATTAAGGATTTATTCTGTTACATTTTTATGGAGGGTTGATGGGCAGATTTTGGAGGCTGATTGTATAGGTTGGATTTGTATTGAACTCCCTTGGCAATTTTATCTATTTCATCTTGCTCTGTTTATTATAGTTGTTTTGCTTTCAAAATAAAATTATAAAAACACAATAAGCAAAAGACAATAAAACAAAACAGTACACAGCTGAGGGCTAATCGTTTAAAACCATATAGCTCAAAACAACAAACTTGAGGGCCTGTTTAGCAAAGCCTGGAAGTGGAAGCATTGATTGTCTATATGTTCCTTACCCAAGCAGAGCAAGCAGACGAGTGCCCATCCTTTAGAGTCTGCTTAACATTCAACCTCACATACTTCTTGAATGCCTTCAAGAAGCAAGCAAGGAAGAAGAAAGATAAAGAAAAAACATATAGAAACAAGTTATAAGGCCAACTGATAGAGAAGAACACACAGAGGGTTTTTTGCTTATTTGTTATTGGCAGGTAGGTCAGAAGGGGAATGTTTCTAAGATGCTAAATTTGTCAAGAGTAAGAAGAAACAAGGAGAAAAAAATGCTCAGAAAGATCTAGTCAGAAAGAACTTTCTGAAGCACCAAAGTACAGCTTTAGGGGAAAGGCAGGAATTCCTCCCTTTTCTGTAGACGCCAGGGTAGAGGAAGAGCTCCTGCCAAAAAATTCTTAGCTATTATACCTTCTCAATAACAGTCTCCATAACAATTCAGAGCCCATATATATCATGCACAGAGACCACAAAGAACAACCTAAATTAATACTTATTAGCTCTCAGAAACAAAGACATTAGTCCTTGCTAAGTACAAGAAATGCTGAATAAGCAATATTGAGTAAACTCTTACCTTTACCCCCTTTACTTACCATATCTGTGCATCAAGAATAGGTAGCTCATACCATATAGGTTTTTTATTTAAAATATTTATTAGCCTCCTTTCAGGAAAGAGACCCCCCCTCCCCAAGGTAGTGTAAAACAATAAGCACATAGTAAAAACCAATGAGTTACTAAAAATGGTAAAAACACAATAAAAACTGCAACACCAGCAAAACATTCTAAAAACAACAAATACCAGTATACAATAAAAATTAAAACAAACAACTACAGCTCCAGCCCACTCCACTAAAAATGATCAAGGAAAAGCCAAAATAATGTAGCATATTTTCAGAGCCTTCTTAGAAGCCTACAATAATGAGGCCTGGTGGACCCCTTTGATCCACACACTCTCCTTTCTGAACCTTTCTTTTCTGCTCCCAGAAAGGTAGGTACTTCCATGTACTAGTCCCTACCTCTTTGACCGTTCACACTGATCAACCTGATCTACAGCAGACGTAACAACTGGTGTACATCCATAGTCTAGAGCCACCCTCCAAGAATAATGCTAATTTCCCCACAGTATATTGCTTTTTGCAAGCATCTGGAAGTTTTCATTCTTTTATATGCTTATCTTTGAATTATAATTGGTCTACTAAGGTACTTTCTCCCAAATAATGAATGTCCCTTTTAAATTCTTGTTTTTGTTTAGTTAATTCCTGAAGCAGCTTATGTAAGAGGACATTATCTGGGTTCCTCATTTGCCAAAGATGTGTTTCTGCCATAAATGGGTGTGTATCTTAAGAATGTGTGTGTTCTTTTGTGAAAACATTCATAGAATACATAATATTTTGTTGCATGAGCTGTAGCTTTGTTCTATGGAGACATGTATAGCATTAAACTGTGGGGCTGTAATCTGTAGTTTATTTCTGGGATTATTGAGTCCTGTTCACTTTTGCCTTTGGCCTTACTACTGCTGCAATATAGCCCCCAAGACTTCCAAAATGTAATTTTACTCTCAGGCTGAAAAAAGTTTAACAACCCTGATTTAGAGCATATACAGAGAACTGACTGAAAACAGCACTGAACACTGTCAGTTTCAGCTCTGACCTTGATGCAGTGGTTCAGAAAATGGCCTGATTCCTTTTATACTGGTTCAAATTCTGTTTACTTCAACCCAGTATTGAACACTGAGTTCAATAATAAACTTATTCTTAGGATTGCAAATATGTAGGTTGCTCCGTTCTTCAAGTGGTCCTCTCTGCATTTGCACATGTGAGCTTTGCCACAGAGCACAAGGCCTAGATCAGAAAGAAACTTCCAAAGCTAAGCATCACAAAGTGGGCTGGAGGTTCCCACCCCTTCCAGGGCCTAGGATAAAAAGGAGGGGGGGGGGCTCCCACACACTCCCTCAGTTGCCTTAGAGACCACATCATCTCCAGGCATCCAAACTGAAGGTGTGAGGTTAAGCCCTGCTCTGTGCCACCGAAACCCCACCATGTATTAGGGAGAGGGGGCATGATCTGATGACAGCTAGTGGGGTGGAGGGCAGATTGTGTGAATGCACAGATGGCCACTCAAAGAATGACAGTTTCAGGTAAACAATTTGCCTTTCTTCGTCTGTTCATCACACATGTGGGAGACTAGCAAGCTTACCCTTCGTGGATGAAGAGGCTGCTGTCATCGCTGGACAGCTGAGAGAACTACCCTGTCAAAGGCACAGTCCTGTCTTGCGAGGACATCAAGCCTGTAGTGCTGGATGAAGGTTGATGGTGTGGACAAAGTAGTAGAATTGCAGAGATTGTGGACAAGAATTCTGGCCAAGGAAGCAGTGGAGGTGGCCTGTGCTCACATGGAGTGTGTGAGGGCATGTGAGAAGGTTAAGACACACCATCTTGTATGCTAGGGAGGTGGCACTGAAGTTTCACCTGGAAAGTTTCTGGAATGAGACAGGGGCCTCCTTGTCTGACCATGATAGCAAATGAAGAGAAGGTTTGTGCAATGGAGCTGTTCTATGCATGATGTGTAGAAGGCAAGAGCTCTACAGACATCCAGCAGGTGGAGCAATGACTCAAGGGGAGTGGGTGGGCTCAGGAAGAAGGCTGGGAGAATGATGTCTTGATTCATATGGAAAGAAGAGGTGACTTTGGGTCAGAACTGTAGTCTGGATGGAGGATGGCCTTGTCCTTGTGGAAGGTGAGGGAGGAGGCTTCAACCTGCACGGCAGGCAGATGTGACTGTGATGAGAAAGGCTGTCTTCCAGGACAGGAGGTGAAGGTTAGTCATCGCCATGGGCTCAAACAGTCATCTGGTGAGGGACTGCAGGACGATGGAGAGGCTCCACTAAGGGGTACAGAGAGGTACCAGTGGAGCGATATTCTGGAGCCCAAGAAGGAACCTACACACTAGGGGGTGAGTGAACACAGAGGACCACTGAATAGGGGGTGAAAAAGTGATATTGCAGCCAGGTGGACCCAGAAGGAGGATGAGGACAGTCCTGAGCTGAAGCATGTCTGGAGGTAAGAGAGGATGTAGGAAGCAACTCTCAGAACCATTGGCAAAATGTTTCTCAATTTTTCTTCAAGAAATCATGGAGGACAGGAGAAGTGCCAGATGACTGCAGAAGGGCTAACTTCCCCATCTTCAGAAACGGGAAAAAAGATGAACCTGGGAACTATAGACCAGTTAGTCTATCCCTGGAAAAATCAATCCCTGGAAAAATTCTGAAGCAAATTATTAAAAATCCATCTGCATGTATTTTGAAGAAAATGCAGTGCCTAATAGAAGCCAATATGAATTTATCAAAAATAAATGCTGTCAAACTAATTTAATCTCAGTTTCTGACTGACTAACCTCCCAAATGGGCAGAGGCAACACTGTGGACATAATCTACCTAGACTTTAGCAAAGCTTTCAAAATAGTGCCACAAGACATTCTGCTAAACAAATTAGCAAAAAGCAGACTAGATAGAAAAACTATTAGGTGGATCCAAAATTGGCTGCTGAATCTGACACAGAGTGCTCATCAATGGTACCTTCTCATATTGGATGGAGGTAACTAGTAGGGGGCCACAGGGTTCAGTCCTGGGCCCAGTGCTCTTCAACAACTTTATTAATGGTTTAGATGAGGAAGTACAAGGAAACATAATTAAATTTGCCGATGATACAAAATAGCAAACACCCTAGAAGACAGAATGAAGATCCAATGAGAGCTTGATGAACTTGAACACAGGGTTCAAAGCAACAGAATAAGATTCAGTTGGGACAAATGCCAAGTCTTCCACCTAAGAAAAAGAAACCAAATGCATTGACACAAGATGGGGAATATGTGGCTCAACAGAAGTGAGAAAGAAAAAGTTCTCAGAGTAATTGTGGACAATAGGCTAAACACGAGCCAACAATGTGATACAGCTGCCAAAAAGGCAAATGCTATTTTGGGATGCATTAACAGAAGTATTACTTCCAAATCATGAGAAGTAGTAGTTCCTCTATACTCCTTACTAGTCAGATCTCATCTGAATACTGAGTCCAGTTCTGGGCACCAAGATTTAACTTTTCTGGGCAGAAAAGTTAGAAAGGGTTCAGAGAAGGTCAACAAAAATGATCCAGAGTTGGAAACAATGCCCTATGAGGAGAGACTAAGAACTGGGCACCTTCAGTCTTGAGAAGAGAAGACTGAGTGGGGACATGATATCTCTCTATAAGTACCTCACAGGATGTCACAAGGAGGAAAGTCAAGATCTCTTCTTGCTGATACCAGAATACAGAATGTGGAATAACCAATTCAAGTTGTGACAACCCAGATTCAGGCTAGATATCAGGAAAAGTTTCCTCCTTGTCAGAGAAATACAACAGTGGAACCAGCTGCCTATAGAGTTGGTGGGCATTCCCACACTAGAGACATTCAAAAAGAAACCGGACAGCCATCTGAGTATGATAATCTAAACTGGTATCCTCAACAACAAGGGCTTGGACCTGGGGGCCTTCATGGCCATCCAGCATCCTGCTCTCCAGCAGAAGTGGTGGCACTTGGCATTCTAAGGAGTGGTGAAGAGGTTGACTTCTGGCCACCTGGTGTAGAGGTTGTGAAGGACTGCATCATCTAGCTCCCACTCATCAGGTGTCAAAGTGGCGCAGCTCAGGGCATCTTGTCAGGCTGTTTAGGTGGCCAGCCATGTGGATGGCCATGATCAAGATGCCTCTTTCTAGGCACCACTCCCAGATGGTGAATGCAAGGTTGGATAGATGGATGAAATGGGTCCTGTCCTGTTTGTTCTGATACTACATAACAGTTGCATTGTCTGTGGTGATTTGGACATGGCAACCCTTTAGGAAGTCCTGAAAGGAGAACAGGGCTTTGTGCATGGACAGCATCTCCAGAAGGTTGATGTGCCATTGGGATTTGCACCCTGGGCACAGAGATCTCCACAGTGAGCACCCCAGCCTGTGTTTGAGGCATGAGGATGAGTTCCAGTTCTGGAGGGGAGAAGGGGAGCCCAGCTGAGAGGTTGGCTGGGGTAGACCACCAAAGGAGTGAGTGCCTGACCCTTGGGGCGGAGGGAAGAGGGTAGTGGAGTGGGGGTTGTTGTCCACAGTGAATGCTTCCATCTGGAGGTGAGCAAGGTGAACCACACACAGAAAGTGTGGTAGCCATGAAGTCCAGGAGTCTCTGTATTGTATGGGTGGTAAAGGCCAGGGTCCTGACGGTCATGACAAGGGAGGTGAGAGTCTCAATCCTTAGTTGTGGGAGGAATGCCTTCACATGTATGAAATCCAGGTGAGCCCCTATGAAGAGGAAGGACTGGGTAGGGGAGAGAACAGACTTGTCATGGTTAATGAAGAGGGGAGGGAGGAAGGGGGGGCTGCCTGGACCTGACCTTTAGCACCTGCATCTGATGTCCTGGAAATTAGGTGTGAACTTCTGATGGGGCTGGGTGTCCTGCTTCTTGTGGGGTGCAGTGTCCTAGCCTTGAAGGGACAGTCAGGGGAGGAACAAAGGCTAGCACTGAGAGGAGCCCTGTGCCCCTTATGCATTTGGTGCTGCTGTGCAAACCACATATATCTGGTGGTTGTTCTGGCCTTGTGGAGGAAGTCTATACTCTCTTTCATCCTGGCTGTGAAGAGTCCCTCCCCATCAAAGGGCATGTTGACAATGTGGGTGCAGGTCTCCTGAGCAAGGCCCACAGAGCACAGTCAGGCATAGCGATGGATTGTGATGGCTACAAACAGCACCTTCCTATCACAGTACACTTGGTCACGTGCTGCCTCTAGTTGGTACCTGGACAGCTTCTGGGTCTCTGCATGAACTAGTCTTGCCACCTCATGCTGTTTGGGTGGTAGGTGCTGTGCCAGAGGAACATCTGGTACTGGCCATGGTGGCTTCATATGTGGACACATGAAGGCCCAAGGAGGAAGCCTCATATTCCCTTCGGGCCAGGTTATCAAGAGGCTGTCACTTCCTGTCTGCTGGCACTGAGTGGTCCCACTGGTGTGTTCCATGTACAAATTCAACTATAATAGAGTTAAGCTTGAGGTTTTGGAAGGGGAGAGACTTATGTAATGCTTGATAGATCAACTCAATGGAGCATGAGGTGGTCAGTGTTACTGCAGGGGACTTCCATGACCACTGCACCATGTGGAGAAGGGCTAGAGGGAAAGGGATGGAGACAGGCGTGGAATGTTCTGCTGGCTGGGAGATGTCAAAGCCAAGGTTGTCAACCATGCAGAGAACCAGGGCACTGAAATGCCTCTTTCCCCCACTACATGAGTCCTGGTCCTGCTCCTGGGCCGGGACCTCAAGAGAGCACAAGGGGTGGGGGCAGACAAAAGAGAGCAGATCAAGTCAGGGAATAGCTTTGACTTGAGTTGGAGGATGGAGATCACTGGTGGATGAATGGCAAGGGGCCCCTGCCAGGGATCGGTGAGTAGAGCAATGACATCTCTGGAGGGCTGCAGGAACAGTGAGTGTGTGTGCTGGCTGTGTGTTCATGCAATGCTACTCAGCTGCTGGTTAGTTTGGTGGTTGGCAAGCAAAGTCAGTAGCTGGCATGGCCTGGGGGCAGTGGGCTGGGCTAGCATCAATGCTGAGAGCAGGTTGATGTCAATGGGAGCACACGTGGGCCAGCATCAGCATGGAAGGCCTCCTGGTACTAGTGCAGCTGCTGGCCCAGGGGACACGGGTCATGGGCACAACCTCACTCCTGCTCATGAGCCTGGAGATGCTGCGGTCTCCAAGAAAACTGAGGAAGTGAGAGAGCTCCCCATCCCTTCTGGGGCTTGTAAAATGGGGAGGGGGGGCTCCCACCCACTTTGTGACACTTACCTTTGGAAGTTTCTCTCCAGGTGAGCCCCTGCACTTTGTGGCAAAGCCCACATGTGTGATGCCCAGAGACCAAGATGAAGAACTGAGGCTTCTCATTATCAAATTTTAAACTGTAACTTTTTTCTCTTGGCCAGAATTTGATAACTGCAAGAAAGTTGATTGATTACTCACCAATGTCATTGATCAGCATAACTTTGGTGTTGGCAGGAATGTGCTGCTTGAAGCCCAGCTTTTGGTCATCTATTGCTGGGGGTTCATGGTGGCTCAAGGCATCCAGGTGCTTTGTGGGTGAAGTGAAGTCAAAGAGATGAAACCAACCCTCAGCACTCACTGCAACAACCAAGTTCTGACAAAAACAGTTCCTGGATCATTATGGTGTAGTAAGATAAAAAGAACAGCAATAAAATGAAAGCAACTGGCACCAACCTGAAAAGGTTGTGGGATCAATAGCAAAAGCCCCGTGTATGTAAGCACGATAAAGGCTTATTGCTTACTACAGTAAGCCCCATGCATTGTCTTTGATATGCATGCAGACACAGGATAGGGTAGCAAACTGAGCAGAATCTAGTCTTCTGAGCAGGCTAGTGTTCAGTGTCAACCTTCCATTCAACACAACATATGCATGTTTCCTCATAGTTTATCAGAAACAACGCATGTGTATTTCAGTTTATACTCTCATTTTTTCAATCCTATTTAGATTTCAATCCTGAAATGTGTAATTTTACAACAAAATTTGTAATGCGAACTTCTCATATCTTTTCTTCCACTGTCTCATCTTGAACATCTCCCTCCAGCTCCCCATTCCCATAGTTACTCTTTCTCCCCAATTCAACTCTAAAAATAGCTTCCTCTCCACTCCCAGACCCTAAATAAGCATCTTTTCTACCTTCCATACCCTCCATAGTCTTGCCTCCCATGATCTTCTATACTGACATATGTGTGTGACCTTAACACAACTACTCTCTGAAGCTCTCCTTCTCACTCAAATTTCCCCATAGCATGCTTCAGCGATTCCACCTTTTGTATTATTCAAATTCTTCCTTAAAACTCACTTTTTCCATGAACCTCCTAATTTGCATTCTCTAATGTAATTAAACCAATGTATATGTAACCAGAGCAGTCAAATATATTCTTCTTGTCTACTCATGCTTCAAACTTTCTCTCCCTTGCCTCATGTCTGTTTTCTGGATTGTAAACCCATCAGTCTATTCATTCTATATAAATGTGCATGGACTACAATAAACTAATGAAAAGCTTTCAGCTTCATCCTAAGTATGGCTACGTGAATCTAATTCTAAACTATTTCAATGGAATTTATTGCACAGTATACATAATTAGGATCAGCCCCTCTGTGTGTTTGACTAGACTCTTGCAACCTTTGTTTCCAAGATGTTCCTGTATCAGTCATGCTGGTTGAGGATGATAAGAATTATAGTCCAACATTTTTGACTTGGTCTTGACCAACAGGGAGGAGCTGATAGATGGGGTACAGATTAAGGGAACTCTGGATGCAAGTGATCACTCCATCCTTTGCTTTCTGATCAGGGGAACAAAGATGAGTGACAAGTCAAGTATTACAAGCTGGGACTTCACAAGGCCCAACTTTGGTCAACTGAAGGCCAGACTGGGGAAAGTCATGTAGGCATGTGCACATGGTAGGCATGTCATGAGCAAAGCCAACTGGAGCCGGGAGTCAGGCAAAATGGCCTGGGAGGCCTCTTCTGACTCACTTCGTTTCTATGTTTTCTATGCTTTTTCTATGTTTTTCTAAGTCTCCTGGGAAAGGGTACTGAAAAACGGAGTGGATGGTGCTAAACAGGGATGTCTTGGAAGCGCAAACCTTGACAATACCGCTGATTAGCAAGGCAGGGAGGCAAAGGAGAGCACTGCTGGGGATGAGAAGAGAAGTGGTAAGAGGGATAAGGCCTAAGAGGAACCTCCAAAGGAAATGGGCACTGGGGCAGGTAGACGAAGGGTAGACTGGGAGGAGGAGGAGGCTCATTGCAGAAGGATTCTTTGCAAGGCTTCAGCTGATTATGAGCTGAGATTTGCAAAGAATATCAAGAGCAACAAAAAGGGCTTATATCAACATGTAAATAGCAAGAGGAAGGGGAGACAGGCAGTGGAACAACTTAATGAGGAATGTGATTTGGTGGCTGATGTGAGGGAACAGGCACAGATGCTAAATGACTAATTTGCTCCTGTGTTCCCACCAAAGCAGGATGGGGGAGAGCCACATGGGGGATCAGACGAGGCTGGTGTTTTAGGGACACAGATGAGAGTCACCTCCGTAGACATTGGGGAGCTCCTCAGGGCACTGGATGTTATGAAGGCGCCACTCCCTGATGGGTTACACCCACGGGTAAAGGAGTTGGCAGTGGAACTCTCACGTCCACTGGTCTCCATTTTTGAGGGCTTGTGGAGAACGGGTGAGGTTCCAGAGGACTGGAGGGTGGTGCCAGTGGTCCCAATCTTCAAAAACAGGAGTAGAGGTGACATGGTGAATTACAGGCCAGTTAGCCTTACATTCATTGTGGGAAAGATGATGGAAAGGCTCATTATAGGAAATGCTCTGGAATCCCTAAATAGGGAAGGAAGGTTAGCAGCTATGCAACATGGCTTCCACAAAAACAGGTCCTGCCAGATGAACCTTGTGGAATTCTAGGACAAGGTTTCAAGGTGGCTAGATGGAGGGGATGCGGTCGATGTGAGTTACCTGAATTTCAGCAAGGCCTTTAACAAACTGCCCCATGATATCCTGGTTGAGAAATTGAGGAGTTTTGGGATAGACCAATGCACTGTCTGATGGATTAGAGCATGTTTGAGGGATCAAAAGCAGAGGGTAACTATTAGTGAGGAATTATCGGGATGGCAGTTGGTGATGCGCAGGGTCCCCCAGGGCTCTGTCCTGGAATCGATCCTGTTCAATCTTTTCATCAATGACCTGGAAGAGGGGATGTCCAGTCCACTGATCAAATTCACAGATGATACTAAAATGAGAGCAGTGGCCATAACTGAGGAACAGGCACTCTGGATCCAGAAGGATGCATAGTCAGAAGTGTGGCTTCTAGATGAGAGATGTATCATTGCCACTTTATATGACTGTAAAGTGCCCACAACTGGAGTACTGTGTTCAATTCTGGACCCCTCATTACAAGAGAGATATACAAGGTTAAAGTCAGTGCAGTGAAGGGTCACTAGGTTGGTGGTTGGTTTGCAGGGTAAACCATATGAGCAGAGACTGAGGGAACTGGTTCTTTTCAGCAATGAGGAGACTCAGAGGGGACCTGTTACGTAGCAACATACAGGTATGTGAGGGGGTATCATGCAGAGGTAGGTCATGACCTCTTTTCCCTTGTGGTGAAGGGCAGGACGCATTCCAATGGAGCAAAGCTCAGGGAACCAAGATTCAAGGTGGATGTCAGGAATTACTTCCTGATGGTTAGGACCACTAGCGTATGGAATGGGCTACCATGGGAGGTGGTTGAAGCCCCTTTGATGAGGTGTTCAAGGATAGGCTGGACATACACATGGTAGGCATTTCGTAAGTGGAGCCAACTAGAGCTGGGGGTCAGACTAGATGGCCCAGGAGGCCACTTCTGACTCACTGTATTTCTATGTTTCTGTCTGGGAAACCAAAGTTGGAAAAAGATCATTTATACCAGCAACATTATAAAATATATTATTTTGCTTCAATTTGACAGAAGAATCACTTGCTTAATGTTACAAGCAGAACAATGTATTCACTAAGCTACTCACTATTCACATTATCCTGTTTTTTTCCAGAGCTAGAGAAAAAGATTGATAATGTTTCACACCATACTGACACATGCATGCAAGTTTAAGTATAATGCAATATTTAACAATATTTAAAAGCAGAACAGAATTTACCTTTCCTTTATTGCATACATCCCCAACACCAACACAGGTAAGCTGGAAGAGAAAAGTCTTTATTTGGTCTAACATTTTAGAATGCAAAACCTAACTAAACAATAAGCATGATAAAAACAAAAAATCACCCATAAAACAGATAACAAAGTAACACTATAGTACTAATTTGAAACAAATTCAAAGTCTTAGACCAAAATTGCATGTATGTACAAAAAAGACTATTTAAAAAAGAACCACTTATGACTCAGACAACCCATTGTGCCAGCATTGTTCTAGGTAACTGACTTCCAATGTTCTACTTACTGGTAAACTGATTCATATTACCCTGATTTCCTTTTTTGTTATTATTTCTGTAAGATACAAATTCACAAATCATATAAAGAAAAAACACACAATACACAAAATAAAATTAAAAAAAAAAAAAAAACCAGTAGTGCAGCCCTCCATCAGACCATAGTTGCCTAGTATTTTTTCCCTTCATTTATGGCTCTTTCACAGATACCCTCTTCCCTCCAAAACTGCAATACATTCATTGGACGTTTAATACCCTCCCCTTTTATTAATACATGTTCAAAAAGCATACCCTGCATATTGTTAAAATCATTCTTCTTTACCAATCCCTTTTTTACCTTTATCTCACACATCAATTTGTCATTAACCACTATATCCCAAACTTCTTTATACCATTTAGTTAACTGGAGATCCCTTTTCTCCTTCCAATTCTTTGCTATTATCAATTTTTATTTATTTATTTTATTTATTTGTGATTTTTTTTTTTTTGTATTGTGAGCCGCCCCGAGGCTGTTGCAAGGGGCGGCATATAAATATTTAAATAAATAAATAAATAAATATGCCATCCTATTGCAAAAGCCTCAGGATGGCTTACATAAATAAAATACAAATATCAATATATAAAAATTATAACAAAATATCAACATAAAAATCAACATAAACAAATCGACCCACTCTGGCTGCAGTTAAATATATAATATTAAAAAATACAATATTAAAGCTTATTAAAATATTGATGAAATAAAAAGGTCTTAACCTGGCACCGAAAAACATATAATGATGGTGCCAGGCGGCCCTCTCCAGGGACCGCATTCCATAAATGGGGTGCCACCACAGAGAAGGTCCTCTTCCGGGTGCTCTGCCTCCTAATATCTTTCACAGAGGGTTCCCGGAGGAGGGCTTCTGCTGCCGATCTCAGGGGGTGGGACAGCAAGTAGGGAAGAAGACATTCCTTAAGGTATCCAGGTCCCAAGCCATTTAGCACCTTGAATTGAGCCCGGACTATCCAGGAGGATACCATGGTCGATGGTATCGAAAGCTGCTGAGAGATCCAGGAGAACCAACAGGGAACCAATTTTGCTGCAGATACCAAATTTATTATTAATTCTTTAATATTCCATTTCAATTTCTTTTCACAAAATATTAGCAACAATGCTATTTCAGGATCCACTTCCATTTTTAAGTTCACTATTTTACTAATCTCCTTAAAATTCATTATCCAGTATTTCTTAGTATTTTCACATTGCCACCACATATGGAAATAGGCACACATATTTCATCCACATCTCCAACATAAATTAGAATATTCATTATCCATATAAAATAATTTAACTGGCACCACAGACCATTTCCATACTAATTTATAAAAGTTTTCCTTAATTCTAATTGACATACTTTTTAATATTCTGTTATCCCATATTTTTCCCCAATCATCCTTGTCTGTATCATTCCCTAAACCCATTTCTCGTGAAATTTTAAAAAGATCATATATATCCTCCTTGTATAATAAAATCTTATATACCTCCCTTATGGTCCCCCTTGTTTGCATTTCACCTTGTGTCTCCCTATTTAGCACAATCTCCTCAAATTTAGTAAGGGCTCTACATTTAAAATTTGCTGCAACCATTCTCTAGTTCATTGTTCCAATTGCAAAACATTAAACCAAGTTAATTTTCCTTTTTCAAGTAATGCCATTATCCTCTCCTTATTATCCACTTTCTCCATCCAATCTTTCACCCTAAATATTTTTCTTTTAATACCTTTCTTAAACTATCTCTCAGATTTTCTGGAAATCCTCTCATCTCTGTAACTGGAGTTACTGGTGAGGCGATTGGCATAAATTTTCCCTATACTTCTCCCAAATTCATCCTTTTTACAGTCCTTTTATCATCTTGTTTAAAAAGAATGTTTAAAAAATTGTTTAAACAATTTCCTCTTGTTCCAACTCTGCTCATATAATCTCATCTGGTTGTAAAATAATATTTAGGGGGGATTCTGACTTAATATTTGATATACATCTTAATTAAGTCACTTTATAATATAATTTAATATTCACAATACTTAGTCCGCCCTATTTTTATGATTTATACCATCTTTTCTTACTAATCCTTGCTTTCTGATCTCCACTACAGAATTTATTAATCATACTTTGTTAATCTTTCAACTCTTTCCTTAATAGCCTAATTGGCAACAGCCCCCACACCCCACCACCAAAGAGTAAATTTAGGTAAAATTTTCATTTTACAAACCACTATTCTCCCAAACTAACATAATCCTATTTTACTAAATTGCTGCAGTTTCTTATTTATTTCAGATTTTAATATAACAAAACCAGCCTGATCCACCTTAATGTATTTATCAATAAAATTATTCATTCTTTTTGCAAGTATTGATGTAAAAAAAATTAGCTTCTTTATTTATCAAAGATATAGCTCTGCATGCTCCAGGATCTGCTAAATCTTTATTAGGTTTTGGTATCAAAGCTATTGAAGAATCTTTCCAAGTTGCCGGAATTTTTCCATCCTCCAAAATGCTATTAAAAAGAGATTTTAATTTTGGTATCAGCAACTTTCTAAATAACTTGTAAAACTCTGGTCCTAACCCATCTATGTCTGGAATTTTTCCTGTTTTTAAATTATTAATAACCTCTTCTATCTCTTCTTCTCTAACCACCAGTTCCATTAGATCTCTATCTTCCTTCTGCAATTTATTCCTAACATTCCTTTCTCTATATGATCTAATTTTATCTACTGGGACCTTCCCAGGAGAGTTTAACTTCGAATAAAATCTATGAAATATTCCTAACTTCTCTTTTGTCAAATTACAATGTTTACCCTTTTCATCTTTAACTATTCCTATTCCATTTTTACTTTTCTTTTGTTGGGTAGCTCTAGGCAACATTTTTGAATTCTTATTACTAAATTCAAAAAAATCCCTTTTCAAATATATCTGTGTTCTTTCTAGTTCTCTCTTCCGCAGCTCTTTCCTTTCACTTGTATTTCCACCAAAAATTTAATATCCCTCTCATTTATATACATCTTTTCCAAATCTCTTATTTCACCGTCTTTTTCATGTATTTAGCCCTTTGTCTTTTAAAACTACAAGCTTCCCTAACGCTTACTGCCCTTGCAACAGCCTTCATTGTATCCCATACTAGGTTTTGTTCACTCCCCTCTCTATCATTAAACTCTCATATTCTTTCAATGTTTTATTTTATCTATTATATATGTTGTAAAATATTCCAACTTTTAACCTCTTCATAATTACATTTGATTTTTAAATCCATATTTATTATGCACCATCCATAATTTTTATCAGGCCTATATCTGAGTCACATACTGAAGAGAAAAGGTTTTTTGGTACAAATAATCAATCCTAGAATAAGATCTATGAACCACCAAGTAAAAAGTAAACCTTTCACCTCCCTTCATCTCTCATCATACATCTTTTAAACCATTATTATTTATCATTCTATTTAATAATGTATTACTACATCTTGTTTCCTTTATAATAAGATTTAATATATCCTTATTTTCATCCATTACCATATTCTAATCTCCTTCCATTATTATAAATCCTTTTCTAATAATTTCTAACTGCATTAACTATTTTTATCTGATCGGTATTTCATACATAAATATTAACTAGTGTACAATCTTCTTTCATTACATTTTGTAATATCAGATATTTACCTTTCACATACATTTAAAGTGCTTTAATTTTAAACTAGCTTTCTTGGAGATAATAAATTGTCACACTTCTAGATTTTGAACTCCCATATGCTTTTTCATAGATCTCAGACCATGAAAATCTTAACTAATCAACATTTATATAAGGAATCATTTCTTTAATCCACTAATAATATCATTTTTCAGTTTCTTTTCTTCTGATACAACTTGCTCTGGAAGATTTTTAATTCGAATATTCAATCTGCAATATGAATCCTGCAAGGATATAACTTCTTTATCTAATTCAGATATTTGTATTGCCTGATGATCTACCTGTGATGTCTTAGCTAGCACTGCTTTCTTCTTGAAGTCTCTTGAACACATTCAATATTTTTCCTCCAATCTCAAGTAAAGCTTGTTATTATACTCTTTAATATGAGCAAAAATATTTTGAATTCTACATTCTCCCTCATCATTCAAAGCTTAAGTTCTCCATTCATTGATTATTCTCTTCCAGTATTTTCTTAAGAGATTCCATCATCTTTTCCTTCTCACTTTCCCTCATATCTTCACATCCTCTTTGAACTTATTCCTTCTTGTTGCCTCCATCTGCTTCTGTTTACCAGCTTGTGAGATATTAGAGAAATTAAGATCAGACAGCCTGATAAATTTAGGTACTGGTTGAAGGTTCTGTGGGTTTATGCTTCCACTAGATGGCACACATCTTCTAACAGGAGCTTCTTGTCCAGGAAAGAGGACAATCTAGTGATGAGACACACCCATTTCTTAAAGAATCATTCCTTCCTTCCCAAAATCCATGCAAAGACTTTTCTGTAGACTTATAAAGCATAGACTGATCATCCGAAATTCTCTGGTGCACTCCAGTATCCAACATAAATGTGTAATACGATCTCTAGTGCCTCTTCCTTTTCAGAATCCAGCTTGATCAGGCATTTCTTAATCCATAAGGTAATATTCTTTGTTGCAACACTCTGAATACCACATTGCTAGCATGGAAAATTATGGTTGCTGAACTCTTTTGCATCTCCTTTCATGGGGATTGGAGTGTTTATTTAATGTTTCCAATCTATGGGCCTTTGTCTTTCTCACATTTGCTGGATATTCTTATAAGGATTTGGGCTGATTCATTTCCTGAAGTTTGGAATACTTCACTTGGTATGCTATCTATTGGAATCTGAGTGCCTTATTCTTTCCAAGTGCTATCAAAGCAGCTTTGGCTTCATGTTCTAATACTACAGGCTCCTTTTCATAAGGTTCCTATGAAACACTTTAAAGTAGTTTGCCATCCTTTTATCTCTTCAGTATGGTTTTCTGTACATTCTTTCCACCGTCTCTTTATTTTATCCTGGTCAAAGATTATGTTCCCTTGTTCATTTTTAGCATTCCTAATTTAGGTTTGAATTTCCCTTTGATTGCATTGATCTTCTGGAAGATATCTCTAGTTTTTCCTCTTTTATGGCTCTCTTCTATTTCTTTGCACAGGTCATTGTAATAGAACTTTTTTTTAACAAGTTTTATTCTAAGTAAACCTAACACAAGAAAAAAACTAAAAACAGCATCAATCATCGGAAACATCGGACCTACTGGGTCAGCCCCCCACATTTTTTCTCTTTATGTTAAATTATAAACATATTTAAATCTATGCAAAGCCCTGTTTCTCTAGTCAATGATAAAAAAAGTCCTAAGTTTGATAGAAGTCAGTATATTCTTTCTCCTTCAATGACAAAGTCGGTCCATCCATTTCTGCACAGTCCAAGATCTTTTTTAAAATCAATTCGTCGGTAGGTGGCTCTTCACTCTTCCAGTGTTGGGCAAATGTGATCCTCGCCGCAGTGATCACATGTACAGTCAAATACATTGCTTGTTTGCTAACATCATCAGGTATAATACCTAATAAGAAAACTTCAGGTTTAAATGCCAAAGATTTTTGTAACATTTCCTCAAGCCATTTATGTATTTTAATCCAATATTTTTTCGCCTTATCACAGGTCCACCACATATGTTAAAAAGTACCCAGTTTATGTTTACATTTCCAACATCCATTTGACATATTTGGAAACATCTTAGCTAATCTATTTGGTGACAGATACCATCTATTAAACATTTTATACAGGTTTTCTTTATAGGAAGTTGCTAGTGTTACTTTAATATTTCTTTCCCACAGCTTTTGTCATTTTTCTAATTCAATATTATATCCAAAGTTTTGTGCCCACGTTATCATAGTTTCCTTAACCTGTTCATCTTCCATTCTCTTATCTAGTAAGAAGTTATATCTTTTAATACTTTTCTCATCTGATTTAAAAATCACCTGATCAAATGCTGTTAAGTCCTTATAGAAGCCCCACATTCTACAGTCTTGAGCATATCTCGATTGTATCTGCACCTTATGCCACCAAGAAATATTAATTCCTTGTTCATGTATTTCTTGATTCAATTTCAATCCTCCATCATTATCCAAAATATCATCATATCTTACAATCGTTTCAAAATTCAATGCATTTGGATATACAAGCGCTTCCGTAGGTGAAAGCCATCTTGGTAATTTATTATACAGTTTTGTCTTTAACTTTTCCCACACCGACATTAATGATTTCCTAATGTAATGATTTAAAAAACAACCATGTGCCTTACACTTTTCATACCACATATAAGCATGCCAACCCATTTGCAGATCATGCCCTTCAAGATATAAGATTCTCTTATTTCTTAAAGTTATCCATTCTTTTTACCACATTAAAACAGAAGCTTGATAATACAACATCCAACTGGGAAGACCAAAACCCCCATTCTCTTTAGCCTCCTGCAGCATTTTTAATTTAATCCTTGGTTTCTTCTTTTTCCATATAAATCTCAAGATTTGAGAATTTAAATCATCAAAAAAAATTATCAATTTTTATGGGAATCATTTGAAATAAAAACAAAAGCTTTGGTAATATATTCATTTTAACTAGTGCTATTCTTCCTAGCAAAGATAAATTGCAAATTAGCCCATTTTTCCAAATCACTCTTAATTTCTTTAAATAGTTTATCACAATTGTCTTCTTTCAGAGTGGTACACTTAGCAGTAAGAAAAATTCCCAAATATTTAACCTTTTTGACAATTTGAAGATTTACTTGTTCCACCAGAGTTTTTCTCTGCTCCTGTGTGAGATTTTTTACTAACAATTTCATCTTTTCTCTGTTTATTTTCATCCCAGTAACTTCACCATACTCTTCAATTCTTTGTAGGCATTTAAGCATTGTTATTAAGGGTTCCTCAGTTATAAAAACTAGGTCATCTGCAAATGCTTGCAATTTATAGCTTTCATCTCTAATTCTGGTGCATTAGCCACCTAAACATGATCTCTTTCTTAATCAGTTTTGTGGTAAGGAATAAGTATTTCTTTCATCCTTCTCTAATCCTCCATGGTATTTGTTTCAAAACAGTCACCTCGTGATCATCAACCTTTAGAGGTTTATCATGTACAGCCCTCAAGACATTATCTCTTACAGACCTTTGGAGAGCAGCACTTGTGAAAGGGACCTCGGGGTACTGGTTGACCGCAGGCTAAACATGAGTCAGCAGTGTGATGCAGTGGTCAAGAGGGCGAATGCCCCCTTGGTTGCATAGCCAGAAGTGTGGCTTCTAGATCAAGAGAGGTATTACTACCACTCTACATGACTCTGGTGCGCCCGCAACTGGAGTATTGTGTTCAGTTTTGGGCCCCTCATTACAGAAAGGATATAGCCAGGTTGGAGTCAGTGCAGCGTAGGGCCACAAGGATGGTGGCTGGTTTGCAGGGGATGCCGTATGAGGCGAGACTGAGGGAACTGGGTCTCTTCAGCCTGGAGAAGAGGAGACTCAGAGGGGATATGTTGGCAACATACAGGTATGTGAGGGGGTGTCACATGGAGATGGGGAGAGGCCTGTTCTCCCCTGCAGAGGAAGGCAGGACGCGCTCCAATGGAGCAAAGCTCAGGGAGCCAAGGTTCAATTTGGATGCCAGGAAGCACTTCCTGACAGTTAGGACCCCGAGGGCGTGGAATGGGCTTCCACGGGAGGTCGTTGAGGCCCCATCGGTGAGGGTGTTCAAAGATAGGCTGGACATGCACATGGTGGGCATGTCATGAGCGGAGCCGGCTGGTGCCGGAGGTCAGACTAGATGGCCCAGGAGGCCCCTTCTGACTCGCTCTGTTTCTATGTTTCTATGTTTTTGCACATTTAACATGAACTTCCCTAGGAAGTTTGTGTTTCCTAGCATAACTTGAATTCACCCTATAAACAAGGTCAATATTTGTATCCACCTCTTCGTTTTCCAGATCCAACACCTCTCCCAGCATAGCAATTATTAATTCCCTTAAGTCCTCATTCTTTCCCTCGGGTATGTTCTGGAATCTTAGATAATTGGATGCCTTTTCCATCTCTAAGGAGTGAGTCCCATTAAAACAAACAAAACAAAACATTTGTTTTAATAATTGTGTTTCTTTGTCTACTGTTTCATTTTTTTCATGGGCTTGTATTTTTTGTGTATTCTGTTCAATTTTAAGTTGAACATCTGTCAGTTGGTTTGATACATCCTTAACAGAGCTATCCAATTTGTCAATATGTTCTCTTTGTTCAGTTGCTATGCTCGTCTGCTCTAAGCTTAATTTTAATATAGAGTTTTGCATAGCCTCTTGGGATGCTTGCATAGATGTTAGAGATGTTGTATCGCCAAAAGAGTCATTTGTAAATCTTTTTGGTATTTTTCGGCATCTGCAGCTTTGGACTGGTGAGTTGGACTCTGGGCAGCTGATGAAGGTGCTGAAGAGGAGGAAGGGTGTGTTTTTTTCATAGTGATGGTAGTTTTTTGCTAATAATTACAAATTGACAACAGAAAAAAGAAAGAAAGAAAAAACTCCAAGGGAAAAGGGAAAGGAGAAGGCTTATTTGATACACAGAGTATCTGTTATAAATCAAATGGCCACAAGGTGGCAGCAAACAGTTATCTTGCTTGCTTGTCTTTATGTGACGTAATAAAAAAGACAATGAAGAAAGCAAAAAAAGATGTCCGGCCAGCGAGGTAACAAAACAAAAGTTGTTTTTCTATCACTTAATCTACAATAGTTTTTTATTTTAATTCTTCACCCTTGGGGAGATTAAAAAAAACCTTTCTTTTCCAGCCTCATATTTTCCAGATCTCAGTTCCTCTCCGCTAGATTAGCTGCCGCTTAAACTCTGCGAGGGGAGGGGGAATTCCTCCCTCCGTCAAAAGAACTTTTCTTTTTTCTTTATCCCGATTAGTATTTGCTTCAAGTTCTTTCACGGGTAGTATTTGAAAAGGTAGAAATGCTCACCCAGCAGGTCCAATGCACTTCAAGCTGTTGTTCTATGCTATATCCAGTTGCCTACGGCTTGCAGGGAGCAGATCTCTCCCTTGTGTTGTTCGATTGAGAAAATCCCGAGTTTCTCCCAGTAAATGTGGAGAAGTATGCTCGGGCTTCTGTTCCCTGCCCCAACAGGGCTTGGATGAGCCTCTCACAGCTCACTGTCGAACAAGATACCGGCGTGATTTACGGGAGCCCCCGTTCTTCACAGCCGTCTCACCACGACACCAACCGGAAGTCTGTAATAGAAGTTTGTATCTCTTCATGATAGTAGCTGAAAAGTTAGATTCAGGATTCTGTTCCTATTTCTACATGGCCCTGGAGGCCCCTTCTGACTCACTCTGTTTCTATGTTTCTGTCACCTTTTGATACACAGAAACAGAGAAACAGAGTGAGTCAGAAGAGGCCTCCCGGGCCATCTAGCCTGACCCCCGGCTCCAGCGGGCTCCGCTCATGATATGCCCACCATGTGCATGTCCAGCCTATCTTTGAACACCCTCACCGATGGGGCCTCAACGACCTCCCGTGGAAGCCCATTCCACGCCCTCGGGGTCCTAACTGTCAGGAAGTGCTTCCTGGCATCCAAATTGAACCTTGGCTCCCTGAGCTTTGCTCCATTGGAGCGCGTCCTGCCTTCCTCTGCAGGGGAGAACAGGTCTCTACCCCTCTACCCATCTGCATGTGACCCCCCCTCACATACCTGTATGTTGCCAACATATCCCCTCTGAGTCTCCTCTTCCCCAAGCTGAAGAGACCCAGTTCCCTCAGTCTTGCCTCATACGGCATCCCCTGCAAACCAGCCACCATCCTTGTGGCCCTATGCTGCACTGACTCCAACCTGGCTATATCCTTTCTGTAATGAGGGGCCCAAAACTGAACACAATACTCCAGTTGCGGGTGCACCAGAGTCATGTAGAGTGGTAGTAATACCTCTCTCAATCTAGAAGCCACACTTCTGCCTATGCAACCAAGGGTGGCATTCGCCCTCTTGACCACCGCATCACACTGCTGACTCATGTTTAGCCTGCGGTCAATCAGTCCCCCAAGATCTCTTTCACAAGTGCTGCTTTCCAGCCACTTGTCCCCTATCCTGTACTTATGACACCCATTCCTATGCCCCAAGTGCAAGACCTTGCACTTATCCACATTGAATGCCATCCCGTTATCTCCTTCCCACTTCCATAGTCTGTCCAGATCCTTTTGGATCTGGAATACCTGCTCCTCAGTTGTGGCCGCTGCCCCAGTTTTAGTATCATCTACGAATTTGATCAGCAGACTGTTCACCCCTTCTTCCATGTCATTGATGAAAAGATTAAACAGGATTGGCCCCAGGACAGAGCCCTGGGGGACTCCGCTTGTCACTGGCCACCAACCCGATGATTCCCCACTAATGGTTACCCTCTGCTTTCGGTCAACCATGTCCTAATCCATCAGACAGTGCACTGGTCTATCCCAGAACTCCTCAGTTTTTCAACCAGGATATCAAGGGGCACTTTGTCAAAGGCCTTGCTGAAATCCAGGTAAACCCTCCATCCCCTCCATCTAGCCATCTCGAAACCCTGTCATAGAATTCCACAAGGTTTGTCTGGCAGGACCTGTTTTTGCGGAAGTCGTGTTGTGTGGCTGCCAGCCTCCCTTCCCTATCTAGCATCACTAGATCTCTCACTATTATGAGCCTTTCCATTGTTTTTCCTGCAATAGACATAAAGCTACTCGCCTGCTGTCACAGGGTCAGGAAGATGGAGAACATCACACCCTCCCTGCTCCATCACGTCCATTAGCAGGATCCAGACTAAATGAAAATTTGAAGAGTTTATTGAAGATGTGAGAACAACCAGTTTCAACAGCTCAAGTACATGTCAGCAGATGGGCAAAAGAGTCCCTAATTCACATTATTATGCAGTAGCCCTGACACAGTCATGGTATGGAGCTGCTTCTTCTTAGCAAGCAGTCCCATCCACCAGATTCACTGAGAGAATTAGCAAGACTACAACCTGGGGCACTTGCTGGTTTCTCCTAATGCTATTCATCTCATCTGGCTGCCCCAATGCCTCTTAATTCTGACTCCCAGTCCTCTGGGTTTTTCAATTTGCAATCCCTCCAGAGGTTTTCCCACCTTGCCTGGGATGGGGGAGCAAAGGTGGCTGCCACTGGTTCATCTCTTCCTGGTTCATTGGACAGAGAGAAAATGAATCCCAAACTGTTTCTGCAAGCACCAAGTGTCCTGGTGCCTGGCTGACTCAAGAGCAAGGTTCTTCTGCTTACCCCGTTCTTCTCAGCAAATTCATCTATTGCCGCCACCATTATCATGATTCCTCTTGGGCATGTATCCCCTGCCCTTAAGCAATAGGCTCCTTTTATCCCTCTCTCCTCATCCCACCCATGCTAGTCCATCCAGGTGTTGTTCATTAAGGTTGGTGTGGGGAAACTGATCACATGCAAAGGTGTCTGACCACCCTTGAATTGATTGCGTCATTTGTGCAGTATCCCCCCTACAAGGACTGCAAGGGGGGGCTCATGAGCTGTCACCGCTGACCATTCCAATAGAAACAGCTCACTGGGCATCTGGTGAGAGGTAGCAAGCCCCGCTGACCCTTCACAGCCATCCTTAGCAACTTCGTTTCTGTCATCGAGCTAGGCTTTTCCTTTTTGCTACAGGAATTGTCTTTTGGCATCATTCCCTAATAATCTCTCTAGTTTCAGTCCACAGTTTTTCTGGCTCACAGTCAATCAAAGTGAGTAATACAAACCTGTCTTTTCCATGGAGTTTAAATTCCTCAGGGATGTTACTGAAATTGTATTCTAGCACTATATTTCTCTGGGGATTTTTTCAGCTTTACTCTGACTTTAGAAATTGAAAATTCATGACAGTTTGGTTCAGGCCTTGTCTTGGTAGCAGGACTACAGCTTCTCCAACTCCTGTTTTCAATCACACAGTCTATTTATTTTCTGTATTGGCCATCCAGTGATGTCTATGCATAAAGTTGCCTAACTGGTTGCTTGAAGTATGCATTTGTGATAAACAAATTGTTAGTTTCACAGAATTCTATGAGTCATTCTCCCACTTGAATTTTGATCCCTAGGTCAATTTTTCCTTCCCCAATTGATTCTGTTGTGCTTTTCACTTTTATGTTCTAGGACTAGCAGCATGTTTTGGTGTTTTATCAAGTACCTCTTGAACACCTGCATGGAAATAGTATGCATTTGGAGGGGCATAAAGATTTCACATGACTTTTCACCTTAGAAATGCCTCGCAGCTCATCCAAATTTGTAATGCCTGAAAATGTTTCAGCTCACAAGCTGAGTTCCATTGTGCAGAAACTCTTGGAAGATGCATTTCAGTGGTGGGTGGGACTGGAGGCATAAGAGGTGGGACAAAACAACAAAAACACTACCATATATTAGCTTAAATTTCTTTTCACAGGTAATTAAGTATCAGGAGAGGCTTTTGAACTGGAGCAAGAAAAGAAAGTCAACTGACAATGATAAAATCTGGCACCCAGTAGGGAAGCTTCACTCTACTGTGAAACACTGAAGAATATCAAAACTCATGACTGGCTGGCATATTGCAAACATATATTTTCATCTAGCAAATTATCAATCTGGCCTTCAACTTATCAGTGGGATGAACTAAAAAGGAACTATTTAATCATGCTTTAATAATTTAATGAAGAGTTATAAGAAATATCACAACATGCTCATGTCACTGTGGGTCTGTAACTTCACTTACTTTCAGACTAAGTAAATGTGCAAACATAATTTGATCCAAGTGGTCAGCTGAGCTGACACAGGCATCTTTATCATAGAGCAGGTATAGTCCACTGTTTTGTCCCTAAGAGGCATTTGCCAGTGCCTAGAGCCAGCACTGGTGCAGCCAGAGTTGGTATCCCCTTGCCAACCACATACACATTTATGGGGAGAATTTGTAGGGATGTAAGAACACATAAGGGACTGCAGGTGGTGCAGTGGTTTAAACCGCTGTGCTGCTGGGCTGGCTGATTGAAAGGTCACCGGTTTGAATCTGCACAATGGGGTGAGTTCCTGTTGCTCTGTCCCACCTCCTGCCAACCTTGCAGTTCAAAAGCATGCAAATACAAGTAGATAAAAAGGTACCACTTCGGTGGGCAGGTAACAGCATTCAGTGCACTTCAGTGTTTAGTCATGCCGGCCACATGACCACAGAGACAGTCTGTGGACAAACGCTGGCTCCCTCAGCTAGGAAACAGAGATAAGCACCACCCCCTAGAGTCAGGCATGACTGGACTTAACATCAAGGGTGAAACCTTTAACTTTACTTTACCTTTAAGAACACATAATACATGACTCAACAGAACTGAAAAAGATGTTGGAGTTATTGTGGACAACAATAAGTATGAGCCAACAGTGCAAAGCAACTGCAAAAGGGGCAACTGCTATAGAGGTATTACATCCAAACCACAAGTAGTTCCCCTATTCTCTTAGTAGTCAGACCTCATCCAGGATACTGCATCCAGTTCTGGGCATCAAGATATAAGGAAGATCCAGAAAAATCAGAAAGCGTCCAGAGGAGGGCAACAAAAATGATCCAGGGTTTGGAAACACTGGCCTATGAGAAGAGACTGAGATAATTGGGCATGTTCAGCCCTGAGAAGAGAAGACTGAGGGGGTACATATCCCTCTGTGTTGTTGTTGTTGCTAGTTGCGAAGTCACGTCCAACCCATCGCGATCCCATGGACAACATTCCTCCAGGCCTTCCTGTTGTCCTCCATCCCCCTGAGTCCACTTAAGCTCACACCAACTGCTTCAGTGACTCCATCTCACCACCTCATTCTCTGCCATCCCCTTCTTCTTTTGCCATCAACTGTTCCCAGCTTTAGGCTCTTCTCCAGGGAGTCCTTCCTTCTCATTAGATGGCCAATGTATTTGAGTTTCATCTTCAGGATCTGGCCTTCTAAAGAGCAGTCAGGATTGATCGCCTCTAAGACTGACTGGTTTGATCTCCTTGCAGTCCAAGGGACTCGCAGGAGTATCCCTCTAGATGTATCTCAAAGTGTGTCACAAAAAGGAAGGTCAAGATCTCTTCTTGCTGATGCCAGAGTGTAGGACATGGAATAATCAATTGAAGTTGTGACAACTCAGATTCAGGCCGGAAATCAGGAAAAGCTTCCTCACTCTCATAGCAAGATGACAGTGGAACCAGCTGCCTAGAGGGGTGGTGGGCTCTCCCACACTAGAGACATTCAAAAAGAAACTGAACAGTCACCTGAGTGGAATGGTGTAAATTGGTGACCTGCAACAGCAGGGCATTGGACCTGAAGGCCTTCTTGGCCCCTTCCAACTGCACTATTCTATGATTCTATGATAAGATTGGACATTAAAAAGAATATAAAGTTAGACAAAAGATCTATCTAATGTATCATTCTGCACACTCAGTGGCCAGCCATCTGCCTGTGGCAAGCCCAGAAAAAGGATACAAGCATTTTCCCCAGCAATTGGCATACAGAGACATATTGCTGCTAATACTGAAAGTTGTAAACCTCTATAATAACTATAGTCATTGATATTCTTATCCTTCATAAATGTGAAGGATCTGATTATAGAATATTTTCTTTCAGAATGAAAGAAATGTTTCAGACATTGAGATACTTACTCCCTAAGAAAGCTTTCTAAGAACTATGTAACAGCTGTTTATGTAAGATTGTATACAAAAAACATCAAAATTCTAGTGCACCACAGGCAAGCAAGTCCTAGCTTACAAATCTAAGTAAGCAAAAGCAAGATGCACTTCTGCCTCTAGATGGCACTCCATTGTCATCTGAGAAGAAAGAAAATTTCAGTTTCCTCTTTCTTAGTGGACTTCCTCACAGTGATATAGTTCATGGGTCCTCAAACTACTGCCTGCGAGACAGATCCAGGCCACCATGGCCATCCATACGGCCTGCGCCCCCCCCCCCCCCCTCCTGTACGTGCGAGCTTGCCGCTGCCTCACAGTGTGGGCAGGGAGGTGGTGGCTTGCTCACTTGGTGATGGTTTTGGACTCGCTGAGAGATCTCCGAGCGAGCGAGCCACCGCCGCACGTGCCCAATGCCGCCTCACGTGTGCCCAATGCCGCATCACGCACACCTGACGGTACTTCACTGGCCAGCACCCCCAGGCACCCCCACCTCACCGGCCCACAATGGTCACCGCAGCCTTTCAACTGGCCCCCTATTCAAAGTTTGAGGACCCCTGATATAGTTGGTGGATCTGTTTCTGTCATGACTAGGTTTCAAAGTACAAAGCAAGAAAAAGGGAATGCAACTATACTTATTTTTGACATAAGAGTTTACATTTATCAGAACACAGACAGTTGAGCCACTTTTTAACTGCATTAGTTTATCTTCATAACACTTGCATAAATTATAATTTAATTCCTACTAATCTGGTGTTTTATTGCAATCCCCCCCATAACCTCCATAGTTTAGCATTTATTGGAATGCTAGCCACTACATTATCTTTTCTTTCCCTCCCCTCAGAAAATCACAAGGCCAACATCTAGCATATAGAGGCACTTCCACACAGCAAGTTCTACTAAAGAAAAACTGTGATTTTTATAAATACATAAACCAGCTAAATTATGCAATTCCAAATGCTACTAGTATGACAAAACACATCCTTGTATCATGTAAGAAGAGTCCTGAAGACATTAAAAATTGGTTAATGAATCTAAGTAAGGAGAATCATACTGAAGACAGTACAAGAAGCTTTTCCAAATATTCTCATTCCAAAAGAGATTCCAGAAGTCCTCTTTCTGCTCCTTATTTTTGTTTTTGTAAGTTTCCTTTTTCAAAAATTAAAGAAACAAAAACAAACATTTGGAAACGTAGTTTTAACATTATCTATATACCTTTCCCCTCCCATGCCTAGATCAACTTACATAAAATAGAATCTTAAGTCTTCAGGATGCATGTTGTTTACACAGAAACTGTTACAACAACCATAATGTTTTATAACTTGCTGTTACCAGCCTCCCATATTCAAATACATCAGTATATTCAATAAACAGCAACCAAACATCAAAAGAATCAAACATCAATTGGTCTTTTATGTTTGCACAATCTCCCTCCTTTGAAATCATATGTATCTGCATTTTAAAAAATGGATTGAACTGAAGGAGCAGGAAAGGTGAATCCTCTGGGGCAAGAATTTTGATACAACTGGCACTCCTGCTGATGCCCTGGATGATTTGTGCAATGGAGAATTGACCTGGGCGATTGACATGATCGCTCCTAAGTGACCTCTCCTGCCAAACAGAGCCCGAGCAGCGCCTTGGTAAACACCTGAGTTGTGGGCAATGAAGCAAGCTGGGAGATGACTAGAGTACAGGTGGAGGAAATCCCATGCTGAATCTGACCAAACAAAACTGAGAGCCCATTATCAGGCCTATGCTGTGGTGTTGAGGGCAGCAAAGAAGGAATTATTCTCTGCTTCCATTGCATCCTCACAGTGCTGTCCAGCTGAGCTTTTCCAGGCGGTGCAGGGTTTGTTACATTCTGGACCAAAAAAGGATTTCATCGCACCATCGGTGGCTCGCTCTGACAACTTTGCCCAGCACTTTAGGGATAAAATGGCTCAGATTTGTCACGAGCTGGCCTCTACAGTTGATGTAGTACCTGTATGGGAGGTGTCCAGAGCACCGTCCAGTCCATATTTGTTGGATGAGTTTCAATTGTTGCGGCCTGAGTACTTGTCTGGCTTACCACTTGTTTACTCGACCCTTGCCCTTCTTGGCTGCTTACCAAAGCCAAGGACAGGATGTATACCTGGATCCAGGAGGTAGTTAACACCTCACTGAGGGTCAGGTTCCCACCCCCTTGAAGGAGGCATTGATCAGACCCATTCTGAAGAGGGCAAACCTGGACCCAGAGTTGGCCTCTAATTATAGACCAGTGGCCAACATCCTGTTCTTGGGCAAGGTGCTGGAGCAGCTGGTGGCCAGGCAACTCCAGGCTCTCTTGAATGAAACTGTTTCAGTCTGGCTTTAGGCATTGTTATGGGACAGAAACTGCCTTGGTCACCCTGTATGATGACCTGTGCAGGGAAAGGGACAGGGAGAGTGCATCCTTGCTGGTTCTCCTGAACCTCTCAGTGACTTTCAATACCATCGACCATGGTATCCTTCTGGATAGGCTGGCTGAATTGGGGGTTGGCGGCACTGCTGACCGATTGGCTGACCAATTCCAGAAAGTGGTGCTGGGGAACTATAGCTCTGCACCATGGCAGCTTTGCTATGGAATTCCACAGGGTTCCATTTTATCTCCCATGTTCTTTAACATCTACATGAAACTGCTGGGAGAGGTCATCTGGAGGTTTAGGCCACAGAGTCATCAGTACACTGATGACACCCAGCTCTCCCCTTCTTTTACTTCGAATCCAGGTGAGGCAGTAGAGGCCCTGAACCGGTGCCTAGCTGGGGTAATGGGCTGGATAAGGACCAATAAATAGAAGCTTAATCCAGACAAGATGGAAGTCCTGTTGGTAGCCTCCCAGGTAGGTGTTTCTAACCCTGTTCTGGATGGGGTTGCACTCCCCCTAAAGATAGGGTGCAGTATGGGAGTTCTCCTCAACCCAGAGCTGTCCCTAGAATCCCAGGTGGCGGTGGTTGCAAGGAGTGCTTTTCTTCAGCTTCGGCTGATCCATCAACTGCGCCCCTATCTGGATGGGCAGCAGTGACCCATGCCTTGATAACGTCCCAATTGGACTACTGTAATGCGCTCTACATGGGGCTGCCCTTGAAGATGGTCTGGATATTTCAACTGGTTCAGAATAGAGCTGCCTGGTTGCTAAAAGGAACAGGCAGGTATGAACGTATGACACCGGTCCATTTCCACCTACCGTGGCTTCCAGTTGAAGCCTGGGCCCAATTTAAGGTGCTGTGATGACCTATAAAGTTCTAAAGGGCTTACGGCCTGGTTATCTGAAGGACTGTCTCCTTCCATATGTGCCTGCCTGCCCCTTAAGATCTAGGGCAGACATCCTTCTCTGGGTGCCCTCTCTGAAGAAGACTAGGAGGGTGACTACCCAGAGAAAGGCCTTCTCTGCAGTGGCACCCCATTTGTGAAATTCACTTCCCAAAGAGGTTCACCAGGTGCCGTCACTTTATTCTTTTTGGCACCAGGCCAAACCCTTATTTTCCCAATGTTTTAGGACCTGCCTGTTTTAATTGGGGTTTTATTATTAGTTAAATTTTAGGACACAGCTTTTTAAAAAAATGTTTACATTTTGTATTGTTAAACTGTCTTGAGACTTCAGTAATGGGATGGTCTATACAAGTTATAAATAAATAAATAAATAATCAATCAATCAATCAATCAATCCCCGGCAACTTAACTCCCCCTCGTTTTAAACACACTAACCCCAGCACTGTTCTGGCTGCCTCATGTCCTGAATCAATTCAAGATGAATCAATTCAAGTCAAGACAAGACAAGACAAATTGATTCACAGAATCATAGAATAGTAGAGTTGGAAGTAGCTGTGAAAGCCATCGGGTCCAATCCCCTGCTGTTGCAGGACACCAATGTACACCATCCCACTCAGATGGTGTTCAGTTTCTTTTTAATAATTTGTCTCTTAATGTGTGGATTTTTAATAATTTGCTCCAGAATTTTTCCAGGGATTGCTCTCAGATTGTAGTTCTGAGGTTCATCTTTTCCCCCTTTTTGAAGATGGGGACATTAGCCATTCTCCAGTCATCTGGCACTTGTCTTGTCCTCCATAAATTCTTTGGAACATGCTCCCCAGGGAGATTCCCATGGCACCATCACTTTATTCTTTTTGGCATCAGGAAAAAACCTTTTTATTTAATTGAGCAACTCTGCCTTTTCCTTGTAGTCTGCTGTCATGCTATCTTCCACTTTAAGTAGCTGGACATCCTTCTCCTTCACATATATTTTGTTATAGATGTATCTGAAGAAGGCTTTCTTGTGGTTAGCATCCCTTGCAATTCTCAGGTCATTTCCTGCTTTAGCCTTCCAGATGGTATTCCTGCAATTCCTTGCTATTTGTTTATATTCTTCCTTGGTGGCATGGTCCTGCTTCCACTTCCTATACATGTTCTTTTTTTCTTTCAGGCCGTCTTAACTTTTTGTGGAGCCATGTGGGCTCCCTCTACTGTCTTCTTTACTTTTTTCTTGATGGAATTGTTTGTAGTTGTGCTTGGAGAATCTTCTTTTTCAAGATTTCCCACCCCTCTTGGACTCCTTTCCCCTTAACAGTGTGTTGCCATGGGACTTCACTGATCATTTTTCTGAGTTCATTCAAGTTGGCTTTCTTGAAGTCCACAATGCTTGCTTGGCTCCAGTTACCCTTTGTCTCCTTTATAATTGAGAATTCAAGTATCACATGGTCACTTTCCACCAGAGTTCCCATGGTTGTTATTTTGTCCACCAGGCCATCCCTGTTAGTATTAAATCAAGGATAGCTGATCCTCTCATTCCTCTGCTTTCTGCTGGAGAAAGTTGTCAGCAACACATGTCAGGAACCTCTTAGAGGACCAGGCTTGGCAGAATTTGAAGTCCCCAATGATGACTACATCATTCTTCTTGGAAATGCAGGCAAGTTGCTTTTCGAAGGTTGCATCCTTGTCCATTTTTGACTGGGTGGACGGTGATATATGCCAACAGCTATGTTGTTCTTAATTTTTGCTCCTTTTAAATTTCTGCTTTTTAGCATGCTGTCAAGATATGCTGTGGCTTTCCTCCCAAGGAAAGTGTCTTTAATTTCTTGGCTGTAGTCACCATCTGAGGGGTTCTTGGAGCCCAAGAAAATAAAATCTGTCACTACCTCCATTTCTTCCCCATCTATTTGCCAGGAAGTGAGAGGACTGGATGCCATGACCTTAGTTTTCTTAATGTTGAGTTTCAAGCCAACTTTTCCACTCTCCTCTTTTGCCTGCATCAAGAGATTCTTTTGTTCCTCTTCACTTTCTGCCATTAGAATGGTATTATCTGCATATCTGAGGCTGTTGATATTTCCCCCAGCAATCTTAATTCCAACTGGTGATTCATCTAGCCCCGCCTTTCTCATGATGTACTCTGCATATAAGTTAAATAGGCAGGGCAACAATATACAGCCTTGCCGAACTACTTTCTCAATTTTGAACCAATCAGTGGTTCCGTGTCCAGTTCTCACTGTTGCTTCTTGACCCACATAGTGGTTTCTCAGGAGACAAATAATATGGTCTGGTACTCCCATCTCTTTAAGAACTTGCCACAATTTGTTGTGATCCACACAATCAAAGGCTTTAGCATAGTCAATGAAGCAGAAGTAAATGTTTTTCTGGAACTCCCTAGCTTTCTCCATAATCCAGCATATGTTGGCAATTTGATCTCTAGTTCCTCTCCCTCTTTGAAACCCTGCCTGCACTTCTGGTAGTTCTCGGTCCACATACTGCTGGAGCCTAGCTTGTAGGATTTTGAGCATCACTTTGCTAGCATGTAAAATGAGTGCAATTGCACGGTACTGTGGACATTCCTTGGCATTGCCCTTCTTTGGGATTGGAACATAAACTGACCTTTTCCAATCCTGTGGCCACTGTTGGGTTTTCCAAATTTGCTGGCATATTGAGTGAAGCACTTTAACTGCATTGTCTTTTAGGATTTTGAGTTAGCTCAGCAGGAATACTGTCACCTCTGCTAGCTTTGTTGTTGCTAAGGCTTCTTAAGGCCCATTTGACTTCACACTCCAGGATTTCTAGCTCAAAGACAGCAACCACATCATCATGTTTATCAGGGACAGTAAGATCTTTCTTGTATAGTTCTTCTATGCAATCTTCTCACCTCTTCTTAATCTCTTGTAAAACTTTTCCTTTATTCTTACTGGCATACCTTTTAATATCTTCTTCATCCAAATATTTTCCCAATCTTCATTACCTCATGTTTTTTTCTCAGATCTGTTTCCCATCTTGCTTTAAGTGGATCGTATTGAATCTGCTCATCTAATAATATAAATTTTACTAATTATCCCTTCTATCTGCATATTCTCTTATTTTTATTTTTCTATAATATCTTTGAATTTTGTGTAATTCCTGCATTTGCCTTTTGCCTTACCCATTCTCCAGTACAGCATTCAAATTGAATCATATTATACATAGTTAAATTCTCCTTTCCCAGTACTGCTTTTATCTCCTCATTTTATTCATTTTCTCTAACCAATCTTTTAATCTATTTTTTATCCCTTAATATTTCCCTATCTATCAAGGATCCTTCTAATTGAGAAGATTCTAATTATTGCCATAGACTTCCACTGAATCCAGGTATTCATTCCAAGCAGCTCTGTAATCCTTAGTATAGAAACATAGAAACAGAGCGAGTCAGAAGGGGCCTCCCGGGCCATCCAGTCTGACCTCCAGCACCAGCCGGCTCTGCTCACGACATGCCCACCATGTGCATGTCCAGCCTGTCTTTGAACACCCTCACCGATGGGGCCTCAACAACCTCTCGTGGAAGTCCATTCCACGCCCTCGGGGTCCTGACTGTCAGGAAGTGCTTCCTGGCATCTAAATGGAACCTTGGTTCCCTGAGATTTGCTCCGTTGGAGCGCATCCTGCCTTCCTCTGCAGAGGAGAACATGCCTCTCCCCATCTCAATGTGACACCCCCTCACATACCTGTATGTCGCCAACATATCCCCTCTGAGTCTCCTCTTCTCCAAGCTGAAGAGACCCAGTTCCCTCAGTCTTGCCTCATACGGCATCCCCTGCAAACCAGCCACCATCCTTGTGGCCCTGCGCTGCACTGACTCCAACCTGGCTATATCCTTTCTGTAATGAGGGGCCCAAAACTGAACACAGTACTCCAGTTGCGGGCGCACCAGAGTCGTGTAGAGTGGTAGTAATTAGTGTTTACTTCAACTCCAAGGTCCTTTTCTCTCTCATTGCTGTTGAGTCAAGTATTCCCTATCTGATTATTTTTTTAATTTTTATTTATTTGCCTAGATGAAGAACTTGGCATTTGACCCTGTTGAACATCATTGTGTTGTTTTCTGCCAAGCGTTCAAGCTTGTCTAGGTCTCCCTGGATCTTCTTTTTGTCTTTCAGGGTGTTAGCTATTCTACCCAGTTTAGTACTGCCCACAAATTGAATTATTGCTCCCTGGATTTCCTTATCAAGATCATTAATAAAGATGTTGAGGAGTAATGGTCCCAGTGGTACCCCACTAGTGACATCTCTCCAGGTTGAGAAGCTACTGTTGATTATCACTCTCTGTGACCTATTTGGAAGCCAGCTGCGGATTCATCTAGTAGTAGTTCTGTCAAGCCCACATTTTGCTAATTTATTCATTAGGATGTTGCGCAGCACTTTGTCGAAAGCTTTGCTGAAGTCTAGGTAGATAATGTCCACTGCATTTCCTCTGTCCATTTGAGTAGTAACCCAGTCAAAGAATGAGTTTAGCTTGGTTTGCCATGACTTATTCTTAAGAAATCCATGCTGACATCTGCTTATCACTACATTTTCTTCAAGGTGCACACAGACTGGTTTTTTAATGATTTGTTCCAGTACTTTTGCAGGGATTAAAGCTAGACTAACTGGTCTATACTTCCCCAGTTTGTCTTTCTTCTCTTTCTTGTAGATGGGGACCACATCAGCACTCTTCCAGTTGTCTGGCACTTCCCCTGTTCTCCCAAGATTTTGCAAATATTATATATAGTGGCTCAATGAGCTCCTACACTAGTTCCTTTTTACTCTGGGATGGAGGCCATCAGGTACTAGAGATCTGAATGCATCTAGCTCTTCAAGGAACACCTTCACCATTTGTCTGTTGATTTTAGGCTGCCATCCTTCCCTTTCATTTTGCGCTACCACCTCTGCAGGCAGGTTTCATTTCCTTTTGCGGGAGAAGACTGAGCCAATGTAGGAGTTTGGTCCTTCCAGTGTCTCCTAGCTCAGGGCCTCCAGCTGCTTTAATCCAGGACTGGGAGCAAGGAGTGTTTGACATTCCTCCATCCCATTAACAGTTGGCATCAAGGATTGGCACAATCAGGCAACCACCAAAGTTCAAAAGTATATTCCCTGATCCTGCCAATCCCACAATATGGAAAAATTTCCATAAAAGACAGTGGCACTTCTGAAAATGTCATGCAACTCGACTCCAATCAGGTTGACTGCCATCTTAGATTACCTCAAATGTGATGCATGACGTCAGATGGCTAGCTTAATAGAACCTTCAAGTTTAGAGGAATCATATGCTGAAATACCATTCACTAGGAGCTAACAATGCAAGCAGGTTTTTTTCCTTCTGTGATGCTTATGAACTTTCCTGAGGCTTCTGACTTGCAACTTCTAAAATAGAAAACTGTGTTCAATGCACTTTTGATATGATCCAGTTTTTGCCCACCAGGTGGTTATCTGCCACTGTGGTCCCCATATACAAAAAGGGACCCAGGAATGATATACACATTGCTCTACTAGAAACACAGAAACAGAGTGACTCAGAAGAGTCCTCCCAGGCCATCTAGTCTGACCCTCAGCTCCAGCCGGCTCCGCTCATGACATGCCTACTATGTGCATATCACCCGGGTCAACTGCTTGGAAGGCAGCTATGCTCACCACTGCTCACGACTGTACCACCACTATTAGAAGTTTCAGGGAAGATTTATGTCAGATTTCTCTAAGAAAAATTAAAGAATTGGGTAGAGGATTATGCACTAGTTGCCCCAGAACAGGAAGGTTTTCATTCAGGTTGCTCAACTTTACATAACCGTTTTATCTTGAAACAGATTATTGATAAAATCTTGCTGAAGTTGTAAAACATGTTTATGTAGTTTTCATTGATCCAAATGCAGCTTTTGATTCTATTCCTTGCAAATATTTATGGAGTAAATTAAAACCTTTGGGCATTGATCCACAGCTCTTAAAATGTATAATATCTCTATATTCAAGGACATCCTTGCAAGGAAGAATAGACAGAATACTTATCTGACTTCATGTCATTTACAAAAGGAGTAATACAAGAATGTTTACTTGCCCCACTTCTCTTCAATTTATTTATAAATGTAGTAAAGTTCTTGAGAGATGACTGTTATTTCCCAGTTAAAGTGGTGAGTCAGAAATATTCTGTCCTCTTTTATGTAGATAATGCTATCCTGATTTCTTACTGGGTTTACAAATATCATTAAACCAGTTCAGTGTATGCTGCAGAAATGAGTTTCTTTCTATTAATCACCCCACAAAAATTTTTATAGTATTAAGTAAAACTAAGAAGAATCTTAATTGGTCACTTGATGGGAATAAACTAGAGCTAGTGTCTTCCTTTAAGTACTTTGATGTGGGTCTTCCAGTGGACAGGTATTTATTTATTTATTTTTCGATTTATAGTCTGCCTTTTTCCTACAAAGGGCTCAAGGCAGCTTACATCATTCTCCTCCTCCATCTTATCCCCACAACAACAGCCCTGTGAGGTAGGTTGGGCTGAGAGTTTGTGACAGGCCCAAAGTCACCCAGTTGGCTCCATGGCTGAGCGGGGACTAGAACCCAGATTGTCTGAGTCCCAGTCCCACGCTCTTAACCACTACACCACACTGGCTCTCATCAACTCTCATCAAGGTACATCAACTTTACAGGTACAGCCAAGGAACTCGTTAGCTTGTTGGACATTATATTAATTATACAAAAGAGGGAAATGTGATGAAGCCCATCCTGTATAAGCCTATGGTTTTGCCAAAATTGTTAAATGGAGTTCCACTATGGATCACAACCAATTTAGATTCATTAGAAAGAGCCCCCACACCCCCCAACACTCACACAATTTTTGGCATAGGCCTTTGGTAGTTCCTACATCCACAAACTTAGAAATGGTTTGTGCAAAACTTGATGTCTAACTATCAGAGCTTAAGTTCTTAGATTAGCCCTGCTGTTTAGGTTAAAAATATTTTTTTTATAAGATTTTTATTAAAATTTTTAAACTACAAATTAAAAACATCAATCATCAAGTACATCGGACAAGCTGGGTCAGCCCCCTATAACATATCTTTTAGCATTCTATGATCATAATCAAATCAATTTATAAAAGTTTAAAAACATCTTTAAATCTAAGCCAAGTCCCGTTTCTTTAGACAGTCGTAAAAAAAGTCCCAAATTTGGTAAAAGTCGGTGTCTTCCTTCTCCTTCAGTGATAGAGTCAGTCTGTCCATTTCTGCACAACCCAGGATCTTTTTCAAAATCAGTTCCTCAGTGGGTAGTTCCTCACTCTTCCAGTATTGAGCAAGCGCGATCCTCGCTGCTGTGATTAAATGTAGTATCAAGTACATTTCTTGTTTACTAATATTTTCCGGTACAATACCTAACAAGAAAACTTCAGGTTTAAAGGCTAAAGATTTTTGTAGCATTTCCTCAAGCCATTTATGTATTTTAATCCAATACTTTTTCACATATTCACAGGTCCACCACATATGATAAAATGTACCCACACCATGTTTACATTTCCAGCATCTGTTAGACATATTTGGAAACATCTTAGCTAATCAATTTGGCAACAAATACCATCTATAAAACATTTTATATAAATTTTCTTTATACAAGGTTGCTAAAGTTACCTTAACATTTCTCTCCCACAGCTTTTGCCACTTTTCTAATTCAATATTATATCCAAAGTTTTGTGCCCATGTTATCATAGTGTCCTTGACCTGTTCCCCTTCCATTTTTCTGTCAAGCAAAAACTCATAAATTCTTTTAATCATTTTCTCATCTGCTTTTAACATCACTTGATCAAAGTCTGTTAGATCTTTATAAAACCTCCATATTTTGCAGTCTTTGGCATATCTTGATTGCATCTGCACCTTATACCACCACGATATATTAAGTCCCTGTTCTTGTATTTCTTGCTCCAGTTTTAAGCCTCCATCCTTATCCAAAATATCATCATATCTTATAATCCCTTCAAAATTTAATACATTTGGATAAACAAAGGCTTCCATAGGTGAAAGCCATCTTGGTAGCTTATTATACAATTTTAGCTTTAGCTTTTCCCACACTGACATTAATGATCTTCTAATGAAATGACTTAGAAACGTCCCCTGTGACTTGACTTTCTCATACCACATATAAGCATGCCAACCCATTTGCAAATCATGACCCTCAAGGTACAAAATTCTCTTATTTTGCAAGATTATCCATTCTCTTAGCCAAGTACAAATAGATGCTTGATAATACAACATCCAGTCCGGTAAACCAAAACCCCCATTCCTTTTAGTTTCTTGAAGCATTTTTAGTTTAATCCTTGCTTTAGGTTAAAAATAATTTTAAGCAGATCTCAGAATCTATCTTGGAGTCATTTGAAGAGATGGGCCTAAACTCATGGAAGCAAAAAAATGCAAGTGGTAGTCATGAGCTTGGGATTCTCTGTCTCCTTCCTTTTAGCCCAAGGATCTGATAGAGCTAATTCAATAGTGTTAAAAAGGCTTAAAGATACTGAAGTGCAATCTCAAGGAACTGGTATTACAGCCTGCCAATCTAACAATTTTTATGCCTCCTTTATTCCGTCACACCTTTTTCTCACAAACTATCTGGTAGACTTGCCAAATATTAAAATGAGAGTAGCCCTCACTAGAGAAAGATTAAATATTCTTCCTTTGGCAGATTGGGTAAACCAGTATAAAGGACTTCCTAAGAAGGATAGAATATGTGGTTGTGATTGCATATCAGTAGAATACATTGCTCATGTACTTCTACATTATTCTATCTATAATGATCTCAGAACCAAATATATTCATCCATTGTTAAAATTATTGAAGAGAAGGTCATCTTCTGTAAAGATTTATTTATTATAAGTACTAACAAATATGTATCTTTTAGAACAGCAGTCCCCAGCCTTTTTGGAACCAGGGACTACTTTCATGGAAGACAATTTTTCCATGGACTGGGGTGTGGGGGATGGTTTCAGGATGATTCAAGTGCATGACATTTATTGTGCACTTTATTTCTATTATTATTATTACACTGTAATATATAATGAAAAAATTATACAACTCACCATAATGCAGAATCAATGGGAGTCTACCCTGACCTGCAGCCTAGCCCCGACCTGCTTCCCAGTTCCCTCACTACTTGCCACCCGGCTCTGTTGCTGCTGCTGCAGCCACTCTCTCCTCCTTTCGAGGCCCAAGACCCAAAAGGGCCCTAATGATAATCCATATTTGCAGCTGTTCCCTAGCAGTGATGCTAGTGCTGGGGAGCAGCTGCAAATACAGATGAAGCTTTCATCTGCATGCCACTCACCTCCTGCTGTGCAGCCCAGTTCCTAACAGGCCCAGGGGTTGGAGACCCATTTTAAAACATCAAGTCAATTTCTTGACAATGCTTTGCAGGTGCACAGGACAAAGTATAAAGGATGCAAAGGGAAGTATTCAACATTTGATAGTGTGTTAATAGAGCTGTAACCTTCTTTAACAGAAAACTACTAAGAAATAATAAACTCTGATGTTTTTTGAAACAATCCAGCAGGGCCAGCATACTGCCCTACTTACAGTCTGTGCACACAAACCAGCAGATGCTGGAAAATTCAGAAGATTACAAGTGTCAACTTCTACTGACCATTCCTTGACATAAGCGAGTAGTCCAAGGCTTGCCTTCATCATTCTTGTATATGAACAGTCTCCCACTGGTGTCTCCAACGACTAGTTCATTCAGCTGGAGAAGAGAAAAACAACGTTCAAAATGTTGTTTTTCCCAGAATTTACATGCAAAAACTTAAAATTTCCTTTCCATTTCTCCGCACCAGCAAAAACCAAATAATTGATCTTTCCCACAGTTGACTAAATTTATCAATTAAGAAGAGATATAGAAGGGTTAAATATCACAGAAGGGGCTGAGCTATCAAATACTCTTTCAGCAGATGCCCCCCTCTATGGATAATCCAACTACTAGACCAGTAGCTACTTGGTGTCAGTAAGTTGTGTGTTACTGTCCATTAGATCCCTGCTTCTTACTCTAACAGCAGATAGTCTGAAACGCAGTGAGGGAGATTTAATTTGTCTTACATTTACAGATCCCCTTCTTGAATGCACACGTTAGCATAGTGAGAGGAGTTAAGAGTGTCAGAGAAGCTGAAAGTAATGCTGCCAGAAGGCCAGATATTCCCACTAGTATGGTCTTCTAGCACAGTCACCCAAGGTGGAACGCTCAAAACACTTTTCCTCAGGAGAAACAGTCACATCAGCAGAAGAGAATGGCTATCTCTGATAGTGATGTGAGAAGATAAACTTCTGAAGAGTAGTTACTGGCCAACAGTGGTAGTTGAATACAACACTGTCAGATGATCTTTCTTAGCAACAGCAATGACATTCAAGCTAACTCCGGTTAGCACCGCACAGAAAGATATGGTAATCCACTTCTTGAATTATCTCACCTCATAAAACCTATGATGGAACAATCCAAAATGAAACAAGAAATAGTGTCAGAAGATGACACCCCCAGGATGGGAGACATTCAACAAGTTACTGGGAAACAATGAGGTGCACTGTCACTAATGATGCAATTAGAACAAAGCCAAAAGGAAATCTAGCGGCTGTCATGTACAGGGGTGAAAGAAAAGCCTGATGCTGCTCAACACATACTTGGAACATGGAACAAGAGAAGTATGAAGCAAGGCAAACTGGAAACCATAAAGCAGGAAATTGAATGGATAAACATCATAGTACATGGTATAGCAAACTAAAGCAGTCTGAAATAGGATATTTTCAATCAGAAAAATTCAATGTGCTTTACTCTGGAAATGACAAACTCAGAAGTAATAGAGTGGCTTTAATACTGAGGCAAGCTGTAACAAATGCAAAATCAAACCAAATTATATCAGTGAGAATTTTGGAAAACCGAACAACAGAACCATCATTTAAATCTATGTTCCAAAAACATATTCTGAAGAAGTTAGTATCAAAAACTTCTATGAATGTACAAGAGGCTAAGTGTGAGGAGGAAGGGGCAAGCAGTAAAAAAAAAAAAAAAGTAAAACTGTTTGAGTAGAATACTCCACAAGTCTTAGGATCTTTTTGTGTATAACCTGAGGTGTATCACATTGTTCTTTCCCTGGCAAAGAAAAACTCTAATGGCAGTTCAAACAAAGGTCATAGCCAAGAAATGAAAAGAACACTGAGACTTTTCAGCAACAATGAAGGAACTAAAAAAAAATCTTTAAGTGTAAGGATGTTTCACTGGAATTCAAGGCCAAGATCATCCATGATATTGCATTCCTGACCATTGTGTATAGGTGTGAAAGCTAGAAAGCTAGAAACATAGAAACAAAGCAAGTTAAAAGGGGTCTCATGGGCCATCTAGTCTGACCCCAACCTCCAGCCAGCTCCACTCATGTAATTCCTAAAATGTGGTTGTCCAATCTTTCCTTGAATAACCTCACTAATGGGGCTTCAACCACCTTGGAAGCTCATTCCATATCCCAGGGGTCCTAACTGCCAGGAAGTACTTCCTGACTTGCAACCTGATATCTAGTTCCTTGAGTTTGCCCTATTGGAATGGTTCCTCAACTCCATTGCAGGGAAGAACAGGCCATGGCCCTCCTCCACATGACATCCCCTCATATATATATAAGTCGCCAAAAGATCCCCTCAGAGTCTCCTCTTCTTCAGGCTGAAAATACCCAGTTCCCTCAGTCTTGCCTCATACGGCTTTACCTGCAATCCAGTCACCATCCCTGTGGCCTTATGCAGCACTGACTCTAACCTACCTATGCCTCCCCTATGATGTGGAGCCCAGAAATGGATGCAGTATTCCAGAGCCATGCAGAGCAGTATCAAGATCTGGAAGCCATGCTTCTGGCTATAAATCCAAGGGTGGAGTTTTCATTTTAACTGCTGCATCACACTGCTGGCTCATGTTTCGCCTGCTGTTGACATATTCCTGTGTCCCAAGTATAAGATCTTGCACTTTTCCACATTGAATGTCATTCTATTGTTCTCCGTCCATTTCCATGGTCTGTCCAGATCCTTCTAGATCTGGATCACCTGCTCCAGCCACCACCTCCATTTTGATATCATCCACAAATTTAGTCATCAGATTGGTTATCCCCTCCTCCAGGTCACTGATAAAAAGGTTGAACAGAATCAATCCCAGTACAGAGCCCTGGAAGACTCCACTTGTCACCAGCTACCATCCTGATGATTCCCCACTGATAAAAACCCACTGCTTGCAATCCATCAACCATGCCCTAATCATCGGGCAGTACATCAATCTCTCTCAAAGCTCCACAATTTCTCGTACAGGATATCATGTGGCACTTTGTCAAAGGGGCCTTGCTGAAATCCTGGTAAACCACATCCACCACATCCCCTCTATCTAGCCACCTCAATATCTTATCATAGAATTCCACAAGGTTCATCCGGCAGGATCTATTTTTATGGAACTTGTGTTGTATGCCTGGCAACCTCCCTTCCCTATCTAGAGTTTCTAGAGCTTTCCCTATTATGTGCCTTTCCATTATCTTTCCCAGAATGGACATAAGACTAACTGGCCTGTAATTCCCCATATGCCCTCTGCTACCCTTTTTGAAGAGTGGAACCACTGACACCACCCTCTAATCCTCCAGAACTTATCCCATTTTCCATGAAGCCTCAACAATGAAGGCCAACAGATGCGAGAGTACTGCTGCAAATTCCTGAAGTACCCTTGAGTGTAGCCCATCAGGGCCCAGCACCTTTGTAACATCCAGGGCCCGGAGGAACTCAACTTCTAGGGAGGTAACTCCAATCTCTGCCCCCATAACCCAACCTCATCTAGCCTCCCAGGTAGATCTCTCCCCAACCCACTTAGAGGGGAACACAGAAGCAAAATAATCATTTAACATCTGTGCCTATTCCCTTGCATCAGTTACCAGATCCCCTCCCTCCCTTATCAGTGATCCCACCACCTGTCTCCCCTTTCTCTTTATCTTTACATGAAGGTAGAAGCACTTTTTGTTGCTCTTGACATATCTCACAAGTTTCACCTCATAATCAGCTTTAGCCTTGCAATGAATCCTTCTGCAACGTGCTGCCTCTTCCTGGTAAACACTTTTGTCCACTTGCGTCAGTGTCCATTTCCTGGGAAGGTCCCTCTTCCTTTTAATCCCTCTTACCATCTCTCTTTGCAACCATGGTGGAACCCTCCTATGTCTCCTTGCTTTGCTAATCAGCTGTATCATTAAGGCTTGTGCCTCCAAAACCTCACTTTTTAGAGTCATTCATCCCTCCTCAACTCCCTTGAATTCCAGTACTGGACCCAGCCTGACCTTCAATTGACTGAAGTTGGTCCACAAGAAGTCGCAGCTTCTAGCACTTGACCAACCACTCATCCCTGTTCCCCTGATCTCAAAGCTTCCCTGATCTCAAAGATGGAGTGGTAAGTTGCATTCAGAGCATCCCTAACCTGCACATCTTCTACCAGATCCTCCCTGTTGGTCAGAACCAAGTCTAGATGCCCCCCCCCCTTGTTGCCTCTTGGACCCTCTGTGTGAAAAACTCTCCTTCCATAGCTCCTAGAAAGCAGCAGAACACAGCTGCTGCTAAGTTTATCTCCTAACTAATATCAAGGAAGTTGGTGTCTCCCATTATGACTGTGTCCCTCCCTTGGGAAACCCTTCCAATCTGGCCTATCAGGGCATCATCTAGCATTTCAAGTTGACCCGATGAGTGATAACATACCCCCACTATCAGATCCTTGGCCACTTCGAGACCTGGCAATCTTACCCACACTGCTTCCACATGATCCTCTTCTATCCCACTCCCTATCTCATTCCACCTGATCCTCTTCTATCTCACTCCCTATCTCATTCCATCCTACCCCTTCCTTAACATAGAGTGCTACACACCCTCCCCTCTTTCCCTTTCTATCCTTCCTAAAAAGAGCACACAGTTCTATGTTAACATGCCAATCCAAATTTTATTACTACTATGTTTCCATAATGGACTATTGGCATATGATGGGCTGCACTTCACAAGGAACGGGAAGCAGATGTTTGGCCACTACATGAAAAAATTAATCAGGAGAGCTTTAAACTAAAACCTATATGGGAGGGAGATGTGCAACATGGCATACTATCACCCGGCAAAGACTTATATATTTCAACAGAGAAAAAGTTTCAAGCAGGACCCAACACCAGTCTCCCAAAAAATGTTGGAAGAAAACCAGGGCACAGCATGAATGAACTTCCAAGTTTCTACACCAATGTCCACAGTATGGGAAACAAACAACATGAACTTGAGCTCATAGTACGTGAGAGCAATGATGATCTTATAGGAATAACTGAAACTTGGTGGGATGGCTCACATGACTAGAACTCACAACTGATGGATACAACCCGTTCAAGAAAAATAAAAAGACAAAAAGAGAGGTCGAGTTGCACTGTATGTAAGAGACACATATACCTGCACAGAAATATAAGAAAAGGAACGTAGTAGCCCCATTGAAAGCATCTGGCTAAATTTAAAAGGAGCAAAAATTAAGAACAACATAGCTATTGGCATATATCACCGTCCACCCAGTCAAAAATGGACAAGGATGCAACCTTCGAAAAGCAACTTGCCGGCATTTCCAAGAATGATGATGTGGTCATCATTGGGGACTTCAATTTCCCTGATATATGCTGGGAGACAAATTCTGCCAAGCATGGCCCCTCCAAGAGATTACAGACATGTGTTGCCAACAACTTTCTCCAGCAGAAAGCAGAGGAATGAGAGGATCAGCTATCCTTGATTTAATACTAACAGGGATGGCCTGGTGGACAAAATAACAACCATGGGAACTCTGGGGGAAAGTGACCATGTGATACTTGAATTCTCAATTATAAAGGAGACAAAGGGTAACTGGAGCCAAGCAAGCATCATGGCCTTCAAGAAAGCCAACTTGAATGAACTCAGAAAAATGATCAGTGAAGTCCCATGGCAACACACTGTTAAGGGGAAAGGAGTCCAAGAGGGGTGGGAAATCTTGAAAAAAACTACAAACAATTCCATCAAGAAAAAAGTAAAGAAGACAGTAGAGGGAGCCCACATGGCTCCACAAAAAGTTAAGAGACGGCCTGAAAGAAAAAAAGAACATACAGGAAGTGGAAGCAGGACCATGCCACCAAGGAAGAATATAAACAAATAGCAAGGAATTGCAGGAATACCATCTGGAAGGCTAAAGCAGGAAATGACCTGAGAATTGCAAGGGATGCTAACCACAAGAAAGCCTTCTTCAGATACATCCAGAACAAAAGACATGAGAAAGAGAAGGGTGTCCAGTTACTTAAAATGGAAGGCAGAGTGGTAACAGACAACAAGGAAAATGCAGAGGTGCTCAGCTCCTACTTCACCTCAGTCTTCTCCCACAAGGAAATCTGCAATCAGGAGGAAGTACAAGCTAAAAGTGAGACATGGGAGCCCAAGATTAACAAACACATGATCAAGGAATTCCTAGAGGGAATAAACACATACAAATCTCCAGGGGCCCCAAAGTCATAAAAGAGCTAGTGGAGGAACTCTCAGAACCACTGGCTATTATTTTCGATAAATCTTGGAAAACAGGAGAAGTGCCAGACAGGAGAAGGGCTAATGTTCTCCCTGTCTTCAAAAAATGAAAAAAAAAAAAAAAAAAAAATCAACCTGGGAACTATAGACCAGTTAGTCTGACATCAATCACTCATCAATCTGATGAGTCCTGTTGCACAATTGGGAGCCACTCCTTATGCAAGGGAGATACAATACTTCCTAGGGGCAGCTAGGAAACAAACCAAAGTCTTTTATGGAAGAGAACTAGTTAAATTACAGGAAAGCAGAGATTTCTTGTGATGATGGGATGTCAGAAGCAGATTCCCTTAAGTATATGTATTGACTCCCAATAGTCAAGTTGTTCACAAACGATCTGGCATTAACGGAGGTCACATTTGTGAATGACAACAAATTATTCAGAGTGGTAAAAACAAAGACAGATTGTGAAGAGCTACTAAAAGATCTTATTAATATCATTTAAAAGAAATTATGAACTGAATCCAGTTGAATGTCCATACACCCCTGAACATGGAGGCTCAAACTGATCAAATGCAGAGCAGCATGAGTGATGAAGGTAATCTTTAACCTCCTCACTGCTTCCAATCTGTATTTTTGCTATATGACCCTTTTTGGCTGGCAACAGTGTCTCAACAGGAAAGAAATTGGAGCAGCTACCTGTCTGCTCCCCTTGCCCTGAATTGCCTAAACTCATTTTTCCGAACTCAGGGAGCAGGTGGTGCAGTTCTTCCCCTGTCAGCTGCAGGGAGAGGGGAATTGCAGCACCAATTCCCAGAGCAAAGTACCATGCTTCCCCAAAAATAAGACTGGGTCTTATATTAAGTTTTGCTCCAACAGACGCATTAGGGCTTATTTTCAGGTGATGTCTTATTTTTTCTTACGAGAGCCATAAGATTCTTGCCCCGAGAGTCCTCCACAATTCCTTTCTTGTACTCAGCGAATAGCTCTTTCTTTTTGCACTCATCTTGTCTTGGGATCAGAATATTATTCCCTTTAAATCTACCATTAAATCAAGTGTTAACTGAAGACTTATGAGCCAGGAGTGGCAACACGAGTGCATTAAGTACGTCCATTACAACACATGACATAGTGAATTATGAAACACATCCATTCATTATCAAGTACACACCTTATTCATGCTTTCTGGCTGTACTATGAATGGTCATTCAGCAATAAGTCTAAAGTTCATTTGTCTACATAGGCATTTACCTCTCATCCAAAGGTGCCTTCTTGGGTATTTACAAATACTTAAATTATAATAAATATTTATTATAAAAATTATAAATAAAAATAAAAATTATAATTTATTATATAATAATAAATATAATAAATTATCATTTATTTTAAGTATTAATGTCAACAATTATTTATTTATATTTAATGTATATTAATATTAGTATAATTCAATATATCCATCATGTGTTGCAACGGACATACTAAATGTGTCCATCTGAATGATGATCTTAACTGGAGCTTATTTTGGGGGTAGGATTTATATTACGAGCATCCTGAAAAATCATACTAGGGCTTGTTTTCCAGTTAGGTCTTATTTTCGGAGAAATACAGTACTGTCTCTGACCTCGTAGCTAGAAAGTTTAATAATCGTATAAACCCAAGATGATGTCTAGGAGCCATGCAGTTTCTTCCTAAAATAGTAAGTGTAAAGGCTATATTTGAACAAAAAGAAATGCTAACTTCACATGTATACTGATGGGATTTGTGTTAGTAATGACCTGATAAGAAATTTGGGGGGGGGGGGTACATAGATTCCTGCACAGGACCTAACTTATCAGAATCTTATTTTTAAAAAAGTGTAGTACCACAACTGTGCAGAGCATAACTGTGTAGCAGTCTCTTAATTCCAGACTATAAGATGATGGTTGAGTTTGGGGCTGTGCAGAAGAGAAAAAAAGGCCGCTGTGTGTCTATTAAGGGAAGAGGGAGGCAGACTAACAATAGAAAACTGTAAGCAATTGGTTAGTGCAATGGGGGTTTGGTTGGTGTGCATGTGCATACATACTCTGTGGGGTCACTACATTTTATTTATTTATTTATTTATTTAGAATATTTATATGCCGTCCTTTCGCAAAAGCCTCATCTTTGCACTAGGTAAGAATGCATGGAAGTGATGATCCCTGGCCTTCCTCTGCATGACAGCCTTTCAAGTATTTGAAAAGCACTTTTTAAAAAGTGTTCCTCTTTCTAAGTCTGGTCTTATTTTAGGTAATATTTAAACATTTCAAAACATGCATGGCTGATACCAATCCTCTTGAATGGTAGGTTGACTTTGCTGATTGCCTAGCAATATAATTATCATTAATACTGCAAGCCTGAAATGGGCTTTTTGGATATATAACCAAAAATCTCCCAGAACATCCGTCAAGTTGCAGTAAAAATATATCTACTCCAATTGGGTACTCACATTCAATTGAACAAAGTAAGCTCATGTGTATGTGCACATCAGTTTCATTCACATTCTCTCTCTCTCTCTCTCACACACACACACACACACACTAACACCTATATCAGAAAGAACATGAGTGTTTGGCTTTATTTCTTTGTTGGGATTAACAACAGGCCATATTGTTCCTTGCACTTACTTGGAAGGAAATCCTATTGTATTTATTTTGTATTTAGTTCTGAGGAAACATACACAGGACTACAGTCCTAAGTTCTAGATTTCTCTATCATCATCATCAATAGCTCCCACTTCTACCCTGTAGAAGATAGAAAAATGGAGTCGGGAAACATATTTAATATAAATCTATTGTTCAAATCCTGCTCCAAACCTTTTCCCGCGAAAATTAAGGCAGGCCAACTTCCAGAAGCCATCTTGGTCCTCCCTCAATACAGGCCACGGGGCACTCGCACGCTGCACACAAGAAACATTATATCGTCCGTCCCGGCAGTGTTGCAGACACATATCGTGGGTATATTCAGCTTTGTTAATGTTACCGTTTGGCTCCATGCTACAGACAGCATTGTGTGGCTATGCGCGTCTACGGGAAAAGCGGGGGCCGAAATGCCACTGCTGCCTTTGGATACAAACATACCGAGTCATTGTCGGCATCTCCTAAGCAGATGGCGTGCGGGAAGACGCTCCCGCTAAACTCCAGCGCCACTCGCTGTACGTAACTGACTGATCTCATGCTCCCACCTTGGCGATTCAGGACTTTCTCACCCGTCGCAAGCGTCAGACAGCCGCTCTAGATGTCTATGACAGAGCGCTGCGAGAAGAATGCGCCATTGGGTCCAATCATCTGTGGAGGAAACGTGCATAGATATATGGCACTGAAGAGTCAAAATTACATACAGGGAGGGGTAACTTCCTGGTTTCCTTTAACACCATTTTTTCGTCTCCCGAAGCAAAGAACACTTTACTTACTAGACAGCAGTGCGTGTTTTCCGTCCAAGTCCAGTCCAAAGACACAAGTTGGAAACAAATGCTCAATGTATTTTTTCAGATTTAAGAATAAAATATACAACTATCCTGACAATTCAAATTAAAATATCATTAGCCCTGGTGTAGATTTCGGTTTTACATGAAAAGTAACTCTCCAATGTTGTTGTTATTGTTAATCGCAAAGTCGTGTCCGACCCATTGCGACCCCATGGACAACACTCCTGCAGGACTTCCTGTCCTCCACCATCCCCCGGAGTCCACTCAAGCTCACACCAACCGTCTCAGTGACTCCATCTAGCCACCTCATTCTCTGCCATCCCCTTCTTCTTTTGCCATCTATTGTTCCCAGCAGTAGACTCTTCTCCAGGGAGTCCTTCCTTCTCATTAGGTGGCCAAAGTATTTGAGTTTCATCTTCAGGATCTGGCCTTCTAAAGAGCAGTCAGGGTTGATCCCCTCTAGAACTGACCGGTTTGATTGCCTTGTGGTCCAAGGGACTCGCAGGAGTGTCCTCCTGCACCACAATTCAAAGTCCTCAATCCTTTTGCACTCAGCTTTCCTTATGGTCCAGCTTTCACAGCCATGCATTGCAACTGGGAAAACCATAGCCTTGACTATACGCACTTTTGTTGGCAGGGTGATGTCTCTGCCATTTAGTATGCTGTCTAGATTTGCCATAGCTTTCCTCCCCAGGAGCAAGCGTCTTTTAATATCTTGGCTGCAGTCCCTGTCTGCGGTGATCTTGGAGCCCAGGAAAATAAAATCTGTCACTACCTCCATTTCTTCCCCATATATTTGCCAGGACTCACTATCACCAGTCAGAGTGCGGTGGAGACTTCTTACTTCTGACATGGATCAGACAGATAGAAACAAATACAAAGAAGCAGTATTGGCTCATGAGTGTCCCAACCTACAGTTCAGCAATACCTATGTGAGTGTTAGAAGATTTGTCAAATGAAAATGAACCAGACCTCAAAGCATCAACACATCCCTACTTGCAAAATTGAATAAAATGAATATGAGAAAAGACAACACCTTCAGGGAGATGGCACCAAAACTTGTGACGTTCCTCATAAGGTCCACAAAGCTCCTTCCTTTTGGGCTTTTAGATTCTTAATGAAAAGTTGTTTATTTTAAGAAGCATTTAGTACCTGATGATCTCCAATCTTTCTCGATCGCCCTGCGTTTTAACATAACACATTCTAGCACTGCAAGTGTATCCTTTTTGTTATAAATTGCCATTTATTTTATAGAACCCCTGCTGACAGAATTGTGGGGGTGCACATGAATGAATCATATATATTAATAAAACTTATTTTCAGCATTTCAATCTTACTTACTCAATGGGGTTATTTACACATCATGCTAAATCAGCCAGGCAATAAGCCACAGCGTGCTCGCGGTCTTGTGAACAAGCAACAGAGAGCCTGGGAAACGATCAGGCTCTTGATGGCTTGTTGGCTGTCCCTGTTGCCCTGCACGTAACTTAGAGGATCCCATGGGAGGAACAAAGACTTCCACTCTAACCCCACTGCCCTAAGCTGTTTTGGGATCACCAAGACATTTTCCTTTTAAAGGATTTTTTTTTTGGTGGGGGAGGGGGAGGCGGAGGGATAGTGCGAAAACTGGCTATTAAGTTGGCTTTTGCAATCTCTACTTTGAGAGCTGTGAGCTTTCTCTTCAAAGTAGCCAGTGGCATGTTGCAAATACTATGCACGGTTACCCAGCACTTAAAGAAAAGAAAAATGGTATGCACAAAATATTTTAAAAATTATGGTATAGTAAGAAAACTGCAATCATTTGCAGTACCACAGCAGTGGGAATTTGAAGCTTTGCTTCTCTCAGCAGAGTCCCTTTATGCCTTTGTTTTCTCCAAAAGTATCCCTTCACATGCGCTACTACAAATACTGCAGTTACACAGCTCCACTAATCCTAACCCTAAACCAAAATGTTACAAATGAGTACAAGCATTTAAACTGTCCAAAATGTTTCACCTGGTTAGGTATTTAAAAAAATTGAAGATAGCAAAGTTCAAATATTTGGCCAGATGTTGCTAGGTGTAATCTAATACCTGTTACACCCTCCAGTTTCAGGCTGGATCTAAACTACAGTCCTCATGCCATATCGTCTGTCAAAAAAGTTTTAGATTTTTCTGTTTCCTCCCCTATCCCCTTTTTTGTACTTCCTGATCTGATGAAGAGTTTTGGACAACTGAAAGCATGTACACTTTTCTGGCATTTAATTGGTCCAATGTACTGTATTGCCAAACTACATTGTATGCATATATCACCTGCAGATGGGAATGCTGTAGAGGGCTGAATTCTAATGCAAACAGTTTTCAGGGAAAGGATTAATCAATCCAGTTGCAAGGTAAGTGTTGCAATCAAGTATATCCTCTGTATTTTCCTGCAAAACTCATCCTAAATCTCATATATAGTTTGAACTTCCAGAAACCCATGAAAGTGGATCATGTGATAGCAAAAAAAAAAAGCAACATTTTTGCACAGTCCAAAGAAAGAAGCTAATTTTTCTAGGCTGATTTCAGAGATGAATTTTTCCTTGCTGCTGAATATTTGGACCATAGATTCAAAACTGATTTTCATTGTAGTTTAAGCAGTCAGGTGAAGCTCTCTAAAGCAGAGAACATGTAATTTAAATCTTTAACTGGAGTTCAGTTGCACAGCCAATATATAAAGCAGTGCTTCTACTGAGGACCGCAGCTAGTTCTGATACATACCTAGCTATGTCACTTTTCTTCCAGAAATGATGGTTTAAGCCCCCTTTGACCCATATATTTCGGTGATATTAGACATTGGGGAGAAATTACTTTGAACATATTAGATTGCATTGCTTGCACATCATCCATATTCAGGACAGTTCCATGTGTTTTACAACCATGGATTTCAGTTTCTGCCCTCTCAACAGAGCAGTATTCGCTCACAGTAACAACACACATATGATTTTCAAAATCTTATTTGTCACCCACAATATACACCTTTAAATATAGATTTCAAAAGCATAATTGTGATGTATTATTTTTGTTCATTAGGCATTTTGGTTCATGCACAATTGGGGCAGAAAGCAGGCCCATATTGGGCCTAAGTATTGCTGTTATGGTGCTGGGAGGAGGACTGGCCTGGTAAGGGGAACACAGCCCAGATAGCTAATGGTTATGCTGTGTTCCAGTCCCCCCATCTTCCCCACACACACATGAGTTTAACATGCCATGTCAACCAGCCCACAGATCTTCAGATGCTGCTTTATATGCCAGATCAGTGCAGAATGAAACCTTGCTCACCCACAATTTAATTGTATTGTATTGCATTGTAATTGCAAAGTAGTTCGGCAAGGCTGTATACTGTCGCCCTGCCTATTAAACTTATATGCAGAGCACATCATGAGAAAGGCAGGGCAAGATGAATCACCAGTTGGAATTAAGATTGCTGGGAGAAATATCAACAACCTCAGATATGCAGATGATACCACTCGAATGGCAGAAAGTGAAGAGGAACTAAAGAGCCTCTTGATGGGGGTGAAGGAGGAGAGCGCAAAAGTTGGCTTGAAATTCAACATTAAGAAAACTAAGATCATGGCATCCGGTCCTCTCACTTCCTGGCAAATAGATGGGGAAGAAATGGAGGTAGTGACAGATTTTATTTTTCTGGGCTCCAAGATCACCGCAGATGGGGACTGCAGCCAAGATATTAAAAGACACTTGCTCCTGGGGAGGAAAGCTATGGCAAATCTAGATAGCATACTAAAAAGCAGAGACATCACCCTGCCAACAAAAGTGCGTATAGTCAAGGCTATGGTTTTCCCAGTTGCAATGCATGGCTGTGAAAGCTGGACCATAAGGAAAGCTGAGCACCGAAGGATTGAGGCCTTTGAATTGTGGTGCTGGCGGAGACTCCTGCGAGTCCCTTGGACAGCAAGGCAATCAAACTGGTCAGTCCTAGAGGAGATCAATCCTGACTGCTCTTTAGAAGGCCAGATAGTGAAGATGAAACTCAAATACTTTGGCCACCTAATGAGAAGGAAGGACTCCCTGGAGAAGAGCCTAATGCTGGGAACAACAGATGGCAAAAGAAGAAGGGGATGGCAGTGAATGAGGTGGCTGGATGGAGTCACTGAGGTGGTTGGTGTGAGCTTGAGTGGACTCTGGGGGATGGTGGAGGACAGGAAGGCCTGGAGGAATGTTGTCCATGGGGTCGCGATGGGTCGGACATGACTTCACGACTAACAACAACATTGTATTGTATGGTGGATGAGGTAACTGATCTGGCATATATAACCAAGGCCTGGGTGGGTGAAGAGGGAGGAGATAGGCTCTTCCAGCTGTGCCCACCAGTAGTTCAGCACCAGGTAGGTGTGAGGACAGGGAGTGGGGGTGTTGTGGTCTATAAGAATTTAAATTTTCTGTCCAGGTATCCTGCCTATTCAACAACCTGTTTGGAGCATTTGCACCTTGTGTTCGGTCAGCAGATTGGATTGGGGATTCTGCTGGTGTATTGCCCACCCTGCAAGCCATCAGCCTCCCTGCTGAAGCTGACAGAGGTAGTTTCAGATGTTACATTGGAGTCCCTCAGGCTGCTAACCCTGGGAGATTTCAACATTCATGCTGAGGACATCCTATCCAGAGTGGTTTGGGATTTCATGGCCTGCGTAATGTTGGGAAATTCAGATAAATGCTGAAAAAGGTTGCTTATATGTGCCTTGCATTACAAAATCAAACCTACAGTATACTTGTGGCCCTTTCTCAGAAAGCACCAAAATTCCATGCCAGGTTACCGTTAAGCATCGCTGTTACTGTAAGAGATTGGAACTTTCAGCTCACTTGAGGCAGCTTGTTGTTAGTAGCAAAATCATGTCTGACCCATTGCAACCCCATGGACAACACTCCTCCACCTTCCTGTCCCCTCAACAGTCAACGTAAGCTCACACCAACTGCTTCAGTGACTCCATCTAGCCACCTCATTCTCTGCCATCCCCTTCTTCTTTTGCCATCTATTGTTCCCAGCATTAGACTTTTCTCCAGGGAGTCCTTCCTTCTCATTAGGTGGCCAATGTATTTGAGTTTCATCTTCAGGATCTGGCCTTCTAAAGAGCAGTCAGGATTGATCTTCTCTAGGACTGACCGGTTTGATTGTCTTGCTGTCCAAGGGACTCGCAGGAGTCTCCGCCAGCACCACAATTCAAAGGCCTCAATTCTTCAGCGCTCAGCCTTCGTTATGGTCCAACTTTCACAACCATACATTGCAACTGAGCAAACCATAGCCTTGACTATATGAACTTTTGTCAGCAGGGTGATGTCTCTGCTTTTTAGTATGCTGTCTAGATTTGTCATAGTTTTCCTCCCAAGGAGCAAACGTCTTTTAATTTCTTGGCTGCAGTCCTCGTCTGTGGTGATCTTGGAGCCCAGGAAAATAAAATCTGTCACTACCTCCATTTCTTCCCCATCTATTTGCCAGGAAGTGAGAGGACCGGATGCCATGATCTTAGTTTTCTTAATGTTGAGTTTCAAGCCAACTTTTGCGCTCTCCTCCTTCACCCGCATCAAGAGGCTCTTTAGTTCCTCTTTACTTTCTGCCATCAGAGTAGTATCATCTGCATATCTGAAGTTGTTGATATTTCTCCCAGCAATCTTAATTCCAACTGGTGATTCATCTAGCCCCGCCTTTCTCATGATGTGCTCTGCATATAAGTTTAATAGGCAGGGCAACAGTATACAGCCTTGCCGAACTCCTTTCTCAATTTTGAACCAATCAGTGGTTCCGTGTCCAGTTCTCACTGTTCCTTCTTGACCCACATAGTGGTTTCTCAGGAGACAAAGAAGATGGTCTGGTACTCCCCTCTCTTTAAGAACTTGCCACAATTTGTTGTGATCCACACAATCAAAGGCTTTAGCATAGTCAATGAAGCAGAAGTAGATGTTTTTCTGGAATTCCCTAGCTTTCTCCATGATCCAGCGTATGTTGGCAATTTGATCTCTAGTTCCTCTCCCACTTCGAAATCCTGCCTGTACTTCTGGTAGTTCTCGGTCCACATACTGCTGGAGCCTAGCTTGCAGGAGCATCACTTTGCTAGCATGTGAAATGCGTGCAATGGTGCAATAGTTGAACATTCCTTGGCATTGCCCTTCTATGGGATCGGAATGTAAACTGACCTTTTCCAATCCTGTGGCCACTGTTGAGTTTTCCAAATTTGCTGGCATATTGAATGTAGCACTTTTACTGCATCGTCTTTTAAGATTTTGAATAGCTTAGCTGGAATACTGTCACCTCCACTAGCTTTGTTGTTGCTCAGACTTGTTGTTGCTAAGGCCCATTTGACTTCACATTCCAGGAGGTCTGGCTCGAGGTCAGTGACCAGCCCATCGTGGTTATCAGGGACGTTAAGCTCTTTCTTGTACAGTTCTTCTCTGTAATCTTGCCACCTGTTCTTAATCTCTTCTGCCTCTGTTAGGTCCCTGCCATTTTTGTCCTTTATCATGCCCGTCTTTGCATGAAATGTTCCCTTCATACCTCCAATTTTCTTGAAGAGATCTCTGGTCCTCCCTATTCTATTGTTTTCTTCTATTTCCTTGCACTGTTCATTTAAGAAGGCATTCTTATCTCTTCTAGGTATTCTCTAGAATTCTGCATTCAGTTGGGTGTATATTTCCTTTTCTCCCTTGCCTTTCGCTTCCCTTCTTTCCTCAGCTATTTGTAAAGCTTCCTCAGTCAGCCATTTTGCTTTCTTGCATTTCTTTTTCTTTGAGATGGCTTTAGTTGCTACCTCTTGTACAATGTTGTGAACCTCCGTCCATAGTTCTTCAGGCACTCTGTCTATCAGATCTAATTCCTTAAATCTATTTGTCACCTCTACTGTATATTCATCAGGGATATGATTTAGGTCATACCTGAGTGGCCTAGTGCTTTTCCCTACTTTCTTCAATTTAAGCCTAAATTTATTTATTTATTTATTTATTTATTTAAATATTTATATGCTGCCCCTTGCAACAGCCTCGGGGCAGCTCACAATACAAAAACAAATACAATATTAAAAACATATACAATATTTAAAAACTGGCCCATCTCAGGTTAAATATAAAAACATACAACAAAAATAAATAACAAATTTAAATTAATCTTAAATTAAACATAAATTAAACATAAACATAAATTAAACATAAATTAAACATAATATTAACAATTAAAATATTGTCTAAATAAAAAGGTCTTCGCCTGGCGCCGAAAAGCAAATAACGACGGCGCCAGGTGAGCCTCTCTGGGGAGCGCATTCCACAAATGGGGCGCCACCACCGAAAAGGCCCTCCTCCGGGTACTCACCCTCAAATTTTGCAACCAGAAGCTCATGATCTGAGCCACAGTGGGCTCCTGGTCTAGTTTTTACTGACTTTATAGAGCTTCTCCATCTTTGGCTGCAGAGCACATAGTCAATCTGATTTCTGTGTTGACCGTCTGGTGATGTCCATGTGCAGAGTCGTCTCTTGGGCTGTTGGAAAAGAGTGTTTGCTATGACCATCGTATTCTCTTGACAAAATTCTACTAGCCTGTGCCCTGCTTCATTTTGTACTTGAAGACCAAACTTGCCTGTTATTCCAGTTGTCTTTTGGCTTCCTACTTTAGCATTCCAATCCCCCATGATGATAAGGACATCATTTTTGGGTGTTAATTCTAGGTGTTGTAGGCCTTCATAGAACTGGTCAACTTCAGCCTCTTCAGCACCAGTGGTTGGGACATAGACTTGGACTACTGTGATGTTGAATGGTTTGCCTTGGATTCGAACTGAAATCATTCTGACATTTTGCAGATTGTATCCCAGTACTGCTTTTCCTACTCTTTTATTGACTATGAAGGCTACTCCATTCCTTCTGAGGGATTCTTGCCCACAATAGTATACCTGATGGTCATCTGAATTAAATTCACCCATTCCTGTCGGTTTTAGTTCACTGATTCCTAAGATGTCGATGTTCAGTCTTGTCATCTCTTGTTTGACCACATCCAGCTTGCCTTGATTCATAGAGCTTACATTCCAGGTTCCTATGGAGTATAGATCTTTGCAGCATCGGACTCTCCTTTCACCACCAGATACATCTGCAACTGAGTGTCCTTTCGGCTTTGACCCAGTCACTTCATTCTTTCTGGTGCTACTAGTACTAGCCCTCCGCTCTTCCCCAGTAGCATGTTGGACACCTTCTGACCTGAGGGGCTCATCTTCCGGCGTCATATCTTTTTGCCTTTTGATACTGTCCATGGGGTTTTCATGGCAAGGGTACTGGAGTGGGTTGCCATTTCCTTCTCCAGTGGATCACATTTTGTCAGAGCTCTCTGCTATGACCTGTCCATCTTGGGTGGCCCTACATGGCACAGCTCATAGCTTCATTGAGCTACGCAAGCCCCTTTGCCATGACAAGGCAGTGATCCATGAAGGAGGCAGCTACTACATTCAGTTGCAAAGTTAACTTCATTGAGGTTTTTGTACTGCTAATCTGCTAGCAGCAGCAACCTGGCCTGACTAATTCACTTTCAAAACTGTAGCCAGGACTGGCAATGACTCCTGATTGTCATGCCCATCTCTTGTAGTCAAAGCTATTGTATCAAGTTTCTGTATATGTTGTAAAAGCTTGAAGTTGGTTTCACCTCTACCTAACTGTGCTGTTGTAAGTTTGGGTTCTTTGCAGAGGGTACCTGGGTGCTCTTTCAATAAGCTGCTGAGATTCAAGGTGCAAGGGGTCTTCCCCACTGAATCCACTTATTCATTTTTGTGGCTGCTATTGAGAAACCCCAACAATGTCATTGTCCCACCACAATTGGCAAGGCATACTCCAGAATGGGTCTTCTCAGCTAGATATGAGGATGGTGCCCTGAGTGTGGGAGACTCGGTCCCTTTATCATGGTGGGATCACCACCTGCTAAGATTTAGACTGATGGCAGTGATGTACAAATAGAATCACAGTAACAAAGTGAGTCAGAAGGGGTCTCCTGGGCCATCTAGTCTGACCCCCCAGCTCCACTTGACTCTGCTCATGACATTCCTATCATGTGCATGTCCAGTCTATCCTTGAACACCCTCACTGATGGGACTTCAACCACCTCCCATATAGGTGGGGCATAATCAATAGATACAACTTTCATAGGTAAAATCATGCAATCATTGACCTATACGTAGGCCAGAGAAAATCCCTCTTTTCTAGAAATCAGCATATATGCATCCTTGAAATGTAGCTGACACTAAGTATGCATGGTTCAAAACAGGGCCAGTTTACACTGGACAGATAACAGCAACCCAAACAAAAGGCAATTCACACCAACCTGCTCCATCCTCCTTCTCTTCTACGTAATAGCACTCCCTCCTCCCCCCCCCACCTTCCTTCTGAGCATCTTCTTTCAGCTTTGTTATGCAAGCAGAAAAGATCATGCCATTGTAATTTTTTTGCTTATTTTATAGCCAGAAGCATGGCTTCCAGATCTAGGGAGGTGTTGATACTGTTTTACATAGCTCCATACCCTTGGAGTCCTAACTGTCAAGAAGTACATCCTGACATTCAGATTGAACCTTGGTTCCCTGAGCTGTGCTCCATTGGAATGTACCCTGCCCTCCTCTGCAGGGGAAAACAGGTCTCTACCCACCCTCGCATACCTATATGTCACCAAGAAATCCCCTCCAAGTCTCTTTTTCTCCCGGCTGAAAAGACCCAGCTCCCTCAGTCTCACCTCCTACAGCTTTCCCTGCAATCCAGCCACCATCCTTGTGGCCCTACGCTGCACTGACTCTAACCTGGCTATATCCTACTTGTAATGTGGAGCCCAGAACTGAACACAATACTCCAGTTGCAGGTGCACCAGAGTTGTATACAGTGGCAGTAATACCTCTCTTGATCTAGAAGCCACACTTCTGGCTATGCAACCAAGGGTGGTGTTTGCCCTCTTGACCACTGCATCACACTGTTGACTCATATTCAACCTGTAGTCAACCAGTACCCCCCGATCCCTTTCACAAGTGCTGCTTTCCAGCCACTTGTCCCCTAACATGTACTTATGACACCCATTCCTATGCCCCAAGTGCATGAATTTGCACTTATCCATATTGAATGCTATGCTGTTGTCCCCTGCTCACTTCCATAGTCTGTCCAGATCCTTCTGGAAGTGGAGCACCTGCTCCTCAGTTGCTGCCATCACCCCCATTTTTGTATTGTTGTGATACTAATGACATCACCCTTCCATCCTTCTTCCTGAGCCCATCTATCCCCACTGAGGCCTTTCTCCACCTGCTCAATGTTTGCCAAGCCTTTGTCTCCTACAAGTCCCATACAGACTTATAAGGCTGTGCTCAGCCATTGGGAGCACCAACGGCAACACATTAAGGGCAACACAAGGTGTTGTCCCTTGTCTGCGTCCCTTAGCTGTGGCCTGGGCTGCTGGGGGACACCCTTCCCTGGGGGCAGTTTTTGGATTAATTTTTTTAAAAATTATTTTGTCGTGTGTGTGTGTGTGGGGTGGGGGAGTTTGTCTGGGAGAACTGGGCAAGTGAAGAGCAATGCAGGACAGACAAGGCGGGGGACCAAGGTAGGGTCTCTGAGTGCTTCCCAATGGCAGGCCAGGAGATGGTCTTGACGAGAATTACAGGTGTTGCTGTCCACTGCGACAGCTGTGACATGTTCGCCCTCCTCCCTCAGGAGAGGCAGGGATACACTTCACCTCGGTGCAAGCTGGTGACCCACTTGGAGGAGGAGGTGAGGTGTCTGAGGACCGAGAGAGCTCTCCAGGCCCCACAGGAGCAGTCCCCCTCTAGACAGAGAGTTGAGAGAGGGGCCATGGGAGGAACAGCTGGGGAGACATGGAGGCATGTCACCCAAAGGAGGAAGAGACCAGCATGGCCTCCTCCTTCTCCTGGCGCTGATCTGGAGCTGGGAAACAGGTTCTCTCCACTTGGGGAGGCTGGGGCTGATAAAGACTTGGGGGACCAACAGGACCCCCAGCCTCGGACCACATGCAGCCCAGGGGCCACTGCAGAAGAAGCGACAGCCAGGGTACGGCCACCTACTGCCACCAGAAAGAGATGACAACAGGTGATCATCATCAGGGACTCCCTGCTGAGGGGCACTGAGGTGGCTGTGTGCCACCCTGACCTTCAGGCAACAGAGGTCTGTTGCCTGTCAGGCACATGCATCCTGCATGTGATGGACAGAGTAGAGCATCTTCTTCCCTCAGGGTCACCAGCTGCTTCTGATGATCCACATGGGGACAAATGACACAGCCAGGTAGGGAGTGGGTGGAATCAAAAGGGACTTCGCATCTCTGGGCAAGAAACTCAGGGACCTAAAGACCTTTCCTCTATCTTGCCAGTCCGGGAAGGGAAAGGAGAATTGCAGGGGCGAATGACGGGCTCGGCATGGTGTCACAAGGAACACTTCAGGTTCCTCAACCACAACACCCAGTTTCTTGCCAATGGGCTTCTGGTGAGGGACGGGGTGCACCTCACAGGGATGAGGAAAAGGTCCTTCGAAAATGCTCTAGTGAGGTTCATCCAAAAGGGTGGGTACAGTCCCTTCAGAAACTTGTCCTGATTGGACAAATGAGGGGAGAGGACCAACTTTTCAGGTCCAGGGTGTTAGATGTACCTCAGGGGCTGGTGGGACTCCTGAGAAAAGGGTGCCAGTTTCAGAGAAGATGGGAGGAAGAAGGGGGCCAGGTGACCCAAAGAAACAGATTTATGAGAAGGTGCTGAGATGCATGTATACCAATGCTAGGAGCATGGGTAATAAGCAGGAAGAACTTGAGGCTCTCCTGGGAATAGAAGGGTCTGACCTCGTGAGCATTATGGAAACATGGTGGGATGAAAGGCAGGATTGGAATGTAAACAAAGAGGGATATCACCTGTTTAGAAATGACAGGAAGGCAAAGAAGGGCGGGGAGGAGATGTAACATTATATGTCAGGGAAGGGATAGGATGCAATGAGATAGACTGTGCCGCAGATGGGGATCTGGTAGAGGCGGTCTAGGTGAAACTAAAGGGTTTCGACAGGGGGAGGGACCTGACTGTGGGGGTATGCTATGCCCTCCAAGTCCAATTGAGACCCTGGACGATGCCCTGACAGACTAGATTTGAAGGATAACTGGGGGAAGGAGTCACTAATTATGGGAGATTTCAATCTCCCAGATATTTGTTGGGAGACTCACTTGGTGGTAACAGCCAGGTCCTGTCACTTCCTAGATGCTATAGAAGGAGGGTTTTTGATGCAGAGCGTCTGGGAGGCAATAAGGTGGGGGAATATCCTTGACTTGGTCTTGACCAACAGGGATGATGTGAAGATTAGGGGAGCTCTGGATGTGAGTGATCATTCCATCCTTTCCTTAGAGATCAGGGGAATGGGGATGAGTGGCAGGTTGAATACTAGAAGCTAGGACTTCAAGAGGACCAATTTTGGTCAATTAAAGGCCAGACTAGGGGAAGTCTCCTGGGAGAGGGAACTGGAAGTCCAGGGAGTTTGGGAGGGGTGAATGGCCTTCAAAGGGAGGTCTTGGAGGTGCAAGTCTTCACAATACCATTAGTTAGCAAGGTGGGAAGGCAAAGAAGAGTGCCCCCATAGATGAGAAAAGAAGTGGTAACAGGCATTACATTTAAGAGGAACCTCTGTAGAAAATGGATGCTGGGGCAAGTAGACAAAAGGGTATACCAGGGGGAAGAGGAGGAGGAGGCAGCTTGTTGCAGAAGGATTCTTTGCAAGGCTATGGCTGATTATGAGCTGAGACTTGTAAAGAATATCAGGAACAACAAAAAGGGCTAATATCAACATGTAAATAGCAAGATGAAGGAGAGATAGGCAGTAGGGCCACTTAATAAGGAGGAAGGGGATTTGGTGACTGATGTGAGGGAACAGGCACAAATAATAAATTATTATTTTGCCTTTGTGTTCTCACCAAAGCAGGATGGGGGAGATCCGCATGGGGGATCGGATGGGGATTTAGGGACACAGATTAGACTCACCCCCATACTCATCAAAGAGCTCCTCGGGGCACTGGATCTTACAAAGACACCAGGCCCTGATGGGTTACACCTGAGGGTACTTAGGGAGTTGGTGGGGGAAATATCACATCCACTGCCCTCCATTTTTGAGGCCTCATGGAGAATGCATGAGGTTTCAGAGGATAGGATGATGGCATCAGTGGTCCCAATCTTCAAAAAGGGCAGCAGAGAAGACATGGGGTTACACACTGGTTAGTCTTACATCCATTGTGGGAAAGAGAATGGAAAGCTTCATAATAGGAAATGCTCTGGAGTCCCTAGATAAGGAAGGAACACAGTTCCATACAACACAGTTTCCACAAAGACAGGTCCTGCCAGACAAACCTTGTGGAATTCTATGACAAGAATTGCCTAGATAGAGGGGATGCGGTAGATGTGGAATGCGCTCCCCAGAGTGGTTTGCCTGGCGCTGATATTATATACTTTTTATTTACCCAGTATTTTAAAGTTTAGGGATGCAGGTGGCACAGTGGTTTAAACTGCTATGCTGCTGGGCTGGTTGATCAAAAGGCCACAGGTTCGAATTTGCACAACGGGGTGAGTTCCCGTTGCTCCGTCCCAGCTCCTGCCAACCTTGCCGTTCGAAAGCATGAAAATGCAAGTAGATAAAAAGGTACCACTTTGGTGGGCAGGTAACATCGTTCCGTGCACTTCAGTGTTTAGTCATACTGGCCACATGACCACGGAGACTGTCTGCGGACAAACGCTGGCTCCTTCGGCTAGGAAACGGAGATGAGCACCACCCCCTAGAGTCAGACATGACTGGACTTTAATGTCAAGGGGAAACCTTTACCTTTACCTTTATCTTATTTTAAAGTTTAAATGTTTTAATTATGTTTTTATTGACATTCTTAGTCACACTTTATCTTGTTATTGATGGATGTATTTATTAGGTATTTATTATACTGTAAGCCATCCAGAAACGAACCATATTGGACAGGATAAAAATATCCAAACAAACAAATGAGGTTTACTTGGATTTCAGCAAGACTTTTGACAATGTGCTGGATGATATCCTGGTTGACAAATTGAGGAGTTTTGGGATAGACCGATGCACTGTCTGATGGATTAGGGCATGGTTGGCAGACCAAAAGCAGAGGGTTGCTATTAGTGGGGAATCATTGGAGTGGTGGATGGTGACAAGTGGGGTGCCCTAGGTCTCAGTCCTGGGACCAATCATGTTCAGTCTTTTCATCAATGACCTGGAGGAGGGGGTGACCAGTCTGCTCATCAAATCCGCAGATGATACTAAAATAGGGTGGTGGCTACAACTGAGGAGCAGGTACTCTCCTCAGGATCCAAAAGGATCTGGACGGACTATGGAAGTGGGCAGGAGACAACAGGATGGTGTTCAATGTGGATAACTGCAAGGTCTTGCACTTGGGGCATAGGAATGGGTGTCATAAGTACAGGTCAGTGGACAAGTGGCTGGAGAGCAGCACTTGTGAAAGGGATCTCTGTGTGCTGATCAACTGCTGGCTAAACATGAACCAGCAGCGTGACACAGTGGCCAAGAAGACGAATGCCACCATTGGATGCATAGCCAGAAGCTTGGCTTACAAGAGGTATATAGCAAGGTTGGAATCAGTGCAGTGAAGGGCCACTACTTTGCAGGGTAAGCCATATGAGGTGAAACTGAGGGGACCTGTTAGAGACATACACGTACGTGAGGGGGAGCAATGCAGAGGTGACCTTTTTTCCCCTGCAGTAGAGGGCAGGACACTTTCCACTGGAGGGAACCAAGATTTAGGTTGGACTTCCTGATGGTTAGGATCCCTAAGGTATGGAATTGGCTTCCCCGGGAGCTTGTTGAAGCCCCAACAGTGAAAGTAGGCTGGACATGCACATGGTAGGCATGTCATGAGTGGAGCTGACTGGAGCTGGGGGTCAGAATAGATGGCTCAGGAGGCACCTTCTGACTTGCTCTGTTTCTGTGTCTGAATTGTGGGTCTGGATGAAGCACCACCTTGCCCCAGCCCATGTTTGAGACATCAGTGGTAAGCTGTGAGCATGACCTTTGGCTCTGGGGAAGGAGAAGGGGACCCCTTTGGAGAGAGTGGCCAGACTGAAGAGAGTTCCATACTACTGAGGGTGGGGAGAGGATTGTGGAGAGGGGTCTGCATCCCCAGTGAAGGCTTCCACAAACTACAGGGGTCTCATCCGGAGTCAAGCAAGGTGCACCACCGACAGTGTGACTGCCATGAGGCCCAGGAGTCTCTGAATGGTGTGGGCAGTGGATCAGGGTGTGATACTGACAGAAGTGGCAACCAAGATGAGTGTCTTGGCCCTCAGCTGTGGAAGGCATATCTTCCTAGATGTGAAGTCCAGATTAGCCCCTATGAAGAGGATGGACTGAGTAGGGGAGAAAACGGACTTGTCAGAGTAGATACAGAGTCCTAGATTCTGCAGGAGAATGCTAGTAGTGTGAAGACACCGGGTGCAGTGGCTAGGCCAAAGCAGAGGACCAAGAACTGGAAAGTGTCCTGCCTGACATGGAACCTAAGGAAGTGCCTGTAAGCCTGTTTGACAGAGATGAACTAGTCGCCCTGCCTGAGGAGGGAGAATGCCCTGTAGAGTGATTATTCTGAACCCCCTAGGAGTAATGAACTTATTGATGCCTCTCTAATCCAGGATTGTCCTGAGGGTCCCCTCTTAGGCATGGTGAAATATGGGGAATACAAGCCCCTGTGAAGGTCTGTGGAGACTTGCTCAGTTGCTCCTTTGGCCAGCAGGACCTCTACCTACACAAACAGGGCAGGTTAGGGTGGAGTGATCTTAATGAAGCCTAGGGGTGGGAGGGTCGATCCCTGGCATACTATGGATAGGACCCAGGAGGCAAAGATGATATCCTCCCAGGCTCGGAAGAACTGGGCCAAGTGGTTTGTGAAGGCGAGACGAGGTGTAGGGGCTGGTGGGGGGCGGGGGTGCTGCCTGGACTTGACCCTCAGCATTTATGCTGGTTGTCTTGGCACTTGGGCAGGAGCCTCTGCTGGGGCTGGGCATCCCACCTTTTGGTTGTGGGGGAGCGTGGCCCTATTCTTGAATGTGCAGTCAGGGAAAAGATGGTAGTTAGTGCTCATGGGGAATGCATGCGGGAGGGGGATGGCTCATCTGTTTGGGCATTGAAGAGCCCCTCCCTGTCAAACAACATGTCCTCTATATGGGCCTGAGTCTCCTGGGGGAGGCCCACAGAGTGAAGCCAGGCATGGTGGTGGATAACCACAACTCCCAGCAACACCTTACCATCACTGTCCACACAGTCCCTTGCTGCCTGGACTTGTTATCTAGACAGTTTCTCAGCTTCAGCATGGACTAGGTGCATAGTATCATGTAGCTTGGCTGGAAGATGCTGTGCCAACAACCCCACCTTCTTCCAGAGGAAGAGCTGGTACTGAGTCATGGTTGCATTGTAGTTGGAGACATGGAGGCCCAGGGAGGATGCTGCATACACCCTGTGGGCCAGGCCATCAAGGCACCTCCCCCTCTGTGTCCACAAGTGTGAAGTATTCCCACTGTGATGTCCCCTGCATGAACTCAACCATCATCAAGTTGGGTCTAGGGTGCTGGTTCAGGAAGGGGAGTGCCTTGTCTGCTGCGTAGTGGGTGGACTCAATGCAGCATGAAGTGGCAAGGCTTGCTGCGGGGGCTGTCCAAGATTGCTGTGCGATATGCAGCAGGGCCAGGAGGAATGGGATGGAGACTGGAGCTGGGTGATCCAAGAGCAGGTCCCCAAAAATGGGATCAGTCATGAGCTCTGTTGGCTGAGAGACCTCCAGGCTGAGCTCATCAGACATGCAGAGAATGATGCAGTAAAACATCTTCTCCCCACAAGTGAGTCAGAGTCCTGCTTTGGGCTCAGTGGATTGGGTGAGTGGGGCCAAGGAGGAGGGATCAGACTGAATCTGGGAGAAGCTCTGACCTCATCCGGAAGATGCAGATCAGTGGTAGCTGCATGGCGATGGCCTTCTCCTGGGGAGCAGTGAGTAACTTAGCTCCTGAAGCCGGGGCTGCAGGAGCAATGGGTGTGCTTAGTGGGCCCCCAGTCACACAGGATAGCTTGGTCTCTGGACAGCTTGGTGATTAGCCATGTCGAGTAGCCGGTGCTATTGTGGTCCTTGGATTAATGCGCAGTGCTGGCATCAGGATCTTGGCCAGCCAGGTATTGATCGTGGTGCAGGCAGGCTGTGGAAGGGCCTGCATCAGTGCAGGAGGCCTCGAGAATCTTGTGGTGATGCTGACCCATGTTGATGGTGGCTGGAGCGGTGAAAGCGCCCTCTCAATGTCAGACAGCATCAGGCGCATGCATGTGTTAAAATGGAGTGTCTGACTGAGCTGGGGAGTGGCATTGCTGATGACTAGGGTCTGCCTGCGTGTCAGGTGAGTCAGTGCTGGTAAATGCGCAGTGTTTGTCATTGCAATGATGCTAGGTGTGAGCATGCATTCTAGAGTGGCTGGGGCCTGGAAGGAAGTCATCACAAGTCAGAGACCTCCTAGTCCATGTGGCATGTGCAGAAAGATACAGGCAGGCCAGGGTCATCGTCCAAAGGCTCAGAAAATTCCTTAGGATAGGTAGAGGTGGGGTACCATGGCCCGGCATGGGTTCATTCCCTGGGGAGAGCAGAGTGAGCCCCAGTGCCCCCAGCGCACCACATCTCTAGCTGCGGGTTGTGTGAGTGGGCTGAGCAGTGAGGTGCACAGCAAGTCAGAAGCAAAGTACCCAGGTGTCACAGGACTAGCCAGGGGACTGGGGTGGTGAGGCGCATGCAGGAGGGGAGCCTCTGACCAGGGGAAGCAAGCAAGGTCCCTACCCAGGAATCCGTCCCTGGAGTGGTAAGGCCTCAGGGCCCTGGCTGGTGTAGTGCAAAGGGCCAGTGGCAGATGAGGATGGAGAGCTGGTTGTGTGGCACTGCTGCTGCTGCTGCTTCTTCTAGGCAAATGTTGTCAGTGGCTTCTCTGTTGGTTTTGATTTCTGGGTGTGTTTCATGAGCTGCATGGCCTCCTCTGTCAGTGGGTCAGCTTGCCTCTCAGCCTTCAGCTTAGAAGAGGCAGCCACATAGAGGGCCTTTTGCCACAAAGGAAATTTCAAATGGTCTGCCCACTGCCAGCACGTTTTTTGAATGCATGGCAGTGTGGGCAGATCTCCAAACCATGCTCCTCATCCAGGCAGAAGAAGCAGAGGGAATGACTGTCAGCACAAGGTGCAGCTTCAAAAAGTTGGGGCTGTGTCCATAGTAAGCATGAGGAAACAAAGAAAAGAGAAGCAGAGCATGTTCCGAAAGAGGAAGAGGAAGAGAAAGCTGAGATATGGGGAAGCAAGAGCAGGCTCCCTGCAGGAGTAGGCCAGAATGATGAAGAATCAGGAATAAAGAATGGAAGAAAACAAGGGTTTTGGGTAATAATCTTAAAAAAATAGGAAAAAAGGGCAAGGAAAAGAGCAAGGATAAAAGACAGGTAACAAAATGGAAAAATGCAAGTGAAGTTGATCCAATCTGGCAAAGCAGCTAGGTGCATGGCCAGAAATAAACTGAGGAAGTGGGCGGGAGCCTTTGCCTCTTATCATAGGCCCCACTTCGTGACATGGACCTATGGAAGTTTCTTTCTGACCTAGGACTTGCGCTATGTGACAAAGCCCACATGTGTGATGCACAGAGACTGCGACGAAGAAGGGTGGGGGACCTATTAAGATGATCCACCCCCAGAGACTAATGGATCTGGATGGTTTCCAGAAGGCTTGGGGAGATGTTCTGACTGACCATGGCTGGGCACCCCTGTCAAAGCCAGTTTGTTTTGTGGAATGCAGAAATGGCCCAGGCGGTATACATGATCACTCCTAAGTATTCTATCTGTTGTTGAACTCATATGGTTCCATGGCATACTCCAGAGCTGAGAGTGATGAAACAACTGAGATGGCTGGAGTGTAGAGATGGAGGAAAACTCTCAGTGAATGCAACAGACACAGGATATGTGCGCATAATCAAATGTATTTTGAGGCAGTGAGGGTGAAGAAAAAAATATCACACTGCCTCATCCCAATCTTCTTTGCCTCCCCCAGTGGATCTTTTCAAGGTTGTCTGTCGCTTATTATATGCTGGTCCCTTGAACACCTTGGAACCATCTCTGGCCTGCTGTAATATACTCTCTGGGCACTTACAGAAAAAAAAATCTCTGCATCTACCAGGATTTGGAATCCAGAATTAGAGCAGTTGAATCTGTGGAGATATTCAGAACAAAGCCTGGTCCAGTTTTATTGGATGAATTTCAGGTGGTACAATGAAAGGATGTTGACAAAGTGCTTGGACTTTGTGCTACCACCTCTGTATTGGAGCCTTGCCCCTGCTGGGTCATAAAGCCCAGCAAGGAGGGAATAACTGTCTGGGCCATGGAAGTCATTAATGCCTCTTTGCAAGAGGGAGTGGTCCCATGCTGCCTTAAAGAGGCAGTGGGTTTTGACCTGCTTGCACTGGCTGTCTGTATGTTTCAGATCCCAATTCAAGGTGCTGGTTTTAACCTATAATGCCCTACATAGGTTAGATACACAACACCTGTCAGAGAACATCTCCCAGCTCCCAGCTACCCAGACACTTTGCTCAACCTCTGAGGCCTTTGGTCAAGGGTAGTACAGAGGGTAGCAACTAGGACAGACCTGGGCATTGTACGGCCTGTGGGCCACATCCGGCCCGATGGCTGACCCTGACTGGCCCGCATGAGGTCACTGGCAAATTAAAAGTCAATGCAAATATATATCGTCGTAATATAGATGCAAGCAATACAACTGCACTGCTTTTATTTTGAAGGATCTGCTAAATTGAATTGAATTTATTGATTTTCATGTAATGTTAATGTTTTTGTGAATATTCATTAAATAGTGTTGTTCTGTGCTCCACATTTTCATTGTATCATTGTAATGTTTCATTTACTGTTTTATAGAGATATATATTGAGCAGAGCTGTAAGTGTATTGGTCCGGCCCTTAACAACTGTCAAAGTTTTTCATGTGGCCCCATGGGAAAATTAATTGCCCACCCCTGAACTAGAACTTTTTCAGGAGTGGCCCTTTATGGTATATCCTCCCCACTATGGGCCAGCTTGTGCTGAATCCAACATCAGGCTCAGATGGCCTTTCTTTCTAAAGCTTTTAAGAATTTAGACACCCAGGGGTTTGATGGGGATAGCCAGCTGTTTGCAGAGTCACTCCTCTTGTCATTCTTTGTATTGTTTCTGTATTGTCTATCATCTGTTTTTTGCTGCTTTATTTTTTTCTGCTGTATGTATTGTATTTTTATCATTTGTTTTTATGGATTGTGTAAACAGTCCAGAGATCTTTGGCCATGGGGTGGTATAGAAATGAAATAAATACTACTAATAATGATTACATGAAATCAGTTAATCTGCTCATTATGTACACAATGGGTAGCTGCATGGTGGAATCAACTGCAAAATAAAAGAAGGGAAATCTATTATTTGTGCTAATGAATCACTACTAACTTACCAGAAAGAAATTTTACTGAAAACAGTATAATTTGATTAAAAGTAAATTAAACTTGATTACAAGTAGCTACACCCTCTTCAGGAATAACAGTCACATCAACAAAAAAAGAATGGATCTCATTAATGGTGGTTGGGGTGGAGAAAATTCTGAAAGGCACCTACTGAGAACCAGTGGAAATGCAAGGGCTGACATGCACAGGGATGAAAGTGTAACACATACACTTAGAACATAGAACAAGAGAAGGGCTCCATTTTTGAGGGCTTGTGGAGGTGAGGTTCCAGAGGACTGGAGGGTGGCATCAGTGGTCCCAATTTTCTAAAAGGGTAGTAGAGGAGACATGGGGAATTACAGACTGGTTAGCCTTACGTCCATTGTAGGAAAGACAATGGAAATTTTCATAATAGCAAGAGAACTAGTAACCCTAGATAGTGAAGGGAGGTTGGTGGCCATGCAACATAGCTTCCACAAAAACAGATCCTGCCAGACAAACATTGTGGAATTCTATGACAAAGTTTTCAGGTGGCTAGACAGAGGGGACACAGTGGGTGTGGTTTACCTGGATTTCAGCAAGGCCTTTGACAAAGTGCTGCATGATATCCTGGTTGAGAAATTGAGGAGTTTTGAGATAGACCAATACACTGTCCGATGGATTAGAGCATGGTTGATGGACCAAAACCAGAGGGTACCCATTATTGGGGAATTGTTGGGATGGCAGCCAGTGACAAGTGGGGTCCCCCAGAGCTCTGTCCTAGGACCGATTCTGTTCAATTTTTTCATCAAAGACATGGAAGACAGAGTGACCAATCTGCTGGTCAAATTTGCAGATGATACTAAAATGGGGGCAGCGGCCACAACTGAGGAGCAGGTACTCCAGAAGGAACTGGACAGACTATGGAAGTGGGCAGGAGACAACAGGATGGCGTTCAATGTGGATAAGCACAAATTCTTGTACTTGGGGCATAGGAATGGGTGTCACAGGTACAGGATGGAGGACAAGTGGCTGGAGAGCAGCAGTTGTGAAAGGGATCTCAAGGTACTGGTTGACTGACTAAACATGAGTCAGCAGTGTGACACAGTGGTCAAGAGAACAAGTGCCACTCTTGTTGCATGGCGGGAAGTGTGGCTTGTAGTTTGAGAGAGGTATTACTACCACTCTATACGACTCGGGTGCACCCACAACTGGAATATTGTCTTCAGTTCTGGGCTCCACATTACAGGAAGGATATAGCCAGGTTAGAGTCAGTGCAGCGTAGGGTCACAAAGATGGTGGCTGAATTGCAGGGAGAGCCGTATGAGGCGAGACTGAGGTCTTTTCAGCCTGAAGGAGACTCAGAGGGGATCTGTTGGTGACATATAGGTACATGATGGGGTGTCACTCAGGGGTGGGAAGAAACCTGTTCTCCCCTGCAGAGGAGGGCAGGATGCATTCCAACGGAGCCAATCTCAGGTAACCAAAGGTTCAATTTGGATGCCAGGAAGTACTTCCTGGCAGTTAGGAGCCCAAGAGTATGGAATGGGCTTCCACGAGAAGTGGTTGAAGCCCCATCAGTGAGGGTGCTTAAGGATAGGCTGGACATGCACATGGTAGGCATGTCATGAGTGGAGTCAGCTGGAGCCAGGGGTCAGACTAGATGGCCCGGGAGGCCCCTTCTGACTTGCTCTGTTTCTATGTTTCTAAGTATGAACCAAGACAAACTGGAAACCATAAAGTAGGAAATGGAGTAGATAAATATCATAGTACATGGTATAGCAAACTAAAGCAGACTGGAATGGGAAATTTTCAGTCAGAAAAACACAAGGTTTTTTTACTCTGGAAATGACAAACTCAGAAGAAATAGAATTGCTCTAATACTGAGGCAAGATGTGGTACAGACAATAAGGGGCTATAATGAAAAATTGAACCAAATTATATCAAGCAGAATTAGTGGAAAATATATGTCTACACTTCAAGTCATACACTCCAACAATTGATGCTGAAGAAGCAGAAATTGAAAACTTTCATGCAGGTGTTCAAGAGGAAAAACAAGTCATGCTGATCCTAAGTCACTGAAATGCAAAAGTAAGAAGCAAAGCAGAATCAAACATTGTAAGAAAATTTGGCTTGGGGTGAGAAATGAAGCACAAGAACAATTCAGAAGTTTGTAAACCCAACCACCTGTTTACTGAAAACATACACTGCAAGCAACCAGTCAGACAAATGTATACATGGACTTCACCAGATGGCTAATACAGAAATCAAATAAATTATGTAATTGGACATGAAAGGTGGAAAAGCTGTATTCTTGATGCCAAAACAAGATCTGGAACAGACTGTGGTAATTACCATCAGCTCTTCATTTCAAAAATTGGAGTTAAGGTTTAAAAAATCATCAACAGAAACATAGTGTCAAACAATAAGTAACATCCCTTAAGAGTTTAGAGTTCACATAAAGAACAAATTTCCAATGTTCAACTTAATTGTCTGCAAGTCAGAAGAGCAGTGGACTGAAACCAGAAACATTATTAGGAAGAATGCCAAAAGACAATTCCTGTAGCAGCAAGAAAGAAAAACCCTAAACGGACGACAGAAGAAACATTCATAGTTGCAAAGGACAGGCAAGAAGCATACACAAAAGACAACAGAAATAGGGCCAGAATGCAACTGTTCGGCAACTATCATGTAGATACAAAAAGAACTATCGCAATGATCAGTGCAAAGAAATAGAGGAGAGGCACAAAAAGAGGAAAAAAAGAAAGTCCAAGAAATCAAAGAGAAATTCAAACCCAGATTAGGAATGCTAGAAGACAAACAAGGAACACACTATCGGATCAGGAGAAAATAAAGAGAAGGTTGAAACAACATGCAGAAGAAATGTACAGATGAAAGAATAACAGATGTCTTAGAAGTGGAATCCTATGAAGATCCTGCATTATTAGAAAATGAAGAGAAAGCTGCTCTGAAAGCACTTGCAAAGAAAAAAAGCACCTGGAGTACATGGCATAGCAATAGACATACTCCCAACTACAGAAAATGAATCAGTTCCAAATCCTAAGAAAGGTATGTCAAAATTTGGAAAATGTTAAAAGACAATTCATGTAGCGAAAATAAAGAAAATCCAAATAGATGGCAGAAGAAACAAAGTTGATAAGGAGAGGTGAGAAGCAAAAGTAAAAGGTGACAGAAATAGGGTCAGAATCCTGAATGCAACTTTTCAGTGACTATCATGTCGAGACAAAAAGTTCTATTACAATGGCTTCTGTGGTTGGGAACAAGAGGGACAGTGGGCTTGGGCAACCATTGTCATAGGCTACTGGTTGCATCCTAGGTGCTGATTCAGAATGGGAAGATGAGGACAATCTCAATGAGATTGGGAGCATGGGTTAGCTCAGGGTTCTGGGATGCAACAGGAAGAGGAGGTGATTATCTCAAGGCCAGATGCTTCATCATGCCAAGCAAGTCCTGGGAATGGCCTGGATATACAGCCAGGGGAAGGTGCTGATGTGGGTGAGGAATGATCAGACACAGACCAGCTCCCCCCACCTGGACCCCATGGCAAAGCATCAGCAGAGGTAAGAGGCCCAATTAAATGAGCAGCATGCAAAGAGGAGGCATGCTCACCTTCAAAGAGCCCTTCCCGAAGGGTTGGAGCCCAGGCATGTTCAGAAAGAGAATTCCTGGAGGTAATCATTAGATTAGGTTCAACAAACCACTCTGTCCACACTCACAGATCCATTCTGGGTGATTTGTACTTGGAAGCAATAAAGAATGTTTACAGGGTAAATGGACTGTGGCTGGTGCTTGTTCAGAGGAGGAACCTCAGCTCATGGCATGTGCAAAGAAACAGAAGAAATTCATAAGGGGAGAAAGTAAGGGACTTCTTCCAGGAGATCCATAAAATCAAAGGGAATTCAAACCTAGATTAGGAATGCTAAAAGAAAAAAAAATGAAACATACTATTTGAACAGGATAAAATAAAGAGAAGGTGGAAAGAATATACAGAATAACTATATAGAAGAAATAAAAGGATGACAAACATCTTCAAAGGGGAAACCTATGAAGAAGAGCCTGCCATATAAGAAAATGAAGTGAAAACTGCTCTGATAGCACTTGGAAAGAAAAAAAAAGCACCTATATGGAGTGAGAAATGTCTGCTGTTCAAGCTGGATTCTGCAGAGGAAGTGGCACTAGAGAACATACTTCAAATATATGTTGGCTACTGGAGTGCACCAAAGAGTATCAGAAGAACAAACTATATGGTCTATAGCCTTTGACTGTGGATCATGACCAGCTGTGGATGGCCTGAAAGAGGTGGGTCTCAACACTTGATTGTACAGATGTGTAACTTGTATCATGGACAAGAGGCCACAGCTAGGACAGAGTATGGAGAAAACAGAATAGTTTCCCATAGGTAAAGGAGTCAAACAAGAATGCATTTCCTTGTCTATCGTCTCCCTATTTGTTCAATCTGTATACAGAACATATCATAAGGAAAGGTGGAATAGAATTAGAGGAGGGAGTGAAAATTCGTGTAAGAAACACCACTAATTTAAGATATGCAGATAATACCATACTACTGACAGAAAGCAGCAATGACTTGAAATGACTCCTGATAAAAGTGAAATAAGAAAGTGCAAAAGCAGGACTGCTGCTGAATATTAAATAACAAAAAGAATTAAAAGAATTCTTCAAGAATTACAAAACTATATTGTTAATAATGAAGAAATAGAAATTTTGAAAGATTTCACATACTTTGGCTCATTCAATTCAAAGGGAGACTGCAGCCAAGAAATCCAAAGGAGACTGAAACTTGGAAGGGAGCAATGAAAGAACTAGAAAAGATCGAGTGTAAGGATGTTTTCCAGATATCCAAATCGAATCACAACGGATGACTGTGAAAGCCAGACCAGTGAAGAAAGCCAGCAGGGTGAAAAGTGATGTGTTGAAAATGTGCTGGAAGAGTTTTGTGAAAGCCCTGAACCAACAGAAAGACAAACAAGTAGCTGCTAGACAGACCTTTCCCTGGAAGCAAAAATTCCAAAACAGAGGCTGTCATAGTTAGGACACATCATGAAAAGGCAAGATTCCTTGGAGAAGATGACTACATCAGGGCAAGTCAAAGGGAGAAGATGAAAGGGAAGACCAAAAATGATATAGATTAATAAAGGAAGCCAAAGCCTGGAACTTGTAAATGCTGAGTGTAGCTGTTATGGACAGGACATTTTGGAGGGCTTTTATTCAAAAAAGTCTAATTCAACTTGATGATACATTACAACAAAACAAGCTAGATATGACAGAGACAGCCACATTTATGGTATACATATCTACTCAGAATTAAGCCTCATTAAGTTTAATAGTATTTAGTCCTACGTGACTAGAGGATTGCAGTCATAAATATGTATCTGTCCTATCCAAGTGTGTGTAGAAGAATTTCCAATTTCAACATCAAAAAGGGTATGTGAGAGGAAATCTTTAGATTGTGGTGTAAACTTCTGAAAATCACATTTAACTATTTCAGTGTACTTATCTAGAATCATAGAACTGGAAAAAGTCCGGTCCAACCTCCTGTTCATTTTCGGGTCTACCATGCAGGATGAAGCCACAACGTTCTTGACAGCCTTTGCTTAAAATAACTTCAGTCAAGAACACAGACAAAAACCATTCCAAACTAGGCGGACTGTTCCAAACCAGGTACTCTTGTTAGTTTTTCCTAACATTAAGCTTAAATCTGCTTCTCTGCAGTTCCCATCCACTGGTTCTAGTCTGGTGCGCAGAAACATCAGAGAACTTTTCTCCAAGTTGTATATGGCAGCTTTTCAGATATTTGAAAATCACAACATTTCTATTTCTCTTTGTCTGATGAAGCATTCTAGCCCTCTCAGTTGTTTCCTATGGGTGCTATGTTACTAGAACTCTCACTATCCTTGCTGTTTATCCCTGGAAGCAGTCCAGATCATGAATATCCTTAAAATGTGGGACCTAAAGCTAGACAAATTACTCTGAGTGTTGCCAAACACAGAATGAAGCTAAACTGTTACTTCCTGTGACATAGAAACAGAGGAAGTCAGAAAGGGCCTCCTAGGCCATCTAGTCTTATCCCCAGCTCCAGCCAGCCCTGCTCATGACGTGCCTACCATGTGCATGTCCAGCCTTGAACACCCTCACCAATGGGGCTTCAACCACCTCCTGTGGAATCTCATTCCATACCTTAGTGATTTTAACTGTCAGGATTTCCTGGAATCCAAATTGAACCTTGGTTTCCTGAGTTTTGCTCTGTTGGAGCGCATCCTGCCCTCGTCTGCAGGGGAGAACAGGTTTCTATCCACCTCTGTGTGACCCCCCCCCCCACATATCTATATGTTGCCAACAGATCCCCTCGGAGTCTCCTCTTCTCCAGGCTGAAAAGACCCAGTTCCCTCAATCTCACCTCATACGGCTTTGCCTGCAATCCAGTCACCATCCTTGTGGCCCTTCACTGCACTGATTTCAATCTGGCTATATCCTTCCTGTAATGTGGAGCCCAGAACTGAACATGATACCCCAGTTGCAATCCCTTTCACAAGTGCTGCTTTCCAGCCACTTGTCCCCCATCCTGTACCATCCTGTACCTGTGTCCCAAGTGCAAGACCTTGCACTTAACTGCATTGAACACCATCCTGTTGCCCCTGCCCAATTCAATAGTCCATCCAGATCCTTCTGGATCTGGAGTACCTGCTCCTCAGTTGTGGCCACCGCTCCCATGTTAGTATCATCTGCCAATCTGATCAACAGACTGCTCACCCCCTCTTCCAGGTCATAGAATTCCACAAGGTCTTCCTGGAAGGACCTGTTTTTGCGGAAGCGGTGTTGCATGGCCGCTAACCTCCTTTCCCTATCTAGGGACTCCAGAGTGTTTCCTGTTATGAGCCTTTCCATTGTCTTTCCCACAATGGACATAAGGCTAACCAGTCCGTAACTCCATGTCCCCTCTGCTATAATTTTTGAAGATTGGGGCCACTGACGCCATCCTCCAATCCTCTGGAACTTCACTCATTCTCCATGAGCCCTGAAAAATGGAGGCCAGCAAACATGAGAGTTCCACTGCCAACTCCCTAGGTACCCATGGGTGTAACCCATCAGGGAGTGGCACCTTCATAATATCCAGTGCCCTGAGGACCTCCCCGATGTCTATGGGGGTGACTCTCATCTGTGCCCCTAAATCACCAGCCTCGTCTGATCCCCCATATGGCTCTCCCCCATCCTGCTTTGGTGGGAACACAGAAGCAAAATAGTCATTTAGCATCTGTGCCTGTTCCCTCACATCAGCCACCAAATCAACTTTCTCCTTATTAAGTGGTTCCACTGCCTGTCTTCCCTTCCTCTTGCTATTTACATGTTGATATAAGCCCTTTTTGTTGCTCCTGATATTCTTTGCAAGTCTCAGCTCATAATCAGCCAAAGCCTTGCAAAGAATCCTTCGGCAATGAGCCTCCTCCTCCTCCCCCTTCATCTACCTGCCCCAGGGTCCATTTCCTTTGGAGGTTCCTCTTAGGCCTTATCCCTCTTACCACCTCTTTTCATATCCACTTGGGTGCTCTCCTTTGCCTCCCCACCTTGCTAACTAGTGGTATTGTCAAGGCTTGCACCTCAAAGACCTCCCTTTTGAGGGCCATCCACCCCTCCTGAAATACCTTGCCTCCCAGTACCCTCTCCCTGGAGTTTCCCTGGTCTGGCCTTTAATGACCAAAGTTGGCCCTTGTGAAGTTCCATCTTCTAGTACTCAGCCTGCTGCTTATCCCCATTCCCCTGATCACAAACCAAAGGATGGAATGATCACTCGCATCCAGAGCTCCCCTAATCTTCACCTCATCCCCCAGATCTTCCATTGGTCAAAACCAAGTCAAGGATATTTTACCCCCTTGTTACCTCCTGGACCCTCTGCATGAAAAACCCTCTGTCTATAGCATGTAGGAAGCAACATAACCTGTCATCACCAAGTAAGTCTTCCAAGTAATACCTAGGAGATTTAAATCTCCCATAACTATTGTGTCCCTCCCCCAAGTTATCCTTTAAATCTGGTCTGTCAGGGTATTGTCCAGGGTCTCATGTTGACTTGGTGGGTGATAGCATATCCCCAGTCAGGTCCCTCCCGTCAAGACAGTTTTACCCACACCACCTCTACCAGATCCCCTTCTGCAGCACCCTCTCATTGCATCCTATCCTTTCCCTGACATATGCTATGCCCCCTCCCCGTTTCCCTTCCTGTCCTTTCTAAATAGGACATACCCCTCTATCTTTACATTCCAATGCTGCCTTTCATCCCATCATATTTCCATAATCCCCACCAATAGGAGGGTCATGCCCTCCCATTCCTAGGAGAGCCTCGAGCTCTTCCTGCTTGTTTCCCATGCTCCTAGCATTAGTATACATGCATCTCAGCTCCTTCCCACAACCTCTTTTCTTCAGGTCACCTGGCCTCCTCCTTCCATTGGTACCAGAACACTCTTTGTAGAAATCCCACCAGCTTCTACATTACCTTCAACGCCCTGGCCCTGAAACGCTGATCCTGTCCTCTGGATGTTACATTAGTGGCGTTCTGATATATTTGAATTGCACTTTTCATAATAGCTCCCTTAACCATGCTAGGAAGGAGAGCCCAAAAATGCAAGCAGCTGTGTTGTACCCTTATCACTCACCAGTTCTAGTAGTTTTATCTCTACCAGGAGCAGGTCTTTTAAATGGCTGAACATGCCAAAATACTTCAAACTGTAACAGGCATATATTATTGCTGAAAACATGCATTTTTCCCCAGCTACCATGAAAATTGCAAATGTGTTCAAAGGAAAAAAGGGAATTCTGGGCATGGGGACTGGCTGATGGCAGTAGCTGACCTCAGAGGTAGAGTGTAGTGCTTCAGAGCAAGGATCTAGTATTCAGACAATCTGGACTCTAGTCCCCACTCAACCATGGAGCTCACTGGATGACTTTGGGCCATTCATAGACTACCTTACCATTCATAGACTACCCAGCCTACCTTACAGGGTTGTTGTTGTGAGGACAGAGTGAGAGGAGAAGAATGTGTAAACCACCTGGAGTGCCTTGGAACGAAAAAAGGCAGGATATAAACAAACAAACAAACAAATCCCACATTACTGCTAATTGAAAAAGTGCTGGTGCTACATCCCTGTGAAACCTGGCTGCTATACCAAATATACTTCTGTTAATGCAGCCTAAATTTTATTAGCTTCCCTTCCCCCAGCAGGTACACATTTGATATCACTTCCCAAATTCTTTGGTTTCATTTCATTATACACGCTGAAACGTGATTGCTGTGTTTGTTCATCCAGTGCAGAGGTACTTCATTTTTAGGGATAAAAATAGTTCATGGCCTAGAAATCTGAACTTTAATACACATTTTATCAAAGATAGCCTAATTAATAGGGAATGCACATGTGAAACAGGACTTTTGTATGGGCACTGCAGAGCACTGCTTTTTAAGTGCCTACAGTATGTGTGAGTACATTTTAACCCAGGAATAGGGAAAGAACATGTGGCACTCCAAGATAACATCTTTAACTTCCATCAACCCTAGTCAGCATAACACTGGTGAGGGGTTATGAACATCAACATCCTGTGGGTTCACATTCCCTGTCCTTGCTCTAACATTACTATTGGGAGATCACAACCAGGTTTCAAATCTGTGGACCCAGGCAATAATTCAGTGCTGTTCCAAAGAGTTCCGCAGTCCCTAGTTCATTCAGCTTGGTGTGACAATTACAAATGCTCCCTGATAAACAGCACCTCTGGAGAGTGACTGGTATGCATTCTTGACCTGCCTCCTGCTTTTTTTCTTTCCCTCTTTTGACCCTTGGTAGACATTCAAATTGTAGTTTTAACAATCCTTCATTTCCCCTATGGATGGCCTTCATCCCACTCTGCTATTCTTTAGATCAGTTTTTTATCACAAGAAAATGCTGTAAAGGTTACATGATTGATCCCTGTGAATTTATTACATTTTTAAATCATCTAATAATCAAAGTCCTCTGTGATGGTACCACTGCAGCTTTTGTCATTCCTTGTTCTCACATCTCCCTTCACTCTCTCTGGCAAAAATATCACTCTTCTTACAGAACACTCTTCTTACTGGCCCTTGAACTTTTCATCTGGGAACCCATGAGTTCGTGATATGCATGTTTTCAACTAATCCGTGAAACTGGGTGAGTTCCAATGGAAATGTCCATCCTAGCTTCACTATGCATTCCAATTTGTTTTCTTGTCAAAAGTATGTTATACATTTTCTGTTAGAAAGGATTCAAAAGAAATCATAGAATAGTAGAGTTGGCAGGGACCATGAAGACCATCTGGTCCCAACCCCTGCTGTTGCAGGACACCAATTTACACTAGCCCACTCAGACGGCTATCCAGTTTTTGTCCTGAATGTCTCTAGTGAGGGAAAGCCCAGCGCCTCTCTAGGCAGCTGGTTCAACTTGAACTGATTGTGACAACCCAGATTCAGGCTGGACATCAGGAAAAGCTTCCCCACTGTCAGAGCAATAAGACAGTGGAATGCAGGGATCCCCAAAGTACATGGCTAACATGAAGGTGTTTCAGAAGGGAGAAAAGGCAGTGTTTAAACATAATAATAAAAATAATTATGCTGGTTCTAGTGATCATAGTTGGGGGACAGGATGACGCTATCAGTGGCAACTCTGTATAATTATTTATGGCCTGTGGGACTCCCTTCTTGGACTAGCAACTCAAGGGTAAACTCAGACTGACATTCCTTCCCTCCATCAGGGTCACCACAAGCTCTCCTGATGCCTGGGGTGGTAACAGCACACATGCACTGTAAACTTATCTCCTCTCACCTGCATACTGCATCTCCTTCTGTCCCCACCTCTGAAGAGCTACATCAATTGCAAAACAGTGGCCGGCAGAACTCTGTAGAAAGGGGTTATTTTTCAGCACCAGGCATCATAGAGGGAGCTGTTCCTAAAGGTTATCTACAGTACAAATTATTTCCAAGGACAACCCCTCTCACATTGCCTGACATTTGTACCTAGCTGAGCTGTACTGGCCATTTTTATGGCCACCACAGCTCTTCAGAGACCACCTGCCCTCTGGATCAGTCTCAGGAATAACCAAAAGGTGGTGGCGGCACCACCTGCTGGTTGTTCTCTCCCAGAAGCATTTGCTGTAGCAAGAGAGCAGGACCATCTGGGCTCTCCAGAACACCCACTGTTGTGCCATTGGGCTGGGTGGCAGCTCAAGCCATTTGTTGGTTCTACTCTCCCACTGTGGCAAATGCCACAATGGAAAAGTTGCTGCAGGGCTCTCCCAAGCACTTGCCCACCTAGCAGCACCTGGAGAGATTAAATAATTCACGGCTTTTCTGCTCCTCTACCTGAGATGGGTTTCATCCTACTTTATGGGAGAGCTGTGCTGCCCAAAATCTGTATTTTTATTTCAAAATTTTGCTGAACATGACATCTATTCAACACTGCTGAAGATTTTTAGGGGATGCTTTAATGCTCAAGTTTGGGACTTCAGTCTTCATCTTCAGCAATAAACAAAAGAGGAGGCACTACTGAAAAGGTGGTAAAACTTGCCCATGGGAGAAGGATGCTCATAGTGACAGAAGATCAAGCTGTTGTAGGAGAAGGGACACACTGCTTTGTTTGTTCGAAAGTCTCTCATACATTCACTTTGTTTTTCTATTACAAGACTGAACAGAGTGAAGAATGAGGTGTGGAACTAAAGGAGCATTTAAACCTGAGAGAGTTGCCAGTGAGAGAAGAAAATGGAAACAAGGAGGAAGGAATCCCAATCAAACTCCCAAGATAACAGAATCAGAATGTATGATTGAATAAATAAAAGTCCTTAAGAGTATTTAGGTCTGTTCTGCTAGCAATGTTTCCTACACAGACAGATGCAAAGCAACACCATAGCCCCAGCTGTTGCCCCTCATTCAATAAGATAGAAAAATAAAGGACTAGTTCACTGGAAATTCTTCAGTTTTACAAAACTAAGAGATCAGCATTTCAGCCTCAAGCTTCTATGTCAACTTCTGGTTTCTCTTCAACTCCATTCTGTTTCTCGTCTTTCATTTCTGTCTCTTCTTTGCGGACTGTTTCAGCTTCCAGCTACAGAAAAGGCATTAGGATAAAGATAAAGTGAGGAGGACTCTTGCCTTGTTCAAGCTGTCTGAGTATTTTTAGATAGGATTTGCACATTTTGACACAGTAACTTTCTAAGTGAAATGTATAAACTTCTAATGGATCAGTCAGTTACAAAAGAAATACAGTTTAAATCATGTCTTTCATTCTTATTGAGGATTTAAACAGAAAGGTATGGCTATGGAGTCCCTAAATATTATCCAATGGGCAAGAGGAATATATTTTAAGAAAACTTCTTGAAGCCTTATAACAGAGATGAAGAATCTCCAATCCGAAGGGTTGATGCTTCCCATATGTCTCCCCACCTGCTTTGCAGCCACCCCACCCCATGAAAGAGCAAGGCTTTTCAAAAGCCTCCTGGTGACAATGGGAGCTTTCAAAAAACCTTACTGCTATGTCATGTCTGTGTGTGTGTGTGTGTGTGTGTGGCACCTGAAGAGATTGTAATCCTCCCCCACACTTTAAACACCCCTGGCAGCAATTATGCTTTTGAAAAGACTTCATTGTTGCTTCAAAAGTCTTATTGTAGAAGGGCATTTCCTAGGTGGTGCTAAGCATATGAATCTATACGGATGTGTGTGTATGAGCGTGGGTGATGCTTTTCAAGAAGAGTGTGTTATTGTTATATGTTCATGTGTCCCACTTTTTGCACTGCACCCCTGTCCATGGGCTGAAAAAGTTACACCATCAGTGCACTGTAATATCTATCAGTATGGATAAGAGAAGGTAGGGTTTGCCTATTGGTCAAAACATATGAGTTATTCTGAGGAGAACTCATGCGTACCTTTGTTTCCTTGTCTGCAAGTCTCTGAAACATGTTTGCATACATCTTTTTCTCTCTCTCATGCTGTTCACGGATCTTTTGCTGACAGATTATTAGCTGTGTTTTGGCTGCTTTGTTGCTTGGATAGAGCTGTAGCACCTTCTGGAAATCTGCTCTTGCTAACTCAAAGTCATTGACAGCCAGCCGGGCCTCACCACGCCGAAAAAGACCTTTCTCATTGTTGCTGTCCAACTCAAGGGCCTAGTGGTTAGATGACACAAGGTAGAAAGCATTTAGGAAAGATACCCAAAAATAACTGAATCTATGATGTGAAAGCACCATAGATTCAGACTTCTCTGATTCTTTGTAGGAATGACTCAAACAGGAGCCCTAAAATCACCTGAAAAGGCTATGTGTGCATACATGGCAAGATGGAGCAGGCACCTAAGAGCAGGAATTAGAAATAGCCATCAAAGAGCAAAGGAAAAAGAGAAAGGAGTCTGTGCTTTCTTGGAGAGAGGAGAAAGTTGTGATATAGGAAAAGTGCACTACTGCATTCAGCATCATTTTTAGCAACAGCCAGTTAATTGCTTGCAAAGGTTTACAAATTAATCATGAACATAACAACCTTTCCCTGTTTATTCCTAATATGTGGCACTAAGAGGTTTAGATACAATCTATCTTTGACTCAGTCTAAGCTAGTGAGCCATCATGACTCTTATGGAATTCCTCCTGACAAAAGGTGATTATCAATGTGGTGTTCTAGTACCTGCTTTGTCATGAAGCTCACTGGGAGTGACTTTGGATTAGTCATGGACTCTCAGCACAACCACAACACAACAGTGACAACTTTCAGCATAAGAACAACCACCCTCACAGGGTTGTAAGAAGGATGATGGATACTCTCTTGGGCTCCTTGGAGGAAAGGTGGGATATAAAGTGTAACAAATAATGGGTCATTAACCTAGATACCATCAAATAAATTATTAGGCAGATTAATGATCTATAAACTGCTTTGGACAGACAGAAGCACAAAGCAGATGCAACATGCCATTGCAAACCTCTTTCCCCCAACTTTTAAAAAAACCCAAAATCAGCCTTAGAAGGTTTGAGTGGAGGAAACAGAGGAAAAGGAGAAAGGTTGCTTAACTTTTCCCCTTCCTATTTTTTTAGATCAGTTAACATCAGCCCAATCATCTATGTTTGTTTCTAGGTGTCTCCAGATTCATGCTGACAAACATGACCAAAAACAATGACTTCTCCCCATTCTTTCACTCAAACTCCCAGCCTCCCAAGGCTACTTGTAGTATTTTTGTTTGCTTATTTTATTTTAAATAGTTGGCAGGGGTTAGGGAATTACATACTACTCCATGACATGTCTGCTTCAGTCTTCAAGTTGGCTGTTTCCAAATCTAATCTGCATTGACGTGTTTATTCTGGAGCTGTGTTGGCATAGGGGCTATTTCATGGGACTCACTGAAGTTGTGGGAAGCTGTTCTTATATTACAGTTTACCCTCTTCTACTTCACAAAATCTTTGTCTGCATTGGAGATATAGCAAAGGAAAGGAGGAAGAGGCTGAGCCTGTGAGCTCTTCTTCAGTTTCCCTCCTCTGCACAGTCTAAGACTGTGAAAAATATTAATTGAATATTTTTGCAATCTCCTGCCTTGGTATCAACTCAAGATGTTCATACTTCAGTATTCCAATTGCTGCTGTGTAGACTGACATTGACAAATCATACAGTGTGGGAAATAAAATTCACAAATAAATGGAAAGGCAGGTTGCTCACCTGTAACTGATGTTCTTTGAGTGGCCATCTGTGCAGTCACACATATGGGGTACTGCGCCTGTGCAGTGACTTTGGCTGGAAAAGATTGACAGCTAACGTCTTTTGGCGGGAAGCGCTCCGCTCCCCCCTCCCCCCTGTAGCCTATATAGAGCGGAGCGCCTGCTATTTTGTTCAGTCTCGAAGACTGAACGTTCATCCCCTAGTGAAGATAGAGAGTGACAGGAAACACTAGGGGAAAAAACTAGATAGTAACATGGTACCGAAGAAAACTCCTTGAACTACAGTACCGAGAAAAACAAACCATTAATAATACACGGTACCGAACGGAAAAAATTCATTGACCGGTACCAAAGAACAAATTCCACTCACCGACACCGAGCAGGGCCGGCGGGTGAGTTGTGTGACTGCACAGATGGCCACTCGAAGAACATCAGTTACAGGTGAGCAACCTGCCTTTCTTCTTCATGGCCTCTGTGCATCACACATATGGGTAGATTAACAAGCTTACCCTAAAGGACGGCTGGGAAGGTGTCGCTACTGAAGAACGGAAGAGAGCACTGCTCTACCGAAAGACGCGTCTCGTCTCGCACGAACTTCCAGTTGGTAATGCTTGGCAAACGTGCTTGGTGTTGCCCAAATCGCCGCTTTACATATTTCATCTAACGGAACCCCCGAGGCAAAGGCAGACGAAGTTGCTACAGCCCTTGTGGAATGGGCTGTGGGAGTCACTGGCAAATCGATGTGCGATAGCTGATAGGCTAAAGTAATAGTCTGCACAATCCATTTAGAAAGTCGTTGGGGGGTTATGGGGGACCACTGCTCGTGTTCTGAGTATTTGACAAATAGTCTTTGGGAATGACGTATAGACTCAGTTCGAGATCTGTAGAAAGCGAGACATCTGCACACATCCAAAGCATGAAGAGAACGTTCAAGTGGGTTCGACGGTGATGAGAAGAACGCTGGCAACGTAGTATCTTGATGGAGATGAAATGGAGTGGAGACCTTTGGGAGGAACAATGGATCCATCCTCAAAACGACCTTGTCTCTATGGAAATTCAGGTATGGGGGGTCCACACGAAGGCGCAAAGTTCAGTAGCTCTTCGAGCTGAAGTTACAGCCACAAGGAAAGCAGTCTTCCATGATACAAGGCGTAAGTCTGATGTAGCCATGGGTTCAAACGGAGGCTTCGTAAGAGCTTGCAAAACAACAGATAAGCTCCACATCGGAACCGTAGGTTTGATGGTCGGATTAATGTTGCAAAGTCCCTTCAGGAATCTTTTTATAAGCGGCTGTGAAAACAGTGACAGTCCTTGAGGAGCACCGCGAAGATGGGCGATTGCCACCATGTAGACCTTGATGGACGAGGGTTTCAGTCCGGACTGGTGCAAAGACATAAGGAATTCTAAAATTTCCAAGATAGACGCCAAGAGTGGTCGAAATCCTTGAGATTGCGCAAATGTGGAGAAACGTTGCCATTTAGCCATATATGATTTTTGTGTAGAAGGCTTCAGAGCTGAGACAATAATAAGTTGTATTTCTGGAGGGAGAGATGTCGGATCCGATGAGCCATATGACGAGACAGGAGCGGTAGACGATGGTACCAACAAAAGGTGGTCCCGGAAGGCGTGGGTTGGATGCAAAGTAGGATCCGAATCCGAAGTGGTTGGGACCGATGTAGTCGGATTCGATGTGGCATCAACAGTCACGGGATGTTCCACGCCGTCAGTTTGAGTAAGTCCAGATCTGGATGGCGGAGAGTCCCGTCCTGCTGGGTAATGAGGTCTGGGGTTTTTGGAAGGTGTAGAAAATGTCCTTGAGAGAGCCAGAGTAGGGTAGGAAACCAAGGCTGTCGAGGCCACCATGGTGCGACGATGATCCTCGTCGGTTTCTCGTATAGGATTTTTGATACTACCCTCATTAATAAGGGTGTGGGAGGGTAGGCATAAAATTTGAGGGCAGTCCAGTCCAGCATGAAGGCATCTCTGAGGGAGTTCCACCCGATCCCTGCCCTCGAGCAATACTCGTCGCACACTCTGTTCTTGTTGGTTGCGAACAGGTCTACAGCTGGGAATCCCCATAGACGGAAAATGTCCTCGTGTATCTGGGGCTTCCGTTCCCATTCGTGGAAGTGTTAGACGTCTGCTCAGCATGTCCGCCTCCAAGTTGTCAGTACCTGCCAGATGTACCGCTACCAGATGAATTCTCCTGTGGATGCACCAATCCCAGATCTTGATGGATAAGTTGGCTAGCGTCTGGGATTTTGTTCCGCCCTGCTTGTTTATGTAAAACACTGTGGTGGTATTGTCCGAAGTGATCTGAACTGTATGGCTGTAGAGGACATCCTTGAGTGTACGAATCGCCTTGAAGACAGCCAGCAGCTCCAAAAAATTGATATGGTTGCTCGCTTCCTGAGCGCTCCATCGAGCTTGAGTCGTCATGTTTCCGCATGTGGCGCCCCATCCTTGTAGGGACGCGTCGGTACCGACCGAAATCGTCGGACGCTGCTGCTGGAAGGTGGTTCCAACAGTCAGATTGGACGGTACCGTCCACCAATAAAGTGAGTGAAGGACCGAAGGTGGAATCCGAAGAATCATCGATGGACTGTCTCGATGTGGATGAAACTTCCTTATGAAGAACAACTGAAGAGGCCGGAGGCATAACTTTGTGTACGGTACAACCGAAACAGCTGCAGCCATATGGCCCAACAGTCTCTGGATAGACTTGGCGGATGTAGTTCTGGTCCGAAGAATCATGCGAACATGATAAGGGTCTGCATGCGATCCAACGGTAGAAATGCCAGGGTTCGTATCGAGTCCAATTGAGCTCCGATAAAGGTGATGACCTGTGCAGGAATATGGGTAGACTTCTCAATGTTGATGCATAATCCAAGGCTGTCCAGTAAGGAACAGGTTACATGGATGGAATGTAGAAGTTGTTGTTGTGACTGAGAAACCAACAGCCAGTCGTCTAAGTAGGGGTATATCTGTATCCCTTGAAGTCGTAAAACAGCACAAATTGGTGCCATACACTTGGTGAAAACCCGAGGTGCAGTCGCCAGGCCAAACACCAAGAATTCGTAGACGTCGGATCCGACGGCAAAGCGGAGGAAACGTCTATGAGAAGGATGGATCAAGACGAGAAAATAAGCGTCTTTCAAATCCAATGCGGTGAACCAATCCCCTCTCCTCAGCAGCAGCAGGATGTTCTGCAAGGTGGTCATCCGAAACTTGCATGGGGTGATAAATCTGTTTAAGCTCCATAAATCAAGGATAGGTCGGAGTCCACCGTCCCGCTTTGGAACCGTGAAGTATCTTGAGTAAAAACCGTGCATTCCCTCGCTTCGAGAAACTTGGCAGATCGCACTCTTCGCCAACAATTAATGGACCTCATCCAGAAGAGTTCGTGAGGACGAGGTAGTCTGAACCGGAGTCGAAGGAGGAATGGCGTTGAATTCGATATGGTATCCGTGCTGAATAATAGATAACACTCACCAGTCAGATGTAATGGACTCCCAAATGGGGAGTCGGCTTCTCAGCCAGCCCCCAGATGAGAGAGGGGTGGGTGGAATGGAGGAGGGAGGAGAGGTTCGCCCGTCCCGTCAATGGCGCTGTCTGTCGGATTCGAAACGGCGGTGGGCCTGCTGGTAACTCTGGGGTGGTTGTTGTCTCCGGCGCTGTTGTTGCTGCTGACGGTATGGTGGTTGTCTCTGGGCTTGGTAGGTGGAATGGTACTGCGGCTGGGTCCAGGACCACTTACGTCAAACCGGTGGCTGGAGCTCCATCCAGCAGGCAGTCATCCTGGATTCATGCAGGCGCTTTAGTTTACGGTCTGTCGCTGCATGAAAAAGACTGGTTCCATCGAAGGGCATGTCTTCGATTCTTCGTTTTGTGTCCTCCGGGAAATTGGAGCTGTGTAGCCACGCATGTCGATGAAGGGAGACCGTGCCCATGAGGGCCCTGGAGTTGGTGTCGACATGGTGGCACACCGTCGAAAGCTGTTGTATAGCGACATGCATTGCTTCTTTGATTAACAGCTTGGCGACATCAGCCTGGTCATGCGGGAGGGCGTCAACTACGTTGTTGAGCTGGTCCATTAGAAAATATTGGTACCGGGCCAGGGTAGCCTCATAATTTGAGATAAGGATACCCAGGCCTGATGCAGCATAAACTTTTCTTGCTGCAGAGTCGATTTTTCGGCCCTCTTTATCTTTAGGTGCTGTATGCCCACAAGATTCCCGGCCCTGGGACGACTCCACCATGACAGAGTTGGGACGAGGGTGGCGGAGGAGAAATGGAATGTCTTCCTCCCTGACCTGGTACATCCCCTCGCATCGCCGCACCGTCGGTTCAGGCTGGTTAGGGAGGTCCCAGGGCTGGGTCATTGCTTGCTTCAAGGTGGTTATCAGCGGAAGCACTATGTTGGCTGAGCGCTCGCCTCTGACGATGTCATATATCTTATCTGTACTCGGTCCCAGGCGTTGGATAGCATCAATGTCCAACGTGTGGACTAGAAGGGACATCAATTCACCAAATGATGAGTAAGACTCGTCCGGCGACCCCGGACCTTGCACTGTAACGACCGCCTCCGAGGAGGTGGAATCCAGGTTGGACCCGTCGGAGTTGGTGGCATAGAGCGGCGGTCCCGAGGATGAGGAGCCAGCTGACGATCTGGAAACCGTGCTCTCTCTAGATGGATACGTCGCCAAATGCCTCAGACCCGATGGTAGGGATCTATCCTTGGATCGAGGGGCCTCCTGAGCTGGGTATCGACCCTCAGAGTGGTAGTCGAACCAGATTGGCCTTGAGTACCACTCAGGGGAGCTTCGGTCAGGGGACCTGCTCCTTTGGCGGTGTGGAGAGATTTGAGTCTCTGCATCACGACTTGGTGGAGGCATGGGTGTTGGAGACCTCAGTCTCGGTGGGGAATCCAAGATCTCCCCATCTGAGCTGGGCTCCCTCCTCGGCATGGTCGTCGGTTCCGGGGCAGGCTGAACCCGACGAGGCGATCCAGGAGGGGTGACCCTCATTGCCTCCTGCAAGGCCGGTCCCAGTGGTGTTGGTACCGCTAGAGCTGACAGTACCGACGGGACCGAAGAGCCAGAGTCTCGGTGCCTGGGCTTGTCTTGGCTCTTAGCCTTCTTCGGCTTCTCTACTTTGTCCCATTTGGACTTCTTAGGGCCCTTCTCGGGCTCGGCGTGCTTGCGTTTCTCCGCTTTTTTCGCTGGAGCCGCCGGAGCCATGGTGGTGGAGACTTCGTCAGAAGCACGCACTGGAGCGACCTTAGTAGACGGGGCCGCAGAAGCCAAAGCAGAAGGGGCTGGCTGCGGGGCTGCAGTTATAGCCGTAACTGGGCGGGAAACCAGCGGGTCAGATTGGAGGAGGGCGTGGTCCCAGAGAAGCCTCCTTAACCAATTTTCCCTATTTTTCCTAGCCTGCTTTGAGAAGACTAGGCAATGGGAACACTTATTGGTCCTATGCCCCTCTCCCAGGCAGAGGAGGCATAGGTCGTGCGGATCGGCAGGCGACATTTTTGATTCGCAATCAATACACTTTCTGAACGCCGCTCATTGAGCCATCGTACCAGAAAGAGAAGAAAAAAAGAGGCGATAGAATAGAGGGTAAGTATATATTTTTTGTTTTTGTTTTTTTTAAGGAGGAGTGATAAGTGAAGGGAAAAACGTGAAAAGTATGAAGTAGGAACAAGTGCAGAACAATGTGAACAATATGAACAACGTGAACAAGGTACGTGAGGGAATAAAAACTTGGAGAAAATGCGAAGAAGGCAATAGTCAAAGCGATAGCGTAGACGGCACTAAGGCACGACGAACGGTGGTCACAGAGACTGAACAAAATGGCGGACGCTCCGCTCTATATAGGCTACAGGGGGGAGGGGGGAGCGGAGCGCTTCCCGCCAAAAGATGTTAGCTGTCAATCTTTTCCAGCCAAAGGCACTGCGCAGGCGCAGTACCCCGTATGTGTGATGCACAGAGGCCACGAAGAAGAACCAGTATGTTTTAAACCCAGGTTAAGGGAAACAAACTCAAGATAATAGCATTGTGTCAAGCTATATACCTTTGTCCCATTGTACACATCTTCAAGCACAATCAGTGTTAAGAATCACTATTACTGGCTTGTTTGTCTCCCTAAATATCATGACATTTACCTTACTGCAGTTCTCCAAGACCTGGGAATATTCCTTTAGCTTCAGATGGCACATGGCCAAGTTAAGATGAGCAGCAAGTCTCAAACTCTTGGCCTTTGCTTCCTCCACATCAGATAGCCCTGTTTCATGTTCTAGCCATGACACAATCTTCTTATATTGTAAAGTTGCCTGTTTGTATTTTCCTTCCTGGAAAAAAAGGGGTTACAGTACTATGTCAAACTAAAATGGGTTGGAGGGACAAATACTCTACCCAGAACATGCCCAGAGGCCAAATACATAATGGTTCAACACACAGAAGTTAATTCCTTCTGAAGTCTATCAACTCTACCTCATAATTAAACATTGATCTGGTTTTCTTGACTAGATAGGAGGGGGGTGGTCTGGAAGTGTGTGGGGGATTAATATCAAATTCCTTGGTCAAATTACTTCCTATTGAGGTTTAGAATTTCAACTCCTTCTCCCTTCTGCAAGGGTGGGGGAGCTTTTAAAATGCTTTGTCCCCAGAGACTGATGGATCCTGATGGTTTCTAGAAGGCTCTGCAGGCGTTTCTGGCCGGCGCTCCTATGGAAGCCCAGGTCACTCTGTAGAATTAGGAGGTTGACACAATTGCACCCAAGTGCCCTCTTCCTTTGAGCCAACCCTGGCCAGCACCTTGGTACACACCTGAGGGCAATGAAGCAAGAGGGGAGATGGCTAGCACACAGGTGGAAGATAACTTGTGCTGAGTTCAATCAAACAGTTAAAGCTCATTATCAAACCTACTCTGTAGCAGCAAGGATAGCAAAGAGGCATTTCTTTTCCACCAGCATTGTAGTGCTATCCAGCAGAGCTTTTCCAGGTGGCTCATGCCCTGTTACAATCTGGGCCAGAAAAAGAAATTATGGGACCCTTGGTAGCTCACTGTGATAAATCTGCACTACACTTTAGAGGTAAAATCTCTCAGATTTGTCAAGAATTTGACACCATAATTAATGCAGTTGCAGCAACAGAGGCATCCAGAGAACTGTCTGGTCCAATTTTTTTGGATGAGCTTCAGTTATTGAGGAATGATGTGGATAAGGTGCTTGATCAAGTCTGGGTCACCAGCTGTGTGCTCAACCGTTGCCTATCATAGCTTTTCGTAAGAAAGGCGGGTTGCTTACCATAACTGTCATTCTTTGAGTGGTCATCTGTGCATTCACACTCATATGGGCTTTGCTGTCGAGCACAAGGACTGAATCAGAGAAAACTTCCATAGCTTGGCTTCACGGAATGGGCAGGAGCCCCACCCCACCCCTGGTGAAGATCTGGATGGGGTGGGGTCTCCCACCCAGTCCCTCAATTGCCTTGAAGACTGCATCATCTCAGTCATGTGAGAGAACTGGAAACCTGTAAGAGAGGCACGGATGACCATGCCCGGCCTGAAAGGCAATGCAGTGTGTTGGGGTGATGATAGCCAGCAGAGTAGAGGGTGGATTGTGTGAAAGTACAGGTGACCACTTGAAGAATGACAGTTACAGGTAAGTAACCTGCCTTTCTTCTTTGTAGAACCTCTCCATCAAAGGGCATGGCCTCTGTATAGGCCCTCATTTCCAGAGGAAGGGAGGCAGAGTGCAGCCACATGTGCTATGGCGTCCATCATTGCCTTGCTATCAGAGTCGACATGGTGTTGAGCTTCCTCAGTCTGGAACCTAGAGAGCTTCTCCACTTCTGTGTATACGAGCCAGATGGGACCATTGACTGCAGGTGCTGCTTTGCCGCCCAGGAGTTGCCTGGGATGCTACTGTTCCCCCCTCCCCACCCCAGCCAGATTAGGGCAACTCCTCCTCTTGGTTCCCAACCTCTCCATGCTCCAACATGTCCAATGCCTCAGGTCTGACCAACACACTCTAAAAGAGACTGCACCCAGCTGACTCTGACTCCAGCTCCTCAGAGCCTACTCTTTGTCCTAGCCCTGCTCCAGACTTCCTGCCTGGCATCACCGACTCCAACACCGATTACCAACATGAGGATATCTATATTGATTGATGTGACATGTAATAGCTTTTATTCTTTTCTAGCTTCAGTGTTATGTAATCATAGATAAGTAGCTATATACATAGTTGGACGGGCATTCCCATCCATATTCTGTTTCAGCTATCGGCTAAGTGCAACTGGATTACAAAAGATTAGCTCAGCTGCCACATCAATGGAACTGTATTCCTTCTCTTCACCAACATCCAAGCAACTGTGAACAAATTTGCACTCATTTACAAAAGATGGCAAAACCTGCAGCAAAGAGGAATGTTCTGTACCAAATGAAAATATTCAGAAATGTTACCATTCCATTTTGGCATGTCACTATTCTTCAAATGTGAGGTAAATGAGCTATGAAAGTAAAGCAAGCCACTAGATATGGTCACTAGATATGTTGCTAGTCTGTGGATGCATCAAGGGTGCCAGAAGAAGCCTACAATGCTATTAATTGAAGCACAATCTTCTGAAACAGTGCTCTTAGTTGAGGATAGAGGTTATCACACTAAGCAGGAAAGAAAAAGAAGCAGTGTTCCATGCATCCCTTGGCTAAGTGCATATAGCCTGTTCATTCTATCATGAGCAGAATGATCACTCTTAGTTTTCTTAATGAAATTCAGCTCCATATCAGAATTTACCATTCATACTTCCTAGGGAGTAAGCACAGCAGGCAGAGAATTATGTCTGTATGTTGCCATTTTACAGTAGTACACAACACAGGCACAAAATTGAACTTCCTGTGAAGAGAAAATGGGGTTTCTTCTCATCAGTGCTACGACATTGTAATGGTCTTGGATGAAGCAGATTATCTGCATGCATTTCAATCTGAATTCAGGTGTGGGTTTGGCATTCTTTTGGGAAGACAAGAGTGGGATTCTGCTAATTCTCATTGATCCTCATGGCTTATGAGGTAATATTTTTCTAGAACGGTTCTATGGAATGGGAGTAGAAGGCATAGTTAAACCTTGATGGTTCAACTCCTACCACTGGGATGTAATGTTGTTGAAGTCTATGAAGTGACTCCTACAGATCCAAGTCTAATTTTAAAAAAAATCTGGAGGAGGGGAAAGAAACATAGATGAGATGACCCACTTCTTGCTCTGTCACATATAGTGGCACTGGCAGAATAACTGTCACTGTTTCTTTCACATGAGATTTTAAGAAATTGATTGCTATAGAGCAATCAGAACACACCCAGAAACCTGGGGCTCTAAACTGTCAAGAATTCACATTTTCTTAATATATTTGATATGGCCACATATCAGGAAACTGAACATGACTTGGAATATCTTTAAAATCTTTCAGTAAAAGATAGATTAGATTGATATTTTAATAAGGAATGAAAAAATGAGTGTTGGAAATCTTATAGACAGGTTTTAAAAAGTTCTCCCTTGCTGAGTTCAAACTTTCCAGAAATTTTTTATCAACAGCCTTCCTATTATGCAGTTTTTTTGAAATAATTCTGCATACTATGTTGATATTTTAAGATAAAGGGTGGGTCCAAGATAGTTCAAATAAATAGCCATGGCTTATGCTGAAACTTACTTTCTTTGTTGGTTGAAAGTGGGTCCCTCCTATGTAGAGATGTTGCTATAGCGGGAAAATAAATAATTAAAGTGGATTTTCTGGAATTTTTTGACCAGTTGCAGTTTAGGCTGGCTAAGGCACTTTGGATGTGAAATGAATGAGGCTAGGGAAGCACCAAAATATGTCACATTAGGCCCAGTGGGATGCAGTGGTTAGAGTACTGGACTGGAACTTGGAAGATTTGGGTTCTGGACCCCATTCATTCAAAGAGTTCACTGGGTGACTTTGGGCCACTCACATACTCTTCATCTAAACTACCCCACAGGGTTGTTGCTGTTGTGAGGATAAAATAGATAGGAGAATCTTATGAGCTATCTTGTTTTCCTTACAAGAGGAACAAAAGCACAGTATAAATGTAATAGATCAAGATAATCAAGATGATGATGATGATCCTGGTGGCCTTAGACTCCCTAGGTTATATTCTTTCCCTACCTCTTCATCTCATATCAAGTCTATTCTCCACTTGAGAAGGAAGACATCCTGTAGAACAGCCTTCCTGAAGCTGGTGCCCTCCGGATTCTTTGGACTTCAAGACATAGCAATTCAGCCTTGCTGAAGCTGATGGAAGTTGAAATCCAAGACATTGGGAGAACAAGTTGCAGAAAGCTGATGAAAGGAAATATAGTGGAGTCCCCTATCTGGCAGTTCATCTGCTGGTGGGGAGCACAGTACCTGTAAGAGAACCTTCTAACCAAAGGTATTAGTAGGGCCAATGTATCTTGCTGATGCAGCACAGCTGAACTTCATATGAAAGCCAAATTAAATTTTGGAGAAACTCTTGGGGGCTGCATTCCAGTATTGGGTGGGACCAAAGACAACAAAAGTGAGCCCAGAGAAATCAAAAGAAAAAAAAAAGAAGTGCTTTTGGCTCTGGCCTCTTGGCAGAGCGGCAGAGCAGCAGAGGCACAGGCTGGGAGAGAGCGCTGAGTGGCCAGGGGACTGGCGAAGGCAAGGTAGGAGCTGGGCAGGGGAGCAGAAGGCCAGGAGCAGCAGAGAGGGAGGGGGCGGGGCCAGAGAGCTAGAGCAGCCAGGAGGGAGCAGGGGGCGGGGCCACTGGCCGGAGGGACTGAGCAGGCCCAGCTCGGCTGCGGCGCGTCAAGGGCGGCGTCCCTCGTCTGCGTCCCTGAGCTGCGGTCCGGGCGGTCCAGAGACTCCCTGCCCTGAGACACAGAGGGTTGTTTGTTTGATTGTTTGTTTGTTTTTTGTTTTGTTTTGTTTGTGTGGTTTTGTTTTGTTTTGTTTTGTTTTGTTTGCACTTTGCTTTGCTTTGTTGTGCTTTGTCTTTTCTTCCAATTTAAATTTAAGTTTATTTTCTCCTTGTGTGTGTGTGCAAGTGGGGTTTTTGTCTGGGAGAACTGGGCGAGTAAGAGGAACTGCAGGACTAACAAGGCAGGGGACCAAGGTAAGGTCTCGGAAGGGATACAGATGGCAGACCAGGAGATGGCCTTGGCGGGAGTCACGGGTGTTGCTGTCCGCTGCGAGAGCTGCAACATGTTCGCCCTTCTCCCCCAGGAGAGGCAGGGATACACTTGCCCTCGGTGCAAGATGGTGACCCTGCTAGAGGAGGAGGTGAGGTGCCTGAGGGCCGAGAGAGTTCTCCGGGCCCCCCCGGAGCAGCCCCCCTCTCAACAGAGGGCTGAGGGAGAGACCACGGGAGGAGCAGCTGCGGAGACATGGAGGTATGTCACCCACAGGAGGAGGAGGCCAGCACGGCCTCCTCCTTCTCCTGGCACCGATCTGGAGCTGGGAAACAGGTTCTCTCCACTTGGGGAGGCTGGGGCTGACGAGGCCTCGGGGGACCAGCAGGACCCCCAGCCTGGGACATCAGGAGGCAAGGGAGCCACTGCAGGAGAGGCGAGGACCAGGGCACGGCTGCCCACCAGCACCGAGAAGGTACGGCGGCGGGTGATAGTTGTTGGGGACTCCCTGCTGAGGGGCACTGAGGCGGCGGTGTGCCGCCCCAGCCTTGAGACAAGGGAGGTTTGCTGCCTGCCGGGCACACGCATCCGGCATGTGAAGGACAGAGTGGAGCATCTTGTTCGCTCCAGGGGTCACCAGCCACTCCTGGTGATCCATGTGGGCACAAACGACGTGGCCAGGCAGGGTGTGGTCGGGATCACCAGGGACTTTTTGGCCTTGGGGAAGAAACTCAGGGAGCTGAAGGCCCAAGTGGCCTTCTCGTCAATCTTACCTGTCCGGGGATTTGGGCCAGGAAGGGACAGGAGGGCCTCTGAGGTGAACGACTGGCTTAGGGTGTGGTGCCAGAAGGAACCGCTTCGGGTTCCTCGACCACGGCACTTGTTTTCTTGCCAATGGACTTTCCCCTCATGAGGATGGGGAAAAGGTCCTTTGGAGATGCTCTAGCGAGCTTCATCCGGAAGACTTTAAACTGAGCCAGTGGGGGGTGGGTTCAGGCCCCCCAGTAACGTGTCTGCACTGGACAAGTGTGCGGGGAGGATTGGGGCTCTGGGAGCAGGGCTTTAGAGATACTGCAGGGACTGACAGGACTTCTACAGAGAGGGGCCAGGTACCAGGGAGGATGGGAGGAAGGAGGATGCTGGGCACTCCAAAGAAAGGAAGCGGCGGGAAGGAGTTGAGGTGCATGTACACCAATGCTAGGAGCATGGGTAATAAGCAGGAAGAGCTTGAAGCTCTCCTGGGAATAGGAGGATATGATCTGGTGGGAATCACAGAGACTTGGTGGGATGAAAGGCAAGTCTGGAATGTAAACATAGAAGGGTATCACCTTTTTAGAAAGGACAGGAATGGAAAGAGAGGTGGGGGTGTGGCTTTATATGTCAGGGAAGGGATAGGATGCAGTGAGATAGAATGCAGCACAGGTGGGGATTCGGCAGAGGCAGTCTGGGTGAAACTTAGGGGTTTTGTCAGGGAAAGAGACCTGACAGTGGGGGTATGTTATCGCCCTCCAGGTCAACTGAGACCCTGGATGATGTCCTGACAGGCCAGATTCTAAGGATATCTCGGGGGAGAGACACAGTAATTATGGGGCATTTCAATCTCCCAGATATTACTTGGGAGACTCACTCGGCGGTGACAGCCAGGTCACGTCGCTTCCTAGAAGCTCTAGAGGGTGGGTTTTTCACCCAGAGGGTCCAAGAGGCGACGAGGGGGGGAAACATCCTGGACTTGGTCTTGACCAATAGGGAGGAGCTGATAGATGAAGTACAGATTAGGGGAGCTCTGGATGCGAGTGATCACTCCATCCTTTGCTTTGAGATCAGGGGACTGGGGCCGTGCAGCAGGGCGAGCACTAGAAGCTGGGACTTCAAGAGGGCCAACTTTGGCCAACTGAAGGCCAGACTGGGGAAAGTCTCCTGGGATAGGTTACTGGAAGGTAAGTGAGTTGAGGAGGGGTGGATGGCACTCAAAAGGGAGGTTTTGCAGGCGCAAGCCCTGACGATACCTCTAGTCAGTAAGGTGGGGAGGCGGAGGAGAGTGCCGCCATGGATGCGAAAGGAGGTGGTTAGGGGGATTAGACGAAAGAGGAGCCTCCATAGGAAATGGGTACTGGGGGAAATAGACAAAAGGATATACCGGGAGGAGGAGGCCCGTTGCAGAAGGATTCTTCGCAAGGCTAAGGCTGATTATGAGCTGAGACTTGCCAAGAATATCAAGAGCAACAAAAAGGGCTTCTTTCAGCATGTAAATAGGAAAAGGAAGGGGAGACAAGTGGTGGGACCACTAAATAAGGAGGAAGGAGATCCAGTGACTGACATGAGGGAACAGGCACAGATGCTAAATGACTATTTTGCCTCTGTGTTCTCCCCAAAGCAGGATGGGGGATATCCGTATAGGAGATTAGATGAGGCTGGGGACTCAGGGGCACAGATTAGAGTCACCCTCCACAGAGGTTGAGGGGCTCCTCAGGGCATTGGACATTGCAAAGGCGCCAGGCCGTGATGGGTTACACCTGAGAGTACTTCAAGAGTTGGCAGGGGTTCTCTCACGCCCGCTGGCCTCCATTTTTGAGGCCTCGTGGAGAACGGGTGAAGTTCCAGAGGACTGGAGGGTGGTACCTGTGGTCCCAATTTTCAAGAAGGGTAGTAGAAAGGACATGGGGAATTATAGATCGGTTAGCCTTACGTTCACTGTAGGAAAAACAATGGAAAGGCTCATAATAGAGAGAGATCTAGTGATGCTAGATAGGGAAGGGAGGCTGACAGCCACACAACACAGCTTCCGCAAAAACAGGTCCTGCCAGACAAACCTTGTGGAATTCTATGACAAGGTTTCAAGATGGCTAGATGGAGGGGATGCAGTGGATGTGGTATACCTGGATTTCAGCAAGGCCTTTGACAAAGTGCCCCATGATATCCTGGTGGAGAAACTGAGGAGTTTTGGGATACACCAAAGCACTGTCCGGTGGATTAGGGCATGATTGACTGACCGAAAGCAGAAGGTAACCATTAGTGGGGAATCGTCGGGATGGCAGCCAGTGACAAGCGGGGTCCCCCAGGGCTCTGTCCTGGGGCCAATCCTGTTTAATCTTTTCATTAACGACATGGAAGAAGGGGTGAACTGTCTGCTGATCAAATTTGCAGACGACACTAAAACTGGAGCAGTGGCCACAACTGAGGAGCAGATACACCAGATCCAAAAGGATCTGAACAGACTATGGAAGTGGGCAGGAGACAACAGGATGGCGTTCAGTGTGGATAAGTGCAAGGTCTTGCACTTGAGGCATAAGAATAGCTGTCATAAGTACAGGTTAGGTGACAAGTGGCTGGAGAGCAGCTCTTGTGAAAGGGACTTTGGGGTACTGGTTGACCGCAGGCTAAACATGAGTCAGCAGTGTGATGCGGAGGTCAAGCGGGCGAATGCCACCCTTGGTTGCATAGCCAGAAGTATGGCTTCTAGATCGAGAGAGGTATTACTACCACTCTACACGACTCTGGTGCGCCCGCAACTGGAGTATTGTGTTCAGTTTTGGGCCCCTCATTACAGAAAGGATATAGCCAGGTTGGAGTCAGTGCAGTGTAGGGCCACAAGGATGGTGGCTGGTTTGCAGGGGATGCCGTATGAGGCAAGACTGAGGGAACTGGGTCTCTTCAGCTTGGAGAAGAGGAGACTCAGAGGGGATATGTTGGCAACATACAGGTATTTGAGGGGCTGTCACATGGAGATGGGGAGAGGCCTGTTCTCCCCTGCAGAGGAAGGCAGGATGCGCTCCAATGGAGCAAAGCTCAGGGAGCCAAGGTTCAATTTGGATGCCAGGAAGCACTTCCTGACAGGACCCCGAGGGCATGGAATGGGCTTCCACGGGAGGTTGTTGAGGCCCCATCAGTGAGGGTGTTCAAGGATAGGCTGGACATGCACATGGTGGGCATGTCATGAGCGGAGCCGGCTGGTGCCGGAGGTCAGACTAGATGGCCCGGGAGGTCCCTTCTGACTCGCTCTTTTTCTATGTTTCTATGTTTCTATGTATTATAGCTTAAATTTCTTGCTTCCATTAAGTAAAGCTTAGGGGAGCTATTTCAACTTTTTAGACTGGGGTGGGGTAATATAGGAATTTGTCCAGAGTGCCTGGAGTGAGGGAGAGCTTCAGAAAAGCTGGGAAATCACCAAATTAGTGAGTGACTGGGGGAAAGGGTAAGAAAGCCTAATAGTGGAACCCCTGTGGGGCCCTCAAGGGTACTCTGAAAGAAATGTGGCTCCAGTGTAACCCCCAGAAGATGTTTATCTCTATTTTAGGTCTATCTAAGGAGATCTACCAAGGGAGGTTAATGCTAAGTGAAAGAATGAACAAGAATGATCAAGACTGCACAGTGCCAGTTAGAAGGGTTTATTCTTCTGTCTCCCTCAGCTCCTGGTGCTGGACCACTTTCTCCTGATGAAATGAGGATATGGGTTCTCTTTCTTGCCTTAATATGTGTCATGCCTAATGACTCGGAGGAGTCGTTAGCACATGTAAGAGAGAGAGAAACTCCCAGTGAGAGTCAGGCTTTAGAGCAAGAAGATTTCTACTTGGTGCTCATAGTACAAACGCCCTCCCCCCCATCCCCCAGCCTGACTCTGATGAAGTTTTTGTCCAGCCTGCAGGAACTGCTCAGCAGGCTAAGGGATGACCCGTTACCATGGAGAATGCCCAGCTGAGGAGAAGACTTCAGCATTTGAGGCAATTAGAAGAGAAACATAATCAAAGAAGGAGGGAGAGGAGTTTATTTAGCCCCACCATAGGGAGGGACATACGCGCAGGGTTAAAAGTACATCATAAATCTGAGATAGGTCAGAAAGGAGGGGGCAACTGTGTTGCTTAGAACTACCATCAACAGCTCCTGTACTATTTGTCACCTGTGTATGTTGAAGTAGTTTAGAATAAAAGGCTTTAAACTTTTATTGCCTGTATCTGTGTGAGTAATTAGGAAGAGTGCTTTGGCCTCATGACAATATGTGTTAGAATGATCCTTGTTGAATTATTTATATTTTAATGATAGTCTTTAATGTTTTGTTGAGCATTTGTAATTTTCTGTTTGATGTCACCTGGAGATTCCTGGACTGGTCCTTGGTGCCTTCTTGGCACTGACAGCCTGAGCCTGGATTCCAATTAGGATCTCTATACAGCCAAATCCTGACCCTTCCATACAACCAACTCTCTTGTTTCTTTCAAATTCCTTCTCAAAGCTTACCTTTTCTAAGAAGTGTCTGGATCAACCTCAACTAAACCAAAGCACTTGCAAATGAAATAATCTCATATTCTTCCTCTTGTTTATCCATGCCTCAATTTTCTTAATATCATCAAATCCAATTATACAGCATCCGTTTTAAAAGGACAGATAAAAGCATTCACACACGAGTGCTGCGCCTGCACAGTGCTTAGGCCAGAAAGATTGAAAGCTAAGTTTTTGGCGGGAAAACTCCACTCCCCTCCCGCTTGGTAGCATATATATAGAGCGGAGTGTCCGCCATTTTCTCCAGTCTTTGGAGACTGAACATTCGCCACCTCATGGAAGAAGATGGTATAACACCTACCAGGTACTGTCGTATCCGTATTTTATGCCATAAAAATATGAGGTACCGAAGCAGAGGTATTAGGTACCGATGACGAAACCACTCACCGACACTGAGCAGGGCTGGTGGGTGGGTTGTGTGAATGCACAGATGGCCACTCGAAGGTAAGCAACCTGCTTTTCTTCGTCGTGGCCTCTGTGCATCACACATATGGGTGAATAGCAAGCTTACCAGAAATGGTGGTGGGCGGTGTCGCTATTGAAGAATGGCAGAAAGAAAAGCCCTCCCGAAGGAACGGTCTCTTCTGGCATGCACGTCAAGGAGACAGTGCTTCGCGAAAGTACAAGGCGTAGCCCAAGTTGCTGCTTTACAGACATCCTGGATCGGGGCACCCGCAGCAAACACAGAGGAAGCCGACACAGCTCTAGTAGAATGGCCCCTTGGAACAACAGGTAAGTCCATCTTTGAAAGTTGGTATGCCAACGAAATGGTTTAAACAATCCATTTTGACAGCCTCTGAGACGAAACAGGTGATCCTTGGTCCCGCTCAGAATACTTTACAAAAAGCCTATTGGAGTGTCAAAGAGACTCCGTACGCGATCTATAAAAGGCTAAGCATCGTCGAACATCCAAGGTATGCAAGGACCTGTCGATCGGGTGCAACAGCGATGGAAAGAAAGCAGGTAGCACAATTTCTTGGTTCAGGTGAAACGGTGTGACAACTTTAGGTAAAAAAGTTGGATCCATCCTCAGGACCACCTTTTCCTTATGGAAGTTTAAGTAAGGTGGATCAATTCGAAGAGCACAAAGCTCACTGGCTCTACGAGCTGAAGTGACAGCAATAAGGCCATTTTCCATAAAATGAGATCCATATCGACAGTGGCTAAGGGCTCAAACGGTGGTTTCGTAAGTGCCTGAAGGACAACCAAGAGGCTCCACGTCGGCATAACCGGCCGAATAGACAGATGGAGATTCTGCAGTCCTTTAAGAAACTTCTGAATAAGCGGCTGCAAAAACACCGACAATTCTTGTACTGTACCTCTATAATGTGACACTGCAGTTGCATAAACCTTAATTGAGGAAGGTTTCAATCCTGAGAGATGCATGTGCAGCAGAAACTGAAGAATATTCTCAACTGACGCCGTAACCGGGTTAAATGAGCTAGATTCCACAAAGGATGAAAAATGGCGCCACTTCGCTGCATAGGACTTTCAAGTTGACGGCCTTAGTGCAGACTCGAGAATCCTTACAACATCCAGATTGAGGGAGCTTGGTCCCGACAACATTCCCGTTGGTACCGAGTCAGTGAGGGGGTCAGACTGGTCATGAGTTGAGGTACCGAGTGATCTAGTAGATCTCTGTCCCAAAACAGTCTCTTGGATCAATGAATCCTCCACGCAATGAGGCTCAATGATGACAAATTCGGGTGATGGACAGCGCCGTTTTGCTGGGTTAGATCTTGTGTGGTTGGAAGACGAAGGAAATTGCCGTCCGAGATCCGAAGGAGAGTGAGAACCATGCTTGACGGGGCCACCAAGGTGCTATGAGTATTCCTGTGGTGGCGGTGTGCACTATCTTCAAGATGACTTTGGTCAGTAGAGGAATAGGTGGGAATGTGTAAAACCTGAGATTTGTCCATGGGATCATAAGGGCATCCCCCATCGATCCCGATCCTATTCCCACCCTGGAACAGAATCTTTTGCACACCTTGTTTCTGTGGGTAGCAAATAGGTCTATGTCCAAATGTCCCCACAGTTGGAACAATTGAATGCAGACGTGGTGATTCAGTTCCCATTCGTGGGTGCCTGATCAGGGTGCCTGCCTCTTCCTTGTCGATCCCGGCCAGATGGACTGCCAAAAAGGTTATACGTCTCGAGATACACCACTCCCAAATGTCCATGGATAGGCGGGCTAGAGTGGTGGACTTTGTTCCGCCCTGTTTGTTGATATAGAATACCGCCACTTTGCTGTCGGACGTGATTTGTATCACTTAGTGGCAAAAAGCTACTTCGAAGGACCAGAGTGCCTTGAAAATCGCTAGTAGCTCGAGGTAATTTATGTGGCTCAACGATTGTTGGCGATTCCACATGCCCTGGGATCGAAGCCCCGCACATACCGCATCCCACCCGACCAGCGAAGCATCCATGTATAGAGTCATTGCCGGGTGAGGGGTGATGAAGGGGGTCCCCACATTTAAATTGGCCGGGGATATCCACCAAGTCAATGTTCGTAAAACAGCGCGGGGCATATGAAATAGTTTGCCGGGTGAATCTTTGTGGACGAAAGTTCTTGTTGAACCAGAGTTGAAGAGGGCGGAACTTCAACCTGGCATGTGGGACAATGGTGACTGTGGTGGCCATGTGACTCAAAAATCTTTGTATTGAGAGTGTCACTACGAGGCTTTGTCGAATCCGAGAGATGCAGACGCAGAGGCTGTCCTGACGAGCTTGAGGAACGCCCTTGCTACCATGGAATCAAGGCAAGCTCTGACGAAGTCTATCACCTGTGTAGGGACAAGGGATGATTTTTCACTGTTAACGCAGAGTCCAAGATTGTCCAACAGTATGCAAGTAGCCTGAACAGCTAACAGTAGGGTTTCACGTGTCTGTGATATTATAAGCCAGTCATCCAGGTAAGGGTAGACTTCGATGCCCTGAAGACGAAGGTGAGCACAGGCTGGTGCCATAAATTTCGTGAAGACCCTCGGAGCCATGGCCAAGTCAAACAGAAGGACATTAAACTTGTAAATGTCAGTTTTGACGGTGAAACGCAGAAGACACCTACGATTTGGATGAATCGAAATATGGAAATATTTATTTATTTATTTATTTAAAAATTTATATGCCGCCCCTTGCAATAGCCTCGGGGCGGCTTACAACATAATACATTATTAAAAACATATAACAAAATTAAAAACTGGCCCATCTCAGGTTATTATATAAAAACATGAACAAAATTTATAACAATATAAATTAAACCTATTAAACATAAATTAAACATTAAACATAAATTAATTAAACATAAATTAAACATAAGTTAAACATAAACTAAACCAAAACATAAACCTAAATTAAACAATAATATTAATTAAAATATTGTCTAAATAAAAAGGTCTTCGCCTGGCGCCGAAAAGCAAATAACGACGGCGCCAGGCGAGCCTCTCTGGGGAGCGCATTCCATAAATGGGGCGCCACCGCTGAGAAAGCCCTCCTCCGGGTACTCACCCTCCTAATCTCACGCACAGAGGGTTCCCGGAGGAGAGCCTCTGTCGCTGATCGTAGGGGCGGGAGGGCATATATGGTCGCAGGCGCTCCTTTAGGTAACCTGCCGTTTAGGGCCTTATAGGTAAGAACCAACACCTTGAATTGGGCCCGGACTTCAATGGGGAGCCAGTGGAGCTGACGGAGAACTGGGGTGATATGAGAACCACGCCCAGTCCCCGTCAGAACCCTGGCAGCTCTATTTTGCACCAATTGAAGTATCCGGACCGTCTTCAAGGGAAGCCCCACGTAGAGCGCGTTACAATAATCCAACCGGGAAGTCACCAACGCATGTGTCAAAATAGGCATCTTTTAAGTCAAGGGAGGTGAACCAATCCTCTCTCCTCAGCAGTGGAAGGATATTTTGAAGGACAGTCATCCAAAATTTCTTTGGTTTGATAAACTTGTTGATATTTCAGAGGTCCAAGATCAAACGAAGACCACTGTCCCGCTACGGGACCGTAAAATATCTGGAATAGAATCCGTGATGCCCTTCAGAGCTAGAGATCCGTCGAATTGCCCCCTTACAAAGCAGTTGTTGCACTTCGTTCACAAGCACTGGGGAGTGTGGTGTAAATTGAATCAGGCTCAATGGAGGAACGGTATCGAATTCTATTCTGTATCCAAGCTGAATGATCAACAGGACCCACCGATCAGATGTAATGGACTCCCAAATGGGGAGTCGGCCTTGCAGCCGTTCCCCAAAGGGGAGGGGGAAGGGTGGATATGGAGGTGGAGGAGGGGTTCGCACATCCCATCAGCGTTGATACTTCTTGGTATCGAAACGTCAACGGTTTTGCGGGAAACGCTGATGAGGGTTGTTGCCTTCTGCGTTGCGGCCTTTGTTGGTACTGTTGCTGTAGCAGCTGGTAGCGGTAGGATGGACGCAACCATGACCACTTATGTTTGAGCTGTCCAGGCAGTTCCATACGTCTAGCCATCATCCGGGATTCATGGATGGACTTTAGTTTGTGATTGACGGCTCTGGGCTTTTTCCCTCTGGCACCAAAGGGCATTTCTTCTATTCGCCGCTTCATTTCATCAGGGAAGTTGTAGTTTCACAACCAGACATGCCTTCTCAGTGAGACAGCCCCCACAAGAGCTCTCGAGTCCGTATCCACATGGTGGCATGCTGTGGATAGTTGTTGAATGGCAACTTGCATCCCCTCTTTAATGAAGGTTCTGGCAAGATCCCGTTGTTGTTCAGGCAGGGGAGCGACGATATTATTCAGCCTCTGCATAATAAAGAATTGATACCTGGCCAGAGTGGCTTCATAGTTGGACATGCCAAGCCCGAGTCCTGCAGCCGCATAGACTCTGCGCACCAGGGTATCAATCTTGCGACCCTCCTTGTCTCTGGGGACAGTATGGCCTCTAGCTTCCCTGCCCTGGGATTATTCGCCCACCACAGAGTTCAGCTTAGGGTGGTAAAGTAAAAAAGGAATGTCGCTCTCTCAGACCCGATACATGGACTTGTATCTCCTCACCGTAGACTGAGTTTGGGAAGGCAAGTCCCAAGGTTGCGTCATTGCCTGCCGCAGAGTTGTAATAAGCAGCAAGACGATTGCTGGAGATTGTTCTCCCCCGACAATGTCGTAGAACTTGTCGGTGCTCTGATCTGGCTGATGTTGCACCTTGATCTCGAGCGACCGAACAAGTCTAGACATAAGCTTGCCGAAAGATATGTGGGGCTCTTCAGGCGATGATGGGCCTTGAGATGTAATCAGGCCATCCGGAGAGGTAGAGTCAGCATCTGAGTCGGAGTCGGGCCTGAGGTGGTATGGCTCCGACGAGGAAGTCCCTGGTGAAGTGGGACGTTTGGGTTCAACCCGCCGGGAGGTAGATGGCATATCCTCCTGTGCGGAAGGCAAGGAGTGATCCCATGGGTGAGGACGGAATCCGAAAGAATGGTAGTCCTCCCAACCCGACTGGTAGTTGTAATAGGGCTGGAACCATTCTTCTTCCCACCTCTTGTCCATTCAGGACCGAGGTGGTGGTAATGGAGATCGGTCTCTAGCTCTCACCGTAGGCATAGGAGTCGGGGAACGAGCCCTCGGAGGGGAGTCCCGAATCTCCCCATCGGATATGGACTCATGGTGCGGCTTCTCGGGTGGTTGGATAGGTAGGCCCTGTTGTGGAGCAGGTTGCACTGGGGACCCTGGAGGGGTAACCTGCATCGCCGCTTGAAGCATCGGTACCGATGGCATTGGTACCAAAGCTGCCGCCGGGATCGATGGTGCTGTTGAACCCGAATCCCGGTGCCTCTTCTTATGAGGCGGTTTGGCCACCTTATCTTTCTTCGCCTTCTTATGGGCCGAAGACTGATCTGATCCCCCGTGTTTCCTCTTTTCTCATTGTTTACGCAGGGGAGAAAGAGGTTGCTGAGCCCCGGAGGGGGAATTTCCATCATCCGATGGGTGCGGCTGAGACATAGGCGGTGTGGGTGAAGGGTGTTGTCCGGACATGCCTGAGGCAGAGGCTGGGCGTTGAACCGCCACGGATGAGGCTGTAGCCTTGCGCTTAGCGGATGGAGGCTTAGCTGGCCCAGGCTTTACTGCAGGCTGATCTGATTGCATCAGCGCTTGATCCCATAAGAGCTTCTGCAATCAGTTCTCCCTATTTTTTTGCACTTGCTTAGTAAAAGCAAGGCAATGGCGGCATTTATCAGTCCTGTGCCCCTCGCCGAGGCAAAGGAGGCACAAGTCATGTGGGTCCGCCAGAGACATTTTGGACCCACATTCCGCACATTTGCGGAAGGCCGCTCACTGCACCATCGCAGAAACAGAAGAAATAGAATACAGAAAAGAGGGAAAAGCAATATATTTTTGTTTTTTTGTTTTCGTTTTAATAGGAACGAAGAAAAAGGAGATATAAACTGCAACGAGGGAACAATAACTTGGAATAAGAGCAAAAAGACAAACGGTAAGTAACGAACAATACTGAGTCAAGCGAGAGACAAACAGGCACGAGGCACAGCAAACGGCGGTCACAAAAGACTGGAGAAAATAGTGGACACCTCGCTCTATATATATGCTACCGAGGGGGAGGGGAGCGGAGTTTTCCCGCCAAAAACCATTAGCTTTCAATCTTTCCGGCCTAGGCACTGTGCAGGCGCAGCACCCATATGTGTGATGCACAGAGGCCATGACAAAGAACCTCAGGATTATTCATTTATTTATTTAAAGGCATTTCTATACTGTTCAATTAGCACAACACTCTTAACAGATGTATCTGGCAATTGGCCCCCAAACAGGATGATCTACCTTGAAGCTGGAGCCAGCTGGTTTTGGTTTGGAAGCAGAAGTATTCCGTTTGGAATCAACTTTGTATTAAGCCACATTTCCCTAATAGGTGAGTATACTAATTTTGCTTGTGTCTTGTTACTGACTTACTTATATTTATAAGCTGCCAAGTAGTCCAAAAAGACTCCAGGTGACATACATCAAACAGAAAATTACAAATGCTCAACAAAACATTAAAGACTATCATTAAAATATAAATAATTCAACAAGGATCATTCTAACACATATTAAGGTAAGAAAGAGAACCGTGCTAATTTACAAAATCCCTATAAAATTAGTTATTTAAATCAATTATTAAAATTATTACAGTGGGTGAAGAAAAGTTTTCACCTGACACTGAAATGAAAGCAGAGTTGGCACCAGGTGAACTTTTCTGGGGCATCTATTCCATAGGTGGGGGGCAGCCACCAAAAATGTCGTTCTTTTATTTACCATCTTTCTCACCTCCTTAAGCTGACTTCTGCAGCACTCTTCTCTTATATCACAAAGCCAGCCTAGCTTGTCAGGCTTAACATAACAAACTTTAGTTAAAAGCCTTTTGTCATGATCTGATTTGAAGAAAGGTAAATGGCCTAGCTTACAGCTATGAGATGGGTCCAGGATCCTTCCTCTGGGGTGATTCTTTGATCCTGGTGGCATCTGGCAAATCCCACTTTTCTCTCCTGTTTTTCATAGGGGAATAGGAGAAGCAGCTAGGTGCATAGCTAGAGCAGCATCAGTTATGAAATTCCACATTCAAGTTCTCTCTTGGAATCTGCTCCTGCAGGAAAAATCAGAAAGGGCATCTCCCCTGGGCTAGCTTTGTTTGTGGGAGAGTGCTCCCTGGCTTGTGACCCACAGGAGCCCTTGTGGCTCCTGGTAGGAGTTTTTAGCTTCATCTAATAGATTATCAAAGTATGGGCATCCCTTAGGCCTAGAGGTAATGTTGCATGTATGGATGGCAACTTCATCAAGGTGATGTCCGCTAAAGCACCAACAAGGGCAAGAGATAGGCATGCTTCTCTGGGACTGTACCTGTACCCTAGATGGAGAGCCCTTGGGGGCTTTGGAAAGTTAGGTCATGGCCCAGCTGAGGATATTACTATGCTATGGGCCCCCCACTACTGGGCTGGGGAATGGCCTCTCTTTTAGGCTCCCTATCTATGACTGAGCAACTGGAGAGGAAATGCTAGCTTTGCTGTTTTTCTATCCCCACTGCCTGTCTTGCGTATGTGATGTGATTCAGGAAGGATCCAGACAACATTAGGGGATTGGGGGGGGGGGGTCAGGTGTTACTTGGTTTGCCTCTTTTGGTGATGATAGTGCCAGTGATAGCACCCAGGTGCTACTCCAGTTTTTCTATGTGGCAGCAGGAAGAACTGTTTAGTATTTGCTTCCTAATGTGTGGCCTGTAAAGCAGTAGGTTCATGAACTGGCCACTCTTCTTTCCTCTAGTAGTACAGCTGCAGCCTGGCTTTCTTTGGTGGTGGCACAAAGTCTACAGCCTGTATGTTTTCCCAGTGGCAATATGGCTTGAGGGGGCAGATCTTTACTCCAACTGCCAAAGGTGCATGCTGTTGACCTGGCTGCCTGGGGAACATGGTGGCCTTCTTTTGTCTTTTCTTCTTTATGCTTTTGCTCTTCAAGTACTGAAGGTCTAACTCCTACCACAAGGCAGGGAGAAAAGCAGATTGCACACCTGTAACTGTCATTCTTTGAGTGGTCATCTGTGCATTCACACCATTGGGCTTGCAACGGTGCGTGAGGCTGTGATTGGATTACATTTCCAAAGCTTGGCGTCATGGAGTGGGCAGGAGCCCAACCAGCCCCCTGCACAGGTAGCATGGGCAGGGAGGCCTTCTGCCCAGTCCCTCAGTTCCCTGAAGATCATGCTGTCCCAGGCGTGCAAGGGATCTGAGGAACCTGTGGAGGATACAGGGGTAACCGCGCCCTGCCCAGGCCTGTGCAGGGCAGTGAGCTGACGATGGTCAGTGGGGTTGGCAGGTGGGTTGTGTGAATGCACAGATGACCACTTGAAGAATGAGTTACAGGTAAGCAACCTGCCTTTCTTTGTGGTTTCTGTGCAATTACACCTATGGGCAACTAGCAAGCTTACCATCCAGGAGAAGGGGGGCTGTCATCACCAGGGAATCAAACAGAGAGCACCCAGGGCGGAAGACAACCTTGTCCCTGGGAAACGTGGTGAATGGAGCATCAATCCGCAGGGCAGCCAGTTCGCTGGTATGTCGAGCAGATGTGATGGCCATTAGGAATACAGTCTCCTAGGAGAGGAGCTGGAGATCTGATGTGGCCATGGGCTCGAAGGGCCTCATCATGAGGGATTGTAAAACCACGGAGAGGCTCCAGGAAGGGGTGAGTGGCCGGCCATACCGGGGGGCGGGGGGCATGTTTTGTAGGCCTCTGAGGAAACGACATGCCAGGGGGTGGGTGAGCACAGAGGAACCTTGTATGGGGGGTGAAAATGGGAGATGGCTGCCAGGTGAACCCTGATAGAGGAGGTGGAGAGGTCCATGGCAAAGCGGATCTGTAGGTATTCTAGAATGTATTCCATGGAGGTAGTGGGGTGGGGGGGGGTTGAAGCCCTGAGTTGTCACTAAGGATGTGAAGGCTCTCGAGTTTGCTAGGTAGGAGTGGTGCATGGAGGCCTTTATGGTGGCCTGCAGGATGGCGGCGACCGCAGGAGGGAGGGAGCCATAAGTCAGTCAAGGGGTGATCCTCCAGGCCATCAGCCGGAGGGTCCTGATGCCTGGGTGCAGGACACTGCCCTGGTCCTGCGACAGCAGGTTGGGGAGAGAGGGAAGGTGGGAGAAATCGTTCCTGGACAGGTGAAGGAGGAGAGGAAGCTAGGGTTCTCTTGGCCACCAGGGTGTGACGAGAATGCAGTTGATCCTGTTGCTCTGGAGCTTGGCTACCACCCTGGTTATCAAGGGGAAGGGAGGGAAGGCATAGAAGAGGGCCCCCTCCCACCTGAGGAGAAAGGCATTCCACAGGGAACTTGTGCCCTGTGCTGCTCTGGAGCAGAACCATTAGCATTTGGTGTTTATGGAGGTGGCAAAGAGGTCGATCTCAGGGTGCCCCTAATTCTTGCAGTGTGTGGAAGGTGGAGACTTCCAGCTCCCACACATGCAGGAGAAGGGGGAGTGGCTCAAAGAGTCTGCGAGGGTGTTGAGGTGACCAGCCACATGAACAGCTGTGATGGCGATGCCCCTCTGGATGCAGCAGTGCCAGGTGGAGGTGGCCAGGGTCATGAGACAGGTGGAGTGTGTTCCCCTTTGTTTGTTCAGGTAGTACATGATGGTAGTATTGTCTGTGGCTAACTGAATGTGGCACCCTGTCAGGGCGTCTTGGAAGGACACGAGGGCTTTCTCAACTGCCAGCCTCTTCAGCATGTAGATGTGGAGACTGGCTTTGGGTCCCAGTGGCCCTGTGCGTGCATGTCTGCACAGTGAGAGCACCCCAGCCTGCATTGGACGTGTCCGTGGTGATGGTCACAGACAGCTGGGGAGGGAAGAAGAGCATGCCTGTGGTGAGGTTGGCAATGACACTTTACCAGTGGAGGGACTCCCTGACCATCATTGGTGGGGCTCGAAGGGTTCTGTGGGGGTCTTCGTCCCATGTGAAGGATTCAATGAACCCGAGCTGGAGAGGCTTCATGTGGACCTTTGCAGGCTGCAGCACTGATACCATGGCAGCCATGAGGCCCAGCAGCTTCTAGATGGTGTGGGTGCTGGTGAGTGCTGAGGCCCTGACAGATGTGGTCAGTGAGGCAAGGGTTTCTGCCCTCGGCTGAGGTAGGAAGGCTTTGGCGGGGGTGGGGTCCAAGCGAGCCCCTATGAAGAGAATGGACTGTGCGGGGGAGACAACAGATTTGTCATGGTTGATAAGGAGTCCCAGGTCCTGTAGGAGGCAGTGTGTAATGGATAGGCCGCACAGGAGGTCCTCCCTGGAGGGGGCTGCAAGAACCCAGTCGCCCAGATAGGGGAAGATCTGGATGCCCTGGAGCCTAAGGTAAGCACAGAAGGCTGCCCCACATTTGGTGAACATGCAGGGAGCCGTGGCTAGGGCAAAGGGAAGGACGCAGAACTGAAAGGCCTTCTGGTCAATTTGGAAACACAGGAAGTGCCTGTGTTCAGGGTGGATGGAGATATGGAAATAGGCATCCTTCAGGTCTATGGAGGCAAACCAGAACCCCTGGCTAAGGAGGGGGAGGATGCCCTGGAGTGTGACCATTCTGAGTTTCTTGGGGGTGATGAACTTGTTAACCGTCCTGAGATCCAGCATAGGGCTGAGGGTCCCATCCCATTTAGGTACCATGATGTACCTGGAGTAGACATCCTTGCAGGCTGTCGGGGGGACACACTCTATTGCCCCTTTGTCCAGTAGAGTTTGGACCTCTGCCCGGAGGGCGAGGGATGAAGGGGTGGTCTTGACGCAACCAAGGCGTGGCAGAGCATCAAATTCTACCCTCTCCCTCCATTGATTGATGAATGGGACCCAGGAATCAGAGGTAATGGTCCCCCAGGCTGGGAGGTATTGTGCTAGATGGTCTGTGAAGCAGGTGGGGCAGGCGGGGGGCTGCCCAGACTAGAGCATCAGCACTTGAGCATGGAATCCTGGTGCTTAGGCAGGAGCCTCCAGTGGGGTTGGGAATCCCTCCTCTTGTTGGCAGGTGGCACTCTGGGACGTGTGGACATGTGGGACGGGTCGAGAGATTCTGGTGATTCGGGGCCATTGGAGTTCCCTGCCATCTCCTTTGCACTGAACGTTTGGTGGTGGTGATTTCTTTATGGAGGAAGTCCACATTCCCATCCATATGCACATTACAGAGGCATTCACCATCAAAGGGCAGGTCCTCAATGCGGGCTCAGGTCTCGGGGGGGGGGGCAGGGAGGCAAAGCTCAGCCAGGCATGGCAGCGGATGCCATGGCCTTAATGGCGCAGTCAACATGTCGAGCTACCTCAAGGTGGAATCTAGAAAGGCTCTCCGCTCAGTGTGAATGAGACAAACTGCATCCCAGAGGTGGTCAGGGAGCTGGTCTACCATGGTACTCATCTTCTTCCATAAGAGCTGGTATCTGGCTATGGTGGCCTCGTAGACTGAGACCCTGAAGTCCAGGGTGGTGGCCACATAGATTTTCTTGGCCATGGTATCTAGGCAGCACCCTTCCTTGTCCACCAGGATGGACTGATCCCTCTGGGGTGTGCCCTGCATGGACTCCACTATGATGGAGTCAGGCTTGTGGTGCTGGAGAAGCAGATGGAAGGCCTTGATGGTCACCCTGTAGGCCAACTCAGCCTTGCATGAGGTGGCCAGGGGTCCTGCAGGGGCTTTCCAGGATTGCTATGCTGTGCGGAGCAGCACAGGCAGGGTGGGGATAGACATGGGGGTGGTATCCCCCAAGGTCAGGGCATCATAGCATGGGCTGGCCTTGGATTTGGGTGGGTGGGAGGTTTTGAAGCGGAGGTACTTGGCCATGCAGAGAACTAGGGGATGGCAACCTCCACTGCAGATACGGCGGCCAGGCCACGTGCTGGCAGTATGTCAGACATGGGGAGGTTCCTGGCTGCTGCGACATCCAGGGAGTCCAGGACCGGAACCACAGGATTCGCATTCACCGAGTCCCTGGAGTCCAGGGTATGCGGTTGGTCTGTGGCAGTCTCTAGTGCCAGGGGGCAGGATCCTTCACAGCGTGGTGCTTTTTCCTCCTTGCGGGGGCCGCAATGCTGGAGGGGTCCTAACCCAGGGAGACCGCCCACTTGCTAGCCCTGTGGGCCTTGGGTGAGCCCATGGCAGGGGTGTTGTCATCCTCAGAGGGGTCAACAGCGGTGAGGGCCCTGTGCCATAGGGTCTGCCAGAGGCGGGTGGCCCTCTGCTGGCATGTTTGTTTTTTAAACGCCTGAGAGTGAGGGCAGGTCTCCACGATGTGCCCGTCACCGAGGCAGAGGAGGCACTTGGAGTGCCCATCATTTGTGGGCATTGGGCTGCACAGGAGGTGCAGTAGCATGAATTGGAGTTCAAGGAACTGAGGGACTGGGCGGGACATCCCCCTCCCTTTATGCTACCTTTGCAGCGGGGGTCCAGGCTCCCACCCTCTCCATGGCATCAAGCTTTAGAAATTTAATTCAATCAATGCCTCACACTCCGTGGCAAGCCCATACTTGTAGGTGTGATTGCACAGAGACCACGAAGAAGAAAAACAAATTCCTGTCTCCTCCAGGAAAACCAGATCAAGCTTTGCTTTCCTGGCCTCAGAAGTGAGGCTTCCCTCACACCTGGCTGGTCTCCTGAACTTGTGGGGAAAAGAGAATGTTAGAAGGGCAAGGACAGTAAGCTTAGTGGAAAGAGGGGTTGTACTGTTTTTCTCCCATCTTATATGGATCTTCAAGAGCCGGTGTGGTGTAGTGGTTAAGAGTGCGGGACTGGGACTCAGACAATCTGGGTTCTAGTCCCCACTCAGCCATGGAGCCAACTGGGTGACTTTGGGCCAGTCACAGACTCTCAGCCCAACCTACCTCACAGGGTTGTTGTTGTGGGGATAAGATGGAGGAGGAGAATGATGTAAGCTGCCTTGAGCCCTTTGTAGGAAAAAGGCAGGATATAAATCCATCCATCCATCCATCCATCCATCCATCCACATTTTTACAGAGACCCTGAAAGATCTTAGAGCAGGGATAAGCAACTGTGGGAAGACTGGGATCAATCCCTCCCCTCACAAAATCCCCTACACATAACACACTCTTGGAGGCACAGTCTACAAGGTAAACTTGTGTTGCTGGGAACAGATTGAGGATTCAGCTCAACAAGAGCTCTATCTTAGCTGAAAGCTTGCAGCCTGTGCCAGGTCATTGCACTGAGCAGGGAGTGGGACTTCCACTAGACACCTCTTTTGCCAGCCTCACACCAAGGATTGGGTGGCTTGGTGGCTGTGAAAGAGCACCATCCATTTGGTGCCCATTTGGCAATGGTTCATTTAATTTCCTGCCCCTTTTCTTTCCCTTCCCTCCCACCCTCCTTTTCTGTTTGCACTGTATGTCCTGCCAATGGGTGGACACAACTGTACTTCAGTTACTTCAGGGCCTCTGGAAGGCCAGCATTTATAGTTGATTTCTTTGGATGATACCCTCTGGATGAGTTCTGCATTAAGCTTTTCCATAGGGGCTCTCGTGGATACAGATTAACCATAGGCCTGCAACCTCTCTTCCTCCTTGGAATATCTTGGCTACTTGGCAAGTTAGGTGTAGGACAATATTATGGATCTGGAAAGGGATGGAGGGCTGGGGGGGTGCAGTCACTGGGGTGGTAATACGTAGGGGAAGATATGGGAGAGGGGGGTTTAACATGCCCACAAAGGAGAAAAGAAGTCAGAAGAGAAGAGAAGAGAAGAGAAGAGAAGAGAAGAGAAGAGAAGAGAAGAGAAGAGAAGAGAAAGGAGAAGAGCATCTGTTCCCTCTTCTAGTTCTTCTCCCAGCTGAATGGTACCAGGTTAACTGTATCAGTCAGCCCCTGGGTCTGGTGGTGCTGTTATTCAACACTTGGTTGGTCCAAAACAAGACCTACCTCATCCATGATTTGATTATGGTTGAAGGTGCTGACCTGGCTTGTATTACCAAGACCTGGGTGGAGGAGTGGGGCAAGGTTTCTTCTCTTTCAACTATGCCCACCTGGGTATTTGATACAGCACCAACAATGCCTGGAGGCTGGGGAAGGGGAGTGGCCATGGTTTATAGGGGCTTGTTATCACTCTTCAGGCTTCCTGGCTTCTCACGGTCTGGTCTTGGGTGTCTTTACCTAGCATAAGATTAGAGATTCTGTTGGTATACCATCCATGCTGCTGTCCACATGCATTGAGGGAGGTAGTCTTGGACCTGGTGTTGAAGACTCCTAGAAAATTACTTCTGGGGAACTTCAATGTCCACTGGCTCAGGACTTCATGGCCAGCATGACCATGGGGCTATCTCAGAATGTCATCAGCCCAAGACGCTAGTAGTGGACAGGTTGGAAACGCTTTTAATAAATAAATAATTAAAAAGTCACACTCTCAACCTAGTCTTTTCAATGGTTCAGGGGGATGGTGGTCTTGATATGGAGATAACATTAACACTGTTGTCATACTCAAATTACTTCATGGTGAGATTTAGACAATTGGCACTTCTTCCCTCTGCAAGGGTGGAGGACCTATTAGAATGATCCACCCTTGGAGTCTGATGGATCTGGATGGATTCCAGAGAGATTTGGGGAAATATCTGGCTGATACGGTAGGTGCTCCTTTCAAAGTCCAGGTAATCCTGTGGAACAGGGAGATGATTGGGGCAGCTGATATGATTGCACCTAAGCACCCTCTCCATTTCAGCAGAGCCTAACCAGATTCATGGTATATAGAATCATAGAATATTAGAGCTGGAAGGAGCCATAAAGGCCACTGGGTCCAACCCCCTGCTGTTGCAGGACACCAATTTACAAATCCCACTCAGATGGCTGTCCAGTTTTGCCTTCAATATCTCTAGTGAGGGAGAGTTCATGACCTCTCTAGACAACTGGTTGCACTGTCGTATTGCTCTGACAGTGAAGCAACTTTTCCTGATATCTAGCCTGAATCTAGGTTGTTGCAACTTGAATAGATTATTCTGTGTCCTACACTCTGGCACCAGCAAGAAGAGATCTTGACCTTCCTCTTTGTGACAGCCCTTGAGGTACTTGTAGAGGGATATCATGTCCCCCCTCAGTCTTCTCTTCTCAAGGCTGAACATACCCAGTTCTCTCAATCTCTCTTCATGGGGCAGTGTTTCCAAATCCTTGTTTTGTTCCCCTCTTCTGGACCCTTTCTAATTTTTCTGCATCTTTCTTAAAATCTTGGTGCCCAGAACTGGACACAGTTTTCCAGTTGGGGTCTGACTAGTGAGGAGTTTAGGAGAACTACTACTTCTCATGATTTGGAAGTAATACTTCTATTAATGTATCCCAAAATAGCATTTGCCCTTTTGGCGGCTGCATCACATTGTCTCATATTTAGCCTGCTCACAATTACTCCGAGGTCTTTTTTCAGTTCTGTTCAGCCACATATTCCCCATCTTGTATTGATGCATTTGGTTTCTTTTTCCAGAGCTTAGAGCAATGAAGCAAGAAGGGAAATGGCTTGCAAGCAAGAGGAAGAAATCTTGTGACAACTGTGATTTAACCCAGCTTCAGAGTTACTATCCAGCCTATTCCATGGTGATTACACTGGCAAAATGAGTTATATGAGTTATTTTGCCAGCTGTATTGCTTCCTCACAGTGCTGTCCAGCTGAATTATTCTGGGTGTTCTGGAGTCTCTTGCAATTTGGTTTGCCAGATGAGAGTCCTGAACCTTTGGTGACCACTGTGATGAATTTGCTGTACACTTCGAGGGAAAAAAATCACTCAGATCTACCATGAGTTGGACTGTACAGTTGTTTTAGTTCCTTCTAGGGATGTGTCCAGAACAATGTTCTTTAGTCCTATTTTGCTGGATGAGTTTCAATTAATGTGGCCCAGTGATGTGGACAAGATGCTTGACTCTGTTCATTCTACCACCTGCCCATTTGACCCTTGCCCATTATGGATCATAGGTTCCCCCCTAGGTCCACGAGGCTGTTAACACCTTCTTAAGAGAAGGGGTGGTCTAAGCCTCCTTTAAGGAGGCAGTGATAAGATCACTCTTTAAAAAGCCAAACCTGGATTCAGGGAGAGTTGCCCATTACTGACTGGTAGTGAACCTCCCCATTTTGAGCAAGTGGGTGGTGGTGAGGCAACTCCAGGCACTCTTGGAAGAATCAGATTATCTGGACTCATTTCAGTTGGGTTTCAGGTCAGGATTTGGGATGGAGATTGCCTTGGTTGTCCTGTATGATGACTTTTGCCAGGAGAAGGAGAATTCAAACCTGTTTATTTTTCTAGACCTTTCAGTGCTTTTGACACCATTAACCATGTTGTCCTGCTGCACAGGTTGGCTTTATTAGGTGTTGGAGGCACTGCCTTGCATTGGTTCTAATCCTTCCTGGCTGACTGTGTCCAGAAGGTGGTTCTCAAAGATAGTTGCAGTGATTATGCCATGAGATTCCACAGGGCTCTGTATTATCCCGGTGCTTTTCCATATCTACATGAAACCACTGGGAGAGGTCATCTTGAGGTTTGGGGTGAGATGTCATCAATATGCTGACAACACTCAGCTCTTTCTCTCATTTATACCAAAACCAGGTGAGGCAGTCTCCATGTCTGAGTTTGATAATGGACTGGATGAGGGCCAATACACTGAAACTCAATCCAGACAAGACAAAAGTGCTGTTGGATGACAATCTGTCTGACAGGTTTGGTGAGCATTGACCTGCCTTGGACAGGGTCACACTTCCCCTAAAGGACAGGGTCTGTAGCTTGAGGATGCTCCTGAACTCAAAAATATCATTGGAGTCCTAGGTAGACTTGGTAGCTTGGTGTGCTTTTTTCAGCAGTGGTGAATACAACACCTACAGCCTTATCTGGATTGACAGAGCCTGACCACAGTTACTCATGCACTGGTAACATCCCAACTGGATTTCTGTTATGTACTTTACACAGGACTACCCTTGAAGGTGGTCTGGAGACTTCAACTGGTCCAAAATACAACTGTGACTTTGGTAGTGACTATCAGTTCAGGAGCCTATATAACACCTATTCTATATGAATTTCACTGGTTGCCAGTTGAAACCAAAGCCCAATTTAAAAGTGCTTGTTTTAACATATAAAGCCTTAAACAGCTTGGGGCCTGGTTACTTGAAGGACTGCCTTTTCCTATATATATCAACCTGCCCATTGAGATCTGGGTATGAGGTCCTTCTGAAAGAACCATCCCTAAAGGAAATGAAAGGAATGGAGAACAAAAAAGGGTCTTCTTGGTGGCTGCCCATCCACCTTTGGAATGGGCTTCCCAGAAAGGTGCTGTCTCTATTTTCATTTTGGTGCCAGGAGAAGACTGTCCTTTTTTGTGGGCATTTTGAAATCTGATTTTAACAACTGGTTGTTTTAAGATATCCTGCACTACCAACTTCTCATTCAACTGGTATTAGAAGTTTTACCACTATAACAAGTGCAATTTAGGTAAGCAAAATTTTCACTATAGCAAAGTAAAGTATTTGTAAACTTTGCCACGCTCCATGTTCAATTAGATTTCAGGTCATTAAGGAAAAAAATAACTGTGCAAGGCTTCAGTTTCCTGACCAATGCATTCAAAAGCCAGCTCCAACAGTATAAAAATTTCTTTTGACTATGTTAACCTTTTTTTCCAGTACTGAAGGCAGACACATCCTCAGTTACAGAATGTAACTCAGGAGAATGGTACACTAAAGCTTTCATTCAACTACAAAAACCTGCCAGGAAATATGAAATCCTATGTTATACCTACTTTAAAATACTGGGTGCCCTTTTCTTTTGCAATGGTGCCTTGTTCCAGCTTTTCATCAGTGTTCATCTCCCAGGACTCCTTAGCCTGTGCAAACAAAACAATCAGCAGGGTGCTTTTTTGGTAAGAAAGCCCATGGAAGAATGGTACATAGAAAAGCATAAACAGATCTGACAAGTGAATACTCACATCATCTCATTACCTCCACCGCATGACCACACTAACAAAGTGCTACAAGAAGATGTTAAGCAGCAAGCATGGGATAGCATCCTTATTTCAACTTCAGTTATGCCTTTAGGACTGGTAAATATGAGATAGATGTATATAGTTTAACTTGAGCTGTGTCTGCACCACTTGCATGCCAATGTAACACAGAGCATTTTAGTTTAGTCTTGCTATTCCCTGCTTTGTACTTTCTTCCCTATATTCCAAGGTTTTTACCTTAATAGTTTGTACTACAATGGTTTTACAGTTCTAATTAGTAATTTCTAGATTGATCTGCAGCATGAATCCCTTGTTGGAGATACTTCCATGAAAATAATGCACAATTGCTTCCACGAAATACATACATGTAGAGTATGCCCTTCTTTATGCTATTAACCTCTGAAGTGGGGTGACTGTGATATTTAAACATTTGCAGCGGGGGGGGGGGATCTTTATATGCACAAAAAAGGGAAGAAGAGGACATCTCTGGTGAAAGATAATAGCACCCAAAGCAATAAGCATTTCATTTTCCTCACAGCTCCGAAAAGCTTCTGCACCACAAAAATCTTCCTTAAAGAAATCTTACAAACTGCATTTTAAAAGCAAGCTGTTGAATTATTTATTTGATTAATTCTTGGTCTCCTTTCAAGACCCTAGGGTTCTCAATGGCAAAGCCAATCATAGATATTATAAGCAAGGTTACATAAAACCAGTTACAATAAATCACAATTTCAATATACTGAACAGCAACAAATACCACTAAAATGGTCAATTAAAAGCCATGGAGATGTAAGAAAGATGCAGGTAAATTAGAAAAGGTCCAGCAGAGGGCAACAAAAATGATCCAGGGTTTGGAAACACTGCCCCATGAGGAGAGACTGAGAGAACTGGGTATGTTCAGCCTTGAGAAGAGAAGACTGAGGGGGGACATGATATCCCTCTATAAGTACCTCAAAGGCTGTCACAGAGAGGAAGGTCAAGATCTCTTCTTGCTGGTACCAGAATGTAGGACATGGAATAACCAATTCAAGTTGCGGCAACCCAGATTCAGGCTGGACATTAGGAAAAGCTTCCTCACTGTCAGAGCAATACGACAGTGGAACCACCTGCCTAAAGAGGTGGTGAACCCTCCCACACTAGAGACATTCAAAAAGAAACTGGACAGCCATCTGAGTGGGATGGTGTAACATGGTGTCCTGCAACAGCAGGGGGTTAGAATTTGCTGCCATGGAAAGTAGTGATGGCTGCCAATTCTGGATGATGTTAAATGTGGAATCAACAGATTCATGGGGGAGGAGGCTATCAGCTGGTTTTGTGCTATCCTCTTTATCAGAGGTGGCATGCCTGCATACAAGAGTTGCTTAGGAGGGGTTTGCACCCATCCTGCTTAAGGGATCCTGTGAGCAGCTGGTTTGCCACCATGTGTATAGAGTGCTGGACTAAATGGACCTTTGGTCTGTTCCATTATGCCTTTTTAATGTTCTTATTCCAAAGAAATAGTTGGTAATGGACAACAATTTATGAAGGCACACAGAATGGTGCAAAAGATGGCACTTTCTTATCATGTAAAATTCCTGGCCATCTTCACTGTCAATTTTACAGGAGAACTGAAGTAGTTTTGACCTCCTGAAGCTGCAAAGTCATTTATGATGGGGGCTGTGCCACCTACCATGCTTGGATGACACTTTCTGATCTGGCTGCTTCTAGGACTCCTACTTAATTTTATTTTTAGAACGTAGATGAAAAGTTCTAGGTATTTGCCTGTGGTTTACATAACTTGACTAAATAAAGTTCTGAATAGATTGCACCATTATTTCACTTGAAGCTGAAATTTTTTATTTCTCTATTATTTAGGAGATGTTTTGGTTTTTATTTTTTCAGTTTGTTTTTTCTTTAAGTGTGGAGGGTATTGTGAGATAGCTTAAAATGTAATAAACTTATAATACTTTGATATCCTTGGCAGAGATGGCTAGATTTGTAAATATACAAGGGTAAACAATACATTTACCATTATTCCATATTTAGAATGACTTTTAGGAACATCAAGGGACTGAGGTAACCAAATAAGCAGAAAAAAGTCCTTTCCAAGCAAAAAGAATACGACACTGTCATGGCTTTTCTACAAGAGATTTACCTCATATCAACAGATACATACATATTAGCTGGCATCAGCTGGATAAGAGACTTATATTTATTTATTTAAAATATTTATATGCCGTCCTATTCACAAAAAAGCATCAGGGCAGCTTACAATGCAAAATATAACAAATATAATTCCCAACCCACACTGGCTGCAATTAAAAACATAGAAAAGACAATATTAAAACTTATTAAAATACTGCTGGAATAAAAAGGTCTTAACCTGGCGCTGAAAAACAAATGATGGTGCCAGGGGAACCTCTCTGGGAAGCGCATTCCATAGATGGGGTGCCACTGCAGAGAAAGCCCTTCTCCGGGTACTTTGCCTCCTAATATCTTTCACATAGGGTTCCCGGAGGAGAGCTTCTGCTGCCGATCTCAAGGGGCGGAAGGGCAAATATGGAAGAAGTCATTCCTTCAGGTATCCAGGTCCCAAGCCGTTAAGGGCTTTTATAGGTAATAATCAGCACCTTGACTTGAGCCCGGACTTCAATGAGAAGCCAGTGAAGTTGGTAGAGGACTGGGGTTATGTGAGAATAACGCCCAGTTCCTGTCAGCAACCTGGCTGCTCTGTTTTGCACCATCTGAAGTATCCGGACTGTCTATGGTGCAGCCCCACGTAGAGCACATTACAGAAATCCAACCGGGAAATAACCAATGCATGTGTCACTGTCGTTAGGCAGTCTTCCTTCAGGTAGGGGCACAGCTGATAGATTAGCCGAAGCTGAAGAAAAGCGCTTCTCACCACCGCAGTCACTTGAGCTTCCAAGGACAGCTCCAGGTCCAGGAGCACTCCCAAGCTGTGGACCCTGTCCTTTAGAGGGAGTGCAACCCCATCCAGGGCAAGGTCCAGGCCCCCTACCCAGGAGTTCAATCCACCCACCAACAGGACTTCCGTCTTGTCTGGATTAAGTTTATTGGCCCTCATCCAGCCCATTACCTCAGCCAGGCACCAGTTCAGTACAGCCACTGCCTCACCTGGATCGGTTGAAAAAGAGAGGTAGAGCTGGGTGTCATCAGCATACTGATGATTCCACAGCCCAAACCTCCTGATGACCTCTCCCAGCAGTTTCATGTAGATATTAAATAGCAAGGGGGACAAGATGGAACCCTGCAGTACTCCATGGCATAACTGCCATGGCGCAGAGTCAAAGTCCCCCAGCACCACCTTCTGGAATCGGCCGTTGAGGTGGGAGCGGAACCACTGCCAAGCAGTGCCTCCTACTCCCAATCCTGCCAGCCTATCCAGAAGGATACCATGGTCGATGGTATTGAAAGCTGCTGAGAGGTCCAGGAGGACCAACAGGGATGCACTCCCCTTGTCTCCCTGCATAGATCATCATACAAGGCGGCCAAGGCAGATTCAGTACCAAACCCGGGTCTGAAGCCGGACTGAAATGGTCCAGATAATCAGTTTCATCCAAGAGTGCTTGGAGGTGTCCCACCACCACCCGTTCCAACACCTTGCCCAAAAAAGGGATGTTGGCCCTTTTTTGGGATGTTGGCTGGCCTAAAATTGGCAGCCATCTCTGGATTCAGGGACACCTTCTTTAGGACAGGCCTGATTACCGCCTCCTTCAAAGGAGTGGACACCTGGCCGTCCCTCAGAGAGATGTTAATAACCTCCAGGATCCAGGCACCAATCCCGTGTTTGGCTTTATATAAGATAATGCACAAGAAGGGGCACACTCTTTTATCAACTAGGCAGCAAGATGGTGCTCTTGATGGGGGGGGGGTTAATATTGACCCCATTGTCATGATTAGACCACTTCCTAGTGAGCTTTAGACTACTGAACCCTTTTCCCCTCTGCAAAGGTGGAAAAACTATTGAGATAGGCTCCAGAGACTGATGAATCCTATGGTTCCCTGAGGGTTCTGGGGGAGTATCTGGCTGATATGGTTGGTGCTCCTGTCAAAGCCCAAGTTGCCTTGTGGAATATGAAGGTGATTCAGGGGGTTGGCATGATCAAACCTAAGCACTTTCTCCACCCTTGCAGAGCCCAATCAGCTCCATGGTATACTTCTGAGCTTAGGGCAATGAAGCAAGAGGGGAAATGACCAAACATAACTTAGAGCTCATTACTGAGCCTATTCTGTGGCAATGAAACTGGTAAAATGTCAGTATTTTGCCACCCGCATTGCATCTTTGCAGCATCATCCAGCTGAGCTTTTCTGAGTAGTTCAGGGTCTGTTACATCCTGGGTGAGTAAATGATATCATACAACTCTCAGGGGCTCACTGTGAAGAATTTCCTCACTATTTTGAAGATAAATTTGCTTGAATCTGCTGTTAGACTCCACAGTTGATTTAGTTCCTTTAAGGGATGTGTCAAAAATACCATCTGGTCCATTTTTAATGGAGGAATTTCAGTTATTGTGGCCTGATGATACAAACAGAATACTTGATACCTGTCTACTCAACTCTTGCACATCATGGCTTATTAAGAGATCAAGAGAAGGAGTGCAAACCTGGGTCTCGGGGGCTGTCAATGCCTCTTTAAGAGAGGGAGCAATTCCAGTTTCTCTAAAGGCAGCTGTGATAAGACCACTCCTAAGAAAGTTAAACCTGGAATCTGGCAACATGATCAATTATAGATCAGTGACAAACATCCCTTTTTGAGCAGGTAGTGACTGAGCAGCTTCAGGTACACCTGGAGGAAATGGACTATCTAGATCCACTGTAATTGGACTACAGGCCTGGTTTCAGGACAGAGACTGCCTTGGTCGTCCTGTGGGATGACCTTTGGTGGGAGTGAGACAGGAGAACTGCAACCCTGTTGATCCTCTTGGACCTTTCAGTTAAGTAAATAAGTTTATTGTTGAAACCATAAGCAATTAATTGCCCTCCTTTAGAATAAAAGAATGCCAAAATAGCACCTACTGTACTCTGAGCAGTTATCAAAACAGTAGATAGGTGTGTTTTCCATGAAAGGGACTTGTGGAAAGTAATACCCAAAGACTTAAAAGAGGGACATTGCTCTATTTGATGAACATTAATTGTCCATCTGATTGGTATTACTTTTTCCAAAGATGAGAATCTTTGTTTTACTATAATTAATCTTTAGTTTTTCCCTTTAACAGTAAGCAACTAATCTAATCAGTAATCTTCTAAAACCAATCTCAGTAGAAGAAATAAGAGCGATATCATCAGCATACATTAACACAGAGATTTTCTATCCATTGAGTGAAGGGGAGAAAAAGCTTTGTGACTTCATGGCCACTACAATATCATTACTATAAAAATTAAATAAAAAGGGAGCAAGTAGACCACCCTGCTTAACATCTTTCTCCAATGAGATAGGATCTGACACAGAGCCTCGTGGGCCCATTCTTACTTTAGCAGTAATATCAGTATATAGTTCAACTGTTAGTTTAAGGAGGCGCTCATCAATATTGGACCTAGCTAATTTCTCCCATAATCGAGACCTGTCAATGGAGTCGAAGGCAGAGGTAATAAAAGCAACATACAGTTGTTTTGAATGTCCATTGATATATTTTTGAGTAAGGGCCTTCAAAGTGGCAGTGATCTACTGTGCTTCATCCTTTTTGAAACTCTGCCTGTTCTGGATGGAAAAAAAAGTTTCCTCCTCCCAATCTTCTAATTTATTCAAAAGGTGCCTGGCATAAAGCTTAGAAGAAATGTCTAGAATGCTAACTGGGTGATAGTTGGTGGATTCCTGTCAATTGCCCTTTTTAAAGATAGGACCAATTTTACTTTGTTTCCAGAAGGGAAGTATAACACATGTTTTATCTATTTCTGAGAAAAATCTAATAAAAATAGAAGCCCACCAGGAATCATTCAACTTGTAGGCCTCTGGGGGAATCATATCCTCACCAGAAGCTTTTCCAGAGGCCAAAGTCGATATCAACTGCTTGCACTCAGATTTTGAAATGTCTTGCAACTCTGGTAGCATACTTAGTTCATTGGGAACTATTGCTTTTGATTCGCTGCATGGGCAGCTATAAGTGAAAGAAAAATGTTGAGTTCAGCTTTGTGCTGAAATGCATGCATACATAAGGCATGGTACGGTATAGAGATGCCATTAGCCACCAGTTCCCAAAATTTCTTATTTTTTTGAGTTAGGCTAAGGGCAAATTCCCTCCCATTGATCCTTAGGATATGGTAATTTCTTGATCTTTAATAATTTCTTATATTGAGATCAAAGTTGGATCAATAGGAAAGCTGTCCTTTCTTCTCTAACTCTCCTCCATAACTTTCTCAGATCTTGTCTTCTGTTCCTACAATCTTGGTCATACCATCGCTTTCTTATGTTATTCCTTTTTTGGAAGACAGGTGGTAATAAGCTGGGAGCTTTGCACACTATTAATTGAACTAAAAATTACATATATTTGAATTTGGATGTAATACAAATTGCCTTTGTTACAGCATCTGTGAAGTGTTTAGAAAGGCAGTGATTTTCTCACTGAGGTTAGGGCATCATCTAAAATAATATTTGACCTGGGTGATACCTACTGGGAGTGGTGGGGAGGGTATAGGCCAGAAGTGGCAAGACCAAAGGTAAATGATCACTTTCAGTTCTATTATGGACATCAAAGAAGCTAACCTGGGAAAGGAGTGAAGAAGAAATCAATATATAGTCAATCACACTGACCCCAGATGAGCTTTAAAAATACACATTTGCAGATTGGACCAATGAAGACTGAACATCCTATACTTAAAAGTCAAATTTGGTGGAGACACCACTTGTTTGTTTAATATTTTGTTCATGAAAGACTAGGGCAAATACCATTCATCTTCAGGGCTCAAGTGCATCTTCCTAACATAGCTGCCAATTTGGGCATTGAAATCAACAGCCACTAAGATGTTCGCATTCCATAGGGTTTGTACAACTCTCTCCAAAAGAATTTGTAGGGAAGACCACAGTGAGCCACAGATCTGGGTTCCATTCAATTGGAAGACAGACAATACAAAGAATTAACCCAAATATTTATTGTCTATCTGGACTACCTGAATATATTCATTGCCTGACCAATCCCTTTGTTGAATAGATCCTTTCAAGTTAGCTGAGATCAAAGTTGATAACACATCATTTGCTCTTCCATACAAGTCTGGTTTAGTAGCAGGGGTGTTACATGAACAGAATCCTGGCAGGAAAAGAGAAGAAATGTCCAGACATCATGTCTCCTGTAGTAAAATGATATTAAATTCTTGACAAGTAGTGTTCAAAACATGTATCCACTAATTTGTTGTGCCACCCTGCAATATTCCAGAAAATGAGGTTTAAGTAGCCTGGAGGCTTAGGGGGAAGTCAATTGGTGGCAATTGAAGCATTATGTTCTTGTCACCATCTGAAGTAGGACAGGATGGAATCAATACAGACTGTTTTAGAAAAGGAGGAGGACATTATGACCTGCTAGGATGTAGGTTAGTTCCTTGTAAAATTGTTTGGTTGCAGAGTTCAGGAGATTTGTAGTGATTTGCTATGGGGTTGCTTCAGATTGATGATCCAAGGATATTAAATCAATTAAAGGCTTGGCTGATGCTTGAGTCAGCAGCAGTGTTTGTTTCAATTCGTCCAGTCATCTCAGTATTTCTTCTTGTTCACTGTTTGATGAAGCTTCAAAGCAATTAATTAGTCCTTTTTCTAGAGCTTCATCAGTGCCAGTTTTTTCTTGCATGTGCTTAGTATGATTGTTTGAGCAATATTTTGACAAGAATGCTGAGGGTGCTAGATTGCTAAGATTTTTATCATTTGGCACACTGCCCTTAGCACAAGGCAGAGTAATATCCACTTTAGAAGTTGGGCCAAAGACAGCATTTCTTTTTTCATCACAAAAGACACACAGAGGGTATATTTGAAAAGTGGAAAGAAAATACTTCATCCTAAACAGCATATAAGGGATGGTAAAAAGACAGTAAGATTCACTGTGTCCTCTCATACTAGGGAGCCATTCAACAGCACTTAAATCTATCATGTAACTTTGACATCGAAGAAGTGAGCTGAGTGATAGAATAAAAGCTGCTCTAGTGGACCAGCATCCAATATTAGATCTGTTGAATGTGATTTTTAGAGCAACCTGATGTTTTTGAAGGGTACAGTTGCACTTGCTTAACTCTTTGGTGGAAGATAGAGCTGCAAGGTCTGCCTCTGTTCAGTTACCCTTTCTGGTCATAGTTGATTCTTCTGAGCAAACAGGTTAGAACTGATGCCAGTGTTTTGAGCTGCTGCAGAGGCTCCTAGCTTATCTGTATAGCTTTGCACAAAAATTTCAAAGGCTGTTTCCACCTTCAAAAATTGAAATTACAGTTTGTGCAGTTAGTAGGCATTCTTTGTCAATGAAACCTGTTGTGAATTCCTTTGGTGATTGTCTTGCTCTTCCCCCATCAAAAATGTGTTAGCATCGGGGGAGAATAATGCAGGCAAAGGTTCAATCTAATGATTAGATTCCTCATGCAAAGTAGAGGACAGCTCTAATAATTGTTTTTTAATTTCTGTTTCCAAATCCCAATTCAGTATATCGTAACTGTTAGAGGTAGTGATAGAATAAAAAGGATTTGTTTCGTTGTTATTATTACCCATGATCTTCTCATTCAACATATAGTCATCAATTTTTTGGTTGTTTTGTTGATTTGTGTAGCATGTAAGAGTCTGGGCTTGTCCTGGTGCATTTCTTATTCTTGTTCTTCCCCATTGCTTCGGTGTTGACGTATATCAGCTGAAGCTTGTAAAATATTTCAGGAACTTGTGGTTCCATTATGCAGGACCTCTGTAGAAAGCTTATTTATAAAACAAAGCTGGATAAAAATTAAAATATGTAGCTGGACAAATTGTAAGAATGAGTAGAAGAAATAAAGTATCATAAGGAGCTCAGCAAACAAGCTGTTGCTCTGTTGAAATCTTGGTTCCACCCCCTGGACCTTTCATTGACTTTCAACACCATCAACCATGATGTCCTTTTGGATAGGCTGGCCAGGTTGGGGGTTAGAGGAACTGCTTTGTGGTGGTTCTGCTCCTACCTGGCCACAGTGCCCAGAAGGTGGTGCTAGGGGATAGTTGCTCTACATCATGGCATTTATGCCATGGGGTTCTGCAGGGCTCTATACTATTCCCATGTTCTTTTAACATCTACATGAAACCACTGGGAGAGGTCATCCAGAGGTTTGGGCTAAGATGTCAGCAATCTGCTGGTGATACTCAACTCTACCTCTCTTTTAAATCAAATCCAGCTGAGACAGTCTCCCTTCTGAAGTTCAGTCCAGGAAAGACAGAGATACTGTTGGTGGGTGGATCATCTGACAGATTAGGGGGGTTCCAGTCTGATAGGGTAGCACTCACCCTAAAAGACAGAGTTAGTAGCTTCTGGGTGCTCTGGACCCAGAACTATCTTGAGTTTCAGGTAGATTCAGTGGTCAGGGGTGCCTTCCTTCAGTTATGCCTGATATACAAACTTTGACCCTACCTGGACAGACAGAGCCAGTCCAGTTACCCATGTCCTGGTAGCATCCTGGTTGGACTATTGTAACACTCTCTACATGGGGCTGCCTTTGAAGATGGTCCAGAAACTTCAAATGGTTCAAAATGGAGCTGTGCAATTGCTAACAAAATCTAGCAACCCACTTTATGCCAATCTTGTACCACCTACATTGGCTACCAGTTGAAGTCTGGGCCCAATGTAAAGAGACTATTTTGACATATAAAGCCCTAAATGACTTGGAACTGAGATACCTGAAGGACTGCCTTTTCCCTTATATACTTACTTGTTCTTTAAGATCTGAGTCAGAAGCCCTTCTTAAGGAACCACCCCCCAAAGAAGTAAGGGGGATGACAGAAGAAGGGCCTTCTCGGTGGCTGCACCTCACCTCTAGAGTGGGTTCCCCAAAGAAATTCGCATGGCACCCTAATTACCAGCATTCTGATGCCAAGCACAGTTCTATTTTCTAGGTATTTAAATAATTAACATTTTTAATATGTATATTTTATACTGTTATATTTTATACAGTATAAACAGTATTTTATACTGTTACTATGAATTTTAATTGATTTTAAACTACTATACTAACTTCTGTTGTAATATTGTTGTATTTTATGGACTTTTTATTGTATTACTGATTATTTAACATAATGTACATAGCCCTGATAGGCCTAAATTGGGCTACACATTGCAGTATTTAAATTAAAAAAGTAAATATTTTGACTAGGTTTAAAGAGGTTAACAATTTTAACTGATAAATAAGGGGGAGGGGTTAGTTCAAGACTGATTGATTCTTGTGGTCAGATTTTATTGTAATTGGAAAACATAATGAGAAAGTAATTGTTTTGATTAATATAATTGTGCCTAACAATGACTCTTCAACTTATGTTTCATGAATGCTTCATGAGTATGTGTGCAGAGGGGGGTGAATTTAATGAGATTGTAGATCTGTATAGGAATATCTCAACCCCTAAAATACCAGCAAAGGTGAGAGTTGCTAATTAGATTTATATGGCTGAATTCATCCTGGTTACCTTTGGTTCATTGTGCATCCAGATGAGAGAGATTAAAGTTTATATCTTTTTGTTTGCCATCACTGTTTTTGGGAAGACTCTTTTTTGGTTTCCAAATACTTGCTATACCAAATTACTGACGCTAAAACTGAAATAATTGATAATACCAAATCTCATTTCAGCTTGCTTGAACTTGCAGTTTACAAATTGGCCAAGGTCTACCGGTATTTGTTGCTTCAATGGTTTCTTTGTTGTAACACTCTCAAAAATGAGACTTTGTAAGCTACAAAAATATTTTGAAATTAATGAAGCTCTCCCACATAATGAGAGGCTCAAGCCTTATTATGACTTGCACTTCTCATAAAAATAAAAAACTAAACAAACCAAATAGCTTTAAGTGATAAGATGGAAAATCATCTAACTCACTTTGCTACTTCTCCAACTGCAGAACTTTATCAGGAGGTACATTATGTTAAATATGAATTGAACAATATCTCATAGTAAGTAGAATGTGCTTTAGCTTGTCTAAGACAGATACACTGGGAGAATGGTAAATGCAAGGTTTTGGCCCATCTACTCATGAAATGAAAAAATCAAAATATTATTTTTTGATTAAAGATTATTGTGTCAAGACATACAATCCTGAAGACATAAACTTTCAATCAATCTATTTTGTTAATTATCATTGACATTAAACTATTAAGTGCAATTTTGGCTAGAAGACTGCAACAAATTATTACAATATTAGAACAACCAGATAAAACAGAGTTTGTTAAAACACTCTCCACTGATAGCTGATTAATGTTTGGAAGTCCCAGCATGTGTTATCTGACAAAATGTTAATGTGCATGATATCTGCCTAATTCTATAGAATTTAAACTTTTTATTTAGGCCAATGATCATCTGTTCTTTATCCTGGAACACCAGTAATCTGTCCCAGCTTTGATGCAGAAGATTAATGCTTTCAGATAGTTATCTAGCTATTTTAAGTTCAAAGTCTGAACTGATGGTGGCTGAAGAAACTATACCCTATAGAAACTATAGTGTACTTGTTAAATAGGAATTCAGAATCCACCCAGAATTTATTTAGAATACCTATCCCTCCAATGATTAAGCTAAACTTAAGTAAGCTGATTGATGAGATCTCATAGGACATTGATAGATGAACTTCCTTAAAGTTAAGTTTATGGGGACAGGATAAATACACTTAAAATTATTGCATTACCTCAGATTGTCTTTCATGGTATTCCTCTACTTATCCCCAGAAAGTATATTCAAAAACATCATGCTTTACTTTGTAAATTCTCATAGGGTCCCATTCCACCATTAATATCCTTGAAAATTAAGTAACCTTTGATTCAAGACGGTAGCTTCACCTTCCCTGTTCTCTCTTTGTACCATCAGACCTTTTGTGGACTACTACATTATTTTGGTCTTTTCTGCTCAGATTTAAATTGCCTCCCCATTTTGAAATCTTCATGCTTAGAACCTCTCCTTAAATGGAATGAATTGGGGTCTTAGTATACCAAAACAGATAGGATGCCTCTTACAATCAGGACAATAAGAAAGATGTGGTCATATTGTCAAAAACAATGCAGTCTTATCTATTTTTAGATGCAAAATGAACTCTGTGGGCAAATCTTGACTTAAAGATTCATAAGACAGCATTTGTTTGGTGGACTTGGACAGACAGGTTGATTTTTTCTTTGGTTCCATTTGAAAGTGCCAATTATAGTTTTCTGCCATTCTCTGTTTTGCATGCTAAGTAAGATTTGCCAGCTGGGCTGAATGGCAACACAAACAGTTGAATCTAGCTTTGGTTCTTTTATCTTTACCGATTTAGAGCGCCTTTGTTATTGGAGGCGCTGAATAGTTTGAACAGCTACACCGGCCCACAATACATATTTATAAATACCCATTATTAATGGACAAATATGATACAAAGAGTTTTAAACAACAATGGAATAATGCATTAAATCACCCTTTTGTATTCAATCTATGGAGTGCTTCACTGGCATCTATTTTAACAAGAGTGACAAAGCTTAAAGGTAAAGGTTTCCCCTTGATGTTACATCCAGTCATGTGTGGCTCTAGGGGGCGGTGCTCATCTCCGTTTCCTAACCGAGGGAGCCAGCATTTGTCCGCAGACAGTCTCCATGGTCATGTGGCCGGCATGACTAAACCTCAAAGTGCACGGAACGCTGTTACCTGCCCACCGAAGTGGTACCTTTTTATCTACTTGCATTTGCATGCTTTCGAACTGCAAAGTTGGCTGGAGCTGGGATGGAGCAACAGGAACTCACCCCGTTGTGCAGTTTCGAACTGGCGACCTTTCGATCAACCAGCCCAGAAGCTCAGAGGTTTAAACCACTGCACCACCTGCTTAGTTTATGTTTAATTCCATATATATATATAGGATACCACAACATTGTTTCAGTAAGAGCTTAATTAAATCAACAAATTGTTTGAGTTGCTATACTTCTAATTTCATTTTTTTTGTGGGTAACTTCCCAAATGGACTGTTGGGAATGCTGGGGACATAATCTATCTAGACTTTAGCAAAGCCTTTGACAAAGTACCCTATGACATTCTGATTAGCGAACTAGCAAAATGTGGGCTTGACAGAACTACTATTAAGAGGTTCTACAAGTGGCTGCAAAACCAGACTCAAAGAGTGCTCATCAATTCCACATTCTCAAACTGGGGAGAGGTGAAAGTGGGGTGCTGCAGGTTCTATCTTGGGACCAGTACTCTTCAACATTTGTATTTAGATGAGGAAGTGCAAAGAAAGACAATTTAATCTGCTGATGACACAAAACTGGGTGGAATAGCAAACACCCTACTCTGGAAGACAGAAATAAGATATAGGGTAATCTCAATAGGTTAGAACACTGGGCAGAGAGCAACAGAAGGAAATTCAATAGGGACAAATGCCAAGTTCTCCATTTAGGAACAAGAAACCAAATACAAGATGGAGAACACTTGGCTCAACAATACTGCAAATGAGAAAGATGAGCAGGTTGCTTACCTGTAACTGTTGTTCTTTGAGTGGTCATCTGTGCATTCACACATTTGGGCTTTGCCACAGAGCATAAGGCCTCTATGGGAGAAAAACTTCCATAGCTTGGCATCACGGAGTGGGCAGGAGCCCAGCCCCACCCCATCCAAGGCAAGATAAAGTGGATGGGCTCACGCCCAGTCCCTCAGTTGCCTGAAGACCATGTCATCCCAGGCATGCAAGGGAACTGGAGACCTGTAAAGGGAGATATAGGTGACCACACCCTGCCCAGGTCAATGCAGTATGTCATGCTGACAACAGCCAACAAGGTGGAGGGCAGGTTGTGTTGAATGCAGATGAGCACTTGAAGAACAACAGTTACAGGTAAGCAACCTGCACTTCTACTTCATGGTCTCTGTGCATCACACATGTGGGTGACTAGCAAGCTTACCATCCTGGAGCAGGAGGCTGTCATCACTGAAGCATTGAGGAAAGTACTGCCGTGCAGTCCTGCCTGGCATGGACATCTAGCTGGTTGCAGGGAATGAAGGTTGAGGGTGTAGCTTTGCAGATCTCATGGAGTGAGACACCAGCTAGAAGCGCAGTGGATGTAGCCTGTGAGCATGTAGAGTGGGCGCAAGGGCGTGCAGGGAGGGGAAGCTTTGCCATTTCATAGGCAAGGGAAATGGTGCTGGAGACCCACTTGGATGATTTCTGGCTGAAGACAGGCTCCCCTGCCTTGGGGCCCCCACAGCATACAAACAGGTGATCAGAGCAGCAGTGACTCAGTTGTACATCTCTGCGGATGTCAAGGAGATGAAGCATGGCCTCAGTAGGTGTGTTAGGGTTCGGGAAGGGAGAACAATGTCCTGGTTGACGTGGAATGGGGACATCACCTTAGAAGCAAAGAGTGGGTCTGGGCAGAAGACGACCTTGTCCCTGTGGAAGGTGGTGAAGGGGACATCAATCAGAAAAGCAGCTAGTTCTCTGGCACAGCAGGCAGATGTGATGGCTACGAGGAATGCAGTCTTCCAGTGGAGGAGGCAGAGGTCTGATGTAGGTTTGAAGGGCCTCTTGGTAAGGGATTGCAGAACTACAGAGAGACTGCAAAAGGGAGTGCAAGCCTGGATGGCGGGGTTTCAAAAGCCCCTGAGAAAACGGTGTGCCTGGATGGGTGGGTGAAGGTGCAAAATGGCTGCTAGGTGAAGCCTTAGACAGGGAGAGGACCCTAGCAAAGCAGGTCTGAAGGCAGGCCAGGATGTGCTTGATAGTAATGGAAGAGGGGTTGAGGCCCTGTGCTCTAGTGGAAGAGGCAAGGCTTTCCATTTTGCTAGATAGGACCTGCTGGTGGAGGGATTGAGGGCTGGAGGATGGAGGTGACCACTAGTGGGAGGGAGGTGTAGGGGTCTGTGACATTGTGATCTTCTAAGCCATCAAGTGGAGGGTCCTGACATCGAGATGTAGCACCCTGCCCCTATCCTAGGACAGGAGGTTATGCAGGAGAGAGAGTTTGAGGAATGTCCTTCTGGATAGGTGGTGGAAGATGGGGAGCCACGAATGTCTTGGCCCCCAGGGGGTGATCAGGATGCCATCCCTCTAGGCCTTGGCCACCAGCCTGGTGATCAGGGGAAAGGGAAGGAAGGCACAGAACAGAGCTTCTTCCCACTTGAGGAGAAAGGCACCCCCATGACCCCCTTGCCCTGTCACGCCCTGGAGAAGAAGAGATCGCATTTGACATTCTCGGGGCTGGTGAAGAGGTCCGCTTTGGGGTGCCCCCATTTCTCACAGTGTGTGGAAGGCAGAGGCCTCCAGTTCCCACTTTTGTGAGGCAGAGGATGAGCGACTCAGGGTGTCCACCAGAGTGTTTAGGTGCCCTGCTACATGGACAGCCATGATGGTGATGCCCCTCTCAATGCACTAGTCCCAGATGGCAGATGCAAAGGCTGAAAGGCAGGCAGAGTGGCTTCAGCCCTGTTTGTTCAGGTAGTACATGACAGTGGTGTTGTCTGTAGCTATCTGAACATGGTGCCCTCTCAGAGCATCCTGGAAGGAGGTGAGGGCCTTGCGGACTTCTAGCATCTCAAGCATGTTGATGTGGAGGCCAGACTTGTCCAGTTTCCAGTTGCCCTAGGCATGCAGGTCTACGCAGTGAGCGCCGCATCCTGTGCTCAAGGCATCTGTCATGACAATGGCGGAGGGCTGTGGAAGGAGAAAGGGTATGCCTGTGGTGAGGTTGGCAACGGTGCCCTACCAGTAAAGGGACTGCCTGACTGCTTGTGGTGGGGACAGGAGGGTGATGTGGGGATCTTCATCCACTGCAAAAGCTTCCACGAACCATAGTTCGAGGTGCCTCATATGATAGCATGCAAGCTGCAGCACTGATACCGTGGTGACCATGAGGCCCAGCAACCTCTGGATGGCATGGGCAGTGGAGTGTGCTGAGATCCTGATGGATGTGGCCAACAAGATGAGGGTCTCTGCCTGTGATTGTAAAAGGGGAGCATGGCATGGTTCTGATGCAGCCTATCTATCTTGTACCCCCTGTGGATGATGGAGAGAACCCAAGAGTCCAAACTGATGCCCTCCCAGGCTGGAAGGAACAGAACCAGGTGGGATGTGAAGTTGGGGGCTGGGCTGTGGGGACTGCCTGGTGTCCTGGCACTTAGGTGAGAGCCATTGGAGGGGCTGAGAGTCCTTCCTCCTGCTGGTGGGTAGTACTCAAGGGAGCACAAGTTGCTCAGGGAACGAGTGGCAGCTGGGGGCAATGGGGGTCCCCTGTCACCTCCTTTGTTGTGTGTTCTGCCCAAACCCCATGCACTTGGCGATGGCACGTGCCTTGTGGAGGGAGTCCATATTCCCATCAGCATGGGTGTTAAAGAGTCCCACTCCATCAAACAGCAAGTACTCAATACAGGCCCCTCTCTTGGGGGTGGCGGGGGAGGTGGAGCGGAGCAATGCGTGGTGATGCATGGCTGTGGCAACTATTATAGCTTTGCTGTCACAGTCGACGTGATGTCAAGCTGCCACAAGTTAGAACCAGAAGAGGTTCTCCTCTTCCGTGTGTATCAGTTGGACAGCATAGCAAAGGTGGTCTGGAAGTTGATCTACCATGGCTCCCATCTTTTCCCAGAGGGAGCCATATGACATAAGAGGAAAGGTGGTACCTGGCCATAGCTGCCTCATACTTGGAGACCCAGAAGCCAAGGGCAATGACAGCATAAACCTTTTTTGCCATAACATCCAAGCGACAGCCCTCCTTGTGTACAGGAGTAGACTGATCCCTTGGGGATGTACCCTGCATAGACTCAACAATGGTGGTGTTAGGCATGGGATGTTGGAGGAGAAAAGGGAACGCCTTGAAGCTTGAGGGAGGAAAATAAAAAACTTGCACCCAGATAGTCTTCTCCTCAACCCTACCAGTATGTGGAAGAGAAAGTCTTAGGGAAAGAAAAATCCTTCAGGTGAAGGACTGGGTACAATGGTGGTGATGTAGAGAGAGATTTGGATTCTGCGACCACAAGCTAAGCTTCCTGGAAGATGGACTACTGGCAACAGATGGGCTGCACCTCACAATGAACGGGCAGCAGATGTTTGGCAACTACATGAAAAAAAAATCATGAGGCAAGCTTTAAACAAAAACCTACAGGGGAGGGAGATGTGCAGCATGGCATACCACTACCTGGTATCATCTGCTATACGAGAATATTTCAACAGAGATAAAAACCTCAAGCAGGGCCCAACACAGGTCTCCCAAAAAACACAGAAAGAAAACCAGGGCACAGTGAGAATGAACTTTGATGTCCCCACACCAATGTCCAGAGTATAGGAAGCAAACAACATGAGCCTGAGCTCATAGTACATCAGGGCAAGTATGATCTTGTAAGAATAAATGAAACTTGGTGGGATGACTCACATGACTGGAACTCTAGAACCTGTTTAAGAGAAATAGAAAGGACAAAAAGGGAGGTGAAGTTGCACTATATGTTAGAGAGACATACCTGCACAGAAATACAAGAGGAACCTAGTAGCCCCATTGAAAACATCTGGCTAAATTTAAAGGGAGCGAAAAACAAGAACAACATAGTTGTTGGCATATATTACCATCCACCCAGTCAAAAAGAGGACAAGGATGCAACCTTCAAAAAGCAACTTGCCAGCGTTTCCAAGAAGAATGATGTAGTCATCATGAGGGACTTCAATTTCCCTGATACTTGCTGGCAGGCAAATTCTGCCAAGCATGCCCCTCCAAGAGATTCCTGACATGCATTGTCGACCACTTTCTCCAGCAGAAAGTAGAGGAAGATCCAAGAGGATCAGCTATCCTCGATTCAATACTAACTAACAGGGACGGCCTGGTGGACAAAATAACCAGGGGAACTCTGGGGGAAAGTGACCATGTGATACTTGAATTAGACTTTAGCAAAGCTTTCGACATAGTGCCACATGACATTCTGATGAGCAATTAGAAAAAGTGGACTAGATGGAAAAACAGTGAGGTGTATCCAAAACTGGTTGCTGAATTGGACACAAACAATGCTCATCAATGGCATCTTCTCAAATTGGATGGAGGTAACCAGTGGGGTGGCACAGGGTTCAGTCCTGGGCCCACTCTCTTCAGCATCTTCATTAATGTGGAAGTACAAGGAAGTACAAGGAAGGATCATCAGATATGCAGATGATGCAAAACTGGGTGGAATAGCAAACACCCTAGGAAACAGAATGAAGATCCAGGGTGATCCCGATGAACTTGAACACTGGGCTGAAAGCAACAGAATGAGATTCAGTCAGGACAAGTGCCAAGTTCTCCACTGAGGAAAAAGAAACCAAATGCACTGATACAAGATGGGGAACTGAAAAAGAAAAAGATCTCGGCGTAACTGGGGACAATAGGCGACACATAAGCTAACAATATAATGCCACCGCCAAAAGGGAAAATGCTATTTTGGGATGCATTAACAGAAATATTACCTTCAAATCACGAGAAGTAGTAGTTCCTCTATATTCCTCCCTAGTCAGACCTCACCGCAAATCCAGTTCTGGGCACCAAGGTTTAAGAAAGCTGCAGGAAAAGTAGGACGGGTCCAGCAGAGGGCAACAAATATGATCCAAGGTTTGGACACACAGCCCTATGAGGAGAGACTGAGAGAACTGGGCATGTTCAGCCTTGAGAAGACGGGGGGGGGGGGGGACACGATACCCCTGTATAAGTACCTCAAAGGCTGTCACAAAGAGGAAGGTCAAGATCTCTTCTTGCTGATGCCAGAGTGTAGGACACGGAATAATCAGTTCAAGTTGCAAAATCCCAGATTCAGGCTGGACATCAGGAAAAATTTCCTCAATCTCACAGCAAGATGACAGTGGAACCAGCTGCCTAGTGGTGTGGTGGACTCCCCCACACTAGAGACATTCAAAAAGAAACTGGACAGTCATCTGCATGGGATGGTGTATCTTGGTGTCCTGCAACAAGCAGGTGGTTAGACTTGATGGTCTTCATGGCCCCTTCCAACCCTACTATTCTATGATTCTATGATGGTCACCTGATAAGCACTGGCATTCCCACATGTGGTTGCCAGTGGACCTGTGAGACTTTCCAGGACTGCTAGGCCTGGAAAGCAGAGCAGTGTAGGCAGGGTGAGGATGTACACTAGGGTGGCATACCCTGGGGCCAGGGCTTCATAGACAGGGTCGCCCTCAGGTTCAAGCAGGTGAAATGTTTGAATGGCTAGATCCACTGCCATATGGAGAGTAAGGTCAGAACCCCCTCCCCCTCAAGGTGACATGGAGAGGTCCTGATCTAGGTCCTGCCCATCCGGGGAGTGAACAAAGGCCAGGGAAGGAAAGCATGGAGAATCGGGGGAATAGCTTTAACCCGAGTCCTGAGAAGGAGGGCAGCGATGGTGATGGCCTCAGCTTGGTCAATTTGTGGAGCCAGTGAGTGGTTGTACCAAGACGGAGCAGGATTGCAAGAGTGGCAGTACCGGTGAGCGGGCCTGTTGCAGGCCGCTCCTGAGGATAAACCTGAGGCACAGTCCTCGCTGTGCTGGCTTCGTCAGGAGGCTTGGGACTGGCCCTGCAGGTTGGCATTACAGCCAGTTTCTCTGTGAGGAGAGGCATGGTGGCGTCGGGAGGGAGCCTGCTCAACTGCTGAAGTGTGGCAATCCCAGCTGTGAGCCCTGTGCCCACGACCTGGCTCCTCAGTGTGCCACATGGGTTTGGTGCATTCTTGTAGCCAGCTGTGATCCCATGCATGCACCGTATGCATAGTCAGAGTGGTTGGGGAGCAGTGACAGCGGCAGTGGTGGCAGCAATCCTTGGAGGGAGTTGAGCTCTTGGAGGAGGTAGAGCTCTGTTCCTGGCAGCAGTCACGGTGAAGTTGGTGACACAAGGCAGGAAGCCTGTGGCGGGCCCGGGGTGCAGCATGGGCCTCCAAAGATCTGGAGTCAAAGTTGGCCAGGTATGGTCTCCTCTTGTGCAGGGCTCTTGGGGTGGAGGCAGGAGACGCGCTGGGATAGGAAGGGGCTGGCGACCACCACAGGGAGTCACCCCAATCTGGCAGGGGTGAAGACAAGCATCCCAGGCAATCCCTGGGTGATGAGACGTCACCTGCAGGAGACAATTGCAATGGCCGGTCCCTCAAGGAAATAGAGCTGCAGCGAGCAGCTTTTGTGGCCGGCATGGGCAGCTGGTTCCTGGCTGCAGGTGGGGCACACACCTCTGGGGAGTCTGGGCCTGGGATCATGGGCTTGCATCCATAGGGGCCCCTGGTCTGGTGTTCGAGGGCGATCCTGGGAGGACTCTGGTGCCAGGGGGGCGGGATCCTTTGTAGTGTGGTGCTTTTTATTCTTGGAGACAGTGGTCATGGTGCCCAAAGGCCCCTCTCCCAGTGAGGTGGGTCTTTTCCTCAAGGTCCTTGTCCATTTGGATGGTCCCTTGGCAGGAAGTTTGTCAGCCTCCAAGGGACTGACATTTGTGAGGACTCTTTGCCAGAGTGTCAGTCGGAGGCAGGTGACCCTCTGCCTGTGTGTCTGCTTCTTAAAGACCTGGCAGTGGAGGCAAGTCTTGATGAGGCAGAGGAGGCACTTGAAGTGGCCATCCGCAGTGGGAAGCCAGGCCACACAGAAGGAGCAGCGGTGACAAAGCAACTCAAAGTGCAGTCAAAGAAAAAACTGAGGGACTGGGTGGGAGCCCCCCCCCCCACTTTTATCCTGCCTTGGATGGTGGGGTGGGGCTCCCGCCCATTCTGTGACACCAAGCTATTGAAGTTTTTCTCCAATTGAGGCCTTGCGCTCCATGGTAAAGCCCATATATGTGACGTACAAAGACCACAAAGAAGAACTTGGGGTTGTTGGAGATCACAAGCTAAACATGAGCCAACAATGCTATTTTGGACTGCATTAACAGAAGCATCCAAAACATGTGAAGTACTACTTCCACTATACTCAGCACTACTCAAACCTTACCTGGAATACTGTATCCAGTTCTGGGCACTTAAGTTTTTAAAAGATACAGAAAGGGTGCAGAGCAGGGTAATGAGGATGATTCAGGGACTGGAGACAAAGCCCTATGAAAAAAGACTGGGAGAACTGGGCATGTTCAGCTTCAGGTAGGGAAGACTGTGGGGGGTATGATAGTACTCTACAAACACCTGAAGTACTGTCACAAAGAGGAAGGACAAGATCTCTTCCTCTCTAGAGAGCAGGACATGGACTAACTGACTTAAGTTAAAAGAAACCAGACACTAGGAAGAATTTCCTGATTGTCAGAGCAGTATGGCAATGGGAGCTATTACCTGGGGAAGTTGTGGGTTCTCCCTTGCTGGAGAGATTCAGAAATGGTTTGGGCAGTCATCTAAATGGGATGGTATAACTTAGCGTCCTGCAATAGCAGGGAGTTGGACCCAATGGCCTTCTGGTCCCTTCAAATGCCACTATTTTTGATTCTATTATTTTAATGCTTCCCTTACTCATATATTTGGCAGTGCCCAATGGCTGCTTCCTTTGAAAAGAGGTAACAATTCAAACACATTCTTTCATATTTACAGATATGTACTCTAGCTGCCTACTTCTTTGAACTTAACAAAAGGTCAACATAAATGGATTTTCCATACCCTTTTGACAGCTGAAAGAATAATGGAGTACTACAACATTGAAAAATAAATGGTCATGTGCAATAACACAATGGATAGAGTACTTGATGAACCATTCAATTTTCAAATGGGTGGTTTTCAGCTATAAATTACAAATGGAACAATATAGGGATACTCGGGCTGCCTTTTTTTTTTTTTTTAAGTTTATGCATAACTATCTTCAATAGGAGTACAGTGGTACCTTGGCTCACGAACTTAATCCGTTCCAGGACTCTGGTCATGACCCAAATTGATCATGAGCCAAGTTAAATTTCCCCATAAGGTTCAATATAAATAAGGTTAATCCGTTCTGTAACCATTTTTTAAATCAGAAAAATGTATAGCAAAGTGACAACAACAAAGATCGCAGCTATTTCCTCCCCCGCACCCTGAGCACAAGCACGACCATCTCCCCACCCATCCCCCCCAGCACAACCGAGATCATGCCAGTCATCCCTGCAGGCGCCTGATATCCCGGCATGCGCCCATCATCCCGGCACGCTGGGGGGTGGGGGGGAGAGATGGGCGTGATTGGAGGCGCACTGGGGGAGGAAGAGATGGGCACAAATGGTGTGCTAGGGGAGGGAGAGATGGGCACGATCTCAGCCATCTCCCCCCCGCCCCCAGTACGACCGTGGCCATCTTCCCACTCGGGGGTGGGGAGATGGCTGCGATCATGCCGGTTGGGGGTGGGGGAATGGCCGAGATTGTGCCCATCTTTCCTGCAGGAGCATACCTGTGATCACGCATGCCTTCCCTGCATGAAAGCAACTGCGATCATGGCCATCTCGCCACTCGGTGGGGTGCAGGGAGATGAGTTTAAGATTCACCAAAAAAGTTTGAAAAATGTAAGTTTCATGGGGTTAATTCTAACTTCAGTCACAATAATAATGATACAGTACTAAAGATTTCAACAGTATTAATACTCCTTAACACTGTAACACAGAAACTTTGTCCTAACTCAAAGAGGAACAATTTGCAAAGGGAGATAATCAATTGTGCTATGCAAAATCATCCTAATGATGATTTGGATCATTCCAAAATCATCTGCAAAGCAGGCATTGCACTTTAGTATCTTTTTCTTCTTAATAATATAGCTAGGTATATTTGGATATAGTGACATATTGCTCCATCATGCTTGGAAGTATAATTGGGCATCATACAAATATGAAGAAGCCAGTGAGGCAATCTGCAAACCCTGCCTTCCCAATCTGCTGATTCTGGTCCACCAGGTTGAGCTGGGCCCCTCTTCCTCTCACAAAGAACATTCCAATAATCTGCCTTTGAGCAGGTAAGGAAGATGCAAGTGAAGGGAACTGCAATCACCACTTTCTTGAGCAGCTGTTGATTCACTGACCATCTCTGGGTTTTTTGTTACAACTTCCCACCCACAATGCTATAAAAATCCAATTGTAGCTTTCTTAGTCATATAGACTATAAGGCTATGTATTATAGGTAAATTGAATAGAAGACACTTTTCCTCAAAAGTACGCTTTCAGTGCTTGCTAATGTATTGAGCTGACATTTTCTTAGCACTTCCTGAATTTCTGCATTAAATAATACTGCTACAGTATTAGTATCAGGCTGCAATTTGTAGCATTCATACTTGAAATTCAGTTGCATTGAAATCAATGGTCCATTTGTCCTAATGTGAGACCATTGTAGGACCATGGTTCTATTGGGACCATGATGAAAAGAACAAATACTTTATTAGCATTTGCCTACTAGCTACTGAAAGGATTCACTAGATTCACTTGATTGTAACAGCTTTGGCTGAAAGCCATCTGGAGGTGAGTTTCAATAGCTTCTGGGTGATCATTGATTTATCATGTTTAAGAGCGATCACATCTGGTTCTGGTAAAGCATGTTTACTAGGTATGTTGTGGTTGCTGATGGATAAATTATTTGTTGACCAAGAATGTTAGGGCTGTGTTTTGACTGGATTTAAGAGCCAGAATGTGCTTCAGTGATGACACCACCAGTATTATAATTATGTCTGTCACTGAAGTCATTATGGTAAGATGATCTGAGAAGTGGAGAGGGAGGAGTCACTGTGGGCGATGGGCCTTTCTACAAGTCCACTGCATCCTCTAACCTGGTAGTGCTGTTGTATATTATCAGATCAGTGCATAAGACCTTGCTTGTCCATTGAGTCCATTACAGATGACACAGTAGAGTAGGTAAGCTGGACAAAGTTGATCTGACCCAGCATCGCCCACTGGGCACTCAGTGTTATATTGGCACAAGTTAAAGGACTGTGGGGCACTGGGGGACAACAGTTTTGCCACAACCCATTTCCCTTACCCAGAAACCCTGCAGATAAACCTCCATCTGATATTGGATCAAAGATATAGTATTACTGGTATACTGCTCACTCTGCTCCTCAGAAGCCTTGCTTACCAAACTGACAGATCAGATCTCTGGCCTGAAGCTGAAGGAACCTAGGATAGTGATCCTAGGGAACATCTAGATTAATTCCAAGTATAACTCTAGTGGACCAGTCTTGAACTTCATGACCTCCATGACAACAAAGTAATGTAGTGATTAACAGTGTGGGGCTAGGACTCAGGAGATTTGGGTTCTAGTCCCCACTCAGCCATGATCCTCTTCACAGTGAACTTGACACTGTCATTGTGATAGATCTGAGGTGTCCAATGCTGCATCCAGCTCAGTTGTTTGGGATCAATTTCAGTTCATATGTATTGAGAATATGGACAATGAGTTTGTAGTAATGCATCCAGACAAAAGCACACTTAATTCTTGCTCTCATGACTGATTAAGGATATCTGAAGAGGAATGACCAGATGGTTCTAGGCTGTGGCAAAGATTTCTTAATATGGGAGGTGGTGCCTACTTCCCTTAAGAACCCAAGCCTGAACACAATGGTTCTTGCAAATTACTGCCTGGCTGCAAGGGTCCCTTCTTTGGAGAAAAGTCTTGACAGGGTTGTATCCTTGCAACTGCAATTTCTGGATGATATAGGTTATCTAGACCCATTTCAGTCTGGGTTAATAAATACTGTAAATTAAATTAACAAACTATTGTGTTTAACTAAAACGGTATTCATTTTATGAGATAACCTAATAATACATAGTACATTTTATGTCTGTAAAGTAAGTCTACATGTGATAAAAAATTAAGATGATATCTTTCCATTTTGCCTTGCTTCCCCTCTCCACCCCATGGCTTCAAACTCTTTGGAAATTTTATATCTGTAGCACACCCTTCTTTGCCAGAATGATTTCCTGGATTGTGCATCTCTATCTGCCTGAATGAAGCAGAAAAGAAAAAGAAACATGGCAAGGTCATCAGATTTTATGGAATATCCAGAATATATGTGTGTCAAAGTTAGTAGTCCCTCCTCCACAAATACTTGCAATTAATTAAAGCAAATCCCCTTTTCATCAAAGGAAATCCTTCCCATACATACCTTTTCAAAGCTTTTGAGTTTGATTTCATACTGTAGCTCTGCATCTGGAGGAATATGGAACTCCTGTTTCCCAGCACTTCCAAAACCATAGCTGTGAAACAAATTAGAAGATTTTAAGAATCAAATCACACCTTATTCTTTCTCACATGAACTTCAGTCATGTAGTGGCATCATACCATCCACCACTCAACAGAAATCTCCTAATAAATTAATTTATAGATGAGGGCTTCCATGGATATGCCCAACCCCCAAGGTTAGGCCCATCTGGACAAGACAGCAATGGGAAAAACAGACTGAGCCTCATTCACTCAAATAAGGGGTGAACCAGGATTGCCTCAAGGCAAGGGGATATACCTGGGTTTGAGATACACCACAGACTCTTCCAACTTCTCCATTTTCTGCAGTGCTTTGTCCAAGCCTGGAGGAAGGTCATAGTTTTCTCCCTCTCCTACTTCAAATCGCAGCTCCCGTTTGTCAAATACTCTGTCTCCATGCCAACCTTCTACCTCAACTGGTACAAAAAAGTAGCAAATTTAGATGGGTTTGCTGAGGTTGTGAATTATGAACCACTCTCAACACTGCAATGCACTGTATCAATAATAGCACTCTATCATTATCTAGCATGGTATGAGAGCAGATGGGGTTTGTAGCACATTTCCTCCCACTGGGTCATGACAATCTCAACAAATATAGAGTTAAGAAATATTCAAGGTATAGCCCAACATGCATTGGAGACATAAATTACATTTTTAAGTCCATAGAACTATATATCAGATGTAAAAAGAAGGTTAATTCCATAGTTTAGAATGTGTGTTAGTAAGATCTTATTCTGAACATTAGGGAGAACTGGTTATTGGGCAGCAGAGATCAGCTGCTTGTGAGAAATGTCTACATGGGGCTTAAATTAGCTATCCACACAACGAAGTATCGTATTTCTGATAGTAGTGAATAAATGATGTGCCCTTGAAGCAAACCAAGGGCAATTAGGAAAAAAATCACCCTTTTCTCATTCATTCACAGCTTCTAGAATTTGCCTGTTCAGAATCACTATGACTGCATTGCTAGTTATCTGGTTAACAGCAATTGATAGCCCAATCAAAAATAGATGAGCTTTTCTGAATTTGGGATGAAGACCTTTATAACAACAGAAGTCAGTTTCTCTACACACTCAGCTTTCGCATTGTTTTGTTACTCAAATGACAAGCATGCATAAATTCAAAACTAATTCTGGTAGAGCCATCAGTGATGTCCCTTCCTATGCTTCTGACAGGTTTCCTATCTCCTTCTGCTTTGTGTCCACCCTGAAGCTATCACGAGAGACAAAAGGCCAATCAAGCAAGGAAAGGGATAGCAAAGTTTGCAACAAAAGGAGAAGAGTGCTAGTTGTGGGAGATTCCCTCTTGCGCAGGATGGAAAAATATGTATGCCCTGATGACCGGACAATTGCCAAGTATGCTGCCTTACTGGTGCAAGTTTAAAGATATACCGTATTTTTTGCTCTGTAAGACTCAATTTTCCCCCTCAAAAGTCAGGGGAAATGTCTGTGCGTCTTATAGAGCGAATATGTGTGTGCAGTAAGTCTGTCAGATGTGCAGCCCATGGGGAAGTGATGGGGAATGTGCCTGTGATTATGTGCCCATTTGATTCAGAATATTTTTTTCTTGTTTTCCTCCTCTAAAAACTAGGTGCATCTTATAGAGCAAAAAATACGGTAATCAACAAGTTTACACAACTCATATGGCCCACTGACAGATACCCCTTCCTCCGCTTCCACATGGGAACTAACGACACTGCCATGAGAAGCTTTGCTGAAATAACATCAGACTTCAAAGCATTAAGAAGGAAAAAAAAATGCTGGGGCCCAGATAGTCTTCTCCTCAACCCTACCAGTATGTGGAAGAGAAAGTCTTAGGGAAAGAAAAATCCTTCAGGTGAAGGACTGGGTACAATGGTGGTGATGTAAAGAGAGATTTGGATTCTGCGACCACAAGCTAAGCTTCCTGGAAGATGGACTACTGGCAACAGATGGGCTGCACCTCACAATGAACGGGCAGCAGATGTTTGGCCACTACATGAAAAAAAAATCATGAGGCAAGCTTTAAACTAAAACCTACAGGGGAGGGAGATGTGCAGCATGGCATACCACTACCTGGTATCATCTGCTATACGAGAATATTTCAACAGAGATAAAAACCTCAAGCAGGGCCCAACACAGGTCTCCCAAAAAACACAGAAGGAAAACCAGGGCACAGTGAGAATGAACTTTGATGTCCCCACACCAATGTCCAGAGTATAGGAAGCAAACAACATGAGCCTGAGCTCATAGTACATCAGGGCAAGTATGATCTTGTAAGAATAAATGAAACTTGGTGGGATGACTCACATGACTGGAACTCTAGAACCTGTTTAAGAGAAATAGAAAGGACAAAAAGGGAGGTGAAGTTGCACTATATGTTAGAGAGACATACCTGCACAGAAATACAAGAAGAGGAACCTAGTAGCCCCATTGAAAACATCTGGCTAAATTTAAAGGGAGCGAAAAACTAGAACAACATAGTTGTTGGCATATATTACCATCCACCCAGTCAAAAAGAGGACAAGGATGCAACCTTCAAAAAGCAACTTGCCAGCGTTTCCAAGAAGAATGATGTAGTCATCATGAGGGACTTGAATTTCCCTGATACTTGCTGGCAGGCAAATTCTGCCAAGCATGCCCCTCCAAGTGATTCCTGACATGCATTGTCGACAACTTTCTCCAGCAGAAAGTAGAGGAAGATCCAAGAGGATCAGCTATCCTCGATTCAATACTAACTAACAGGGACGGCCTGGTGGACAAAATAACCAGGGGAACTCTGGGGGAAAGTGACCATGTGATACTTGAATTAGACTTTAGCAAAGCTTTCGACATAGTGCCACATGACATTCTGATGAGCAAATTAGAAAAAGTGGACTAGATGGAAAAACAGTGAGGTGTATCCAAAACTGGTTGCTGAATTGGACACAAACAATGCTCATCAATGGCATCTTCTCAAATTGGATGGAGGTAACCAGTGGGGTGGCACAGGGTTCAGTCCTGGGCCCACTCTCTTCAGCATCTTCATTAATGTGGAAGTACAAGGAAGTACAAGGAAGGATCATCAGATATGCAGATGATGCAAAACTGGGTGGAATAGCAAACACCTTAGGAAACAGAATGAAGATCCAGGGCGATCCCGATGAACTTGAACACTGGGCTGAAAGCAACAGAATGAGATTCAGTCAGGACAAGTGCCAAGTTCTCCACTGAGGAAAAAGAAACCAAATGCACTGATACAAGATGGGGAACTGAAAAAGAAAAAGATCTCGGCGTAACTGGGGACAATAGGCGACACATAAGCTAACAATATAATGCCACCGCCAAAAGGGAAAATGCTATTTTGGGATGCATTAACAGAAATATTACCTTCAAATCACGAGAAGTAGTAGTTCCTCTATATTCCTCCCTAGTCAGACCTCACCGCAAATCCAGTTCTGGGCACCAAGATTTAGAAAGCTGCAGGAAAAGTAGGACGGGTCCAGCAGAGGGCAACAAATATGATCCAAGGTTTGGACACACAGCCCTATGAGGAGAGACTGAGAGAACTGGGCATGTTCAGCCTTGAGAAGACGGGGGGGGGGGAACGGGACGATACCCCTGTATAAGTACCTCAAAGGCTGTCACAAAGAGGAAGGTCAAGATCTCTTCTTGCTGATGCCAGAGTGTAGGACACGGAATAATCAGTTCAAGTTGCAAAATCCCAGATTCAGGCTGGACATCAGGAAAAATTTCCTCAATCTCACAGCAAGATGACAGTGGAACCAGCTGCCTAGTGGTGTGGTGGACTCCCCCACACTAGAGACATTCAAAAAGAAACTGGACAGCCATCTGTATGGGATGGTGTATCTTGGTGTCCTGCAATATTTCCCCTCATGGCCCATTTCCCCTCATGGCCCCTTCCAACTCTACCATTCTATGATTCTATGATCCACCTTCTCCCCAGCTGTGAAGAGTTTAAAAAGCATCTCTCAGCGTTACGGCAGTCCCTCTTACTTGTATATGTGTCTGAGCCAGAAGGCTATTTTGATCCCTCCCTTTACAAGCCTGCATAAATGAGAGAAGCATCTTCTTTCCCTTTACCTCTGCAACAGAGAGCTGACTAGGGAAAGAGATGTGCAAGAGCCTAATCCTCCCAGCTCACACTTGGCTCAATAAGGAAAAAGTATAGTGTCTGCTACCAGGCACATTCACAAAGAAAAAAAAGCCATGTGTGTGGCTAGAAAGTGTTTTGAGACTTGCCCAGGTGGAAGAAAAGGAAGCAGAAGCTTTGGCAACTGATGCATAGGCTAGTCCAAGATAGATAGCCACCTGAAAAATACAAGAAGGCTCAATACTGATGACTGAACCAGTTTGCGAGTAGTCAGCTCTATCATCACAGCAGCTGCAAAAAACCTGTTATGAGTCCTATTTTCAAACAGTTGCAACAATGTGAGTTTTTTCTAAAAAAAAAAAAAAAAAAAAGAGAGTTAGCTTTCTGATATTATAATGTCTGAAAATTAAGATTAATCCTGCCAGTCTGAAAAATGGCACACAGAGACTTGCCTGGTGAAAGATATTCTCTAGCCAAGTTTCAAAAAAAAATCTGACTAAGAACAGCTGAAATAAAGCAGTTTAAACATTTTGCATCATGATTCATGGCATTTCTGTGTTGTTTGACAAATAAAAAATGCCAGGATAGAGCCTCTTCCCAAAAGGTTAAAAAACCCCCTCACAATTGCTAGATAACCAGCTACTGCAGATGATGCCATTAGGTGAAGAAAGGATGAGATAGTACTGTGCATGTAAAGAGCTGTAGGCAAGGGAGTTCAAGGGAATTCACATCATCTCTGTCTATCTCTTTTTTCTGTAAAATGTGTGTATGTTCAATTGTAATCCTTATTGTGACCATCTGCAGAGTGAGGTTGGATCTCTCTATAGTTATCTTAACTGTATGTGCTCTAAGATCACCGTCACAAGTTCATTGGATCTGTTGTTCACAATAAAATCACCAGATTGCACTGCAGAAGCCACCCTGTTTCGGCTTAAAAGCCACCCTTTGGAGGCAATTTAGAAATAACAGTAAAGTAATTGCCTATTATACTTATTGGATTACTAGACACTATAGTGGCCCCTTTGTTGTTAGTGCAATAGGTAACTACGGAAATAACAAAAACTGAGATAATGTGGAGATAATAATAAAATAGCCTAGCTGATGTGCAATTATGGAGTTAATAACATTAACTCAAATTAAATTTCAAAAATCTAAAGGTCAATGATATTTAAGATAGAGATCTTGAGACTGTAGTAGATACTCAATGAAAGCAGTGACCCAGCATAGCTTCAATTAAAAAGCCACTTCTTGCAAAAAATACTGTAGCTGATAAAAGTATATAAAAGTAAAATTGAAGTAGTCAGGGGGCTGGAACAACAACAACAACAAAAATGCAGAATATTTGGGGCTTTTTAGTTTAGAAAAAGGGTAATTACACAGAGCACATGAAACAGGATAATATTATGCATGTTTTCTCCCACTCTCTAAATACTAGCAACTGTCATCATCCAATGAAGCTAAACAGTAGAAGAAAGACAAAAGGTGGTACTTCTTTAGCTAACACATAAACTATAGAATTTACTACCACAAAATGGCCACCAACTTAAATAGTTTTAAAAGGTGAAACAAATTCAGGGAGGATGAAGCTAATGGGTACCTATGATGATGGGTATATGCTATCTCCAAAAACAATGCCAGTGTAATGCTAGTTGCTCAGAAACAACAGCAGAAGATAGCTATTGTTCTTATATCCTCTTTGTGGGCTTCCCACAGGCATCTGGTTGGTCACTGTAAGAAACAGGGTGCTGACCCCAATCTGATCCAGCAACATTCTTCTTCTGCTTTTAAGAAGGGAAGGGAATTTTCTGTGGGGGAGGGGACTGTGGTTAAGAAATGTGCATTCCTCAATTGCAGTTGGAAGGCAGAATTACATCTGCAACAGCTCACTGGGATCTAGATACATATCCTTCCCCTTCTAGCATCTCCCTAGTGATAGTCTTCATAGTTCTTCAGATACTTACTCTCTACAAGGGCCCCCTCATTGGGTTTGGAGTAGCCTTCTCCTTTCTTACGGATTCTTCGAATTATTCCACCATCTTCATCATCTGTGAGGTCTTTCCCCTTGAACTCAAACAGCTCTATCTAGAGGAAACAATTGAACAATACCAATTTGGATTTGATCCTTACGAAACCATGCTAACATTCTAGAGGGCTGGAATGAAGAGTGGCACATGATGCACCTTTCTAAGACAACAATCCTATGCAGGTGTGAACACAGAAAAGACCTCTATATTGGGGCATATCAGGAGTTGTAGGCCATTTTTTCCTGCCAAAATAGGACTGCACCTTAAAGATCTTCTCTGCTAAGTTGTCCAACATTACCTAAAATTCAAAAAGCCATCCACTGAAACTTAAAAACAAAAAAGGATTTTTCAATTTTAAACAGTCTGAACACTTATGATGCCAAACAAATTAAAATTAAAACAAAAATTGAACAAAGAAAAATACAATTAGGGTGCAATCCAGTTCAAATTCCTATAACCCTCCAAACTTAGAGGATCACAGGCACAATGAACTGCATTCCTGCCATGTTACAGAAAACTCAGATAACCAATTTCAGCTGTCTTAGGTGTGGTACTTCACACACCGGAAAGGGACCAAAGCAATGTCAGGATATTTCTGTCTCAGCAGGATATTTACCAGTCTCCTCCCTTCCACTCAATCCCTTCTCCAAGGTTGCTTTTGCAACCTCAGAGAAGTAGCCAGCTGTGAGGTGGGGTGTATGCGCTGAGGCTGGAGCTCCTAGGTAGATTTCTAGCAGCCATAAAAAGCAGTGCCCATTATTAAAAAAGCATTCCCACTAAAATAGTACCATCAAAATAGTAGTCAGGTAATACAATGGTAATACAAGACCTAGGAAAATGCTCTTTCTCTCATATGGGTTTCCCTCCACCACCATTGCCAAGATCAACTAAGGCTCTCTTCTTCTCTTCTTTACTTCATGAAAAGGGACAGCCCTGGTAATTTTTTTTGTCTGGCATGTGAGATAAAGGTAAGGCTTCCCCACATTTACTAGGCTGTAATCTGTATCAGAAATGTGTTACTGACAAAGGTAAACAGGAGAAATTTTTTCTCCAAATTATAGTTTCATAACTAAAACCTTATTTTAAGTAATGCTCATGGTTCTTCTGCATATTTTTTCAGATATCACAATTCCAAGTACAGTGGTACCTTGGCTCAAGAACTTAATCCATTCCACGACTCTGGTCATGACCCAAATTGGTTGTGAGACAAGTCAAATTTCCCCATAGGGTTCAATGTAAATAAGCACATTCGCGATCATCACCTGATGTGGAGTTTGCGACCTGAGGAAAAATTTATCCTAAGTTTCTGTTCGTGACCTGATTTGGTCGTGAACTGAAGCATTCGTGAGCCGAGGTACCACTATATATACATACTTTTAAAGGGGTTTTTTTATATTTGGTTCATTCAAGTCATTTTCAGCAGTGTGTTCAAGAAGAATTAATCTCTTGAATAATAGTCTGTCTGAGGCCTCTCTGCACCTATGCCATTTTGTTCATAAAGTTTTAGCATGTGTGAATATAAGTAATTTATCTTTAAAAAACAAACTTGAAAGGTCAACACCCATTTTTCTATGCAAAATAATCTTCCATTCAACAAGAAATTGACCGTTTTATTTTAATATTTCATGCACACTGCACTATATATTAACAATCCTCACTGTGATGCCAAAAGCTTACTGGGGTTGCCACACATTCTTTGCATGCCTTAACTCTTTCTCTTGTTTCCTCTTACCTTCCTTCTAACCTCTGTTTCTCTTCTCCTTCCTATCCCACATCCCTCCTCTTCTTCCTCTGCTTCTGGGTTTCTCTCCTACCTTATATTCCCCTGTTCCCCATACCCTGTCTTGTCCTTTCTCTCAACATCCTTTGCTAGACTTCTGTGCCCTCTGCATTGTGGTCCCATATATGTTTACAGAGGTGCTGCAGAGAACTACGAGCGTTATACTAATAAGGCACTAATGATTCAAGCTCACAAAGAAGTGCAAGGTTTTAAACCAAAAAAAATAGGGGTAATTAAGCCTACATGGATAGGATATTAAAATAGGGTAGTAAATTAAATTAAAAGGAATGCAATTTGGAATTAAAAAGGACTGCAGGTGGCGCAGTGGTTTAAAGCACTGTGCTGCTGGGCTGGTTGATCTAAAGGTCGCCGGTTCAAATCTGCACAATGAAGTGAGTTCCCGTTGCTCTGTCCCAGCTCCTGCCAACCTTGCAGTTTGAAAGCATGAAAATGAAAGTAGATAAAAAGGTACCACTTCGGTGGGCAGGTAACAGCGTTCAGTGTTTAGTCATGCTGGCCACATGACCACGGAGACTGTCTGTGGACAAACACTGGCTCCCTCAGCTAGGAAATGGAGATAAGCACTGCCCCCTAGCGTCAGGCATGACTGAACTTAATGTCAAGGGGAAACCTTTACCTTTACCTTTACCTTTAATTTGGAATTTATTTGGGAGGTAATTTAAATTAACTATAATACTTTGCTACAATGTAAAGTAGTGAGTATACAGCTTGTATAACAGTGTAAATTTGCTGTCCCCTCAAAATAACTCAACACACAGCTATTAATGTCTAAACCGCTGGCAACAAAACTGAGTACACCCCTAAGTGAAACTGTCCAAATTGGGCATTATTAGCCATTTTCCCTCCCCAGTGTCATGTGACTCATTAGTGTTACAAGGTTTCAGGTGTGAATGGGGAGCAGGTGTGTTAAATTTGGTGTTATTGCTCTCACTCTCTCATATTGGTCACTGGAAGTTCAACATGGCACCTCATGGCAAAGAACTCTCTGTGGATCTGAAAAAAAGAATTGTTGCTCTACATAAAGATGGCCTAGGCTATAAGATTGCCAAGACCCTGAAACTGAGCTGCAGCATAGTGGCCAAGACCATACAGCGGTTTAACAGGACAGGTTCCACTCAGAACAGGCCTCGCCAAGGTCAACCAAAGAAGTTGAGTGCACGTGCTCAGCGTCATATCCAGAGGTTGGCTTTGGGAGATAGACGTATGAGTGCTGCCAGCATTGCTGCAGAGGTGGAAGGGGTGGTGGGTCAGCCTGTCAGTGCTCAGACCATATGCCACACACTGCATCAAATTGGTCTGCAGGGCTGTCATCCCAGAAGGAAGCCTCTTCTAAAGATGATGCACAAGAAAGCCTGCAAACAGTTTGCTGAAGACAAGCAGACTAAGGACATGGATTACTGGAACCATGTCCTGTAGTCTGATGAGACCAAGATAAACTTATTTGGTTCAGATGGTGTCAAGCGTGTGTGGCGACAACCAGGTGAGGAGTACAAAGACAAGTGTGTCTTGCCTACAGTCAAGCATGGTGGTGGGGTGTCATGGTCTGGGGCTGCATGAGTGCTGTCGGCACTGGGGAGCTACAGTTCATTGAGGGAACCATGAATGCCAACTTGTACTCTGACATACTGAAGCAGAGCATGATCCCCTCCCTTCAGAGACTGGGCCGCAGGGCAGTATTCCAACATGATAATGACCCCGAACACACCTCCAAGACGACCACTGCCTTGCTAAAGAAGCTGAGGGTAAAGGTGATGGACTGGCCAAGCATGTCTCCAGACCTAAACCCTATCAAGCATCTGTGGGGCATCCTGAAATGGATGGTGGAGGAGCACAAGGTCTCTAACATCCACCAGCTCCGTGAATTTGTCATGGAGGAGTGGAAGAGGATTCCAGTGGCAACCTGTGAAGCTCTGGTGAACTCCATGCCCAAGAGGGTTAAGGCAGTGCTGGAAAATAATGGTGGCCACACAAAATATTGCAACTTTGGGCCCAATTTGGACAGTTTCACTTAAGGGTGTGCTCACTTTTGTTGCCAGTGCTTTAGACATTGATGGCTGTGTGTTGGGTTATTTTGAGGGGACAGCAAATTTACACTGTTATACAAGCTGTATACTCACTACTTTACATTGTAGCGAAGTGTCATTTCTTCAGGGTTGTCACATGAAAAGATATAATAAAATATTTACAAAATGTGAGGGGTGTACTCACTTCTGTGATATACTGTATATTTATAGCATATTTCAAGAGTTCCCAGTGCTGTATGTATACCTTACAACAATCCTGTAATGCAGGTCAGGGTTTACATTGCTAACATTCAGGGAGAAAACTACAATGACGACAGTCAAGTACTGGATACAGCCACTGCAACTCCACTGATTCCACTGAGCTTATGTGATCCATTGTGAAGGGCTACAGGAATTAGTGTTTCTGAAAGAAACACATTTCCAGAACAAGACAAGTCAGGGGAACTCCCTTCTGTGAGTTCCTCTGACGTGTGATATTCAGGAAATGAACAGTAATATTTGCTTCTGATTGCTTTAGGTACTGCTAAGTCCTACTAACATGCAAGAAGTGTTGGATACTAACCACTGACACCTCTCTTCCTGCTTGTGTGTACTTAAGAATGTAGTTTAGGGAAATTACTCAGGTATTGGGAAAAATACCCAAGAAGGTAAACTTGCAGATTTGGATCTAGATTTAGTCATACTTAAATTTATTATCTGGATCCAACCCACAGGTTGGAAAGAGATAATCTATTAATTTTGAATAATGAACAGAGATTTACCATTTATTAATTAATTTGTATTAATGCTTATGGTGCTTAATCTGAAAAATGATAGCAAACAATTGAATCCGTTGATTTATTTTGATTCCCCAACCCTTGATGCCTAATTTCAAAATACAGAAAACAGCATTAGAATCTGTTTTTACTTTTTTTTAAATAGTTGCAAAGATAGCTTGAAAATATGGAAGAGATCTCTGAAGCCAAGGTGATCATGGAGCTTTTTAGCCCTGTGCCTTGCCCTATAAATTAGGACAAATAATGCAGACTCAGTAAAATATGAAAACTTGCAGAATTAATATGTAGAGGCTCAATACAGGACAAAGGGGAGAATGGAAAGTCTGTTTCCTCCCATTGCCCTTGGCTCCTCCACCCACTGTGTTATTGCATATCTGCACTATTCTTGCACAATATGTCTTTTCACTCAGCTCCCTTATGTAGCCCAATACACTTCAAACTTTGGGCTGCTTTGGCCTGCCCAGTAACATGCCCTGACTCTGAGGTACAGGGATTCCTGGAATCTGTTCCATTTGGCACAAACTGCTTAGCTTTAGCTTAAAATGTGGAGCTGGTACAGATGGTAACTGCTCTGCTTCTGATGCAGATGCAAGAACTCCACCCCAAACTTACCTCAAAGATTAGTGTAGCATTGGGAGGTATCTTGGGGGGGCTGCCAGCAGAGCCATATGCATATTCAGGCTTGCAGATAATTTGACAAAGTTCCCCTATTTTCATAGTTCCCACAGCGATATCCCATGCTTTGATAACTTCACCTAAATAACAACAACAGAATTTGGCCACATTACTAAAAATGAACAACTCTGCTGTCTTCAGGGTAGACTGATAAAACAGCAAGAAAAATATCAAATAATTTAATATTGATTTAAATCAAGTGTCCCACTGAAACTCTTTCATATATTTTCTGAACAAACCTGACTAGTAATTTTCTTGATAATGTATTACAGTTTTACATATTTCATTCTTCTAAGCAGTCTTCACATTTTTGCCACACTGTGTGTATTTTGCATATTTCCTTTTTTACTCATTGAAGGAATGCCTTTAAAATATTCCCATATAGGGTTTTTCTTAAGACCAGCATGCATGGCAGTTGGAGGTTAAGAGCACAATGCTATACATCACCTCAGAAAAGTTCCACTGACTTCAGAGAGACAAACTCCCAGGTATGTAGCTACAAGTTTGCAACTTCACTGTGGGAGAAAAGGAGGATGCATACTGGGCATTTTTTTTCTTCCTTCCAGTATTGCTTCTTCCTGCTCTGTTTTGCTCCAGCCATGATCTCCCAAAATTAAAGTAGGATGCAAAAATGAAATATCTATGACTAATATATCAAAGGAAGTGTGGTAATTAACAGGCAGACACAATCCACTGAAAATTCTGCTGTATTGTCTGTCTTAACTACCTTCTCTGCCTTCTGTAGTCCAACTCCAGCACCATACAGAAAAACAGCAATCCTATATAGAGTGTGTCATTGCACATGCAACTTTAACCCAAGAAACTGAAAAACCTGATCTTCCAATAAAAGAGCTAGTAATTAGGCTGGAAAGTTATTTTTATGAGATAAAAACTGAAATTAATGTCCATATTTGATTGGTAGGTAGCTTTATTTTTATAGGACTGTAACATGTTTAGCACCCTTATGATGAGATGTAATTGTAGTATTATGTTTAAGTGTGGGAAAATTAACTATTGTATGCATTTTAATAAAAATTGATTATATTTTAAAACATAATTTAAATTTGCAAAATCCATTAAGTTGTTCTGCTGGTTCAAAACACCGATTTGTATTCACCCTTGTTGTCATCCATATCAATAGTCATTCACTCGTATGCTCAAAACGTAAAGTTGCTGTAGGGTCAGGTCCAAAACTATGTCACAAACTTCAAGGTCCAGGCCTTCTCCTGGTAATGAGTATCCTTTCTAGGAATGCCGATGAAAGATTCCAAGAATTACTTCCTTCTTGTCAAAGGAGTACAAGTGAAAATGAATATCACAACAGGAACAAGCAACCCGACATGTTTCAGATCTTTTAGACAACAGCTGCCAGCCAGCAAAACTAATTGTTTGGTATTATGGGACCTGTAGTCTGAAACATCAGTTTGCCTTGCCCTGCTTTAAAAGAATGATTATGATCATTATTTTTGTTACTATATGCTCTCAAGTTGTCTCTGACTTATGGCAACCCTATGAATGAATGCCCTCCAAAATGTCCTATTCTTGACAGCCCTACTCATTACATTGCATTTATGTCTCACTCTTTTTTCCTCCCTCAAAGAACCCAAGGCAGCTTACATAGTCTTCCTCCACTCCATTTTAGACTCATAACAACAACCCCATGAGGCAGGTCAGATTGGCCCAAAGTCACCCAGTGAGCTTCATGGCAGAGTGGTCACCAGAACCTGGATTCTCTAAGTCTCTAATACAACACTAACCATACAACACATTGGCTCTCAATACTTGTGGCATATACTCTACAGACCAGAAATTTCAAGTCCAGATGTACTGGTGCAGTCATACAAACAAGAACAGAATACTGGAATTCACAGTGAGTATTTCTTGCATTTGGAAATAGGACATCCTACTGATACTCAAATGTCAAGTCTCCATCCTTTTATAGCAGTGAGCTTGAGTGGGTATTTCTTCCTTTCCTGAAAAGCCATTTTCCTGCTCCCTGTAGCTCCCCTCATTGCTTTTCCTGTAGACAGGGTTCTAGAAGTGTGTTTGAGGGAATAAATAACACATTAAAGGAAATCTTGTGAAGGAAAGAAGCTAGGAGGAGAATCTGGAGCACAAAAACTGATGATGGGTAAGAGTTAAGTAGCTGACTACTTCTACACTCAAAATAGTTCCCACCTAAAGGTGATCCACCTCACACATACATGATAACAGGTGTGTGGCAGGGAAGATACAATGACAATGATACAAACTCTGTGACAAAATAAAACTTCAAAGAATCCTGAACATGACAGCATGTGGAAAAAATGGTATGAACATGTCCCACTGAAGAAGTTCATGGTGCCAGCTGCCTCTAAAAGGGTTCAAGGAAAGCAAATAGCAGCAAGGAGGGAAGACAGTAAAACAGCAGCCATAGCAGGAACAGTAGAGAGAGAAAAGAAGTCTGCTGTGTTAAATGCAGGCTTAGAAGAGCTGGCTACTAGGTAGGACATACAAACCCTGCTATATGACAGAGTTCAAGGTAAGCCAGAAACAGACATTGTCTAAACTGACTAAATCTTACTATGTTATCACTTTAAAGTACAGTGGTACCTTGGCTCACTAACTTAATCCATTCCAGGACTCTGATCGTGACCCAAATTGGTCGTGAGCCAAGCCAAATTTCCCCATAAGGGTCAATGTAAATAAGATTAATCCGTTCTGCAACTATGTTCTTAACTCACAAAAATCTGAAGAAAAGTGACAAAGAACAACAAAGACTGTGGCCATCTCCCCCCACCCAGAGATCATGAGGGGGGATGGGGGGAGACGGGTGCAATTGTGGGCGTGCTAGGAGGGAGGTGGATGTGCGGGGGGGAGGCAGGCATGGGCACGCTTGGGCAGGGAACATGGGCACGATCGCAGCCATCTCCCTCCCAGCATGAACGCAGCCATCTCCCCCCACCCTCCTCCAGCACAACTGCGATCGCGCCCGTGCAGGGAAGGTGGGTGTGCTCACAATCATCACATGATGCAGTTTGCAACCTGCTGCAAAATGCTTATGAAATTTCTGTTTGTGACCTGATTTGGTCATGAACTGAGGCGTTTGTGAGCCGAGGGACCACTGTAACTGAGGAGCATTTAAATACCACTCTGCCACTGCCAGCAATCTTGTTCCAAGGTAGTTCATAGTAGCCAAAGCATAGGATATTATTCCGAATCTGATTACCTACAAAAGGCATTGGTAATAAGACTATGGACTTTAACAACTGCAATTTCCTAGCACTTTATAACTTCACCAAACATGAAAAGTTCTTCATGCAATGGCTCATTTACCCATAATGGCAACAGGAGGTAGTATCTAATACTATTCCCATGTTAAGGGGGGCTCACAGCTAATGTAATAGGAAGGTGGCAGATCCTGCAGCAATCAGAAGTGAACAAAACACTCATTTCTAGAACAGGGCGAATCAGAAGGGAGTTCTGCTCATACATCTGTTTCTAAAAATGAGTGCGTTCTTCTTGTTTCAGGGAAAATAAAATTAAATGAAACAAAGGTTTAAAAAGGATCATGGCTTGTACAGAGATTGAACCTATGTCCTTAGTATTACTGGCAGCACACATTCATCACCCTCTTAGGGGACCTCACTCCATGATATGATAGCACAGCTGGGTCCAGGCAACACAATCACCCACTGTTCCACATTCAACCTGTATTCCATTTTGGGAGGGGATTATTGTGTTGTGTGAACCCAGTCACTGTGGCTTGTGATTAGTTAACAAACCACACTGAGAAAACCATGCCAGATTTGTACATCACAACAAGCCACCATGAAATGAACAATGCTGACAACTCACTATGGTTTGTTGTGTGATGTTGCTTCTATGCAGCTTTATCTGAGGAATACAACATTAAATTATTTTCCATTGTTTTGTATACAGTGTGCTATATATTGTTTAAAAAATACTGTCAATGGACATGTTACTATGTACCAGGCACAGAACATACTACCTTTCCCAAAGTCAAATGAGAACTTTTCCTTTCTGTCCCGGCTTGAATCAAACTTTGTGCCATCTAGCAGCCAGCCAGTGTAGTGAACAGTCACTTTATCACCTATCATTGGAGATTCCGTCCCTATTCCTTCTTTCTTGATAATCTGTGAAGAAAGAACAAATCAGTTATTTACCTGAATTTCTAAGAAGCTATGCTTACCCAACAAGGCAATATTAGGTCTGTTAGATAAAAGAGATTTCACAGCTTTGGATAGGAATAATGGCACTTTCACTACTTATAGAATTTTATTCAGTCAGTAAAAATCTTAAAACTATACTCTGCTGTTTATGTATGTAACATTTAGGGCAAACCGTATTCCCTCTTCTCAAAGAACAAATATGACATTAATAGTTTTTTTTATACATTCCTTGTTGTTCCAGATCCAGATTCCACTATGAATGTTTCCCATGAATTAGCTGTGCTTGCATGCATTAAAAAAGCAGGTAGCCATTCACACTCTTGACTATAGCTCTTGACCTGTCACATTAGATCAGAGGGTATAAAAGTATGGTCTAAGGGAAAGCAAACAAGTAGTCGTCGCATGGCTAAAAACAGTACTTTGCAATCAGATCTCACTGTGCAAGGATAAAGTCATTAAAGTGTGTTAAATGAACCAGTAACCCTCCACTCCCCTTGTATAGAAGGGGGTAAAATTGTAGGTATGATATAAAAATTGACATCCCTGTAGTCAAGATCAATTGGAGTCATCCAATCTCCTTTTTTTCTGCCACTGTGAAGCATCTGGAGTAGAAGTTGTCCTGTTACAGATGTAATGGGTCATGGATAATTACTCCCTTTGCTAGGAAACGACAAACTTCTGACCTCAGTGCAGAAAACAAAGAGGTGGTAAGGACAATGAACAAAAACTGAATGATATTAAAGATTGTCTTGTAGCCTTTCTGGATGATGATAAAGACCCTACTGTCAGATAGTATTGCCTTCCACATGGGAAGGAAAGGGAAAAGACAGGTTTCCTTACCTGTAACTGTTGTTCTTCGAGTGGTCATCTGTGCATGCATGGAGCGGTTTTTCCAAAGCTGATTAATTAGTATTTGGCGGGAGATTAAGGGCGGCTAGCATAAGGGTGAGGCTCCCACTGAAACCTCAGTTCAAGCTGAGACTGCTATCATCATTGAGTCACTGACACAGAATAACCCATGTGTCAAGACAGAGACACCAGAGGGGATGGCGGGTAGGTATGTGTGAATGCACAGATGACCACTTGAAGTACATCTGTTACAGGTAAGGAAACCTGTCTTTATTCTTCATGGTCTCTGTGCATCACACATATGGGCGACCGGTGAGCTTACCTCAAGCAGGAGGTCGCACAGTGAAGTAAAGCGGAGAGGACAGATCTGCCAAAGGCGCAGTCCTCTCTTGATTTGACATTGAGGCAGTAGTGTCTAACAAAGGTCGACGGCTCTCCTGGGGACTCCATCTGGGTTGGATGATGGCCTGTCCACAATGAGCACCCCAACCACGGAGGGAAGTGTCTGTTACAACAGTGACTTGAGGACCCCAAGGGGAGAAAGGGACTCCAATAGCTGTATTGGTCCTTTCTGTCCACCAATATAGAGATTCTTGGACCCGTGGTGGAAGGTGGAGCATGGTATGGCATGGTATTGAGTCATCAGGTCAAAGGACACCAGGAACCAGAGTTGGAGAGGCCTCATGAAGAAATGCGCTAGTGGAACATCTGGGATTGCCGCAGACATCAGCCTTAAAATGCGTTGGATTGATCTGGCAGTTGGCGAGGAGGTATCGATCAGAGATTGGACCTCTCTGGACATGGTGCACAGTCTGTCACAAGAGAGGAAAGCTTTTGCCAGTATGGACTTGAGTCTGGCTCCAATGAAGTCGATTGACTAAGAAGAAGAAAGGTGAGATTTAGTTGTATTAATGTAAAGTCCAAAACTGGAAAGGAGGGAGCAAGTAAGCTTTGTCGCTTTAAAGGAAGCTTCACATGAGTGAGCTACAATAAGCCGGTCATCGCGGTAGGGATACACATGAATACTAGGGAGGCAGAGAAAAGCACACACCACTGACATACATTTGGTAAATACCCTGGGTGCTGTTGCTAACCCAAAGGGGAGAACTGTAAATTGGAAAACATTGTTATTTATCTGGAAGCAGAGGAAGCATCTATAGGATTCCTCAATTATAATATGAAAGTAGTTGATCTTTTAAGTCAACTGATGTGAACCGTGCACCTTCAGAGAGTAGCAGTAGGTGGTAGGGGTCCTAGATTGATAGGAAGATCTGTGCCACTTACGTGAGGCATATTGCCTTTGGAGGGTTGGTTGGTTGAGCCCCATACAGTGTGCAGTTTTTCTGGCCTTTTGAACCGAGTCCATTCGGTCATCCGTGGCCAGCGCCATCGAATGGCATATCCATGCCTTGGCTTCGCCTGACAAGCCAGAAGATCAAAGCCACACAAAGCGGCGGAGACCTATTGCTCCCACCATATTGTGAACGCCACCCTCAACCTGGTGTCACACTGTGATGATCTCCTGTCTGGCCAAGTGAGTAGCCTCATTTTTAATCTCATTCACCAGGTCTTGGGCATCTTTTGGCAGCGAGGAGCCTAAGGATGCCATTCTGTCCCAAAGCATAAAATGATATCTGGCCATGGTAGCTTGGTAATTGGCCATTTTTATGGACAGAGCTGACGAGGAATAGAAGCAGTAACCAATAGCATCAAGGTGCCTGCCTTCTTTGTCAGACGGAGTGGTGTGCTCCCTTCTGGAGTGTGACTGGGGAGACTCTACAATGATAGAGTTTGGCCAAAGGTGTTGGAATACAAATTTGGCGTCTTTCTCTTGGACCCGATACATATTCTCCAGGTGACAAGGTGCTGAGGCCATGGATGCTGAGGATCTCCATTCATGATGGGACGCATCCAGCAGAGTTGGCAGTAGCAGAATGGTAACAGGTCCAGCAGACTCTGTGTAAATAACCTCCAAGACCAGGTCCTTGGCTCTAAAGGGTTCTGGCCTAGGGTTAAGTCCTAGACAGTTGGAGGACTTGGGATGAGAAAAATCCAGTGTCCTCAGGTGACCAGGATGGGTCAGAAAAAGTTGCCATAAGACCTGGCGGTATATCAGACTGCTAGTCTGGAGAAGATGCCATCAGAACCGACGTGTATTGCCCTTGTACAGAGAGATGTTTGGTTCTATCTGTATGATGGCTGAGCAAGGAGGACGGAGGTCATCTATCCGTGAACCATAATAAATTGGCAGGGTCTTGAGCAGGTTGTTGTAGTGCACCGTGAGAGCTAGGACCAGGCAAGGGATCATGTTCCAAGCCCGATGGGCTCCAGTGTGATCCTTATCTTGAATTGATGATCCCCATTGTTCCACACAGAATTCGAAATTGAAATCCCCTTGCCATCTTGGGAGAGATTGATGTTTCTTATAAGGAGCCTGAGCCAGGGGTGGTCAAGAGCACTGTCTAGCTCTTTATCAGGTTGGAGAAATATGGTTGGTACCGAGGGTGATGGAGAGGGTCCTCTCTGTACCAAAGGGTGAGTTGGCTGAGGCAGCTGAACTGGCGACTCCTGAATTTCTCCTTCAGATACCAAAGTACTCCATGGCGGTTGAAATGGCTCTAGGGATTGTCCCAGGTTCTTCTGGCTTTGGGGCAGCGCCACGTCTTCAGTACACAGGAGGCTGCTAGGTACCTACAACTTGGAGCACGTATGGGCACTTTTTGCACTCCCCTTCTCTTTAATAAGGGTGAGCAATTTTGGTGGCTTTGCTTTCTTTTCTGCCTTCTTTTGTTCCTCCACCTTAGGCATTTTTGCCAGTGGAGGAGGAGGTGAGTCATCTGGGTTTTGAGCTGAAGCTGCCGAGGTAGATGGCTGAAGGTCTTCGGCATGCAAGGCATGGCTCCAAGGTTCCGCTTTTAAATGATCAGTCCGATGTTTCCTTGCCTGCTTCGTAAAACCTTGGCAGTGATAACAAGACTTGATGACGAGACTCTCCCAAGCAGAAAGACAAAGGGAATGATCATCCGTCGGAGGGAGTTTGCTACCGCATGCAGTGCAGTTGCAGAAAGCACCTTTGAATGCCATTTGTCTGGATGACAAGGCTCAACGGAAAACCTCAGTGGTAACCACTGTAGGATGCAATTAGCCTTTCTGTCCGTCAGTCAGTCAGTCAGTCAGTCTGTCTGTCTGTCTGTCTGTCTTTCTTTCCTCTCTTTGAGCAATAGGGAGAAGACAGAGAAAAGAAAACCTGACCCAGAGGGAGTTATCACATATAACTTGTGAGGTAAGTTGGAGACGAACTTCCCAATGCGCTCACGATGGCGGTTGAAGAAAAGCTGAGGTCTCAGTGGGAGCCCCGCCCTCATGCCAGCCACACTGGGGGCCAGGCTCCCACCAAATACTAATTAATCAGCTTTGGAATCTTCCTGAAAAACCACTCTATGCATGCACGAAGAGCCCATATGTGTGATGCAGAGACTACAAAGAATAACAATGAATTCCAAGGACAGAGTGATAGAAGAGGGATGAAGCAGAGTGGAGGAGTCAAATAAAACCTGAGTCAGCAGAGTATAGTTCTTTTTATGGTTAAAACAAAATTGAGCAGTATACTGATGTTTAGGCATAGAAGTGCCTGTTCTCTGATAGACAGTCCACTTGGCTGTAATATGGATAAAAGTTAAATTGCCTGGACCACATACGTGGCCTTTAAGGAACAGGAAGCTATTTGATACCCATCTTCCTTGCATTAGTTTGGCTTTCTGAACAGAGTCCATTGCTTCATCTGTTTTGTTGAAGGCCATCTCAATCAAATGGAAGGTCTACTATGTAGGGGCAAGCCTCTTGCGACAGTCCTGCTAACCTAAACTAGGCAAGACACAAGTACTCCTACCCTACCATGACTCTGTGTTGCAGTCTGCCTAGTGTAGCTATATTGATTTGTTGGTAGGAAAGGTGAGTTGCTTCAGATTTAAGAAATTCTAAGTAATTCCCTCCAATGGTCAGGTAGGAAGTCACACAGGGAACTCATCTCTTTCAGAAAATGCTAGTATTGAAACATGGCAGTGTTTGAATACAGAATTCAAGGACCAATTTAGTCTGCGGCCTTCCTTGTCCACCAGAAAGGAATGAACTCTGTGCAACCTGAACTGATTCACAGAATTATAGAATAGTGGAAGGGGCAAAGAAGGCCATTGGGTCCAACTCCCAACTCCCACTGGGTGCAAACTCCCAGCTTAACACAGGCCTCCAGGTTAAATCATCCCACGTAGATGGCTGTCCAGCTGTTACTATTATCAAATTTGGATAAAGATGGGAAAAAGAAGTGTTGAATTCTCCTGAACACAGTACAGTGGTGCCTCATAGTTTGAACAACTCTGATGAAGATCCAGGGTTTGAACGTTAAGAGTCGAGATAAAATCACTCTGCCATTCAAACCATGCTTCTAAGTTTGAACTGTGAGCAAAGTAAAAAAACTGTGGTCGCAGTGAAAATGTCATTAGTTGTGTGCACAAGTAGAAAAAATATATAGTAAAAGACACATTACCATTAATCCCCCTCAAAATACTGCCCTTCACTTGAATCAATTCATGTTGAATCAATTCAGGACATCGAGGTAGCCATGACAGCTCAACTGAAGACACTCACAAAAGAAGCTTTCAGAACTGCTTCAGAAAGTGGCAAGAACGATGGTGCAGGGGATCTGGACAGACTATGGAAGTGGGCAGCGGATAAGAGCATGGCGTTCAATGCAGATAAGGGCAAGGTCTTGCACTTGGAGCATAGGAATGGGTGCCACAGGTACAGAATGGAGGACAAGTAGCTGGAGAGCAGCACTTGTGAAAGGGACCTCAGGGTACTGGTCAATTGCAGGCTAAACATGAGTCAGCAGTGTGACACGGCAGTTAAGAGGGCAAACGACACCCTTGGCTGCATAACCAAAAGAGTGGCTTCTAGATCAAGAGAGGTATTACTGCCACTCTATATGATTCTGGTGCACTCAGAAATGGAGTAGTGTTCATTTCTGGGCTCCGCATTACAGGAAAGATATAGCCAGGTTGGAATTGGTGCAGCTTGGGGCCACAAGGATGGTGGCCAGATCGCAGGGAAAGCTGTATGAGGCAAGACTCAAGGAACTGGGTCTTTTCAGCCTGAAGGACACTGAGGGGATCTGTTGGCAACATATAGGTACATGAGGAGATGTCACAGGGAGGGGGGTAGAGACCTGTTTTTCCTGGTGGTGGACAGCAGGTTATGTTCCAATGAAGCAAAGCTCAGGGAACCAAGGTTCTATTTGGATGTCAGGAAGTACTAGCGTATGGAATGGGCTTCCATGGGAGGTGGTTGAAGCCCCATTGGTGAGGGTGTTCAAGCATAGGTTGGACATGCACATGGTAGGCATGTCAAGAGCGAAGCTGGTTGGAGCTGGGGGTCAGGCTAGATGGCCTGGGAGGCCCCTTCTGACTTGCTCTGTTTCTATGTTATACTCAACCTCCCCTTGTACACAACGTTGTCATTTGCATGCTAAGAGAGATCAGACCAAATTCATTGCAATTTAGAGACCAAATCCTTTCCTTAACTTCAAGGGAGAAGGCACTGAAATTCAGTAGCATTTCCAGGAAATCAGTACATTTTAGAAGTAATTCACAGAGATCTTCCTCTGAGACCAACATAAAAGGAATTAGATTCCAGACACTCTTACAAATAGCACCCTCAAGTGTACACTCCTCCTTACTTTAGAAACATGGGAACATTCCACAGAGTGGGCATTCCTGTGCCCAGAATTTGTTGTCATATAGCCTAGACTATATGAGTTATTCCTTCACCATTACTAGAGCCATACAGATAATATTAGCCCTACCAATATTGTACCAGTCAATGATCTTGTGGACTTCCCATACAAATCTATCAGTCACAAATGGTATTTTCAACACAGGCAATCCTCTAGTATACCACACACTCTTAAACAGCTGTTAACTGGTAGCTTCTGCCAATTTTACTGCCTTTTGTTTTGAATTCCTCAAATAATTTCTTGTGGATACCCGATAATTATTTACTACTCTTCTTTAATACAGGTTGTGCATACTTCCCCATAATCCCTTATTATTGACTGTGTTGACTAGAGCCAATGGGATTTGCAGGCCAAAATATCTGGAAGGCTGTAAGTTACCCACCTGTGATCCACAACAAAGATGGGAAACATATGGCACTTCCAATATTCTTGGCCTATATTCTTGTCAGCCCTAGTCAGAGAGCCAACAATGAGGAACCATGAAAGTTGCAAGCCACAACACCTGGAGGACATCAGGTTGAGGGGACAACTTGCTTAAAACAAATACAAGGTATTAACATTTCATAATGATCACACAATACAAGATTTATTTGTGTGTGACCCACTGTATCAAGATGTGAGACAAGTCAAAAGCCTAAATGAATCTGACGGTCAATAGAGCAGTCACATTCATGCACACCACAAAGCCACAAATCTTCAGAATTATAGGTTACTGTTTACAGGCAGGTGACTAAAGCACCCTGCTCCATTCCTGATATACTCAGACTTTGATCTGGGAGAACTAAGTTCCATCTCAACAAAGACTCCCTCTGGAACATTGGGGCCATCCAGTTTGATTTCCTATTCATAGAATGAAAACAACAGAATATTACTAAAATATCTGTAAATGCTCTACATGATTAATATGGAATATTCAGTAATTAGTAATAGTAATACTTTCAAAAGCCCAAACACTTTTTTTGGTTTCTTATTTTTAATCATTTTTAGTAGGTGACAAAAGATAACCCATTTTTAGAAAAATGCTAACAAAAAATTACATCAATTTTTTACTGCCACTTAGGGTGGCCCTCTCAGGAACTTGTGTACACATGGAAGCACCTGTATCCTTCTGAGAAACATTATTCTGCACTGCAAAATGAAAATACAGGACTCTTGTATGCACCTATTCTAACCCAACAGAAAAGCTAATATTTAACTGAAGAAAAAAACCCCCCAAATCTCTTGCGCAGAAAGCAATCTGGTAACTGCATAGCCTTATGGAATGTGGTATAGTAGAAAATTTGTACTTGATTACTGAATGATGACATTACGGTGTGCATTACACCGTTTAGTAGATTTTAATGAAGTAGCAACCCTGATCTCACAAAAGTTTCCTTTCCTCCCTTCCTGCATCAGGTCTCACACAAACAAGCAATACCAGTTACCAAGATGCATTTCCTTCCTTTACGAACAACATATCTCTATGCCAACTTAATTTAGTTACTAGATTCCCTCAAGCATGAAGGGAGAATTGGGAGATTAAGAGAACTGGGCATGTTCAGCCTTGAGAAGAGAAGACTGAGTGGGGTCATGATATTCCTATATAAGTGCCTCAAAGGCTTAAGTACCACATCCGACCCTACTATTCTATGATTCTATTGACTTTATCACAACCCTCTCACCAAATCATATGCAATAGTTCTCCAAGAGTGAATAAAAAAATCTGTTTCACCGACAGAAGAAAATTTGGTACACGAGATGGATTTCAAGGAACACCATTTTTCTGAAAAAGAAGAGACTAGACTCAGCCTTGCTTGGAAGTCAACATATTTCTGTGATCTGTGAATATGGATCCCATGTTGAAACTCTGAAGGTGTGAGCCAAATCTGCTTATTGGGAAGCAGAGTGGCCATTTAAACAAACAAGACTGGCCATACTCCTCTGTCAATCAGCTTGACCTGCAAAAATTCTGTGAGTGAAGTGATGGCAGGGGATTCACCAACTCAATTTCGTATCAGGTTGTTTCTGAGACACAGAAGGCAACTCTCCCTGCAATAAAAACCTATTGCAAACCTTACAGATGAGGTGGAAAGAGGCAGTGTGTGCATGCTCAGAGGCACTGCACACAAGCTCAGGCTGAAACCTGGCACTGATAAATTGGGAGTCTGAGCACTCAGGTTCAAATTAAAACAATGCTTCTAAGATGACATCCAATGCACAGCTGCAACTCCACTGCTCACCAAGCAAGCCACTGTTTCCTCTCCAGGTTCCCACAAAATCTCAATCCCTTCTCCCTACTGGAGTACTGCCTAATGTTGGATGTGCTTGAAAACAGCAGAGAAATCCTAGACATTAAAGGAACAAGCTACGATGGAGAAAGCTCCTACCAGTGAATCTTGCTCCTGCCCTGAACTCACCACAATGGCATTTAACTAAGCCACTGTTTTCTTAGCTTCAACCCAATTTTGTGAAATACGGGAATGACAATAGTTTATATCATAGCGCTCTTGTGAGGATTAACTATGATAATATGTACAAAGCACTTGGGGGGGGGGGTGTTGTTACTGTTTTTCTTTCCACTTAGTATAACTTACCAGGAAGTCCCTTGGTTAACTCCAGTAAGTGCTAGACGCAGTCTCCGTGTGCTGAAACTGCTTAGCCTCTCATACGCAATATGGGGCCGGGGGGTGGGGGTCAATCATATTGTCCTACCTTGCGAGCTGTTGTAAAGATTGCTGTGATACAGCACATGGGCGCGCGGAAGATCGGAAATACCCGTGTAAGTTCTAACCATAAGTATCACCACCACTACCGCCGCCGCCGCCGCCGCCATTAGCATCGCCTTCTTTCAGGCAATCCGTTCGTCCAGGCAGCGATACCTTGAGGACTCCGCCGTCGTTTTTGGGGGTAATATCCACTCCTCCCTCTCCCTCCGGCGTCGCGGTCATCTCCTCGGCCTTCCCTTCTTCGGCGGTCATGGTAATCACCCTTCTCTTCTTTCAGACGAGGAACCGGAGCTGGGGAGACGTCCGCTCTTCTTCGAACCACACGACCGTGCAAGCGCAGCCGGTGTTACAAGACTGCCACTCAGCTCTTAACGGCGACGACCGCGACTCTTCCTCAACCGAGCTGCTGGGCCTGTTTCGTCTCCGCTGGAAAGGAAGGGAAGGCTCTTTCTCCGTCTGCCAGACAAGCTCGCTGCCTTCTCTGTAGCGCCACCACCGACGACGGACTGGAAGGAAGAGGCTCAGAAGTTTCTAGAAAAGAGGAGGAGGCCGATCTTGCCGGGACTGTTTCAAGTAACTGCTTCTCCTGGACAGGCTTGTGATTCCAGCGGCAAAGACAAGCGTTGAAAGTGATGTCAAATTGTGTGAGAGGGGGAAATCGTCAGCAGAGGGAGCAGAGGCAGATAGGCTAAGACCGCCTTATGCATTGCGCATTTACACGTTTAGCTGTAGCGGCCTTTGAGATGAATTTGAATTGAAGTAATTTGTCAACTTGTTGACGGATAAGAAAGGCATGAAACATGCTACAAATTAGCATCATTTCTTATTTTCAAATGCAAGTGAATAGATTTCTTTCTTTTTTTAATAAACGAAGTACATGAATTGTGATGTACTGATCAATAGGTATAATTTTCATTGGTTAAATCATGAAATCATTGACACATAACCAGGCCTAAGAAAAACCCTCTTTTCTAGAAATTGGTATGTATGCATCCTTGAAATGTAGCTGACACTGACCAGGCATCAGTCCAAAGAAAACTAGTTGGCACTTGAACAAAAAAAAAAAAAGCAGTTCAAGCAAAGGACAATCCACAGCAGACCACCCCATCCTCCTCCTCTTCTATGTAATAGCTCCTCATGGACAGCCAGTGTGGTGTAGTGGTTAAGAGCATGGGACTGGGACTCAGACGATCTGGGTTTGAGTCCCCACTCAGCCATGGAGCCAAATGGGTGACTTTGGGCCAGTCACAGACTCTCAGCCCAACCTACCTCACAGGGTTGTTGTTGTGGGGATATGATGGAGGAGGAGATGTAAGCTGCCTTGAGCCCTTTGTAGGAAAAAGGCAGGATATAAATCGAAAAATAAATTAATAAATAAAATAAAATTCTCCTCACTTCTTAGTAGCATCTTCTTTGGTGTGCAAGTGGGAAAGATCATGCCATTGCAACTTTTTACTTCTGTAACCTATTGGAAAGTGTTAGCTGTGTTACGTGTAACCCTTTAATGATCAATATTTAAAAGGGCCAACTGAGGACTGCTCAGAAGTGCCATCTGGAACAATTTGTTGGTAGCCAAGAATTTGTTGGTCTTCTCAAGAATAAATCCTTTAAAACCTTCCCCTGTTGTGTATTTTGGACATGGACACTAGGACATGAACCATTTGATCAACAATTAAATGTAAGTAAATGGGCTTCTTTTTTATAAACCCATAGAAGTATACGAATTGACTTGGGACTCATCCGATTTAATTGACAACAATATTGCATTCAATATGCAATTTTCAGAATATCAATGCTTACATTAGATTCCTCTTTCACTTTCTGATGTAACACTTTAACCAATACTCTTAGGTTTCTTTTCTTTGGACAAAGTATTCCATTTTTTAGTTGTTGCTGTTATCAGGATCATCATCCTTATGAGGTAATTGTGAAAAAATGTAAATTATACCACAGTTGGCTAACATTTGGTGAAATCTTTGAAACTATTTTGACAGTTCTGGACTCATAAGAAAAAGAGAGTTGAATCTAAAGCTTGTGATGAAGCTTCGCAGCATGGATTTGTGGGGAGGAGCTTTGAAATTTAGTCCATAGGCCACAGATCTTTAAAAAATTGAAAAAAGATTATCATCTGGAGTGAATAAACAGGGAAGCTTTTTGAATGTAACTTATGGCCTTAGTAAATGCATTAGTTGCGATGGCCATGGTCAATGAACAGCATTCACTGATGAAATTTGTGTGCACGCATGCATGTGTGTAACAAAAGAAAGCAGAAATAGAAGATGCTCTGAGGCTATAATTCTGGCACCTTTTGAAGAAATTCATAATATATTGAAACAATTTTAGGGAGTATAAATGAAAAATGTGGAACATATATTGCAAACTCTGTAAAAATCTTGTTTTTTAGTTTCACTTATGAATAAAATTATTTACAGAAACCAAGATGTGTCTCTTCTGCATATTATACACCACCCTCTCCTCATTCATTTTACTCAACTCAACAATAAACCCATTGAATTCAGTATGTGTATATTGGATGCACACCTTGATATGATGTGGGGGGGGGGGGTTCAGAAAGTCAGAAAAGCTGAGAGCAATGTTGCCAGGACCCCAGACTATCTCATTAGGCTGGTCTCCTATCAGGGTCACCCAACCTGGAATGGTTAAAGCAGAAATACCAGAATGAGACTCATCCACCCTCTTCAGGAGGAATGGCTCTATCAGAAGAGGAAAATTGATATCTCTAATGGTGATGGGGGTGGAGAAACTTCTAAAGGGCAGCAACTAGGTAGAAGCAAAAGCTGAAGTTGACACTGGCACAGACAATGGCAGTGATGCTCAAGGTACCTCTGATTAGCACTGCAAAGAAGAAGGAAATGGTAAACTACTACTGAATCTTCTCACTTTGGAAACCCTATGATGAAACAATCCAAAATTAAACAAGAGATAGTACCAGAACATGAGATTCCCAGGTCAGAAGGCCCTTGAAGGGAAGGACGAGTACCAATAGCACTGCTGCTTATGAAACAACTAAACCACAGTAGAAAGAAAGTTTAGTGACTGACATGCACAGAGGTGAAAAGAAAGTCTGATGCTACACAACATATTCAACTGGAACATGAAATGTGAGAAGTATGAATCAAGGCAAACTGGAAGCTGTAACACACAAATGGTTAAACATTACAGTACTTGGTGGGAGGAAACTAAAGTACAGTGGTACCTCAGCTCATGAACACCTCAGTTCACAACCAAATTGGGTCACAAACAGATATTTCATAAAAATTTTGACTCCGGTCATGAACTCCGCATTGGGTGGCGACCGCAATTGCTGCCATCTCCCCCCACCCCCACCTCAGTGGGGAGATGGCCGCGATTGTGCTGGGGGCAGAAGGGGGGAGATGGCCGAGAGCGCGCCTGTCTTTCCTGCATGAGCGCAACCGCGATCTCAGCCATCTCCCCTCCCAGCACAATTGCCCCCATCTCTCCACCCCCAGCGCACTCGCGTTCATGCCCATCTCTTCCCTCCCCGTGCGCCAGCATTCGTGCCTGTCTCTTCCCCCTGCGTGCCCGCGTTTGCACCCATCTCTCCCACCAGTGCGTCCACATTCATGTCCGTCTCCCCCCACCCCAGTGTGCCGGAATGATGGGCATGTGCAGGGATGACAGGCGTGGGTCGTGCTGGTGGGGCAGGGAGATGGCCATTCTCCTGCTCGGGGTGGGGTGGGGGGTGAGATGGCCATGATCTTTGTTGTTCTTTGTCACTTTGCTTCACATTTTTCTGATTAAAAAAATAGTTACAGAATGGATTAAGCTTATTTACATTGAACCTTATGGGGAAATTTAACTTGGCTCACAACCAATTTGGGTCACGACCAGAGTCCTTGAACAGATTAAGTTTGTGAGCCAAGGTACCACTGTAGACTGGAATGGGGCATTTTCAGTCAGGCAAACATAATGCGTTCTACCCTGGAAATGAAGAAAAAAAATACGGAGTGGCTTTAATATTCAGGCAAGATATAGCACTGGCAATAAGAGGCTTATAATGCAAAATTCAACCAAATATTATGAAGAAATGGAATGGCTCTAATACTGAGGCAAGATGTAGTAAATATATAAGGGGCTATAATGCAAAATTGAACCAAATTATATCAATCAGAATTTGTGGGAAAATGATCAACATAACCATAATTCAAATTCATGCTCCAGCAACAGATGCTGAAGAAGGAAAAATAAAAAGCAAATATGCAAGTATTCAAGCGGAAATTGATAACATGCCAAAATAATTCTAGGTGATTGGAACACAAAACTAGGAAAAAGCAGAATTAAATATGGTAGGAAAATGTGGCCTAGGTGTCAGAAATGAAGCAGGAGAATGATTCATAGAATTTTGTGAACCAAATAAATAAATAATCTGTTTATCACAAATGCATACTTCAAATAACAGACCAGATGACTGTATACAAGGACATCACCAAATGGCCAATATAGAAATCAAATAAACCATTGAATTGGAAACATAAAATGGAGAGGTTGTATTCTCTCTGCCAAACAAAACCAGGAGCAGATTGTGGTAGTGACCTTGAATTCTTAATACTAAAAATCAGAGTCAAGCTAAAATCGATCACCAACAGAAACACAGTGCCAAAATACAACATAAATAACATTCCTGAGGAATTTAAATTCTACATAAAAAACAGATTTGCATTACTGAACTCAACTGACCATGAACCAGAAGAACTGTGAAATGAAACCAGAGAAGAATGGAGAAAGACAATTCTTGTAGTAAAAGAATGATGGTAATGGAAAGGGTGAAATCTGCTCTGAAAGCACTTTCCCACAGAGACAAAACTAATTATTATAATGACCAGTGCAAAGGAATAGAAGAGAACAACAAAAGAGGAAAAATGATCCACCTCTTCTAGATGATCCGAGAAATCAGACTTAGATTATGCATGCTGAAAGACAAACAGGGACATGCTATCTGAACAGGAAAAAAGAAGGTAGAAAGGATATAGAGAGGAACTATACAAAACACATGATAGGATGACAGACTCCATTGAGAAGAAAACCTATGAGAAAGAGCCTACAGTATTAGAAAGCAAAGTGAAATCTGCTCTGAAAGCACTAGGAATGAAGCACTCAGAGTAGGTAGGATGCCCAGAGAACAGAGACTGAATCACTCCAAATCCTAAAAAGAACATGCCAGCAAATATGGAAAACGAACAATGATCCACAGACTGGAAACGTTCAATATACATTCCAATCCCCAAGAAAGGAGATGCAAAAAAGTGTAGCAACCATAGGATCATTGTACTAATTTCCCATGAAAACAAAGCAATGCTCAAGGTGTTGCAACAAAGAATATTGCCATATATGGAACAAGAAATACCTGATGTTCAAGCTGGACTATAAAAGAAAGAGGCATAAGAGGTCATATTGCAAATATATGTTGGCTACTGGAGTGCACCAAAGAATTTCAGAAGATCAGTCTGTGTTTTATAAACTACAGCAAACTGTGTGGATCACAAAAATCTATTGATTGTCTTTAAAGAAATGCAGGTACCCTAGGAATCAGTGTAAGGAAAGGCAAAGGACATGAACTTTGTAACAGTGGAGAAGTGGGGAAGAGAGACAGGAAGCTTGTTTTGCCTGTATGCTTGTAACCTTGTAACAAGTAAAATGTTGCTGTTTATGGCAACCCTTGTTTATAAAAACAGTATAGAATGTGCAACTTGGAAATTTATTATGTGCTTAGTTATGCTTTTCTCTTATGCTTTGTAACATATACGTTTCTGGCAGACTGTCAAATGGGTACAGTTTCTTGAGACCTGCTCTCTTGCATAGTGTCACACAGGTGTGTTTCTGTAGTGCTATTCTAATAAAACCATAGCTTTCTTCTTTAATGCCTGTTCAGAGATACCTCAGACAGTAGTCAAAGTAGGGAGGGAGCAGGGCAAGCATGGAAACTGTGAAGGACAAACTGAACACTGTAATTCCTTCTGCTCAACCCTCTGCTCCTTCCTACATTGATTCTTCTTGCTTTTTCTGATTGTACCACAAGATACCTTCCTGTTTGCAATCCTTATTTTCTGACATCCAGCCCCTCCCCTAACCCAGAAAAGAAAGCTGTGATAGGCAAGAAGACTAATAGGAACAGACTTAAAAGAAATGGCTTTTTTCCTGGTGTGAGCCTAACTGAGACAACCAGCAAGAGTACATCTCCCCTTCAACCCCACTTTTTAGTTGTTTTGATAAAATTTTGAGAAAATTCCCAGAAAGAAAAGAGGAAGCCAAATATACCAGTAGTTCAACTGGAAATGTATCAGCATGATTAACATCCACACAGAGATTCCAGGCATCCTGCCTCAATTTCCCCTTGGAACAGGGCCTAAAATAGGCCTGGAACAGAGGGAGAACTGCAATGAAGCTGGAGTGTGCCACTATTCCAAGAATCCAAGACATGGAAAAATGAATGCCATAATCAAAGGAAGAATACCCACTTTTTCCCAGTTTTGTATTCCAATCATGCCCAGCCAGCCAACACTTTTTACCCTACTAAGGCTATCACTCCCCAAGAGCCTAACCTTTCACCTACAGCTCCATCACTCTCAATTCCCTTGTGGTATTTCTCCCATTTTTCTGGTATTACTTTTACAGTTGGTAGAATTTCAGGAAATCTGAGAGAGTGCCAAAATCTCACATCCCACTCTAATGACCATCAGCCTCATTTCTTTCTATTGTTACTGAGTACTCCTATAAAAATCCATTGGGCACTTGTCCACATTGGACTGGTCTCCTCAATGCATTTTTATTCCCTTCTATTCTCATTTGTCCTTCTGTAGTGTGAATCAAAATCCATTGTCTAAAGAACAAATCGAGAGCACAATCACAGTGACAGAAAACCTAGAAAATCTAAGTTTCTGAGATTCCCCCACCAGATAGATTTAAATAAATAAATAAAAATTTTCCTACCCCGTCCATCACTGACATCATGGGAAGACTTACAATAAAGAGCAAATAAAATAAAAACAAGCACAGCATCTGGCAACTCAAGATAAAAAAACCCCAGTTAAAACCAACTAAACATTAAAATAGTGGGAAACTAAAAAGGGTTTTGCCTGAAACTGAAAAGAATAAAATGTTGGTACCAGGTGAATCTCTCTGAGGAGTATATTCCATAGTCAGGGTGGCACTGCAGAGAAGGCCCTCCTCCAAGAAGTCACCCTTCTGATCTCCTTGAAGGAGGGCTCCTGATATAGGACCTCCACCTCAGATTTCAAGGGGCAGGGGGGCACATAGAGAAGAAGGCACTCCTTCAGATATCCAGGACCCAAGCTGTTTAGGGCTTTATAGGTCATCACTAGCACCTTAAATTGGGCCCAGACTTCAATTGGCAGTCAAGTATGTGTGAGTACCTGCTGGTTCCTGTTAACATCCTGGCAGCTCTATTCTGAACCAACTGAAGTATCCAGACCATCTTCAAGGGCAGCCATACACAGAGCGCATTACAATAATCCAATCAGGAAGTTACCAGAGCATGGGTCACTGTTGCAAGGCAATGCTTATCCAGGTAAGGCACAGTTGGTGGATCAGCAGAAGGAAAGCACTCCTCACCACTGCTGCCACCTGAGACTTGAGACAGCTCTGGGTCGAGGAGCAATCCCAAACTACACACCCTATCCTTAGAGGGAGTGCAACCCCCTCCAGGACAGGGTTAAAGACACTTACCTGGAAAGCTGAAGTGCCCACCAACAGGACTTTCATCTTGTCTGGATTAAGCCTCAATTTATTGTCCCTCATCCATCCCATGACCCCAGCCAGGCACCAGTTAAGGACAGTCACTGCCTCACCTGGACTAGGTGTAAAAGAGAGGTAGAACTGGGTGTCATCAGCTTACTGATGGACTTTGCAACCCATACCCTCAAATGACCTCTCCCAGAGGTTTCATGTAGATGTTAAAAAGCATGGTGGATAAAATAGAACCCTGTGGAACTCCATGGCAGAGCTGCCATGGCGCAGAGCCATAATACCCCAGCACCACCTTCTGGAATCAGCCAGATAGGTAGGAGTGGAACCACCACAAAGCAGTTCCTCCAACTCCCAACCCAGCCAGCCTATTCAGAAGGATACCATGGTAAATGGTATCGAAAGCTGCTGAGATGTCCAGGAGAACCAACAGGGATGCACTCCCCCTGTTCCTCTCCCTGCACAGGTCATCATATAGGGTGATCAAGGCAGTTTCAGTTCCATAGCTAGATCTGAAGCCAGACTGATGGTCAGTTTCCTCCAAGAGTGCCTGATGTTGTCCCACCACCACCACTTGAGTGGCTCACCCAAAAATGGGATATTAGCACTGGCCTATAGTTGGCGATTAACTCTGGGTCCAGAGTTTCCGTCTTCAGGATAAGTCTGATCACCGCCTCCTTCAAAGGGGTGGGGACCCAACCTGACCCTCCCTCAGAGAGTCATTGATGACCTCACAGACCCAGGTACTTTTCCCATTTCTGGCTTTGATCAGCAGCCACAAAGGGCAAGGGTCAAGCAGACAAATGATGGGTTGGACCATTCCAAGTGCCTTGCCCACATCCTCAGGCCACAACAATCAAAACCTATCCAATAAAGCTGGACCAGACAGCACTCTGGATGCTCCCCACTCTGAAACCATATCAACTGTGGCGAATCTGAGCAATTTTATCCCTAAAGTGCTGGGCAAAGTCGTCACAGTGAGCTGCAGATGGTGCAATAGGATCTAGATAGATTGACAGATAGATATCAACCTCCAGTCTTTTATACAATGTAGTAGCCTCATTGTTTGTTGAATATGTTGTTGACATTTTTAAATTGGCCTCAGACTCAGAAGAGGCTTGCAAAATTGATTCCATAGCATTTTTGCAATTTTTGGCTTCTAAAAAGTACAAAGCCAACTGTAACTTACTTCCCTATCCTGAAATTCCCCAAACCTCAAGGAGAAAAAAAAGTTTGCTAACTTCCTAGCCTCTTTAGTTTGCTGTCAATAGTAAAACCTTGCTTTTGACAAAGTAGCAAGAATCTTTAGTGACTTTTTACTTGAGAGCCACAAAGATCCAATTCCTTCACCAGCTGAACATTCTGAGGCTATTAAGAAATCTAAGCAAAGCTTAAAGCTTAAGAAAATAATAGCAAAACTATTATTTCTGCTCCAGCCTTTGCTCCAATTCAATTTTGTCATGGTCAAAATTTACTATTGCAGTTTTGACCCAGCCTTTTGCTTTGTCTTGGAGAACTGTTGCCTATTTATCTGTGTTACTTGATCATGTTGCTGACTGTGGCAGCTGCTGCTGTGCTTCTTAGAGGGAGGAAGAAAAGCTCAAGCTCTGACTCTGGGGCACGCTACTTGTTTGCATGTCCCCACATCCTGTCTTTGCCATTCTCACTCTTCATCATAGTCAGCATTTTTTAGTCAGGTGTCAAACTACATTAGAGCAAGCTCTTTTGTCTACCCCTCTGTTGTAATTCTCCATCACTTTAAATCATGCTGCTCAGCACATTGTTCTTACTCAAGTTGCAACCCTAATGTCATGACAATAACTCAATATATTCACTGATAGTAGATATATTATTAAGGTGTGTCATGCTACATGTGTCAAGGGGCCGGAGGCCCGGTCGCTTTGGTTGTAATTAGTCACACTTACAAGAGCAATAAAACTAAATCTATTTATTGCTAGTTATCTACAAGATTTACAGTTCTATTGATGAACTCCTTAACGAAAGTCTTTGATGAACAGATGTTCGCCTCTGAATGGCGAAAGTCTCCCCCCCACGTCATATCTCCCCCTATAGCTCGCTCCTCCCTTCTTCTCTTTTCCCTCCTCGTTTTGTGTTCAAAACTCCTTAAAACCCTCCTGTTCCGAGCCTCTTTGAAATCCACAAATCTCATAATGCCTTCAGCTTCTGGTCCTGTCAGCTCCACGTCAGAGGAGGAGGAGGCACCCTGTTCTATCTCTTCCTTGGTAGAACTCGCAGCTTCCTTCTTCCCGCGGTTCTCTGGCTAACTTAAAGGGCTAGGCGTCTGTTCAGTAGATTGTAGATTAGAGAGGCTCTCAGCAACTGGCTGGACTGTGTTCATGCTGAGTTGTGGTAAGGCCTCTTGGACTCCGGCTGTCAGGATCAAGTCTTCCTCGCGAGTTGCAGTCTCTGTTGTGGCTTCATGCATGACATTACCCCGCCCCCTCCAGGACCTCCCCCTTCTCGATGGGGACGGGTGTAAAAGTGTCTGGGCTTGTGAGGGAAGCGGGCATGAAATCGTTTGAGGAGGGCCAGTGCATGGATGTTGATGGCAGGTTCCCAACTCCGGTCTTCAGGCGGGTAGCCTTTCCAGTGGATGAGATATTGAAGGCATCCTCTACGGAATCTGGAGTTGAGGATCTCTTCTATTTCAAATTCTTCTTCTCCATCCACTATGACAGGTGTGGGTGGAGGCGGTTGAGTGCATAGTGGGTGTTGAGGAGGAGAGCAATGATCGGTGAAAGACTGGGTGAAATTTCATGGATGGAGGTAGAAGCAAGCAGAAAGCGACAGGGTTGATTTGGGCAGCAATCTGGAATGGTCCAGTCCGCTTGTGAGCAAGTTTCCGAGAGGATACGGACAGAGGAAGGTGCTCAGTGGACAACCAGACCCAGTTGCCAACGTGTAGGGTAGTTCCAGGTTGTCTTCGTCAATCTGCAACCTCCTTGTATGTCAACTTAGCTCTGTCTAATTGTTGTTTGAGGACAGACTGCACCGATGCTAAATCATTGAGAAAATCCCCAGTGGCAGGGACCAACGATGAATGCAGTGACGTAGGAAAGGCTCGAGGATGGTAGCCGAGATTCGCGAAGAATGGGGTTTGATGAGTGGAGGAGTGAACAGAATTGTTATAGGCGAATTCTGCTAGTGGAAGGAAAGAGAGCCAATCGTCTTGTTGGTAGTTCACAAAGCATTGGCGATACTGTACAAGGGTGGCGTTGAGTCGTTCAGTTTGTCCATCAGTTGGGGGGTGATGAGTGGAAGAGAGGCGTAAATCAACTTTGAGGAGTGTCAAGAGTTCCCGCCAAAATCAGGACATGAATTGACTGCCTCTGTCTGAAATTACAGCAAGGGGCCACCCATGTGTTTTATAAATATGATAAATAAAGAGGGACGCTGTGGTCTTGGCGGATGGTAATCCCATGCAGGGAATAAAGTGAGCCATCTTCGTAAAAAGATCAGTCACCACAAGGATAGTGGTGAAGCCACTGGACCTGGGTAAATCTGTGATAAAGTCCATGGAAACAGTGTGCCAGGGTCCAGGTGGGGTATCCACAGGTTGGAGTAGACCTGGTGGCTTTCCTTGTTGCCATTTGGCATGATGGCACATGGGGCAGGAGAGTACATATGTCTTGACGTCATGGTACATACGAGGCCACCAATAGTCTCTGGAGAGGGTATGCATCATTTTGTAAACCCCAAAGTGACCAGTGGATGGAGAGTCATGACATTGCTGTAGTATTTGTTCACAAAGTGACAGCGGTATGTAAGGGACGTGGTTGTATAGCAATGTGTCATCCTCGAATGAGAAGTGGTTCGGAAGGGTGTTATTCTGTCTTTGGTCTTTTTTCGCATGTACAAAGGGGTCAGCCTGTTGCGCATGTCGGATGTCGTCACTGTATGCAGACAAGATGGAAGTCGTGGCAGCGATGGCAGGTTGCAAGATCGGAGCAGGTTCGGGTTGTTCTTCGTTGTCGGGGAAATATTCAGGCTTCCAAGATAATGCATCAGCCAGGAGGTTCTGCGACGGTGAGATATACTCAATCTGGAAGTTGAAGCAGGAGAAGAACAGGGCCCATCGTGCCTGTCTTTGATTGAGTATTTTTGCTGAAATGAAATGAGTTAAATTTTTGTGATCAGTTTGAATGAGGATTTTGTGTGGAGAGCCTTCAAGCAAATGTCGCCATTCTTCAAGGGCAGCCTTGATCGCTAGCAGTTCTTTTTCCCAGATTGTGTAGTTTCGTTCTGAGTTGGACAGCTTGCGTGAATAAAAGCCTATCGGCCTAAGATTGCCAGTGGGTCGGTGTGTTGATTGTAATAGGACCGCTCCAATGGCCTTGTCAGAGTCATCAGTCTGAAGTGTGAATGATGCTGATGTATCTGGATGTAATAGGTGATGTTCTGAAGTAAATTGGTGTTTTAACAATATGAACACTGCTGCTGTGCTGGGTGGCCACTTGAGACATCGTCCTTTGTCCTTTAGGAGATCAGTCAAAGGTACTGTCAGGCGAGAGAAATTGGGGATGAAGCGATGGTAGAAGTTCGCAAATCCCAGGAACTTTTGAAGTTCTTTCTTTGTATGGGGGGGCTGCCATGACAGTACTGCTTGTATCTTTTCTGGGTCCATTTGTAGACCATCTGGGGAAATGCGATAGCCAAGGTACACCAAGGAAGTCGTGTGGAATTCACATTTTTCTAGCTTGGCAGAGAGGTGGTGTTCTCACATGCGTTGGAGGACATGTGTTGGACATGTGATTTGGGGTCATTGGAGAATATGAGCAAATCATCCAGGTAAGCTATCATGAAGACATCAAGGAAATCATGGAAGATCTCGTTTATCATTCTGCAAAAATATTGTCCCAAATTTAAGAGTCCAAACGGCATCACACAGAATTCAAAATTTCCATATCTTGTTGAGAAGGCTGTCAAATGTTCAAATCCAGGACATATGCGGAGCAAATTGTATGCGTTGCATAGGTCTAGCTTGGTAAATATGCGTGCCTGACCTAATCGTGCCAAAATCTCAGAGATGAGAGGCATGGTGTGTCTATTTGGGACTGTAATCGCATTCAAGCAGCAGTAATCAATGCAGACCCTGGTTTCTTCAGAATTCTTCCGTGGTACGATGATTGGCATTGCTGAAGAGGAGATGAGGATGGGCGTATGAAGTCTTTTTCCAGGTTGGAGGATATGAAATCTTTGATGACTTGGAGTTCTTTGGGAGACATGGGTCACAGTTTCCCGACTGGAAGAGTCACTCCAGGCTGTATGTGGATCTCCATGTCACATGAGCGATGGGGTGGTAGCTTGTCAGCCTCTTGTGGATCAAAAATGTCCCCAAAATCCTGGTATTGTGGTGGGAGGGCAGTGGTAGAGGGTGGTGAGGAGTTTGAGGGTGTCTGGGGTGCAGCGTTATTGCAGTGTTGTGAACAAAAGGTAGAGTTAAATTGTATTTGTCCTGAACCCCAAGATATTTGGGGTTTGTGTTTGATTAACCAGTCCATGCCCAGTACAATAGGGTATTGAAGGTCCTTCACTAGTAAGAATGTTATTTGTTCATGATGTTTTCCAATTTGTAGGGTGAGTGGTGAGGATTGGAGAAAGGAGGGGCCGCCTTGCAGGGGTAGCTTTTGTATGGAGTCCACCTGGAGTGGAGTTGGCAGTGGTAAAGTTGGGAAACTGTGTTTTTGAGCAAATTCTTCATCCATGAAGGAGGCAGTGGCACCACTGTCTATGAGTGCTGTGGCTCAAATTGTGAGTTTGCTTGCAATGTGATATCCAGCAGGAGATGTTGAGCTGCAGGAGCTTCTCCTAGCATTTGGCACCTTTGTGATATGTGAGTGGGTCCCAGTGTGGCGGTGCTTAACGACGCTGGGACTGGAAGTTTCCCACCTGCTTTTTCAGGGGGCAGGACTTTGCTATATGGCCATTATGTCCACAGAAAAAACATTGTCCGGTATTGCGTCGGTAAGCCTTATCTCCCCTTGGAATGTGAGGCCCGGCTGCTCCCAGCTGCATAGGTTTTGGTTCCTGCTGTGGCTGGGGTGTTGCTATGGTTATATAGCTTTCAGGCAGGAATAGTTGGGGATTAGCTTCCACGCGTGGGAACCATTTTTCTTTAGTTGGCTGTGAGCCAGTATAGCGTTCTTGTTTAGCGCGGTTTCTCTCCTTAAGTCGTGCATCTATCAGGATTGTTAAAGTCAGTAAATCCTGTAAATGTTCTGGCATGGGAGTGCGCGACAAATCATCCAAGACCTCCTCCCTCAAACCTTCACGGTATTGGACCATCAAGGCTTCCTCATTCCACCCTAAATCATTCATGAGAAGCTGGAATTTAGTAGTATACTCAGTGGCTGATGTCTGACCTTGTTTCAGACATTTGACTTCTTGTATAGCTATTTCTTTGCAAGCTTCTACACCAAGAAACTTCCCCAGGGCATTAAGAAATAGATTAGCATCGTTTAATATGGGGTCTTTAGCAATTAACTTCGTGGTTGCCCATCAGGCTGGGACCCCTGTGAGTTGATTTATTAGAAATCCTACCTTCATCTTTTCGTTGGGGAAGTCTGGAAGGTGAAGATTGATGTAAAGTTCACATTGGGCTTTGAAAGTTGTAAATCCCTCTTTCTTGCCATCGTATTTCGGGGGGTGGGCTTCGAGAGGGCATCTTCTCAACGTTAGTTCTTACTTTGGTTGTGTTGTGGTAGTTGTTTGTAGTTTGGCTTGAAGATCATCTAGTTCCTTTTGCATCACTTCTAACTGTTGTGTTGCTTCTTGGTACTTGTTTCTCAAGAGGGTATTTTCATCTTTTAAGTCTTGAAAGTCTTGAATTGTTGGAGCGGGTGATTGCATTGTGGTTGTTTTCTGACGTCAGGAGTTTAAATGAAGTTTCTGAATGGTGAAAAAGTTCTTAAAAAAAATTTTTTTTGCTCTGCAGTGTGTGTCTAACAACCAAGTGATTGAGAGGCAAACATTCTGTCAAGGGGCCGGAGGCCCGGTCGCTTTGGTTGTAATTAGTCACACTTACAGGAGCAATAAAACTAAATCTATTTATTGCTAGTTATCTACAAGATTTACAGTTCTATTGATGAGCTCCTTAACGAAAGTCTTTGATGAACAGATGTTCGCCTCTGAATGGCAAAAGTCTCCCCTCCTACGTCATATCTCCCCCCATAGCTCGCTCCTCCCTTCTTCTCTTTTCCCTCCTCGTTTTGTGTTCAAAACTCCTTAAAACCCTCCTGTTTTGAACCTCTTTGAAATCCACAAATCCCATAATGCCTTCAGCTTCCGGTCCTGTCAGCTCCATGTCAGAGGAGGAGGAGGCACCCTGTTCTATCTCTTCCTTGGTAGAACTCGCAGCTTCCTCCTTCCCGCGGTTCTCTGGCTGACTTAAAGGGCTAGGCATCTGTTCAGTAGATGGTAGATTAGAGAGGCTCTCAGCAACTGGCTGGACTGTGTTCATGCTGAGTTGTGGCAAGGCTCTTGGACTCCGGCTGTCAAGATCAAGTCTTCCTCGCGAGTTGCAGTCTCTGTCGTGGCTTCATGCACGGCAACATGTCAACAATGAAAGCAGCACGGGCATCTTACATCCTGTGGATTTAGACTTTGAAATGCTGCCTTGCTTGAGCTTGTTCAGCTCCCTTTGGCTATTTCTGCCATACAACAGGGTCTGATCCTATTTCACATGGTAATGTTTTGCTGACCACTCTGCAAACTTGCCTTGGTGCCAAACACCCTCCTTTCTTGTTCATCCCCCCTGTTTCACATGAATCCATGGAGGCAGCACAGTATTATGCTATGACTTCTGAACTTCCTCAGTGGAAGAATGTTGCTGCTCCTGAGTCCTTTGGACTGTATTACCCCCCCCCCCCCATTGCAATTGGCTTGCTCAGATGGCTCATTCACAAAGCCATGTGAGCAAAAGGGGAGGAAGGACAGGCTGTGAAAACTTTTTTTTTTTTTTGCCCAGAAAAGTCTTCAATCATTGAACATGTGCTTCAGCACTGTTCTGTGTGGCTTGATCTGTGTGACTTGAAAGTTCAAAAGATGAGGCTCAAGGGTGCTAAGAGTGCACAAACTATTCTGGGGCATGGTGACAAATGGATTTCAGGGACCTACCTGCACAGAAAGGTAAGAAGTACCACTTAGTTATATTTTGTATGTTGTCAGGATTTTTTGTGTGAAAAGGCAGATGCTAGTTATCTGGTCAAGGAGAAGGCATAAATGGTACTGTAAATGACACAGGCCACAGAATTGAAATAGCCAAATGCATTGTCATTGGTTCTGGTGAAAATCCAAGTACAACCATCAAGTGTAAATTTTCTCCTTTTTAAATTAATATTTGGTAGGAAAATGAATACAGGTTTTGTTCCAACAGAACTTCTGGTGACTGAAGAGTTGGAAAAAACCAAAATACGTATTTAAAAGGTTTAATCAATACTTTGTCTAGGTTTAATTATTAGGTGAAAAAGACATGGGATGATGTTCCAGAAGAACCATGTCATCCATATCAGACAGATGACCATGTTTATATGAAAGTCCATAGGCAAAAGAACAGTCTTATGTCCAGATGGAAAGGTCCATTCCAAGTTTTGGCTACCAGCCATGCTGCAGTCTGGGCAAAGGGGGGCGGGGCTTTGTGGATCCATTCATCACATGTAAAGAAAAATCCAAAAAATAAAACTGAGTGGATGGCCAGACCCAATGGACACCCTGAAACTTGTATTAACTAAGGAACCCTGTAAGTTTCCTGATCAGTAGAAAGGGCAAATAAGCAAACATTAAGGAGCAGTGCTAGTTTGCCTGACTGGAATCTACTAGAGAATGATGTTGGACCTAAATGTGTTCTTTAGTTGATTATCTGTACTGTCAGAGCAACCATTAGAATTATACATGAACTCTAGTCAAGGTTAGAAAACTTGCTTCAAATGAAAGGAACAAATAGACTTACCTTGAGCTACCCATCAGTCTGCAAAAGAGGGAAGGGTGTTGTAGGGAGAGGTGTTGTAAATGTGATTTAGTTAAGGCAGCCATTCTAGGGATTTTGAATGTCTCTGAAGAGACCTATCGGCAGCGGATGAGAGGCATTGTATATGTGACTGGCACCTCACCCAGGGCTGTGGGACAGAAGATTCAGGCTAATGGACTGAGATGGATGAAGCCCGCGGTCCGCAGCGCTGAACAGGTGGCTGAGCTGGTCCTGCTGGAACAGTTTATAACCTTCCTGCCCACCCCAGCCAGAAACTGGGTTAGGTGCCAGAGGCCTGAAACTGTAGAGGAGGCCATTGGTCTTATGGAAACCTTTGTGGCCACTGAGGAACCAGATATAGGCGACAGGCTGGGTCCACCCTGGCAAGAGGGTCAGAGACAGAGAGCACCTGGGGGCTGTTGTAACAGAGGCCCAGAGAGATCAAGAGCAGATGGACCAGCACCCACTGGAAGGGGCATGAGACATAAGGTGGTTGCCCAGCTGAAAGTGCGTGCACCGCCCCCCACCCCCAGCTTCGCCACGACTTACAAATGGGAAAGGAAGAGGATCCCAGCTGAAGCAAGTGTGCTTTACTTGTGGCAAGGAGGGGCATTTCCAGTGGGACTGTCCATTGATAGAGTGTGACTTTGTGGAAGCCTGGTGGTGCACTCCAGTGAGTGCCGCCCCTCAGCAAGCTTGGCGGGTTCAGGCCAGGGTGGATGGGGAGGAGGTTGAGGCCTTGGTAGACACCAGCTGTGGTCACCCCTTGGTTAGGCAAGCCCGGGGCAGCCCCTTGGTGAAAATACTGCAGGTGAAATGTATACATGGGGATGTCAAGCCTTATGCCACTCGATGGGCTAAGGTGGAGGTAAAGGGGAATGTACTCCTATGCAAGGTGGGGGTTGTCCCCAGTTTAGCTTATGAAGTGATAATTGGACATGATTGGCCTCATTTTGAAGAACTGGTGAGGGTGATGAGCTCGGAGGTTGCCTTGGCAGGGGAGGAGGAAGACGTAGGCCTTATAGCCCTGCGTTCCTCCCACAAGTGGCTGGTCTTCCTCCAGTAAAATGATGCCTCTCTTGTCCTTGCCCTGAGACAAGCCCAGGACCCCTCAGGAGCAAGAGAGGGTACAAGGAGTGGTCCCCACTTTAAGATTGCGGGGGGATTGCTGTATAGGGTTGTACCTGCATGGGAAGGACACGGTGAACTGCAACAGTTGGTGATTCCTGAACCCCTGAGGCTAGCCGTTTTAAGACTAGCCCATGACCTGCCTACTGCTAGCTACCTGGCAGTGGAAAAAACCACCGACAGGCTTGTCCGGAGGTTCTACTGACCAGGGGTGTATGCTCAGGCCAAGCAGTATTGTTTGTCCTGTCTGGAATGCCAGAAGACTCAGAGGAAGGGGGCCCCTGCAGGGCCCTTGATACCAATGCCAGTTATAGGGGAGCCCTTCGAAAGGCTTGGGGTGGACCTGGTAGGGTCCTTGGAGAGGTCAGCACAGGGACACCAATATATACTGGTGGTAATTGACTATACCCTGAAGCTGTGCCTCTAAGAAGTACTTCAGCTCAGGTTATCGCCCAAGAGCTGTTGGGGTTTTTTGCCCAGGTGGGCTTCCCCAAGGAAATTTTGACAGATCAGGGCACTAATTTCATGAGTCAGGTGATGAGGCAGATGTGGGACTTGTTGAGGATAAGGCCTCTACACACCACGGTCTATCATCCACAGACCAATGGTCTCATGGAATGTTTCAATCAGACCCTTAAGCAGATGCTTAGAAAGTTTGTGGCGACCTATCTGTGACAATGGCATGTTTTGTTGGGCCCCTTGATGTTCGCGATACGGGAGGTGCCTCAAGCCTTGTTAGGGTTTTCGCCATTTGAGCCGCTATACGGGCGCCACCCCCAGGTAATTCTAGACCTGGTCAAGGAGTGTTGGGAGACGTCAGCCCCGGAACCCACCTCTACCCTCCAGTATGTGTTGGATATGAGAAAACACCTTGCCAACCTAACTCAACGGGCCGAGAATCATTTAAGACAGACCCAAGGAGAACAGCAGTACTATTACGATCGGCGCATCCAACCCCGGACATTTCAACCAGGCCAGCGTGTTCTCCTGCTCCTGCCCTCTGGAGGGGGCAAGTTGTTTGCACAGTGGCAGGGGCCTTATGAGGTAGTTAGGAGGGTGGGGCCGGTGGACTATGAGATATGTCTCACTGATAAGCAGCGCTCAACCCAGATTTACCATATAAATCTACTCAAGGCCTGGAGAGAACGAGAGTGTGCCAGTCATCAGGCAGATTGCACCGCTGGGGTCTCTGAGACTCCATCCTTAGGCCCTGGGAGGTTATCTCTGGATCCCGAATTAACACCTGCTCAAGTAGCACAAGTCCAGGCCTTGGAGGCAGAATTTGCTGAGGTATTCTCTGACCACCCTGGGCACACAACGGTCATAGCTCACCATATACAAATGGTCCCAGGGGCCATTGTCAGGGTTCCCACTCATCCCTACCCACCGCAACTGAAGCCAGTGATAATAGAGGAGGTAAGATGGATGCTCCAGTTAGGGGTCCTTGAGGAATCAGTGAGCGCTTGGAGAAGTCAGCCAGTCTTGGTTCCCAAGCAGGATCAAAGTGTCCATTTCTGTATTGATTTCGGAAGGGTAAATGAGGTGTCAAAGTTCGATGTATACCCCATGCCCTGAATAGATGGGTTGCTGGATCCTCTGGGGCAGGGCCATTTCCTTTCGACACTAGATCTCACTAAGGGGTATTGGCAAATCCCATTGACTGAAGAATCCAAAGAAAAAACATCCTTTGCCACCCCTGTAGGGCTATTTCAATTTAAATATATGCCCTTTGGATTACATGGGGCTGCTGCAACCTTTCAACGGCTTATGGACAAAGTCTTGGAATATTTGTCCCATTGTGCCACTGCATACATTGATGACATTGTTATTTGCAGTCGTACTTGGGGGGGCGGGTACAACCACCTCCAGCAAGTTTTATTGGCTCTAAGGCAGGCTGGGTTGACGGCTAATCCAGGCAAGTGCAGAATAGCTCGACAGGAGGTACAGTATTTGGGGTATATTGTAGGTCAAGGGCAGATACAACCTATGGCAGATAAGGTGGAGAAGCTGAGCCAGTGGCCACAGCCTCACATGAAAAGGGAAGTACAACAGTTCCTGGGCCTTGCCAGTCACTATCGGTGATTCATTCCTCCTCGAAAGCGGCCGCCTTGACAGAGGCGTTTAAGAAAAGGTATAGCCATACCCTAGTATGGTCTAAAGAGATGGAACAGACTTTTGAAGGATTGAGGACCTGTCTCCTCAGTCAGCCCGTTTTGCAGTCAATGGATTTCTCCTGGCCTTTCATCCTCCAAACTGATGCCTCTACTGTGGGCTTGGGAGCAGTTCTGACTCAGGGAGAAGGGGCGGCTGAACATCCAGTACTCTACTTGAGTTGTAAACTGGAACCACGCAAGTGCCAGTACTCTACAATAGAAAGGGAAGCTCTGGCTGTCAAATGGGCTGTGCTAGCACTGAGACATTACCTCTGGGGTGCCCCATTCATGTTGATCACTGACCATGCTCCATTACAGTGGCTGAATAGGATGAAGGATGGCAACCCCCGCCTCCCCCTTTGGTATTTAGCATTACAGCCATATGCATTTACAGTCAAGCATAGACACAGTCACCAACATGCTAATGCTGATTTCTTTTCCCGCCAGGGTCCCTGGCCCTTACACGGAGATGGTGATCCCTTCTTGGAGTGGGAGTATGTGAGGAGGCAGAGGGGCTCACCCCTTTTCCAGGGGCCTTCCACAGAGCAGGGCTGAAGCCAACAGGGCAAGGCTGGGAATCTGTGTGGGGGGAGCAACTTGTGAGGAGACAACAGCCAGGAGACGCATGCAAGCGCACAGCTGTAGGGGATTGCAGATGGAGGCACGAACAGCTGGGCTGGGTGGAATGGTGCATGAGGAGGGCGTATAAAGAAGGGGCAGAGGAAGGAGAGGGGAAGGAAGAGAGAGAGGATGAGCAACTAAGAGAGACAGAAGAGAGGAAAGAAAGCCAAAAACACATGTGTGGTGGGAGGAGAGTGGGCAAGGCGGTCGCTGGCAGGTAGGCCTGTGCAAATGAAGAGTGGAGACTGGGGAGGTTCTGGTGGGGCAACATTGTTTGTTGCCATAGCAACAGGAGGGAAGGGAGCTAGCAGGCCAGGCCAAGGCGCTTCGGGAAGCGAGCTGGTGAAAGCATAAAGAGGCAATACAGGCCTGCTGAGTGCACCATCCTTCTTGTGTTGCTCTGCATGGAAAACAAGGAAGAGGCAGCTTTAGCTGGCACTCCTCTCCTGACACAGTCGCAGTAGTGTTGCAGAGAGAGAGGATTGAAAAGGTGGAAGTATTTTGGTAGAGGATTGAATTAAAGAATGGATTGGATTAAATAATGTACATTGTTGCTGTATTATACTTGCAGCAAAGTGGGGACCTATTGGGAATCAGTGTAAGAAAAGACAGTAGGCCAGGATGAAATGAACTTTGTAATACTGTAGAAGAAGCAAAAGAGAGAGATAGGAAACTTTGCTCTTTCCTTATGCTTCCTCAGCTCTTGAGATAAGTAAAATGTTGCCATTTATGGCCACCCTTGTGTTACCGGACTGAGCCAGTCAACAGCTGGGGCAAACCCGGGTAGATCCCAGACCCGAGCCAAACAGAGCCTGAGACGAGACTTAGAGCCAAAATCAGCTTTATTCTAGTGCACTATAGAATAAAGGGAGACAAAAGGGGACATTCAGCCCAAAGCAGTGTCTCGAAAGTTGCACCCCAGTACATGCATTTATACCCTAGGTAACCAGTTAGGTCACCTAATAACACATCTAATACATTGATACATCAATGTAGGCATCTCCTCCTGTGCTGGAGAAAGAGTCCTTTCTTCTGTCAAGGACCAGACATTTCCCATGTCTATTTTTTATCTGCTCAAGATTCACACAGGCTTGCCATGTTCTTACTCCCTGCACATTTGCAACTTTCATGGCGGCTAGAACCAGTTTTCACTGTCCCTTTGATTACTGTATTCGAGGTCAGGCTAGCGTGTTAGCTGTGGGTTACACAAAGTTCATTTTGTTCGTATCTGCCCTGCCTTCTGGGACAGTATAACTGTGGTGTTTTTACTATGTGACCTTCCTCTGGCCAACTACTTTTGGGGCCTTTCTCTGGCCAACTACTTTTGGGGTGTTTTGGGGTGCTGCAATTGGTAACACTTGTTTATAAAAACAATGTGGAGTGACTAACTTGGAAAATTACTGTGCTTAGTTATGCTTTTCTCTTATGCTTTGAAACAAATAAATTTCTGTCGAATGTGTACAGTGGCTTAAGACCTTCTCTCTTGCAGACTGTCACATAGGTGTGTTTGTGTCTTGCCATTCTAATAACACCATAGCTTTTTTCTTTAATATCTGTTTGTTTATCTAGGCTATGACAGTATCATGGACAAGAAAATACTGTTAGGTTCAAAAGCAGGATTGCTGTTGAATATTGAGAAAACAGAAAGAATAGACTAGACTAGACTAGACTAGACTAGAATGAACGCCATTGGGTCCAACCCCCTGCTGTTGCAGGACACCAAGTTATACCATCCCACTCAGGTGACCTTGAATGTCTCTAGTGAGAGAGAGCCCACCACCTCTCTAGGCAGCTGGTTCCACTCTCATATTGCTCTGACAGTGCAGAAGCTTTTCTTGATATCCAGCCTGAGTCCAGCCTGATCCAGCCTTGTCACAGCTTGAATTGATTATTCCATGTCCTACACTCTGATACCAGCAAGAAGAGAGCTTGACCTCCCCACCACCGCCCCCCCCTCTCTATATGTGTGTGTGTGTGTGTGTCACAGAAAAAATACAGAATAAAAGAAAAAATAACATAAACAAAACAGACTAAAGCATGTGTCCTCAAACTACGGCCCGCCATGGTCATTTACCCGGCCCACCTCAGAGCTTTTGGACTCGCTTGGAGAAAACAATCTCCCAACGAGTCCGAAAGCTCTGAGCTGGCACTGGCATTCTCTGAAACTCTTTCAGAGACTAGAAGAGAGTTGGCACATGTGCCAAATTGTAACAGTTCCCTTCAATTGTGCGTGTGCTGGCTCTTCCCCTATTGCACACATGCATTGGCTCTGAATACAGAGCGGGAATACAGAAGAGAGGAGAGTGGTGGGAAGTGAGAGAAAGATGAAGACACTAAAAAAAAGATGTTGTTACTCACAAAGTAGTGTCCGACCCATCGCAACCCCATGGACAACATGCGTCCAGGACTTCCTGTCCTCCACCATCCCCCAGAGTCCACTTAAGCTCACACTGACTGCTTCAGTGACTCCATCTAACCACCTCATTCTCTGTCATCCCCTTCTTCTTTTCCCATCAATTGTTCCCAGCATTAGGCTCTTCTCCAAGGAGTCCTTCCTTCTCATTAGGTGGCCAAAGTATTTGAGTTTCAACTTCAGTGTCTGGCCTTCTAAAGAGCAGTCAGGGTTGATCTCCTCTAGGACTGACTGGTATGATCTCCTTGGACTGTCCTTGGAGACTGGTATGATCTCCTTGGACTGATCTCCTTGGCGTCTTCTCCAGCACCACAACTCAAAGGCCTCAATTCTTCGGTGCTCAGCCTTCCTTATGGTCCAGCTTTCACAGCCATACACTGCAACTGGGAAAACCATAGCCTTGACTATATGCACTTTTGTTGGCAGGGTGATGTCTCTGCTTTTTAGTATGCTGTCTAGATTTGCCATAGCTTTCCTCCCATGGAGCAAGCGTCTTTTAATTTCTTGGCTGCAGTCCCCATCTGAGGTGACCTTGGAGCCCAGAAAAATAAAATCTGTCACTACCTCCATTTCTTCCCCATCTATTTGCCAGGAAGTGATAGGACCGGATGCCATGATCTTAGTTTTCTTTCTTTTCTTTTTTTAAAGATTTTAATTAGGATTTTTAAACTACTACTAAAAACATCAATCATAAAATACATCGGACATACTGGGTCAGCCTCCACTACATATTTTTCCTTCAAACATTCTATAGTCATTGTCAAATCCATTTATAACAACTTAAAAACATCTTTAAATCTAAGCCAAGTCCTGTTTCTCCAGCCAGTAATAAAAAAATTCCCAAGTTTGATAGAAGTCAGTATCTTCTTTCTCCTTCAGTGATAAAGTCAATCTATCCATTTCTGCACAGTCCAGCATCTTTCTTAGAATCAGTTTGTCGGTGGATAATTCCTCACTTTTCCAGTGTTGAGCAAATGCAATCCTCGCCACAGTAATTACATGTAAAATCAAATACATTGCTTGTTTGTTAATATCTTTCAGTATAATGCCTAATAGGAAAACTTCAGGTTTAAAAACTCAAGGTTTTTGTAGCATTTCCTCGCCATTTATGGATTTTAATCCAATACTTTTTCGCATTGTCCCAAGTCCACCATATATGATAAAAGGTACCCAATTTATGTTTACATTTCCAACATCTATTTGACATATTTGGAAACATCTTAGCTAATTGATTTAGTGACAAATACCATCTATAAAACATTTTATATAAGTTTTCTTTGTGCAAAGTTGCTAATGTTACCTTAATATTTCTCTCCCTAATATTTCTACTTTTCTAATTCAATATTATATCCAAAATTTTGTGCCCATGTTATCATAGTTTCCTTAACCTGTTCATCCTCCATTTTCCTGTCAAGTAAGAAATCATATAATCTTTTAATCATTTTCTCATCTGATTTAAGCATTGCTTGATCAAACACCATTAAGTCCTTATAAAACCCCCATGTTTTACAGTCTTTAGCATATCTCGATTGCATCTGCATCTTATGCCACCAAGAATTATTAAATCCCTGTTCTTGTGCTTCTTGATCTAATTTCAGGCCTCCATCCTTATCCAAAATATCATCGTATCTTATGATCCCTTCAAAGTTCAAAGCATTTGGAAACACAAAAGCTTCCATAGGTGAAAGCCATCTTGATAGTTTATTATACAATTTTAGCTTTAACTTTTCCCACACTGACATTAATGATCTTCTAATACAGTGACTCAAAAAAGACCCATGTGACTTAGCTTTCTCATGCCACATATAAGCATGCCAACCCATTTGCAAATCATGCCCTTCAAGATACAAAATTCTCTTATTTCGCAAAGTTATCCATTCTTTTAGCCAAGTTAAAACAGACACTTGGTAGTCCAACATCCAATCAGGAAGACCAAAACCACCGTTCTATTTAGCTTCCTGGAGTATTTTTAATTTAATCCTTGGTTTCTTCTGTCTCAAAATAAATCTTGAAATTTGGAAGTTTAGATCATCAAAAAATATTTTATCAATTTTTACGGGAATCATTTGGGATAAAAACAAAAGCTTAGGTAGTATATTCATTTTAACAAGTGCTATTCTTCCCATCAGTGATAATTGTAAATTGGCCCATGCTTCCAGATCGTTCTTAATGTCCTTCAATAGTCTATCATAATTATCTTCTTTCAAAGTATACACTTGGCTGTAAGATATATTCCCAGATACTTAACCTTTTCAACAATCTGCAAGTCTACTTGTTCCTAGAGCCTTTCTTTCTGATCTTGCATAAGATTTTTAACTAACAGCTTCGTTTTTTCTTTATTTATTTTCATCCCCGTAACCTTACTATATTCTTCAATCCGTTGCAGGAGTTTAGGCATTGTTACTAAGGGCTCCTCCGTTATGAAAACCAGATCATCTGCAAATGCTTGCAATTTATAACTTTCATCCCTAATTCTAGTACCTTTAATGACCTCGTCGTCCCTGATATTTCTATTCAACACCTCTAAAATCAGAATGAACAACAGGGGTGACAATGGGCATCCTTGTCTTGTACCCTTTTGTATCTCTATAGCCCTTGTAAGTTCTCCATTAATTAAAATCCTGGCTGACTGTCTTTGGTAAATACTTGATATTGCATTCATAAACTTTTCACCAAACTCCATTTGAGCCATCTGTTGCTTCATAAATTGCCAATTAACATTATCAAAGGCTTTCTGAGCATCTATAAACAGTAAAGCCATTGGTTTTTCCGTATGTATCTCATAATATTCTAGGATATCCAAAATAGTTCTCAGATTATTCTTCATTTGTCTTTTGGGCAGAAAGCCATTTTGGTCTAAGTGAATAAAGTCTATTAAAAACTTCTTTAGCCTTTTTGCCATTATGGAGGCAAAGATTTTGTAATCCACATTTAATAATGATATAGGTCTGTATTTTTGAATCTGTGTTAAGTCCATATCTTCTTTCGGTATTAGTGTAATATTTGCCTCTGTCCAAGTATTTGGTATTTTAGCATTTAACAGTGCTTCATTACATATATCTTTAAGAAATGTAGCAAAAACTCTCTCAAAGGATTTATAAAATTCAGCTGGCAGTCCATCCGGGCCAGGAGTTTTATCATTCTTTTGCCGCATAATTGCCTCTATTACTCCCATAGTTGTTACGTCTTGGTTCAATAACTTTTGGTATTTCTCTGGTAGTTTTGGTAAATCTCCATTTCGGATATATTCCTTTACTTTCTCAGTTGAAATCTTATTCTTCTGGTATAACTTTGTAAAAAAATCTTCTGCTATTTTCTTAATTTGTATGCTTTGTACATGTAGTCGTCCTTCTCCGTCTTTCAATTTCGAAATCAGTCTTTTCTCTCTTTCTTTCTTTACTTTATAGGCTAACTATCTCCCTGGTTTATTAGCATTTTGAAAGAAATTCTGTTTGACCAGTTTCATTTGTTTAGTAAGTTCATTTGTGTCCAAGAGATTCAATTTATGTTTTAAAATATTCATTTGGACCTTAAGATTTTTTCTGGATGGATCTTCCTGCAGTTTCTGTTCCCGTTTCATCAATTCCTCTACTATTGTTGCTCGTTCTTGCTTTTTCTTTTTATTTATTTTTGCTGAATATGTTATTATCAATCCCCTGACATAGGCCTTAGCTGTGTCCCAGACATTTTGTAAAGAAGTTTCTTCCGCTTTATTTATCTGAAAGAATACTGGCATTTCTCTATTTATCTCTTCTGTAAATTTTTTGTCTTTTAATAGGGCTTTATCTAGGCTCCATCTGGGTGTCCTTACAGTTCCTTTCAATGATATAGCTACAGGGTTGTGATCTGCCCAGACATTTGCCTCTATTTCAGCTTCTATCAAGTCTGGTACTAAGTCTGGAGTTATCCAAACCATATCAATTCTAGACCATGACCTATGTCTGTTTGAATAAAAAGACTATTTAGTAGAGGTTGGATTTTTATGCCTCCAAGCATCTATCAATCTGAGTTCTTCAATCATGTTGGAGCAAGACTTTGGAAGTATCCTCAAGCCCTTTTTTCCATTAATCTCACTCTTATGATCCATTCCCTTATCCACAATTGCATTGAAATCCCCAATTACACACACAGTCTGGTAGTCCACTTTTAAAAGTAAAGTATGTAATTTTTGGTAAAAAGTTTCCTGATGATCATTTGGTGTGTATATTGCCACTAAGAGCACCTTTTTGAGCTTCATTGTAATTTCAACCATCCTACCATCCTCATCAGCAAGAATGTATTTAGGGTCCAGTTTTTCCTTAATATATAGTGCTAAATCTCTTTTCTTTTGAGAAGCAGAAGATACAAACAATTTTCCGAGTTTTGAGCATTCCAAAAATTTAACATGTTGTTTCTTGATATGTGTTTCTTGTAAACAAATTATATCTAACTTTCATTTTTGAAGTTGAGTGAAGATCCTTCTTCTTTTAGAAGGTCCATTTAGTCCATTAACATTTAAGGAGAGCAACTCAATTTTTCCTTCCCTTTTAAAAGCCATGTTTAAAAGAAAATATACTTATCTACTTATTCTTCGCCTTTATGATTCTACCTTATTTCTTCTCCTTTGGGTCCAAAGTCTGTAGTTCCTGTTGTGGGTTGACATTCACTATTTCTCCTTCCTCAAAGTGATACACTGTTACTTCCATTGATTCAGCACCTTTTTCTCCTTCTTTTGAGGCACTGAGTTCTTCCTCTTCAAGCATAACTCAATTTTTCATAGAACTCTTGTGCTTTAAAAATTGAATCCAATTTATATCTTGTAGAGTTCCAAGTGAAGAATATTCCTTCTGGCATTAGCCACTTGAAGGTAATCTCTTTCTTAATCAATTTTGTTGTAAGGAATAAGTATTTCTTTGGTCCTTCTCTGATCCTCCATGGTATTTGCTTCAAAACCGTCACCTCATGGTGATCATCTCTCTTTAAAGGCTTCTCATGTGCGGCCTTCAAAACATTGTCTCTTACAGACCTTAGAGCAAATTTGACATAAACTTCCCTCGGGAGTTTGTTTTTCCTGGCATAAGTCGAGTTAACTCTATAAATCAAATCTATTCCCATTGCTATTTCTTCATTTTCAATTTCTAAAAGCTCTGCCAAAATGCCAACCATTACTTCTCGCAGGTCTTCATTCTTTTCTTCAGGTATATTCTGAAACCTTAGGTAGTAAGATGCCTTTTCCATCTCTAATACAGCCATTGAATCCCACATAACTAATTAAGCAAACAAATAAGTCTATGTTTCTTTATCTACGATCTCCAACTTTTCATGTGTTTGCTGCATTTTTTGTGTGTTCTGTTCAGTTTTAAGATGAACTTCAGATAATTGGGTTGACACATCTTTAATGGAATTATCCAATTTATCAAGCTGTTCTTTTTGCTCATTTGAAAGACTTTCCAATCGCATTACCAACACCTCTTGAGATACTTGCAAAGCTGTTAGAGACATCTGTATTGCCGAAGTCATCTTTTGCAACTCTCCTAAACATTTTACAACATCTTCTGTTTTAGGCTGATGAGTTGGACTCTGGCCCGCTGAGGAGGGTGCTGAGGAAGAGGAAGGCTGAGTATTTCTCATGATGGAAGTTATTCACCAAAAAGATTTCAATGCAACAGCAAAGAGATAAAAAAAGAAAACAAGGGAGAAAAAAAATAAAAAGAAAATAAATAAATAAATAAATAAGAACTTGCACTAATTCCAATTGCCACAGGATGGCAGCAAAGGGCTATTTAAGTCCCCCCCCCCCAGTCACTGTTCAATATTAAAAAAAAAAAAACTTGGCAAATGTCCAATTGCTTTTGGCAAAAGTCCCAGAAACAGAGAAAGAGATGGCCAAAGATGGCAACTCCGCAGATAAATTATATCCTTCTATCACTTAATTCCACAATAGTTATTATTTTAATTCTTCGCCCTTGGGGAGATCAGAAAAACAAAGTCTTTTCTCTTCAGTTTCAACTTTCACATGCACCTCAATCCATCTCCCCCATATCATTCACTGTTTAAAACACCATGGGTGGGAGGAATTCCTCCCTCCATCAAAGGGGCTTTTATTTGTTCTTTATGCCAATTAACAACAGATGCAGCTTTTCCACAGGTAATATTGCAAAAAAGAAATAAAAATGCTCACCCAGATAAATCTGATGAATTCCTAGCTAATCCCCTAAACTATTTCCGGCTGCCGAGACTTGTAAGGAGCTATAAATCTCCTCTGTATTGTCCGGTTGAGAAATGTCCAAATTTCTCCCAGTAAATGAGGGGTTGCTGCCCCCCACCCACCAGAAGAAGGCACAGATAATCTTATCTTCACCCCAACAGGGCTTAGATGAGCCTCCTACGGCTCACTGCCGAACAAATACTGGTGTGATAATGGGAGCTCCATTCATTACAGCTGCCTCATCCCAACACCAAACCAGAAGTCGATCTTAGTTTTCTTAATGTTGAGTTTCAAGCCAACTTTTGCGCTCTCCTCCTTCACCCGCATCAACAGGCTCTTTAGTTCCTCTTCACTTTCTGCCATGAGAGTGGTATCATCTTCTATTTCTTTGCACTGTTCATTTAAGAAGGGATTCTTATCTCTTCTAGCTGTTCTCTGGAATTCTACATTCAATTGCGTGTATCTTTCTCTTTCTCCCTTGCCTTTCACTTCCCTTCTTTTCTCAGCTATTTGTAAAGCCTCCTCAGACAGCCATTTTGCTTTCTTGCATTTCTTTTTCTTTGGGATGATTGTACAATTATGTGAACCTCCATCCATATTTCTTCAGGCACTCTGTCTATCAGATCTAATTCCTTAAATCTATTTTAATTCCTTAAGTCTCCCCTCTCCTGGCTGGGGAGCCACCCCATGCTCACCACTCTGGCCTCCTGCTGCCTCTCCCCCTTCCAGAACTGGGTGAGCACATGCAAGGGGATCTTCCTCTGGCGCGGAAGTGAGGCGGTGGTGAGGAGCTGGGAAGGCCTCAACTGAGGTGAGCACATCCTCATGGCTCCCCCTTGTGTCATGCTCTCCCTTTCAGCAGGCAGCACAGCATCATACTGGGCTTCTGCTGCAGCCCGAGCAAGCGGAGCAAACATTTTTAATTTTTGTAAATTAATTTCTAAAATTTTAATTAATTTTAATTAATTTTTGATGTCTAGTGTGCATAGGAATTCGTTCATTTTTTTTTTCAAACTATAGTCTGGCTCCCCAACAGTCTGAAGGACAGTGAACTGGCCCCCTGTTTAAGAAGTTTGAGAACCCCTGGACTAAAGTGAACAAAATAAACAAAGTTGCCAAGGGAGTTACAAACAACACAGGCCATATACAGCAGCCCCCAGAACCCACTCTCTTCATATCTTCCCATGCTCTATGAGAGTTTGCAAAAAAGAAAAAAGAATTATTATTCTATATATCAACAGATTTTTTTAGCCAGTTCAAATTCTAATGCTTTCCTTTTCCCTTCCAAACTCTGCTGGACTTCCATTAATCATGCTAAGCAAGATAAACTTTCCATTTATAATTAAATTCCTCTAATAGTCTTCTATTTACATAATTAGCTTTGCCATCAGTGCATATTCTGCTAATCTATGTCTCCATTCTTCAATGGTTGGGGGGCTCTGAAGCTATTGTAATTTTTGCTGCTGTAATCATATACTTAAATAACTCTGACATATTCTTTACAAGGGTCTCTGGCATGATATTTAAAAGCATGTTCTTCCAACTCATAGGAAACATAATTTTAAAGATTTTCTGCATTTCTGCATGTACCAATTTCCAGAATTTTTGTATTATTTTGCAAGTCCACCACATATGATAGACAGTCCCATCTACCCTTTTATATTTCCAACATTTTGCATTATAATTCTAATCTATTTGTCCAATATCTTTTGGAGTAATATACCACCGATAAAACAGCTTATACCAATTTTCTCTTAATACTTGACTAGCAGTAAATTTAATATCTTTCTTCCAAAGAGCTTCCCACTGACCAGATGATATTTCTTCACCAAGATTCTGTTTCCTAATTGTCATGTGTTTCTTATCTTGATAGCTTTCAGTGTCATATTGTAATAACACTTTGTAAAGTCTTCCCAGTATGTGATCATTCTGCTGCATAATTAACATTTCAAAATCTGTCAGATCTCTTAAAATGCCTTTTACTGGTTGTGTTTCCCCCTTCAGTATTGAAATCCATTGATACTAAACAAGCCATTGTAAGTTTTTCCCTTCATCTTTCAGTTGTTGCCAAGATTAAATTTGTCCTGATCAGTCAATAACATCTCGATAAATTATAAGAACATTTTTTCTCCTTGAGTGTTTCCATATGCTTCAACTGGAGACATCAGGGAGAAGATTGGAGAACTAGTTTTTTTTTCCTCATGGAATGCCAATTTTTTTAAATTGAACTATCTTTTAGCACATGATTGGTATTTAAGATCAGAGCCTTCTTGACTGATTTGAAATTATATTATTATGCAGCAGGCCTGGTCTGTATTGCAGATTGGATTTTAAACACTAATGATAGGCAAGTGCAGCTGGAACTGGCTGATCTTGAAGACAGAACACATAATCTCTTATGGGCTAAAACAATATAATTTCAAATTAGGTACAGCAAGGCCTCCTCTCACCTTTGCATCCTTTAAAAATTTGAATCTGATACTTGCTTTCTTGCCATTCCAAATAGAACTATTCAATTGTCTCTGCCAATCTTGAAAAACTTTTCTGGATTCCAAGTGATACCATGTCCCCCTTCAGTCTTCTCTTCTCAAGGCTGAACATGTCCAGTTCTCTCAGTCTCTCCTCATAGGACAGTGTTTCCAAACTACCAGACACTCATCTTCAACCAAATGGGTGAGGTTTGTGGGTTATACAAAGGACCACTCCTTCGATACAGCTACAGTCTCCATACAAAATATACTGAAGTTTCTACACACCCTGCACCAAAAAGGACTTAAACCCACCTCTTTCAAGGTGTACCTGTCCACAATTTCCACCTTTTGAGGTCCTATTTAGGGCTACTCAGCTTTCTCTCACCCTCTTTCATGACACTTTATTAAAGGCCCCAAAAACCTGAATCCTCCTGTCTGATTGTTTATCCCCACCTCCTTTAAAGGTATGCTTGCTAGTAACTCATATGTGTGATGCACAGAGACCACAACAAAGAAGACAGATTGCTTACCTGTAACTGTCATTCTTTGAGTAGTCCTCTGTGCACTCACAGAACCCACACACTGGTCCTGCATCAGTGTCACTGGAAATTTATTTATTTATTTATTTAAAGATTTCTATGCCGCCCCTTCACAATAAAGCCTTGGGGCGGCTTACAACAGTAAAAATTAAAACATATAACTTCAGTTAAACCCCCCCCCCACCCCCCTGGTGCATCTCGGCAAAACCCCCTTAAAATACAATCTAAATTAACAAATATAAATATTAAACAAATTAACAATTAAAATATGATTTAAATAAAAAGGTCTTCGCCTGGCTCCGAAAACAAATAACGATGGCGCCAAGCGGACCTCTCTGGGGAGCGCATTCCATAGGCGGGGCGCCACCACAGAGAAAGCCCTCCTCCGGGTACTCACCCTCTTAATCTCATTCACTGAGGGTTCCCGGAGGAGGGCCTCTGTTGCTGATCTCAAGGGGCGGGAGGGCATATATGGGCATAGGCGCTCCATTAGGTATCCAGGTCTCTCTCTCGTACTTGCTATTGGCATAGTGATAGGACAGTAAGGGACCTACACATAGGGAAAATGTGGGTCTCCAGTTAGGATGAGAAAATGGCAGGAGTCCGCCTATTTATATAATGGGGAACAGGCACTAAATGATAATTTTGCCTGTGTGTTCTCCCCAAAGCAGGATGGAGAGATCTACATGGGAGAGGGGAGGCAGATGAGGGCAGGGATTTAGGAGCAGAAATTAGAGTCACCCCCTTAGAAGTTGAGGAGCTCCTCAAGGCGCTGGACATTACAAAGGTGCCAGGTGCTGACAGTTTGCACCTGAAGGTGCTGACAGTTTGCACCTGAAGGTACTCAGGGAGTTGGCAGGGTTATTCTTGTGCCTGTTGGCCTCCATTTTTGAGGCCTCATGGAGAACATGTTTGGTTCCAACCATCAGTGGCATCAGTGGTCCCAGTATTCAAAAAGAGGAGTAGAGGAGAAATGGGGAATTATAGGCCAGTTAGCTTTACATCCATTCTGGGAAAAATGATGGAAAGGCTCAAAATATGGAGAGATCTAGAAACCCTGGATAGGGAAGGGTGGTTGGCAGCTATACAACATGGCTTCCACAAAAACAGGTCGGTAATGAACAGGGTTCCCCAGGGCTCTGTCTTGGTACAGATTCTGTTCAATCTTTTCATCAATGATCTGGAAGAGGGTGTGACATGTCTGCTGGTCATACTCACAGATGATACTAAAATGGGGTGGTGGGTACAACTGAGCAACAGGTCCTCCGGATTCAGAGGGATCTGGACAGACTATGGAAATGGGCTGGGGACAACAGGATGGTGTGCAATTGAGATAAGTGCAAAGTCTTGCACTGGGGGCATAGGTATGGGTGTCATAAGTACAGGTAAGGGGACAAGTGACAGGAGAGCAGCACTTGTGAAAGGGATCTTTGGGTACTGGTCAGCTTCAGGCTAAACATGATTCAGCAGTATGACATGGCAGACAAGAGGACAAATGCCACCCTCAGATGCATAGCCAGAAGCATGGTTTCTAGATCTAGAGAGTATTACTGCCAGGCTGTATGACTCTGGTGCACCTGCAACTGGAGTATTGTGTGCAGCTCTGGGCGCCACATTACAGGACAAATATAGCCAGGTTAGTATCAGTGCATTGTAGGGCCACAAAGATGGTGGTTGGATTGTGGGGGAAGTTGTATGAGATGAGACTACGGAAACTGTGTCTTCTCAGCTTGGAGAAAAGGAGACTTTGATGGGATCTGTTGGCAATATATATGTACATGAGGGAATGCCACACAAGGTCAGTTGAGACCTGTTTTCCCCTTCAGAGGAGAGCAGGATGCATTCCAATGGAGCAAAACTCAGGGAATCAAGGTTCAATTTGGATGCCAAGAAGAACTTTCTGACAGGACACTTAGGGCTTCCATGGGAGGTGGTTAAAGCCCTATTGGTGAGGGAATTCAAGAATAGGTTGGACATGTGCATGGTAGGTATTTCATGAGCGGAGCTGACTCATGAAACTGGGAGACCCTTTCTGATTCACTCTGTTTCTATTTTTCTATTTTCTGTTCATTCTAACTCAGCTTAAAATAACAACAAAACATTTGCATCTAAATTAAAACTCTCTGGTTTGATATTTTAATGATTTACAATAATTCTTGTGTGGTGATGGTGCCATTCAAAACATCCTATGTTCAAATGAAAATTTTTGATATTTTTGATATTTGCTCCAAGGAAGATTCAAGATGTTCATGATAGGTTGTAGTTCTGGGCTGAGAATAACAGAATGAAATTCAATAGAGATTGAAAGAAGCGGGCATGTTTAGCCTTAGGAAGAGAAGGCTGAAGGGAGATATGATAACACTCATTAAGTAATTGAAAGGTTCTTACATAGAAGCGGGCCAGGATGACTTCTCAATCAGCTCAGAGTATAGGACATGAAATAATGGGTTCAAGTTACAGTAAGCCAGGTTTTGGCTAAACATAGGAAGAATTTACTGACTGTGAGGGCAGTATAACAAGGGACAGCCATCTGAGAAGGATGATTTAACATGGAGTCATAGAAAGATATAATCATAGTTCAGTAGAGTTGGCAGAGGTCAACGGACTATCAGGTCTAACCCCCTGCTCGGTGCGGTAGGAGGAACCAATGGCCTTCCTGGCCCCTTCCAGCTCCAGTATTCTATGATTCTATAATCAGCCTAAAGCCCAAATCACAGCTTAGCAGTAGAGGCTGATCAAGTGTGAAAAGCCTTTTCCTGCACTGGTTCTTAACTGGAACTGGTTAAGCCTCATCTTGAGTACTATGTCCAAGAATAGTATTGTAGTTTTGTTCAGCTGAATATCCCTCCGCTTGTTATTACGCATTTGGTTAGTATTTTTTCAATACAGAACTTTGCTTGTGATCTATAACAATTCCAAGAACCTTCTCACTTGCAAGTATCCCCCACCTTGTAACAATGCATTTGGTTTCTTTTTCCTAAGTGCAGAACATGGAATTTCCCCCATTCTGTTGTTTTCAGCCCAGCATTCCAGCCTACCGAGTTCACTGTAATCCTGTTTCTGTCTTCCACAGTATTAGCTATCCTTCCCCCACTCCCACCCCCATTTTGTGCCATCTGCAAATGCAATAATCATTCCCTGAACTTCCCCAGCCAAGTCATTAATAAAAATGTTGAAGAGCACTGGGCTCATCAGCCTACCTTTAGGTAGTTTGTTGCTGTTATCTTGTTATACAAGCATCCATATCTTCATATATATCTATATAAGATTGGAATGCTGAGTAATAGTAATAATAATTAATACGCTATTATGCAATGTTAACATAACAATTTCTGTGACTGAACTAATTTGACCTCTTGAAACAGATGTGGTAGACAAAAGGCTTGTCACACTTTGCTGTAATGTCTGTCCACATCCTTAGGGTCAGTGAGCTGAAAGAAAGTGAGCTGAAGACGGCCCGGATACTTCAATTGGTACAAAATAGAGCTGCCAGGGTGCTGACGGGGAATGGGTGTGGTTCTCATATTACCCCAGTTCTCCGTCAGCTTCACTGGCTCCCTGTTGAAGTCCGGGCCCAATTCAAGGTGTTGGTTCTTACCTATAAAGCCCTTAATGGCTTGGGTCCTGGTTACCTAAAGGAGCGCCTGCAACCATATATGCCCTCCCACCCCTTACGATCGGCAGCAGAGGCCCTTCTCCAGGAACCCTCCATGAAGGAGATAAGGAGGGTGAGTACCTGGAGGAGGGCCTTCTCTGCAGTGGCTCCCCACCTATGGAATGCGCTCTCCAGAGAGGCCCGCCTGGTGCCATCATTATTTGCTTTTCGGCGCCAGGTGAAGACCTTTTTATTTAAAAGTTATTTTAATTGTTAGGTTAAATTGTTTGTATTTATTGTATTTTAATCGGTATCTCAAGATGGGCCAGTTTTAAATAGTTTAACAGTTAATGGTTTTTATTTGTTTATGTTGTGAGCCACCCCGAGGCTAGGTTGCAATGGGGGCGGCATACAAATATGTTAAGAAAGAAAGAAAGAAAGAAAGAAAGAAAGAAAGAAAAAGAAAGAAAGAAAAAGAAAGGAAAGAAAGGAAAGAAGGAAAAGGAAAGAAAGAAAGAAAGAAAGAAAGAAAGAAAGAAAGAAAAGAAAAAAAAAAAAAAGAAAGAAAGAAAGAAAGAAAGAAAGAAAGAAAGAAAGAAAGAAAGAAAGAAAGAAAGAAAGAAAGAAAGAAAGAAAGAAAGAAAACTGATCAGATTAGGCTATTGCTGAAATTATGGCATCCAAGTTGGCAATCATGGAAAAGGTTTTACCTGAAATATGTTTCATAAAATGGTCACTGTGAAATATTAATGACTCTAATATTTTACCCTGTGGGCTAGATTATGAAAAACCTGATGCCACCTGGAAATGTTGAATCTCCAAACCCTAAGATTCTGCCTGTAACATTGAAACCATTGAAAGTCTCTTCATTAACATATTATCAACATTCAATATAAAATTTGAGAGAAGCCTATGAATGTCAAAGAAGCCATGAAATCCTGAATCACTTCAAATAGGAAGGACCTCAGTAGTAAATTCCACAGACACAGAGAGTGTTGGAGTCTTCAACAGCAGCTCCAAGCTCAGGTCTGGAATGAAGACTTCTGTGCAGTGGGATTCTAGTACAAAAAAAAAAAAAATCCTTTTCTTGTCAAGAAAGCCCAACATTAAATACAGACTTGTTATTCTCTCTCACCATAGCTCCCAACTTTCAATACAGGTTTGATACTAGTGGATTGCTTTGTAGAGTTCTTGCAAACTACTGTCTCAGGCCAACTTCCAACCTGGAACATGGATTAAAAGCACTAAACACCACTACAGAGTTACTGTAGGTTACCCGGTGAGTTTTCATAGACCAAAATAATGCCATAGTTTTGAGTGTCACTTGAAATTTTTCTCCTGATAGTTTGTTGGGGCAAAAAAGCAACCGAAGAGAGTTTAAGCTTTCTTTAAGCAATATAATAATGGATATGTAGTTAGGAAGAGGATCTGAGTGGACAATTTAACTAGATTTTTTCCCTGCAGACGTGTGTTTGGTGTGAGGAATTTATTGTTAGAAACTACAATCAAGCAATAAAAGGAAATATATTCCAGGTTTCTTGGTACCACCTGCAGGATTACTGCTTTCTGGGAAGTGGACACTACTCAGGGAAAGTCAGAATTGGCCAAAAGTCAGGAATGGTCAGGAAAATTATGATTAAGATACACTCATGTACTGGATTTTTGGAGATGCCGCAGCAAAAGCTATTTGAGACAGTTGGAATAGAGAAGTAGCAAAATATAAGAGTAATATAATGATGCAGATATATTCCATAATATAGTTATATGATTTGAAAATGTTTATTAGCTTATTTATTTATTTATTTATTTATTAACATATTTGTATGACACCCCCTTGCAAACAAGCCTCGGGGCTAATGCTAATGCTTGATAACAGTAAAATAACACCATGAACTTGCATATGACAGCATTGTTTTATTACACAGAAGCTGTTTGGCTTCTTGCAAGTGTATATTGGAACAAACTTTTAGTTTTAGTTTATTTGAAGACGTGAGTATTTTGGCAAGGGTCAGTGAATTGTGTCTGGCTGGACTTAGTAACCCACCATTACATCTTCTACCCAGGTCCACTTTTGCCATAATATCACTGCACTTTCAGCAATAAAATGAGATTGTTTTAGAAATGAGATTTTATATGCAGAACTATGTTAATAAAGGGAAAATTGTTTCCATTTTTGTTTGATTCTTGGATAAAATAGAAATTCAGAGAACAAGCACTTTCTACCATGCTCTGCAAAGCAAAGTCTGGAAATGGGATTTGTCTGCTTCTGCTAGATTGAAGAAATGGTCTGCAAACGTTTAATCTTCACTTCCTTCTTTGCTGCTGATCTGCTAATTACACATTTTGAAACCCTTTTTAAAATCACAGCAGCAGAAAGTTCCTTCTTGCCAAACAAAAAATTCTACCAGCTAAAAAACAAAGGCTTTCTGACACTGTAGAAAAATTAGGTGAAATTTAAAGAGGGAAAAAAATGTGAAGAAACTTATGATGAAGATAAATGGATTTTTAAGTGCAGTAGCAAAGATGAGGACTTGATGCCTAAAAGGTCTATTCCTTGTGACTGTTTATATTACCGTGTTTCCCCAAAAATAAGACACAGTCTTATTTTTCTTTTTGGCTCACAAAAACACATTAGGTCTTATTTTCAGGATAGGTCTTATATTTTCGTTTATTTTTTAATGTGTACAACAATCCACACTTATTCATGTACAACAGTCTACATGTATTCATGTACAACAATATACCATACATTTATTCAAATACAGTCATGCCATCGTCTTCTGGAACATCGTCACAACTCTCCAAATTCTGAATTCTGGCCTGATTTTCTTGTGACTCCATTTCCTGTAGAACCATTTACCCCAATCTTTCATGTCTAGCAATAGAGCTCTCCTTAAATGAACACTTCTTGTCCAAGTAGTCTGCTTGTAGTGCATTGGCAACATAGCTGTCAGTGATTTTATTCCATGAATTCTTTACCCAGTCATGACCTCTTGCAGACCAGGCTTCACAAAGTTTCCATACTGATTTCTCTCCATTCTATTTTCAATGTAGTCATTGATTTCCATGTGCAAATGGTCCTTGAATGGGTTGTTTATTTCAATATCAAAAGTCTGGAGATAGGCAGTCATTCCTGCAGGAATCATTATTTGATCTGTTATTCTCTCTGCAAGGAAGTTCTTCATGTCTTTAGCGCAGTGAGCACTGGCTGAATCCCAGACTAGCAAACCTCTTTGAGTACCTCACAAAATAAGTGGCAGCATTAAATCGACCCACTTCCTTATAACTGCTTGTGTGCACCAGGTTTTTTCAGTTTCAAGAACATAAATGCCTGAAACACATTCAATCCTGTCTTTCTTGCCCTTAGTGATGATCAGTGGTGTGACTTTCTTTCCATTCAGACAAATTGCCAAAATACAGGTAATGTGTGCACTTTCATAACCGGTGGAGGGAATGTAGATTGACAAGGCACCCCTCTGATTAATTGTCATTTGAGATCCTTGGCCCATAAACACTGCCATTTCATCCATAGCAATCATGTTGGGGAGTTCGTATTTAGAAAAGTTGATGCCATCAACAAAGGACTTGAATGCAAGTGCATGTTTAACAACTTCAGCATCTTCCAGCTTGAACAGTGTTGTTGATCTTCTTAGAGACAGTTCATATCACTGAAGGAAGTTATCCAGCCAGTGTTGCGATGCTTTGAATTCTTCTGGAGAGCTGCATAAGCCAATACTTCTATAGCGCCGACTCCTGTCACAGGTGGAGTGCATTTGGTATCACTCCGCCTGTGACAGGAGCCAGCACTATAGACGAAGCATTGGCTTATGAGGCTCTGCTCCCTCCACAGGAAGGGGAGGGAGCAGAGCTGCATAAGCATGTTTCCTCCAGACAGTGCATTAAGTTAAAGTTAAGTTAAAAATAAAGTTTTAAAAGGCTCTTTATGTTCCCCACTGGCCCTGGGAATAAACACAGCTAGGTCTTATTTTTGGGGTAGGTCTTATATTTTAACAAATACCAAAAGTAGTACTAGGTCTTATTTTCGAGATCGGTCTTATTTTCGGGGAAACACGGTACTTAGTCAAGCAAATCTGAGAACTCAGAGAAGTTCCAAAGAAAGTTTGCACAGCAGTTGACAGAAATGGGCAAGTATGAATAGGCAACTTTGAATAGGCTGATAAAGGTTGTTGTGTCTGAAAAATGAAAGTTGGTTGTTTATACAGGCCAAATGGCTGGCTCAAAGTTTGCTGCCTGGACAGCACTGGGGCTGGGACTTTCTGGATGTTGTGTGTACAGGGCTGGAAATTGTTCTTTCTGGTAGCATGCAAAAAAGCCTCAGTAGGGGATTCCAAGCCCTTTGAGGTGTGTTGCTCCTCAAGATTGTCTGGCATGGTGATCCTGTGGAGAGTGTGATGTAACAGATTCCAGCAGCAGGCTGGAATGCAAAGAAAAGGGGCAAACCCATGAAGCATGTGTTTGAAAATCTATATTGTTGGAGCACCTCTTGGTTGCTAGGCTGCTTGGCATGTTGGGAGCATTTGAGTTTCTTGGATAATGAACTTGAGGGTTAGCACTTGAGAGTTTTGATTTTGGTCAGTGAAAAAAACGTTTTGGTGGATAAGGGAAAAGGAGGGAAAAATGATAAAGGAATGCAGCAGATGTTGAAGAAATTACTGAATGTTTTGGGGAAAAATGAGTTTGAATGAAACCTAGGGAAAACTGTAGCTAGATTATACATTTCTTTTTCCTAGCTGGAAGACTTGACACTTGTCCTTATTGAATCTCCTTCTGCTGCTTTCAGCCCAGTGTTCAAGTTTATCAAGATTGCCCTGGATATTCATTCTGTCTTCTAGGGTGTTTGCTATTCCACCCAGTTTTGTATTGTCTGCTGATTTGATTACCTTTCCTTGTACTTCCTCATCCAAATCATTAATAAAGATGTTGAAGAGAGTGGGCCCAGTACAGAACCCTGTGGCACCCCACTAGTTACCTCCATCCTATTTGAGAAGGTGCCCTTGATGAGCACTTTTTGTGTCAGATTCAACAGCCAATTTTGGATCCACCTAATAGTTTTTCATCTAGTCCAATTTTTGCTAATTTGCTTATCAGAATGTCATGTGGCACTATGTCAAAAGCTTTGCTAAGTCTACGTAGATTATGTCCACATTGTTCCCTCTGTCCATTTGGGAGGTTACTCAGTCAAAAAATGAGATTAAATTGGTCTGACAGGATTTATTTCTGAAAGATCTATGTTGGCTTTTATTAATCACTGCATTTTCTTCAAGTTGCTTGCAGACAGATTTTTTTTTTTTTTAACAATTTGCTCCAGAATTTTTCCAGGGATTGATATCAGACTAACTGGTCGGTTGTTTCCAGGTTCATCTTTTTTCCCTTTTTGAAGAGGGCTGCTCCAGTCGTCTGTCACTGTTTCTACTGTTTCCTATTTTTGGAGATTTATCAAAGATAATACCAGTGGTTCTAAGAGTTCCTCTGCTAGCTCTTTTATGACTCTGGGATGCAGATCATCAGGCCCTGAGGATCTGAATGCGCTTATTCCATCTAGGTACTCCTTGACCATTTGTCCTTCAATTTTGGGCTGCCATCTCTCACTTTGTACTTTCTCTTGGCTGTAGATTTGCTTTTGGGAGAAGAATGAGGTGAAGTAGAAAGTGAGCACTTCTGCCTTTTCCTTGTTGTCTGTTATCACTCTGCCATCCATTTTAAGTAGCTGGACACCCTACTCTTTCACATGTCTTTTGTTCTGGATGTATCTGAGGGAAGGCTTCCCTATTGTTCTTATCATCTCTTGCTATTCTCAGTTCATGCTATTCTCAGTTCATTCCCTGCTTTAGCCTTACTGATGCTATCCCTGTGATTCCTTGCTGTTTGCTACTCTTCCTTTGTGGCCTGGCTCTGCTTCCACATGTTCTTTTTCTTTCAGGTTGCCATTTGATTTTTTGTGGAGCCACAGAGGGCTTCCTCTGTTGTCTTCTACGCTCTTTTCTTGTTGAAGTTCTTCATCATTGTGCTTGGAGTATCTTCTTTTTCAAGATTTCCCACCTCTTCTTGGACACCTTTTTCCCTTAAGAGTGAGTTGTCATGACACTTTGCTTATCATTCTTCTAAGTTCGTCAATGTTGGCGTTCTTGAGCTCCAGGATACATATTTGGCTGCAGCTAATCTTTGACTCCTTTACAATTAAGAATTTGAGTATTGAATGGCCACTTCCCCCCAGAGTTCCCATGACTGCTATTACTGACCACCCAGTCCTCTTTTTGACTGGGTGGTCAGTAACAGACACCAATAACTATGGTTTTCTTACTTTTTCTCCCTTTAAATTAAGCCAGAAATTTATTCAGGTTTAAGCTGCACACTCTTAGAAACCAGATGAATTGTGCATCCATCCAGATGAACTGTGCCATCCTTTTCAACAGAGACTGGGTATATGTAAAGACAGAAAGAGATGTCTTTCAGCCCTGGTGGAACCATCCACACCAAATTCTCAGGCTGCAATCAAATGCCAAGGACTGCAATGGTGGAAGAGCTAGAAGCAGCTGAGTTACATTGTAAGGAACCTCTGAACCCATAAAAAATAGGGTCAGAAAGCAAGATGATGTGCTAGTAACCTCTCCCTGCAGAAAAAGCTGATTTCTACTGGAATAGATTCCTGAGTCCAAGTTCAAATGTTGCTTTAACAAAAAAGGTCGTGCTGCTATTCCAATCCTAAGGTCTGCAAAAGAGGAAATTTGCTAGAGGCAGTGTGATATTGTTCCTTTGCCACCCTCACAGCCTCAAAATATAGTGAATTGTAGGCACATCTACTCAAAATATACTGGATTGTTGCATTCACTGAGAGTTTTCCTTCATCTGAACTTAAGCCATCGCCTACATTATATCATTGCTCTTAGCTCTGGGTGTACCAAGGAGCCATTCAAGCTTTGCAATAGTGACTGCTTAGGAGTCATCATGTCAACCCACCTGAACTGTTTCTGCATTCCACAGAGTGACCAGGGCTTTGACAGGAGCACCAGCCATGTCAGCTGGAATATTCGCCAAACTCCTCTGGAACCCACCTAGATCCATTCATTTCCTAGCCTGGACCTTCTTAATAGGTCCCCCACACTTGTAGAGGGAAAAAGCCACTGTCAGTCTAAATCTCAGTATGTCAGGTATGCCAGGTATTAGTCAGGTATGCTGATACACAATACCTGAAGTAGTTGGAGATTAATCAGCCAGGAGAGGAGAGGAGAGGAGAGGAGAGGAGAGGAGAGGAGAGGAGGAGGAGAGGAGAGGAGAGGAGAGGAGAGGAGCAACTCAAGAAATTCGACACCTTCAAAATGTTAAAAACAAAAGCAAAGCAAAACAAAACAAACAAAAATAAGAGCATGGTGTCCAAATAGATTGTGGTTGGAAGATGCATTCTGACAGGTATGGTGTATCTATGCTATATAGGGCTTCATAGATTAAAATAATTTGGACCAAAAGCATGAGGCAGCCAATGCAAGCTGGCCAGAACCCACCACCCCTTTAAGGCAGCATGGGACCACTCCCTCTTGCAAAGAGGCATTAATGACCTTCCTGGCTCAGTTGGTTATTCCTTCCTTGGGTTTTATGAGCCAGCAGGGGCAAAGATCCAGTACTGAGGTGGTTGTAGAAACCCATCCAATATGGTTAGTGTCCCAGTAAGATTTTGGCATATCATCTTAAGAAAATTGAACACTGAAATTTTATTTTACCTATCAAAGCTCAGAGCGATATGATACAATTCACAGTTTTAAAAATGTTATTTCAATTTCTACAATAAGGAAATGAAACCTCAGAGCAAGACATAGACTGGTTAGAATATATATATGAATATATATAAGTTTGGCTATTATTTGTTTTTTATCTCGTCTTTTCCCCAGCCTTTCTTATCTCTTTCTCCCTGCCACTGACTGACTGGGGGTAAATTGCAAGCAAGTGGCAGTGATGTACCACACCATCCTCAGATAATATAGTTTCAAAGGCAGACCCATGCAGAGCGTGTTATGGTAGTCCAAACAGAATGTTACTAAGGCATACATGACCATGGTCAGGAAAGGACAAAACTGCTGTGTACACTCCTAACCATGCTTTTTTTTCCAGCAAGGAATACAAGGCAGCTTATATAATCCTCCCACCCCTCTATTTTACCCTTGTAATAAGAAAAACTAAGAACTAGATCTATGGCTACTAGTCTTTTTTCAACAATCTTTTCACTTGGCAAAACCAGAGAGTGATCTCTACTTTTCCCTTTGGTACTTTTTTTTCCCCTTGACTTGCTACTTGGAGCCTCTGGTTTGGGCTATTTAACAGAATAGTGGAATTCATGACTTTTGTGCTTGCTACCTTAGAATTCAAAGTTATTCTTTATATCGATGGTATTATTTACTTTAGAACTTAGTTGTGTGTTCTGGTTTTGATACAGGTAATTAATAATTTTAATTACTTCTATTTAGTTAACTGGTCAAGAGTAGTTGGACATAGTGTATTTAATAAAGTATTAACTAATAGGAAATTTCAACAGAGCCCAGATGTTATTACTTATTTGGAATACTTATTCCTAGAGACTTATTTCAAAATATCAAGATTGATTTGAATGAGTTGAGTAATATTATCTCATGAAATTTAAATAGTCATATCTTTAAAGTAGAGTTTGTTCTGAAAAACTGTCAATGTTAATACTCAGTCATGGATTTTGTATGTTATACATGGCATTCCTTTATAGAAATATAGTCCTGGAAAGTATTTGCAATACCATTTTTCATACATTCTTTTGGGGTTCCTCCACATTGTGATCATACCTGAAAAGGATGCAACTTCTAATGAAAAGTAATGGTTTTAGCCTCCTAGATCTTGCTTTATATAATCAGGCCTATTTGTTGACCTTTGCTAAATTTTGGCCTTTTCCATATTGATAAGATTTTCCACCTTCTCCTAGGACATATCTATAAACAAGTGCTTAAATACTAAGCCTCAACAAGAGAAAATATGCATGAAGATCTTATACAAAAAATTGCTATAAGATGTATTTGCAATGATATATTACCCTAAAAGATATACAGAAAATGGACAACAATTATAATGGAAAATGTTGAAAATGCAGAGAGATAGATGGGACATTTTATTATATGTGATGGAGATCTGACAATTTTTTTAAAAAAATGGAAGCAGATATATGCAGAGTTGCAGAAAATACTCAAAACAGACTTTCCAATAAATGCCAAGAATATGTTACTGAGCATATGACTGACTTACACAAATATATGATAACAACAGCAAGAGTGATAATTCCTTCCAAGAGGAAAGCTGAAGACTGCTTAGCTCTTGAAGATTGAAAAACAAGCTAGCTGAATAAGCAACAATGGAAAAGATAACTAATTATGTCAACAAAAGAAAAGTTAAAGAATTTAATCAAAGATGGATGGCTTAGTATGAATAATTTAAATAATGGTTGAAGAAAATGTATTTGTTACAAATGTTTGTGATTATTATCCATTACCAAAGCAAGGTTATGATCTATAACTAACTGTATAGGCTGGATAAATATATGACTGAGAATTGAATGTGATGGATGGGAAAGTGGTTGATAGAGACTTTTGTTTATTATAAATGTGCTTAAATGAGGAGTTGCTGGCTAAATCCTTGGAACAATCCTTGGGTTCATTTTTTCCTATATACCCTTTTGCCTTTTTATTGTACTTTTTGAAAATAAATAAAAATATTATTAAAAAAAAGATTTCCAACCTTGGTCAGTTTTGGGATCTTCTAAATGATTTGCATTAGGTTCCTGCCACATTAAAATGAATTGGGTTCCTCCCAAAGGTATTTACTGTTAGATATATGTTGTTTAGAATGCCTTTTCAATTTTGATAACTTTTCTCATGCTGAAGTGACATGGGGTAGATCAGATTTTAACATTTTAAGATTTTTATTTTTTTTTTGTGATGCACTTGTATGGATGTGTTGATTTTTACCTTGGATCAACTAATAGATGTTGATGGGAAATTTTTGTCATTCTTGGTTTTGTATGAACATATAGCTTGGCTGCCACAGCTGAACTGTAATACTTGCAATTACAACTTTTGTTAGAACCTAGGTTTCACCTTGCTCCTTTTACAGTTGCTCTCCTAACTGAATTTCAACAAACCTTCCAACAATTGCACTCTAATTCAACTTTTGACAAGCTTGAGGAAGCAAGTAAGGAAAGGCAGGGGGGAACCTGATTGCTTGTCTTGTATTACTGGACTCCATTGCTATTTCCAGGAATTATGGATAAGGCAAGTGGAAGGGTTAGTGGGGACATCCTCTAGTGAGGAGAGTCTTTTTGGCTAAAGGTCAGGTTATAAATCTCAGAAATATACAGTGGTATCTTGGCTCATGAACTTAATCCATTCCAGGACTCTGCTCGTGACCCAAGTTGGTCATGAGCCAAGTCAAATTTCCTCATAAGGGGATAAAGGTATATAAGGTTAATGTGTTCTGCAACTATGTTTTTTACTCACAAAAATTTGAAGCAAAGTGAACAACAAAGTTCGTGGCCATCTCCCTCCCCCCACCAGCAATCGTGCGGGGGAGTGGGGGGGTGCAATTGTGGGTGCACTGGGGGGAGATGGGTGTGGGCATGCTCAGGCAGGGAACACGGGCACAATTACAGCCATCTCCCCCCCACACACACGCCCGTGATCATGCTCATGCAAGGAAGGCGGGCGCGCTCGCGATCGTCACCCGATGCAGAGTTCGCAACCTACGGCAAAATTTTTATGAAATTTCTGTTTGTGACCTGATTTGGTTGTGAACTGAGGTGATTGTGAGCTGAGGTACCACTATATAAATAAAGTAAGGGCATAGGAAATGGCAAATTTTCCTGAGCCCTTGGATTAACTATGAAAAAGTAGCTGAGATTTTTTCCCAACTGTATCATCTAATTTCCTGATTAGTCTGTTATCTTTCCATTACACTGGGTTTTCTAGATCTTCATAACAGTCCCTCCCTTCCCCAGCTTCCTCCTCTTTGCTGCTTTGTTTTTCTATGTGGATTTACATGCATGCCAAGTAAGTATATACACTTACATATCAAAGGCTTAAGGCAGCCACCTTTAACACTTTGCATTGTACTTGCTTTTCAGCTGAAAAACGTTTCAGTGATTTTCTTAACACATAGGAATTAGGGCTTGTAATTTTCCTAAAGCAGTTGTTTTCTTCAGTGGTGTGCAAATCAATAACAACTCTTATGAACTAGAAATAAAACACTTCATTCCATTTTCTTTATTTCACAAGAATTCAATTTTAAAAATGAACCACAACTAGTATATCTAATACATTGTATAGAAATGAATGTGATTTAAAAAGAAGAAAATAAGTCTGTACAAAACTTTTAAAAATTCAACAACAATGTGCATTGTTTCTAAATGCCAAAATTTCATGCAGAAAGTGAGCACTACTGCTCCAATGTGAAAATCCTCTGAAGAAGAAGGCAACAGGATCATTGTGTGGAAGCTAGAGTAGAACGTATCAAATAGATCAGAGATGCTTAGGCCTTCTTCTATTGAAGCTTTTACTTGAAAGGGCTTCTTAGTTGGGCCTATAATAAATTTAAAAATTACATTAAAAGCATGCCTGTTCTGTTCTACTTTACAGTTTTTAAAGTGTTTTCCATCTTTTGTAGAATTTCTTACCTTGGAATCATGTCTAGCTAATTGTTGAAAATGGGGACTTGCTTACAAACAGCAACTTGCAACAGTAACTTAGTAACATGCATTAACTACTCTAGCACAGTGAAGTGGAATGGGAGGTGCAAATTGCCAAGTAGTTACAAGACAAAGCTAAAAGCAAGCAGTAACTAATTTGTTAATGGAAGTAACATGCTTTAAGATGACAGAGGTATGAAAGCACAATTGTGAGGCAATTGGTCCCAGACAAACACACTACATCCAATAAGAATTTTCTATGCATATTTAAAAGGGACAAATAGTTTTTATTCATATCAGTACTAAATAAAACATTGGGTCATCAACACAGACACAGAACAGAAAGAAGATTGTTCCCATGACCCTTCATTGTTGGTTTTCCAATTTCTATTTGAGCTCATCCAAGGCTAGTAATATTGGAGCGGCCACCAGGGGGTGCAACAATGCGATGTCCAGTACGACGTGGGTTGTTATCATCTATCTGAGCACCTGTACAACAGCAATCCAGAATTGAAGTGATATTTATTAGCTTCTCAAGACTTTGGTTAATTCATCAATCAGTGGCACCAGTAATTACAAAAGCTAATTTTGTTGCTGTTTCCATAAATTTGTTTTATCTGTTTCAGTTTAAAATCAAATCTGATGTCCACAAATACTGATTTTGAAAACACCACCACCACCCTATTGCAAACTTTCAGGGGAGGAGCTGTGAAGCAATGGACCTATATCACTCACATGCCACTTGAAAACTAGGTCTTGAAGCTCTACTGTAGTGTTTCATAGAAGCTAATGGGTACTAGTGGAATCTTGAAATCATCCTCAGAAAAGTAGTGTGTGCAGCTATCTATTATAATATGTAAGCAAGAATGCTGGGAAATGACATGTAGCACTCTTTAAACATCTTGAGTCATGAATAACACATCATAGGACTGCACTCGAAAAGGGCCACCACCCAATCTGAAAACTTTCTTCCTGCCCAAAATTTTATTTATTTATTTATTTAACAAATGTGTATGCCGCCCCCTTGCAAACAAGCCTCGGGGCGGCTAACAACATATGAAAATACAATTTAAAAACAATACACAATTTAAAACTGGCCCATCTCAAAGTCTAAAAAATAAAAATATATAAATATAAACAATAAATAACAATATAAAATTAATAATTTAACAATTAAAATATTTCTTAAATAAAAAGGTCTTCGCATGGCGCCAAAAAGCAAATAATGACGGCGCCAGGCGAGCCTCTCTGGGGAGCACATTCCATAGGTGGGGCGCCACTGCAGAAAAAGCCCTCCTCCGGGGCTGTCTGTTACTGTACAACTGTCCCTTAGGAAATTGCTGCAGGATAACTTTCTATAAATCTATTATCTGTAACAGAGATTATCTGAGTTTGTCACACTGTTTCACCTGATAAGCTAAAATTGGACTGGTGGAGGTTCCTGATTGGTGGAGGCTGATTTTTGGCAGGAGAAGATTTTGTGGAAGGTACAGGAGTTGCGTATTTTGTCGTTGCTGGGACTTCATAGACAGGACCATCATACATTCCTCTGGAAACTCCCTGGAATTCAGTTACCTATATATTACAAAGAGAAATGCATTTATTTTTTCTTAATAGCCTGGCATTTTACTCACAGTTCTTGCACACCAAATCTATGCTATAGGTGACTTCATATGGTCAAAGTGGCATCAGAGTTCGTGTGAGTGATTCATGCTTCCTCCATTGTCATTTCTGCCCCTTTTGCAAAAGCAGAACATACATAATTACATTATTATACATTATTCTTTGTTTGTTCCCTATAAACAAAATGCTTTACAGTACATGACAAGGGTCTTCAACCTATTTGGGCCATATTTTGATTTTTTTGTGTGGCATGATCATAAAAAGGCTAATAGAATACTGTGTCTAGTTCTGGGCACCAAAATTTAAGTAAGATGCAGAAAAATAGGAAAGAATTCAGAAGAAACTAACAAAAATGATCCAGGGTTTGGATACATTGTCTTATGACCAGACACTGAAAGAACTGAATATGTCCAACTTTGAGTAGAAAATACTGGGGGTGGGCAAGACATCATTCTATAAGTACCCAAAAGGCTGTTACAAAGAGGAAGGTCAAGATCTCTTCTTGCTCATACCAGCGTGTAGGACACAAGCTGCAACAAACCAGATTCAGGTTAGATATCAGAAAAACTCTCCTATTTCCTAAAATTTCCTAACTCTCAGAGAAATATGACAGTGAAAACAGTTGCCTAGAGAGGTCACAGTCTCTCCTACTGTATTGACATTCAAGAAGAAACTGGACAAGCATCTGAGTGGGGTGGTGTAACTTAGTGTTCTGCAACAGGCCTGATGGCCTTCTTCACCCCTTTCAACTCTGCTATTTTATGATTCTGTGGGAATATGTCCATTCATATCTGCTCAAAGAGTCCTGTTGGACTACTGACTTGTGGGGAAAAATGTAATAAATAAATAATTCATAAAATACCTACTGTGGCGGGCATGGTAAGTCACAAAATCCCATTTCATGGAATGCAAATATGAAGGTTAGATTCAAATCAACTTGCAAGTACATGGTATAGGTGGGATATGAACCATCAAACATAAAAACATTCATTTTAACACACAGGTTTTTGCTCCAGGAAAACAGCCATTTCATAGCATTCTAGCTGTAACAGATGAGATAGATTAGAAATGTAACTGAAGGACTTCCAAGGCTCATAAAGCCCACTGATACATATCCTTCCTCCTTATCTTTGTGGAGTTTTGTGGAAATCATGACAGACTTTGATACTTTGGGGAGGACAGTCAAAAACACTGGGTTTCAGATAGTTTTCTCTTCCATCTTTCGAGTTCTTGGAAGAGTAAAGGTAGGTTGCTCACCTGTAACCGATGTTCTTCGAGTGGCCATCTGTGCAGTCACACACATGGGTGCTGCGCCTGCGCAGTGCCTTTGGCTGGAGATTGCAAGCTAATGGTTTTTTTAGGCGGGAAAGCTCCGCTCCCCTCCCCTCTAGACCTATAAAAGAGCGGAGCGTCCGCCATTTTGTTCAGTCTATTGCGACCGAACGTAAGCTCCCTGGCAAGAAGTTAACCTAGTAAACAGATGAAAGGTCGGTATCGACAGCAAAGATATACATCGGTACTGACAAGCTCCACCTACCGACACGAGAGTGGGGCCGGCGGGCGGTTTGTGTGACTGCACAGATGGCCACTCGAAGAACATCGGTTACAGGTGAGCAACCTACCTTCTTCGTCATGGCCTCTGTGCATACACACACATAGGTAGAATGCCAAGCTTACCAGAAAGGAGGTGGGAAAGGTGTCCTTACTGCAAGAACCGATGAAAGAACAGCTCTTCAAAGGAGCAGTCTCGTCTGGCTCGACTCAAGGCGGTAATGTCTTGCAAAGGTGCAAGGAGTCGCCCACGTAGCAGCCTTACAGACGTCCTCGAGGGACACCCCTGATGCGAATGCAGAAGAAGCAGCAACTGCCCGGGTCGAGTGGCTTCGAGGAGCCGCAGGCAAATCGAGTTTGGCGAGCTGATATGACAAAGTGATAGTATATGACTATCATTTCGCTAATCGCTGTGAAGAAACAGGGGTTCCCTGATCTACTGTGGAATATTTAACAAAAAGTCTATTCGTATGCCGAAGAGATTCTGTTCTGGATCGATAGAAGGCCAAGCAACGCCGAACATCAAGAGAATGTAGTGATCGCTCAAGAGGAGTTGTAGGCGACGGAAAAAAAGCTGGCAGAACGATGTCTTGTCCCAAATGGAAAGAGGTTGAAACTTTCGGTAGAAAGGAAGGGTCAAGTCTCAAGACAACTTTCTCCTTGTGAAAGTTCAAATATGGTGGGTCGATACGAAGCGCACAGAGCTCACTAGCTCTCCTCGCTGAAGTGACTGCCACCAGAAATGCAGTCTTCCAAGACACCAGTCTGAGGTCAACTGTAGCCAAAGGCTCAAACGGGCTCTAGTCAAAGCCTGAAGAACTACTGAGAGGCTCAAGTCAGCATCATCAGGGTCTTATAGACAGGAGTGATGTGTGAAGTCCTTTAAGAAATCTTTTAATGAGCGATTGAGAGAATACCGGAAAACCTCAATCATTCCTCGATGATGGGAAATCGCAGCGGTGTAAAATTAATCGAGGATGGCTTAAGCCCAGAGCGATGAAGTTCTAGCAGAAATTGCAGAATCTGAGGTACAGTCAATTCCAGTGGAGAGAAAGAGTGGGAATCGGCAAAGGTGGAAAAACGATTCCATTTGGCTGAATAAGACCTTCTTGTGGAAGGCTTCAATGATGAATCCAGGATAAACTGGATGGACAGATCCAGGTCTGTCGGATTCGACAAATTACGGACCAACGCCGAAGAGGTAGTCGAGGCTGTCAAAGACAAAGGTGCTGACGGTACCGATGAGGACGCAGGAGCTATTGAATCCGCCAGGCCGTCAGGTTCAATGTGAGCAGGTCTGGATGACGTATTGTTCCCTCCTGCTGGGTTATGAGATCTGGAAGCAACGGAAGGCGACGGAATTCTCCGTGGGAAATAGATAGAAGTGTGGCAAACCAGGGTTGGCGTGGCCACCAAGAGGTGATTAGAATTCCCAATGGTGTGTCGCAGGATATCTTCGCCACAACTTTCGTTATCAGTGGAATCGGTGGGAAGGCATAGACGTGGAGATGGTTCCAAGAAATCATGAAGGCGTCCCCTAGGGATCCGATGCCGATCCCTGCCCTCAAGCAAAAAAGGTCACATACCCTGTTGTGCTGGGTAGCGAACAAGTCCACGTCCGGGGCTCCCCAGAGACGAAAAAGTTGGCTGTATATCTGAGGGTGTAATTCCCATTCGTGGGAGAGAAGCATGTGGCAGCTGAGAAAATCCGCATGGGTATTGTCCACGCCAGCGAGATGTACCGCTATCAGGGTGATTCCCCTCGGGATACACCAATCCCAAATCTGAAGTGAAAGCCTGACCAAGGCTGGAGACTTGGTTCCTCCTTGCTTGTTCAGATAAAACACTGTTGTCATATTGTCCGACGTTATCTGAACAACCCGATGGCGAAGAATATCCTCGAAGGAACGGATTGCTTTGAACACTGCTAACAGCTCCAGGAAATTGATGTGCTCCTTGGATTCGGAATGGTTCCAAATGCCCTGTGTTCGGAGACCGTCGCATATCACTCCCCAACCCAAGCGGGAAGCGTCGGTCGTAACCGTCACCGATGGAGGTGGTTGCCGAAAGGGCATTCCCACAGACAGGTTTGCCGTGAACGTCCACCAAAGGAGGGACTGGAGAACCGAGGATGGGATTCGAATCGGTTTCGACTGTGGATCGTACTGCGGTCTGAAGGACTTGATGAACAGTAGTTGTAGCGGCCGTAGGCGAAGCCTGGCATGAGGCACCACAGCTACCGACGCTGCCATGTGACCAAGCAGGGTTTGGAGTGCACGTGACGGTACCGTACCGTCGCAACGAATCCGAAGAATATGTCGAATCATCGTTTCTTGTCTGTCGCGGGGGAGGAAGGCTCTTTCCAGCGTCGAATCCAGATGAGCTCCGATGAAGGTAAGTATATGTGTTGGAACGAGAGATGATTTTTCCTTATTAATACGAAGGCCCAAGTTGTCCAACAGGGAGCACGTCAAATTGATAGAACGAAGAAGATCGTCTCTAGACTAGGAAACCAGGAGCCAGTCATCCAGATATGGGTAGATCTGGACGCCCTGGAGGCGGAGGTAGGCACATACCGGGGCCATGCACTTAGTAAACACTCGTGGTGCCGTAGCCAGTCCAAAAGGCAAAACCATGAATTCATATAGGTCGGATTCGACAGCGAAGCGAAGGAAGCGCCTATAGCCAGGATGGATTGAGACGTGAAAGTACGCATCCTTCAGATCTATGGAGGCGAACCAGTTCTCTTTCTGCAGCAATGGCAAGATATTTTGAAGAGTGGTCATCTGGAACTTCTTGGTTGGAATAAAATGGTTTAGAGAACGCAAGTCCAAAATTGGCCGGAGATCACCGTCCCGTTTCAGGACTGTAAAATACCTGGAATAGAATCCATGAAGTCCGTCCAAAGGGGATAATTGGCGAATAGCCCCTTTACTTAAAAGTTGTTGTATCTCGTCAAGTAAAACCGGCGAGCATGATGTAAACTTTATCGGGCTCGATGGAGGGACGGTATCAAATTCAATCCTATAGCCATGCTGGATGATGGACAACACCCACTTATCAGATGTAATGGACTCCCAAATGGGGAGCCAGCTTCGCAGCCGACCCTCATCTGAGAGGGGGGTGGGAGTTGGAGAGGAAAGCGGAGAGGTTCGCCCGTCCCGTCAGCGTTGGCACCTATCTATATCGAATCGGCGCCGGGCCTGCTGGTACCGCTGTTGTCTCTGCTGGGGCTGCTGCCTAGCCTGGAAAGACTGTCTGTAAGTAGGGCAGTTCCACTGCCACTTACGCCGGGTCTGGGGTGGTAGCTCCATCCGGCGCGCCGTCATACGGGACTCATGCAGCTTCTTCAATTTATGATCAGTCCTGGAGTGGAACAGCCCGGACCCATCGAAGGGCATGTCCTCGATGCGACGCTTGGTTTCATCGGGGAAGTGGCAGTTCCGAAGCCAAGCGTGCCTCCGAAGGGACACGGCACCGACGAGGGCCCTCGAATTCGTGTCCATGTGATGGCGTGCCGTGGACAACTGTTGAATGGCCACTTGCATGGCCTCTTTTAATAGGACCTTGGCCACATCTCCCTGGTGGTCCGGTAGGGTCGAGGCGACGTTGTGGAGGCGCTGCATTAAGAAGTATTGGTAACGCACCAACATCGCCTCGTAATTGGAGATGCGGAGCCCCAGTCCTGCCGCCGCGTAGACTCTGCGGGCGAGTGAATCAATCTTCCTCCCATCTTTGTCACGTGGTGCGGTATGGCCTCTGGCCTCCCTACCCTCGGAGGATTCGACAACGATCGAGTTCGGCTTTGGATGCTTGAGGAGGAAGGGGATGTCCTCCTCTCGAACCCGATACATCGTCTCGTACCTCCTCGATGTAGGTTGAGGGTGGGAGGCCAGGTCCCAAGGTTGGGTCATAGCCTGTTTGAGTGTTGTTATGAGGGGGAGAACGATAGATGTAGACTGTTCTCCCCGAACGACGTCGTAAATCCTGTCCGATGATGGGCCCGGACGTTGGACAGCGTCGATCTCCAGGGCCTGAACCAGCCTACCCATCAAGTCCGCGAATGAGCCATGAGACTCATCCGGTGAGGCTGGGTCCTGGGTGGTAATGATGGCCTCGGGAGAGGTTGAGTCAATTTCAGAATCATCGGAATCGGCCATGTAGTATGGTTGGGCCGATGATGAAGACTCCGGTGGTGACTGGGAGCGACTGCTATCATGTCTGGAAGGCACCGGTGAATCCTGTCTTGGGTCCCTTGGACGAGGACGGTCCCGAGGGGATGAAGATCGACCCCGAGGAGCCGGGTAGTACCCAACAGAATAGGGTTCAAGCCATTGCTGATAAGGCTGTCGATACCAGCTGTCTATCGGTCTGTCAATAGACCGGCTCCGACGGCCTCGGGGTGGAGACAATACAACATCCACTGCAGCAGGAGGCATCGGTGTAGGGGATCTCGCCTGCGGAGGGGAGTCCCGTATTTCTCCATCCGATATAGAATCCCTTGGAAGGGTAGGAAGTGGATCGGGAGGACGGTCAATTACGCGTCTTGGGGACCCTTGCGGGGTAACCCTCATGGCCTCTTGGAGTACAGCGTCGGGTGGTGTCGGTACCGAAGTCGGACCCGGTACCGATGGCGCTGATGAGCCCAAATCTCGGTGCCGTGGATGCTCAGATTCCTTCGGGCACTTAGAAGGCTTTGGAGGCTTATCTTTTTTAGCCTTCTTGTGGCCGCTCGACTTAGAGGAGTCAGAATGTTTTCGTTTCTCCGACTTTTTCTTAGGAGAAGCGGGAGGAGCCATTACCGATGAGGTGCCTTCGTCTGAAGGACGCCGTTGCTGGGCCACGGAAGAAGAGGCCGATTTAGCGGCAGTCACCATGGGGTCGGACTGCATGAGAGCCCGATCCCATAACAGCCTGCGAAGGCGGTTTTCTTGGTTTTTCCTGGCTTGTTTGGAAAACGCCAGACAATGTGCGCACTTATCCGTTCTATGCCCCTCACCGAGACAGAGAAGGCATAGTTCGTGTGGGTCGGTAGGTGACATCTTCGACCCACACTCCGCGCACTTGCAGAAGGCCGCCCGCTGCGCCATCGTTAGAAAGGAAGAGAAATGAGATAGTGCAGAGGGTAAGTATATTTTTTGTTTTTTTTGTTTTTTTCAGAAAAAGGAAGAAAAGAACAAGACAGAACCAACAACAAGAAGAAGAACTATACGAACAATAATGAGGAACGAGGGAGCAAAAAACTGGGACAATCTCGAAGAGCTAACCAACAGATAGTCAGAGCGAGAGCGAAGCGGCACAAGGCACAGCGAACAGCGGTAGCAAAGACTGAACAAAATGGCGGACGCTCCGCTCTTTTATAGGTCTAGGGGGGAGGGGAGCGGAGCTTTCCCGCCTAAAAAAACCATTAGCTTGCAATCTCCGGCCAAAGGCACTGCGCAGGCGCAGCACCCATGTGTGTGATGCACAGAGGCCACGACAAAGAATAAGAAGGAAAACAAAAATACTCCAGCTGTATGTCTGGCTATGAAGGTGGTGGCAATGTGAGGGATTTGATTCTGGGATCATGGTCTAAACTTCTTGGAAGATGGAGTGCTGGCACAGGATAAGTTGTACCTTACAAAGACTGACAAGAATGTATTGAGCAACAGCATGAAGACATTTATCAGGAGGGTTTTAAACCAAATCCTCCAGGGGAGAGGAAAGTACACATAGGTGTAACAACAGGCAAGGCTTATGTACCACAATGGAGAGAAGAGATCTAATAGTGTCCAGTAATAGTCTTCCAAAAGATGTAGGCAGGAAGTTAGAGTATAAGGCCCATGATCTTCAATGTCTATATACTAATGCCCAGAGTATGGGAAACAAACAGCATGAACTTGAATTCTCAATATTGGAGGGTGAATATGGCCTGATAAGTGTAACTGAAACTTGGTGGGATGACTCCCTTGACTGGAAATCAACAACTGAAGTATATAACTCATTCTAGAAGAACAGAAGGAACAGAAAGGGAGTCACACTGTATGTTAAAGATACACATCTCTGCACAGAAACACAGGATGATGAGCTTAGTAGCCCCATCAAAAGCAACTGGATTAATATAAATGGAGCAACGAATAAAAGGAGCACAGTGGTTGAAGTCTATCACCAACCACCTAGTCAAGGAGAAGATGAGGATGAAACTTCTGAAAAGCAAATTGCCAATGTCTCAAGTAAGCATGATATTGTTGTTATGGGGGATATCCATTTCCATGATATCTGTTGGGAGACAAATTCAGCCAAACATGGTACCTCCAAGGAATTCCTAACATGTGTTGCTGATAACTTCTTCCAACAGAAAGTGGAAGAAAGAACTAGAGGAAGGACTATCTTTGACTTTGGTCAAGGTCAAGTTCTATGTCAAGTGACTCTAATGAGAAAAGAAGTCGAAGATGAGTGGGAATTTTTTAAAAAGGAAATTCTGCAGGAATAATTGCAAATAATTTCAACAAGCAAAAGGGATAGAAGACAACAAAAGAAGCCAATGAGGGTTCAGATTATCTGAAAACAAAAAAGGACACATGCAGAAAGTAGAAGGAAGGCGAGACTACAAAGGAACAGTATGGGCAGGAAGCTGAGAATTGCAGGGATGGTTTCAGGAAAGCTAAGAATGAGCTGAGCTTAGCAAGGGAGAAAGCAACATAAAAATTCTGTTTTCTTAAATATCAGTTAAATTGCTCAAAATAAGCTTTCCATTTTTCATTAAATTCTTTGGCAGGTCTTCTATTTCTATAACTAGTTAATTTTGCCTTTATTGCATACTCAGCAACCTTATTTTTCCAGATTTTAGTAGTTGGACAATCTTCTGCTTTCTGCTTTGATATCATTGTAATTCTTCCCACTGTTAACATATATTTAGAGCTTTTCTATTTTTGTGAGCTGCCCAGAGAGCCCTCAGGCGATTGGGTGGCATACAAGTGTCATGAGAAGAAGGCCAGGATATCTTCTTGATCATCCCCAAGTGCAAGACATGGAATGATGGGCTCAAATTGCAGAAAACTAAATTCCAGCTAGATTTCAGGAAGAACTCCTAACTTTTAAAGCAGTATGACAATGGAACCAATTACCTAGAGATGTTGTGGGCTCTCTTACACTGGATAGCCATCTGAGGGGGATGGTTTAACTTGGAGTCCTGCACTGAGCAGAGGTTTGGACCCGATGGCCCTCTGGACCCTTCCAAATCTACTGCTTTATGATTCTATGACCCACAAAATGTGTTTTATCTTCCTCTAACCCTGTAAAGCCAGAGCTAGTCATCACATGCTGCAATAACTTTTAACTTTCATTCCTTCAAGTAGGCAATGATATAGCCAAAGTGGATTGCCATACACATCACTTTCTCTCACCTTTTTATTAAAGCATTTTCTGTACTACGATACACTATACAAATGATTAACAAAGGTGGAGTAAAAGTATTTGATTCTTGAAATGTACACAAACCTACCTTAGTCCTACGTTTGATTCTCTGATAAAGGTATTCAGGGAATGGATTCCGTGGAATGAAATGTCCCATTCCTTTATTTACATAGAGATTTCCATCTTCAAACACAATCTTCCCCTGGCTAATGACTATATGGGGAGCACCATGGCATTCCATGCCTTCAAAAATATTATATTCAACAGCCTGGACCAAAACAAAAGCATTAACATTTGAAAATTTAAATATAAATTTAGTACTAAGAACATGCTATCAACCCCACTCTAAATACTTAGGGCAGTCTTGAAATAGAGAATGAAGCCATGGAGGCCTTCAAATGAGGAAGTATTATAATACTGAGTGACTTCAATTATCCCTGCATTGTCAGGATAAATGCATGTTCCAATCACAGACAAAGATGTTAAATTTCTTTATGCCCTCAACTACTGCTCATTAGAACAATTGACTATGGAACCAAATAGAACGTGTTGAGAAATGTGTTGTCGAACTTATCAGAAACTGAAATTATTCTAAATTAGAAACAGTGACCACTGTGCTATCATATTTAAATTATATATAAATGGAAAATTAGGGTTACTAAACAATTCCAGTACCATCAGTTTTGACTTCAAAGAGAAAATTTCTCTAAAATGAGATTGGTTACCTGAGAGGGAAACTCACAAGGGTAATATCTCTCCAGAATTCTTTCAGGTTACTAAAAGCCATAATAACAGAAGCTCAATTGGAATGTATACTGAGGATAGAAGAGATGCTAAGAGGACAGGAATTTAGGAGGTTATCAGCACATTTGATCAACAGTGTCAAGGAAATAATGCCAAAATGAGGAAAACAAAAAATTCATGGAAGAGCATTAGAGGAGGGGAAAATTGAGATGAGACCAGCTTCTCTTTGAAGAGATCATGTTGTGAACTGCCCAGAGAGCCCCTCTGGTGGTATAAAGATAAAGGTAACGGTTTCCCCTTGACGTTATGTCCAGTCATGCCTAACTCTAGGGGGTGGTGCTCATCTCCGTTTCCTAGCCGAGGGAGCCAGCGTTTGTCCGCAGACAGTCTCCGTGGTCATGTGGCCGGCATGACTAAACACCGAGGTGCACAGAATGCTGTTACCTGCCCACCAAAGTGGTACCTTTTTATCTACTTGCATTTTGCATGCTTTCGAACTGCAAGGTTGGCAGGAGCTGGGACTGAGCATGGGAGCTCACACCATGTGCAGCCTTTCGATCAACCAGCCCAGCAGCACAGCGGTTTAAACCACTGTGCCACCTGCAGTCCCCTCTGGTGGTATATAAATCTCTAAATAAATAAATGAGCAGGAAACCAGCTAGTAAGATAGTCAATTCACTGGCTAATGCCCCACTACTCCAGCTTCCTCATCCCACACTCCTACTGATACCAGGAGAGAGGTCTGTTCACTTTCGACAGCTGTCATACCCATTCCACTCAGTGCTCCTATGGTTTTCCTTGGAATACCAATGGGAACACTTGGGGAATGGGGGAAGACAGTGCCTGAGACTTGAAGTATTATCTCAGCCCTGGGATGACACTGAGTCTTTAAGTATCATTGTCACTTTGGGCTTAAAGAATCATCCTATCCCATCCCCTGTTCATTTTAAGAAAATAAGGAGAGCCATGCCAGATCAGACCAAGGGTCTGTTCCAGCATTCTGATTACACAGTGGCTAACCAGCTACCCATTGGAAACCAACAAGAGAGACATGAGTATGGCCCACCCTCCAGCCAATTTGCCCAGCTTACTTCTTTGACACATATTTATTTATTTATTTATTTATTAAATAAATAATATTTATTTATTTAATAAATAAAACACTTATATGCCGCCCCATCGCAAAAAAGCCTCGGGGCGGCTTACAACATTTAAACATATTGATGTAACTGCTGCTGCTGACAATGACTTTCATTTCTGTATAACCCATAACAAAAGGTCTCAGGCCTGGTTTACCACAAACTCCCACCAAGGAATCACCTCCCTGGCCCAGCTGCTTGTTCCTTCCTTCCTGGCTTGTATAAGTCATGAGAGACAAGGATGCTGTACAGAGGTGGTTGCATTAACATGTCCAAGCAACTATGTTGTCAACACACCTAAGTTGTACCAATTGAAGCACACCAAACAAAACTAGACAAGGCTATGCTCTGGGCATCCCACCAGATTCAACTATTACTACTCTGGAATTTAAGCCCTAGCAGATATATTCTCCTGGCAGTGCCTAGCAAATATATTACAGCAAGCATCAGATGGGTCTGACATGTTCTTGAGGCAAGCACGGAATAGTTTCCAGGTGACCTGCTGGACAGTAAATAGATTTTCCCTCTGTTTTACTGCTCATCCATGAGATTTCACAAATTTCCCCTCCTTTAATGGCCTGCCATGAATTGTGCATAGTTTTTACAAACCTGCTCACTGCCTTGTAACCCTTGTGTATATCTGTTAACTGGCAATGGAGCTTACAGTTACAGAAACATAAGTGCTTTGGGGATGACTGTGCTGACTTCAGTGTAACATGAGTCAGTCCTGAAAATGGTGTTTGCTAGTAAGGGAAGTGCCTAAGTAACAAAGGATATTGACAGGAGGACTATATTGGTTATACCTGACTAAATAGAAAACAGGTACTCATGCACAAGAGTGAAAAAACCCCAAACAAAAAACAAAGACAAAGCTGTGATGCATCCTGTGTTCATAAGAGCTCAAGAAATTCTTTCCTTTTTGCAATCTGATGTAGGGGGCAGTGGGAATTTTGTTGGGGAACTGCCTGAGTGGTGGGTGAAATTGGCAAGGACATTTGAAAGAGGGCTATTTGGCTGTGTTGAGTTCAACAGTAAGCAGACACTCTGTGGTTTTGTGCACTTATATAGGATGGGGTGTATGGAGTGTTCAGGAAGGGGGTAGTACCTCTGGTGTAGGGGCATGTCGTGTCCTCTCAGGGTGGCTCATCCATCTTTGGTCCCCATTTGTCACCCAGCTCTCACCTGTGGCTCCTAGAAGCTGTAGCATGCGCAGCAGCCACACCCCAGGCAACAGCTTCAACAGGCTGGCCAAACCAGGTTGAGGGTAGCCATTGGGTCATTGACCTTCAGTGAGATAGGGACTTGTCTATCCTGAGCATGTGAAGACAGACTCCAGCAGATTGAGTGGATGAGACCTACCAGAATAGGAACAATGATCATGAAGGCGGTTTCTGCAAGTGTTGTGGTACGCTAAGAGCACGGCAAGACATGAAGATGCCCTGGTCAGCCACTGCCTAGCCCATCTCCAACCGTCTTGACTTTTGTCCTGCCACCGGAGCAAGATGGAATCTGGGAAGAGAGAGTGAGGCTGACTATGTGCACCTCTCCCTCACTTTAATCCAATTCACGTGCAAGTCTTGACATCCCCAACTTCCATAAATCTCAAAGTCCTGTGGCGATGGGCGAGTGACGAAGCAGCAGGTGTGAATACACTGGGAGCTGTAGCCGCAGACCTGCACACAGGCAGCTCAGGTCTAATGGTCATCTTCTTGTTGACCAAAGCAACAGCTGGATTCAGAGTCTACCTGAGTGACTGAGCAGCCCTCTTTAGGACTGCACTGCTCACCTCCAGAGTAAGAGGAAGGGGCTAGAAAAGGTGCCCTAAACATTGCTTGCTTCATAGAACCCTGGCCAGCTTACTGTGGCTGGAGGGGATTCCATCTCATGCAGTCGAACAACAAAACTTCAAATAAAACACAAGGTAACACTACTCACTATTGGCACATGAAACATACGCACGCTTCAAGATAACCCCTCAGCAGATCGACCAGAAAGAAGAACAGCCTTGGTCTCCAGAGAGCTCGCAAGATTTAACCATCAATATTGCAGCCCTGTGTGAAACTTGCCTAGCCAACGAAGGTCAGCTTACAGAAATAGGAGTTACACATTCTTCTGGTGTGGACGCAGCAGTGACAAACGTCACAAATCTGGAGTTGGCTTTGCGGTTAAGAATCATCTTGTCTGCACACTTGCCAGTCTTCTCAAGGGCGTGAACGACCGACTCATGACACTGCATCTCCCATTACCGAGAGCAAAGCAAGCCTCACTAATCAGCGCTTACGCACCCACAATGACAAACCCGGATGAAGTAAAGGACAAGTTTTATGAAGATCTTGATGCCCTACTCTCATCAGTGAAGCACGCCGACAGGCTGATTCTACTTAGCGATTTCAATGCAAGAGTAGGATCTGATCACTCTGCCTGGGATGGCGTCATTGGAAGAAATGGAATTAGCAAATGTAATAGCAATGGTCTACTACTATTGAAGACATGTGCGGCTCATGATTTGATCATCACCAACACCATCTTCTGCCTGTCCACTTGCAAAAAGACGTCCTGGATGCACCCATGCTCCAAGCACTGGCATCTCATTGATTATGTCATCATGCGGAGGAAAGACAGACAGGATGTAAGGGTGACCAAGGCTATGCCGAGTGCTGACTGTTGGACTGATCATAGACTCATCATCTCCAAATTAAGCCTTCGCATCAAGACAAAGAGACGTCCACAGGGAAACAAATCTGTGATGGAAAGGATCAACGTCAGTAAACTGAGGAACCCCAACATAGCAGCTTCACTAGCAGAAGATCTTGACAACCAACTTTCAGAGCTGCAATTAGAGGAAAATGCTGAGAAGGACTGGGAATGCTTCTGGGATATTGTGTACTCTTCTGCACTGAAGGTTCTTGGATCCTTACACAGGAAACAGCAGGACTGGTTTGATGAAAATGATGAAGAGATTAAGGCCCTACTTGCTGAAAAGCGCTGCCTTTGCCATGCTCATCAGAACGACCCATCGTCAACAGCTAAGGAAAATGTTGTTAAATCTTCAACAACATTTGCAGGACTGTACAAAGCAAGCTTCACAAGATGCAGGACTCCTGGCGGAGTGCCAAAGCAGATGAAATCCAGAAGTTTGCTGATAGAAATGATGCCAAATGGTTCTACGAAGCCCTCAGATCCTTGTACGGACTTCAGCCCTCAGGGAGCTCCTCTCTACTGGACTCAGATGGTGCCACTCTCATTACTGAGAAGACTCTGATTCTACAGCATTGGGCTGAGCATTTCCAATCCGTACTGAACCGCCCATCCTCCATCAATAATGAGGTGATTGACAAAATGCCCCAGGCGTCCATCAACCACAGCCTGGATGTCCCACCATTAGAGACTGAAACCCTACAGGCCATCAGCCAGCTGTCCAGTGGTAAGGCCCCAGGTTCTGACGCAATTCCAGCGGAAGTTTATAAGGAAGGTGGTGCAGTGCTTGTCGACAAACTCACTCAGCTGTTCCAGTCCTTCTGGAATCAAGGATCCATTCCTCAGGAACTGAAACATGAACGTGTCCATCGTACACCTCTACAAGAGGAAAAGAAATCGACAAGTCTGTGATAATCACAGAAGAATATCACTGCTTTCCATCGCAGGCAAGATCCTTGCACGTGTGTTGCTGAATTGCCTGACTGACCACCTGGAAAAGGGTCTACTACCCAAAATACAGTGTGGCTTCCGCAAAGAGTGGGGCACTGTGGACATGATCTTCGCAGCCTGACAGCTCCAAGAGAAGTGTCAAGAGCAGAATCGTGAACTGCACACCATCTTCATGGATCTCACCAAGGCTTTTGACAGTGTCAGTCGCAAAGGTCTGTGGCGCATCATGTCGAAGTTTGGATGCCCTGACAGAGTCATCCTGATGGTACGTCAGTTCCATGATGGCATGACAGCTTGTGCATTGGACGACGGAAAGGTTTCAGAGGCCTTTCTCATCACAAATGGTGTCAAGCAAGGGTGTGTGCTGGAACCAACCCTGTTCAGCATGTTTTCAGCCATGCCTTTCAGAACAGTTCCTTGGGAGTCAGCCTGAGATACAGGACCGATGGGAAATTGTTCAACCTGCGAAGACTCCAGGCTGTCACCAAGATAAAGGAGACTGTGCTACAAGACCTCCTTTTTGCTGACGACTGTGCCCTGAATGCTGGATCAGAGTAGGAAATACAAGCCAGCATGGACAAATTCGCAGCAGCATGCGACAACTTTGACCTCCTCATCAACACAAAGAAAACCAAAGTGATGCACCAGCCAGCTCCGAAAGCCCAACTCCAAGAGCCCACCATCACAGTGAAGGGACAAAAGCTGCAAGCAGTGGACCAATTTACATACCTTGGCAGCACCCTCTCCCATGCAGTGACAATTGACATCGAGGTTAACTGCAGAATCACTAAGGCAAGCTCTGCATTCGGCGGACTGTTGACCAAATTGTGAGACCACCGCAATAAGCCTTGCTACAAAGCTTAAAGTCTACCAAGCAGTAGTGCTAACTACACTGATGTATGCCAGTGAGACCTGGACTGTATACAGGAGGCATGCTAGGCAACTGTACCACTTCCACATGACTTGCCTCCACAGACTTCTGAGGATCCGGTGGCAGGACAAGGTGCCAGACACAGAAGTCCTCTCCAGAGCAAGCCTGCTGTCAGTTCACACCCCGCTGATGAAAGCCCAGACACACTGGGCAGGCCATGTTGCAAGGATGCCAGACCGTCGCATCCCCAAACAGCTCTTCTATGGTGAGCTATCTCAAGGAAAGCGATCGCATGGGGGACAAAAGAAGTGATACAAAGACACACTTAAAGCCTCTCTCAAGTCCCTGGATATCAACACCACCTCCTGGGACACCCTGGCACAAGATCAATCGACATGGCGCACGCTGATCCACCAAGGCTGTCAAACATCTGAAGCTAGAAGGACAACCACAGCACAAGAGAAGTGAGCACTCCGTAAAGCCAGAGCTGCAAATGCTGCAACAGTGGTGCCCACACATGTCTGCCTGACATGCGGCAGAACATTCCATGCCTGTATTGACCTTATCAGCCACCTGCGGACACACCATGGACAGCCCACAACTCGTTAGATGTCAAGGTCCTATTCAAAAACGATGGACGAACATCAGGATGCCAAACAAATATTTCTAATTTCTAATGTCCTATATTCTTAAGCATCCTTCTAGTTGTCAGATGTAGATTAGGGTTTCATAAGCAGTGAGTAGGACTGCAAAAATTATGCAAAATTTATTGCCAAGCAGTAGAATGAATAGGAAATTTGCAGGACTTTCATGGCAGGAAAAATATAAATTTGCTAACACTATCTACACTCAGAAGGAAAATTAGTTTTGAAATTCCTTGCAGAAGAGGAGTGAGTTTCTCTCAGCTGGAGAATTACAATTCCCAACTTAAATCTTCTCAGCCTTGACTCCGTTACAATAACTGTTAATATGACATTTGGTGTTGCGACTCTAAAAAAAAATAATCTAATATGCCATGGAACTAGTGCCATCTATCCATAAATGCATACAATGTATTGTCTTGGATCATAACTACTGAATGCATTTGACCTAATTGTCTTGTTCAAAGTCAATGACAAAGAAATACAAAAGGGAGAAAGGCATTTAATTACCCAGCGTAAATCTATTTTGTATTTCTGTTTTTGCATACAACTACAGGGCTACCAGATCAAAGGGATCCATTGACACTTATCTGTGTAGGCCATTGAAAATCCCATATCCTTCTATTGTACACAAGATACTCATATGTGTATCAGTATATTTCTGAAAGTATTAATAATGACAACTATATTCTGAATATGGTTAGGTGACACATACAGCAAGTAATATTTGTATACATGTAGTGATGACTCAGGTCATAACTTTTCAGCAGTCTGCACCATTAACAAAAATAATGCTTCAACTGAACCATTAACAGGACTGAAGAGTTCTTACCGATGTATGGCTTTTGGCAGTGATTGTCTTCTCCTTCTCTGGATCCCAGATCACAATATCAGCATCAGAACCCACAGCAATTCTTCCTTTTCGTGGATACAGATTAAAGATTTTGGCTGCACTGGTGCTTGTAACTGCAACAAACTGGTTTTCATCCATTTTACCTGTAGACTAAATCAATTTATCATGAGTAATATCATAATAGAGATGGAATAATGAGTACATACAAAAGAGATTAGGATCAGAAGGCACTAGGATGAGACACTTGAGCAATGAAGTCTATCACTGCTGAAAGCCCAACAGATTACCTGTTGAGATCATTTCCAGTTTCCACTGTTAAAAACTTCAAACTTTATTGCTTATCAAATGACACATTCGGCTAATACTTTGAAACCTGGCATATAAAATCTACTATTTGGTAAGATTTATAAATGTGCCCGTTCTTAAACCAATCTGATGAAAATTGTCACAGATTCAGCAAGTTTAAAAATACTGAAAAATGAAATTTTTAACTTCGGTTTTTGCTCAGTAGTTTGCTGAAGCCCTCTACTGTGTTTCAAAGGTTATTAAGGTTTCTCTTTCCTACTATGCTCAATGACAGCAACATCTGAAAAAAAATCTCAAGCCTTCCTGCTTTCATTTTGAAGCTAGAAAGCTACTAGCACTCCAGTATTTTCAGCCAGATTCTGTAGTGCAGAAGGAATCTAGCAGATTCTCTGTGCAAGTTTATTGCTTTCATTATGATCTCAAGAGGTTTCCTCTAGTCATATGGGGCTCAGATGATCCATAACACAGTAAATGGCCAAGACAAAGTGATGTATACTGTATGCCCTTGTTCATGTTTCCAGGAACATACATTCATTAAATCTAGTAGGAACCTTTTAGACATTCATCATCTAGTGCCTATAGTTAGGAATCAACCTCGCTACCCAGAATTCATGCACAAAATCTAAGGATAATACCACTTAGGGCATTTACAGATTATACTCAAAAGATCTGAAATACTCAAATTGATTTTAGATAATCAACTTGGTAGAACTGCATCCCTGCAAACAGAAGCATGATAATTATAATGAACCCTTCATTGAGAACTGTACCCTAAATGGGAAAATTAGCTATGTTCTTGGCAAGCCCAATTTCTGACACACAAAATAAGGCTTTGGAAATGTATAGAAACATAGAAACACAGTGAGTCAGAAGGAACCTCCTTGGCCATCTAGTCTGACCCCTGGCTCCACTCATGACATGCTTACCATATGCATGTCCAGCCTAAACACCCACACCATTGGAGCTTCAACCACTTCCTAGGGAAGCCCATTCCATACCCTAGGGGTCCGAAGCATCAGGAAGTACTTCCTGGCATCCACCCTAAATCTTGGTTCCTTGAGCTTTGCTCCATTGGAATGTGTCCTGCCCTCCACTACAGGAGAAAGAAGGTCATGATCCATGGTACCCCCTCACATACTTGTATGTCCCTAACAAGTTCTCTCTGAGTCTCCTCCTCTCAAGGCTGAAAAGACCCAGTTCCCTCAGTGTCCTCATGTGGCTTACTCAGCAAACCAGCCACCATCCTATTGCCCATCACTGCACTGACTCCAACCTTGCTATATCCTTCTTGTAATGAGGTGTCCAGAATTGGACACAATACTCCAGCTGTGGGCACACCAGAGTCATATAGAGTGGCAGTAGTACCTTTCTTGATCTAGAAGCCATGCTTCTGGCTATGCATCCAAGGGTGGTGTTTGCCCTCTTGGCCGCTTCATCACACTGCTGGCTCATGTTTAGCCTGTAGTCGACCAGCACCCAGAGATCCTTTTCACAAGTGCTACTCTCCAGCCACTTGTCACCTAACCTGTACTTATGAAGCCCATTCCTATGGCCCAAGTGCAAGACCTGCACTTATCCACATTGAACACCATCCTGTTGTCCTCAGCCCATTTCCATAGTCTGTCCAGATCCTTTTGGATCGGGAGGACCTGCTCCTCAGTTGCAGCCACCACCCCATTTTAGTATCATCTGTGAATATCATCAGCAGACATGTCACTCCTTCCTCCAGGTCATTGATGAAAAGATCAATTGAACAGGATGGGTCCCAGGACTGAGCCCTGGAATGTATGGAATGTGTAATTCTATAAGGAAAAGAGTGAATGAGGGAGATCACATTTGTTGTTGTTGTTAGTTGCGAAGTCATGCCCGACCCATCATGACCCCATGGACAACATTCCTCCAGGCCTTCCTGTCTTTCACTATCCCCCAGAGTCCACTCAAGCTCACACTGACTGCTTCAGTAACTCCATCTAGCCACCTCATTCTCTGATATTACTTGGGAGACTCACTCAGAGGTGACAGCCAGGTCCAGTCACTTCATAGAAGCTATAGAGGGAGGGTTTTTCACATAGAGGGTCTGAGAGGCGATTGGGGGGGGGGGGGGACATCCTTGACTTGGTCTTGACCAATAGGGAGGAGCTGATAGATGAAGTACAGATTAGGGGAGCTCTGGATGCGAGTGATCACTCCATCCTTTGCTTTGAGATCAAGGGACTGGGGACGTGCAGCAGGTCGAGCACTAGAAGCTGGGACTTCAAGAGGGCCAACTTTGGCCAACTGAAGGCCAGACTGGGAAAAGTCTCCTGGGATAGGTTACTGGAAGGTAAGCGAGTTGAGGAGGGGTGGATAGCACTCAAAAGGGAGGTTTTGGAGGCACAAGCCTTGACGATACCTCTAGTCAGTAAGGTGGGGAGGCGGAGGAGAGCGCTGCCATGGATGCCAAAGGAGGTGGTTAGAGGGATTAGACAAAAGACGAACCTCCATAGGAAATGGGTACTGGTGCAAATAGACAAAAGGGTATACCAAGAGGAGGAGGCCCGTTGTAGAAGGATTCTTCGCAAGGCTAAGGCTAATTACAAGCTGAGACTTGCCAAGAATATCAAGAGCAACAAAAAGGGCTTCTTTCAGAATGTAAATAGGAAGAGGAAGAGGAGACAAGTGGTGGGACCACTAAATAAGGAGGAAGGAGATCCAGTGACTGAAATGAGGGAACAGGCACAGATGCTAAATGACTATTTTGCCTCTGTGTTCTCCCCAAAGCAGGAGGGGGGATATCCGCATAGGAGATTAGATGAGGCTGGGGACTTAGGAACACAGATTAGAGTCACCCCCTTGAAGTTGAGGGGCTCCTCAGGGCATTGGACATTACAAAGGCACCAGGCCCTGACGGGTTACACCCGAGAGTACTTAGAGAGTTGGCAGGGGTTCTCTCACACCTGCTGGCCTCCATTTTTGAGGCCTCGTGGAGAACGGGTGAAGTTCCAGAGACTGGAGGGTGGTATCAATGGTTCCAATTTTCAAAAAGGGTAGTAGAAGGGACATGGGGAATTATATACCTGTTAGCCTTACGTCCATTGTACAAAAAACAATGGAAAGGCTCATAATAGAGAGAGATCTAGTGATGCTACATAGGGAAGGGAGGCTGACAGCCACATAACACGGCTTCCGCAAAAACAGGTCCTGCCAGACAAACCTTGTGGAATTCTATGACAAGGTTTCGAGATGGCTAGATGGAGGGGATGCAGTGGATGTGGTATTCCTGGATTTCAGAAAGGCCTTTGACAAAGTGCTTGTTTTCCTTGTGGAAAAACTGAGGAATTTTGGGATACACCAAAGCACTGTCTGGTGGATTAGGGCATGGTTGACTGACCGAAAGCAGAGGGTAACCATTAGTGGGGAATCATCGGGATGGCGGGCAGTGACAAGCGGGGCCCTCAGGGCTCTGTCCTGGGGCCGATCCTGTTTAATCTTTTCATTAATGACATGGAAGAAGGGATGAACAGTCTGCTGATCAAATTCACAGACAACACTAAAACTGGAGCAGTGGCCAAAACTGAGGAGCAGGTACTCCAGATCCAAAAGGATCTGGACAGACTATGGAAGTGGGCAGAAGTCAACAGGATGGTGTTCAATGTGGATAAGTGCAAGGTCTTGCACTTGGGGCATAGGAATAGCTGCCATAAGTACAGGTTAGGTGACAAGTGGCTGGAGAGCAGCACTTGTGAAAGGGACCTCAGGGTACTGGTTGACTACAGGCTAAACATGAGGCAGCAGTGTGATGCGGTGGTCAAGAGGGCAAATGCCACCCTTGGTGCATAGCCAGAAGTGTGGCTTCTAGTTCAAGAGAGGTATTACTACCACTCAATACGACTCTGGTGCACCCGCAACTGGAGTATTGTGCTCAGTTTTGGGCTCCTCATTACAGAAAGGATATAGCTAGGTTAGAGTCAGTGCAGCGTAGGGCCACAAGGTTGGTGGCTGGTTTGCAGGGGAAGGGGTATGAGGTGAGACTGAGGGAACTGGGTCTCTTCAGCCTGGAGAAGAGGAGACTCAGGGGGGATATGTTGGCAACATACAGGTATGTGAGGGGATGTCACATGGAGATTGGTAGAGACCTGTTCTCCCCTGCAGAAGAAGGCAGGATGCGCTCCAACAGAGCAAAGTTCAAGGAGCCAAGGTTCCATTTGGATGCCACGAACCACACCAGGAAGCAGGGTGTGGAATGGGCTTCCACAAGAGGTCGTTGAGGCCCCATCGGTGTGGGTGTTCAAGGATAGGCTGGACGTGCACATGGTGGGCATGTCGTGAGCGGAGCCAGCTGGTGCCGGATGTCAGACTAGATGGCCTGGGAGGCCCCTTCTGACTCACTCTGTTTCTATGTAAATAGGCAGGGTGACAGTATACAGCCTTGCCGAACTCCTTTCTCAATTTTGAACCAATCAGTAGTTCTGTGTCCAGTTCTCACTGTTGCTTCTTGACCCGCATACAGGTTTCTCAAGAGACAAATAAGATGGTCTGGTACTCCCATCTCTTTAAGAACTTGCCCCAATTTGTTGTGATCCACACAATCAAAGGCTTTAGCATAGTCAATGAAGCAGAAGTAGATGTTTTTCTGGAACTCCCTAGCTTTCTCCATGATCCAGCATATGTTGGCAATTTGATTTCTAGTTCCTCTCCCTCTTCGAAATCTTGTCTGGTAGTTCTTGATCCACGTACTGCTGGAGCCTAGCTTGTAGGATTTTGAGCATAATTTTGTTAGCATGTGAAATGAGTGCAATGGTGCTGTAGTTTGAACATTCCTTGGCATTGCCCTTCTTTGGGATCGGAATGTAAAATGACCTTTTCCAATCCTGTGGCCACTGTTGAGTTTTCCAAATTTGCTGACATATTGAGTGTAGCACTTTTACTGCATCATCCTTTAGGATTTTGAATAGCTCAGCTGGAATACTGTCACCTCCACTAGCTTTGTTGTTGCTCAGACTTCCTAAGGCCCATTTGACTTCACATTCCAGGATGTCTGGCTCAAGGTCAGTGACCAACCCATCGTGGTTATCAGGGATGTTAAGCTCCTTCTTGTATAGTTCTTCTGTGTAATCTTTCAACCTCTTCTTAATCTTTTCTGCCTCTGTTAAGTCCCTGTCATTTTGGTCCTTTATCATGCCCATCTTTGCATGAAATGTTCCCTTCATATCTCCAATTTTCTTGAAGAGATCTCTGGTCCTCCCTATTCTATTGTTTCTTCTATTTCTTTGCACTGTTTATTTAAGAAGGCATTCTTATCTCTTCTAGCTTTTCTCTGGAATTCTGCATTCAATTGGGTATATCTTTCTCTTTCTCCCTTGCCTTTCGTTTCTCTTCTTTCCTCAGCTATTTGTAAAGCTTCCTCAGACAGCCATTTTGCTTTCTTGCATTTCTTTTTCTTTGGGATGGCTTTAGTTGCTACCTCTTGTACAATGTTGCGAACCTCCATCCATAGTTCTTCAGGCACTCTGTCTATCAGATCTAATTCCTTAAATCTATTTGTAACCTCTACTGTATATTCATCAGGGATATGATTTAGGTCATTCCTGAGTGGCGTAGTGCTTTTCCCTACTCTCTTCAATTTAAGCCTAAATTTTGCAACCAGAAGCTCATGATCTGAGCCACAGTCAGCTCCTGGTCTAGTTTTTACTGACTGTATAGAACTTCTCCATCTTTGACTGCAGAGCACATAGTCAATCTGATTTCTGTGTTGACCGTCTGGTGATGTCCATGTGTAGAGTCATCTTTTGGGTTGTTGGAAAAGAGTGTTTGCTTTGACGATCGTATTCTCTTGACAAAATTCTACCAGCCTGTGCCCTGCTTCATTTTGTACTGCAAGGACAAACTTGCCTCTTATTCCGGTTATCTTTTGGCTTCCTACTTTAGCATTCCAATCCCCCATGATGATAAGGACATCATTTTTTGGAGTTAATTCTAGAAGGTGTTGTAGGCCTTCATAGAACTGGTCAACTTCAGCCTCTTCAGCACCAGTGGTTGGGGCATAGACTTGGGGCATAGACTTGGACTATTGTGATGTTGAATGGTTTGCCTTGGATTCGAACTGAGATCATTCTGTCATTTTGGAGATTGTATCCCAGTACTGCTTTTCCTACACTTTCATTGACTATGAAGGCTACTCCATTTCTTCTGAGGGATTCTTGCCCACAGTAGTATACCTGATGGTCATCTGAATTAAATTCACCCATTCCTGTCCATTTTAGTTCACTGATTCCTAGGATGTCGATGTTCAGTCTTGTCATCTCTTGTTTGACCACATCCACAGCCTTGATTCATGGATCTTACATTCCAGGTTCCTATGGAGTATAGATCTTTGCAGCATCAGACTTTCCTTTCACCACCAGATACATCTTCAACTGAGTGTCCTTTCGGCTTTGACCCAGTCGCTTCATTCTTTCTGGTGCTACTAGTACTAGCCCTCCGCTGTTCCCCAGTAGCATATTGGACACCTTCTGACCTGAGGGGCTCATCTTCCGGTGTCATATCTTTTTGCCTTTTGGTACTGTCCATGGGGTTTTCATGGCAAAGATACTGGAGTGGGTTGCCATTTCCTTCTCCAGTGGATCACGTTTTGTCAGAGCTCTCTACTATGACCTGTCCGTCATGGGTGGCCCTGCATGGCATAGCTCCTAGCTTCATTGAGCTATGCAAGCCCCTTCGCCATGGAAAGGCAGTGATCCATGAAGGAGGAGATCACATTAGGATTCAGTAATGATGAGCAGGAAAAGGGATAGGACATAAAATCAGGGTGAGGACTATGGAGAGTAGCTTGGGGGAAAGCTAAGACAATAGGGAGGTCATTGCGTTCCTGCTGCACTTACTAGTTTACAAGGTTGTGCATAGTGGTCTGTCTGGAGCTCATACATGCATTTCAGTTTATATGTTCTTTTGGTAGCCTCTTTTCTATGAAGATCTCTGAACCCACAAAGGTCCCCAATGTAATGTTACCCTGTATTGCAAAGTATTGTCTCCATAGCTTTTCTTGATTTCATGGCATTTGTAAAAGGGACATCAGTGATGGACTTACCCATGACTCTTAGCACTGAAATATCAGGTTAAGCTTCAGCAAAATTCTCTAGGACACAACAAAAGCTTGTAAAAAATTAGAGCCAAATTATACATGTATCCCTTCTTACTTAGAAAGTGGGAATTGAAGGGGTGAATGTTGTAGTAGAACTTCGAAGTACTATTTTCTTTACAGAAGCCCTTTGTTGAAGATTCAATACAGGGGCACTGCAACTCAGGCTGAAGCATTTTTAGAAAGTGGCATCTCTTTTAAAATGGCAGCTTGTGTTCCTTGGTAGAGAAGCACAAACCTACCTGGTCAAGATGCCACCAGTTTGGTAGACAAATCTGGGCTAAGTGAACAGCAAATCACACCATCCCAGTTTTACTATGAAAGCCTTGGCTTCCTACAGTGGAACACTGCAAATGGGACACTGTCTTCCTGGTGAAGTAATGGTCCTGGATTTAGGTAGCAGAGATCTGAAGATTCCAAGCACCCAAGCTTTGTCTAGGGTGGGAACAATGGGATTATGCTTAGTACAACCATATGCTTAGTACAACCATAGCTTAGCACCAATTAAAACTACCAAACTTTCCTATTGAAAAATCTTTGCATTAGAATCATAGGACCATAGAACAGTACAGTTGGAAGGGGCCATGAAGACCTGTTGCAGGACACCAATTTACACCTTCATACTCAGGTAGCTGTCCAGTTTCTTTTTGAATGTCTCTAGTGTGGGAGAGCCCATGACCTCTCTAGGCGACTGGCTCCACTGTTGTATTGCTCCGACAGTGAGGAAATTTCTCCTGATATCTAGCCTGAATCTGGATTGTCTCAACTTGAATTGATTATTCCATGTCCTACATTTTGGTATCAGCTAGAAGAGATCTTGATCTTCCTCTTTGTGACAGCCTTTGAGTACTTATAGAGGGATATCATGTCCCCCTTAGTCTTCTCTTCCCAAGGCTGAAAATGCCCAGTTCTCTCAGTCTCTTCTCATAGGGCAGTGTTTCCAAACCATGGATCATTTTTTGTTTTATACCCATTTTATACCCTTTTACACCAAGGCATTCCACTGGACAGGACAACCCTTCTAAAACTAGTTCTAAGAGTTAGAAATAGCCATTCTTGTCCTTAGACAAAGGGCTTGACTGCCCTTACTGAAAAGTATTCTTTTTTAAAATATTTTTTTAATTTTCTTAAGATAAACAAATAAACAGAAAAGAATATAAAACAAAACAACTATGACATAAAAAACAGTTAAAATAGACAAGGTTGCCAAGGGAATTCTCTGATTGTACTGATCCAACCAGAGCAATCAGCCCCCTCCCCCCACATCCATGTATCTTCCTGTCTTTCTATGCTCCATAAGAGTTTAAGAATAAAGTAATCATTAATCTATGCAACAACAAATCCTTCAATCAGTTCAAATTCTCTACTGCTTCCTTTCCTTTTCTAAACTCCTCAGATCCCACCAAACATGGCAAAGCACAGTAAAATTCCATTTATCCTCTGACACTCTTCTGTCTACAGAACTGGTCTCATGTACTCTGGCAATCCATTTCTCCATTCTTCAATTGTTGGGAGCTCCAACAATATCCAACCAGAAGCAACTATGATTCTTGCTGCAATTAATATATACCCAAAAACCTTTGAGATATTCTTTGAAAGGCTCCCCAAGACTATATTCAAAAAGCATATTCTTCCATTTCTCTCTGGTATGCAATCTAAGGAGCTTAAATAATTATCTCTTTACAGATTTATCATCCATTTTTCCACATCCAATTCAGATTTCCTTCTCACTGAGAAAACTATTCTTGACACACAAAAGAAATATTTGCTTCTATTGTCATAATGCTACTTGCTGGGGACAGCTATGCATAACACTTCATACTATTACAGACAGAAAAGACTGTTTGACCTGGTTCACAGGATCACCAATGCCCACTACAGCTTATTACCAACTTGGTGCAGGTGCCAGTTTGTTGATCCATGCCCCTGTTGGAGTAGCTTCACATGACATACAAACCCAGTTAGGGGAGGTTGTTGGGATAACTGAAGCGATGCAAGGAGCTGTTTGCCAGATACCCCAACAACCCACCTTTGATAGGCTCACACATAATTACAAGTTATAGACATAGAAGTCATAGAATTGTACAGTCGGATAGGGCCTAGTAGGCCATCAGGTACAACTGCCTGCTTAGTGCAAGACTCAAGTCCAGATTTCAACCCAGCCCAACACTGCTTAGCCTCCAAGATTAGGCAGAGTCAGACACTTCAGATTATACCAGAATATTCAGCATGGTGGCCACCACCAAAACCATAAGCCTCATGAGGAAATTCATGCATAGTGGCTTCTTGCTACAAGTGAACCAGACCAATGAATGAGAAATGCTTATCTTGTTCACTCTTCCTTTCTACCCCGCACCCTTTGGGGCATATGTATATTTACAAGTTTGAGTAGAATCAAATTTGATGATGCCCAATATAGTCTAGATTTCAGGACACAGCCCTGTGAGGAAACATACAAACAGAGCGAGTCAAAACAGGACTCCCAAGCCATCTAGCCTGACCCAATTCCAGCTGGTTCCACTCATGACATGCCTACCATGTGCATGTCTAGCCAATCCTTGAACATCTTCACCAATGAGGCCTCAATCTCTTCCTGTGGAAGCCCATTCTATACCCTAGGGATCTGAACTGTCAGGAAGTACTTCCTGGCATCCAAATTAACCTTGGTTGCCAGAGCTGTGCTCCATTGGAATGCATCCTGCCCTCCTCCTCAGGGGTAAACAGGTCTTGACCCACCTCTGTGTGACAGCCCCTCATATACTTATATGTTGCCAACAGACCTCCTTGGAGTCTCTTCTCCAGGCTGAAAAGATCCAGTACCCTCAGTCTTGTCTCATATGGCTTTCCTTGCAATCCAGCCACCATCTTTGTGGCCCTACTCTGCACCAATTCTAATCTGACTATATCCTTCCTGTAATGTGGAGCCCAGAACTGAACACAATACTCCAGTTGCAGGTGCACCAGAGTTGTATACAGTGGCAGTAATACCTCTCTCGATCTAGAAGTCATGCTTCTGGCTATTAATTCTAGAAGGTGTTGTAGACCTTCATAGAACCGGTCAACTTCAGCCTCTTCAGCACCAGTGGTTGGGGCATAGACTTGGTTTACTGTGATGTTGAATGGCTTGCTTTGGATTTGTACTGAGATCATTCTGTCATTTTGGAGATTGTATCCCAGTACTGCTTTTCCTACACTTTTATTGACTATAAAGGCTACTCCATTTCTTCTGAGGGATTCTTGTCTGCAGTAGTATACCTGATGGTCATCTGAATTAAATTCACCCACTTCTGTCCATTTAGTTCTCTGATTCCTAAGATGTCGATGTTCAGCCTTGTCATCTCTTGTTTGACCACATCCAGCTTGCCTTGATTCATAGAGCTTACATTCCAGGTTCCTATGGAGTATAGATCTTTACAGCATCAGACTTTCCTTTCACCACCAGATACATCTGCAACTGAGTGTCCTTTCGGCTTTGACCCAGTCACTTCATTCTTTCTGGTGCTACTAGTACTAGCCCTCCACTCTTCCCCAGTAGCATATTGGACACCTTCTGACCTGAGGGGCTCATCTTCCGGTGTCATATCTTTTTGCCTTTTGGTACTGTCCATGGGGTTTTCATGGCAAAGATACTGGAGTGGGTTGCCATTTCCTTCTCCAGTGGATCACGTTTTGTCAGAGCTCTCTGCTATGACCTGTCCGTCATGGGTGGCCCTGCATGGCATAGCTCATAGCTTCATTGAACTACACAAGCCCCTTCGCCACGACATGGCAGTGATCCATGAATGGGACCCATCATGGAAGATGCCTAATTAACACTTTAATGCCATAATAATCTACCTAAAGGAATGCCTTTTTCCCTATATGCCCACTCACCCCTTAAGATCTGCAGCAGAAGCCCTGCTCTGCGAACCCTCCTTGAAGGAGGTTAGGAGAGAACATAGTTGGAGGAGGGCCTTCTCTGCAGTGGTACGCCGGCTATGGAATGCGTTCCCCAGAGAGGTCCGCCTGGTGCCAACGTTCTATGCTTTTCGGCACCAGATCAAAACCTTTTTATTCTTCCATACTTTTAATGATTAATTTTAACCATGCTTTTATGCTGAGTTTGGGGATCATTTATATTGTATTATTTGGGTATCAATGTATTTATGGGATTTGAATGGTAAGCTGTCCTGAGACCCACTGGGTATTGGACGGGGTAAAAACTACCCAAATAAATAAATAAATAAATAAATAAACACATGGCTGCTATTAATAAAATGATGGGCTTGGCCTACTGCTGGATGATCAATCTAGAGGCATTTGTACTTGGGCAAAGCCCTAAGATGTTAAGTCTTAAAGAGAGCTGCCATCAGAACCTCTTGGAACAAGTAAAGAAGGAAAAAGTGGTGCTATGATGGTATTTAGGCATATGAGAAAGAGCAATTTTGTTTCAATCTACTTTCACTTTGCAAGTGATCTGATTATTGCACTTGCTTATTTTAACATTTTATCTAATGAGTAAGCTGGCGTTCACTTATTTTGTGCTGCTTTTAAATTGATTAAGCTTTGGATAACCTTGGCTGATTTTTTTGGTTTAATATTACAGATTCAGTATTATGCTATTGTCCTTGTCACCTGACCAATGATGTGTATTGGGAAAGGGATGGGGGAATACAACCCTATTAATTCTACTCAGTTTCTCACTGGCAGATACCATCAACTATGGCATCCCCTTGAATGAACTCTGTGGACATGTTCACACATAATACTAAACAATCCCATGCAGTAGCCACATGACATGGTATCTCACCTTTTTTCCTGGGATCACACATTCACATGGTTTCTGTGCATACATGGTTTCTATGCTTCTTGATCTCACTGGTCTACAAGGAAATGCAAGTAGCTAAATTTTACCAGAATTGGGTCACTAATAAGGGAAAACCAAGACCTGAGTATTAATTGGCTGCAATTTCCAAGATACAGCTTCAGGTCAAAATTGCATCAAAATAATTCAAAATTATGAGGGGGTTGTGCAATTATGCTCCATAACTTTTCTACAAAATGTGATATAGCAATGAGAATGGTGCCACACCAATCACTATAAATTATTTTTTCATTGATACCAATAACATAACTTTCCATTCATTTATTGGTTTTTCATGTAACATTATCATGTTTTTTGCATGAAAAACTGACAGGCTCTAGCATCAGTTTAAATGACAAGGTTCCATCTTTATTTGGTATCTAAACTGCACTTTTTGGCTTTTCTCATGTGAACTGCAGTATGATCATCCCTGGAGAGATTCCAGCAGTAATTGGCAAGTGTGGACAGACTCCATTTCCCTTGGTACTGGGGGAACCATGGGAAAATAGCAGTCGCTACTATGATTGGTGGGTTCCCTCCCACACCATTGGAACTGCGAAAGGCATGGACTTTTGCTTCTTGTTTAGCCAATGATGCAGATAAATTGCACATGTAATGCAACAATAATCAGGGGCCCAACTCTTGTACTGATCCCCTATTTTGCATCCAGAGTATAGGTTGTATGCCTTTTTTACCACTGCCGTCATGCTGCACTTTTGAGATGCAAATGTAACCTCGCCACAAATGTAGCAGAAGTTATCTGCATTGCTTACACAGTTTTGAGGCATCTTGGCTTCTGAGGTAAAATATCACACAACTGTTCCTTGGAAATGTTAGGCAATGACACTTTCACAAGCCCCTAGATGTAACTGAATGATGCATACGAAGATCTGACCAAGATAAAAGAACAATAAATCACAGTTAGGTAATAATTTTTAGTCTCAAAGTGAAGATAAATTGATACACTTCCATGTGGTACCATTTTCATTGTTCTACAGTACTTTGTCAAGAAGTTACAAGGCATCACGGTCATCAGACACCTCCCTCCCTTGTAGGCAAATATACTCACCTGTGTATAAATCTTTATAGTGAAATATCTTGAAAACTTTAGCCAACCAGCACTTTTACCACCTGTTTTCTAATTCATCCATTCAAAATATGTAAAAATTAGCACATTTTATCTCAGAGGTTAATTTCCTAAAATTTGTAGATCAGTGTTTTCCCTCCAAATTATGTATCCCAATAGGTCCCACAGTTCATAATCAATCTCAGAGTGCACCACTCCTGCTTGCCCTGCCTGCCTCTCCCTCATTGGCCCACATGCACCTCTGGGTGTGGCCTCAGCTGCTTTTGTTTTTTTGTTTTTTACCACTGCTCTGCAAAGTGACAGCCTACCCACAAAAGTAACTCTTGCTCTATCAGACGAGCTCCCTGTTGCTGTCCTGCTCTCTGCCAACATGCAAGCACTCCCACCCACCTGTCCCCACTCCCTCATTGCACATGTATCCACTCCAAGCACACCCATGTGCAGGGACTGCCAGGGACTACCTCTCCCTGCAGCTGAGGTGTCTGCTGCTATGGTGGTACTTCTGCCAAACTCCATGGCTGATGTGCAGAAACTATGGGGAAAACATGTTACCTGTATTCACACATAACTAGAGGCAATGGTGAAGTGTGAAAACTTTACAACAAACCACTGATTTTTTCATGGTGATTCATGGGAACCAAACACACTATGCTTCACTATGAATACTTAATTCACACATAACAACAAGCCATGCCTGCATGGTTTCCAGCATGGTTTGTTGTTATGTGTGTAAAACAGCCTATGAGTAAGGTATTGGAAGCAGTGCATTGCATTGTTTCTTGTGGTCTCCTTGCATCACACATATGGGCTCTGCACCTCCACAGTGCCTGCATTCAGGAAGATTTTCCTAGCAAAGCCCAATATTTTTGGTGGATGTCCCACCCCCTTTCCCCTGGTATAAATAGTTGGGCCTCCTGCTGTTTTCCCTAGTTCCTTTTCTTCTCCTTTTATATAATTTTATTTTTAAAAGAGTACAAATAAAAATACCAAGAAAGAAAGAAAGAAAGAAAGAAAGAAAGAAAGAAAGAACACAAAATACACAAAATACACAAAATACACAAAATACACAAAAGAAATATGTAAAAGAACATTACCCTTGGTACACCCCTTGACCGGGACCATAATTTTGGTGCTGTATAATTTTTTTCCCTTCATTTTTTTGCTCTTTCAGGAATTAAATTCCATCCAAAATTCCATCCAAAATTTCATCACATCTTTTAAAGTTTTAATACCCTGCTCTTTTATTAATACATATTCAATAAACAAACCCCATATATCATTAAAATCATTTTTCTTTATCAGTCCTTTTTTCACACACATCTCACACATCAACTTATCATTAACTGCTATATTCCAAATGTTTTTATACCATTCAATTAACTAAAAATTTTGTTTCTCCTTCCAGTTCTTTGCTATTACCAATTTTGCTGCGTTACCAAATTTATTATTAATTTTTTAATATTTCCTTTCCATTTCTTTTCACAAAATATTAGCAACAGTGCTATTTCAGGATCTGCTTCCATTTTTAGGTTAATTACTTGCTAATCTCCTTAAAAATCATTATCCAGCATTTCTTAATATTGTCACAATCCCACCACAGATGGAAATAGGTGCCTGTATTTCATCCACATCTCCAACATTAATTAGAATATTTATTACCCATATAATTTTACCAGTATCACGTACCATTTCCATACTAAAATATGGAAAAAGTTTATAAAAGTTTTTCATAATGCTAATTGACATACTTTTTAATATTCTCTTAGCCTGTATTTTCCCCCATTCATCCTTGTCTATATCATTCCCTGAACCCATTTCCCATGAAATTTTTAAAAATGATTATATCTATCTTCACTGTATAATAACATCTTATATATCTCCCTTATAATCCTCCTTGTTTGCATTCCACCTTGTGGCTCCCTATTCATCACAATCTTCTCAGATTTGGTAAGGTCTCTATACTTACCATTTTCCAGTAACCATTCTCTAGTCCATTGTTCTAAATGCATAACATTAAAATAAATTATTTTTTCTTTTCCATGTAGCGCCATTATGCTTTCTTTATTAACCATTTTCTCCAATGAATTTTTTACCCTGAATATTTGTTTTTCTTTAAGTACCTTTCTTAAACAATCTCTCAGATTTTCTGGAAATCCTCCAATCTTTGTAACTGGAGTTATGGGTGAGATAGTTGGCATAAATTCTTTCTTGCACTTCTCCAAAACTTGCACCAAATTTTAAAAAGGGGGATTTTATATCTTTTTTAAAATCTGTTCTTTTCCAAGAAAAACTTAAAAGGGAACCCTCTATATTTGTTGTTCTGTCTCTGCCCATATTATCACATCAGGCTGCAATATAATAGTTGGCATAAATCTTAATTGATTTGCTTCATAATATAGTTTAATATTCAGAATACCTAATTCTTGCTCATTTTGTGGTTTATACCATCTTTTCTTACTAATCCTTGCTTTCTTAGCTCCCTTACAAAATTTATTAATCATATTTTGCCAATTGTCTAACTGTTTCCCTAATATCCTAATTGGAAACATCCCAAATAAGAAGTTAATCTTAGGTAAAATTTTCATTTTACAAATGGCTATCCTCCCAAACCAAGAAAATCCTATTTTCCTAAATTGCTGCACTTTTTATTTCAGATTTTAATATATCAAAATTATTCTTTTTCAGACATTGAGTATTTGAGATATCGATACTTAAGTATGTAATAGCATTATATATTCTAATTTGAAATTTATTCTTAATTTCATCATCTCAGATTTAATTTGTAAGCCCGTTATCTCACCAAATTTCACCAAATGAGTTTTAATCTGATCCATAACTTTGAATGGATCCTCAATTGTTAACAATGTCTCATCAGCAAATAGATTAATCTTGATTTTATTTTTAATTCCATTACCTTCTATAATATCATCATTTCTTATACTATTTGCCAATAATTTTATAACTAAAGCAAACAATATAGGTGAAGGAGGGCATCCCTGTCTGGTGCCTTGGCCTAAGGATATTCTTTATGTTAAGCCAACATTAACCATCAGAGTTGCAAAATTTTTTGAGTATAATTGATTTATTACACTTTTGGATCATGAACCAAAACCTAATGTCTCTATAACATCTTTCTTGCTGGCCATTCCATGCAATCAAAAGCCTTAAAAATATCTAATGATATTAGACCTGCTTTTAACCTTTCCTTTGATTTAAATTCTATTACATATAATGCTCTTCTAGTCAGATTCAACATCCTTCTTCCTACTATAAAACCTGCCTGATCCACCTTAATGTATTTATCAATAAAATTATTCAAATGTTTTGCAAATATTGCTGTAAATTATTTTGCATCTTGATTTATCAAAGAAATAGGTCTATACACTCCAGAATCTGCTAAATCCTTATTAGGTTTTGCTATCAAAACTATTGAACAATCTTTTGAAGATGCTGGGATTTTTCCACCATCAAATATGCTATTAAAAAGAGATTTTAATTTTGGTACCAGCAATTTTCTAAATGCCTTATAAAAATCTGGTCTTATGCCTCCATCTGGTCCTAAACTCCATCTATGCCTGGAGTTTTCCTGCTTTTAAATTATTAATATCCTCATCGATCTCTTCTTCTCTAACCACCTGTTCTATTAAATCTCTATCTTCCTTCTGCAATTTATTCCCAACATTCCTTTCTATATATGATCTAATTTTATCCATAAGCAATTTCCCAGCTACATGAAACTTTGAATATAATCTATAAAATATTCCTAACTTTCCTTTTGTTCAGTTACAATTTTTACCCTTTTCATCTTCAACTATTCCTATTAACTTTTCACTTCTTTTTAAAGCATAGATGCCAGTATTTTTTTAATTCTAGCCAGCATTTTTGAATTCTTGTTACTAAATTAAAAAACCTTTTTCAAGTATATTAAATTTCTATGTGTTCTTTCTATTTCTCTATTCTGCAACTTTTTTTTTGCCTTTTGGTACTGTCCATGGGACTTTCATGGCAAAGATACTGGAGTGGGTTTCCATTTCCTTCTCCAGTGGATCACCAGTCAGACCTAGAGGAGATCAACCCTGACTGCTCTTTAGAAGGCCAGATAGTGAAGATGAAACTCAAATACTTTGGTCACCTAATGAGAATGAAGGACTCACTGGAGAAGAGCCTAATGCTGGGAACAATTGACAGCAAAAGAAGGAGACAGCAGAGGATGAGGTGGATAGACGGAGTCACTGAAGCAGTTGGCGTGAGCTTAAGTGGACTCTGGGGGATGGTGGAGGACAAGAAGGCCTGGAGGAATGTTGTCCATGGGGTTGCGATGGGTCAGTCATGACTTTGCAACTAACAACAACAACATTCTGCAACTCTTTCCTTTTAGCTTGCATTTCCAGCAAAATTTTAATATCCCTATCATTTATATATTTTTTCTCCAAATCCTTTATTTCACCCACTAAATTTTCCATGTATTTAGCCTTTTTTCTTTTAAGACTACAAGCTTCCCTAATGCTTACTCCCCTTGCAACAGCCTTCATTGTGTCTCATACTAAGCATTGTTCACTCCCCTCTTTATCATTAATCTCCCATATTTCTTTCAGTTCTCTATTTTATTTATTAAATGCTTATGTTGTAAAATATTTAAAACCATCCTCCATCTTCTAGCCTCTTCATAATCACATTCAATTTTAAAGTCCATATTTAATGCATGACCCATATTTTTATTAAACCTAAATTTGAGTCATATACTCTAGAAAAAAGATCCTTTGATACAAATATAATCAATTCTAGAATAAGTTCTCTGAACCATTGAAGTTAATTTTCTTCAAAAAAATTAATTTAATTAACTCCAAAAAAAGTTAATTTTCTTTTATTGCCCTTCAATTGTCTCCATACATCTTTTAAATCAGTATCATTTATCATTCTATTTAATAAGGTGGTACTACACTTTGTTTTCTTTTTAGCAGAATTTAATCTATCCTTCCTTTCATCCATTGCCATATTAAAATCTCCTGACATTATTACAAATCCTTTTCTAATACCTTCTAACTCTTCCAGAACTGCCTTTAAATTTGTACCTGATCAACATTTGGTGCGTAAATATTAACTCATGTATTAATTTCTCCTCTCATTTCACCTTGCAATTTCAGATACCTACCTTTTCAATATCCTTTTTCATTTTCAACTCAGCTTTCTTAGATATAATAATTGCCATACCTCTAGATTTTTGAACTCCCTTTTTTTTTTCATAGACCATGAACATCTTAATCCATTAACACCTCTGTTTTTTGAGTTTCTTGCAACATACAACATCAGCTCCATTCTTATGTAATACTGCTTCAGTACTTTTTCTTTTAGTTATATTCCCCAGACCTTTTATGTTCAAAGATAATACACTCATTGTTTTAGTCATAAGATTTTAACCTTAGTCAGCCTTGTGGTTCCTTATAATGTGCACCCCCCCACACACACACACCATCCTTACAAAATAGGAATAAAATTTTTAAAAAACACCATACTACTCTTTAAAAAAACACAGTAACACATAAATCACCATCCCCCCTCCCAAACTTACCTAAACTAATCCTCTTCTCCCAGGGGAATCCCCTGGGAACCACTGTTATCCAAAGCTGAAGGGGGAATGGGAAGAAACTCTCAGTTATCCCAACCACCAGTACCCACTTCCCCTTTCCCCTTGCCTTTAGCCCCTGTAATTTATAAGTACTATTTGGAACAATTTAATATTCCACTATTATGATTTCTATTCCCTTTATAGCACTTTTTTTATATGTATTTTTATTATCTCCATGTGCTTAACTGGTATCTGTCCTGTCTAACTTCTTCCACCTCTTATATTTCCATTACCTAGAATTAATATATTGAAATAAACTTCTCCCTATTATACCATGTTTCCCTGAAAATAAGACCAGGTCTTATATTAATTTTTGCTCCAAAAGACACAGTAGGGCTCATTTTCAGGTGATGTCTGATTTTTTTCATGTACAACATTCTACATTTATTGATGTACAACAATCTATATTTATTCATGTACAAAACTCTACATTTATTCAAATGCATCATTATAACTCTCCAAACCCCAAATTCCAGCCTGAATTTCTTGCGACTCTTTTCTTTCCTGTAGAACCATTGGCCTCAATTTCTCATGTCCAGCAATAGATCTCTCCTTAAATGAGCACTTCCTGTTCATGTAGCCTACTTGTAGTGCATTGGCAACACTGCTGTCAGTGATTTTATCCCATGAATTCCTCACCCAAGTCATGACCTCTTGCAGACCAGGCTTCACAATGTTTCCATACTGATTTCTCTCCATTCTATTTTCAATGTAGTCATTGATTTCCATGTGCAAATGGTCCTTGAATGGGTTGTTTATTTCAATATCAAAAGTCTGGAGATAGGCAGTCATTCCTGCAGGAATCATTATTTGATCTATTATTCTCTCTGCAAGGAAGTTCTTCATGTCTTTAGCGCAGTGAGCGCTGGCTGAATCCCAGACTAGCAAACCTCTTTGAGTACCTCACAAAATAAGTGGCAGCATTAAATCGACCCACTTCCTTATAACTGCTTGTGTGCACCAGGTTTTTTCAGTTTCAAGAACATAAATGCCTGAAACACATTCAATCCTGTCTTTCTTGCCCTTAGTGATGATCAGTGGTGTGACTTTCTTTCCATTCAGACAAATTGCCAAAATACAGGTAATGTGTGCACTTTCATAACCGGTGGAGGGAATGTAGATTGACAAGGCACCCCTCTGATTAATTGTCATTTGAGATCCTTGGCCCATAAACACTGCCATTTCATCCATAGCAATCATGTTGGGGAGTTCGTATTTAGAAAAGTTGATGCCATCAACAAAGGACTTGAATGCAAGTGCATGTTTAACAACTTCAGCATCTTCCAGCTTGAACAGTGTTGTTGATCTTCTTAGAGACAGTTCATATCACTGAAGGAAGTTATCCAGCCAGTGTTGTGATGCTTTGAATTCTTCTGGGGATATTTCTAACTGTGGTGCTATTGAAAGGGAGAATGCTTGAATATCAGTCCTGCACACAACCAAAGCCTTTGTTCTCCTGTCAGCAATCCATTCACAGATTATGTCTTCCAGTTTGGGAAATACTGGTTGCTGACCTTATCCACACTTGGGCTTCTTAGCTTTTCTCTCATTCACCTGTTGACTGAAGTTATTGTACTCTGCTCACCCTTTTCAGACAATTTGGAGATCCAACTTCCTCTCTTTGCAGAAAGCCATAAGATTCTGGCCAAGAGTCCTCCAAGGTTCCTTTCTTGTATTCAATGGAAGAGCTCTTTTTGCAGCCATTTTGCATCCATGCAACACATGACATATTGACATTATTTGCGTGTTTTGTCTGTACTCCAATTGGTCATTCGGCAAGAAGTTTCACATTCATCTGTTTGCATAGGTGTTTACCTATCGTCCAAAGGCACCCATTTGGGTATGTACAAATACTTAATTATAATGTATATTTTCATTTAATGCCAATAATATTATTTATTTATATGTATTTATATTTTATAATTCTATATGTCTATCATGTGTTGCAATGGACAAACTACTGTGTTTTCCCATCCGTCTGGCTGACAATCTTAACTAGGGCTTATTTTGGGGGTAGGGTTTATATTATGAGCATACTGAAAAATCATGCTAGGGCTTATTTTCTGGTTAGGGCTTATTTTCGGGAAAACACTTTAGCTATCAAAATATCACCTTCGATATTGAATAGAGTTCATTCAATAACTCACTAGACTCTTCTAAACACAATGTTATAAACTTTAGATTATTTAATTAACTTTGTCCTACTATGCTATAACTTGGTCTTTTAACTCTTAGAGGTATTACTGCGACTGGTGTGCCCACAACTGGAGTACTGTGTTCTGTTCTGGGCTTCACATTACAGGAAGAATATAGCCAGGTTGGAATCAGTGCAGTGTAGGGCCACAAGGATAGTGGCCAGATTGCAAGAAAAGCCATATGCAGTGAGACTGAGGGAGCTGAGGCTTTTCAGCCTGGAGAAGAGGAGACTCTGAGGGGATCTGTTGATGACATACAGGTACATGAGGGGGTGTCACAAGGAGGGGGTAGAGACCTGTTCTCCCCTGTGGAGGAGGGCAGGACACATTCCAATGGAGCAAGGCTCAGGGAACCAAAGTTCAATTTGGATGCCAGGAAGTACTTTCTGATAGTTAGAATCTCAAGGGTATGGAATGGGCTTCCATGGGAGGTGGTTGAAGCTCTATTGGTGAGGGTGTTCAAGGATAGGCTGGATGTGCACACGGTAGGCATGTCATGAGTGGAGCTGGCTAGAGCTGGGGGTCAGACTAGGTTGCTGGGGAAGCCCCTTCTGATTCACTCTGTTTCTGTATTTTTAACACTTACACAAATTATAAATCTCTTCTACAATTTTACTGACATCAAAGTTAAATTTGTCCTTTCCATATCACTCCAAATTTTTTCTACTTTCTTTCTTCTTGTTTATATCTTATTCTCCAATATTTTTTCTTCACTCTTTCTAGCTTCTTCTACCTCTCGTATTTCCATACATCTATTAAGTATATTTAAATAAGGTTCTCCCTTCTCCCTACTACATAATAATGAAGGCTAAGATTAGCTATTAAATTAATCCACAATCCCATGCTTTAATCCTTAAATGCCTTCAAAATATCACACTATTAACTGCTCCTTGTTCCTCTTCTTGTGATTACCATTTTTTTTTAATCTACTCCATCAACCACCAATTCTTGAATCTGCACCACCTTAAGGGCCTTTCTTAAGGTTTCTTGACTTCTTTGCTCTTCTTCATCATCCATCAGTCAATAAGCTTTTGCCGTGCTCTGGTGAATTTATTATATAGATCTTCCTCTTGTACAACTTTTTCATAAACACTGGGTATCCCCTGTTATATTTGATGTCACTCTTTAATAGCACAGTCTTAAATAATCTCAGTGGCTGTCAAAACTGTAATGTCCGGAAGCAGAGATCTTTGTAGACTAGAACAGGGCCTCCTTTGATTTTCAATTGACCTGAATTTTCTCTCATTATTTTCATAAATCTTACTTTCTTGTAATGATTTGAGAATCTGAGCAGAACATCTCTAGAAGACATCCTCGCTCCTTGCTTGCAACCCATTCAATGTATCCTTTCAAAGTTCTCTTGATTCCATTTTACATAAGGAATCATTTCTTTAATCTAATCAATTTAGTTCGGGTCCAATAGAATGCTAGGGATCTGCGCACTTTGAGGTAAGGAATGCTCGATCTGTGTCAATGGTGCTGGAAAGTATGCCAGCAGGAAGATGTCTTGATTAAGGTAGAATGCTGTTGCCACATTAGGGAGAAAAGTTGGGTCCATGCAAAGAACCACCTTCTCTTTGTGAAAATTGAGGTATGGAGGGTCGACCCAAAGGGCACAAAGCTCACTAGCCATTCTTGCTGATGTTATGGCAATTAGGAAGGCTGTCTTCCAAGAGAGTAGTTGGAGATCAATACTGGCCATGGGTTTGAAGATGGCTTTGTTAAGGCTTGCAGAACGATGGACAGGCCCCATATCAGGATGATCAATCAGATTGGAGGATGAAGGTTTTGTAATCCTCATAAGAAGCGGTGAATTAACTGGTGAGAGAACACCAGTGAACCCTCTGTGTGTCCTCTATGGTACAAAATGGCTGCAACATACACCTTGATGGAAGAAGGTTTGAGGCCTCCACGGTGTAATGAAAGTAAGAATTGCAGAATGTTCTTGATGGTTGCAGATTGAGAAATTATTAGTGGCTTCCATTTCGCACCATATGAACATTGTGTGTTTGGCATCAACATGGACTGTAAGATGAATTGAATGTCAGGATGCAAGTTCGTTAATCCTGGGACTATTGTTGGTACCGAAGTAGTTGTCGGTGGTGAGATTGGTGTTGTCGGTCCTGAGGCTGAAAACGGTACAGAGGTCATCGTTGATGTGGAGATCGCTAACAAATCTGATTTTTCATGGAATCAGAGGCTGTTGTCGGTACCAAAGGGATTGTACATGTAGAAGTCATTGGATGAGCCACGCTGTCAGTTTTAAGGAGTGTAAATTCGGATGTCGAATTGCACCTTGTTGTCAGGTAATGAGGTTCAGAACTAGAGGAAGGTGAATGTAAGTGTTTCTGGAGAGTTGGAGCACAGTGGGGAACCATTATTGGTGGGGCCACCATGGTGTGATCAGGATGGCGCAAGTATTATCCCAGCTGATCTCTGCTAGTGTCCTTGTGATTAACAGAATCAGGGGGTACACATAGAATGGCTTGTCCCTCCACGAAACCATAAGTGCATCCCCTATGGAGTTTGGACCGATGCCCGTTCGAGAGCAATAAGCTCTACACACCAAGTTCTTGTGTGTGGCAAAGAGGTCTATATGGGTGTTCCCCAGTGCTCAAAGAGACAATGACAAACTTGGGAACAGGAATGATCCAGTTCCCATTCATGCATCGTGGACAAGACTGCTCAGGGAGTTGGCTTCTTCGTTCTTGGTACTGCCTAGGTTAATGGCTTATATGTCCACCCCATGGTCGATGCACCAGTTCCAGACATGAAGAGTGAGATGTGCTAACAGGGCCGATCTTGTCCCTTCCTGTTTGTTCACACAGAACACAGTCACAATATTGTCTGTTGCAATTTGTTTGGTCTTTCCTTCCAAGATGGTCTGGAAAGCATGGAGTGCCTTGAACACCACCAGTAGTTCCAGATAGTTGATATGCCTTGTTGTTTTGTGATCGGGCCAGATGCCTTGAGTTCAAAGCGAAGCACAGTGCGCCCCCCATCCAGTCAGGGAAGCATCAGTATAAAGTGTCATGGTCAGTTCTGGTGGTTGGAATGGTACCCCTTGGGTCAAGTTGGTGTTGGTAGTCCACCAAGATAGAGTCTGGAGGACTGAGCATGGGGGTTGTAATGGCTGGTACAGAGAATCGTGCTTGGGATGTAAACTGCGGTTGAACCATAGCTGCAGTGGTCTCATCCACAGCCTCACATTTGACACCACAGAAACCATAGATACCATATGTCCGAGCACCTGCTGAATAGAGTGTGCTAGAACAGTCTGTTTCATTATGAGGTTGTTCACAGAGCATATGAGTCTTTGAATCCATTCCATCGGGAGGCAGGCTCTGGTATGGATTGAGTCCAAATGGGCTCCAATGTAATTGATGACCTGAGAAGGAACAAGGCATGAATTCTCATTATTGATACATATTCCTACTTGGTAGAGCAAGGAGCAAGTGATTTTGATGGAGGCTATGAGGTCCTCTCTGGAGGATGAGACTAGAAGCCAATTGTCCAGGTAGGGGTAAATTTGTACCCCCTGAAGCCTGAGGTGGGTGCAAACCAGGGCCATACATTTTTTGAACACCTTTGGTGGGGTAGTGAGGCCTAAGGGAAGAACAGTTTCAAATTCGACCGTGAACCTTAGGAAGCCCCTGTGGGTTGGGTGGATGCCTATGTGGAAATAGGTGTCTTTCAGGTCCAGAGATGTGAGCCAATCCTCTTTTCTGAGCAATGGAAGAATATTTTGGAGCGTAGTCATTCTAAATTTTTGGGTTTTGATGAATTTGTTGACTCTACACAAGTCCAAGTTGGGGCGAATGCCCCCATCTCTCTTCAGTACCATGAAATACCTGGAGTAGAAACCGTGCAGTCTCTCTGAGCAACCAACTGTTTGAATCGCTCCCTTACAAAACAGCTCAGTGACTTCCTCCAGCAAAACTGGCGAGGCTGCTGTGTGGCAGATCAACCAAGAGGAGGCACAGTTTCAAACTTGATTTTATATCCATGTTCTACAATTGAGAGAGCACAATCAGATGTGAGAGCATTGATCAGATGTGATGGACTCTCATATGGGGAGACAATGTTGTAGTCTATCCTCAAAAGGGAGAGGGAGAAGTGAGTTCACAGAGCAAGGAAAGGTTCATGCAACTCGTCAGCATTGACACTTGTCAGTATTGGTTCACTTCCTGGGCTGCTGGTACTGAGGTGCTTTGTTATGGTGAGAGTGGGTCGGCCATTGATGGAAGGGTTGGTGCCCCATGAACTACCCCTGTTGGTAGAGTTGGAAGGGGCAGAATTGGCTCCAGTTGTTCCAAGGCCCCTTACAGAGTTGTTACGAAGGTTCTCATCCCATCCTGAGGGCAGTGAGGAGTGCCTTTTGGATGGAGTTGAGTTTACCGTCAGTCTTCGCATGGAAGAGTCCAGTACCATCGAAAGGCATGTTTTCCACTTTCTGCTTGGTCTCCTGAGGGAGATTGCCAGCTTGTAACCACTCATGCCGCCTGAGAGCCACTGCACTGACAAGCACCCTAGAGTCACAATCAACATGGTGCCTTGCCATTGCAAACTGTTGCTTGGAGAGCTGCATTGCCTCCCCGATGAAAAGTCTGGTCAAGTCTCTTTGTTGGTCCAGGGAGAATGCAGGAGAATGTCTGCCATAGTGGCTTCATATTTGGAAATGCGAAGTTCGAGTCCCATGGTAGAGTAGATCCAGCAAGACAGTATGTCAATCTTTCTCCCTTTGTGATCCGTTGGTGCAGTGTGTTCCCTGGTCTGGTGGCCTTGGGTGGACTCGATGACCATCAAGTTGGGTTGAGGATGACAAAGCAGAAAGGGAATGTCCTATTTTCTGACAGTATACATGGACTCAAGGCGCTAGGAGGTTGGGTGTGGATGGTTGGGTAACTGCCTCAACTGCATCGTGGCCTGGCATAAGGTTGAAATGAATGGGAGAGTTACTGGGACCACATCCTTCATCCTGATCATGTCATAAATATCTTGATCTGAGTCACTGTGTTGTTGAATGTTGATCCCAAGAGAGGATGACATGCAGACCAAGAGTTCAGAGAAGCATCCCAGGCTCTCGTTGGGCAATCCCGGGCCTTGAGTCGACACAAGAAGGTCAGGGGAGGTGGAGGCTTGTTCTGATTCCTTTGAGTCTGATTTGGAGTTGTAAAGAGGACTCAAGAGGGAAGATTCCATTGGCAACAGATCTGGATGAGAGATGGCGGTCACTGATATAGTCAGTGCATCCTGAGAGGTCGATGGAGCTTGTATTCACTTTTGGTGCATTGGTGGTGGTGGATAGGAATACCCATACGGTGGGTAGTATTCCCATGGATAATCATGCTCATATTGACCAAGATCGAAGCTCCAGTATGGGGGTGGCATCCAGTATCTGCTGCAATCACAACAAGGTGGATCAGGTTCGAAGGTTGGTGGATGCTGGATCACTCTCAGTGATGCCTCTGGAGAAAGGTGCCCACATAGAGTCAGAGTGGGCAGGATAGTCAGCTCACGGCAGTCATGTACTGATTGTACAGATTGCTTGGATGGTGGAGCTGAGTGGGTAGGCAACTCACGAATTTCATTGTCAGACATCGAAGTTTGAACCGTCAATTCCGGGGCTTCCAGACTGAAGTTAAGGGAGCTAGCAAAGCAATGCAGGGATGATTGAAGCATCACATGCATTGATGGTTTATGAAACATGTGATGGCCTTCACCAAGGAAAAGAAGGCATAGAGAGTGTGGGTGACATTTTTGTCCTGCTGCCCGCTGAGCCATTGAGAAGGGTAGGAGAAAGGATAGTAAGAATGATGATAGAAGTGTGTGTGTGTGTGTGGTGTGGGGGGGGGAAATAGTGGTTAAAAGGGGGGAGGGGAAAAGGTACAGGAGTGGAGGAGAGTTCTTAGAGGTTGGAAAGAACTAAGAAATTAATAACAGGGAACAAAGTCATGAAATAAGTTGAAAGACAAGCAGACTAAAGTAGTTTTGTGAGAGAAAAAACAAGCAACCTCATACAAAGAAAACCTGTATAAAATGTTTTATGGATGGTATTTGTCGCCAAATAGGTTAGCTAAGATGTTTCCAAATATGTCAAATGGATGTTGGAAATGTAAACACAAACCAGGTACTTTTTATTATATGTGGTGGACCTGTGATAAGGCAAAAAACTATTGGGTTAAAATATACAAATGGCTTGAGGAAATGTTACAAAAACCTCTAACATTTAAACCTGAAGTTTTCTTATTAGGCGTTGTACCTGATGATGTTGGTAAACAAGCAATGTATTTGACTCTACATGTAACTACTGCGGCAAGGATTGCATTTGTCCAACACTGGAAGAGTGAAGAACCACCTACCGACGAACTGATTCTAAAAAAGATCTTAGACTGTGCAGAAATGGACAGATTGACTTTGTCTCTGAAGAAGAAAGAAGATACAAACTTCTATCAAACCTGAGACTCTTTTTATTATTGGCTAGAGAAACGGGACTATGCATAGAGTTAAATGTGTTTATAGTGTAACGTAAAAAGAAAAATGTGGGGGACTGACCCAGTAGGTCTGATGTTTTTGATGATTGATGACTTTTTAGTTCCTTTTTTGTTAGGTTTATTAAGAATAAAACTTATTAAAAAAAAAAGAGTGGTAGTAATACCTCTCTTGATCTAGAAGCCACACTTCTGGCTATGCAACCCAGGGTGGCATTCACTCTCTTGACCACCATGTCACACTGTTGACTCATGTTTATCCTTAGATACCGTTCACAAGTGCTGCTCTCCAGCCACTTGTCCCCTTACCTGTACTTATGACACCCATTCCTATGCCTCAAATTCAAGAACTTGCACTTACCCACATTGAATGCCATCCTGTTGTCCCTTGCCCACTTCCATAGTCTTTCCAGATCCTTTTGGCCACCAACTCATTTTAGAATCGTCTGCGAACTTGATCAGCAGATTTTTTCACCCCTACTTCCATGTCGTTGATGAAAAGATTGCACAGGATTGGCCCGCAGGACTGAGCTCTGGGGGACCCTGTTTGTCACTGGCCACCATCCTGATGATTCCCCACTAATGGTTACCTTCTGCTTTCGGTCAGTCAACCACGCCCTAATTCATTGGACAGTGCATTGGTCTATCTCAAAACTCCTCAATTTCTCAACCAGGATATCATGGGGCACTTTGCCAAAGGTCTTGCTGAAATCCAGGCAAACCACATCCACCACATCCCCTCCATCTATCCACCTCGAAACTTTGTCGTAGAATCCCACAACGTTTGTCTGTCAGGATCTGATTTTGCAGAAGCCATGTTGTGTGGCCGTCAGTCTCTCTTCCCTATCTAGCATCACTAGATCTCTCACTATTATGAGTCTTTCCACTGGTTTTCCTACAATGGACATAAGGTTAACTGGTCTGTAATTCCCCATGTCCCCTCTACTACCCTTTTTGAAAAGTGGAACCACTGACACCACCCTCCAGTCCTCTGGAACCTTACCCGTTCTTCAAGAGACCTCAAAAATGGAGGCCAGCAGACATGAGAGAACTCCTGCCAACTCTCAAACTACTCTCAGGTGTAATGTGTCAGGGCCCAGCACCTTTGTAATGTTCTGTGCCCCGAGGAGCCCCTCAACTTCTAGGGGGATGTCTCTAATCTGTGCCCCTAAATCCCCAGCCTCTCCCATGAGAATCTCCCCCATTCTCCTTTGGGGAGAACACAGAGGCAAAGTAGTCATTAAACATCTGTGCCTGTTCCCTCACATCAGTCAATGGATCCCCTTCCTCCTTATTAAGTGGTCCCACCACTTGTCTCCCCTTCCTCTTCCTATTTACATGCTGATAGAAGCTGTTTTTGTTGCTCTTGATATTCTTGGCAAGTCTCAGCTCATAATCAGTCTTAGCCTTGCGAAGAATCCTTCTGCAACCGGCCTCCTCCTTCTGGTATACCCTTTTGTGTATTTGCCCCAATGCCCATTTCTTACATCTAATCCCTCTAACCACCTCCTTTCTCATTCATGGCGGCACTCTCCTTCACCTCCCCGCCTTACTAACTAGAGGTATCGTCAAGGATTGCACCTCCAAAACCTCCCTTTTGAGTGCCATCAACCTTCCTCAACTCCCTTGCCTTCCAGTAACCTATCCCATTAGACTTTCCCCAGTCTGGCCTTCAGTTGGCCAAAGTTGGCCCTCTTGAAGTCCCAGCATCTAGTTCTCAACCTGCAGCATGTCCCCATTCCCCTGATCTCAAAGCAAAGCAGAGCTCCCCTAATCTGTACCCCATCTATCAGCTCCTCCCTGTTGGTCAAAACCAAGTCAAGGATGTCCCCCCCCCCATTGTCTCTCGGACCCTCTGTGTGAAGAACCCTACCTCTATAACGTCTAGGAAGCGACGTGGCCTGACTTTCACCGCCAAGTGAATCTCCCAACTAATATCTGGGAGATTGAAATCTCCCATTATTACTGTGTCCCTCCCCCAAGATATCCTTAGAATCTCATCTGTCAGGACATCGTTCAGGGTTTCAAGTTGACCTGGAGGGCAATAACATATCCCCACTGTAGGTCCCTCTCCCTGTCAAAACCCCTTCATTTCACCCAGATTGTCTCTACCAGATCCCCATCTATGTTGCATTCTATTTCACTGCATCCTATCCCTTCTCTGACATATAAAGCTATGCCCTTGCCCCTCTTTCCCTTCCTGTCCTTTCTAAACAGATGATACCCCTCTCTGTTTACATCCCAGTCTTGCCTTTCATCCCACCAAGTTTCCATGATCTTTGTGATATCCAAGTCAGGTCACCTATGCTCGGGAGAGGTCATACCCTCCTATGCCCAGGTCATACCCTCCTATACCCAGGAGAGCTTCAAGCAATTCCTGCTTACTACCCACACTCCTAGCATTGGTGTACTGAGATCCCCAGCCTCCTCCTTCTTCCTATCTTCCCTCTTTGTAGGAGTTCTATCAGCCCCTACAGTACCTCTTACACCCTGGTCCCAGAGCACAGATCCTCTTCCCTCACTTGTCCAATCAGGACAAGTTTCTGGGGGGCCTGAACTCCCCCCCCCAGCTCAGTTTAAAGTCTTTCAGACAAAGCTCACTAGAGCATTTCCAAAGGACCTTTTCCCCATCCTCGTGAGGTACAACCCATCCCTTGCCAGAAGTCCATTGGCAAGAAACTGGGTGCCATGGTCAAGGAACCCAAATCATTCCTTCTGGCACCACACCTAAGCCAGTCGTTCACCTCAGCAACCCTCCTTTCCCTGTCTGGCCCAAATCCCTGGGCTGGTAAGATAGAGATAATATCCAATCGATAATATCATTTTTAAATTTCTTTTCTTCTCATGATACGTGCTCTGGAAGATTTTTACTCCAAAATTTTTAAAACTTTTTATTTTTTTAAATGTATATTTTAATGTTTTTAAAACTCTATGGTATGAGTCCTGAAAGGATATAACTTATCTAATTCAGATACTTTTATTGCTTGGTGGTCCAATTGTGCTGTATTAGCCAGCACTACTTTCTTTGTTTCTTGATGTCTCTTGTCTATAATCAGAACTTGTTTCTTCCAATCTCAAGAATTTTATTATTCTCTTGAATCTGAGTAACAATATTTTGAGATTTGCATTCTCCATCATCTTTCAGACCTTTAAGTTATTTCTTTGTTTTTCTCTTCCAACATTTTCTTAACAAAATCCACCATCTTGTCCTTCTTACCTTCTCACATATCTTCACCTCCTCTTTGAGCTTCCTCCTTCCTGTTGCCCCCAAATGCTTCTGTATCTAATACTTTATTTGATTCTTTATCAGCTTGCACAATCTTGGAAAGATTAATTGCAAATGGTTGAATCAAAGGCTTGTGAACGGTTTGGGATTTTTGTGATCTAAGCTGCCATTGAGACATTCATCCACTAGGTGGAGCATGTTTAAAACAAATATGTGCCTCTTTCACAAAATACCACATCATCAAATCAGGAATTCAGCTCTTTCCACTTCCCTTCACACTCTTATCAATATCACGGTCTCCATGTTCTTAGCACATTCAGGTATTTAAGCAATGTTATTTTTATTAGACTCTAGTTACCGTATTTCCCTGAAAACAAGACCAGGTCATATTAATTTTTGCTCCAAAAGATGCATTAGGGTTTATTTTCAGGTGATAATGTCTTATTTTCAGGTACAGGTCTTATTTTTTCATGTACAACAATCTACACTTATTCATGTACAAAAATCTACATGTAAAAAAATCTACCAGAGCTCCTGCTCAATAGGCCAGCAAAAACTGCTGCCTCCCATACAATTGTCTACACCACACTACAAAGCCTTCTCTCTGGCACTGTGCCCAGCTTCTGTTCATCAGGCCCTTGATGCCTACCTGAGACCAAGAAGCCATCACCTCCGCTGCCAGAATGCTACTATGCAGGGCACCCTGAGAACAGGGGCCATCAGAATTATATTGCTTCTCATGGTCACTGATTACTTGTTGCTCACAGGAGCCATGGGCACTAATGTCACTGACTCATCTGCCAGCTTCTACCAAACCATCACCATCCTGACACTAGCCAGAAGCCATGCCTCCAGCACTCCCTTGGATGCCTTCCATCTCCTGAAAGTCTGTAATTGAAATCACATGTTAAAATTTTTATTGTTGTAAGCCGCCCCAAGGCTTTATTGCGATGGGGCAGCATAGAAATGTTTTAATAAATAAATAAATAAATAAATAAATCATCACAACAACCTTCTTTGCCATCCAGCCACTCTGCCTCATCTGATCTGGCTGACTACATCTCCAAGTCTGACCTGTCGCCAACCTACAAGATCCAGTCTTGACTTCCCTGGAGGACATCATTTCAGTACAACATTCAGAATCCCCCTCTGAAGAGCCAAGAAGGTTCTCTGAACAGATCCTCTAGATGGCAACATCCCTCGGTCTGCAAACACAACAACTGACCAAACCTAAAGTAGATCCAGTGTACAGCATTGTCTGGTTGGAGGAGTCTCTGCCAAGCCATTAGGGACCCCTGGAAGGCCCCAACCCAGCTGCACCTGACATCTTGTCATTTGGAGAGCCTGTACTGGGTTGAGGAGGGGGACATCCCACTCCTTTTATACCATCTAAGATCAAACCTGGATTTGGCACAGGGATGGTGGCACTGTGAACACTCCAGACTAGCAGATCAAGAGGGATGCTGTCTGGATACAATGGCAAGGAGGGTCTACATGATCATTGGACTGGGCCTCTGTATATCAAACTATTAGGCAACCATAGGGTCTTTGGAAGAAAATGTGTGCCCTAGCTGAGTTTCTCCCAGAACAACATTGGAAGCTCACTATGGTATTCCAAATGATAGCACTTTGATTGTCCTGGAACAGATCAACCCCACTCATCACCACATCAAGTACAACTCCAGTGCCCTCATCACCACAGTGGCAATCTGGAGGCATGCCTGACTCCAAGCAGCAAGCCTGTCCCAGGAAGCACAGTTCCATATTGAAGACATGCCCTTTGATGAGGGAGGGCTCTTCAATGCAAGGACCAATGAGAAACTCAACACCACTGAGAAAGTGAAGCTATGGCCAGTCAAATGAGCTTTCATAGAATCATAGAATTGTAGAGTTGGAAGGGGCCATGGGGCCCACTGGGTCCAACCTCCTGCTGTTGCAGGACACCAGTTTACATCATCCCACTCAGATGGCTGTCCAGTTTCTCTCTGAATGTCTCTAATGTGGGAGAACCCATCACCTCTCTAGGCAGCTGGTTCCACTCTTGCATTTCTCTGACAGTGAGGAAGATTTTCCTGATATCTAGTCTGAATGTGGGTTGACACAGCTTGCATTCAGTGTCCTACACTGTGGTACCAGCAAGAAACAATCTTGACCTTCCTTTTTGTGACAGCCTTTGAAGTACTTATAGAGTAATAACATGTCCTCCCTCAATCTTTTCTTCTCTAGTCTGAACATGCCCTGTTCTCTCAGTCTCTCCTCATAGGGCAGTGTATCCAAACCGTGGATCATTTTTGTTGCCTTCTTCTGGACGCTTTCTAATTTTTCTGCATCCTTCTTAAAACTTGGTGCCCAGAACTGGACACAGTATTCCAGATGAGGTCTGACTAGTGAGGAGTATAGGGGAACTACTACTTCTTGTGATTTGGAAGTAATACTTTGGATCCTTTCAACCACCCAGAGCATGTAAGTGGCCATGGAGCCCAACAACACCTTCCCGATTAGTTGACATCCAATTTGTGAGGTCACACAAATTGCATTTTGCCCATACTGCAACTTGACCCAGAAAGCCTTAGTACTCCCCCATTCCATGCAAATGACCTTTGTATGATGGACTGATGAAAGGACCCTAACAAATGGAATCACCTTCACCCCATTGGAACTGTCCCTTACCATAACAACAGATGCATCATTCCTGTGCTGGGGAGCACACTCCATAGGCAACAAGATCTATGGACCAAAAAAGACAGAAGCAAATATGTCAACTAACTCAAACTCTTAGCAGTCCAGAAAGCCCCGATTTCTTTCCAGTGTCTTCTCAAAGGAAGACATATCCAAATAGGCTCCAACAAACTACAGTAGTGCTTTACTTAAAGGCAGCAACAAGTCGACCACACTGTCTCACCTTACACTCCAGATATAGGACTGGTGCATTCAAAGGGGTATTACACTGATAGTCACCCACTTAGCTGGCACTGAGAATACCATGCACTCAGCAGAACACACCATGAGACCCACAAGTGGAAGACTCACTGAGATGTCCTACACACCATTTTCGCTGCATGGGGTAAACATTTGTGGACCTGTTCCCAAAGCAAGATAACACGGCATGAGAGACTTTCTGCTCTTGGGCTGGGGTCAGACAGAACTAACTTGGTGATGCATTTCTCCTCCTATGGAGAGGGACCTTCTTCTATCTGTACCCTGCATTCCCACTGATCACTTGCCAAGATTCAATGGGAGAAAACAGACTGCATCCTGCTAACCCCATTGTGGCCCAGACAACCTTAGTTTGCACACTTTCTTCAACTGTCAAACCACACTTTAATCCATCTTCCAAACAGAGCAAACATTATTTCATGGAACTGGGGCAACATCTGACATCAGAAGCTGAGAACGCTTCATCTGACAGTCAGGAAGATCAGCAGATGACACTGATGACTGAACCTGATCCACAAATTCAGTTAAAGGCTTCTAACAGCACTGAGACCAAACACAAGGTGCTCATATTCAATGAAATGGAGCACTTTCAAAGCCTATGCTCTGATTAGAAAGGGTCCTTTGATCTGTTCCAAGTGCCAATCAACAAAATTCTGGCTTTTCTCCATACTCTGCATGTAAAAAGTCTGAGACCTTCATCTATTGGAGTGTACTTATATGCCACCTCATCAGTACCTGGTTCCATGGAGAAAGAGATTATACAATCTGAACCCACCCATCTGACCCGTCATGCCAGGCTGGAGCCTATCCTTGGTACTGCAAACTATCATTCAAACCTCTGGCCACTGTAAATCTATGACTCCATTATTGGAAGGTCACCTTTCTAGTGGCAATCACTTCAGCAAGGAGATCAAGTGAACTGTGCACTTTATGGATAGACCCTCCAATTCTTACCTTTCACAAGGACAAGCCAATCCTCCAACTGGATCAGACATTTCTATCAATAGTCTCCTCACAATTCCATCTAAATCAAGACATAGTTCTACCAGCTTTTTTTCCCCATTTCCATCTCGAGCATGTTCAAGGAAAGATTGGACACCCACATGTTGGACATTATATGATAGAACTGGCTTGTGCTAGGGTTCAGACTAGATGGCCAAGGAGCTCCTTCTGACTTGCTTTGTTTCTATGTTTCTACCCCTATTGAGACAGCCCTGCACACCTTTGATATTCAGAGTGTCCTGGCCTTTTACACATCTCATACTGAATCAGTCTGTCATTCCAAGGGACTCTCTTCATAGCCTACACCAAACAGTCCAAGAGGTGAACCAATCAGTCCCCAATGACTTGCTCATTGGATCATAGAGACTATCAAACTAGCATACTGGCTCACAGAACTACAGCTTCCAGAACAACTGAAAGCACATTCTATGAAGGCAATGGAAACATTCATGGCACTGCATGCAGGTACCCCCCCCCCCCCCAAGTCCTCTGCAGAGCAGCAACCTGGTCAATCAACACTGTCATTGTTTGTTAAACATCACCAGCTCAATGTTCATACAAGACAGGACTGTTCCTTCACCTGAGTAGTACTCTGCCATTCTCCAGTGAGAACATCTCCTGCCATTATACACAGTAAGCTTGCTAATCACCCATATATGTGATTCACAGAGAGCACAAAGAAGAAAGTAAGGTTGCTTACCTGTAACTGACATTCTTCAAGTGGTCATCCCTGCATTCATATAACTCACCCACTGGCCTCACATTGGTGTTGGTGATTTCCCTGGGATTATAGAAGAAATTTCTTTCTCACACTTGCAAACTGTGCCATTTGATATGGATTGGGGCCATACTCTGGCCCAAAACCCTCAATCTAAGGCCAAAATGTTGGTCTCCTATTGAACTGGGGAAAATGGTGGGAGCTCCACCTATTCATACTGGGGGAAGGGGAGAGGCTCCCACCAAAAATACTGTGCTTAGCTAGGAAAATCTTCCTGAATGCAGGCACTGCACAGACACAGAACCCATATGTGTGATGCACAGATGACCACTCGAAGAACATCAATTACAATTCTGGTCTTACCTTCAAAGTCAATTTCTGGTAGTAACATTGAGTCAGACTATTCCATGGATCCCTAGCAACTGAGCTTGAGGGTTCCATATGGTACCATCATGTTCTTCTTCATGGTCTCTATGCATCATATATAGAGAGCTTCATGGTCTCTGTACATCACACACACACACCCTCTATGTAGAGCTTTGTCTCAAGAAACTTTTATAGCTAAGGAATTTAGGGGGAACCCTTACCCCACCATTCAAGTGCAAATGTCTTCAACAGACTCTCACCTCAGTTCTTTTGCAACCCCCCACTGGGATGACCTCATTGGGAGACTTCTTAGTCTGTTGGAATGAAGTTTTTGTGTGTGTGACTGCTGAGGCTTGTTCTTTCTATCATACCTCTTTTGATTAATTGATTTTATTTTGTTTTGTTTTTTACTTTTGACAATTACTCCAGTCCCTTCAGGCCACATGGCCCTGAAGAAAACATTCAGCAATGTGTGAAAATAAGCTCCTTCCCACAGATGGACATTTGCTTGTTTACACTGCAGTCAGACAAATCATTTAAAAGCAGCCATCAAGAGAGGGCACCAGAAGGGGTGCAAACTCCCTGCTTCTATGGCCCAACCCAACACAAACTCAGCATTGACTGTGGTCTCAACAGTGATTGTGATGACCCCCAACTTTGACAGTGCCACCACCATAGGTTCTAACTGTGGACCCTTCTGACACCCCCTCCCCCCACCCACTGGGCATCTCTGACATAAGAAATCACTTAAAATGATCATTTTTAAAATTTTCATTTCTATACTGCCAATAGCCAAAGCTATCTGGGTAGTTTACAACTTCTAAACAATACAATAAAACACAATTGAAAAGCTATAAAACAAATAAAAATAGCTAAAAAGTAAACCAATCCTTTTTTTTTTTTAACCTAATCCCTATTCTAAATCCCTAGCCCTTTTCCTAAACATCTTCCTTTCCCATTCCAATTCATTAAATCATACCCTGATCTTTTCTTTAGCACAAGGGTGGGTAAACTGCAGCTCTGTGATCGGGTCAGGAGTTTGGCATGAGTAATCTATTTCTTCCCTGTGTCAGTAAGGAATTTAAAAGGCAGTGGGGATAAAAAGTAAGAAATAAATGGAAATGGCAGAGTGATCCACTCACTTTTGGTTTTGGTGCTGACCATCACTAGCTTTGGGCCCACTGACACAAACCCCCTATCAAATTACCCACATGGGAACACAACCCTTGACAGAAAAAGAGTTTATCTATTCCTGCTAACAGGGTTTCATTTATTGTTTGTCTTGTTAGTTTGTCTAATTATATAACACTTGTGGTGGGTGAGGTGGTGGCAGTGACAACCATCTAGGAAGAAAGGTAAATATAAATGCAGGATTGCTAGTGGCACTGCCCATGCACAATTGAGATTAATACACAATCACAGGAAAGATAAAAGTTTGAAGTAGATGCAGCAGCTTCACCCTAGCACTGAGGGTGCTGCTAGTTAGCATCTGCCCACTGCTACCTCCTATTACTGTGATGGTGGATGAGACATGTTTGCCCCCTCTTGTTTCCTCTATATGTCACTTGTCCAAGTTTCCAAGAAGATTGGGTCATGTTCAGAATAGTAACACTGGTCTACAAATTTTGGGAAATTATCAACCTCTGAGATAAAATGTGCTAATTCTTACATATTTTGATTAGATGAATTAGAAAACAGGTGATAAAGGTGCTGGTTGGCTAAAGTTTTCAAGATATTTCACAATAAAGATTTATACACAGGCGAGTATATTTGCCTACAAGGGAGGGAGGTGTCTGATGACTGTGATGCCTCGTAACTTCTTGACAAAGTACTGTAGAACAATGAAAATGGTACCACATGGAAGTGTATAAATTTATCTTCACTTTGAGACTAAAAACTATTACCTGTGATTTATTGTTCTTTTATTGCAAGGTACATTTGTCTTGGTCAGATCTTCGTACGCATCATTCAGTTACATCTAGGGGCTTGTGAAAGTGTCATTGCCTAACATTTCCAAGGAACAGTTGTGTGATATTTTACCTCAGAAGCCAAGATGCCTCAAAACTGTGTAAGCAACGCAGATAACTTCTGCTACATTTGTGGCGAGGTTACATTTGCATCTCAAAAGTGCAGCATGACGGCAGTGGTAAAAAAAGGCATACAACCTATATTCTGGATGCAAAATAGGGGATCAGTACAAGAGTTGGGCCCCTGATTATTGTTGCATTACATGTGCAATTTATCTGCATCATTGGCTAAACAAGAAGCAAAAGTCCATGCCTTTCGCAGTTCCAATGGTGTGGGAGGGAACCCACCAATCATAGTAGCGACTGCTATTTTTGCATGGTTCCCCAATTGCAAAAGGAATCTCAAGAAAGAAGTGGACTGTGGAATATGCAAACATTCAATCTACACTGTGTCCTGTACCCCAGGGTGAGGACTTGCCAATTCCACATCCACCAGAATCCTACTCTCTAGACTCAGATGATGATAAAGACAATGAGCAGGATGCAGCTGATCCGGGGCCATTGACGTCAGCAGACCCAAACTTTAGCCCAGCAGATGCTCCTCCTGAACCACATCTAATTTCACAGAGTGAACTACCGTATTTTTCGCTCTATAAGACGCACCTGACCATAACACGCACCTAGTTTTTAGAGGAGGAAAACAAGAAAAAAAAATATTCTGAATCAAATGGTTTACTAAACTATTTAATAAACTATAACAGAATGCAGTAATACCGTATTTCAACCTTGTAAAGTGAACAGCAGTCAACAGTGGCATTAAGAGTCACTCTAAATTTTTGCTCTAAATTTTAAATGACTCTTGCACCACTGCTCGGGCATGGCACAGACTGATTTAAATAAGGGCAATTTCAATTATGAGAAAATCAACAAGAAAAAAAGAGTGATTTAAATCACTGGTTTGAATCAGGTATCCCATTGAAGCTTTTTGATATAATTCCTGAACAGTGGTGTAAATCTGACCACTAAGCTGTGCTGATTCACATCTAAATGGAGTGCACTTACACTGTTTCTTTTTCAGCCATGCTCCACTGTTTACCTGGAAAGGGACTATCTTTACATTCACATACAAGGAATTTCCCATGACCAATGGCCATGGCAGTTTCAGATTACAATCCTATATATGGATAATAAATATTAGAGTTCAGTCGAGTTCAATGGGCCTTACTCCTGGTATTACCCTTACAAGAAAAAACAAGAGGTCAACATAAGTTTTGATAGTTCTTGGGCTGACAAGTCCAATGCAATTTTTTTAAATGCATTTTTATATCTTCAGTTATCAACCCTGCTATATTGGTGTTCTTTCATAACTATCTCCTCTGCCTTCCTCAGCCCAGCTTTATCACCTTGTAATTATTTCTTTCTTAGATTTCTATCCTGCCTTTTTTCTTTTCCTTTTTAAGAACTCAAAGCAGCAATATCTCTCTTTTTCTGGAGGCGTGGAGACTCAGGAAGGAAGTATCAGTGTAAAAACCAGAGGATTGCATTGCTAAAAAGGTGGAACTATAACTCTTTCAGAAGCACCTACTTTTGCCACTTTTAATTGACAGCTAGACATGTGACAGTTAACAGTCATGCATAAACATGCAGTTTGGTCTTCTCAATTTCTACCTACGCTACCTACTGTACATTGCTCCCTTGGCAGCTGAAACTGACAATGCCATTGACAAGGCAAGACTACACATATTGAACAGCTGTAAGCAACTGGTCCTAATCATGATCAAAAACAAGATCATATCACAACCTGCCTGTCCCTTAAGGTCAGGTCAGGAAGCCCTTCTGCAAGAGCCATCCCTCAAAGAGGTAAGAGGAATGGTAAATAGAAGGACATTTTTGGGTTGCCAGGATGAATCTGTAGAATGAGCATCTGTCAAGGGAAACTTGCAGAACAAGTTGGGTGTGCTGATGAAGCATAAAGTAATTGCCTGTCTAGCCTACCTCACAGGGTGGTTGTTGTGAGAATAAAATGGAACTATGTAAGCCACCTCAGTTTCCCCTCAAGAGAAAAAAAAAGTGGGACATAAATCCAATATTACAATACCATTGCAAGAGCTAACTGAAGCACAAGTATGGGATCAATTTAGACTTTAGAATTCAATGATAATTTGGCAAAGGGGCGGAGGGGGTGCATTTCGGTTTCCCATGTTAGATTCTGTTAAGTTTTCTGCTTTTGTTATTTGTCACAAGGTTTGAGGATGGAGAGGTTGTATATTCAAAGCCTACACTGGTCCTAAAGCGTGGCTAGAACATCAGTGATACAGCCACCTTACAGAATCTGCAGAGAACTTGGTTCTTGGATGGTATAGAAATCAATTAGATACATCTAAGCATGCCTGGGTCTGTGTAGCAGCTGGCATGGAGCCTGCCTGGAAAGCCACAGGGATACTCTCCCTCATGGGAGAAAGCCAAAGAGACAGGAAAGCAGGAGCACATCAACTCTCACCTGCACTGCTCAGACCTGCCTTTATACTGAGTACTGTTGAGGCACAACAGCATGGGCTGCAGCCAGTCTTAGGGGGTGTCCAGCTTGAGAATGCTTAGTGCTCTGCATCAAAGGGCTTTGAGCATCTCTCCTAATCTTTCCCCCTTTCCTATTTTTTCTCCATGATAAGAAAATGGGCTGAGGATGCATTTGGAAAACAAGAGCAAGCCACAAATGCAAGATGATGTCACTGGGAGATACATGCACCCAATAAAATTCAGTGAAAGAAGCAAGGCGACTGAATAATACAAGCCTCATCTGGAAGCTCCTTTAGTTATATTTAGAGAACTCAGTGCAAACAATGGGGGCAGCGGAGCGCACAGGGGTTGGCGTGGGGCGGTGTGCGGGGCAGCGTAGTGCGCGGGGGTTGGCGCGCGGCGGAGCGGCGGAGTGCGTGGGGGTTGGCATGCGGCAGTGCGGTGGAGCGCGCGGGGGTTGGCATGCGGCAGTGCGGCGGAGCGCACAGGGTTTGGCGCGGGGTGGCGTGCGGGGCGGCGTAGTGCGTGGGGGTTGGCGTGTGGCGGGGTGGCGGAGCGTGCGGGGGTTGGCGCAGAGCGGCGGAGCGCACAGGGGTTGGCACGGGGCGGCGTGCAGGGCGGCGGAGTGTGCGGGGGTTGGCGCACGGCGGGGCGGTGGAGTGCGCGGGGGTTGGTGCGCAGCAGGGCGGCAGAGCGTGCAGGGGTTGGCGCGGGGCGGCGGAGCGCACAGGGGTTGGCACGGGGCGGTGTGCAGGGCGGCGTAGTGCGCGGGGGTTGGCGCGGGGCAGTGGAGCACACAGGGGTTGGCACGGGATGGCGTGCGGGGCAGCATAGTGCGTGGGGGTTGGCGCGTGGTGGGGCGGCGGAGCATGCGGGGGTTGGCGCAGGGTGGCGGAGCGCACAGGGGTTGGCACGGGGCGGCGTGCAGGGCAGCGGAGTGTGCGGGGGTTGGCGCACGGCAGGGCGGCGGAGCGCGCGGGGGTTGGTGCGCAGCAGGGCGGCAGAGCGTGCAGGGGTTGGCGCGGGGCGGCGGAGCGCACAGGGGTTGGCACGGGGCGGCGTGCAGGGCGGCGTAGTGCGCGGGGGTTGGCGCGGGGCGGCGGAGCGCACAGGGGTTGGCACGGGGTGGCGTGCAGGGCGGTGGAGCGCATGGGGGTTGGCAGGTCTTTCCGGTGGGGTTGGGCACACATATTCGCTCTATAAGACGCACAGACATTTCCCCTTACTTTTGAGGGGGGGAAAAGTGCGTCTTATAGAGTGAAAAATATGGTAAATAACCATTCTCATTGCTATATCACATTCTGCAGAAATGTTATGGAGCATAATTGCACATCCCCCTCGTAATTTTGAATTATTTTGATGCAATTTTGACCTGAAGCTGTATCTTGGAAGCTGAAGCCAATTAATACTCAGGACTTAATTAGTGACACAATTTTGGTAAAATTTAGCTACTTTGATTTCCAAGGCTTTCTCCTTGTAGACCAGTGTAATTGCAAAGAACCCAAACTTAATCTTCTTGCTGCAAGGCAATTTCTGTTTCTTGAAACATGAGAAATTTGTTTTGCTTTGATTTTGATCAGAATTTACATCTTCTGGATTGAGCATGGACTCAGACACAATCTGCAGTCAAACTCCATGCTTTACCAAGCTTGCAATGTGATGCATGCCTCCCCCACACCAAATGCACTTGAAATTATACACATAATTGAAACGAAATATGTAGAAGGTATACTTCTTTTTAAAAATTGTGTAAAAATGCTTTAATCACCAGAAAAAATGCATAACTTTCAAAGAAGCATATAACTGATGTATATATTTTTAAAAATCTGCATGATAATATCCTGATTTGCATACCAAAAAAGCCCCAACAAAGGTCATAATCTGACACTTATTCAAGTTGAAAAGTGCAGAACTCCAGTGAGTCTGAGCTTTGTGTTGTTGTTGTTGTTAGTTGCGAAGTCGCATGGAAAACATTCCCCCAAGCCTTCCTGTCCTCCACCATCCCCGGAGTCCACTTAAGCTCACACCGACTGTTTCAGTGACTCCATCTATCCACCTCATCCTCTGCCGTCCCCTTCTTCTTTTGCTGCGAATTGTTTCCAGCATTAGAGTCTTCTCCAGTGAGTCCTTCCTTCTCATTAGGTGACCAAAGTATTTGAGTTTCATCTTCAGTATCTGGCCTTCTAAAGAGCAATCAGGGTTGATCTCCTCTAAGACTGACTGGTATGATCTCCTTGGACTGCAAGGGACTCGCAGAAGTCTTCCCCAGAACCACAATTCAAAGGCCTCAATTCTTAGGCACTCAGCCTTCATTATGGTCCAGCTTTCACAGCAAACATTGCAACTGGGAAAACCATAGCCTTAACTATAGGCACTTTTGTCGGCAGCGTGATGTCTCTGCTTTTTAGTATGCTGTCTAGATTTGCCATAGCTTTCCTCCCATGGAGCAAGTGTCTCAGAGCCTTCTGAGGAAACTCCCAAGAATTTCCTTGCAATCAATTAAAACCAAGGCTGCCACAAATCACTTGCTCAGTTGGAGGTAGTCATTATTTGAGCTTCTGGAGGGAAAAACTACCAAACTTCACCAGGAAGGCAAGTTGCTTACCTGTAACTGTCGTTCTTTGAGTGATCATCTGTGCATTCATACATTGTGGGTGCTGCACCTGCACAGTGCCCGTAGCCGGGAAAGATTCAAAGCTTTAACAGATTTTGGCAGGAACTCTGCACCCCTCGTCCATTATGGTGTAAAGGGCAGAGCGCCCGCCTTTTTCCTCAGTCAAATGAACACTGTCCAATCTCCCCCTAATGGATGAACAGTCAGTGTCAGGAGACACCAATGGATGGTATTAAAGGAATATACTAATATAATGAGAATAATACATTTAGTGGATATATAAGTAATATAGTAAAGGCAAAGAACCTTTACAAACTCAGTCACCAACACTGAGTGGGGCTGACAGGTGGATTGTGTGAATGCACAGATGACCACTCAAAGAACGACAGTTACAGGTAGGCAACCTGCCTTTCTTTGTCGTGGTCTCTGTGTATCACACATTATGGGTGACTAGTAAGCTTACCAAACCCGGAGGCAGAACGGTGTCATCAGTGAAGAATTGAAGAAAGGATTGCACGACGGAAGGAGCAGTCCTGTCTGGCATGGACATCAAGTCTATAGTGTCTAGTTGTTCAAGTTGCCGCCTTGCAGATGTCAGGCAATGAAATGTCAGCAGAAAAAGCCAAAGAGGCTGTCACGGCACTAGTAGAATGACCCTTGGGTATGACAGGGAGGTCTAACTTTGACAGGCCATATGCCAATTCAATGGTCTGGACAATCCATCTGGAGAGACTTTGGGAGAAAACAGCTGAGCCTTTATCATATTCTAAGTACTTAACGAATAGGCGTTTGGTTTTCCTGAAGTTCTCCATACAGGATTGGTAGAAAGTCAGGCAGCACCTTACATTGAGTGAATGCAGAGATTTCTCTATCAGTGTCAAGGGCGTGGGGAAGAAGGCTGGTAGAAAAATATTCTGATTGATATGAAAAGGTATAGCAACTTTAGGAAGGAAGGCAGGATCAGTCCAAAGAATGACCTTCTCCTTATGAAAGTTGCGGTAAGGAGGGTCAATACGAAGGGCACAGAGCTCAATCGCCCTCCTAGCCAAAGTGATGGCGTCAAGAAAAGTCATTTTCCAAGACAACAGGCATAAGTCAGTGGTAACCGAAGGTTCAAAGGGGGCTTTGGTAAGTGCCTGTAAAACCAAGGAGAGACTCCATGTTGGTACCACAGAACGAACTGGACACTGGAGATTTTGTAATCCTTTCAGAAAACAGCAGACAAGGATGTGTGGAAAGACAGACATAAAACGTCTCCATTTAGCCTCGTATGAGCATCGAGTCGTTGGTCGTAGAGCAGACTGGAGAATAAATTGAATGTCTGGGTGAAGGATGCTCGAATCCGAAGCAGAACCTGAGGGTTTCGTCAGTACTGAAGATCCTGTTGGGACCAAGGACCATGTAGGAATTGTTGGGTTTGATGAAGTTGTCGGTACCAAGGAAGAAGAAGAAGCGACAGTCACTGAATAAGCCAAGCGGTGAGATTCAGGGAGTTGAGGCCAGATGGCGAATTGCCCCATTTTCTTGAGTAAAGAGATGAGGGGCCTGGGGGAGATGGAAAAAAGTTCTCTTGGAGAAACTGAGAATGGTGGGAAACCAGGGTTGGCGTGGCCACCAAGACATTATGAGAATTCCCTGGGCTTCATCTTGAACAAGTTTAACCAGGGTTTTCGTGATGAGTGGGATTGGAGGAAACTCGTAGCAAAACATGTTCGCCCAGGTCACCATCAGTATGTCTGCAAGTGGATTCGGGCCGATGCCTGCCTGAGAGCAAGAGTTTGTGCAAATTGCATTGTCTGGTGTGGCTAATAGATCTATGTCCAGGGTGCCCCAGTGTTGGAAAATGTGGTTGCAAATCTGTTGATCCAACTCCCACTCGTGAGTTGTTGACTCACTGCTGAGGTCTGAGTTGTTGTCTGCTGAGGGCACCCACTTCTTCATTGTCACCGGCGAGATGGACCACTAGCGGAGTAATCCCTCTTGGGATACACCAGTCCCATACACGCAGGGCAAGATGTGCCAACGGTACCTATTTCATGCCACCCTGCTTGTTGATTTAGAAGACAGTCACGACATTGTCCAAGGCTATTTGAACTACTTGGTCCCGAAGAGTCGACTCGAAAGACCTCGGAGAACTTTGAAGACCACTAGAAGCTCCAAGTAATTGATGTGCCTGGATATTTTGTGACCATGCCAGGTGCCTTGAGTACGGAGACTGGCACAATGCACTCCTCACCCTGCAAGGGAGGCATCAGTGTATAGGGTCACCATCGCTTGTGGCTGGCAGAAAGGGACCCCTCTGATGAGGTTGTCTTTGATCGTCCACCAAGTCAGAGTCTGGAGGATGAAAGCAGGTGGGAGCAAGAGACGATCTGGAGATTTGAACCAGAGTTGCAGGGGTTGCATTTGAAGCCTGGCATTGCACACCAAGGCGACTGTGGAGGCCATCTGTCCGAGCAACTTCTGGATGGACAGCGTGGGAGTAGGATGGCCATTGGAGATGTGATGAATCGAAGACTGAAGCTTGTCCATTTGAGCTTGTGGTAGAAATGCTCTGGCTTGGATTAAGTCGAGGCATGCTCTGATGAAGCTGATGACCTGTGAGGGGACGAGGCAGGATTTTTCAATATTAATATACAGTCCGAGTTCATCTAAGAGTCTACATGTCGAAAGACATGCCTTCGATATGCCTCTTCATCTCTTCTGGGAAATTGCATGAGCGTAACCACACATGGCGTAGAGTGATGGAGCCAACAAGAACCTGGGAATCGCAATCCATGTGATGCCGTGCTGTACTGAGCTGTTGTATGGCCAGCTGCATGGACTCATGGATAAATACACAGGCCAGATCATGCTGTTGTTCTGGGATGGTCGAAGTGATAGATTCCAGCCTTTGCATCAAAAAATACTGGCATCTGGCTATTGTTGCCTCATAATTAGGGATCCACAAGCCCAGGCCCATTGCAGTGTAGATACGATGTGACATCAGGACTATCTTGCGACCCTCATCTCTTGGGGTCGAGTGCTCCCTTTTAACTTGACCCTGCGACGACTTGAAAAGTATGGAGTTCGGTTTCGGGTGTTTGAGCAGGAAGGGAATGTCCTGTTCCCTAACCTTATACATGAACTCATAGCGTCGAGATGTCGGGTGCGGCTGGCTCGGAAACTCCCAAGTGTCCGTCATAGCCTGGCAAAGAGTCGTTATCAAGGGTATGGATATAGCCAATGACTGCTCCTTACAAATAATGTCATAGAAGTGGTCCTCACTGGGGTTCACCCGATGTTCAACTTCTATCCCCAATGACCTTGCGAGGCAAGCCATCAGTTCTTTGAATGTGGAGTACGACTCTTCCGGCAACCCGGGTCCCTGAGTCGAAATGATGGCATCAGGAGAGGTCGAAGCTTGATCCGAGTCCTCCAAGTCCAAGTTGTACTGGGACGGAGGACTGGAGGACGAGTCAGTCAGAGACAGAGGAGGGCGGGAAAGTGCAGCTGTTGAAGTTGAAGGCGTGTCTGCCCGGGACAGACGAGGACGAAGTCTGCACACCGAAGGCATGTGGTAGTAACCATACAGCGGAGGGTAGTCCCAAGGATAGGATTGGGATGGGTCGAATCCGCCATACGGCATAGGAACCCAGCTCCTAGACAGTTGGCCCGATCCATGCTGATGGCGACGCGTGTCAGATGGAGGCTGAGGTCTTGGAGATGACTCTGGTGATGATGGCATCGGAGTAGATGAGTGCGCCAATGCATGTCCAGGTTGAGATTGGGGAGGAGAATCCTGTATCTTGCCATCTGACATCAATCCATGAACAGCTGCCTTGAAGCAGTCCAGAATTGAAGGAGTCGACAATGAGATCCTTTGCGGGGATCCAGGTGGTGTAACCTGCATGGCGGCTTGGGCAGTCGGACCTGAACGGGTCGCAACCGAAGCAGCCATTGGGACTGATGGAGTAGTCAAGCCCGAGTCCTGTGAGGCTCCTGAGCAAGCTTATGCTGCTTGCGATTGGCCTTGTCAGCTTTAGTCTTCTTAGACTTTTTCAGAACTGAAGGATGCTCAGACCTGGTGTGCTTCCTCTTCTCCTTTTGTTTTTGAAAGGAGGAATGAGAGGAGCGCTGGTCTCCCTGGAAGCAGCACCCTCAGAAGGTGGATGAGGGGAAGACATCATGGGTGGGCCTGTAGAAGAGGTCTGAGCAGGAAGCTTGTTGGAGGCAATGAGGGCCTGATCCCAAAGGATCTTCCTCAGCCGATTTTCTCGGTTCTTCCGAGCTTGCATAGTGAACGACTGATGGTGGCCACATTTGTCAGTCCGATGCCCCTCTCCGAAACAGAGTGTGGGTCTGTCGGAGACATCTTGGCCCCACAGTTCAAGCACTTTCAAAAACCCACACGCTGAACCATCAAAAAGAAAGAATGGATAGTGAATGGGAAGAACTATAGAAGGTTAAGTTTATATAAAGGGATATATATATACACACACACACAGAGTATATCACAGAAGTCAGTACACCCCTCACATTTTGTAAATATTTTATTATATCTTTTCATGTGACAACCCTGAAGAAATGACACTGCTACAATGTAAAGTAGTGAGTATACAGCTTGTATAACAGTGTAAATTTGCTATCCCCTCAAAATAACTCAACACACACCCATTAATGTCTAAACCTCTGGCAACAGATGTGAGTACACCCCTAAGTGAAACTGTCCAAATTGGGCATTATTAGCCATTTCCCCTCCCTGGTGTCATGTGACTCTTTAGTGTTACAAGGTCTCAGGTGTGAATGGGGAGCAGGTGTGTTAAAGTTGGTCTCACTGTCTCATACTGGTCACTGGAAGTTCAACATGGCACCTCATGGCAAAGAACTCTCTGAGGATCTGAAAAAAAGAATTGTCGCTCTACATAAAGATGGCCTAGGCTATAAGAAGATTGCCAAGACCCTGAAATTGAGCTGCAGCACGGTGGCCAAGACCATACAGCGGTTTAACAGGACAGGTTCCACTCAGAACAGGCCTCGCCATGGTTGATCAAAGAAGCTGAGTGCATGTGCTCAGCGTCATATCCAGAGGTTGGCTTTGGGAAATAGACGTATGAGTGCTGCCAGCATTGCTGCAGAGGGGTTGAAAGAGTGGTGGGTCAGCCTGTCAGTGCTCAGACCATACGCCGCACATTGCATCAAATTGGTCTGCAGGGCTGTCATCCCAGAAGGATGCCTCTTCTAAAGATGATGCACAAGAAAGCCCACAAACAGTTTGCTGAAGACAAGCAGACTAAGGACATGAATTACTGGAACCATGTCCTGTGGTCTGATGAGACCAAGATAAACTTATTTGGTTCAGATGGTGTCAAGTGTGTGTGGCGACAACCAGGTGAGGAGTACAAAGACAAGTGTGTCTTGCCTACAGTCAAGCATGGTGGTGGGAGTGTCATGGTCTGGGGCTGCATGAGTGCTGCCGGCTCTGGGGAGCTACAGTTCATTGAGGGAACCATGAATGCCAACATGTACTGTGACATACTGAAGCAGAGCATGATCCCCTCCCTTTGGAGACTGGACTGCAGGGCAGTATTCCAACATGATAACGACCCCGAACACACCTCCAAGACGACCACTGCCTTGCTAAAGAAGCTGAGGGTAAAGGTGATGGACTGGCCAAGCATGTCTCCAGACCTAAACCCTATCAAGCATCTGTGGGGCATCCTGAAATGGAAGGTGGAGGAGCGCAAGGTCTCTAACATCCACCAGCTCCGTGATGTCATGATGGAGGAGTGGAAGAGGACTCCAGTGGCAACCCGTGAAGCTCTGGTGAACTCCATGCCCAAGAGGGTTAAGGCAGTGCTGGAAAATAATGGTGGCCACACAAAATATTGCCACTTTGGGCCCAATTTGGACAGTTTCACTTAAGGGTGTGCTCACTTTTGTTGCCAGTGCTTTAGACATTGATGGCTGTGTGTTGGGATATTTTGAGGGGAGAGCAAATTTACACTGTTATACAAGCTGTATACTCACTACTTTACATTGTAGCGAAGTGTCATTTCTTCAGGGTTGTCACATGAAAAGATATAATAAAATATTTACAAAATGTGAGGGCTGTACTCACGTCTGTGATATACTGTATTTATACAAAGATAAAGGTAAAGGTTTCCCCTTGATGTTAAGTCCAGTCATGCCTGACTCTAGGGGGCGGTGCTCATCTCCGTTTCCTAGCCGAGGGAGCCAGCGTTTGTCTGCAGTCTCCGTGGTCATGTGGCCGGCATGACTAAACATCTAAGTGCATGGAATGCTGTTACCTTCCCACCGAAGTGGTACCTTTTTATCTACTTGCATTTGCATGCTTTTGAACTGCAAGGCTGGCAGGAGCTGGGACAGAGCAATGGGAACTCACCCCATTGTGCAGATTTGAACTGGCGACCTTTTGATCACCCAGCCCAGCAGCACACAGTTTAAACCACTGCACCACCTGCATCCCATATATATGTATGTATGTTGTGGAAGGGGAAAAGGGGGGAAGAAACTGTCCTAAACAGGGAAGGTAAGGATTTAAAACTTGGAAGGAATTTCTTAACAAGAGCAACAAGAATTAATGAACAAGAACAAGGTAATATGCAATGGAGTAAGAGAGAGTAATGAACGGCTCGAGGCAAAGCGATCGGCAGTCAAAAGAAGACTTTGGAAAATGGCGGGTGCTCCGCCCTTTATACCTTAGTGGGGGAGGGGTGTGGAGTTCCTGCCAAAATCTGTTAAAACTTTGAATCTTTCCCGACTACAGGCACTGCACAGGTGTAGCACCCACAATGTGTGATGCACAGAGACCACGATGAAGAACTATGGTTCTAAACTTGATATTTCTGTCAATTTTCATCTACTTCTGCGGTCAGAAATTTCTCTTGGTTTGTTTGGTGTTATGTTTTTGTAATTATTATTTTGTAGACATCATTTTCTCCTGCCTGTGCGAATACAGACTTCTCTTGCTTTCTCACCTTTTTCAGTACATTACAAGAATGTACTTTTTCAGTACATTCAGTATATAGATTAAGACATAATGACCAAAGATGAGATGGAGTGATTTCATAAAGGAAGCCACAGCCTTGAATTTACAAGAACTGAGCAAAGCTGTCAAGGGCATTCATTCGTAAGGTCTCCTTAAGTCAGAGATGACTTGATGGTATTTAACAAAAACAGTAACCCCATCCAACACAGGTTGAATACCTTTTCCCTGGTTATCCTTGACTGGTCAAAACCACTTTTATCTTGTCTAGAGTAAGCATCATCTAGTACATTACTAACATCAGACACCGATTCAGAATGAGAACAATTTCCTTGAGTTTAGAAGGAAAGGGGCAATAGAATTGAGTTTCTTTAGCATATGGGTGGCACCAGAGCTCAAAACTCTAGATGTTACCTATCAAAGGGGATAAGATTTACCCTGAGGGACATCACAGGTTAATAGCCACGGCACTAAGCAGGAATTCCTAGCATCATCTTAGATAGGCCCACCAAGAAAGAGAGCCATCATATAACAATGCCTGCAAGGCCCATCTCAGACAGATGCCTCAGAAGGATGCTATGGTTGAAGGTATCAAAAGCTAACAAAAGAAACAGTGAGACTAACAAGGACCCATTTCCCTTGCCAGTTCCACCAGTGTCCAAGCAGTTTCAGTTCATAACCCAGGTTTGAAGCCTTATTTAAACAGATCTAGATAATCATCTCATGCAGAAATCTCTGGAGCTGAGAAGCTGCCACACACTCCAGCACCTTGACCAACAAGGAAACACTGGGGGACCAGCTGGAAATTATTCAGTACAGTTGGGTACAGGGAGAGGTATTTTAAACAAAGGTGTTATCAATGCTGTTTTCTGGCAAGACAAACACACCTTAACCTCAAGAGGCATTCATAACTGCAATCACTCATCAGATTGTCCCCTCCCACAGCTGCTTTTATAGCCTCTCAAAGAACCTCTCTACATCCTCAGGCTGTACAAACTGACAAGCAGGATACCAAGCTACATCTACTGGACCTGTTTGAACTATGGCATCCAAGTCAGAACATATATGATGAATTTTACCTATGAAATGTCACATAAATTGGTCACAGTGGCTACTGCATGGCCCACCTCTTGTTCTTGCAAGCTACAGAGTAACAAGCTGCTGGTCACCCAAAAAGATCTCCACTGGGTGATTCTGATATGGTGCTTCTATTCATATGTTGGGAAACTGTGCCTGACATGGAATGTCCTTAAATGTCTGTTAGTGAAATACATTAGATCAATAATTGAATAAGAAATGAAAGGAATTATAATGCTAAGACTCTTACATAGAGGATTAAAAAAACAACCTCTGTGGCCTCATTATTCCCAGATATCTTACATCTGTAGTTTTTCTATAAAACCTTATTGAGATTGAACTTCAGCTGAACTCTAAGCATCCTGTCAAGTACATAGTACAATGAATAAGGAACAGCCTGTCAGACATGAACAAGGAAGATAGCAAAAAGAACAAAAACAACTGACCATACCCCCAATCTTTAATGTCCTGGATCTTATCATTTTTTGTGCAAGCAGGAAAAGTAGCAATTGTTACAAAAGTACTCTGTGACCTACCAGAAAAGGGCTAAGTATATTATGTGTTAATGTTCCAACTTGTAATGAATAAAAGGCTGCTCAGAGCATTGTCTGAGTGCAACAGACTAGTCCTGGTTATTTTGGGTGGCCCACTGATATGACCAACTGTGTGAATTCCCTAGCTGGCTCCAGACTATTCTTGGGCCAGCGAGTTCTCTGCTTGATTAGAGCAGCATGCCAACCTGACAACTAAGGTACAATGCCCAAGAGTGTGAAGGCAAGAAAGGAGCTGAGAGATGTGTCCTAATGGTGAGTAAATCCTTAAAAAAAAAAATTGAAAAATCTGGCTGTCTGTTCTTTAGTTCTGATGTAGATGAAGGCTGGTGACAAGATGCTGGCTTTAGTCTTAGAGGAGTTCCCTGCTAGACCATGTCAGTTGCTGACCAGGGGAATCTCCTGACCAGGCTAGACAGCTGCATCTGATCCGTGCATCTCCGTCCAGGGACTCCCTCACTCACCTGAGTTCCTAAAATGTTCTCTGGGAAACCTGGATTAAGATGTTCTTTTCTAAGGTTTGGGGAAACAACCATAAATTACAGGCTGTAATAGACAGGGTATTTGTTGAGTACCAAGCAGAAATGGGCTCCAGATCTAGTAAATAAGAGATGGCTCCAGTGCAGAGTGTATTGGATAATTTAGGAGTAGGAAGACATATCTCACTTAAGAAGAAATTGATTTTCTTCTGTTAAAACCAATGACCTGCCTACCAATTAGAGAATCAAGAAAGGTGGTCACCTGTAAGTGTAAGAAGAACCCAGCTAGGACCCAAAGAATTATACTAAAAATGACCTCCTTGTGGGGAATTGACTGCCACTGTTGCAAGCTCTTAAAATGCCATACCAAGAACTCAGAACATTTTGAAAGTGCAATTGGATGGAGAGGATCCACTCAAATTCCTTGAATGACTGGTATGAACCATGTCCAGAAGAGAATAAAAAGCTTGTGAATACGTTGTTTGTTGGACAGAGCAGTGATGACATTAGAGGAAAGCTACAGAAGATGAAAGGAATGACAGGCAAGTCTCTTTCAGTTGTCTGCAAGGTGTACACAAATAGGGATAGAGTGAAAGAGAGGAGAGAGAAAAAGATACAGAAAGCTCAAACTGATACTGTATTGGCTCTTCTGTTAGCAAAGGCAGTTCAAGGACCTGTAAGAGAAACCAAGCCTAGGAGAAGACTGGGAAGAAATCAATGCATCTTTTGCAAGGAAGAGGGATACTGGAAGAACACATGTCCAAAGAGGAAAGGAAGACCAAGGAAAGAGGGAAAAGAGCAGAAGTTATGGTGATGAGAGAAGATGATTCAGAATGAAGGGGACTGGGGAAGACAACATGTTGACTGTCTCCTCAAGTCCCCTGGTTATAGCTCAAGGGGAAGGACAAAATTTTTTGCTTGATTCTTGTATCACATATTAAGTGCTCATACAACTTATGGGGAAAACTAGTGGGAAGACTGCAAGAATCTGGGGAGTTGTAGGTAAAAATACTAATGAAGCATTCTTGGAGCCTCTGACAATTGATATATCAGGGACCAAACATGAGTATATGTTCCTTTATCTTCCAGACTGCCTGATCCCACTATTAGGAAGAGATATATTATGCAAAATGAAGGCCCAGATCTCAGAAAATAAGATTGTGCTGATGGTACCTGAAAACTCAGATGAGAATTGAACATGACATTGTTAGCCTTGGGTAGACCACCACAGTCTGAGATCCCTGAGGAAATAATGAGCAGGGTGGATGAAAAGGTAATGAGAGAAGTACCAGGAAGGGCAGTCAGTTCAGCTGGGGCTGAGATCAAATTGAAGCCTAATGCATAGTCTCCCCATCTTAAGCAATACTCAGTAAGCTTAGAGGTGAGAAGAGAACTAAAACCCCTTCTCCAGAAGTTTCTGAAATATGGACTGCTAAAAGAATGCGAAACTGTATTTAACACTTCCATCCTCCCAGTTAGAAAGCCAGCCAAAGAAGGAGAGCCAATACAGTATCAATTTCTGCAAGATGTAAGGGCCACTAATGCTATCATGAAACTTGATTCCCAGTGGTGTCCAATCCCCATATGATTTTAACTACTGCCCCAATATCTGCAGGTTGATTCAAAGTCCTGGATTTGAAAGATGCCTTTTCTCTATCCAGCTAAAGAAGAAGTACTGCCATATCTTTGCCTTCGAGTAGGAAGACCCAAACACAGGACAGAAATGCGAGTATTGCTAGATAGTTTTGCCCCAGGGGTAGCCAAGTGGCCCTCCATTTTTTGCACATGAATTGGACAGAGACCTCCAAATGTGGGAATGCCTGCAGAAGTAAACTTGCTCCAATATATAGATTGTATTTTTTTCAGATGTGACACTGAACCAGATTGCAAGGAGACCACAGTTTCCCTCCAGAACCACTTGGGAAAATGGGGTACAAGGTGTCATCAAATGCTCAGGTAACACAGCCCAGGGTGATGTACCTGGGTTATGTGATCTCCTGAGCACAGGGGGAAAAATAAATAATATTGCCAGACAGGAGAGAGGCAATTTGCCAGATCCTATCCCCACATGGCGGAGATTTATCAAAGATGGATTCTGGGCCAAGTGTGTACAAGTTGGCCTGACTTGAAAGGCTATCCAGATGAAAACGCAGACATGGAGATGTTCGTAGACATTTCAAGTCAAATATAAGGTTGGTCACTCAATAGTATCCAAATACTCACCATGATATTTTGGAAGCTGGGGGTTCAGCCCAGCAGGCAGAATTGGTAGCTCTCACCAGGGTTCTACAGCTAGGATCAGGGAAAGTAGTGAACAATGCTAAGAATCTTACACAGAGGATTAAAAAGCAACCCCTGTGCCTTCATCATTTCCAGAAATTTTACATCTCTAGTTTTTCTATAAAACCTTATTACATAGTTTTTAGAAATTATTATCAGAGGGGAATTGTTTTTCCTGGTGTTTTTCTGCCCTTCACATATCTATTCCGTATTTCAGCTGGAGATGATCTTAAGTGTGGTACTGAAGCCCCCCTCAAACTTTTGTTTTTTAGCATTCATGCTAAAGATGCCTGGGACTGGGGCAGCAGGATTTCATGGCTTCCATGACAGCCATGGACTGTTTCAACATGGCATCAGTCCAACACATGTATGATATACCCTAGACCTTTTTTTAACAGGTTACAGAGAGATGATCTAAAGTAACACTGCGCTCCCCCACCCCAATGCTATTTAAAGTTGTTAAATGCCACAACACAGAGAGGAGTCTTAACCTATTATTCAAAGGAAATTAGGGTTAGCTTTGGCTGGGGGGGGGGGGGGCACTGCCACAGGAAATACCCTCTTCATTGTTGTCACCAATCAAGTCTCTTAGAATCACATAATCATGGAAGAGTCGAGTTGGAAGGGGCAATTGGGCCCTTTTGTCCAACCCCCTGCTCAGTGCAGGACTCTTAAGTTAAACCATCCTTCTCAGATGCTTGGAGGAAGACTGTTATGTTTAGCACAGTGTAAAGGAAGACTGTTATGGAAGATGTTCTGTTGAGTATTGCTGCACTAAGTCACATAGAACTTTATGGGTTAAAATTAACATACTGAATTGCATTCAGAAGCATACAGACAGCACAAACAGGGCAGAATTGGTGCTCTATAGTCAAGGTTTTTGGTCAATTTATTAACCTGGCTCCCTAATTTGCACAAGTTGCAGCTTTTGAAGTATTCAAAGACAGCCTCACATATAATCCATTGCAGTAGTCTAGCTTACATTTCTAGGCCATGGATTACTGAGATCAAGCTATCCTTGTCCAGAAAACGGTGCACCTGGGTCACCAGTTAGAACTGGTAGAAGGAATTCTGTGCCACTGAGGCTTCTTGATCCTCAAGTGACAAAGATGGCTCAAAGAGAACCTCCAAGCTATGATGCTGCTCTTTCAAAGGGAGTGCAACCTCATCCAGCACAGGTTAAGCACCTTCCATCCAATCAGAGGAACCAACCACTAGCAGTATTTCAGTCTTGTCTGGATCAAGCTTCAGTTTGTTAGATCAAGCTTGTTCTGCTGTTGCAGCCAAGTTCTGATTTAGCACATCCATAGCCTCGCCTGCAGGAGATGAAAAGGAGAAATGGAACTGCATGTTCTCAGTGTACTGATAGCAATGCATGCCAAAACCCGAAATGACCTCACTCAGCAGTTCCATGTAGTTGTTAAATAGCATGGGAGACGACTGACCCTGTGGAACCCCAGAGTGGAGAACTCATGTGAGCAAGCAATATTCCTCAAGTATTATCTCCTGGAGCAGATCTTCAACATAGGAGCAGAACATTGAAATACAGTAACTCCACTCCTTAGTTGCACCACAGGGATACCATGCCTGATGGTACTGAAAACTACTGAGAAATCCAGGAGTATCACAAATATCACCATCAGGTGGCTAAGTGGTTAGGCCAAACTCCTCACTTTGTGAGTGGTACCCACTGTGACCACCCTGGCCTCTCCACCTCAGTGAGCCCTGGCAGCTCTGTTGTCAGCACGATTTGACAGGGATTGCAAGGGATTGTGAAGATTCCTTAACCAGAGTCAGTTGTTGTTCCAGATGTGCCCAGAAGCCTATCCTGCACCACACAGCTAGGTCTACCTGATGGTGAGTCTGCTCTTGGGTCCTGGTTGGCTTTGGTGCCTCAGCTGCTAGAGCAAGATGATTCTGCCTTGGGAAATCTGACAGAGTTTGTAACAACTTTGTGGGGTATGTTTGGGGACACAAGCCAAGCAAAGCTAGCTATCCAAACATTGCGACAGGGTCACCGGTCAGTGGCAGCCAACACTGTCTTCCAGTGTCTTACAGCTGACATTCTATGGAATGAAGGAACACAGTCTTTCCACTTCCAGCAAGGCCTGAACTCATTAAGGAAGAGCTAACCTGGATTGACCCCACCCCCAGCTTCCTTGTCAATGTTGATCACCTGGTGCATTACCATCGACAACTGCATCAATGAGAGAAAAATGGAGTGAGGAGACAAACACACTCAACCTGAACCCCCTCTTGTAAGGCCTCCTGAGTGTGCTGCCCCTGAATCCAGACCCAAACCCATGGAGGTGGATAGCTCCCGGCACTGCCTGCCAGAAGCCAAGAAGCAGTGTCACCAAACTCTGGACCTCTGCCTTTACTGTGGCCTGGAGGGTCACTATGCAGCCAGTTGCCCCTCTAAGAAGCTGCTTCAGGGAAACAGGCTGCCCCATGCATTTTAGGGGGTCCTGAAATAGAAAATGTAATGCCTAAGCCCTACTTTCTCATTCTGATCTGGTTCCTCTTGCCTCACAGGGAGCTCCTCCAGGTGGCAGCTATGATTGACTCTGGGGCCTCCTCTAATTTCATCAAACAGGAATTTGCCTAGAAACATCACATCCCTTGTCAAGCAAAGCCTGCTCCAGTTGTGGAAGAGGGCCTTGATGGGCCATTGCTATCATCTAGCTCTGTCACATAGCAATGCTGTTGGACATAAGGAATTGGTATCCTACAATCATATCACTTCTCCTCACTACCCTGTGATTTTGGGCATCACATGGTTCATGAAACATGATCCAACCGTCATTTGGAGCCATCTTTCATTCAAATTTGGGTCTTCATGGTGTCACAAAATCTGCTTCCAATCATCAACAGTATTTTTGGACAAAGAGAATCCTCAGAGCAGTCAACATCAAGATACCCAAGCCAGCACTATGGGGCACTGCTATGAGAACTCCAGAACCTGCTCCTCAGGACTCAGTCATGCTTCCCACCCAGTATCAAGATCTGGCAGATGTGTTCAAAAAAAGGGGACTGAGACACTGTTGCCACATCACTCCTAAGACTGTCCTATTGATTTGCAGCCTGGAGCTGAGATTCCATTTGGGTGCCTTATCAACTCCTGAGTTAGGAGCTCTCCATGAATATCAACAAGATAACCTGGCTCAGGGGTTCATCCATCCCTCTGCCTCATCAGCCAGAATCCCAATTTTTGTTAAGAAGAGGGATAGGGGGTTGCGCCCCTGCATTGATTACAGAAAGTTGAACCAAGTGACAGTTTAAAAACTGGTATCCCTTACTATTAATCCCTGAACTCTTCAAGCAGCTACAGGGGGCTCAGATTTTTACTAAATTGTATCTACGAGGACCTTACAACTTGGTAAGGATCTTCAAAGGGGATGAATGGAAGACTGCCTTTCTTACCCAATATGGCCATCTGGAGTACCAAGTAATGCCTTTTGGCCTTTGCAAAGAACTTGCCATGTTCCAACATTTTGTGAATGATGTCTTCTGCAATATGCTGGATCACTTTGTGGGGGTCTATCTGGATTATATTTTGATTTTTATCACTTGAGGAATGGTGACATCTTTTGGAGGGAGCAGCACATCCCATTCAGGTGCTCACAGATCACTGGAATCTGGAGCACTTTCAAACCATGAAATGTCTCCAGCCTTGGCAAGCCTGCTGGCCCCTGTACTTTTTGCATTTTGATTTCTGGGTAGCTTAAAGGCCTGGCACTAAGAATGGAAAGGCTGATGCTGGATGAACTGGTATCAGGCTGGATGATCAGTTATCAGAGGAATCCATAGTCCCAACACCTCTGTTGACAGCTGCTAATTTCCTCCATGGAACCATGGAGCAGGACTTCTTGTCCCAGGTCCACCAAGCCTTGCCTACAGATCCATTTGCAGGACCCCAACTGACTAACTATGGGTAGCCAAATAACTCTAAAAGTCCTATATCTATAAGAAGGCTGCCTCTACTACTACACAGGGCAAGTCTATGTTCCAGAAGTTCCCCTCAGGATTCAGGTTCTGCAACAGTATCATGACAACTGCACAGCAGGACACTGGGAGTATTTTAAAACTCTAAAATTGATTTCTTGGGCTTTCCAGTGGCCTGACATTAGGAAGTACATCCAATCCTGTGACATATGTGCAAGACCTCCTACAACTTCTGCCTACCCCTACCAAGCGTTGGTCCACTGTTTCCTTGGACTTCATTGTAGGCCTACCTCCATCCCAAGGTCATTCAGTGATCCTGGTAATAGTTGACTTATTAGCCAAGATGGCCCACTTCATCCCTGTCCACAATCTACCCAACTCATCACAAATAGCCGACCTGTTCCTCATGCATATATTCCATCTTCATGGTTTGCCAGATGTAGTCACTCTGACAGGAGGCCTCAATTTACCTCACATTTCTGGACAGCCTTTTTAGAACTATTGGGTGTCCAAAGGTGGTTATCATGAGTTACCACCTTCAGACAGATGGACTGACAAAGAGGGTTAACCAGATATTGGAACAGTACCTCTGCTATTTTCTCAGTAATCATCAGGAGGACTGGGTCAACGTTCTGCCCTTGGCTGAGCTTGATCACTGGAGGCATGGCTGGCATTATTATATGCAAAGCCCATTTTATATGAATATGGGGCATCATCCATGGGGTCACCCATGTACCCTGGCTATATCTCTGGTCCCTTCTGCAAATGATCATGTAACTCATATTCAGCAGGTACATAAGGAATTGATATGTCATCTAGAACAGCCAAAGCTAATTACAAAGCTCAGGCAGACCAACAACAAGGAGGACCTATCATCCAGGTAAGAGACAAGGTTTAGATTTCCATGCAGCACTAAAAGTCCAGCCACCCCTCTGCTAAACTGGATTACCAATACCAGGGCCCCTATTCATTTATCCAAGAAATAAATCCTGTGAGCTGCAAATCAGAACTTCCCTGTACGCTCAAGATACACACAGGTTTTCATTTCTTACAGTTAAAATTTTACTGTCCAAATCCTTTCCCAGGATGCAACATTCCACATGTTGTTATACATGCCCCAACCAAAGACAGTGCCTTCCACTGAGCCCATCCAAAGAAGCCAGGACAGTGAAGGGATGTGGAACTCCCTTTCTCAAGTGTGTGTGTGTGTGGCGGGGTGGGGGGGGATTACTGTCATGACCCTGCAAGTGCCTGCAGAGCCAGGAACATCCTTACAGGCACTTGCAGGGAACAACTGAGGAGCAATTATGCAGTGCAGCTGGAGGCCCTGGAGATCAGCATAAAAGGCTTTCTGACACTTTGCCACAGCAACACAAGTTGTCTTGGTGACTCCTTGAGCTCTGGCCCCTGCATTTCTGAGCCCTGCTCCTGCCTTGCTTAAAAACACAACTAAGTCAACAATAAAACAATTAAAAACTCCTTAGTACCACTACTTGAACTAAAATAATTAAAATACCAATTAATTAAACATCTGGGTAAATCATTTTTGGCCTGGTACTGGAACAAATAAAGTGTCAGTGCCAGGCACACCTCACTAAAACTAAGTTCCATAATCAGGGTGCTATAGCAGAAAAGTCCTTCTCCATTTAATAACCTTCCTCACCTCCACAGATGATCTCAAGGTCTGGGCAGGCTCATATGGAAGGAGATCCTGTAGATAACCAGGTGCTAAACCATTTGTTGTTGTTGTTGTTAGTCACGAAGTCAAGTCCAACCCATCGCGACCCCATGGACAACATTCCTCCAGGCCTTCCTGTCCTCCACCATCCCCCGGAGTCCACTCAAGCTCACACCAACCACCTCAGTGACTCCATCCAGCCACCTCATCCTCTGCCGTCCTCTCTTCTCTTTGCCATCTATTGTTCCCAGCATTAGACTCTTCTCTAGGGAGTCCTTCCTTCTCATTAGGTGGCCAAAGTATTTGAGTTTCATCTTCACTATCTGACCTTCTAAAGAGCAGTCAGGGTTGATCTCCTCTAGGACTGACTGGTTTGATCACCTTGCGGTCCAAGGGACTCGCAGGAGTCTTCTCCAGCACCACAACTCAAAGGCCTCAATCCTTTTGCGCTCAGCCTTCCTTATGGTCCAGCTTTCACAGCCATACATTGCAACTGGGAAAACCATAGCCTTGACTATACGCACTTTTGTTGGCAGGGTGATGTCTCTGCTTTTTAGTATGCTGTCTAGATTTGCCATAGCTTTCCTCCCAGAAGCAAGCGTCTTTTAATTTCTTGGCTGCAGTCCCCGTCTGCGGTGATCTTGGAGCCCAGGAAAATAAAATCTGTCACTACCTCCATTTCTTCCCCATCTATTTGCCAGGAAGTGAGAGGACCAGATGCCATGATCTTAGTTTTCTTAATGTTGAGTTTCAAGCCAACTTTTGCGCTCTCCCCCTTCACCCGCATCAAGAGGCTCTTTAGTTCCTCTTCACTTTCTGCCATGAGAGTGGTATCATCTGCATATCTGAGGTTGTTGATATTTCTCCCAGCAATCTTGATTCCAACTGGTGATTCATCTAGTCCTGCCTTTCTCATGATGTGCTCTGCATATAAGTTAAATAGGCAGGGTGACAGTATACAGCCTTGCCGAACTCCTTTCTCAATTTTGAACCAATCAGTGGTTCCGTGTCCGGTTCTCACTGTTGCTTCTTGACTTGCATATAGGTTTCTCAAGAGACAAATAAGATGGTCTGGTACTCCCATCTCTTTAAGAACTTGCCACAATTTGTTGTGATCCACAGAATCAAAGGCTTTAGTGTAGTCAATGAAGCAGAAGTAGATCTTTTTCTGGAACTCCCTGGCTTTCTCCATGATCCAGCGTATGTTGGCAATTTGATCTCTAGTTCCTCTCCCTCTTCAAAATCCTGCCTGTACTTCTGGTAGTTCTCGGTCCACATACTGCTGGAGCCTAGCTTGTAGGATTTTGAGCATCCCTTTGCTAGCATGTGAAATGAGTGCAATGGTGCGGTAGTTTGAACATTCTTGGCATTGCCCTTCTTGGGGATCGGAATGTAAACTGACCTTTTCCAATCCTGTGGCCACTGTTGAGTTTTCCAAATTTGCTGGCATATTGAGTGTAGCACTTTAACTGCATTGTCTTTCAGGATTTTGAATAGCTCAGCTGGAATGCTGTCACCTCCATTAGCTTTGTTGTTGCTCAGACTTCCTAAGGCCCATTTGACTTCACATTCCAGGATGTCTGGCTCGAGGTCAGTGACCACCCCATCATGGTTATCAGGGATGTTAAGCTCTTTCTTGTATAGTTCTTCTGTGTAATCTTGCCACCTCTTCTTAATCTCTTCTGCCTCTGTTAGGTCCCTGCCATTTTGGTCCTTTATTATGCCCATCTTTGCATGAAATGTTCCCTTCATATCTCCAATTTTCTTGAAGAGATCTCTGGTCCTCCCTATTCTATTGTTTTCTTCTATTTCTTTGCACTGTTCATTTAGGAAGGCATTCTTATCTCTTCTAGCTGTTCTCTGGAATTCTGCAATCAATTGTTTGTATCTTTCTCTTTCTCCCTTGCCTTTCGCTTCCCTTCTTTCCTCAGCTATTTGTAAAGCTTCCTCAGACAGCCATTTTGCTTTCTTGCCTTTCTTTTTCTTTGGGATGGTTTTAGTTGCTGCCTCTTGTACAATGTTGCGAACCTCCGTCCATAGTTCTTCAGGCACTCTGTCTATCAGATCTAATTCCTTAAATCTATTTGTCACCTCTACTGTATATTCATCAGGGATATGATTTATGTCATACCTGAGTGGCCTAGTGCTTTTCCCTACTTTCTTCAACTTAAGCCTAAATTTTGCCACCAGAAGCTCATGATCTGAGCCACACTCAGCTCCTGGTCTAGTTTTTACTGACTGTATAGAACTTCTCCATCTTTGGCTGCAGAGCACATAGTCAATCTGATTTCTGTGTTGACCGTCTGGTGATGTCCATGTGTAGAGACGTCTCTTGGGTTGTTGGAAAAGAGTGTGTTTGTTATGACCATCGTATTCTCTTGACAAAATTCTACCAGCCTATGCCCTGCTTCATTTTGTATTCAAGGCCAAACTTGCCTGTTATTCCGGTTATCTTTTGGTTTCCTACTTTAGCATTCCAATCCCCCATGATGATAAGGACATCATTTTTTGGAGTTAATTCTAGCAGGTGTTGTAGGCCTTCATAGAACCGGTCAACTTCAGCCTCTTCAGCACCAGTGGTTGGGGCATAGACATGGACTATTGTGATGTTGAATGGTTTGCCTTGGATTTGAACTGAGATCATTCTGTCATTTTGGAGATTGTATCCCAGTACTGCTTTCCCTACTCTTTTATTGACTATGAAGGCTACTCCATTTCTTCTGAGGGATTCTTGCCCGCAGTAGTATACCTGATGGTCATCTGAACTAAATTCACCCATGCCTGTCCATTTTAGTTCACTGATTCCTAAGATGTCGATGTTCAGTGTTGTCATCTCTTGTTTGACCACATCCAGCTTGCCTTGATCCATGGATCTTACATTCCAGGTTCCTATGGAGTATAGATCTTTGCAGCATCGGACTTTCCTTTCACCTCCAGATACATCGGCAACTGAGTGTCCTTTTGGCTTTGACCCAGTCGCTTCATTCTTTCTGGCGCTACTAGTACTAGCCCTCCGCTCTTCCCCAGTAGCATATTGGACACCTTCCGACCTGAGGGGCTCATCTTCCGGTGTCATATCGTTTTGCCTTTTGGTTTTCATGTCCATGGGGTTTTCATGGCAAAGATACTGGAGTGGGTTGCCATTTCCTTCTCCAGTGGATCACGTTTTGTCAGAGCTCTCTGCTATGACCTGTCCATCTTGGGTGACCCTGCACGGCATAGCTCATAGCTTCATTGAGCTATGCAAGCCCCTTCGCCACGACAAGGCAGTGATCCATGAAGGAGGCTAAACCATATAGAGCTTTATATGTCATCATTAGCACCTTAAATTGGGCCTGAACTTCAATTGGTAGCCCATGTAACTGATATAGGACTGATGTAACATATTCTTATCTACCAGGCACAGTTAGCAATCTGGTAGCTCTATTTTGAACTAATTGCAATGTCCAGACCATCTTCAAGGGCAGCCCCATGTAAAGCACATTACAATAGTCGAAACAGGAAGTTACCAGTACATGAGTTGTTGTTTCTAGGACTTGTCTGTCTGGGTAATGCAGCTGATGGACCAGCCATAGCTGAAGGGAAGCACTCCTTGCCACATACATCCACCAATACAGAGCAGCCTGTTCTTCCTTTGTAAGAGACCAGTACCAGCTATTAACAATCCAAATGTTTCTATCCCATTAACAGCAAACTCAGTCATTGGTCATTTTGACCTATCCCCATCCAGACATGGATCCCACCTTCTGTGCATTGAGTAAATCCCATGGAAGCCAACAAGACTTCCTTCTGAATAGATATGCATAGATTATGTGATGAAGACTGTATCTCAGATGTGTATCAAATGTGTAGCACAGAGTTAAGCAGTATGCTGTCATGGACAGGGCAGCCCTTGGCACCCTTCAAGGTACCCTACTTCTCTCACTTGACCAACACAAAATATTTTCTTACTTGTTGATAAAAAGTTCTGATTACTTGTGTGTTTGAACTCTTTGCTGAGGCCTTGCCCCAAAGAGCATCCCGCAGGTCAAATAGAATTTCAAAATTTTTGTGTGTTTGAACATAGGATTAGTGCAACAAAAATTGTTTAGCTGAAACAGCATTCTTAGTTGTGATAATGCTGAGAAGACAATTGTTGGCAACTAACTTTCTATTTAACTGTCCATTGTTAGGATAAGCATGGATTATGGCCTACTTTCTCTGGCTAACATTGCACAGAAGGCGGGATCCATGTTTGGATGGGGATAGATAAAAAATGACCAATGACTGAGTTTGCTCTTAATGGTATAGTAACATTTGGATTGTTAATAACTGGTGCTGGTTTCTTACAAAGGGGGAACAGGGTGTGCTCTATTGCTAGCTGAATGCTTCAATAAAGATCTTTTGGGGGAGGGGTTGCATCTTGCAGGTGATTTGCTGTCTCTTGTGATTAGACAAATGACACTTTAGACCAGTTGGGGTTAGAGTCCCTGACGTTTGCAACTAGGACTGTTTTGAAATATTGTTAGTGCTGGAAATGGTGGATTTAAATGAACTGCTTAGTATACTGAGGCACAGACTATGCTCTCTACCTTATATGCAATCTTTTGAAGTGGTTACATGTCTATTGCCATCTTTTCATGGCAGACTCTTTATGGTGGTGTCCAGGACAGTTTTTCAAATTGTAAAATGTTCCAATGGCTCTAAAAGGATGTCTACCCTGATGCAACTAATCTTCAGCTTGTATTTAATTTTAGTATAAATGTGTGGATGCCTTAGCTGAATCATAGCTATTGTATATATGTGGGGCTACAGAAGAATCAGGATGATGCTTCATTAAAACCAATAAAATTTAAATCTTTAATCCCCTGAAAGTGGGGGAACATATGAATTTAGAGCAGGAAAGCAGTGGGATGGTTTAATCTCCCCTAGTCATATGCACTAGTCCTAGATCCTGGTTCTGTATGTTTACACTAAAGTTTGTTTTTTTTTTAAAGAAAAGTTAGATTCACCTACACACCACATATAACATAGTATGCCATTTAGCCTTCAGTGGGTCAATAGGAATAAGAGGCACTGCATGCAGGTCTACTAGCCTTTGGCTTTTAGTATTCGGCTAACAGCTAGATTTGAAGTTTAGAAATGCAGCTACTATTGCTAAAGAAAAATTAAAGTGTAATTCCTTTTACTTACTACACACTTATCCCAGACAACAGTCATTCTCTCTTCAATTCCATTAACTCCTTCTGGAATCAGAGTGAAGTTGTCTTTTCCAACAGCCTTCTGTGCTGTGCTGTAGGTACAGTGAGCGCTTCCTGTCACCTGTAGGTCACCACTGAAGGAATTTACATATGAAATATTTAAAATGAATGGAGGATGGTGAATTGCTTAGTTTTCACTTCTTGGTACAGAATGTGTATTTGGAAACTAAAATTCTACGGGTAACTATTGGTTTGTAGTTCAGTTAACAATCAGGCTCTGCTTCCATATTCAAATCAATTGTAGCTGAAATACAGTTTCTTAGAAATCTTTCTTAGGTTAAAGTCCTCTCCACATTTGGGCAGGAAAAAAAAGCTGCAACTCTCAGAACATTTCAGTGAGAAGGCATGCTTAAAGATGTAGAGTTTTTTTCTTACTTCATCAAAAAATGAAGACAAAAAAAATGCATTATCTAAATATTTATATTCATTTTTTACTAATTTCATTGTATTTCAGGTCTGTGTGAAAAAAAATTAAAAGCCACAGCAAACTGAAACTAAGCAATAAGAGGATTTATATGTTATTTTAAACTTGATATTACAACACCATCTCACTAAGGACCAAGCTAGGTATTATGTGGAAGGCATGTGAGCAGAAATTCCTGACAGAATTTATTTTTGAAAAAACAGCCATGGCAGACTACCAGTCAGAGTGGAGGAACAGTAGGGAGGAGGGCTATTTAATCCCTTCCCTTCCTGCCATTCAAAACCACTCATCCTCTCTTCAAGAAGAGAAATTACAGGAATTCCATGTCTTTACCCACCTACCATCAGTGGGAAAGCAGCCCATAGGGAGAATCTGAGTAAAGTCTCTCCCTTGCCATTCATTCTTTCACCCATGACTGCAGCCTTTGATGCTGCTTTTCTTTTCTGTTTTAGTCATGAAAATGTTCATAAGTCTCAATCATAATGTTTGCTCTGACCCTTAGATAAACAGATAATTTACTTTGAGAAAAAGAAAGATTAGGCAATCATCAAAACATGTTAAGACTCTTCTTTATTATAATCAGTTTATTTAATGCACTTTAGCTCACACCCAAGATGCTCTACGCTCATTTGGTTGGATCAGTACTTTACCAGCATTTCAGGTTAATACCATGCTAAAAGTGAGGTCAAATGATCAGGTGTTGTAGGATCCAGACTCAGAGGTGGTGAAGTTACAAATGCTGCAGCCTTCGCCCAATTTTTGCTCCAATAATGTGTCCCATTTGTCCCCAGACTGGCAGTGATTGGTTCCCCCAAAACAAGAGCACCTTGGGAAAAGAAAATACACAACTCATTATACCACCTTACATTCCCAAGCAAGGCAACTCAACTGCTACACACAACTAATTAACTAATGTTGAAGAGAACTATTAATTAGTTTAATTTGACTACTGTTAGTACTTTTTACGTATTGACTTACAGTAGGGTAGTCACATTTGTCTGTCATAGCAGAAACAACTTTATGGAACCTTAGAGACCAACAAATTGAATAACAGTCTACATCATCTGATGGCAATTGAGGATCATACTTCATGTATGATTAACATTTGTTAGTCTTTAAGATGATCTTTGTAATGTTGGCTTTTAAGTTGCAGAAACAGATAAGCTCCAAGGAGATGTATTTTAACAGAAGAAATGGTTTACCCACCATGATTTACCCACAAGTGTTCCCAAATCAAATTACCATTTGGTATTCCCCTTCCCTGTGCTTTGGCTGAGGACCTAACTTTTCACTTTTAGGGGAAGCCCATACAAAGAAAGGGTTCACACAATATGATAAGGAACCTATGTGTTTACCATACTTTGCAGGGTTTTTTGCCATGATTTACCGGAGAGGCAGTTAAGTGGTTTCTACTTTATCATGGTTTCCAACCTCCTTGTTCAGTACATGTCCATTGTGGACATGTATCCCATCAGCCACTACACCTGAAATTCAATCCCAAAGTATATCATTCCCTGATTATGTCACCCGCCTTTTCCTCACTGGCCCACATAGAAAAGCTGGAAGGCTAAAGCAGATCCTGTATTGACCACCCTGTGGTAGTTGAATACCAGGACTGTAGAAGCCATGATCCTGTGTTCAGACAACACAATAAGCCATGGTAGAAAAGAGAAACCATAGAAAGGCAGGTTGCTTACCTGTAACTGTTGTTGAGTGGTCATCTATGTATTCACATCTATGGGGCTTGCCGCAGAGTGTGAGGCCTCAATCAGATTAAATTTTCAAAGCTCAGCACCATGGAGTCGGCAGGAGCCCACCCTGCCCCTTGTGCAGGTAGCATGGGGGGCGGGGGGTGATCCTGCCCAGTCCCTCAGTTGCCTGAAGACTGCACTGCCCAGGCATGCGAGGGATCCGAGGAACCTCTAAAAGGTACAGCGGGGCCCTCACCCTGCCCCAGCCCATGCAGGGCAAGAAGCTGACGATAGCAGGGCAGAGGGTGGTTGTGTGAATGCACAGGTGACCACTTGAAGAGTGTCAGTTACAGGTAAGCAATATACCTTTCCTCTTCATGATCTCTGTGCAATCACACCTATGGGCAACTAGCAATCTTACAATCCAGGTGGAGGGGGCTGTGGTCATAGGAGAATTGAAGAGTGAACCGCTCCTCCAAAAGTGCAGTCCCATCTGGTGCGGACGTCCAGCTGGTAGTGGCAGATGAAGGTTGAGGGAGTGGACCACGTTGTGGCCTTGTGGATCTCCTGGAGTGAGACACCAGCTAGCAGTGCTGTGGAAGTGGCTTGTGCACATGTGGAGTGGGATCTTGGCCATCTCATAGGCAAGGGACATGGTGTTGGAGACCCATTTAGAGAGACTTTAACTGGAGATGGATTCACTTGTTCTGGGGCATTTGTGACATAGGAAGAGGTGCTCAGAGTGGTGTAATGACTCAGTCTGGGCCCTATAAAAGGCAAGGGCCCTCCTGACCTAGAGGAGGTGGAGTGTGGCCTTGATGGAGGTGGAGGGATTGGGGAAGAAGGCTGGAAGGATAATGTCCTGGTTGACGTGAAAAGGGTATGTCACCTTAGGAGGGAAACAAGGATCAAGGCGGAGTATGACCTCGTCCCTGTGAAACATGAAGGGAGCATCGATCCGTAGGGCAGCTAATTCGCTGGGGCGTCAAACAGATGTGATGGCCACTAGGAATACAGTTTTCCAGGAGAGGAGGCGGAGAGCTGATGTGGCCATGGGCTTGAAGGGCCTCTTTCTGAGGGATTGTAAAACCAGAGAAGCTCCAGGAGGGTGTGTGTGGCCAGACTGTGGGGGCACCCTGGTGATCAAGGGGAAAGGAGTGAAGGTGTAAAAGAGGGCCCTCTCTCATCTGAGGAGAAAGGCATCCACTAGGGATCCCATGCCCTGTGCTGCTCTGGAGCAGAACCGCTCACATTTGGTGTTCATGGGGGTGGCAAAGAGGTCAATCTCAGGGTATCCTCATTTCTTACGCAGTGCGTGGAAGATGGAGGCTTCCAGCTCCCACAAATGTAGGAGGGAGGGGGAGCGTCTCAAGGAGTCTGTGAGGGCGTTGAGGTGGCCTGCCACATGAACAGCTGTGACGGTGATGCTCCTCTGAATGCACCAGTGCCAGTGGCCAGGTTCACAAGGTGGGCGGAGTGTGTTCCCCCTTGTTTGTTCAGGTAGTACATGATAGTGGTGTTGTCTGCGGCTACCTGAACATGGCACCCTGTCAGGACGTCTTGGAAGAACACAAAGACTTTCTGGACTGCCAGCATTTCCAGCATGTTGATGTGAAGGCGGGTTTCATCCTGGCTCCAGTGGCCCTGTGCAGGCATGCCTGCGCAGTGAGCACCCCAGCCTGTATTGGACACGCCTGTGGTGACAGTCACTGATGGCTGGGAGGGGAGGAAGGGCATTCCTGTGGTGAGATTGGCAGTGATGCTCCACCAGCTGACTGCCATGAGTGGGGCTAGAAGGGTTCTGTTGGGGGTCTTCATCCCAGGTGAAGGCTTCCACAAACTAGAGTTGGAGAGGTCTCATGTGGAGTCTTGTAAGCTGCAGCACTGATATCGTGGCAGCCATGAGGCCCAGCAGGTTCTGGTGGGTGGTGGTGAATAGTGCAGCCCTGGCAGATGTGGCCAGAGAGGCAAGAGTTTCTGCCCTTGGCTGAGGTAGGAAGGCTTTGGCAGGGGTGGAGTCCAGGTGAGCCCCTGTGAAGAGAATAGACTGTGTGGGGGAGAAAACAGATTTGTCATGGTTGATGAGGAGTCCCAGGTCCTGTAGGAGTGGCAAGTGATGGCTAAGCCATGCAGAAGGTCCTCCCTGGAGGAGGCCACAAGGAGCCAGTCGTCCAGGTAGGGGAAGATCTGGATGCCCTGCAGCCTAAGGTGGGTACAGACAACTGCCACACATTTGGTGAATGTGCAGGGAGCCGTGGCTAGGCCAAAGGGAAGGATGCAGAACTGAGAGGCCTCCTGGTCAGTTTGGAAACACAGGAAGTGCCTGTGTTCAGGGTGGATGGAGATATGGAAATAGGCATCCTTCAGGTTGATGGAGGTGAACCAGACCCCCTGGCTAAGGAGGGGGAGGATGCCCTGGAGCATGACCATTCTAAATTTCTTGGGGATAATAAACTTGTTGACCCCCGAGATCCAGGATAGGCCTGAGGGTCTTGTCTCATTTAGGTACTGTGAAATACCTGAAGTAGAAGCCCCTGCGGGCTGACAGGAGGACGCACTCTGTTGCCCCTTTGTTCAGTAGACCAGAGGGTAGGGGATGAAGGGTTGGTCTTGATGCTACCAAGGGGCGGCAGAGCATCAAATTCTATCCTGTACCCCCACTGGATGATTGATAGGACCCAGGAATCAGGGATAATGGCCTCCCAGGCTGGGAGGTACTGTGCTAGATGGTTTGTGAAGCAGATGGGGGGGCAGGAGGGGGGCTGTCTGAACCAAAGTGTCAGCGCCTGTGCCTGGCATCCTGGAGCTTCTGTGGGAGCCTCTGGCGAGGATGGGAATCCTGCCTCTTGTTGGCAGGTGGTGCTTTGGGACGCGTGGGGCAGTAGGGAAGTAGCTGTGATTGGAGGCCACAGGAGTTCCCTGACATCTTCTTTGCACTGAACTCTGCCCAAACCCCATGCATTTGGTGGTGGTGCATGTTTTATGGAGGAAGTCCATATTCCCATCTGTATGCACATTAAGGAGGCCTTTGCCATCAAAGGGCAGGTCCTCAATGTGGGCCCAGGTCTTGGGGGGCAGAGCTCAGACAGGTGTAGCAGTGGATGACTACTGCCCCCATCATGGCCTTGCTGGCACAGTCAATGTGATCTCAAGCTGCCTCAAGCTGGAACCTAGAAAGGCCCTCCATCTCAGTGTGAATGAGGTGAAGTGCATCCTGGAGGTGGTCTGGGAGCAGGTCTACCATGGAACTCATCTTCTCCCACAAGAAGAACTGTTATCTGGCCACGGTGGCCTCATAGTTAGAGACACTGAAGCCCAGGGAGGTAGCTGTGCAGATTTTCTTGGCCATGACATCTAGGCGGTGCCCTTCCCTATCCACTGGGGTGGACTGATCCCTCTGTGGTGTGCCCTGCATGGACTCCACTATGATGGAGTTGGGCTTATGGTGCTGGAGGAGCAGAGGGTATGCCTTGATGGTCACCATATAAGCAGTCAGCCGTGTGTGAGGTGACCAGGAGCCCTGCAGGGGCTTTCCAGGACTGTTGTGCCATGCGGAGCACCACAGGCATGGTGGGGATGGACACGGGGGTGCTATCCCCTGAGGCCAGGACATTGTAGCACAGGTTGGCCTCGGGCTCAGGTGATTGGGAGGTTTCAAAACTGAGGTCCTCAGCCATGTGGAGAACCAAGTCCGAGAAGCCTTGAGATGAGTAAGAAAAAAATGAGTCAGGCAGAATTTTTTTTTTAATAGCAAAGAGAAAAGGACAAGAAAAAGAAAAAAATGGCAAACCAGGTGAGTTTAGCTACTGGAAGGTCCTATCTGAAACTACGCAAAGTGCAGTCAAAAAGGGACTGAGGGACTGGATGAGAGCCCCCCTTATGCAACCTGTGCAAGGGGCCTACTCCATGACGTCGAGCTTTGGAAATTTAATCCGATTGAGGTCTTGTACTCCCCATAGATGTGATTGCACAGAGACCACGAAAAAGAACCAATGACTGTTTCTTATCATGCTTTCTAAAGACCAAACTTATCATGCTGAAATGCCATGACTGGGTTCAGACAACACAACAGACCAACAATAGTAAAAAAAATACATTAAATGATACTATTACTATTCAAAAGTTATTTCAAGCTATTAATAAATTGAAAAGAAATAAATCACGTAGTCCTGATGGATTCACTGCCATGTACTACAAATGTTTAGAGGAAAAACTATTTCTGCCAGTTCAACAAGTAATGAATTAAATCAAAGAGGGATCATTGCTGCCAACATGGCAAGAAGCACATATAACATTGATACATAAAGAAGGCAATGATCCTATGTTACCACACTCATATCCACCAATTTCATTATTAAATGTTGATTGTGAACTTTTTATTTCAATAACGGCAGAGAGAGTAATAAAATGCAGAGAAAACAGATTCATACAGATCAGACTGGATTTGTCCCTGAAAGAAACATGAAAGATAACATATGTTTTGTGACTGATGTAATTGAATGGATCAAGAAGAAGAGGAAGAACGCTGCATTGATTTTTCTAGATGCAGAGAAAGTTGTTGATAATGTGACCTGGTCTTTTTTTAAATGAAAACTCTTCAATACTTAGATTGGGGCTCAAACTTCCTGAATTGGATTCAGGCAATTTATACTAGACATCATGCAGAGATTTAAATTAATGGCATATTAACTGATAGTTTCCATATGGAGAAGGGATCATGTCAAGGATGTCCTCTGCTGCCTGTTTTATACTTGTATTGGAAATTTTAGCTAAAAAGATAAGACAGGACCCAAAAATTTAAGCCTTTAAAACAGGTGGAGAAGAATATAAAATGAAATGTTACAGTGACGACATTGTTTTGACTATTCTGGATCCACATCAACCTATACAGTTTATAATGAAGCAACTTGAAAAATTTGGACTTTATTCAGAATATAAGATCAATAAGAAAAAACAAAAATTATGTTAAAATTCATAACAAAGCAGGAAGAGGAGAATATAAAAAATCAGGATGTGAAATAACTTCGATAACTTCAATCAAATACTTAGGAATAAATATCACAGGACATAATGATACACTTTTTCAAGACAACTATTGAATAACTTGGATGAAGATCCAAAAAGACTTATAAAAATGGACTGAATTAAAAGCATCTTGGCTGGGTAGAATTTCAATTATAAAAATGAATGTACTACCTAAGTTGAATTTTCTTTTTCAGATGATACCAATTGTGATACTGGAAAAAGTTTGCCAAGACTGGCAGAGACAACTAAATATTTTTGTTTGGATTGGCAAGAAGCTGAGGATCAGATTTAAAATTCTTCAGGATGCAAAGGAGAGAGATGGCCTTGCTGTACCTAATTTGAAGTTATACTATTATGCAGCAGGCCTGGTCTATATTGCAGAATGGATTATAAATGTCATTGATAGGCGAGTGAAGTTGGAAACAGCTGATCTTCAAGATGGAATACATAATCTCTTGTGGGTTAAGGAGTCAGTTAAGAAGGCCTTGATATCAAACAACAAACATGTGTTAAGAGATAATATAACAAAAATTTGGTATTTCATGAGGAAAAAAATTAGTCCTCCAAAATTAGTCTCCCCTTTGATGTCCCCAGTTGAAGCATATGGAAAACACTTAAGGATAATTTATCTATTTATTTAAAACATTTGTACTCCACCCAATTTTGCCACAGAACCTCTGGGCAACTCACAACAGAAGATAAAAGCATGATTAGACATAATAAAAACCATAACATATTACACATTAAAAACAATAAAATACAGTAAAACATACAAAACAAGGTATGTGGCAATTAGTTATTAAAACATTTTTTTAAAAGGAAGGTCTTCACCTGGCACAAAAAAGAAAGTAAGGAAGGTACCAAGCAAAACTCCTTGGGGAGAGCATTCCAAATATGGGGAGCAGCTGAAGTGGCCATCCCTCTCACCTCTTTAAGGGATGGCTCACACAGAAGGGTGCCCTGCATAGATCTCAAAGGCCGGGTAGGGACATATGGGTGCAGGCACTTCCTAAGATAACTGGGGCCTATGCCATTTAGGGCTTTATATGTCAACACAAGCACCTTGAATTGGGCCCAGGCCACAACCGTATAGGTGTTGTGTGGGCCACTCTAGGGGCTCCCATCACCAACGAGGTGGCCCTGTTGTTGTTGTTAGTTGCAAAGTCGTGTCCAACCCATCATGACCCCATGGACGACACTCCTCCAGGCCTTTCTGTCCTCCATCAGCCCCCAGAGTACGCTTAAGCTCACATCGACGCTTCAGTGACTCCATCTAACCACCTCATTCTCTGCCGTCCACTTCTTCTTTGCCCTCAATTGTTCCCAACATTAGGGTCTTCTCCAGGGAGTCCTTCCTTCTCATTAGGTGGCCAAAGTATTTGAGTTTCATCTTCAGTATCTGGCCTTCTAAAGAGCAGTCAGGGTTGATCTCCTCTAGGACTGACTGGTATGATCTCCTTGGACTGCAAGGGACTTGCAGGAGTCTTCCCCAGAACCACAATTCAAAGGCCTCAATGCTTCGGCACTCAGCCTTCATTATGGTCCAGCTTTCACAGGCATACATTGCAAAAAGGAAAATCATAGCCTTAACTTTCTCCTGGCAATCTTAATTCCAACTTGTGATTCATCTAGCCCCGCCTTTCTCATGATGTGCTCTGCATATAAGTTAAATAGGCAGGGCGACAATATACAGCCTTGCCGAACTCCTTTCTCCATTTTGACCCAATCAGTGGTTCCATGTCCTTGTTGCTTCTTGACCTGCATTTAGGTTTCTCAAGAGATAAATAAGATGGTCTGGTACTCCCATCTTTTTAAGAACTTGCCACAATTTGTTGTGAACCACACCATCAAAGGCTTTAGCATAGTCAATGAAGCAGAAGTAGATGTTTTTCTGTAACTCCCTAGCTTTCTCCATGATCCAGCGTATGTTGGCAATTTGATCTCTAGTTTCTCTCCCTCTTTGAAATCCTGCCTGTACTTCTGGTAGTTCTCGGTCCACATACTGCTGGAGCCTAGCTTGTAGGATTTTGAGCATAACTTTGCTAGCATGTGAAATTAGTGCAATGGCACGGTAGTTTGAACATTCTTTGGCATTGCTCTTCTTTGGAATTGGAATGTAAACTGACCTTTTCCAATCCTGTGGCCACTGCTGAGTTTTCCAAATTTGCTGGCATACTGAGTGTAGCACTTTTACTGCATTGTCTTTCAGGATTTTGAATAGCTCAGTTGGAATACTGTCACCTCCACTAGCTTTGTTGTTGCTCAGACTTCCTAAGGCCCATTTGACTTAACATTCCAGGATGTCTGGCTTGAGGTCAGTGACCACCCCAACGTGGTTTATCAGGGATGTTAAGCTTTTCCTTGTATAATTCTTCTGCATAATCTTGCCACCTCTTCTTAATCTCTTCTGCCCCTGTTAGGTCCCTGCCACTTTGGTCCTTTATCATGCCCATCTTTGCATGAAATATTCCCTTCATATCTCCAATTTTCTTGAAGAGATCTCTCCTCCCTATTCTATTGTTTTCTTCTATTTCTTTGCACAGTTCATTTAAGAAGGGATTCTTATCTCTTCTAACTGTTCTCTGGAATTCTGCATTCAATTGGGTGTATCTTTCTCTTTCTCCCTTGCCTATTGCTTCCCTTCTTTCCTCAGCTATTTTTAAAGCCTCCGCAGACAGCCATTTTGCGTTCTTGCATTTCTTTCTCTTTGGGATCATTTTAGTTGCTACCTCCTTTACAATTTTGCGAACCTCCATCCATAGTTCTTCAGGCACTCTGTCTATCAGATCTAAATCCTTAAATCTATTTGTCACCTCTACTGTATATTCATCAGGGATATGATTTAGGTCATACCTGAGTGGCCTAGTGCTTTCCCCTACTTTCTTCAATTTAAGCCTAAATTTTGCAACAAGAAGCTCATGATCTGAGCCACAGTCAGCTCCTGGTCTAGTTTTTACTGACTGTATAGAGCTTCTCCATCTTTGGCTCCAGAGCACATAGTCAATCTGATTTCTGTATTGACCATCTGGTGAGATCCATGTGTAGAGTCATCTCTTGGGTTGTTGGAAAAGAGTATTTGCTATGACCATCGTATTCTCTTGACAAAATTCTACCAGCCTGTGCCCTGCTTCATTTTGTACTCCAAGGCCAAACTTGCCTGTTATTCCGGTTATCTTTTGGCTTCCTACTTTAGCATTCCAATCCCCCATGATGATAAGGACATCATTTTTTGGAGTTAATTCTAGGTGTTGTAGGCCTTCATAGAACTGGTCAACATCAGCCTCTTCAGCACCAGTGGTTGGGGCATAGATTTGGACTATTGTGATGTTGAATGGTTTGCCTTGGATTCGAACCGTGATCATTCTGTCATTTTGGAGACTATAACCCAGTACTGCTTTTCCTACTCTTTTATTGACTATGAAGGCTACTCCATTTCTTCTGAGGGATTCTTGCCTGCAGTAGTATACCTGATGGTCATCTGAATTAAATTCACCCATTCCTGTCCATTTTAGTTCCCTGATTCCTAAGATGTCGATGTTCAGTGTTGTCATCTCTTGTTTGACCATGTCCAGCTTACCCTGATTCATAGATATTACATTCCAGTTTCCTATGTGTAGAGGAAAATTTCTGGAACGCTATTGTATACCGAGGAGATAGGTGGTATAACACAATTGTACTTTGATTCCTACCTTAACCAGCCCTCACCTTTGGTTGTTGAGGCCATCCAGCAAGCTGCTTGCTAATTAGGATGGTAGAGCATTGGAATGCAGAAAAAGTAAACAGCGGAGCTTATCACTGTGAGAGCCCAAAACAGCAGATGTGGCTAGTTAACTGTTTTGACTCGTAGATTTAGGGTAGAGAGAGAGAAACCTCACAACCCCGCTGGAGCAGGTTCCAGTGTGAGATATAGCCGAGCAAGGAGGAAGACACATGCCGGCCAAGAATTAGGCGCTTTTTCCTTGTCGTTTGCGAAAAGGGGGGGGGGGGCTTCTGATGGCTGATAGAGGGGAAGCCAGCTTATTTGGTATTGTATTTCCTTTTTCATGTTATTGACTGTTTTAGGATAAAAATCTTTAGACTTTAACCCACCTGTGTGCACATTACTTCTGGATCCAAAAAGAACCTTTTGCCCTTGGAAAAACACTATGCTGTATAGATCTTTACAGCATTGGACTTTCCTTTTACCACCAGATACATCCACAACTGAGTGTCCTTTCGGCTTTGACCCAGTCACTTCATTCTTTCTGGCGCTACTAGTACTAGCCCTCCGCTCTTCCCCAGTAGCATATTGGACACCTTCCGACCTGAGGGACTCATCTTCCAGCGTCATATCTTTTTGTCTTTTGGTACTGTCTATGGGGTTTTCATGGCAAAGATACTGGAGTGGGTTGCCATTTCCTTCTCCAGTGGATCACCTTTTGTCAGACTCTCTGCTATGACCTGTCCGTCTTGGGTGGCCCTGCATGGCATAGCTCCTAGCTTCATTGAGCTACGCAAGCCCCTTTGCCATGACAAGGCAGTGATCCATTCTGTACGAATTGTAATTGCTGGACCATCTTCAAGGGCAGCCCCATTTAGAACTAATTACAGTAATCTCATTTGGATGTTACCAGTGCATGGGTGACTGTTTTCAGGCTCTATCTGTCCAGGTAGGGACAAAGCTGGTGCATCCTATGTAACTGGAGGAAAGCATCCCTGGACACTGAGCTCACCTGAATATTCCAGGGACAAACCAGGGTACAGGAGCACCTGGGTCCTGATTCTATAACTTATCAAGACACCATTGATCTATCAGGATGAGCCAAATCTTGGCAACAACTGAAAGATGAAGGGAAAAATATACAATGGTTTGTTTATCATCAATTGATTTCAACAATGAAAGGGGAAATACAACTAGAAGAAAGTATTTTAAGAGATTTGACAGATTTTGAAAAGTTGATTACATAACAGAATAATCACTGTGAAGAGTCTACAAACTGTTATTACATTATGGTACTGGAAGTCATCAAGATAAGAAATGTATGGTAATTTGGTAACAACTTTGGAGAAGAAATATCACCATGTCATTGGAATCTCTTTGAAAAAAAAGTTATTTTAATCTATCACTAGTCAAGCATTAAGAGAAAATTGATATAAGATGTTTTATTGGTCGTACATCACTCCAAAAGATATTCAAAAAGTAGACAAGAAAGACAAGGGAAAATGCTGGAAATGTAGCAGAGTGGATGGGACTTTTTGTCATATGTGGTGGACTTGTGAAATAATGAAAAAAATGGAAATTGATAAATGTGGAAATGCAGAAAAAAATCAAGACTAAGTTTCCTGTGATTCCCAAGAATATGCTTTTGAATATAGTGCCAGAGATCCTTTCAAAAAGTATGTCAGAGTTATTCCAGTACTTGATGACAGCCCCAAGAATCACAATTGTTTCTAAATGGAAATCACTGGAGCCCCCAACAATTGATGAATGGAGAAATAGACTAGCAGAATATGCTGTGATGGCATAGTTAACTATGTAAACAGAAGGTCTTTAGAAAAATTCAGTGATGAATGGAAATTTTATTATGCTCAGTTTGACTAATGGAAGTTGAAGGGAGTTTGGAAAAGAAAGAAAAGCAGTAGAGGGTTGAAGTGATAGACAATCTATGGAATGTGCTCCCCAGAGAGGTCCGCCTGGCACCATCGTTATTTGTTTTTCGACACCAGGCTAAGACCTTTTTATTTCAACAATATTTTAATAACTTTTAACATTAGCTTATAGGTTTTAATCTGCAGCAGGGTGGATCTGGATTTTATTTGCATTATGTTTTATTTTATGTAAGCTGTCCCAAGGCTATGCGATGGGACAGCATACAAATACTCTAAATAAATAAATAAATAAATAAATAAATGTTGCATCGGTTAATGGGTTTTTTCTGTTAAGATAGATAGTTTTGGGGGATTGACTGTGTAGCTTGCATTTGTTTAAAATTCCCTTGGCAACTTTGCTTACTTTGTTCATTTTAGTTTGTTCTGTTTATTTTAGGTTGTTCTGTTTTATATTCTTTTTATGTATGTGTGTATGTTAAGAAAATAAAAACAAAAATAAATAAAATAAATAAACACCATGGTGTGTTGTCTGAACCCAGCCAGACCAGAGCCAGCTATCACAACTGAGGCACAGGTGGAAAAGTGCCTTCTCCACTCTGCATTCAGGGGTCCGTTTTTAATGCAGTGCTAGCTTTTTCCAGTCAGGGAAAGTCCATTTGCACTGAAGTCACTTCACCTAACAAACCAAGTAGAAGAATACTCTGCAGCATTGCACTTCAATCATTGAGGTATAGCTTGTCCTGTCACTTCTCCTTTGGGAATGATGTGGGGTGGACAAAGCTAGTGGGGAGACCAATCCTTGTTATCTCCAACTGACTGAACAGAGATAAAGCAAGGATATCCCTACCTATCACTCATTTCCTGCCCCTCCATGAATATTCATCACTTAATGACTGCAGCATCAAGTAATCATTTGCATGTATAAATGAGCCATTATTAATTAAATGCCCCAATCAAGATTTTTGTTTGGCCTCCCCAATACTGAACTCTTTTCATTGGAAGTAGTCTATTCACTCTGAGCCACAAGACTTCAACCTGTGAAAACAAACTCCACCACATCTGCATGAACTAGGCCTTGTGTTACAACTTGGTTTTTATAGAAGATAAATTTGGTTTTTTTAACATTTTGACAAGTAGTAGTGTTATTTGGTATACATTGGGTGGATGAAGGAGAGGATAAAGATCTTTGTATTTATGTTATATTAAAAATAATTTATTTTTTGTGGGGCCATTTAAGGCGGGGTGGAAAAACCCTGGCCCAGGGCCCTCCTGGGTTCCCAAAATAGTCCCTTTTCTCCCAAACACCAAACATGGCTGGTTTTCCAGCTTGTGTACATTTCCCCATTTTTAAATGGTTGAAATAACATCTCCTAATTATTAGCAGTAATAGATTTGTTTAAATATGTTTTGCTTTGCTTTTTTGCCTCACTTATCTTCACCTTCAGTCCTGCCCACCTCTGAGAGCTTCTCCAAAATGGAATTTGTTTGACCCACAGGCTGAAATAGTCTCCATCCCTGATTTCAGGAATGGCTACCAAAGCAAGTAAACAGTGCCTGATCCTGTCATTCTTTTGCCAGCAGAATGTAGGATCTAATTTTGCCAATCAACTTTCTGTAGCCAGAAGTATAATGAGTCATGCTTTGAAAAGCTACATTCTGTACCTTTCTTTCTAGCCAGTGAAATGATATCAGCTGCACTCCTACTCATGACCTTGGTTATATACAGTGGACAGTTGATTCGACTAGCTATGGTAATGGCCCGGAAAACAGCTTCTGCTTCAAGCTGAAACATGAAAACAAATCTGGTTGATTTAAACTTGCATGCATGCATGTGCACCCTGTTAGCCCTTGGAGTCAAAAAGGTAGTGAACCCTTGACTTCAACCATCTGTACTAAATTTTAAAAATACATACCTCTCCACATTCCTATATTTTAGAATGATAGGTCTTTAAGTGATAAAAAATGTTTGCAATTAAGGTATAAGTACAAGTAAATGAATAGAAGTATTCATTTATTTTTATACCACCTAATAGCTGAAATTCTCTGAGAAGTTCACAACAATTAATGAGAATATGCCTCATCCACTGTATTTATGCATAAAACACATCCCAATATCCAGTTAATCCTGGATTTCCAAGACTAAATTCAACTCCCTTTTGCAGCATTCTATGAGACTGTTCAATACAATTGTAAATGTCATACTGTATTTTATATAATGGTAAAAATGAAACAAACCAGATCCTAGCCATTAGTGAACTTGAACTGAATGCAGTTGTTACCTCCTCAGGTCTGCTCAAGGCATGCCCTTCTGGTCCAGTGATTCCCATCTCCAGCATACGTTTTTGCTCCTACAAAGATAACAGAGATATGGCAATTCCCTAAAGATCAAGAGTCATCAGCTGATATATCCAGAGTAATTTTTACATGTTTCATTCAATCATTTTTGAATTCAAAAACAGCATCCTATGCTGGCCTTTCATTACCACCACCACCAGCACTAATACACACATAGCTCAGTTCTTAAAGGCACATTCCTTTCCACTTGCCTCTCTACTGCATATCTCCTTAGCTGGAAGGATACAAGTCAAAAGGGCTCATGGCACTTGGCTAATACCTAGTGCAATTGTTTGCCACACTGTTCTTGCAGAGACAATTATGCCTTCATGATGAAAAATGCAAGAACTGATTTTTCCTACTTATAAAACATACAGAGTCAGTGTGGTATAGTATTTAGAGTGCTAAAGCTGGACTTAGAGGATCTTGACTCTAGTCTCTATTTGACCATGAAGCTCACTGGATGTCAAGGTCTGTAGAATGATACAGCTTGTCATGGTGGCTGGATGGAGAAGGTAACCTAGTTCACCTTGCCAATTCTTACAGGATCTGTAATCAGACCTGTAGGTGTTTATAAGGATTACAACCAGTGCAATCAGGAAGACTAGCTGGAAGCCACAGGAGGTTCTGCAAAAGGCTGCTGAGTCCTACCTAGCTTCGCCACAGTAGTATGAGTCTTTGTGGTGGTAGTTGTGTGTTCCTGATCTGGTCTCTGCCTCTAGCCCTTTAACATATTCACTCATATCTTGACTTCTGCCTGTTCCTGGCTCTCCTTTCACCTCTGGTTTTGCTATGTCTTCTTGGTATCTGACCCTCACTCTGCTTTTGCATTTGGTCCTGCTGTGTCTTTGCTTTAATCTGACCCTCACATATTCCTGACTTTGTTTTCACTGCCGGTTGTGACATGCCAGTCTGGTATATAATGCTTGCCTTTTCCTGACTCCACCTCTGGTTCTGCTACATCGTGTTAAGCCCTCTATCTGAAGCTGCCACTTATGTTCCAAGGCTGACACTGAGTGACTTGGGGCAATCACTGATTCTAGGATTGTTGTGAGGGTAAAATGGAGAGGAAAAGAACCTTATAAGCCACTTTGCAAGAGGAAAAATGGTGGCAATAGACATAATAAACAAAATGAATACATTAATTGTTGTTTAGCAGACTGGTTCCAAGTGTCAAATGGCCTAGCAAACTTAAAACCATTCATAGGGATGAAATCAACAAGGGAAACAAATGAACAATAACAGATGTGGAACTCATGGCTCAACAATAGTACATGTGAGGATTGTCATAAATCACATGCTGAATACGAGCCACCAGTGTGATGCAACTGTAGAAAAGACTAATGCTCACTTCTGAGGTACTGGTTCACCTCTATTTGGCACTAGTTATGCCCTATCTTCAATACTGTGTCCACTTCTGGACACCACATCTCAAGAAGGGTGTAGACAAGCTAGAGGAGAGTGACAAGGATGATACAGGGTCAGGAAACAAAGCCCTGTGAGGAGAGATTGAAAGCACTGGGAATGCTTATCCAGAAAAGAGAAGACATGACAGCACTTTTCAAATGCTTGAAAGGCTGTTATACAGAAGAGGGCAACAATCTCTTCGCAATCATGCCAGTGTGCAGAACATGGAATAATGGGCTGAAATTACAGGACACCAGATTCTGGCTGAACATCAGGAAAAACATCCTGACTCATAGAGAAGCATGGCAATGGAACCAAGACCTATGGAGCTTATGGGATCTCCCACACTGGCAGAGGCAGCTGGACAGTCATGTGTTAGGGATGCCTTAACTTGGATTCCTATATTGCACAGGAGGATGGACCCAATTCTTGGTTCCTTCCAACTCTACTATTCTATGAGTCTATGGTTTTATAAACAACCCTGCAACACCATGGCATTCTTTGATAAACTGAATCACAGGGACATGAATCACAGGGACATGAGGCTGAGCTACACTGAAGATGGGAAATTGCCTTGCCCCCAAGCTCGAAGAGTTAATTTTCTTCACATGAAAGGCTGCTGGTCTACATCCAGAAAGACATCATTCTCCACTCCCAGCACCTCCAGATTGGTTGGCTTGTAAACTATGCAATGTGCAGCACTCCTTCTGCCATTATTTCCAGACCGTCTGATGCTGTCCCAACCAGGAAAATTTCCTATCTTGGCATTTCAGGAGGAATAAGCTATATTACTAGCCCATTCATCACCCCAGCAAGCATTACACTCTGCTTCAACCGGTTTTCCTCTCACGTATTCCTCCAGTGCTAGCAGTCCTACCTACATCCCTGCTGTAGTAAGACCTAGAGGGGAGTCTAGAGAAGCACCTGAGACACTGTGTAGAGTGGGATACAAAAACTTTTAAATAAATAAATAAATAAATAAATAAGCACTCTTCACAAAAAGAGCCTTCTCTGATAAATGCTAAATGTGTTGTGTACCTGAGGAATATATAAAACCAGATAGAGTGCAATTAGTCAGAGACATTTCCAGAATGACCAGTAGTTCAGGAGAAAGAACTTTTGAACTATTAATCGCGTGAACGAAGAGGAAAACCAAATCTTTATTAAATCTGTATACAAGCCACTCCTCAGCATCATGCCCTCTGGGTGGCCATTATAATAAATGTGTCAATAATAAAATTGCATAAAATAATAGTTAAAATATAATAAATAAGCAAGATAAAACACTATATATTCAGACAAAAACATAAATTAATAAAATTAATGCATTAAAACCAGTGCCATTGATATAGATGGTCTCAGTAGTGTCACAGATTCAAAAAAAGAAAAGTTTTCATCAGATGCCTAAAACTCAATAATGTAGGTGCCTGATGAATCTCCAAAGCTATGGCATTCTAAAATTGGGGGGGCCACCACAGAAAAGGCCTTCTTTGCAACCTCCCCCTTAACCTCTTTGGGGAGAGGAGCCAGTAAAAGGGCCTCCATTGATGATCTTAAATGACGAGCAGGAAAAGATGAAGGGTCCAGAGGATGTCATCACCTCCCTCTGGGAGAGAAGGGAGGGGGAAAAGTTCCTGGACATTGCCCAGGAAGTCCTCCAGGCCAACCAGCAGCAGCCCACTTCCAGACTGAATGAAGAGGAAGGAACCACCGGGGAATCAGCTGGGGAGATGTGGAGGCAAGTCACCCACAGGAGGTGCAGGCCAGCACCATGCCCTCCATCTCCAGGTGTTGATTTGAACCTGAGAAATAGGACAGAAGGAATTGGACAGGCTGTGGAAGTGGGCGGGAGACAACAGGATGGCATTCAATGTGGATAGGTGCAAGGTCTTGCACTTGGGACACAGGAATAGGTGTCAAAGGTACAGGATGGGGAACAAGTGACTGGAGAGCAGTACCTGTGAAAGGGACCTCGGGGTACTTGTCAGCAGCAGGCTGAACATGTGTGACGTGGCAGTTAAGAAGGCAAATGACAGCCTTGGATGTCTAGTCAGAAGTGTGGCTTCCAGACCAGGGAAGTGTTGATACAACTCTGGTGCACCAACAACTGGAGCATTGTGTCCAGTTCTGGGCTCAGCATTATAGGAGAAACATAGGTAGGCTAGAATCAGTTTAGTGCAGGGTCACAAGATTGGTAGTTAGGTTGGGAGAGATGACATATGAGAAGAAATTGAGGGACCTGAGTCCTTTCAGCCTGGAGAAGAGGAGACCTTTTAGTGACTTATAGGTATGTGAGCAGATGTCATGTGGAGGAGGGCCGTGACCTGCTCTTCCCTGCAGTGGAGGTCAGGACATGTTCCAATGGGGTAAAGCTCAAGGAACCTGACTTCAGGCTGTATGTCAGGAAGTACTTCCTGACAGTTAGGACCCCTAGGATATCATATGGCTTCCAAGGGAGGTGGCTAAGGCTCCATCAGTGAGGGTGTTCAAGGAAAGACTGGAAAACCACATGTTGGGGATTACATAAGTGAAGCCAGCTGGAGCTGGCAGTCAGACTAGAAGGCCCAGAAGATCCTTTCTGACTTGCTTTGTTTCTACATTTCTATGTTCTTATGTAGGAAGTAAAGCATTCCCTAAGATAACATGCCACAGACTATATGATTGCAGACTGGATGAGTAACAACATATCCATCAGTATGCATGCCTCTACAGGGATCATCCAAGATGGCACGGCTGCCTCATGACATGTATAAGCATATCACAATGGCCAGAAATATAGTGACAGACAGGCAGATGGATGCTATTTGAATGCTTGTAGATTCACTTGAGTCTGCCATACTTGTGCCTCCAAGTCCAAAGGTATTTCAAGCTTTCCACTATGGGCCACAGCAACATTTTCTGGCTCCATACCTCTCTCCACACACATACTGCAATGTTGCCACCTCCATCATACTGGCTATGGCCATCAGCACTGGCTCCTTGCTTAACCGAATTCACAGGGGGACCATGCATTCCATTTGGGCCTTCTTAACCAGTGTTGTCACAGCTGCCTATTGCTGAACCACAGGGTCCTTTGGAAAGAACCAAGCCTTTGCTTATAGAACCACCATAAGGCAAGGAAAAAGAGGCTCCATTACAAAGATAAAGTAGCAGTGCCAATGTGTGTCCCAACAATCAGCAAAGGAGAAGGGAGTAGGAGAGAATAGCAGCAATTAGTGTAAGAAATCTCTATAACAGATAGTTTTAACTGAAAGACAGGCATTGTCCCAGAAGTAATGGTGATGTGTTATAACTTTAATAACATTTGCAAAATGAAGGGAGATGTTTTACTCAAAGAAAACCCAGAACTGGCTAGACCAGTGAAATAATGATGTGGTTTTGAAAACCCAACATAGCAGAATGAAATAGGGAATGACAGAGAGAATGGCAGACAGAGAAGCTCTATCTATCTGATAGCCAAGAAAAAAATAAGGTGAGGATAATGGAAAGCAAGAGTGTTATCAGTGTCTGCCACAAGAAAAATGATGGTTGGTGGGGGAAGGGGCATAAGTGAAAGCAGCTTTGCAGAAAGCAGGATTTCAGTGGGAAAGGCATTGATAATTACTTTCAGTAGCATCTTAATTCAGATTTGATTGTAAGGTGGGATGGTGGGAAGACCTACAAGAATCAAGATAGGGAGAGAGGAAAACATGCCCTGGAACATTGTGGACTAATTAGGAGGAGGCAAATTATGTAAGAATGAATGGTGAATCATGGAACGAAATTTTGTGCACAATGGCTGCTGGAATATATGCCAACAGCTGGAGATAGGAGTAGTGGTAGGGGTACAAAATCATGATAATAAGCTGACAACTTGATCAACGGTTGTAGTAACCATTCAGTATGGTTTGTTGTGCAGTGCGAACCTGCCCACTGCCAAGTATTAGGAAGAATGCCTGCGACCATATACGCCCTCCCGCCCCTTACGATCTGCAGCTGATGCTCTCCTCCGGGAACCCTCCGTGAGAGATATAAGGAGGGTGAGCACCCGGAGGAGGGCCTTCTCTGCGGTGGCGCCCCATCTATGGAATGCGCTCCCCAGAGAGGCTCGCCTGGTGCCATCTTTATTTGCTTTTCGGCGCCAGGCGAAGACCTTTTTATTTAAGCAATATTTTAAATGTTAATTTACTTTAAATTTTAGTTCAATTATATTGTATTTATGTTTTAATTCGGACCTTGAGATGGCCCAGTTTTAATGTTTTAATATTGTGTAGGCTTTTTAATTATTGTATAGTGTTTAGCCTACAAGGTTTTTGAGGTTGTGAGCCACCCCGAGGCTTGTGGCAAGGGGCGGCCTATAAATCTGTTAATAAATAAATAAATAAAATAAATGCTAACTCTCCATGGCACAGATAAAGCCCAGGCTTCCTAGCATTCCTGCTGTTATCCCCAATCTGAGATAGGGGATAACAGCAAGGGTTCTGCTGATGGCATTCATCAGCAAGGGAATCTCCAATGTTATATCAGATCTCACAGTGGAGATGACAAGTGAGAATGTCCTCCAAGAAGATTCGTCCAGAGGCATGGCCTGGAATCCCTACAGGAACTCAAGTGCTATGTGCTCCCAGCCCCTTTGCAGGCCTGGAACACCTGGATTCCACCAGAGAACTGCGCCTGCTGGCCAGATCCTCCATCTCCCAAGGGAGGGGTGAGAGCCAGTCCTTGGGCCTGTGCCAGCAGAGATGTGTACACACATATGCAGATACAGCTGCAGGCAGGGGCTGGCCCTTGCAGGCAGGCAGGCAGGCAGGCAGGGAAATGTGCCACTGAGACTATTTCGCCCATGCAGCCTGGGGGCAGGCCCTCTCCTGCCAGCTCACTTGTGCCATCTGACACTGCCTGCTCCCAGGGCCAAGTGCCACTGGGGCTAGTTAGTTGTGCATTGCCCATTTGATGGCTGTTCGGGCAGGAGAGCCTCTGTGTGTGGGGGTGGGGGTTGATGCTCTCCTCCGGGAACCTCTCTCTCTCTCTCTCTCTCTCTCTCTCTCTTCCTTCCCTTCCCCCTGCTTTCTTTTTTCTTTTCTTTTTTCCCTTGTGGTTGAAAGATAGATGAAGATATTGTAAGTGTGGAAGGTTTGTGTAGTGTTGGGTTAGTTGGGGATTGTTCAACTTGGAGTGGGGCTGATGATGTAGACATGGTGCTTGGACAAGTCCAGCCATCCATGTGGCTTCTTGACTCTTGCCCTTCATGACTTATTGGGAGATCTAGGGAAGGGGTCAATACCTGGGTCCAGAAGGCTGTGGTGCCAGCCCCTTTAAAGGCAGTGGTGGTAACACCACTCCTAAAGAAGCCAGGCCTGTACCCAGGTGATGTGAATAATTTTAGACCAATAGCCAATATGCCTTTCCTGGGCAGGGTGATCAAGTGATTGGCAGGCTAGCAGCTCCAGGCACTTTTGGAGGAAATTGCAGACAGCAGAGGAAGCCCATGTGGCCCCACAAAAGGTTAAGTGACAGCATGAAAGAAATAAGATCATGTACAGGAAGTGGAAACAAGGTCAGGCCATGAAAGAATATAAACAAGTAACAAGGAATTTCAAGGATAGCATCAGGAAGGCTAAAGCAGGAAATGAACTGAGAATAGCAAATGGATGCTAAGCACAAGAAAGCCTTTTTCGGAGACATCCAGAACACAAGACATGAGAAAGAGAAGGGTGTCCAGCTACTTTCAGTGGATGGCAGATGACAAAGAAAAGGCAGAGGCATTCAATTCCTGCTTGGCCTCAGTTTTCCCCCACAAGAAAATCTGCAATCAAGAGGAAGTACAAGCTGGAAGTGAGAGATGGCAGCCCAACACTGACAGAGAAATGGTCAAGGAATACCTAAGTCAGGGGTCCTCAAACTTTTCCACCAGGGGGCCAGTTGAAAGGTCCCAGCGCTGGGCGCGGGCAGGAAAGGTGGTGCTGGCGGTGCGCATGGGCCGGGGCAGCATGTGCGGGCGCACGCACTGAGGTGGGGGTGGGGTCCAAAGTGAGGCGTGGGTGGACGCAGAGAGGGGAGGCAAAGCAGGGGTGGGCACATGCCGCGAGGCAGGTGCACGAGGCAGTGGCTTGCTCGCTTGGAGATTGTTTTCATGTGCAGGGCAAGGTGGGCAGCAGCGGGCACGTGCTCAGGGGGGCGCATGCAGCGGGTCCAAATTGGCATGGCGGGCCAGATAAATAGGCATGGCGGGCCGGATCTGGCCCTTAGGCTGTAGTTTGAGGACCCATGACCTAGGTGGAATAAACACTTTCAAATCTCCAGGGTCTGATGAACTCCATCCCAGAGTCATAAGAGAGCTAGCAGAGGAACTCTCAGAACCACTGGATATCATCTTCAATAAATCTTGGGAAACAGAAGAAGTGCCAGACTGGAGAAGGGTTAACGTTGTCCCTATCTTCAAAAAGGGGGAAAAAGATGAACCTGGGAAATATAAACCAGTTAGTCTGACATCAATCACTGGAAAAATTCTAGAACAAGTTATTAAAAAATCCATCTGCAAGCATCTTGAAGAAAATGCAGTGATTAATAGAAGCCAACATGGATTTATCAAAAATAAATCCTGTCAGACTAATTTAATCTCATTTTTTTGGCTGGGCAACCTCCCAAATGGACAGAGGGAACACTGTGGACATAATCTACCTAGACTTTAGCAAAGCTTTCGACATAGTGTCACATGACATTCTAATTAGCAAAAACAGGCCTAGATGGAAAAACAATTAGGTGGATCCAAAATTGGCTGCTAAATCGGATACAAAGAGTGCTCATCAGTGGCACCTTCTGAAATTGGATCTGGACTGTTCTAGTGGCCAGAACCAGAACAACCAGCATCAAATTTGCAGAACTGGTCCCAGGCCCTGCTGGAGCTTTCAGTCTACTGATGAGTGCCACCTGAGAGTTCTGTGGGGAAGAGCCATTTAAGAGCAAGCTCTTCCTTCCTTAACTGGCCTCAGTAATGCAGGTTTACCTGTAGCTGCAGTGCCTGTACATTGCCTGACTGAGCCTGGTTCCTGCTGTGTATCTTACATTGTACTATGTGTCATACCTTGCCATGTTTCCTTTTTGTTGTGCTTCCCTCTTGCCTGACCTGCATCCTGCCTTGCTGTTTGTGTCCTGCTATGCCATTTATGTATGCCATGTATCCTACCCTGTTGTGTTGTCTCAGCAATGAAGGTTTTCCTACTAGCTGTGGTTCAACTCCTACATCTTGCCTGGCCCTTGCTGCATTTGGTTCCTGCTGTATTCTGCATCTCACAATGTATCTTTCCTTGTTGTGTACCCTGCCATGCCATAAATCCTGTCTGATCCTTGACATGTGTCCTGCCCTATTATCCTGTCAAAGGGACATGCACCTCTGTTTATTCTCCTGGCTCTTGACCCTTGGTTTATTCCTTGACCATGTCCTTGTTCTGACCTGATGCATACTTCTGGTTCCTGACCTCAGAATGTACCATAATTCTAATTTGGACTTGCCATTAAACCCTGCTTTTGGACTCTGACTTGCCTGAAGTTCTATTGCCCTGGTCCTGGTGCCTCTGCTACTGTTGTCTTGTTTCTGGCTGCCCATATCCTGGTCCTGGTACCTTATGGTACCTTGACATTCCCTAAAGTACCTTGTTAAGCATGTATTCATTTCAGAAGATCTTTGGATAAATTACTTCATATTTGATTTTCAATTTTCAAAACACCAATTAAGACTCATTTCCATTCACTTCTTACCATGATGTAGCAGTAGCATTCCTACAGAATTCATATAAGCTGCTCGATCATAGCTACTATTTCTAAAAGGTACACTGTAATTGTAAACTGCAACCAAGATCCACAGGAGATGGAAGGATATTATGACACCTCCCATGGCAAATCAACATATGATTGATATGCCTATCAATCAACTGACCCAGATATCTTTCAATATAAATGTAAAAGATAGTTGTTTCTCTCACCTGAGCTATCAAATCACCATTTTCAGCATGGATCATGATTACAGCTCCAAGACTTTTCAGGAAAGTAAAGGCTTCATAAAGCTATTTACAGTACAGAGAGAAGGAGGAAAATATCTGTAATGACAACCTATTAGTTATTTTAGAACTTTACTACACAAGACTCTGTCCTGTGGCTGTTAATTCACTGTATCTATTTTCAGTTTCCTCAAAGAAATGAAATGCAAGCATTGCATGAGGAGTGTTTTGTTCCCTGATTTTCTGCTGTATAAGCTCTAGGGGCATTGTAGTACAGTGGAACAATGCAAATATACAAAAAAGCACTTTAACTTTCACATGCTGCATTTTCCCTGTTCTAAAAAAATTCACTGAAAGCGTTGGTTACAAAAATGGTGTATGTACCTATACTGTCTCGTAGTGGAGGCAGAAGTATGAAATCAACTGTTTCATTTCAAATTGTTTTCCTAATTATGTTGAATGGAGTTTGACTTTTCCACAGCAACCGCCTTAGATCAACATCTTCATTGAGTTGTCCACCACAAACCCAAGATCTGTTTCTTGGTCAGTCACTGCTAGTTCATGTGATGCTGCATTCTCTCTTCCCAAGTGCAGTACTTTACATTAGTTTAAATTGAATTACATCTACTGTTTGATGTCTATTATCCCAATTTGTTGGAGAGAAGTTTCTAGACTCCCTTTTGTTTTAACTACCCTAATTAATGTGTTATTAGATAACTTGGCTACCTCACCAGTCTCTCCTAATTCCAAATCTTTTATGAAGAAATTGAAAAGCACTGGTCCTAGTGCAGACCTTTGTGGAATCTCACAGTATCCATTGCTCCACTGGGAAAATTTACAGTTTGTTCCGCCTCAACATTTTCTATTCTTTAAACAGTTAACAATCCATAAAATGATCTCTATGTTATCCCATGACTGCTAAGTTTGCTTAGGAATCTTTGCTGAGAGACTTTGACAAAAGTCCTGTTTTCAGTCCAGTAAACAATACCTACCAGATTACTCAATCAAGGTTTATTAACATGCTCAAAGAGAGAATGGTAGTGAACAAAGAATGCTAATGAGACAAGAACTTACCTGTGCACAAGCTGATTCTTTCTCAGCAGGATTCATCCTTCTATATGCTTGCAGACTTAATGTTTAAAAATACTTTAAATTGTTTTTCCCAGAAATAACATTATACTAACCCTGCTGTAATTTTCTGGAGCCCCTCAAATACATTTTAAAAAATTCGTCTTACACAGGCCATTCTCCAGTCCCTTGGTACAGAAGCTAATCTTAAGGACATATCACATAGTTTTGTTAGAAGATCATCAGTTTCACATTTAAGTTTAAGCACTTCAAAACAGATGCCATCGGAGCCTGGTGATTATTATCTACCCGTCTGTTAACAAGGTTCCTCATTTGTTACCACTATTTGCTTCATACTCCCTTCCAGAAAACATTAGCTCATGCACAAGTAAAACATTAGCTCATGCACAAGTGAAGACAAGCAAAAAGAATTCATGCACTTTCTTCTCAGTTTATCCCCCTCAGCCTACTTAAACTGCATTGTCATCCAACAGTCCATCTGCCTGTCTAGATGGTTTTCTACCTCTGATACATATTTAAACATTTATTATCAGCCTTTATATCATTAGTGATACACTCTTAAAATTGTGTTTTTGTTGTTTTTGCATCTCGTATTGTTTGCTTGCATTTCCTTTATGTAGATTGTGTATTTTTTGTTCTCATTAAGGCAATATTTCCATTTTTTTTGAAGAAAGCCTTCTTTTCTCTAACAACTTCCTTGACACTGCTTGTTAACTATACCTGTGAACTTTTTGTACTTAAACCTTTCCCAAATATATGGTATATTTTGAAGATATGCTCCCCTTGACTCTCCTTTTCAAGTCACCTTTTACCACTTCCTTAGAGAATTTCCTCTTTTGTAATTAAATATGACTGTGTTGAGCTTCCTTGACTATTTCCTACTCTATATTTCAATACATGTTTAATATATATTTATCTGATAGCACTTTGGGCAGTGTCTCCAAGTGTTTCAGTAACACAGACATTTCACACTAGGTCCTGGATGAAGCCACTTAAGATTGAATCTTAAGCTCCTCTCTCATCACTTCCATGACCAATTGTTCCAAGGCACAGTGATTTAAGGCTCTAAGAAATTTAAGCACCTTGTCATGATTTGAACATTTATTTATTCAGCCCATGTGGGGAAACTAAAATCCATTATTAGAACACTCCTCATTAAGAAGTCTTTCTGATTCCCATCTGATATGGGAAATGACAATGTCCCCAGTAGTAAATTATTTTTTTATGTCCTGATACTGTCACCCATAGCATTTTTTCTGGAGGAGTCTGCACCTTTTAGGTTTAGTAGTCTTCTGGATTCTATACCCTTTGAGAGTTTATATCCAGAAATCACCAAACCCCACCGATCCTCTCTGTTCCACAAGATTTTCTTTACTATATCTAAGTCCTCTTTTAAAACCTGGGGGGCCGACAGGAGAGGCTTCCCACTGCCGCACTCCCGCGCCATTCTACCGCCGCGCCCGCTGGAGACCGTGCCAGAGACTGGACCGCCACCCCATCGCGCCGGAGACTCGGGCGGCCACCACGGCACCCACCAGTCTCTGAGGCCCCTGCTCCATGCCCACTCCCTCGAGCCATGAGTGGCAGGCATGCCAAGGAGGGCGGGGCGAGGCCGAGGCCAGAGGAGGCCGGAAGCAGACGCCGCGGAGCCCTCAAAGCACCGGCCGTGCCTGGGGCCAGCAGCCGAAGGGCGACGGCCTAAGGTCAGTCGCCATTAGGGCCGTTGGGGCTGCTTGGGGGCTAGGCTGGCCGGGGGCCCTGGCCGAAGCTCTGCAGACTGGCCGCTGGGTGTTGACGGTGGGTGGGGCTTTTAGTTGTTTTAAAATTTTTAGCTAGTTTTTAGGGGCCCATCTCAAGTTAGCGTAGGAATGTTCCCTGGGGAGCACGTGGGGGCCAGCATAGGGGTGGTGATGGGCAATGGTCGCTACGGCGGTGGGGGTTTAACGGTTCTGCCTAGAAGAAGGCGGGACAGATGGTTAATACCTGTCCCTCCTTCTGGTTATTCCCCCAGCCAGCAGGTGCCAGGTAGCCTTGTCAGCTGCCCCACGGGCCTGACGGTGCTGTTGCTCGATGCCAGGTCGGTCCATAATAAAGCTACCCTCATCCATGATTTGATTGTGGATGAGAGGGCTGACCTGGCCTGTATCACCGAAACCTGGGTGGGGGAGGGGGGAGATGTGGCCCTCTTGGAACTGTGCCCGCCCGGGTACCTAATCCAGCACTGTCCACGCCCGGAGGGGAGGGGAGGGGAGGGGAGGGGGATTGCTTTAGTTTATCTAGCCTCTTTTTCCCTCATGGGGTTTCCTGTCCCCTCGAGACTGGGGCTGGAGTGTCTCCACTTGGTGTAGGGCGACCGAGACAGATTGGGGATTCTGTTGGTGTACCATGCACCCTTCTGCCCAACAGACTCCCTGCCTGAGCTGACGGAGGTCATCTCGGACCTGGTGTTGAAGACCCCCAGGATGTTGGTCCTGGGGGACTTCAATCTCCACGCCGAGACTGAACTTTCTGGGGCAGCTCAGGACTTCATGGCTTCCATGACGGCCATGGGGCTGTCTCAACATGTCAGCGGCCCAACCCATGAATGTGGACACACTCTGGACCTGGTTTTCTCGACAGAGTGGGAAGAGGGTGATCTGAGGGTGAAGAATCTATGCCTGATGCCCTTGTCATGGTCAGATCACTTCTTCATGAGGTTTGAGCTTGAAAGTGGCCTCTCCCTCTGTAAGGATACAGACCCAATTGTGCTGTTCTGCCCCCAGAGTCGGATGGATCCGGATGGATTCCTGAGGGCTCTGGGGGATTTTCCGGCTGACAAGGCTGGTGCTCCTGTTGATGCCCTAGTTGATATGTGGAACAGGGAGATGACCAGGGCTATTGACATGATCGCTCCTAAGCACTCTCTCCAACCTGGCAGAGCCTGTTCATCCCCATGGTATACACCTGAACTATGGGTGATGAAGCGGGTTGGTAGACGGCTAGAGCATAGGTGGAGGAAATCACGGGACAAATCTGACCGAGCACATCTTAGAGCCCACTATTGGGCCTATGCTGTGGCGGTGAGGGCGGCGAAAAAGAAATTCTTCTCCGCGTCCATTGCCTCCTCACAATGCTGTCCGGCGGAGCTCTTTTGGGTGGTGCAGGGGCTGATAAGTCCTGGCCCCAAAAAAGATCTGGTGCCGCCCTCGAAAGTCCGCTGTGATGACTTTGCCATGCATTTCAGGGAGAAAGTCGCTCAGATTCGTCACACGCTGGACTCTACTGTTGATACAGACTCTCTTGGGGAGGGGCCAACTGTGCCATCTTGTCCCCCATTGATGGATGAATTTCAGTTTTTGTGGCCTGATGATGTGGACAATGTGCTTGGATTGGTATGCCCAACCACCTGTTTACTGGACCCGTGCCCTTCTTGGCTATTAAAGAGCATCAAGGATGGGATTGTGCCCTGGATCTTGGAGGTGGTCAACGCCTCTTTAAGAGACGGCCGGGTGCCTGCACCTCTAAAGGAGGCGGTAGTCCGCCCAGTCCTAAAGAAGGCTTCCCTGGATCCAGAGGTGGTTGCCAATTATAGACCGGTGGCCAACATCCTGTTTCTGGGCAAGGTGCTGGAGCAGGTGGTGGCGGGACAACTCCAAGCACTCTTGGATGAAACTGATTATCTAGACCCATTTCAGTCTGGTTTCAGACCCGGGTACAGCACTGAATCTGCCTTGGTCGCCCTGTATGATGACCTGTGCAGGGAGAGGGACAGGGGGAGTGTGTCCCTGTTGGTTCTCCTGGACCTCTCAGCGGCTTTCGATACCATCAACCATGGTATCCTTCTGGATAGGCTGGAGGGATTGGGAGTTGGTGGCACTGCTCTGCAGTGGTTCTGCTCCTATCTCAACGGCCGATTCCAGAAGGTGGTGCTGGGGGACTATGGCTCTGCACCATGGCAGCTATGCCATGGAGTTCCACAGGGTTCCATTTTGTCCCCCTTGTTTTTTAACATTTACATGAAACCGCTGGGAGAGGTCATCAGGAGGTGTGGGCTGCGGAATCATCAGTACACTGATGATACCCAGCTCTACCTCTCGTTCTCTACTGATCCAGGTGAGGCAGTGGTTGTGTTGAACCGGTGCCTGACGGAGGTAATGGGCTGGATGAGGGCCAATAAACTGAAGCTCAATCCTGACAAGACGGAGGTCCTGTTGGTGGGTGGTTTGGGCTCTGGAGTGGGGGACCTGACCCTTGTCTTAAATGGGGTTGCACTCCCTCTGAAAGACAGGGTCCGCAGCCTGGGAGTGCTCCTCAACCCGGAGCTGACCTTGGTAGCTCAAGTGTCAGTGGTGGCGAGGAGTGCTTTCCATCAGCTTCGGCTGATCCATCAGCTGCGTCCCATCCTGGAGTTCGACTGCCTGGCAACAGTGACCCATGCGTTGGTGACTTCCCGGTTAGATTTCTGTAACGTGCTCTACGTAGGGCTACCCTTGAAGACAGTCCGGATACTTCAATTGGTGCAAAACAGAGCTGCCAGGGTGCTGACAGGGACTGGGCATGGTTCTCATATCACCCCAGTTCTCTGTCAGCTACACTGGCTCCCTACTGAAGTCCGGGCCCAATTCAAGGTGTTGGTTCTTACGTATAAAGTCCTTAACAGCTTGGGTCCTGGCTACCTAAAGGAGCGCCTGCAACCATATAGGCCCTCCCACCCCCTACGATCTGCAGCTGATGCCCTCCTCCGGGAGCCCTCTGTGAGGGAAATAAGGAGGGTGAGTACCCGAAGGAGGACCTTCTCTGCGGTGGCGCCCCACCTATGGAATGTGCTCCCCAGAGAGGCTCGCCTGGCGCCGTCATTATTTGTGTTTCGGCAGCTTCTTGGCAAGGGGGTGGCATATAAATTTGTAAATAAATAAATAAATAAACCAGGCACCCCAATTCTCCCATTTCAGCTAAGAAATTTCCAGAATTAGCATAGAAACACCTATGCATGTGTGTCTCTCCAGTTGACTGGCTTGGGCATCTATTCCTATGGTTTTTAAGTCTCTTTGATTGACTAGCATGTTTCACCATATGCTCATGACCAATTTTCTCCATGTCCCCATTTGGGCAATGGAAAACCTCCTAGAAATGATCTAAATCAATCTAGAAGTTTCCAGTTCCTATCAGCTTTCCCATAGGGTTCAATTTAAAGGTGTTCTGCTATTTTTTCTAAGTTCCAGAAGTGCTGCTCAGTTCTGGTTGAATCCATCCCTCCTCCACAGGCCTTGTTTGTTTTAAATGTTACCCAGTGCCTAACAAATCTGAATCCTTCCTACCTACACCACCATTTAATCCATGCATCAGTGCTATCAGTTGATCTGCCTAGTTGTCCCTGAGCATGGAACATATATAGCATTTCAGATAAAGCCATCTTGGTGGCCCTGGATTTCAACCTTCATCCTAAACAAGTTTGTACTTTTTGTGTAACAACTTCTTCCTGTGGAACACACACTTTTGATTCTACGTATGATGAGTCCTTGTGCATATAGTTAGCTGCTCTGCATCCTCAGCTCCAGGACTGGGTGCTTCTTTGAGTAGCTTTCCCCATGACACAAAGTGTAAACCCTTATGAATTATATTTCATATTCAGTAATTAGTTCTTTAAAATGCTTTAAGTTCTTCATTTAGACAACAGAGTAGGCAAGTAGCTAGAAATCAAGTGCAGTTTTCAACATGTAGACCTACAGGGAAACATTTTAAAAGGCCAAATTAGGTGCAGGGCCAAATGTATCATACTGACATCACTCTTCCCATTCTAGCTTTAACACTCTGAAAAATAACCCCAATTCTACTATTATACCTCCAAAGTTCCTTTTGGTGCCAATTAAATTTAAAAAGAAACTGATGTGCTTTGGGGTGACTTTTTAAAGATTGCATCTAGTTACTCAACCTAATTAGTCTTCAGAATGAATTTAAAAGAAGAAATTTGGATTTTTTTTTTACTATTTAATAGAGTTCCATACTTCATTAGATTCCTAAATTACAACTCCTAATACCAAACATTTGTTCCAAGAAGAAGGAAAAACAAAATTGAACATACATTAACTGCACAAAACATTTAGTGTGCCTAGTTTTTGTTCTTTAGGAAGTCTGTTTGAATAAGGAATGGAATAACACCACTTAGACCACAGAGCATAAGGAGGCAAATGAAACCTTTCCTGCGTCCTGTAGAAAATTTCTCCTCTGCTCCTGCTGCTATTAGCCTCAGAAGGAAGCTTCTGTTAGTACCAAATAGAAGCACTGCTGCAAGCATTAAGAGTAGCTTTAACAGGGAGCCAGTGAGGCAGGGGATGTAAGGAAAGGGTCTGCCCTGTCTTCTCTGCAATGCTCAGAGCTCAGGCTCCAGAAGTATTTAAAAACACAAAAACTGTGCACATTAAATATTTACATGCATTTAATGGCATGTGTAGTCTGCTCCAGGCAACCTCTTATCATACTGTGATGCTGTTCTCTAAGAATAATATTCTAGGGAAACAAAATGTATCAATGCTGTGTTAAGGTGGAGGGGAGCACACAATAGTCACCAGGAGCTCATCATGAATTTACTGGAAATATGTCCAAAAAAAAGTTTTTAAAATGCCATACTTAGTAGTATCCAGCCCTTAGGTTCAATAAGTTTTCGAAGTGACAGCTGTATATGTTCTAAGCATGTGAAGATTCATTACAAAACCTTGATCAAAATTATCAAAAGCTTCAGAATTCAAAAAGTACGTCTGAATTTGTATTCTCTAAAACCCTTGCCCATATTTTATGTTTTAGTGTAATATTTACAATAATATTTATCAATTTCAATTCAATTTCAAAAGATAAATTCAACTGAACTTCAAAATATGACCCAAATAATATAATGAGATATAACTTCAATACTTTTAATTTCAAGACAGGGGTAAAACATAACTTATACTTAATTTAGAAGCATGTATCGTACTTAGAAAAACTACTATACTGAGATGCTGAGATCTGTCAAGAAGAAAGATATGTGGTTAATTACCTGGCTGTCAGTCATCTGGTAGAGATGTTTGTAAACCATGTAAACTTGAAAGGAATTAACACCTGTTTACAGAAAAAATGAATTGATGCAAAATAAGAGTTAATATATACCCAAAGTTAAAGGTTAAGCTATGCAAAAGATGAACCAATGTGTGTCCATTTTTATCCTGAAAATCTCCCTCACATATTAGATTTACAATACTGCTTCCCAACTTCTCTGCCACAAATATGCCTTGTCAGCAAGCCCATATCCCCACTGGACAAAATGCATAATGAAACCAGTATCTCATTTTCATGCAAAGAAACTATCTAAAGCCCATCTCTGACATACTGTACAAGGAAAAAGCATTCTAGATTAAGACATTTTATTATGTATATGTCACATCTGCATCTGGGATGCAGACTTTAACAAGTTGAAGGAGATTGAGACTGTCTGAGAAGCTGAAAGCAATGCCATCAGCTGTTTCACCAGGTTTATCTCCTAGCAAGCTCAGCCAAGATAGAAGACTAAGATTCATCCACCCTATTCAGGAGGAATGGTCACATCAGCAGGAGAGAATGCATATCTCTAATGATGATGGGGGTGGAGAAACTCCTAAAGGACAGAGGATCTTTTACAGATAGCATAGTTACACTCAAGCTAACTCTTGTACTGCACATAAGAAGGAAATGGTAAATTATTTCTGAATTTTCTAACCTTTAAAACTGTATGATGAAACTGTCACAAAATGAAACAAGTGATAGTGCTTGAAGATGAAAGCCCCAGGTTGGAAGACACTGAACAAACAACAGGGGAAGAACAAGGGGCAAGTAGAAATACTGTTGTCACTAATGATGCCACTAGACCAAAGCTGAAAGGTAGTCTAGAAGCTGACATGCACAGACATAAAAGGAAAGTCTGATGCTGCACAACACATACAGTTAGAACCAAGGCAAACTGGAAACTGTAATTCAGGAAATGGAACAGCTAAACATTGCAGTACTTGGTGTGAGTGAACTAAAGTGGGACATTTTCAATCAAACACAATGTGTTTTATTCTAGAAATTTAGAAGAAACAGAATGGCTCTAATACTAAGACAAGATATAGCACAGACAGTAAGAGGCTATGATGCAAACTCCGACCAAATAATATCAATCAGAATTTGTGAAAAATTCATCAACAAAACAATCATTCAAATCTATGCTCCAACAACAGATGCTGAAGAAGAAGAAATAAAAAAACATACATGTGGGCGTGCAAGATGAAATTGATCATACAGCAAAACAGGACATGCTTAATAATCCGAGGTGAGTGGAATGCAAAATTGGGAAACAATGCAGAATCAAAGCAGTGGTAGGGGAATTTGGCCTAGGGCAGGGGTTGGCAACCTGCAGCTCCAGAGCTGCACCTGGCTCTTGAACCCCTCTGCTGCAGCTCCGTTGTTCAAAACATGCACTGGCACAGCTGCTGATCTGCTTGAAGCTTCACTCAGAAACACAGCGCTAGCTAGTTAAGTAACTCAGCTAGTTAAGTAAATCACTACATTCCTCTGCTAAACAAGCTTCCTGCAGGCTCTCATGTTACAGAAAAAGCTGCTGAAAGGATTCTCTTTGTCCCAACGTAATCTCCTTCATCTGAATGTTAAAAGCTGCTCTTGGGACCTGTCACAATTCACAGCACTTGACTGTTTATCTGCGAATCAGTCACTAAACGCAGGTATATCTCCAGCACAGCCTCCGATCTGTGGGCCTGCGCCGATTTACTGACCGCCCCGCCCCCCCATAGGCCAACCATGGATACATCAAAGAAAAGAAAAGTTTCTGAAGAAAACCAAATGTTTAATGATACATGGGTAGATTCATTTGCTTTTACTGCTGATGAATTTATGGGGTTTGCTGTTTAATGCATGCAGCCCTTTAGCACTGACTTTGACTCTTCAGGAAGCTGTTTTCCTATTCAAAATATATGAAAGGAGTCCTATTAGTTTATAATGTAAGATTAAAAATAACAGTTTTTAGTGACTGAACAAGAGCTGCAGCTAAATCATAATGAAGATATACATAACATTAAGGTAAAAAACGATATATGCAGGGTTATCTTCATTTTAGATGTCAAAGGGGTTTTATTTATTTATTTATTTATTTAGAAATTTATAGGCCGCCCCTTGCCACAAGCCTCGGGGCGGCTCACAATAAACAAAAAACATCAAATTCTAAAACATTAAAACTGGCCCATCTCCAGGTCCGAATTAAAACAAGCACAATATAATACAATAAATAATTTAACATTTAAAATATTGCTTAAATAAAAAGGTCTTCGCCTGGCGCCGAAAAGCAAATAAAGACGGCACCAGGCGAGCCTCTCTGGGGAGCGCATTCCATAAATGGGGCGCCACCGCAGAGAAAGCCCTCCTCCGGGTACTCACCCTCTTTATATCTTTCACAGAGGGTTCCCAGAGGAGAGCATCAGCAGCAGATCGTAAGGGGCGGGAGGGTGTATATGGTCGCAGGCGCTCCTTTAGGTAACCGGGACCCAAGCTGTTAAGGGCTTTATAGGTAAGAACCAACACCTTGAATTGGGCCCGGACTTCATGGCCTTGTCATGGTCAGACCACTTCCTCGTGAGGTTTGAGCTCGAGAGTGGCTTCTCCCTCTGTAAGGGTGCGGACCAGATTGTAATGGTCCGCCCCCGGAGTCGGATGGATCCTGATGGATCCTGATGGTTTTGTTTTCTTTTGTGCGGGAAACAGGTCCAAATGGCTCTTTGAGTGTTAAAGGTTGCTGACCCCTGGCCTAGGGGTATGAAATGAAGCAGGAGAAAGACACAGAGAATTCTGTGAAGCCAACAATCTGATTATTGCAAATATATACTTTAAGCAGCCAATAAGACAATTGTATACATTGTACAATTGTACATATGGCCAATATTGGAGTCAAGAAGTCTGTGTATTGGAAGTAAGAGGTGGAGTGTATTCTCACTGCCAAAACAAGACAAGGGGCAGATTGCAGTAGTGACCACAAAGCCTTAAAAAAGAAGAGTAAAGCTGAAAAAGACAACAGAAACATAGTGCCAAAATATCTCAAATAACATTCCTGAGGAATTTAAAGTCCACATAATAAACAGATACACATTACTCAATTTAATTGCTGGTTAGCCAGAAGAACAGTGGACTGAAACCAGAGTCATTATTAGGGAAGAATGCCAAAAGACAATTCCTTTTCAGCAAAAGAAAAAAAAAGACTTAGATGGGTGACAGATGAAACACTCACACTTGCTAAGAAGAGGTGAGAAGTAAAAGCAAAAGGGTCAGAATCCTGAATGCAATTTTCCTCAGCAAAAGATTCAACAATTAAAGGAAAATTCAAACCTAGATTAGAAATGCTAAAAGAGAAGCAAGGGAACATACTATCTGAACAGGATAAAATAAAGAGAAGGTGGAAAGAATATACAGAAGAACTATAAGATGATAGCAGATGATGAGCAGATTGATAGACTTCTTCAAAGAAAAATCCTCTAAAGAAGAGCCTGCAAAATTAGAAAGCTAAGCTGTACTGAAAGCACTTGAAAAGAATAAAGCACCTGAGGTAGATAGGACACCAGTAGAACTATTCTAAGCTTCAGAAAATGAATCAGTCCAAATCCTAACAAGAATATGCCAACAAATATGAATAATAAAGCAATGGCCCACAGATTGGAAACATTCAATATACATTCTTGTATGTATATATACAATATACATACAGTGGTACCTTGGCTCACAAACTTAATCTGTTCCACGACTCTGGTGGTGACCCAAATTGGTCATGACCCAAGTCAAATTTCCCTGTAAGGTTCAATGTACATGAGGTTAATCCGTTCTGTAACCATTTTTTTAATCACAAAAAATTGAAACAAAGTGATGAAGAAAAACAAAGCAACGAAGAACAACAAAGATAGCAGCCCCGCCCCCCGCACCCCAAGCATGATTGTGGACATCTCCCCCACCCAAGCACGACTGCGATCGTGCCTGTCTTCCCTGCACAAGTGCAACTGCAATCGCGGCCATAGAAGGGCGTGATCATGGTCACGCTCTGGCAGGGAAGACAGGTGCAATTGTGGTCACGCTTGGGGCTGGGAAGACGGGCACAATCAGGGCCATCTCTCCCCAAGCACTACCGTGATTGTGCCCATCTTCCCTGCATGAGCACAACTGCAATTGCAGCCATAGACAGGCACAATCATGGTTGCGCTCAGGCAGGGAAGATGGGCGCAATTGCGGCCATCTCCCCCCAGAGCACGATTGTGATTGAGCCTGTTCTTCCTGCATCTCCCCCCACCCCACCGAGCACAAATACGGCCATCTTCCCCCCCACCCCCGAGCACGGCCGCACCCGTCTTCCCTGTACAAGTGCAAACCCAATCACAGCCATCTTCCATGCAGCACAACCCTGAGCACAACCACGGCCATCTTCCCTGCAGGAGCGTGGCCGCAATCACAGCCATCTCCCCATCCCCCCACCCAAGCATGATCACAATCGCGCCCATGCAGGGAGATGGGCACAATCATGATCATCACCCAATGTGGAGTTCACGAGGCAAATTTTTTCTGAAATTTTTGTTTGCGACCCGATTTGGTTGTGAACTGAGGCGTTTGGGAGCTGAGGTACCACTGTGCAAGAAAGAAGATGCAAAAGAGTACAGTTACTATAGGACCACTGAATTAATTTTCCACACAAGCAAAATGATATTCAAAGTGTTGCAACAAAGAATACTGCCCTATATGGAATAAGAAATGTCTGATGGATTCCAGAAAGGAAAAGCCACTAGTCTTACATTGCCAGTGGAGTGCACCAAAGATTTTCAGAAGAAGGTCAGCCTACGCTTTATAAACTATAGCAAAGCCTTTGACTGTGTGTATGAAGAGAAGCTGTGGATGGTCCTGAAAGAAATGGGAACACCTCTGTACTTGATTGTCCTGATGCATAACCTGTAACACAGACAAGAAGCTATTGTTAGGCCAGAATATGGAGAAACCAAATGGTTTCCCATAGACAAAGGTGTCTGACAAAAGTGTATGCCAAAGACATCATAAGGAAAACTGGAGTAGAATCAGAGGAAGGAGTGCAAATTGACAGAAGACATATCAATAATTTAAGATATGCAGATGACATTATACTACTGGAAGAAAGCAGCAATGACCTGAAACAACTCCTGATGAAACTGAAAGAAGAAAGTGCAAAAGTAGGACTATAGCTGAATATTAAGAAAACAAAAAGCATGAACATGAAAGAATTACAGAATTTAATGATTAAGAACAAAGAAATGGTTCAGTCATCAATTCAAAGGGAGACTGCAGCCAAAAAAATTGAAGAGGACTGAAATTTGGAAGGGCAGCAATGAAGGAATCACAAAAGATAATCAAGCATAAGAATATTTTACTGGAGTCCAAGGGTAAACTCATCTATACAATTGCATTCCCAATCACAGTGTAAGGGTCTGTAAGCTGGACGGTGAAGAAAGTTGACAGGAAAAAAAAGATGCAATCAGAACATGATGCTGCAGGTGAGTTTTGCTAATACCTTCAGCTAACAAAAAGACAAACAAGTGGTCCCTACATCAAATCAAGCCAGAGCTTTCCCTAGAAGCAAAAATGACAAAACTGAGGCTGTCATACTTTGGGCACATCATGAGGAAGGAAGGCTCCCTGGAGAAGACAATCATGCCTGGGAAAGTTGAAGGCAGAAAAAGGAAAAAAGAAGACCAAATATGAGATAGATTGAATCCATAATGTAAGCCACAGCCTTGAAAAGATGAATGGGACTGTTGTGGACAGGACATTTTGGAGGACTTTCATTCATGGGGTTGCCATAAGTTGGAGATGAGCTTGATTGCACATAACATTTTGCATGTCTATCCCACAGTTCTGTCTGTATTTCTTATTTCTCCATACTTGGAGTGGACAACCAGTTTTCTGTTGGGGGTTATACTTCCTTGTGGAAATATACAAGAAATATTTCTTGTACTGTATATTCCTTGTATATATCCTGTTGGGGGCCACATGCCAGCTCTAAACCCAGAGGTAAATAGGTCTAGAGACAAAAGTAGGTGAGACATCCCATTTCTCCGACTTTCTGCCACTTCCTTTTCTCCCCCTCCCTTTTCCTTACCATACAGTGGGCTCCCAGGGAAGGGACAGATCATTCTCATCAGAAATCTGGTTGCATGCAAAGGGCTTTTGAAATGAAGCTGAGGGCTGTCAGTTTCCTATCCCAGCCCTGCACTTAGAAGATCACATTTGCTTGTGTGAGGGCACGACACTCTGTACTTTTAACATTATACAATATATCACAGAAATGAGTACACCCCTCACATTTTGTAAATATTTTATTATATCTTTTCATGTGACAACCCTGAAGTGTAACCATGACACTTCGCTACAATGTAGTGAGTATACAGGTTGTATAACAGTGTAAATTTGCTGTCCCCTCAAAATAACCCAACACACAGCCATTAATGTCTAAACCGCTGGCAACAAAAGTGAGTACACCCCTAAGTGAAACTGTCCAAATTGGGCCCAAAGTGGCAATATTTTGTGTGGCCACCATTATTTTCCAGCACTGCCTTAACCCTCTTGGGCATGGAGTTCACGAGAGCTTCACAGGTTACCACTGGAGTCCTCTTCCACTCCTCCATGATGACATCATGGAGCTGGTGGATGTTAGAGACCTTGCGCTCCTCCACCTTCCATTTCAGCATGCCCCACAGATGCTCGATAGGGTTTAGGTCTGGAGACATGCTTGGCCAGTCCATCATCTTTACCCTCAGCTTCTTTAGCAAGGCAGTGGTCGTCTTGGAGGTGTGTTCGGGGTCGTTATCATGTTGGAATACTGCCCTGCAGTCCAGTCTCCAAAGGGAGGGGATCATGCTCTGCTTCAGTATGTCACAGTACATGTTGGCATTCATGGTTCCCTCAATGAACTGTAGCTCCCCAGAGCCAGCAGCACTCATGCAGCCCCAGACCATGACACTCCCACCACCATGCTTGACTGTAGGCAAGACACACTTGCCTTTGTACTCCTCACCTGGTTGTCGCCACACACACTTGACACCATCTGAACCAAATAAGTTTATCTTGGTCTCATCAGACCACAGGACATGGTTCCAGTAATCCATGTCCTTAGTCTGCTTGTCTTCAGCAGACTGTTTGTGGGCTTTCTTGTGCGTCATCTTTAGAAGAGGCTTCCTTCTGGGATGACAGCCCTGCAGACCAATTTGATGCAGTGTGCGGCATATGGTCTGAGCACTGACAGGCTGACCCACCACCCTTTCAACCCCTCTGCAGCAATGCTGGCAGCACTCATACGTCTATTTCCCAAAGCCAACCTCTGGATATGACGCTGAGCATGTGCACTCAACTTCTTTGGTCGACCATGGCAAGACCTGTTCTGAGTGGAACCTGTCCTGTTAAACCGCTGTATGGTCTTGGCCACCGTGCTGCAGCTCAGTTTCAGGGTCTTGGCAATCTTATAGCCTAGGCCATCATTATGTAGAGCAACTATTCTTTTTTTCAGATCCTCAGAGAGTTCTTTGCCATGAGGTGCCATGTTGAACTTCCAGTGACCAGTATGAGACAGTGAGACCAACTTTAACACAGTGAGACCAACTTTAACTGCTCCCCATTCACACCTGAGACCTTGTAACACTAAAGAGTCACATGACACCAGGGAGGGGAAATGGCTAATAATGCCCAATTTGGATAGTTTCCCTTAGGGGTGTACTCACTTTTGTTGCCAGCGGTTTAGACATTAATGGCTGTGTGTTGAGTTATTTTGAGGGGATAACAAATTTACACTGTTAAACAAGCTGTATGCTCACTACTTTACATTGTAGCAAAGTGTCATTTTTTTAGGGTTGTCACATGAAAAGTTATAATATTTACAAAATGTGAGGGATGCATTCCTGTGATATACTATAAGTAGGCTGGTCTGAGAAGTAGTGACTGCTCCTGACCCAATAAGCTTCATCACTGAACATGGTTATAAACTCATGCAGTGCTCACTTTTAAAGTGACTGGAGCAGACTTCACCTTGATGCAAGAGTAACAGGCTGGACATCTGCATCCTCAGCCCCTGCAAGCTGGGAGAAGCACAGACAAACCAGATACCCCTATGCAGATCTATCATGGCATATTTACACATGACTTAGATTTAGCAATGTCTGTTTCTAAGTAGACCTCAACAAGTGTATCTGTCCCAAGGTTGTGAACTAATCATATCTCACCCAGTTAATAAATGTTGCAGTTTACTTAGCTCTTCCCCTTCCAAACTTTGCCCACATTGCTAAATGGTAGCTTGATGCCAGCTATCACACTCATTGGGTTCAGATATTGTAAAAACCTGCATCTGCCAAGGTTGATATGCTGTTTAGTTAGCTTATGACTGGCATGCTCAGAGATGGAAATAAGCCACTGTGGCAGATTTTACCTCTGTAAAACACTGCCATTTTTCTTAGGAAAATCTGTGGCCAACCATGCCTTACTAGAAACCCAATGGAGCAAATTGTCACAGGATCTTTCCTAGGCCAGGACAAGCTTGCTCCAAGAAGGTATGTCAAGCCAATTGTCTGGAGAGGCAAACTCAACATCTAGTTACTACCAGCCACACCCATTGGACCCTACCCAGGAAGCAGATTCTGAAGCTTGCTTACTCCCAACTTGCAAAGCATCAGCTTGAGTGGAGAGGTCAGTGTTTTGCACTTCACTAGCAGAAGTCTTATTTTAAAAGGAGGCCTGCCCGCCCATCCTTTCTTTTCAGCTTCATCTGAAACTGGAAATGCCAATGTTTGCTAGTTCCAATCTGCAGGAAAGGGCTTCAACCCAGGGAAAATATATAATGCTCTTGAAAATTTATCTATCAAAATATCCTCCATTCGTTTATCCCTACCCTCTAAAAGCAGGCTTCTGCAAGTCCTTGTTTTGGACTTGAGTTCCCATAAGGCATAGGCATCATGGCTCATGGTCAGGAATTCTGGAAACTACAGATCAAAATATCTAGAAGGCATCAGGTTGGGGAAGGTTGCTCTAAATGTGTGTGTGTGTGAGAGCGTTCTTTTAACTGATGCTTAGCTATGCTTAATTGGCTCTGTTCTTTTAACTGATGTCTAACTAGAACCCCAGCTACTTTATGCAGTGCTTTTAGATTGATGCATCTCTTATGTCCCCTTTCTGTCTTTGTGTTCAAGACAAAGAGATTTGCTTGAAAAGACAGGGACTGGGTTCACACAGTACACTAAGCCCTGTAGAGGTGGCTTAGTAAGAACATTAAAAAGCTGTGCTGGATCAGATCAACAGTCCATCCAGTCCAGCACTCTGTTTACATAGTGGCAAACCAGCTGCACACAAGATCTCTCAAGCAGCATGGCTACAAGACCTCCACCTCCCCAAGCTCCTCAGCAACTGGTGTATGCAGGCAGGCAGGCAGGTAGGCAGCCCTTGGTAAATGGAGTAGCACATAGCCAATATGAAAAATAGCCACCAATAGCCTCCTCCACCATAAATTTGTCCAATCCCCTTTCAAAGCCAACCAAATCGGTGGCTATTATTACTTCCTGTGCAGTGAATTCCAGAAATACATCCTTTTATCTGTTCTAAACCATCGCCCCTGATCCTGGGGGCTGTTTAGAAACCAACTCGGGTGTCTATGAACTATCCCAATCAGTGGATTAATCCAAACCCAAATAACACACTAAACTAGTGAGCCCCTTGTTAAAGGCTAATGAGCCCTTAGTTTTTAATTTTTAATAACAATGCAAAATAAGACAAATCTATCAATAACAAAAAAGCCTACAAACACAACTGGTGCAACCCCCCACTGGGGCCTTGGCATCATAATAATTAATCATTCATTTTCTTCTTCTTAACTTCTTCTACGCCTTCCCTCTTTGAGACTACCCCCTTCCACCCAAAATTGCATTAAGTCACATAAAGGTTTGATACTTTTCCCTTTTATTAATGTGAGTCCAATAAACAACCCTCAAATACCATTACACTAATTCTTATTTTGCCTTTTTTTACCTTAATTCCATGTGTTAATTTAGCTTTAACAGCTATATTCCAGACTTCTTTTACCATTTGTTTCTTTGGAGATCCCATTTCACGTTCCAGTCCTTTGCTATGATTAATCTTGCTGTAGTCAATAAATTTGCTATTAATCCTTTGAAGGGACTCATCGCAAGACATCACAGACTGACCGGCCTGCTGCCCCTCAATGCTGATCCCCGCCACTAGATACAGTGAGAGGAAAGGAGAGGGATACAGCCGCTGCCGCCATCTGCGCTGCAGGGAAGGCCTCTGCGGGCCCTGCCCATGCTTCCTTTGCCTTCGTGAGCACAGGTGGGAGATGTGCTGTGTTGGGGGCAGAGTTGGCTGCGGGCAGGGCAGATGGAGTCCTTTTCTTGCCAGTTGTGCCCAGGGCTGGCGGCCTTGGGCCAGCAGCCAAAGGACAGTGCACTGCTGTCTGGGGCCGTTAAAGGCCAGGCCGGGCCAGGGATGTTGTCTGTTTTCTTTTCCTTTTCTCTCTTCTTGTTGTGATTGTGTTGTTTTAGTTTTTAATTAGGATGGTAGTGCCTGGGGAGCATGTGGGCACTACTATTAGGGTGGTGATGGGCAGGGGAAGATATGGCGTTGGGGGTCTAATGTGTCAGCATAGGAGGAGGGACCAATGTCTAATATCTGTCCCCTCTTCTGGTTATTCCCCCAGCCAGAAGGTTCCTGGATTGACATCAACTGCCCCCTGGGCCTGATGGTGCTGCTACTGAATGTCAGGTTGGTCCATAATGAAACATCTCTCATCCACGATTTAATTGTGGATGAGGGGGCTGACCTGACATGTATAAATGAGACCTGAGTGGGAGAAGGGGGAGAAGTCTCCCTCACTCAACTTTGCCTCCCCAGATGCTTGATGCAGCACTAGCCACACCCAGAGGGAAGGGGAGGGGGTTGACCTTGTTTACCGAGACTCAATTTCCCTTATGGGGCTTCCTGTCCCTTCAAGACTGGGCCTTGAGTGTTTGTATCTGGGATTGGGCAATTGACACAGATCATCTTGGACCAGGTTTTGAAATTGAGGGACCTCAATTTCCAGGCCAAGGCTGTTCTGTCTGGGGAGGCTCAGGACTTCATGGCCACCATGGCAGCCATGGGGCTCTCTCAACAAGTCACTGGCCCAAACCATGAAAGAGACCACACTCTGGACCTGGTTTTCTCAAGGGGAGAGGAGGAGGGTGATCTGGAAGTGAGGAATTTGACCTTAACTCCTTTGTCATGGTCAGATCATTTCCTCGTGAGGTTTCAGCTCGTGGCTGATCTCTCCCTCAGGAAGAGTGCGGACCCTATTAAGATGGTCCACTCATGGAATCTTATGGATTCCTGATGGCTCTGGGGGATTTTCTGATTGATAAAGCTGGTGCTCCTGTTGATGTCCTGGTCGATTTGTGGAATGAGGAAATGGCCAGGGCAATCAACATGATCGCTCCTGAACATCCTCTCCTGGCTAGCAGAGCCTGCTCAGCACCATGGTATACAACTGAGTTGCAGGCAATGAAGCAGACTGGGAGACGATTAGAGTGCAGGTGGAGAAAATCATGGGATGAATTTGACCGAACACACTTAAATGCTCGTTATCAAACCTACGCTGTGGCGGTAAGGGTGGAGAAGAGGCATTACTTCTCTGATTCCATTACCTCCTCATAGTGCTGTCCAGCGGAGCTTTTTCTAGTGGTGCGTGACCTAACACATACTGGCCAAAACAATGATGCGGTACTACACTCAATTACCTGCTGTGACAACTTTGCACAGCACTTTAAGGAGAAAAATCCTCAGATTCGCCACAAGCTGGACTCCACAGTTGATATGATTCCAGAACAGGAGGTGTCTAAAGCACTGTCTGGTCCATCATTGTTGGATGAGTTTCAGTTATTGTGGACTGAGGAAGTGGACAAGGTGCTGGGATGGCACATCCAACCACCTGCTTACTTGACTCTTGCCCTTCTCATCTACTTACAAGAGCCAGTCATGGGATTGGTCCCTGGGTCCAGGAGATCATCAACACCTCACTGAAGGAGGGCTGGGTCCCTGCCCCTTTAAAGGAGGCAGTGATCAGACCCATCTATCCTGAAGAAGGCGTCCCTGGACCCAGAGGTGGCCGCCAATTAGACACTGGTGGCCAACATCCCATTTCTGGGGCAAGGTGTGGGAGCGGGTGGTGGTGGGAAAACTCCAGGCACTCTTGGATGAAATTATCAAGACCCATTTCAGTTTGGCTTCAGACCCAGTTATGGTACTGAATCTGCCTTTGTTGCCCTGTACGATGATCTATGCAGGAAGAGGGATGGGGAGTGTGTCCCTGTTAGTTCTCCTTGACCTCTCAGCAGCTTTTGATACCATCAACCATGGTATCCTTCTGGATAGGCTGGCTGGGTTAGGAGTTGGAGGCTCTGCTTGGCAGTGGTTTCACTCCTATCCAGCCGGTCGATTCCAGAAGGTGGTGCTGGGGGACTGTGTCTCTGCTCCATGGCAGTTATGCCATGGAGTACTGCAGGGATCTATTTTGTCCCCCATGCTTTTCAACATCTACACAAAACCACTGGAAGAGGTCATCCAAAGGTTTGGCCTACAGAGTCATCAGTATGCTGATGACACCCAGTTCTACCTCTCATTTATATCTAATATAGATGAGGCAGTGGCTGTCCTGAACTGGTGCCTGGCCAAGGTAATGAGCTGGATGAGGGCCAATAAACTGAGAGTCAATCCATATAAGACGGAGGTCCTTTCAGCAGTTTGTGTTTTCAGGTAAGTGATTTTGGTCCTGTCCTGGTATGGGTAGCATTCCCTCTAAAGGACAGGGTTCACAGCTTGGGAGTGCTCCTTGACCCAAAGCTGTCCCTGGAAATTCAGGTGACAGTGGTGGCAAGGTGCGCCTTCCTCCAACCTCAGCTGTTCCATCAGTTGCATCCTTAGCTGGAAGAGCAGTGTCTAGCAACAGTGATACATGCCCTGGTAACTTCCTGGTTGAGTTATTGTAATGTACTCTACGTTGGGCTGCCCTTGAAAACGGTCCAGATACTTCAACTGGTACAAAATAGAGCTGCCAGGTTGCTGCCAGGGGCTGGTCATTATTCTCATAGAACACCGGTACTCTATCAGCCACACTGGCTCCCAATTGAAGTCTAGGTCCAATTCAAAGTGCTAGTATCAACCTATAAAATTTTTAAAGATTTTTTGTTTTCTTTTCTGTTTTCACAGTCACATTTCCTATTCCTATTTTAGTTTTCCCATCTTATTTTTTAGTTTAGTATGTTCAATTTTAGATGTTTTAAATAATTGTGGTTTTATTATTGTATTATTGTAATTTTATACTATGTAAGCTGTCCTAAATGCTTGCGTGGAAGGACGGGATACAAATGTTCATAATAATAAATATTCCATTTCCATTTCTTTTCATAGAATATTGACAATAATGCTATTTCAGGGTCTGCTTCAATATTTGAATTGAATACTCAAAATTTTTGCATGCCCACCACATATGGAGCTATGGCAAATCTAGATAGCATACTAAAAAGCAGAGACATCACCCTGCCAACAAAAGTGTGTATAGTCAAGGCTATGGTTTTCCCAGTTGTAATGTATGGCTGTGAAAGCTGGACCATAAGGAAGGCTGAGCGCCGAAGAACTGAGGCCTTTGAATTGTGGTGCTGGCAGAGACTCCTGCAAGTCCCTTGGACAGCAAGGCGATCAAACCGGTCAGTCCTAGAGCAGATCAACCCTGACTGCTCTTTAGAAGGCCAGATGCTGAAGATGAAACTCAAATACTTTGGCCACCTAATGAGAAGGAAGGACTCCCTGGAGAAGAGCCTAATGCCGGGAACAATTGAAGGCAGAAGATGGGGACAGCAGAGAATGAGGTGGCTAGATGGAGTCACTGAAGCAGTCAGTGTGAGCTTAAGTGGACTCTGGGGGATGGTGGAGGACAGGAAGGCCTGGAGGAGTGTTGTCCATGGGGTCGCGATGGGTCGGACATGACTTCGTGACTAACAACCACCACCACCACCACATATGGAAATAGGTACTCAATTTTTAATACATGTCCAACATAAATTGGATAATTTATCATCCATATAGTATACTTTTACTGGTGTCAGGTACTATTTCCATATTAACTTATAAAATTTTCCTTAATTCTAAAAGGAATTAACATGATTTTAATTCCATAATTTTCCCATTCTTCCCTACTTATGTCCCTCCCTAAATGTATTTCCCATGAAACCTTGAAAAACTTATACTAGTCCTCCATATCTAATAAAATCTCATAAATCTCATTTATTATCCTTCTTGTTTGCATAATATCTTGTTTTTCCCTATATAGAACAATCTCTTCCCTTGTGAGCCCCTTGTCAAAAGCAGTAAAAAAAGATGGGGGGGTTTACTGCTCTGGCCAATTGACTAACAGATGACAGCAGGCAAAAATTATTTATTTATTTACTAAAAGCTTTTGTTTGCCGTCCTATTATATAAAAATCTCAGGATGGCTTACAATATTTAAAAGAACAATTAAAACAACAATTTCTAATAAATAAATTGAAACAAATATAAACAAAACAGTAAATCACAAAACAAGAGCAAATGAATGTTAAAAGTTGTTGATTTTAAAATACCGTTTAAATAAAAAGTTTTGGCCTGGTACCGAAAAGAGTATAAACTCGGTGTCAGGCATACATCTCTGGGAAGTACATTCCAGAGTCTGGGTGCCATGGCAGAGAAGGCCCTACTCTGAGTTGATGACCTTTTTTCCTCTCTTAAAGAGGGTTCCTAGAGCAGGGCTTCTCCTGAAGATCTTAAGGGGTGTGAGGGTGTATAAGGAAGGAGATGTTCTTTTTAAAGCTGTCATTTAAAGCTTTTTAAAGCAAGACTCCATGGTCCTACCAATGACAGGTGACCAGAATTGCTCTCCCAGCAAGAGGGTGGGAAAAAGCCACTGGATTTTGCTGTGTGCTATCCATTCAGTCTCTGCTTGGGAGTTAGGGATGCAGTGTGCAGTAGGAAAAAGAGCCATATAGTTTTGCTTCCTTCAGAAGAAGAGAGGGTAAGCAGTTGCTATGGTAGTAGGCAAGAAAGAATCACTCTGCTCACTTTCCTCTAGAGCAGAGGTCAGCAACCTGCAGCTCTGGAGCTGCACATGGCTCTTGAATCCCTCTGAGGCAGCTCCATTGCCCAAAATACACTCACAGCTGCCAATCTGCAACTGAGGCTCTGGGTTACAAAATACCAATAGGTGATGATGAGGCATCCACTCAGGAACGCTGCGCTAGCAGGTCAAGTAAATTGCAACATTGCAGGGAAAAGGTGGAACAAGCTTCCTGCAGACTCTCATGTTACACGAAATGCTGATGAAAAGATTCTCTTTGTCCAAATGTAATCTCCTTCCTCTGAATGATGAAAGCTGTGCTTGGGACCTGTCACAATTCACATCACTTGACTGTTTATCTGCTAATTGGTCACTTTGTTGTTGTTAGTCGTGAAGTCGTGTCCGACTCATCGCGACCCATGGACAACATTCCTCCAGGCCTTCCTGTCCTCCACCATCCTCCGGAGTCCACTCAAGCTCACACCAACCGCCTCAGTGACTCCATCAAGCCACCTCATCCTCTGCCGTCCCCTTCTTCTTTTGCCATCTATTGTTCCCAGCATTCGACTCTTCTCCAGGGAGTCCTTCCTTCTCATTAGGTGGCCAAAGTATTTGAGTTTCATCTTCAGCATCTGGCCTTCTAAAGAGCAGTCAGGGTTGATCTCCTCTAAGACTGACCGGTTTGATCGCCTTGTGGTCCAAGGGACTCACAGGTGTCTCCTCCAGCACCACAACTCAAAGGCCTCAATCCTTCGGCGCTCAGCCTTCCTTATGGTCCAGCTTTCACAACCATACATTGCAACTGGGAAAACCATGACTGTGTGCACTTTTGTTGGCAGGGTGATGTCTGCTTTTTAGTATGCTGTCTAGATTTGCCATAGCTTTCCTCCCCAGGAGCAAGCATCTTTTAATTTCTTGGCTGCAGTCCCCATCTGAGGTGACCTTGGAGCCCAGAAAAATAAAATCTGTCACTACCTCCATTTCTTCCCCATCTATTTGCCAGGATGTGAGATGACTGGATGCCATGATCTTAGTTTTCTTAATGTTGAGTTTCAGGCCAACTTTTGCACTCTCCTCCTTCATCCGCATCAAGAGGCTCTTTAGTTCCTCTTCACTTTCTGCCATTAGAGTGGTATCATCTGCATATCTGAGGTTGTTGATATTTCTCCCAGCAATCTTAATTCCAACTGGTGATCCATCTAGCCTCGCCTTTCTCATGATGTGCTCTGCATATAAGTTAAATAGGCAGGGCGACAGTATACAGCCTTGCCGAACTCCTTTCTCAATTTTGAACCAATCAGTGGTTCTGTGTCCAGTTCTCACTGTTGCTTCTTGACTTGCATATAGGTTTCTCCAGAGACAAATAAGATGGTCAGGTATTCCCATCTCTTTAAGAACTTGCCACAATTTGTTGTGATCCACACAATCAAAGGCTTTAGCGTAGTCAATGAAGCAGAAGTAGATGTTTTTCTGTAACCCCCTAGCTTTCTCTATGATCCAGCGTATGTTGGCAATTTGATCTCTAGTTCCTCTCCCTCTTTGAAATCCTGCCTGTACTTCTGGTAGTTCTCAGTCCACATACTGCTAGAGCCTAGCTTGTAGGATTTTGAGCTTTGCTTTGCTAGCATGTGAAATGAGTGCAATGGTGCGGTAGTTTGAACATTCTTTGGCATTGCCTTTCTTTGGGATTGGAATGTAAACTGACCTTTTCCAATCCTGTGGCCACTGTTGAGTTTTCCAAATTTGCTGGCATATTGAGTGTAGCACTTTTACTGCATCGTCTTTCAGGATTTTGAATAGCTCAGCTGGAATGCTGTCACCTCCACTAGCTTTGTTGTTGCTCAGACTTCCTAAGGCCCATTTGACTTCACATTCCAGGATGTCTGGCTCGAAGTCAGTGACCACCCCATCGTGGTTATCAGGGATGTTAAGCTCTTTCTTTTATAGTTCTTCTGTGTAATCTTGCCACCTCTTCTTAATCTCTTCTGCCTCTGTTAGGTCCCTGCCATTTTGGTCCTTTATCATGCCCATCTTTGTATGAAATGTTCCCTTCATATCTCCAATTTTCTTGAAGAGATCTCTGGTCCTCCCTATTCTATTGTTTTCTTCTATTTCTTTGCACTGTTCACTTAAGAAGGCATTCTTATCTCTTCTAGCTATTCTTTGGAATTCTGCATTCAATTGGGTGTATCTTTCTCTTTCTCCCTTGCCTATTGCCTCCCTTCTTTCCTCAGCTATTTGTAAAGCTTCCTCAGTCAGCCATTTTACTTTCTTGCATTTCTTTTTCTTTGGGATGGTTTTAGTTGCTACCTCTTGTACAATATTGTGAACTTCGGTCCATAGTTCTTCAGGCACTGAACACACCTATATCTGCACCTCCCCCCTGTAGGCCAACCATGGATAAATCGAAGAAAAGTTTCTGAAGAAAACCAAATGTTTAATGATACATGGGTAGATTCATTTGCTTTTACTGCTGACGAACTTATGGGGTTTGCTGTTTAATGCATGCAGCCCTTTAGCACTGACTTTGACTCTTCAGGAAGGTGTTCTATTCAAAATATATGAAAGGAATCCTATTAGTTTATAATGTAAGATTAAAAATAACAGTTTTTAGTGACTGAACAAGAGCTGCAGCTAAATCATAAAGAAGGTATACATAACATTAAGATAAAAAATGATATATGCAGGGTTATGTTCATTTTAGATGTCAAAAGGGTTTTGTTTTCTTTTGAGTGGGAAATGGGTCCAAATGGCTCTTTGAGTGTTAAAGGTTGCTGATCCCTGCCCTAGAGGAAGGTGTTGTGGCAACCAGTGCCCACAGGAGAGAAGAGGAATGAGTAGAAAGCCAACATGAGGTGGTTTGTGTCTCCACATTGTTCAGGGGAAGATGGTGCCTCTTCCCCATACCAACTAGCACAATTGGCTCCCCATCTCCTCTCTCCTGCCCCACAAAAAGGGAGAATGGAACAGGCAGAAGCAGCTGCATGACATTTCCAAACCCTGCCTGGGAATTTGGGAGGGATGCACAGCAGACACTGGCTCACCCCCAATTCCTGTCTGATGTAGCATCCATAGATGCCATGCCAAAAGAGGGCAAAGGACTATAGGTAGGGGTGGTACTTTCTGCTGGCCTCCTCTTAAGGAGTTGCATCCAAATGCACCCCCTCCATCCTGCCTGCATCCACAATCATGGGTTCAGCTGGGATTCCTCCTGGGGAAATCCTGTCAAATGCCTCCTCCCTGCCTCTTAACCCTGGGGATCATTTTAGATGTGCACAGGGAGAAGGGTCAGATTCAGCTGGGTCTTCCTGGGAGGGGATCCAGCTGAATGTATTGCATGAAGTTTTATAGTGCCTGTGGGCAATGCAGCAAGTGAAAGCAGGGAACAAAACAGAAGGAATACTTTTCTCTGTCCTCTCTCCATTGCTCAGATGTAACACCGCTCTGCTGTGCAGCACCATGGCTGAACAGCTGGTTAGGTTACACTGGTTTGGAAGCCCAGTACAAAGTGACTGTACTCCCATTCTCCGCACTGCTGCTGCTGCCAGAGCATGTGCCCCATCCCATACTCCTTCCAATGCTGGGAGAGAAGAATTATCCACAATTGTGGAGGGAGGAAAAGTAGATGACATCTACCAAAAGTCACCCCTCTCCTTAGTTTTCTTGCACTGTTTCCTAGGATACTAGTGAGATAACTCAGGAGGAAGAGTGGGGAGGTAGTGCCTCAGGATCCTTCCTTTCCCTGATCATTGGTTGGGCACAGCAGGGGCCCCCAGGCAACTTTAAGGCCAGGATGATGTTAGCTTATTTTAACGTTGGCTTATTGTGATGCATTAGTATCTTAATCTTAAGATGCATCAGAATCTTAATAATTAAAGGTACATAAAATTCAAAGATACTTGAGTTAGGCAAGATGTATAATTAACAAGCTATTCAGACAAGCATTTCCAAATAAGAAATATCTTCAGAGTAGATGTCAAAAGAAATTGAACAAACTGAAAATGGTTTCACAAGCAAGGTCACTGTAAAATTCATCCACTAGAATATACATATACATTCACACTAAATATTCCCCTTTTGTAATTGCAACAGCTTTGGCAAGTACCATACTCCAATCTTTTGTTTGGAGACACTCCTGATACTTAAGAGGTCTCCTGTAACTTTTCTGTTGTGGTCAGGCTAGTTGTGATGTTATTCATTCAACTAGTTACAAATGAGTTCTGTTCCTGAAAAAATGAAAATTAAGTCGAATTCATAGGTAAGTCAGACCAGGTATAGTCAGTCCTTCACATTCATGGGGGTCAGGGGCGCAGGACCTCTGTGAAAGTGGAAAAACCAAAAATGTCTCTACCCCACCCCCCAAATTCACCACTCCTCTTTGCAATCAGGAACTGTTGGAGAAATTTCTTTGGATGGGTGGGGCAGGAATGCTCTTTCACTTCCTCTCTCTCTCTCTCTCTCTCTCTCTCTCTCTTCTCTCTCTCTCTCTCTGGTAAATACAATTTTCTGCAGTATTTTTTAAAAATTAATCATCTTTATGGCAGTTTGTTCATAACTCAGATGTTTGCAACTCATAGGCTGCCTGTACAAGCCCTCAGTTCTGGGCAGTGTGTGTGCTTCACTCAAAGACTGACTGCCTTGGGCTAAGTGACTCTTGCTGAAATCAACAAAAGACTAGCTCCTTTCATATTGAAGTCACTAGGTTCCTTGCCCACCCAAGTAAAGTTTCCTGCTGGAATCACTAAATGCCTTGCCTCCCAGAAGCAAGGCTTTCTTTGCTGAAATCATATGTGGGATTGGTGACGGACATGGCTTGAAGAACATGCTCAATCTTGTCATATGATGACTGGCCGCTTAGTTCCTTTAGGTTCCATTCCTAGAACTCCTGCAGAATATATATTCTAGCATCCTGATCACTCACAGCCAACCCCAGATAATGATGGACTCCAGCAAAGGGTATAGGATATTGAGCTCCTCTTTTGCTAAGTTTCAGTTTACCCAGGTAAGTATTAGCTTGGTTATTTTGCCATAGGCATTGGCACAAACCTCATTTTAAAAGGATGCATTTTTCCTGACACTTCTCAGACTAGAAATGTCAGCATGTTCAGTTCATGGGCCTCAACTCAGTAAAAAGTATCTTTAAACTCTCTATTTATATTTGGAAGAATTCTCCTCTGATCCTAAGAAATTAGATATGGTTTTCATGGGAACTGGAAGTAGGTTCAGTTGGACATCTTCAGTATGCAGGTTGTCTTGACCATCAGGATGCCATCAAGAATGAACTTTCACTAATATTCTCATTATCAGAAGAAAGGATGGCCGGGGGTGGGGTTTTAAAGGAAAGTCCCTGTCCAACTGAGCAGAAGGAATCATCCAGAGAGTCTCTGCCCTGTCCTACCCAAAAGCAGAAGCTGTTGCATACAGCTATATCCCAAGTGACAAGCAAGTCGACCAAAGGGTGAAGATTTTCTCCAGTGCTGTAAGGTCCAGCTACCACTTGTGGATGTTGAGATTCCTCCTGCTTAATGTGTTGGCCAGGGTGTTGTTGGTCCCAGCATCATTAATGGTGGTCAGTGTGATTCATGTGTCAGCATACCAGTTCCAGATCTGAATGGCTAAGCACATCAGCAGACTCAATCGTTTATGTAAAGACCATTGTTGTGTTGTCTGTTGTGATCTGGATGTGATGACTGGGGAGAAATGGGGCAAGTGTCTTTACCATAACCATTTCTAGGTGGTTGATATAGTTGCAGACTTTGTACTTACTCCACATCCCTTGAGTCTTCAAAAAGCCATAGTGGGTTCCTCATCTGGATTGGGAGGCATCTCTCATAAGCATGAAAGCTATTTTGGAAGCAGTGAATAGTATCCTTCTCAACAAGTTAGAGTGGTGTATCCCTCAGTCAAGACTGGATTGGACAGGCTTATGCACCCAAAGGTTGTAGCCACTGAGGGTCTTCCAAGGGAAAGTAAGTATGGATGAATAATACATGCAATCAGATGCATCTGAATCTTGGCTAGTGGCAGGATTTTTCAATATTAATACACAGTCCAAGTTCATCTAAGAGTCTACATGTGGTACTGATGGCCAAACGCAGGCTTTCTCTCTATGAGGAGACAATCAGTCAATTGTCCAGGTAGGGATAAATCTGGACACCCTGTAACTTGAGGTGGGCACAAACAGGGGCCATGCATTTCGTGAAGACTTGAGGAGAAGTAGTGAGTCCAAATGGGAGGACATTATACTTGAAGAGGTCAGAACCAACAGTGAATCAGAGAAGCCGCCTGTGTGACAGATGGATGCTGATGTGAAAATATGCATCCTTTAAATCCAGAGATGTGAACCAATCTTCTCTCCTGAGCAATGGAAGGATATTCTGAATGGTAGTCATCTGAAATTTCTTACTCTTGATGAACTTGTTAATGCCACGTAGATCAAGTATCGGATGTAGACCACGGTCCCATTTCAGGACTGTAAAATATCTTGAGTAGAAACTGTGGGGCCGCTCTGAGCTAGAAAGCTGGGAATCGCCCCTTTACAAAGCAGCTGGGAAACTTCATCTTGAAGGACCATCAATGGAGAAGTGTAATGGATCGGTCCCGAAGGGGGCACAGTATCAAACTCAATTTTATATCCGTGCTCAACGATGGAAAGTACCCACTTATCAGATGTGATGGACTTCCAAAAGGGGAGTCGGCCTTGCAGCCAGTACCAAAAAGGGAGAGGGGACGGTGCGTGTGTCCCGTCAGTGCTGTCGCTTGTCGTTGGTCTGACGGCGACAGCCCTGTTGGAAGTGGGTGGCAGGCTGCCTTCAGTTCCATTGTTGCCAAGATTGGTACTGTTGGTGGGAGGTGTTTTGTTGGTAGGGTTGGTACCGATAAGAACGAGACTGTGGCCACTTATGTCAGTTCTGATTTGGTATTTCCATCCTCTGGGCGGGGACCCAAGCATTACAGATATGCTCGAGTTTGTGGTCCGTTTGGTCGTTAAAGAGACTGGACCCATCAAAAGGCATGCCTTCGATGCACCTCTTCATCTCTTCTACACAGCCACGCATGTTGGCGTAGAGTGATGGAGCCGACAAGTGCCTGGGAATCGCAGTCCACGTGATGCCACAGCGTACTGAGCTGTTGTATGCATTGACTCACAGATAAATACGCGGGCCAGATCGCATTGTTGTTATGGGATGGTCGAGGTGATAGATTCCAGCCTTTGCATCAAAAAGTACTGGTATCTGGCCATCATTGCCTCATAGTTAGATCCGCAAGTTCAGTCCCATCGCAGCATAGATACAACACGACATCAGGTCTGTCTTGCGACCCTCCTTGACTCTGGGGGTCAAGTGTTCCCTGTTAACTCGACCCTGCGACAATTCAAAAACTATGGAGTTCGGTTTTGGGTGTTTGAGCAGGAAGGGAATGTCCTGTTCCCTAACCTTATACATGAACTCACAGCATCGAGACGTTGGGTGCGACTGGCTCGGAAACTTCCAAGTGTCCATCATAGCCTGGCAAAGAGTCGTTATCAAGGGTATGGAAGTGGAAATAATGTCATAGAAGTGGTCCTCACTGGGGTTCACCCGATGTTCAACTTCTATCTACAATGACCTTGCGAGGCAAGCCATCAGTTCTCCGAATGTGGAGTACGACTCTTCCGGTGACCCAGGTCCCTGAGTCAAAATGATGACATCAGGAGAGGTGATGATCCGAGTCCTCCGAGTCCGAGTTGTACTGGTATGGAGGACTGGAGGACGAGCCAGCCAGAGATGGAGGAGGGCAGGAGAGTGCAGCCATCAAGGTGGAAGGCGCTTCGGTCCAGGATGGACGATGATGATGTCTGTACACCAAAGGCATGGGGTAGTAACCATACGGTGGAGGGTAGTTCCAAGGATAGGATTGGGACAGGTCAAATCTGCCATATGGCATAGGAACCTAGCTCCTAGACAGTTGGCCCGATGCACGCTGGTGGCAATGTGTGTCCAACAGAGGCTGAGATCTTGGCGATGCCTCTGGTGATGATGGCATTGGAGTAGGCGAGCGTGCCAATGGATGGCCCAGTTGAGAGTGGGGAGAAGAATTCTGTATCTCGCCATCCAACATCAATCCGCGAACAGCTGCCTTGGAGCCGTCCAGAGTTGAGGGAGCCGACAACGCGATCCTTTGCATGGATCTAGGCAGTGTAACCTGCATGATGGCTTGGGCAGTCAGACACAAAGGGGTCAGAACCAAAGTGGCCATCAGGACCAATGGGGCAGTCGAACCTGAGTCCCTGTGAGGCTCCTGAGCAAGCTTACGCTGCTTGTGATTGGCCTTGTTGGCTTTAGTCTTCTTAGACTGTTTCGGAGCTGACAGGTCCTCAGACCCAGTATGCTTCCGCTTCTCCTTTTATTTTTCAAAGGAGGAGCAAGTGGTCTCCCTGGAAGCAGCACCCTCAGATGGTGGACAAGGGGAAGATACTATGGGCGGGCCTGTGGAAGAGGCCTGAGTGGCAAGCTCATTGGAGGCTATGCAGGCCTGATCCCAAAGGATCTTCCTCAGCTGATTTTCTCGCTTCTTCCAAGCTTGCTTAGTGAATGACTGACAGTGGCCACATTTGTCAGTCCGATGCCCTTCTCCAAGACAAAGAAGGCATAGGTCATGTGGGTCTGTGGGAGACATCTTGGCCCCACACTTCGAGCACTTTTGAAAAGCCACACGCTGAACTATCAAAAAGAAAGAACGGATAGCGAACAGGAAGAACTATGGAAAGGTATAAGTATAAGTATAAGGATAAAGGTAAAGGTTTCCCCTTGACATTAAGTCCAGTCATGCCTGACTCTAGGGGGCGGTGCTCATCTCCGTTTCCTGGCCGAGGGAGCCAGCGTTTGTCCGCAGACAGTCTCCGTGGTGATGTGGCTGGCATGACTAAACACCGAAGTGCACGGAATGCTGTTACCTGCCCACCAAAGTGGTACCTTTTTATCTACTTGCATTTGCATGCTTTCGAGCTGCAAGGTTGGCAGGAGCTGGGACGGAGCACGGAAGCTCACCCCGTGTGCAGATTCGAACCAGCGACCTATATATATGTATATGTGTGTGTTGTAATGGAGGGGGAAGGGGGAAAGGGGGAAAGAAAAACTGTTCTAACATGGAAGGTAAGGATTAAAACTTGGAAGGGATTTCTTAACAAGAAAAGAGCAACAAGAATCAACAAACAAGAACAACATGGTAATATGCAGTAGAGTAAGAGAGAGTAACGAATGGTTCGAGGCAAAGCGATTGGTGGTCAAAAGAAGACTGGGGAAAATGGCGGGCGCTCTGCCCTTTATACCGTAGTGGCGGGGGGCGTGCAGAGTTCCCGTCAAAATCTGTTAAAGCTTTGAATCTTTCCTGGCTACAGGCACTGTGCAGGCACAGCACTCATAATGTGTGATGCACAGAGACCACAGCGAAGAACTATCAACAGACCATGGCTCTTCTTGCTGCTCTTCCTTGTGTGTGTGCATAACACAGCAGTTGTGTAGATCGGGTGATTCATTCTGGTTCCTGACTCCTCAGAGCAGAGCAGAACTGATTAGGGCAAACTGCCCCAGCTGTTCTAGGGCCTCTGGGATACAAGCAGCCAAGCTCTCAGAGAACAAGTGAACAGGGAGAGCAAACAGGATTTGGGTAGCAGATTTTGGTAGGTCCCTAACTTACCCCCTCCTTTTCTATTCTTTTTGTTCCCCTATTTGTATCCCCTTAGTTACCCCCCCACACACACACACACATATTTGTTTTCCTCCTTGTAACACACTCCCATTTACTAGGAGAACTATCTGTTAACCTTTAGTGAAGACAGGAGAAAGCACCAGTTGTCACAACAGCCCCCACCTCCAAGACAGAATTACAAAGTTCACACAAACAATGGACCTAGGAGACCCCACAGTGGTGGTAACCTGCAACAACAGTGCAATGTTTGCTTTCTTAAGTGAGGGCAACTTGGCGTATGCATGCAGTAAGTGCAAGCTAGTAGCCCTGTTAAAACAAAAGGAGACCACACTTGGAGTAGCAAGTATCCACCCTCAAGGTAATAAAAGATAAAGGTTTCTTAGATGGTGGAACTGCAACAGCTAAGTGTAGTCCAGAAGCAAGAAGTGCACCAGCAAGCTGAGGCAGAAGAGAACTGTGAGGGAAGTAAAAATCGGGAAGCTCCCTGGAACAGAGTGACAGTTAGATGCAGAAGATCTAGAAGGCATTTTGCACCAGTAGTAGCAGTGGAACTCTTGAACAACTTTAAGTTACCTGAGGAAGAAACAAGTGACAAACCCACTACATGAAACACTGAGTACCTCTGAAAGGAAAACATTTTCCTTACTAACTGACAAGTAAGGAAAAAGGTAAGGAAAAAATACCAAAGTTTGCCTAACAATAAAAGGAGAAGTGTGATAGTTGTGGGAGATTCCCTGCTGTGCAAGTTGGAAAAATATGTATGGTGCAACAACCCAGGGAATTGCCAAGCATACTGTCTCCCTGGAGCCAAGATTAAAGATATAACCAATAAGTTCATGCATCTCAAACAAGTCACTGACAAATACCCCTTCCTTCTCATCCATGTGGGAACAAATGACACTGCCAGGAGAGGCTTTGGTGAAATAACATGTCTTCAAAGCTCTAGGGAAAATCAAAAGCGCTGGGGCCCAAATAGTCTTCTCCCCAGTTGTACCAGTACATGCAAGAGGAACTGATAGGGAAAGAAAAATCCTTCAAGTGAATGACTGGCTACGATGGTGGTGCCATAAAGAGAGATTTGGATTCTGGAACCACAAGCTAAGCTTCCTGGAAGATGGACTACTGGCAAATGATGGGCTGCACCTCACAAAGAACAGAAAGGATATGTTGGGTCACAACCTGAAAAAGTTCACCAAGAGGTTTTAATCTGAAACATACAGGGGAGGGAGATGTGCAACACGGCATACCATCACCTGACAAAGACTTATGAATTTCAACAGAGGAAAAAACCTCAAGCACAGCCTAACAACAGTCTCCCAAAAAATGTAGAAAGAAAACCAAGGCACAGCCAGAATGAACTTCGATGTCTCTAAGCCAAATCCAAGAGTATGGGAAGCAAACCACACAAATGTGAGCTCATAGTACATGAGGGCAATTACAATCTTCTAAGAATATTTTAAACTTGGTGGGATGTCTCACATCACTGGAACTCTACAACTGATGGATTTGATGTTATTGTTAGTTGCAAAGTTGTGTCCAACCCATCGCGACCCCATGGACAACATTCCTCCAGGCCTTCCTGTCCTCCACCATCCCCCAGAGTCCACTTAAGCTCACACTGACTGCTTCAGTGACTCCATCTAGCCATCTTATTCTCTGCCATCCCCTTCTTTTGCCTTCAATTGTTCCCATTAGGAACATTAGGCTCTTCTCAAGTGAGTCCTTCCTTCTTATTAGGTGGCCAAAGTATTTGAGTTTCATCTTCAGTATCTGGCCTTCTAAAGAGCAGTCAGGGTTGATCTCCTCTAAGACTGACCAGTTTGATCTCCTTGGACTGCAAGGGACTCGCAGGAGTCTTCTCCAGCACCACAACTCAAAGGCCTCAATCCTTCAGCGCTCAGCCTTCCTTATGGTCCAGCTTTCACAGCCATACATTGCAACTGGGAAAACCATAGCCTTGACTATACGCACTTTTGTTGGCAGCGTGATGTCTCTGCTTTTTAGTATTCTGTCTAGATTTGCCATAGCTTTCCTCCCAAGGAGCAAGTGTCTTTTAATTTCTTTGCTACAGTCTCCATCTGTGATCTTGGAGCCCAGGAAAATAAAATCTGTCACTACCTCAATTTCTTCCCTTTCTATTTACCAGGAAGCGATAGGACCGGATGCCATGATCTAAGTTCCTTCTCTTGTATTTCTGTGCAGATACATGTGCCTTTTACATATAGTGCAACTCCATCTCTCTTTTTGTCATTTCTATTTTTCTTAAACTGCTGGATACAACCTGTTTAAGAAAAATAGAAAGGACAAAAAGAGAGATGGAGTTTCACTATATGCAAGAGGCACATGTATCTGCACAGAAATACAAGAGGAGGAACTTAGTAGCCCCAATGAAAGCATCTGGCTTAATTTAAAGGGAGCGAAACATAAGAAAAACATACTTATTGGAACCTATTCCAGACCACCCAGTCAAAAAGAGGACAAGGATGGAATCTTCAAAAAGCAATTTGCCAGCATTTCCAAGAAGAATGATGTAGTCATCATGCAGGACTTCAATTTCCCTGATATACACTGGGAGACAATTTCTGCCAAACATGGTCCCTTCAAGAGATTCCTGACATGTGTTGCTGACAACTTCCTCCAGCAGAAGGTAGAGGAAGGAAGCAGAGGATCAGCTATCCTTGATTTAATGCTAACTAACAGGGATGGCCTGGTGGACAAAATAGCAGCTATGGGAACTCTGGGGGAAAGTGAATTCTCAGTTACAAAGAAGACAAAGGTTTGTTTGTTTGTTTTTTAAAGAAAGTAAGCAGAGGAGAAGTCTCATGAAGAGAAAGAAGAAGAACTTTCTGAAGTAGCAATGATGGTGGTCAAAGAACAACTGAGGAAATGGGTGGAAACTCCTCCCATCCATACTAAATGCTGGGGTGGAGGAGAGGTTCCCTCCAAAATGTCCTTAGCTATGAAATCTTCCCAACAGGTTCCACTCATGTGCTGAGCCCATATGTGTGATGCACAAGGATCATGAAGAAGAAGAAGATGATCTGTAATACAGTAATTTTTCTTTTCAAAGTTCTTTATAGTGTTTTGTATTGTGAGGGAATATTATCCATCCTATTCATGTAAACAATAAAATAATGCCAGATTGCATAGAATGAATCATGTTTAGACCCATTGTCAACTTCAATTTATGAGATTTATTTTCCATTAAGGCCATTTGCCATAACATTTTGTAGTAAAATGCTGATCTATGAAATCTAAACCCTTTTCAATTTCTAGCAATTGTGAACCTTTCAGCAGCAAATAAATGAGTAATTAATTCCTCACTATTCAAATTGGTAGCTTCTCCCAAAAAGAAGTAATGCTAGAATTGGTGAGTTTGGAATATGTTGGTTCATAATTAAACCATTCTCCATGTTACCACTCCTTCCAAAAACTGAACTTCTTTACAAGTCTCACCACATACGTAAATACATACCTCACTCTGGGTACCACACCAACATTGTGAGGAAATTGAGTCACAAGGAAGACTTGTCTTGGGGGTCAGGTACCAGCTATGAACAATTTTTCCAGTGTGTGCTGAAACTGAGCTATAAGGAGGCTTATTCCATAAGTCTTGCTAGTCACTATCATCCACTTCGACATACAGATTCATTTCCCACCAGGTTTTTTGTTAGGAACATAAATTTGAAATGCAAAAGTTGTTTGTAAATTACTGAAACTAATCCCCAGCTCATTCTCATATTCTCAACTATTCATCTCAAACCATTTGAGACTTCTAATGTTGTCCTTCACCTGGGGGGAACTTAAAAATGATCAGTGTTGACAATGCAAAAGCCAAGGTAAAGTTACCTCTCTCAGCTTTTCTTTTAGAAGGTCCTTTTATATTATGTTGCCCACACTAAAAATGTAAAGGTTTCCCCTTGACATTAAAGTCCAGTCATGTCTGACTCTTGGGGCAGTGCTCATCTCCATTTCCTAGTCGAGGGAGCCAGCGTTTGTCTGCAGTCTCCGTGATCATGTGGCCAGCACAACTAAACACCGAAGTGCACAGAATGCTGTTACCTTACTACCAAGTGGTACCTTTTTATCTACTTGCATTTGCATGCTTTCGAACTGCAAGGTTGGCAGGAGCTGGGACAGAGCAACGGGAACTCACCCCGTTGTGCAGATTTGAACCAGTGACCTTTTGATCAACCAGCCCAGCAGCAAAGCAGTTTAAACCACTGCGCCACCTGCATCTCTAGAACACTGATAAAGATGATAAAATACACTGTGTTTTCATTCAAGCAAGTTATGCATTCTTGCCTTATTGTGAAAGGATGACTACCCAATGGAAGTAATTGAGATGTTCCTGGGGGAAGTCTCTCTGCCTATCTTATCCAACTCTGGTGGGTGGTCGGAGCGAATTTGTTAAGAGACAGGTGCCTAAGGTTAACTTTTTTCCCTAGAAATAAACACCTAAATATATTTCCTTCATCTTCTGTTAACATAGGAATTATGTAGTAGGCTTGCCAACTTGGTATTCCCCACTCCCCTTTGTTGAGCATGTAGATATAGGGCTACCTGAATTCTTGGACATTTTGCAGCAAAAATATAGGAATTGACTTTTTTCTGCCATTTATTTAGAAGTTTTGGGGGAAGCGTTCATCAGGAAATGAAATATCAGGAAATCATGAAAACAATCTAGCACCTACAAACTATCTGTACAATAAAGCAGGCAAAATGATCAAGGGGCAGGAGAAGTTTCCCTATGAGGAAAGGTTACATTTTCCAGAACTGTATAGTTTAGAAAAAAGGCAAGGAAGGGCAGATGTGCAAAAGGTATCTTAAATTATGCACAGAACAGAAGAAATGTACAATGAGATTTTCTCTCTCCCAATATTATAACCCAGATGAAAAAGTATATCTTCACACAGCATATAGTTAAACTATGAAATTCACTACCACTTGGTCACCAATTTGGATAGTTTTAAAAGAGTATTAAGTCAAATTCATGAAGAATAAGGCTATTAATGGCTATTAATTTATTTGTTAAATTTCTATTCTGTGCAGAAATAGGTCTCTGGACGGGTTACAAAATATAACGCCACGATAATAACAAAATGCATAATAAAACATCAATGTATTAAAAAAAATCACAACATCTAACACAGGCATTAACAAGAGGTGTTCCCCAGGGCTCAGTTCTGGGACTGATTCTGTTCAACTTTTTTATCAATGGTATGGAGGAGGGGATAATCAGTCTGCTGACCAAATTTGTGGATGATACCACAACTGAGAAGAAAGTGTTCTAGATCCAAAAGGATCTGGACATGCTGTAGAAGTGGGCAAGGAACAACAGGAAGGCATTCAATGTGGATAGGTGCAAGGTCTTGCACTTGGGACACAGGAATAGGTGTCAAAGGTACAGGATGGGGAACAAGTGGCTGGAGAGCAGTACCTGTGAAAGGGACCTCGGGGTACTTGTCAGCAGCAGGCTGAACATTTGTGATGTGGCAGTTAAGAAGGTAAATGCCAACCTTGGATGTATAGCCAGAAGTGTGGCTTCCAGATCTAGGGAAGTGTTGATACAACTCTGGTGCATCCACAACTGGAGTACTGTGTCCAGCTCTGGGCTCCACATTATAGGAGAGACATAGTAGGCTAGAAACAGTTCAGTGCAGAATCACAAGATTGGTAGCCAGGTTGGGAGGGATGACATATGAGAAGAGATTGAGGGAACTGGGTCCTTTCAGCCTGGAGAAGAGGAGACTCCGATGGGATCTTTTAGCGACTTATAGGTATGTGAGGGGATGTCATGTGGAGGAGGGTCGTGACCTTCCCTGCAGTGGAGGTCAGGACTTGTTCCAATGGAGCAAAGCTGAAGGAACCAGGCTTCAGCTTGTATGTCAGGAAGTACTTCCTGAGGGTTAGGACCCCTAGAATATGGAATCAGCTTCCAAGGGAGGTGATTGTGGCCCCATCAGTGAGGAAAGATCACTGCAATAAACTATACAATATCCATTTTCTTAAACCTTGAAAAGGCATTAGCATAAGATAAAAATGACATCATTAAAATTATTTTAATAATTAAAATATTGGATAAATAAAAAGGCCTTTGCCTGGGGAAGAAAAGAATATGGAGAAGACACCAGGCAAACCTCATTGGGGAGCTTATCATTTGGGAAGCTGATGAGGCTAATAGTCCTGATAGCTATCTATTGCTTTAAACTGAATCTTACTGGGGAGGGAGATAAGTTGGAAGCAACAGTGAATGAAGGCTTATGTTACTTAACAGAGGAAAGAGCTCTAGTAGTGCCCCCAAATAGCCTTCTCAATAATGTAGGAAAGAGGGCAGACCATGAATCACATGGGCTTCAGTGTCTATACACTAATGTCCAGATTATGGAAAACAAGAGATGAAAGGATGACAGACTTCTTTGAAGCAGAATCATATGGAGATGAGCTACAATATTAGAAAGCAAAATGCAAACTGCTCTTAAAGCATTTGCAAAGAAAAAAGCACCTGGAGTAGATACCAACAGAACTATTCCAAGCTATAGAAAATGGATGAGTCCAAATCCTGACAAAAATATTTCAACAAATGACCCACAGGCTGGAAACATTCAGTATGGAATCCAATCCCCAAGAAAAGAGATGCAAAGAGTGCATCAACCACAGGACCATTGCATTAATTTCCTGTGGAAGCAAAGTGATGCTCAAAGTGTTGCAACAAAGGATACTACCCTATATAGAGTGTGAAATGCCAGATGACCAAGCTGGATTCTGAAAAGGAAGAGGCACCAGAGAACATATTACAAATATACATTGACTACTGGAGCACACCAAATAATTTCAGAAGAAGAGCAGGCTATTTTGAAGGGCTTTCATCTATAAAGCCATCATAGATTGAAGACAACCTGATGGCACATAACAACAACATGGGAAACAAACAGAATGATCTTAAATTCTTAACACATTAAGGTATAGAAAACTTGATAGATATTACTGATACTTAATGGATTGACTCCCATGAATGGAAAATAATATTTATTTATTTATATCTTTTCTAACCCATGAATGGAATAAAACAAAACATTGCAGCATCCAGCAATTTAATAAAACCCTAGCTAAAATCAATTAAACATTAAATGATGGGTAAATTAAAAGGTTTCTGCCTGACGCCGAAAATAATATAATAATAAACTAATAAATAAAATTTATTTTATTATAAATAATAAATAAAATAATAAACTGAGGCTCAATCCAGACAAGACGGAGGTCCTGTTGGTAGGTGGGTCGGGATACAGTGTAGGGGACCTGACCCTAGTCTTGAATGGGGTTGCACTCCCTCTGAAAGACAGGGTCCGCAGCTTGGGAGTGCTCCTCGACCCAGAGCTGACCTTGACTGCTCAAGTGTCAGCAGTGGCGAGGAGCGCCTTCCAACAGCTTCGGCTGATACATCAGCTGTGTCCCTTCCTGGAGCTCGATTGCCTGGCGACGGTGACACATGCGTTGGTGACTTCCCGGTTGGATTATTGTAACGCGCTCTACGTGGGGCTTCCCTTGAAGACGGTCCGGATACTTCAATTGGTGCAAAATAGAGCTGCCAGGGTACTGACGGGGACTGGGCGTGGTTCTCACATCACCCCAGTTCTCCGTCAGCTCCACTGGCTTCCCATTGAAGTCCGGGCCCAATTCAAGGTGTTGGTTCTTACCTATAAGGCCCTAAACGGCTTGGGCCCTGGTTACCTAAAGGAGCGCCTGCGACCATATATGCCCTCCCGCCCCTTACGATCTGCGGCAGAGGCTCTCCTCTGGGAACCCTCCGTGCGTGATATTAGAAGGGTGAGTACCCGGAGGAGGGCCTTCTCGGCGGTGGCGCCCCATCTATGGAGGCTCCAGAGAGGCTCGCCTGGTGCCGTCGTTATTTGCTTTTCGGCGCCAGGCGAAGACCTTTTTATTTAGACAATATTTTAATTAATATTATGGTTAATTTATGTTTAATTTATGTTTAGGTTATGTTTAATTTAAGTTTAATTTAAATTTGTTATTTATATTTTTGTTGTATGTTTTTATATTTAATTTATGTTTAGGTTTAATTTATGTTTAATGTTTAATTTAAGATTAATTTAAATTTGTTATTTATATTTTTGTTATATGTTTTTATATTTAACCTGAGATGGGCCAGTTTTTAAATATTTTTAAAGATTGTATATGTTTTTAGTATTATTTTTTTTTCGGTATTGTGAGCCGCCCCGAGGCTGCTGCAAGGGGCGGCATATAAATATTTAAATAAAATAAACAAATAAATAAATAATATAATATAATGTTGGCGCCAGGCAAACCTCTCTGGGGAGCGTATTCCATAGTCAGGGGACAACCACAGAGAAGGCCCTCCTCCAGGTAGTCACCCTCCTAATCTCCTTCAAAGGGGGTTTCCAGAGCAGGACCTCCACCTCAGATCTCAAGGGGCAGGAGGGCACATAGGGAAGACGCTGTTCCTTCAGGTATCCCAGACCTAAGCCATTTAGGGCTTTATAGGTCATCACTAGCACCTTAAATTGGGCCTGGACTTCAATTGGTAGCCAGTGTAACTGATAAGGACCAGTGTTATATGTGAGTACCTGCTGGTTCCCATTAACATACTGGCAGCTCTATTCTGAACCTGTTGAAGTATCTGGACTGTCTTCCAGGGAGGCCCACATAGAGCACATTACAACAATCCAATCAGGAAGTTACCAGAGCATGGGTCACCATTGCAAGGCAATGCTCATCCAGGTAAGGACACAGTTGGTGGATCAACGAAAGCAGAAGGAAAGTGCTCCTTGCCACTGCTGCAACCTGAGACTCCAGGCACAGCTTTGGGTTGAGGAGCACTCCCAAACTGCGTGCCCTATCCTTTAGGGAGAGTGCTACCCCATCCATGACAGGGCTGAAATCACTTACCCAGAAGACTGAACTGCCCACCAACAGGACCTCCATCTTGTCTGCATTGAGCCTCAATTTATTGTCCTCCATCCAGCCCATGGAGCCCACCTGCTCAACTGCCTCACCTGGACTAGATGTAAAAGAAAGGTAGAGCTGGATGTCATCAGTGTTCTGATGACTCCACAGCCCAAACCCTCAGATGACCTCTCCCAGTGGTTTCATGGAGATGTTAAAAAGCATGGGGGATAAAATGGATCCCTGTGGAACTCCATGGCAAAACTGCAATGGCACAGAGCCATAATCCCCCAGCACCACTTTCTGGAATTGGCTGGACAGGCAGGAGTGGAACCACCACAAAGCAGTGCCACCAACACCCAATCCGGCCAGCATATCCAGAAGGATACCATGGCTGAAAGTATTGAAAACCACTGAGAAGTCCAGGAGAACCAAGAGGGACTCCCCTTGTCCCTTTCCCTTCACAAGTCATCATACAGGGCAACCAAGGCAGTTTCAGTTCCATACCCAGGTCTGAAGCCAGACTGAAATAGGTCTAGATGGTCAGTTTCCTCCAAGAGCACCTGGAGTTGTCCTGCCACCACCCACTTGAGTGGCTTGCCCAAGAACAGGATATTGGCCACCAGTTTATATTTAGTGGTCAACTCTGGGTCCAGAGATATCCTCTTCAGGATGGACCTACTCACCGCCTCCTTCAAAGGGCTGGGGACCTGACCCTTCCCTCCCTCAGAGAGCCGTTGATGTCCTCACGGACCCAGGTACTTTTCCCATTCTTGGCTTTGATGAGGGGCAAGGGTCAAGTAGACAGGTGGTGGGTCAGACCAATCCAAGCACCTTGTCCACATCCTCAGGCCACAATAATTGAAACTCATCCAATAAAGGTGGACCAGACAGTGCTCTGGATGCTCCCCCCTCTGGAACTGTATCAACTTTGGAGTCCAGCTCATGGCAAATCTGAGCACTTTTATCCTTAAAGTGCTGGGCAAAGTCATCACAGTGATGGTGCAATAAGATCCTTTTTAGGGTCAGAATGTAATAGGCCCTGCACCACCCAAGAAAGCTCATCTGGACAGCACTGTGAGGATGCAATGGAAATGGAGAAGAATTCCTTCTTTGCCGTCCTCACCACCACAGTGTAGGCTCAATAATGAGCTCAATAATTATGTGCTTGGTCAGATTTGTCCTGGGATTTCCTCCTCCTATGCTCTAGTCATCTCCCAGCCTACTTCACTGCCTGCAACTCAGGTGTGCTGAGAGGGCACTGCATGATAGGAGAGGATGCTTAGGAGCAATCGTGTTGATTGCCCTGGTTATTTCCCCTCTTCACAATCAACTAGGGCATCAACAGGAGTACCAGCCTTATCACTCAGAAAATCCCTGAGTTCTCGGGGTTAACTCTGTTGGTTGGTCCAGACACAGGCTGTACTCACACACAACGGCAATCCATAGCAGGAATGGCTTGTTGTTATATGTGGATAATTGAAGCATGGTGAAATATGGCATTTGATTACTGTGAGTCATCACAGAGAACCAACAGTCTGTTCTAGCACTTTAGCATTGCTTCTTGTTATGTATGAAGCCAATTGCCATGTTTTTCCACTGTTCCCCATTTCCACCAACACATTCAGCAGCAAAAGTGGTCATCACCACTCCAGCTGCCACATACCATGCCATTTGCCTTACAATGGCTGAGTTGCCAGAGGACAAAATTCGCTGCCCCCATGTACACTGGGAGGAAGGACAGGGAACACCTCCAGCAGTGGCAAGTGCAGGGGCAGCTATGTGTGGCCCTCCTGCCTGGTCACTGCTCTGCTGCACCTGTGGAGTGGCCATGCTACTCTAATGGTTCTACAGAGCAGCAGAAAGCACAAAAAGCAGTGGCTGGCTGAGAACACACCCAGGGAGTGTGAGGGTCAATAGGGGAGAACCAAGCAAAGCAGGTAAGAATAGTGCACACTGAGATTGGTTCCCAGCTGTGGAGGCTGATAGGATGCATGCTGTCATTTGGAAAGACGATGGAGAAGTGTGGAAACTACTCATAAGTTGTTACCTCATGACTGTGTGAACAGAGGACAAAAGGTAAAAAATATAACTCCATGGTATTCATTAGTGTTATGTGTGAGCATAGCCATTGTCTATCATTACCCTCACAACATCAGGATAGTGGAGTGGGGGAGGGTTTCCTCCACACACATTTCTCTGTATAAAATACTGCAGCAGTGATTACAATAACAGGGAGATGGTCCAGTGGGATGATTCAAATTGTTCTCCAGAAGAGTCCATGTGAACACACTTTTGTGGGAACAAGTTGAACATCCTCAAAGCAGGAAAGGCAGCTTGGGGCCACATGGGCAAAGTCTTCCAAGAAGTAAGACACATCACTAGCTATTATATCTAATTTTGATTATTGATAGAAAAAGAGCATAATTACACAATGTTCAATTAAATGAACTTTTAAAAGCCTATTTTAATCTCTCCATCTCACCATTCTGCCCCTGCCCCCCATTACTAACCTTTATCTTGTACAAGTATATCCAGGTCTTCCCTGATCCCATCATACCAATTGGTGATATCCATATGGAGAGAATAATCACAGCAGGATTTGGCATCTGCAGTCTCATGCCACTTTTCAAATGATGTTAACAAACTGGAACTAGATTCAGGAAGAACATGGTCAACTGCAAAAAAAGAAAAAAGAATAAAAAAGATGAGTTAACCATTATTCAGTCCATATATTAAACATACTGCAGATGGGTAGCAAATGAAACAAAGCAGTCCCAACAACTCTGGTTTCATTTGGTATATTATTTTCAAAGAGCTTAAAGAAACATCATTGCAAGGAACAGCAATTTTCCATGAACTTATTTGGGTCTTACTTTCATTTTTCTTAAAGCAAGGCATTGTGTTAATTAAGGCATGTTTATAGCTATCTGGGTTTGCTATGTATATAAAAATGAATCCCAGTGAAATGCCTCATGTGACAAGTGAGACTCATGTAACAAAATGTCTGTAGAACTGAAAAGAAATGTATATTGTGGAGACTTGTGGTAGAACTGAAAAGAGGGTGTAGAGCATGGGTCCTCAAACTACGGTCCGCAGGATGGATCCGGTCCACCATGGCCATCCATCCAGCCCGTGTTGCCGTTCGCCACCTGCGCAGGCGCTTGCTGCGCGGGTGGAAAGGCGGTGGCTTGCTCATGCAGAGATAGTCTCCGAGGGAGCAAGCCGCACACTCGGAGATGGTTTTGGACTCACTGGGAGATCTCTGAGTGAGCGAGCCACTGCCCCACATGCCCGTTGCCACCTCATGCGCTCTCCCAGGCACCCCCACCTCACTGGCCCACGACGGTCACTACAGTCTTTCAACTGGCCCCTATTGAAAAAGTTTGAGGACCGCTGGTGTAGAGACACTCCACCATGAAATTCTTATCAGGTATGGTCTTTTTATCCTCTTCTCTCTATTTAATAGGAAAAATGAAAATGATTTTGTTTTGTGGATTTTTTCAGTGCCTGAGTGGAGGGTCTAACTATGTGTCTTATCTCCTTTCATTAGCCTGGAAAATAAATCATAGTCATAGGACAGACTTCACAACTAGAGTAACCTCCCCATCCCTCCCCACAAGACTAAGATATTTATTAAAGGAATTATATGCACCTAGGAGTGAGTTTAAATAATAGTAGCACAAAGCAACAACAGTGGATGAAAATGGTAAATATAACTAATTAAAGATCCTTGATTACAATACTCAATAAATGAGTCTTCCCTGCCAGTTAGCTCTCAATAACTTCTCCCTAACCCAACAATACCCTATTCCTCTACACTCCAATCCAGCCAATCTAGACAAGGACAAATTCCCCAAAAGAACAGCTTTTGTGAAAAGTTGTTAAGCCCTCACTTCCTATTCCCACTTGGGGAAGATGGTACATTCATGCAAGATATATGATGCCCTTCCTGCATGAAGATCCTTTCTCCTGTTACTTCAAATTATCATACCCCTGTCTAAAACAAAGTATGTCACCCTCAGTAGCTCTTCAGATGCTTCTTTGGCCCACAGAGAACTGAAAGGCTTAAAGAAAAATTCCAAAGCTGCTTGGGGGACTGGTGAAGAGGCAAGGGTGAAACATATGGTTCCCTGAGAGTGACAGGAAAAGGAAGGAAAGGTCAAAAAGTTGAAGAGAAATCACTGCATAAATGCATTCATCTTGAGATCACATGTACTATAGTCGCCACTCTGTCAGCCAAATAGATGGTGATATATGATAGCTATTCGTTGCCTTCCAAGCTACTGCATTAAATGGAGAAGGGAAATAAAAGACAAACTGTACAATTCAAATCTCTCTAGGAAACCAGCTTATATAGGAATCAGAACTTTGTTGTATTAACCCAAAGCCGGTTCTGGGCAACTTGTGCCTCATTTTCCTTTGCCTCAATGAACTGTGGTTCTGCAAGACAAAGAGAAGGAAGAGGCTGCCCAGCACTGGTCTTGGAAAGCTAGCAGAGCACGTTCCTTTAAATTACCACCACTGCTCAAAAGACTCTGGCAGTGATGGCTGGGAGGGAGGGGGCTGCCTCCAGAGGAGGGGGAAGTGCAAGATGGCTGACGCTCTCAGCCCCAAATGACAGACGTAGCTCATGGGGAAGCAAAGCCCAATTTCAAGTTAGTTGTTTAACCGTGGCTCCTGTACTCCACCAGCTCTAACTGCACTTCCCCCATGTTCATTGCCAAGGCCCTCATGCACACTCTATTAGGCAAGGGGAAGGGGGGCTGAATCACTCAAGAGGAAGTACAGCACCAGACAGCTCAGGACTTCCCCTCACTCTGGGCAGCTGGCACTCACCTGAAATGCAGCTGTGCATGCCAAGATAAAGGGCAACATTTTCAGCAGCTGTCACTCCTGCTTTCCTCAGGAGAGAGGAGAGTGGGGGGATCTAACTATGTGTCTTATCTCCTCAGTGCTCTTGCAGGGTCCTTTGGGATAGCAACCAGAGTACAGAGGAAAGAGGGAGAGTCAATGCTTCATGACCTCTGCTGTGCTTGATCATTAATTTGGCACATTAAGAACACTGGGAAACCCTGGGATCAAAATATCATCCAAGTCCTGCTTGAACTTTACCATTTGAATTCAAAATGTTTAACTGTTCCTGTGAAATTTCAGCTTGGTAAACGTAATATTTGGATTTTGCATATTCAGATGGGGGATGACCTGATTACCAGACCTGATGAAACATTTTCTCATCCCTGTCTAAATCAGGAATGGATGCTGTGTAGTAGTCTTCCTCTGCCTTCAGCAATTCCCATTGTCTCTGGCTTTCCTACTTTACTGGAATCCTGTTTTTATTGTTGTTGTTCATAATTTTTACTTTTTTCCTTAAACCACTAAAATACAATGATACAAATATTTTTTAAAATCATAAGAATAAAAGGGAAAAAACTATATGGGGGGGGGGAACTACCAGTGCACCCCTCCACTAGGACCATGGGTACATAGTAATTATTCCTTCATTTCCACCTTCTTCTTTACTACTACTAAATTTCCACTCTTTCATGAACGACCCCTTCTGTCCAGAATTGCACTGAGTCATCTCTTCTCTTTTATTAATACATGTTCAATAAACAGGCCTTATATATCGTTAAAAGACTTCTGAATTCTTATTTATCAAGCCTTTTTTCACCTTAATTCTACAAGTCAACTTATCCTTCACAGCTATATTCCAAAATCCTTTACATCATTCAGTTAACTGGAAATCTCATTTCTCCTTCCAATTCTTTGCTATTATTAATCTTGCTACTGTTACCAAATTTGTTATTAATTCTTCAATAGTCCATATGCATTTCTTTTCATAAAATCTTAACAATAATGCTATCTCAGGGTCTGCTTCAATCTTTAAGTCCAATGTCTTACCTCGAAGTCCCTGGTGATCCTGACCACACCCTGCCTGGCTATGTCACTTGTCCCTTCATTTGACATGAAGGCAACTGAGACAACAGTGGCAGTGGGGAAACTACATAGAAACATAGAAACAAAGCGAGTCAGTAGGGACTTCCTGAGCCATCTAGTTTGACCCCTGGATCCAGCAAGCTCCACTTATGACATGCCTACCATGTCCAGCCTATCCTTGAACACCCTCACTGATAGAGCTTCAACCACCTCCTGTGGAAGCCCATTCCATACCCTAGGTATCATAACTGTCAGAAAGTACTTCCTGGTGTCTAAATTGAACCTTGGTTCCCTTAACTTTACTCCTGTCCTTCTCCGCAGGGGAAAACAGGTCTCTACCCACTTCTGTGAGACACCCTCACGTACCTGTATGTTGCCAACAGATTCTCTCAGAGTCTCCTCTTGTCCAGGCAGAAAAGACCCAGTTCCCTCAGTCTCACTTCATATACCTTCCCCTGCAATCCAGCCACCATGCTTGTGACCTTTCACCACACTGATTCTAACCTGCTGTCAAGGGGGGCCGGAGGCCCGATCGCTTTGGTCGTAATTAACCACACTTACAAGAGCAATAAAACTAAATCTATTTATTGCTAGTTATCTACAAGATTTATGACTCTACTGTAGAACTACTTAATGAGAGTCTTTGGTGAATAGATGTTCGCCTCTGAATGGTGATCTCTTCTCTCTGCTACATCATATCCTTTCCCCTCAGCCGTTCTTCCCGCCTTTGCTGTTCTCTGCATTTTCAACTGATAAGACCTAGTAAGTCTTCTCTGGGAAGCATCTTTGTAATCCACATATCCCATGATTCCTTCTGCTTCTGGTCCTGTCAGTTCCACTTCAGAAGAGGAGGAGCCGTCATGTTTCTTTTCTGCACCAGCGTCTTCCCCCTTCTCACAGTCAGGTTGACTTAAAGGGCCAGGCATCTGAGTAGAGGGCTGTGGACTAGAGATGCTCTCAGACACAGGCTGATTTGTATCTATATCCAGCTGTGGTGGATTCTCCTGGACTCTGGTTATTAAGGTCAGGTCTTCCTCATAAGTATTAGCACCTGTCGTGACCTCCTGCACGACACCTGCTGATATCCTTCCTGTAATGTGGAGCCCAGAAATGAACACAATACTCCAGTTGTAGGCACACCAGAGTAGTATAGCATGGCAGTAATACCTCTTTCATTCTGGAAGACATGCTTCTGCTTCTGCATCCAATGGTCATGCTCTTGACCATCACGCCACACTGCTGACTCCTGTTTAGCCTGCAGTCAACAAGTACACCAAGATCCCTTTCACATGTGCTGCTCTCCAGCCACTTGTCCCTCATCCTATACATGTGATACTTATTCCTGTGTCCCAAGTGCAAGACCTTGCACTTTTCCATATTGAATGTCATCCTGTTTTCCCCTGCCCATCTCCATACTCTGTCCAGATCCTCCTGGATCTGGAATACCTGCTCCTCAGTTGTGACCACCGCCCCCATTTCAGTATCATCTGCAAGTTTGATCAGCAGACTGGTCACCCACTTTTCCACATCATTGATGAAAAGATTGAACAGAGTCAGACCCAGGACAGAGCCCTGAGGGACCCTGCCTGTCTCTCGCCACTATCCTGATGATTCCACAAGGTTCGTCTGGCAGGACCTGTTTTGCCAAAACCATGTTGAGTGACCACCAACCTCCCTTTCCTATCCAGGGACTCCAGAGTCTTTCCTATTAGCAACCTTTCCATTGTCTTTCCCACAATAGACGTAAGGCTAACCGACCTGGAATTCCCCATGTCCCCTCTGCTACCATTTTTGAACTTTGGGACAACTGACGTCATCCTCTAATCCTCTGGAACCTCATCCATTCTCCATGAGGTCTCAAAAATGGAGGCCAGAAGATGTGAGAGTCTCCCCACCAACTCCCTGTGTACTCTCGGGTGTAACCCATCAGGGCCTAGCACCTTCCCAATGTCCAGTGCCCTGAGGAGCTCATCGGCTTCTAGGGGAGGTAAGTCTAATCTATGTCCCTAAATCCCCAGCTCCATTCTATCCCCCATGCGGCTCTTCCCCATCCTGCTTTGGGGAGAACACAGAGGCAAAATACTAATTTAGCATCTGTGCCTGTTCCCTCACATCATTCACCAAATCCCCTTCCTCCTTATTAAGTGGCCTCACCGCCTGTCTCCCTTTCCTCTTGCTATTTACATGATGATAGAAACCCTTTTTGTTGCTTCTGATATTCTTTGCAAGTCTCAGCTCATAATCAGCCTTAGCCTTGTGAAGAATCCTTCTGCAACAAGCCTCCTCCTCCCAGTATACCCTTTTGTCTACTTGCCCCAGAGCTCATTTCCTACAGAGGTTCCTCTTATGCCTAATGCCTCTTACCACTTCTCTTCTCATCCACAGGGGCACGCTCCTTCGCCTCCCCACCTTGCTAGCTAGAGATATTACCAGGGCTTGCATCTCCAAGACTTGCTTTTTCAGCATCACCCACTCTCGTTCAACTCCCTTGCCTTCCAGTACTCTCTCCCAGGAGACTTTCCCCAGTTTGGTCTTCAATTGACCAAAGTTGACCCTTGTAAAGTTCCAGCTTCTAATTCTTGACCTGCCACTCATCCCCATTCCCCTGATCTCAAAGCAAAGGATGGAGTGATCACTTGCATCCAGAGCTCCCATAATCTGCACCCCATCTATCAGTTCCTCCCTGTTGGTCAAGACCAAGTCAAGGACATCCCCACCCCTTTGTTGCCTCCTGGATCCTATGTGTGAAAAACCTTCCCTCTATAGTGTCTAGTAAGTGACATGACCTGGCTGTTGCTGCAGAGTGGGACTTCTAATTAACATTTGGGAGATTTAAATCTCCCATAATTACTGTGTCCCTCCTTTGAATCTGGTCCATCTAGGCATCGTCCAGGGTCTCAAACATACCCTGCTGTCAGGTCCCTCCCTCTGTCAAGACCCTTTAGTTTTACCCAGTCTGCCTCTACCAGATCGCCATATGGACCACCCTCTATCTCATTGCATCCTATACCTTCCCTGACATATAATCCTTTCTAAATAGGACATACCCCTCTATGTTTACATAACAATCCTGCCCTTCATCCCACCATGTTACAGTAATCCCCCCAGGTCATACCTTCCTATTACCACGAGAGCCTCAAGCTCTTCCTGCTTGTTTCCCATGCTTCTAGTGTAAGTATACATATCTCAGCTCCTTCCTACGACCCCCTTTCTTTGGGGCCCCCAACCTCCTCCTCCTTCCTGGTTACCAGAACCCTCTTTGTAGAAGTCCCAGCTGACCCTGCATTACTTCCAAAGCCCCGACACTGAAACTCTGATCCTCTCCCTTCACGTGTCTAATCAGGACTGGTTTGTGAGGAGCCTGAACCTACCCCTCCACACTACCCTTACCTGACTTTCCCTACCCAGTTCTCCTAGACCTAGACAGAATAATACGATAAAAACAGAACACACAGTTAAAAACCAATGACCTAAGGGAAGAGAGTCCCCTGGGGAAGTGCAGGCCGCAGTTAAGGGACACAGACAAGGGACGACGTCCTTGTCACATTGCCCTTAACATGTCACTGTTGGCACCACATCCATTGGTGCTGCCTGACTGCTGCCTGAGTGAGGCCTGATAAGCCTCAGAGGTCACTGGCTCTACCCCCTCTGCTTCCTTCTGGGCCTCTCTGGCCTCACCTCCTTTTGTATCCACTGCTCCTGCCAAGATCCAAAAGAATTTATTTCCTTAAAGAACATTATCCAAAATTTCTTAATATTTTCACAATTTGTTTTCCTTTTAATAACTTTTTCAAACTATCTCTCAAGTTTTCTGGGAATCCTTTAATTTACATCTCTCAAATTTGCCCCATATTTTTAAGAAAGGGATTTTCTATCCTTTTCACAATCTTTTTATCATCCTGTTTTTAAAGCAAAAAAAAAACTTTAAAAGGAACCCTCCATTTTTGTTGTATCTCTACCCATATTATCTTATCAGGCTGCAAAATAATGTTTGGAATAAATCATATTTGATTTGCTACATAATATACATTAATATTTGGAATGCCTAATCACTTTTTGTGATTTATATCATCTTTTCTCGCTAATCCTTGCTTTCTTATTTCCATTACAAAACTTATTAATCATCTTTTTCCCATTTTCCAATTCTTTCCCTAATAATCAGTAACATCCCAAATAAAAAATAATCCTAGCTAAAATTTTCATTCTACCAAAATAATCCTATTTTCCTGAATTGCTACATTTTCTCCTTTCAGATTTCAATATATAAAAATTGTTCTTTTTGAGGTATGTATACCTAAATGTTTAATAATTTTACATATTTGAAATTTATTCTTAATTCCCTCCTTTTCTTCTCTATTGTAATTAAACATCATCTCAGATTTATCCCAATTAACCTGTAAACCAATCATCTCTCCTAATCCCACTAAATGATTTTAATCTGATTCATAGCTTTAAATGGGTCCTTAATTGTCTGCAATGTATCTACAAATTAGAATAAAATTAAAATTAACTTAAGTCTGATACCTTTTATAGTATCATCATTTCTTATACTATTTGCTAATAATTGTATAACTAAGGTTGCTGACACTCATTAAGTGGGGAAGAGATGGCAGTTTTCCTTTGCTGGATGCCTTTTTCTTTCCCTTTGAAGCAAAAATATTTAAAAGCCTCAAAAGAAACTATAAACATAAGTTTTTAAAAACCAACTTGAAAATGACATATACTAAGAATATTATGATTATCAGAACAAGAAAGAGAAATACATGGACTTGAATCCTCTGGACAGCTTATTATTTAAGGCAAGGGCAAAATTCAGAGTTTTTTTCTCTCTCTCTTTGCACTGCCTTCTTTGTCTGTGAAGAAGGAGGGGGGCACTTGGATTTTCTTCAGAATGCTAAAATATAATATTGGTGCCATATGTTGGATTTGAAAAAAGATTGTAGGAATTCTGAAAAATTTAAAGGAGTAAGAGAACAATAGAAGAATCTCTTCCTTGTTTACTGAGGGACTCACAGAAGATTGTGTAGAGATTCTGTAAGATTGCCCTTCTTAACAAATTAATACATACTAACAATGCAATAATAATAATTAACAGTAATATAGAATGTGAATACTGAATTAAATGTCACTAGGAAATTCATATATTAATGTTCCAATTCTTAACTCATTTTTTCAGATATCTTACTTTCCAATTATTTCTAATTCTCTTTTCCTATTCTCCTTTTCTCCTTAAAGGTGTTAATATTCCCTCCCTTTTTTAATAATTTAAGAAGTTTAAGAAAAGTAGTGTTTTGTGGTTATGTTAGGCATAGACTTAAGAGTTCTGAAATAGCCAGTAGAAAAAAACTGTATGAAATATTTGAGCTGAGGAGAAGAAAGAAAAAAAAGGCCTTGCAACAGTGTGACCAAAGGAAAGAAAGAACAGCGGAACTCAAGGAGAAGGAGGTGATTCATATCTGACTGATAAGATTTAAGAAACTGTAATACAACAAATGCAAACAATTACAAATCAATAAAACAGAGAAGAAAACTCAAGAAAGGATGAAGACAGAAATTATGTCTTTAAGGACAGAATTATTGCCAGGAATATCAGAAAATAAAAATGAGATGTAAGAAAATTAAAAAGAAATTACAAATATTAAAGTCAAACAAGAAAGAATTAAAACACATATAGAAGGACAAGATTTTGAGATCAAAAGAGAGAATCAAAGATCCTGGAAGTCCAGAGCAGATACAATAGTTTGCAAATTAGAGGGATCCCTGAAGATTTCAACAGGAAAAAACCTCAAAGATAGCATTCATAATTTTTTTGCAGGATTATCTAAATATTCAAGGAAAGTTTTTGGACATTGAACAGATATTCAGTGTCAACTCAGTGTTTGCACTGAAGAATAAACTTCCTCCTGACATATCAGTAAGATTAACAAGAAAACAAGCGATGTTATATTGAACAGATAAAGAGAATCCCCACTAAAGATAGAGGGGAAAGAAGTTCAAAATTTTCCAGAATTGTCACCAAATCTAAAAAAAAGAAAAGATTGATTTCTAAAAACAAATTCTACAAAAGAAAAAAGATATTGTTGGATAGTTCAGTTTGTTATAGAAATTGTTTTGATGAAGGGAAGAAAAAAATCACAAAAAAGAGCAAGCCAAACAAATAGTAGAATAATTAACAACTGAAGATAAAGTTAAAGAATCAGATAAAGAGAAAAGACAAATTAGAAGGAAAACTAGATCAGATGTCAGCAAAAGAATAAAAGAGATGAAATGAAGATCTTATTGATAAATATTAATGATTTAAACTCTCCCTCCAAACAAACTAAAACAGTTGATTTCCTAAAAAAAAGCAAAAACAAAAAACAGATATAATATGCATCCAAGAAACCCATAAAAACAGTTATATTTTAAATAATAAAAATTGGGCAAAGTTTACAAAGCCTCTGCAAATACTAAAAAGAAAGGGGTTGTGTTTTATATTAATACTCAAAGCTTAAATATTATAGAAGACTAAGAGACTCAGAAGGATATTTATTATCCTTAAGATAAGATTGTAGAAAGTACATTAGTAACTATACATGCCTCAAATAGTGCAAAAGAAAAAATATGAAAATCTTTTTCAATAGTTATTGGATTTTCAATAAGGCAAGATATTGATTTTTGGAGATATGAATGGAATACAGTGTTAGCTCAGCTCACAAACCCCTCAGTTCATGACAAAATTGGGTCACCAACAAAATTTTCATAAAAATGTAGATTTAGGTTGCAAACTTGGCATTGGGTGGTGGCCGCAATCGCAGCCATCTCCCCCCTCCCCAGTGGGGAGATGGCCACAATTGTGCTGGGGGTGGAGGGGAGGAGATGGCCGAGATAGTGCCTGTCTTTCCTGCAGGAGCATGCCTGTGATTGCGCCTGTCTTTCCTGCATGAGTGCAACTGCGATCTCGGCCATCTTCCCATCCCCAGCATGATCGCACTCATCTCCCCCAAGTGCACCTGCATTCGCACCCATCTCTCCGCCTCAGTGCGCCCCCCCGTCTCCCCCCCCCCCGAGCGCACTGGAATGGCGGGCGCAATTGAGGTTGTGCTGGTAGGGGGGCAGGGAGATGGCTGTGCTTGTGCTCGGGGTGGGGGAGAGATGGCCGCGATTTTTGTTGTTCTTTGTCACTTTGCTTCACATTTTTCTGATTAAAAAAAATAGTTACAGAACAGATTAACTTTATTTACATTGAACCTTATGGGAAAATTTAACCTGGGTCATGACAAGAGTCATGGAACAGATTAAGTTTGTGAGCCAAGGTACCACTGCATGTGGAAATGTTACAATTGAAAGATGCATGGAGCTTTAAAAAAGACAGGTTGCTTACCTGTAGCTGTCGTTCGTTCATCCATGCATTCACACATTATGGGTGCTGCGCCAGCGCAGTGCCTTTTTCTGGGAAGATTAAACAGCTTTAACGGTTTTGTTGAGAACTCCAGCCCCCCCCCCACCCAGTATAAAGGGGTGGAGTGCCCACCATTTCCCCGGTCAGATGGAGACTGTCCATTCGCCCCCAAGTAGTCAGTAAGGAATCTGACTCATAAACTAAAAGGAATAAAACACCAAGTAGGTAAGGAAAAAACAGTATACATATAATAAGTCTATATGAAGAAGACACACACACACACACACACAAATGTACATGTAGCAGATACCCAGTCACTGACACCAAGTGGAGCCGGTGGGCGGGTTGTGTGAATGCACGGATGGCCAAAGAACAACAGTTACAGGTAAGCAACCTGCCTTTCTTCATTGTGGCCTCCATGCATCACATGTTATGGGTGACTAGTAAGCTTACCACACCCGGACATGGGACGGTGTCATCACTGGAGAACAGCCCGGCTGAAGGAGCAATATTGTCTGGCCTTGATGTCCAAGCGATAGTGCTTTGTAAAAGTGCATGGAATGGACCATGCAGCTACTTTGCAGATATCTTGCAAAGGGTTCCCTGCTAGGGGGGGCAGAAGAAGCGGCAACAGCTTTGGTGGAGTGTCGCTTTGGAGTAACAGGCATGTCTAACTTGGAAAGATGATAGGCCAGTTGAATCGTCTCAATGATCTACTTCGAAAATATTTGAGTACTGACCGGAACTCCCTTGTTGTGTTCCGAGTATTTGACGAATAGTCATTTAGACATTCTAAAGGATTCGTTTTGGGCTTGATAGAAGGCTAAGCATCGATGAACCTCCAAAGTATGTAGGGATCATTCGATCGGTGTTGAAGGAGCCAGAAAAATGGCTGGCATTACAATGTCCTGGTTTAGATGAAAAGAAGTCACAATTTTAGGCAGGAAACTTGGATTGGTGAGAAGAACTACCTTTTCTTTATGGAAGTTAAGGTATGGAGGGTCATCACGAAGGGCAGAGCTCACTGGCTCATCTGGTCAAAGTAATTGCCACTAGGAAGACAGTTCTCCACAAGAGAAGTAGGAGATCGGTTGTAGTCAGTGGTTCAAATGAGGGGTAGTAAGAGCCTGAAGAACAACAGACTATGGATTGGGTTGGTGGGTGGAGGTTTTGTAGTCCTCATAGAAATCGATGCACAAGGTGGTGCAAGAATACAGCTGAGCCTCCGATACATCCCCTGTGGTGTGAGATGGCTGCAATGTACACTTTAATGGAGGATGGCTTAAGACCTCCATGGTGTAGTTATTTTCAATGGTGGCAGACTGAGGATGAAAATGGTGCATAGCAGCAAAGGAAGTGAAACACTTCCATTTGGCATTGTAGGAATGACGTGTGGTCAGTTGTAGTGCAGATTGAAGAATAAATTGTATGTCAGGATAAAAAGTCATCAGGTTTGAGGTAGGCATCGGTACTGATGTCAAAGTCAAAGGCAATACAGGTATGGACTGCTGAGACAATGTAGACAAGGCAGACAGAGAAGCAGGCATCGATCCCGAGGGCGAGAAGAGTGTCGAATCCAAGGAAAACGTCAGTACTGATATAGAAGAGAGAGTCAGTGAACAAGCCAAATGGTAAAGTTCAGAGACTGTAAGTTTGGATGTTGAATGGCACTGCGTTCCCGAGTGAGAAGATGAGGGACTTGAAGTAGGTGAAAGAAATTGTTGCAATAGTTGGAGAAGAGTGAGAAACCAAGGCTGTTGGGGCCACCACAGAGTGACGAGAATTCCACAAGCAGTGTCTTGCCAAATCTTGGCAATTCTTGTTATTAACGGTATTGGTAGAAAGGCATAGAAGAATTTGTCCTCCCATTATACCATGAGGGCATCTCCAATTGAGTTCATGATGATACCCGCTCGGGAGCAATACATCGTACAGACAGTGTTGTCGTGGGTCGCAAATAAGTGTGTCCAGTGTTCCCCAATATGCTGAAACAGGCAAAGACAGACTCGTTGATCCAGTTCCCACTCATGATTTGTTGACATATGTCTGCTCAGAGAATTGGCTTCTTTGTTGTCAGTACCTGTAAGATGCACGGCTTGTAGAACAATTTTGTGAGCAATGCACCAGTTCCATATGCGAATGGTGAGGTTTGCTAACAGTACCAACTTTGTGCTGCCTTGTTTGTTAAGATAGAATACAGTCACTATATTGTTGGACGCTATCTGGATTGTGTGACCCTGAAGGATGAGTTGAAAAGAGCGGAACGCTTTGAAAACAGCCAGCAATTTCAGGTAATTGAAGTCTGGTAGTCTCATGGCCGTACCAGGTGCCCTGGGTTTGAAGAGATGCACAGTGGGCACCCCATCCAGTCAGGGAAATGTCTGTATCAAGAGTCATCATCGGATGAGGTGGATGGAATGAAACTCCACAGAAGAGGTTGAAATCAATCATCCAAGACAGGGTGTGGAGTACCAAATATGGCGGTTGTAGCATTCAGCTGGGTCGATCGTGGTCTGGGTGGAAATTGCGATTGAACCAATGTTGTAAAGTCTCACGTTCAGAAACACCACCACTGTAGATGCCATATGTCTGAATATTTGCTGTATGGAATGCACAGAGGTATCTTGTTGAGTGATGATGCTCTGGATAGATGGAATCAGGCTCTCTTGTCAGTTCTGAGGCAGAAAAACTCGTGTGCATACAGAGTCCAGATGTGCTCCAATGAAGCTGATAACCTGAGAAGGAATGAGGCATGATTTTTCAGTATTACTACATAGTCCAAGATTATTAAGAAGGGAGCAGGTTGTGCAGATGGAGGCTTAAAGGTCGTCCTTAGAAGAGGAGATGATAAGCCACTCATCCAGGTAAGGGTAAATGTGTATACCCTTGAGTCAAAGGTGAACACAAACAGGAGCCATGCCCTTGGTGAATACTCATGGAGCACTAGCAAGACCAAAAGGGTGTACATTATATTCAAAGATATCGGAACTGACAGTGAATCAGAGAAGGCGCCTATGAGCAGGATGAATGGTAATATGAAAGTTTTTAACTTTGTTTTAAATGGTGTGTTTGTTTGTTTTACTTGATTATATTGTTTTGATTTGTTGTTAGCCGCCCCAAGGCTTGTTTGCAAGGGGGCGGCATATAAATTTGTAAAATAAATAAATAAATAAATAAATAAAATAAAGTAAGCGTAAGCATCTTTCAAGTCCAAGGATGCAAACCAATCTCTCCTGAGCAATGGAAGTATGTTCTGAAGCGTGGTCATCCTGAATTTTTTAGGTATGATAAATTTATTGACGCTATGCAAGTCCAATATTGGGCATAGACCACCATCATGCTTTGATACCATAAAGTACTTAAGAGTAGAAACTGTGCAGTCCTTCAGAGTGACTGACTTTATGGATCGCTCCCTTACAAAGCAGCTGAGACACCTCATCCCAGAGCGATGGGGAGGCTGCTGTATACCTGATTGGGCTGGCAGGTGGAAAGGTCTCAAACTCAATTTTGTATCCATCTTCTATTATGGTAAGAAACCACTTATCAGATGTGATGGACTCCCAGATAGGGAATAGACTTTGCAGTTGATCCCCAAAAGGAAGAGGGGAAGGTGGGTTGGAGTTAAGAGGAGAGGTTCGCACGTTTCCTCAGCATAGATGCTTGTCTGTATCTGGTCGGCGCCTGGGCTGCTGCTATCTAGGCGCATTCTGTCGGTGGATGCACTGTTGTCTCAAGCCATACTGCTGGCACCCAGATGGGTATGGTGGCTGGTAAGATTGGTTGTGGTATTGGGATCTGTCCCAAGGCCACTTACGTCTTTGTTGGGACAGAGTCTCCATATGACGTGCCATAAGACATGCCTTCTGGATGTTTTCCAGCTTGTCATCTGTCCTGGCATTAAACAGGCCAGAACCGTCAAAAGGCATGTTCTCCACATGCTGCTTGGTCTCCTGAGGCAGATTTCTGGATCTTAACCAGGCATAGCAACAAAGCACGATGGCACTGATGAGGGCTCAAGTCACAATCGACATGATGTCTCGCCATGCTGAACTGCTGCCTGGAGAGCTGCACTGCCTCCCTGATGAAGAAATGGGCCAGCTCCCTTTGCTGATCTGGGAGGAATGCAGTGAGGGGCTCAATCTTCTGCCAGAGAAAGAATTGATAATGGGCCATGGTGACCTCATAGTTCAAGATCCTAAGACTGAGTTCCATAGCAGTGCAGATGTGGCAAGACATCATACTGATTTTTCTGCCTTCTCTACCCATCGGGGTAGAGTGTTCCTTATTCTGACACCCTTGAGAGGATTCAGTGACTATCAAGTTCAGTTGAGGTTGTTTCAACAAAAAAGGAATGTCCTGTTCCCAAACTTTTTGTACATTCCCTCAAGGTGTCTGGAGGTGGGATGTGGGTGGTTAGGCAGCTGCCAAGTGTCAGTCATCACCTGTCTAAGCATGGTAATAAAAGGCAGGGCAATAGACAATGAATCTTCCTTGTGGACGATATCGAAGATATTGTCCTGGTTTGGATCGATGCACTGTTGTACACCTATCTCAAATGACTTGATCATATGGGAGAGCAACTCAGAGAAGGTTTCTTGAGAGTCACTCAGAGACTCAGGGCCCTGGGTGGTAATGACCACATTTGGAGATGTGGATGCTTGTTTAGACTCATCTGAGTCTGAGTCAGAAATGTAAGGTGGACTGGACGAAGATCCACCAAGAGACATTGAAAGGTCGGGCGAGTGCTACAGCAGAGGTTGATGGTGTGTCTCTCAACATGGAGTGCGGCGTAGAGTGACGAGGGCACGGTAGTGGACGTGGGTAATATCTGTATGGGGTATAGTAATCCTATGGGTAAGGCCGATCGAAGTAGTCAGGATCAAATTCCCCATAAGGAAAGGGAACCCAGTGCCATGACAGCTGTGGCGCCGAAGGTGGAGGTGGAAAGAGGGACGAGGGGCATTGGGGTACCCTCGAAGATCCCTCTGGAGATGAGTGAACCACAGGCATAGGTGTCAGAGATCTTGCAGACGGTTCTTCAGCTCCCAGTTGCAGAGCAGATTCGCTGATCTCTCCATCAGACATGAGCCTCTCGCAGCACTCTTCCTAATTACTCACACAGAAACAGGCAAAGTTTAAAGCCTTTTATTCTAAATAACTTGAAGATACATAGGTGATGAATAGTACAGGAGCCGTTGATGGTAGTTCTAAGCAACACAGTTGCCCCCTCCTTTCTGACCTATCTCAGATTTATGACCTACTTTTAACCCTATGTATATGCCCCTCCTCACAAGGGCTAGATAAACTCCTCTCCCTCCTTCTTTGACTTTGTCTCTCTTCTAATTGGCTCAAATGCTGAAGTCTTCTCCTCAGCTGGGCATTCTCCATGGCAACAGGTGCAGATGTGGCAGGCTGGACAAAAACTTCTTCAGAGTCAGGCTGGGGGATGGGGGGGCGTTTGTGCTTTGGGCACCAAGTAGAAATCTTCTTGCTCTAAAGCCTAACTCTCACTGGGAGTTTCTCTCTCTCTTACGTGGGCTAACAACTCCTCCGAGTCATTAGGCATGACACGTCGAGACTGAAGCGCAGCGAAGTTGTAACCATTGGAGGTGACAATGGAGGGGTCACCTGCACAAGGGACTGACAGCTTGGGGCTTTGACTAGAACCGAAGTTGGGACTGAGATCGGAATAGTGGTTAGCTCCAAGCAGGGCAGCTTATCATGCTTTTTGTGCTGACACTCGGGCTTGTCAGGTTTGTCCTTTTTGGGACATTTAGACTTCAAGGAATTCTTGGACCTGACGTGCTTTCTCTTCTCCTTATGCTTGTGGGGAGGACTAGAGGAGTGTTTTCCATCCCTGCTGACAAATGGGGGTTCAGATGGTCCCATAGCTGCAGAGGAGCTGGCCTCAGCCAAGACCTGCTTCATGGTGACCAAGGCTTGGTCCCATAACATTTTTTGCAGCCAGTTTTCGTGATTTTTATGAGCCTGACTGGTAAAGGACTGGCAATGGCTGCATTTATCTGTCCTGTGGCCTTCCCCAAGGCAGAGGAGGGACAGGTCATGAGGATCAGTGGGGAACATTTTGGCCTCACACTGAGAGCATTTATGGAAAGCCACCCGCTGTGCCATCAAGCAAAGAAAGAGAGAACAGAATGAGCGTAACAACATGGAGGGTGAAAGAAGGGGGGTTATTTACTTTTTTAAGGGGGTAGGGTAGGGGTTGGGGGGGGATTAGAAACAGAGTTTAGGAGCAGGGCAAACTGGGACATGAAATAACAGTAAAGTGGAAAAGAAGAATCAAGACAAGATAAACTTTAACCAGATCAGAAGCAATATAGCAGAGAGCAAAAGAGCCCGAGGCACAGTGAACGGCGGTCACAAGCAGACTGGGGAAATGGTGGGCACTCTGCCCCTTTATACTAAGGGGGTGGGCAGAGAGTTCCCGCCAAAACCGTTAAAGCTGTTTAATCTTCCCAGCAATAATGTGTGATGCACAGAGGCTACAATGAAGAACTTAAAACACAGAGATTATATGTTATTTTTGATAAACATAAAACATATTCAAGGATTGCTATGTGTTGGATATCCAAAACCAATTATGAATTTAGAGACTAAAAATTCAACCAAGGATACTTCCTGATCATAATCCACTAGAAATAATCCGGCAAGAGCGAGTTAGAAGATAGAGATTAAATGACAATCTTTTATTACAAGAAGATATTTTGAAGAAGTGTGAAAAAGATCTGGAAGAGTTTTTCTGATTGAATAATACAGGTACCTCAAAGGCTGTCACAAAGGGGAAGGTCAAGATCTCTTCTTGCTGATGCTAGGGTGTAGGACACGGAATAATCAACTCTAGCTGTGCCAACCCAGAGTCAGGCTATGTATCAGGAAAAGCTTCCTCACTGTCAGAGCAATACAACAGTGGAACCAGCTGCCTAGCATGGTGGTGGGCTCTCCCATACTAGAGACATTCAGAAAGAAACTGGATAGACATCTGAGTGGGATCGTGTAAACTGATGTCTGAAACAGCAGAGGGCTGGACTTGATGGACTTCATGACCCCTTCCAACTCTACTATGATTCTATGTATTGGGAAGCTAGTCAGATCAGGCTGATTTACAACAGGTCCTGCTGTGCAAAGGATTCCTGATTAAGCTGCAAAAGGTGGTCTTCAGGATGTAGTTGAACGTTCCCAGTCTGAATGACCCTAGTGTGGGAGAGCCCATAAGCTCCCTAAATAAAATGTAAATGTGCTGAGAGACTTCAGCATCTGTATCAAGGTACTCTGAAACTGAAATTTTTATGACCATCACGAGTCTATCTCAATATTAGGATTCACAGATTTAGAAGATTGCACCCACTGTTTTGTACAGGATAGGATTATATTGTTCTGCAAATAGGTGCACTTGAAATGATTTCTTTGTCATTAATATTCTGGTTCCTAACTCCTAGTTGAATGGATCAGAGGAAGCTGACTTAGCTGGTCTAGGAACTGGGATATAAGCAGTCAAGGGAGTAAGTGATCAGAGAGAGCAAACAGGAGTTTGGTGGCAGAGTTCTAGTGGAAGGGGAGACAAAGACAGAGGTAAAGGGGTGAGGGATCTGGACTAGCCCAACAAGTTTCTTTCAAGAGACCATGTGCTCCTGAGAGCTGCAACTCAAGGGAAGGGAGCGGGGCTTGGTTAACTAGCAGCAGCTGCATGGATGGGGGTGATTCATTCTAGTTCCTGACTTCCAAATGAGCAGATCACAGGAAGCTGCCCAAACATGTCTAGGGACTCTGGGGTACAAGCAGGCAAGCTCCCATGGAGCAAGATTTTGATAGGCAGGAATGCTGTGCTGAGAACAACAAAATGAAATTAAATAGGAACAGAACTTTGCATCTGCCCCTAAGAAAAAGAAACCAAATGCATTGTTACAAGATGGGCGATACTTGGCTTAACAAATACTTCAAATGAGAAAGATCTTAGAATGGTTGCAGATCAAAACTGAATACGAGTCAACAGTGTGTTGTGGCTACAAAAAGGCAAATGCTAGGTTGAATTAATAGAAGTATCACGTGAGCTCCCCTTTACTCACCACTGATTAGGCCTCATCTGGAGTACTGTGTCCCATTCTGAGCACAACAGTTTAAGAAAGGTGCAGACAAGCGAGAAAGGGTTCAGAGGAGGGCAACAAGGTTGATCTGGAAACAAAGTCCTATGAGGAGGGACTAAAATGTTTAGTCTCCAGAACAGAAGACTAAGGAGATATATCACAGCACTCTACAAGTACCTGAAAGACTGTCACAAAGAACAGGACCTCCTCTCAATCAACCCAGACTGCAGGACACAGAATAATAGGCTCAAGTTACAGGAAGCCAAATTCCAGCTAGATATTAGGAAAAATTCCCTGACTCTTAGGGCAGTATCACAATGGAACCAATTACTTCAGAAACTTGTGGGCTCTCCTACACTAGGAGCATTCAAGATGCAATTGGATAGCCATCTGAAAGGGATGGTTTAACTTGGTGTCCTGCACTGAGCAGGAGAGTTGGACCCAATGGCTTTCTGACCCCTTCCAACTCTATTATTCAATGATTCTATGAATAAATTACTACCAGGTATTATTTAGGAATCGGCAGAGAATGAGGTGGCTAGATGGTGTCACTGAAGCAGTCGGTGTGAGCGTAAGTGGACTCTGGGGGATGGTGGAGGACAGGAAGGCCTGGAGGAATGTTGTCCAAATGCAACTTTGTGACTAGCAACAACAATTATTTCAGATTAGTGTGTTCTCTTTGTCTGAGTATGCTTAAAAACAAAATCCCATCCCAATCCCAGCTGTATTATAATCGTGAATTATTTTATCCATTTCTAGGGGCAACTCCAATTTCCATCCCCAGGGATGTTTCAGTTGTATGTAACTTCCAATACATTAATTTTTTATATATATGCCACCTTCCCTTAACAGGGGAATAAGGTAGGGTGGGTGAAGCCAAGAGAAAGCCAGTTGAGTTTCCTTCACTCCTTCAGCAGAGAAACAAATAGGACTCAGCTGGCTCAGCTTCACTGAATGCAGGGTTCCCTAGTTGGCAAACTCTTTGTGCAGCAAAGCCTGCCCCATGACCCAAACTAACTGCCAAATTCTCAGTTTGGACCAGAAATAAAATATAATTCTATCAAATATAATTCTCAGTTTATAGCCAGGCAATTAAATTATGTATATATATTCCTCCACCCTCTTTTGCTCTGCTTCTCTGACATAAGAAAGGAGACTTTTCTCCTTACACATCTCCCTGTGCTGAGTAACTATAAAGAAGTATAAACCAATCTTTTCTTTGATAATCACCAAAACATTATGTGGCAAAAGCTGCAATAGAGCACTAGGCACTATTTTACCCCTTACAGAACTAGCAGGTGACTGCTAAATAGGTAGACCTACCTCAACAGAGTAATTAACTAAGAGCAGGTGAAAAAATAAATGGCAATCACTGTAGATCACTCTATAGGTGAAGGGAAAGATGCTAAAATATGAAAATACTCTGCATATGCAAAACTTTATTTGGGATATTTCTAACCCATCCAATCACTATGCATCTCTGGACAGCTTACAAACATGATGGCAGATTTCCTGATACTTTAATGAACTGGCATCAATGACACTGGGGTTGTGGTTTTCAGCACATAGACAAGTGAAACTTTTTAGTGTGAAGATGTGCATTAAAGGCCACATATGGCTCAGGCCATGATTCTTCAGAAACCCTTGGACCCTTGGATTCTTCAGCACTTCAGAAACCCTTGGAGCACTTCAGAGGGCAGCTGCTTTGAGCTGGGTCCAAATCAGCCTCACTTCAGAAAATTCAGAGTTCTGTGTTTCCCCTTTAATACTACAGGGAAATCAACAAATACCTGTAACATACTTGTTTATTTTTTTAACAATGCGTGAAATTTATAGCCATATTAGATCATTCTGAGTGAATGAAGCCTACTAAATAGTCAATAACTGCTGGGTTTTCGTGCATTAATTTTTAAAAAGGAGCTGCCTTATCCTTATCATCATTAGTTCTTTGCAAAGCTAGATAAAATTGTCAGGCATAGGTGTTCCTCTGAGAAGATAAAGCCAAATTAAAAATATATAGGTGTAACAGAGAAGTGGTTAAGGGCCTTTCAGAAACAGGTGGTTAACCCTAGGCATGAAAGCCAGGGCATCTCAGTCAGGTGGGACCTCAAGAAAAAGCAGGCACCAAAACCAAAAGAGACTTGATCGCAATGGGAATGCACAACGCCTTCCAAGGACAGAACCATTCATACTTCTCCAAGGCTGAAGGGTACACAGTTTTCACCTGGGTACTGTCAGATGTCATCCCATGAGTCACCTGTATAATCTGACTGGATAAAAACAGGGAGCTGAGGGAGATCAGAGTTCTTCTTTGTAGAGAGGTTCCCTGTTGCTGTCAGAGGCTCTGTCAAGAAATATTGCTCTACTCTGCTGGGAGAGAAGACTATGTTTTAGGAGCAGCTAGCTCTGTTATTTTCAGTACAAGGAGGCCAACCAGCCTGGGGGTCTTGCAGGGAGCTGAGTGGTGTGAATCTAGTGAAACTGCTGCTCTCCTACATCCCTGTTCCTTTCCCTACCCTCATATAGTGTGTGTTGTAGTGTTTTAAGACCCTCCACCCCTATTTTGTCTATGACTTTTAATAAATCTGCTTTGTCCCCAAGCTTGGGTTGTCATGCACTGAATTCAGTGTCTGTCCCTGGGAGTTTGGGGTTCAGGGAAGCAGGGCTGTAAGAAGGTCCTGCAAGCTGCTGGGAGATGGGAACCCAGGGACAGCTGACCATTACAACAGAGACAGTAGTATTTGTGCAACAACACTTGCATTAAGGTTATTGTGAGGATTAAAAAATGTAAAACGCTTAGTGAAATTATGAAAAGCAGTAACAATACTAATAAACATATAAGTTACAATGTGAAGATGTGCTAGAACTGACCTGTTGCTTGTGTCCTTTCTTCAGCATAATTCATCTGCATGAACCCCTAGGTTCACATGACACTCTGAGCCACAGTGGCTATGAGGCCGCCATGACACAGGGATTCTCTGCATGAGGTATTTACCATGTGGAAGTCGTCTCGGACCTGGTGTTGAAGACCCCCAGGATGTTGGTCCTGGGGGACTTCAATCTCCATGCCGAGACTGACCTTTCCGGGGCGGCTCAGGACTTCATGGCTGCCATGACGGCCATGGGGCTGTCTCAACATGTCACCGGCCCGACCCACGAACGTGGACACACTTTGGACCTGGTTTTCTCGACAGGGGAGGAAGAGGGTGATCTGAGGGTGAAGAATGTATGTTTGATGCCCTTGTCATGGTCAGATCATTTCCTCGTGAGGTTTGAGCTCGAGAGTGGCCTCTCCCTCTGTAAGGGTGCGGACCAGATTGTGATGGTCCGCCCTCGGAGTCGGATGGATCCGGACGGATTCCTGAGGGCTCTGGGGGACTTTCCGGCTGACAAGGCTGGCGCTCCTGTGGAGACCCTGGTCGAAACATGGAATGGGGAGATGGCCAGGGCCATCAACATGATCGCTCCCAAGCGCCCTCTCCAACCTGGCAGAGCCCGTTCGTCTCCCTGGTATACATCGGAATTACGGGCGATGAAGCGGGTTGGGAAACGGCTAGAGCGCAGGTGGAGGAAATCACGTGATGAGTCCGACCGAACACATCTTAGAGCACACTATCGAGCCTATGCTGTGGCGGTGAGGGCGGCGAAGAAGCGATTCTTCTCCGCGTCCATTGCCTCCTCGCAATGCCGTCCGGCGGAGATTTTTCGGGTGGTGCAGGGGTTGACAAAACCTGGCCCTGATAAAGATCTGGTGCCACCCTCGAAAGCTCGCTGTGACGAGTTCGCCATGCATTTCCAGGAGAAAGTTGCTCTGATTCGTCACGAGCTGGACTCCACTCTTGATACAGATTCTTTTGGGGAGGGACCAACCATGCCTGCTTGTTCCTCGTTATTGGATGAATTTCAGTTTTTGCGGCCCGATGATGTGGACAAGGTGCTTGGATCGGTACGCTCAACCACCTGTTTACTGGACCCGTGCCCATCTTGGCTATTAAAGAGCGCCAAGGACGGGATTGAACCCTGGATCTTGGAGGTGGTCAACGCCTCTTTGAGAGATGGCCGGGTGCCGGCCCCCTTAAAGGAGGCGGTAGTCCGGCCAGTCCTAAAGGCTTCCCTGGATCCAGAGGTGGTCACCAATTATAGACTGGTGGCCAACATCCCGTTTTTGGGTAAGGTGCTGGAGCGGGTGGTGGCGGGATAACTCCAGGCACTCTTGGAGGAAACTGATTATCTGGACCCATTTCAGTCCGGCTTCAGACCCGGCTTTGGCACTGAATCCGCCTTGGTCGCCCTGTACGATGACCTATGCAGGGAGAGGGACAGGGGGAGTGCGTCCCTGTTAGTCCTCCTTGACATCTCAGCGGCTTTCGATACCATCGACCATGGTATCCTTCTGGAGAGGCTGGCGGGATTGGGGGTTGGAGGCACTGCTCTGCAGTGGTTCCACTCCTATCTCAATGGCCGATACCAGAAGGTGGTGCTGGGGGACTATGGCTCTGCGCCATGGCAGCTATGCCATGGGGTTCCGCAGGGTTCCATTTGTCCCCTTGCTTTTTAACATCTACATGAACCGCTGGGGGAGGTCATCAGGAGGTGTGGGCTGCGGAATCATCAGTATGCGGATGATACCCAGCTCTACCTCTCGTTTTCCACCGATCCAGGTGAGGCGGTGGCTGTGCTGAACTGGTGCCTGGCCGAGGTAATGGGCTGGATGAGGGCCAATAAACTGAGGCTCAATCCAGACAAGACGGAGGTCCTGTTGGTAGGTGGGTCGGGCTACAGTGTAGGGGACCTGACCCTAGTCTTGAATGGGGTTGCACTCCCTCTGAAAGACAGGGTCCGCAGCTTGGGAGTGCTCCTCGACCCAGAGCTGACCTTGACTGCTCAAGTGTCAGTAGTGGCGAGGAGCGCCTTCCAACAGCTTCGGCTGATACATCAGCTGCGTCCCTTCCTGGAGCTCGATTGCCTGGCGACGGTGACACATGCGTTGGTGACTTCCCGTTTGGATTATTGTAACGCGCTCTACGTGGGGCTTCCCTTGAAGACGGTCCGGATACTTCAACTGGTGCAAAATAGAGCTGCCAGGGTACTGACGGGGACTGGGCGTGGTTCTCACATCACCCCAGTTCTCCGTCAGCTCCACTGGCTTCCCATTGAAGTCCGGGCCCAATTCAAGGTGTTGGTTCTTACCTATAAGGCCCTAAACGGCTTGGGCCCTGGTTACCTAAAGGAGCGCCTACGACCATATATGCCCTCCCGCCCCTTACGATCAGCGGCAGAGGCTCTCCTCCGGGAACCCTCCGTGCGAGATATTAGGAGGGGGAGTACCCAGAGGAGGGCCTTTTCAGCGGTGGCGCCCCATTTGTGGAATGCGCTCCCAAGAGAGGCTCGCCTGGCGCCGTCGTTATTTGCTTTTCGGCGCCAGGCGAAGACCTTTTTATTTAGACAATATTTTAATTGTTAATATTATGTTTAATTTATGTTAATCTTAAATTAAACATAAATTAAACATAAATTTAAATTTGTTATTTATTTTTGCTGTATGTTTTTATATTTAACCTGAGATGGGCCAGTTTTTAAATATTGTATATGTTTTTAATATTGCATTTGTTTTTTTTGTATTGTGAGCCGCCCCGAGGCTGTTGCAAGGGGCGGCATATAAATAAATAAATAAATAAATAAATAAATAAATAAATAAAATGTGCTCCTGAGCCTTTGGTCATGGAAGTTCATGGAACCTTTTCACAATATCAACACTGACCAATAACTGTTCTACATCTTTTAGCTGTTTCTCCCATTTTTTTCTCCGGTGGAGAAAATGTGGTAGTATTTTCACTATTGCTTTGATCTCACCACCAATCTCCAGTGCATTTTCCTCATGGCAGTATGTTCCCACGATTGCTTGAGAGGCGGAATAGTAGGGATGAACTGGTTGTGATGTTGATAATGATGAGGCACTGGGAGTGCTCCTTGGTACCACCTTGCTTTGCCATTCTCTTGCCATTGCTCCAAATACCTGCAACAGCCTGTGTCTGTTCTTTTCCTCTCCTCTCTTTTTCTATCTGCATAGTCAATTCCACTGCAGCATCAAATGTGCAGCAACAGGAAATCTTTGATCTGCTGGACATTGGGGACAAAAAGGTGCAGGGAGGTGTGTGCAAGGAAGGGGCTTGGTTAACTCGGAGTGCTTTTCCAGCCTCCATGCCCCCATGCCTTCTCTGTCTCTCTTGCAAATGACTTTTGCTCTCTGAAAAAAGGTTGCCCTTTCATGACTTCCCCATTGCCTCCTTCGTCTTCTTGCTCAATAAAAAAATAACTGAAATGCATGTCTACTGAGAAGTAAATCAGATTATCTTCAATTCCCTTCCTCACAACTGAATTACATTGATTTCAATAAAGTTAACTAGTGGGGAGAAGTCTGCACAAAAGAGAACTATACTTTCTTGCTCATTCCAAATAATATCTCTCCATGTAAAAGTGGATTTAGATGGGAAGCTGCAGCAGAAAAATGACATAATATTAATAATTCACCATAGCAATTTTACATAATATACCTCCATCCATATATGAAAGGGAAAGAACAGGGAAATGGGTGAGGAGAGCTATTAAGCTTTCCCAGAATGTCTCGTAGGCCACTTCTATCCATGTAGGAATGAGGAGAGCTGGCATAGAATCCTTGTATGACATGCAGGGCCTGGAGTGTGATGATGCTTGGCTGCACTTTCAAGGCTCAGGCTTACTGTGCTGTAGCTGCAGCCATCCTCAGTGTAGCCACAGGCTCTTGGGCAGATAGGGTGGGCAGGGGCATCACCACTGTGAACTGAGATTTTCCTGCCAGTATAAAGTTATGCTATGCTTCCCTGGCAATACATTTGGGACGCTCCACTCACATGTGAGATGGTTTAACGTGGTACACAGTGTTATGCTGCAGAATGTTTAGTGAGAGCCCCATGTATCATCTGGAAGACAACACAACAGGACAATGCTGGCATAAAACCATTGTGTAAAAAAGCTCTTAGGGTGTTCATATCTGGAGCCATTGCATATTGTAGGATTTGCTTGACAAATTGGCATGACATCTGAACACAACAAGTTCTGGTCAGTAAAAAAACAAAAACAAAACCCTACAGGCCACTTAGTAACAGAGACAAAGGTTTACTACTCCGACCAAGTGGTTAACTAACAACTACCTTCACCAGCACCATAGAATACCATAGCAGTACTTGGGCCAGCTGGCAAAGACCTCCTCTCTCCCCACCACAATCATGAGCCTTTTTGGGACTGACTTTTTAAGAAGTGGGGTTTTTTAATCAGAAAAGCAGGCTGCCAAATCATCTTTCACACTCCCAATGGAGCATCCATGAGTATGCCTCCAGCAATATCTTGGAAAGGCTGCTTCCTGAACCTACTTTCAAAAATTATGTATGTTCCTTATATGTTTTCCAATGAAGTGCACTGCTTGGGCAAATGAAGCAGGTAGGGTTAAAAAACAGAAAACCTTGTGATGACCAGGGTGGGTGGCTCTCAGGCAAAACCAGCAGTCCCCCTGTGTCTATAGTGCCTAACACAGGCTGCAGGTAAGTATTTCCTCACTGCCCCTGCTTTGCAAGAATCTGTCAACTTTGACAGATCAGGTTCAGGCAACTCCTTTCAAAGCAAGATTGTACTTTGCAAAAAGTATAATCCATTTTTCTGCCTTCACTGAGGAACAATATATTTTTCTGTGAGAGATTAGGCATCCCCATGCTACGCATTTTCCGAAATTTTGCCACTCCTTCAGGTGATAGCAACTTAGGAGCAATGATGAAACAGAGGGGGCATTTGGCACTTCTGGTCATTCCCCCCAAACTCAGGGGATCCTGATGGAAAGGGTTAGGATTAGAACTTAGAACACCCCCTAAGGCACACACATTTTGGTTTCCTCTCTTATTTTTTTGGCGGGGTGCAGGGGAGGTTCTTAACCACAATAGGAAAAGTGAGGCTGGATGAGGGACACATGAGCACTCTACTTCCCCACTCCAAGGGGGAAAAAAAAAGATTCTGTTATTAAGGATGTTTCCATATTCCTAGCCCCATTTTTAAAGCGCTATCGAAGTGGGTTTTCCAAAGTGCCATAGTGTTGATTTTTGGAGTACACACTGGCTGTATTCAAACATAATACTATACTATGCAGTGACCAGACTGCAGAGTATAATAGCAAGTGTCCTGGGTTCAGAAATTTGCATGGTTTCTATGTATACATGGTTTTCATGCTTCTCCGTCTCCCCTCCCAATGGCAGCATGTAACCCATCAGCCCCTGTGGCTGGAAATCAATCTAGAGTACACTGCTCCTGGCTGAAACACCTGCCTATCCCATCGCCCCACATGCTGCCCCAGGAGTAGCCAGAGCCAGCTGCCTCCCCCCATCCATTGCTCAGTGAAGCAACAGCCTACTCACTAGAGTAGCACTGTTACACTAGAGAAGCACTACAGCAGCGCTGTCCTGATGCATACCTCCACACACATCCCTCCCCTTCCCATGTGCAGGACTCAGACATGTGTGGGAAGTGGCTGCCTCCTCACTACAGTCAGGCATACTGAAGGTAACCTGCAGGTTCCAGAAACAGAGAAAACACATCCTGCTGGGCAGAATTTTCTTTGGGTGCCCATTTGGACAGCTGCCCAAGGAAGGGTTTGTTTTCGGTTAGGACACTGTTTGCCCTGCAGGTGGGGGACAGTAGGACTTGTTGAGAGGCCTTAGAAATGCTAGGGACAAGATAGAAGTGGAGGGGAGGGTGGGAGAAAGACACAGGCTTCTCAGCAATTGTCCTGGTGCATAACCTGAATGCTCCTCATGTGGAAACCTTCACATGAGACCCATGGCTCCTTGACAAATGCACAGACACTTCTAAACACAACACCAACAAAGGGCAGCAACCAGGCAGGAGTACCAAGCATGGTCCTCTCCGCCATCACTGCTGCTGGATTTCAAAGCTGTGGCTGGGCTTAAGAGTACATGGAGCAGGGAGTGCAAAGCAGCCAATCAGAGCACAGCAGGCTAGGCAGAACAGGACAGAGGAAAATGAAGGCTGGCATTTCTGCTGCAACTGCTCTTGCCAACAAATTCTATGACAGAAATGTGGAAACCACATAGAAACAGTATAACTGCAGTTATACCTAACAAGCCATGGTGAAACACAGAAACCTCACAACAAACCATTGTTTTTCCATGCAGTTTCATGGAAACCAAATATACTACATTTCACCATGGATGCTGGCTTAACACATAACAATAAGCCATGCCAGAGTTTCCACTATAGTTTGTCATTATGTGTAAATCTACCCACTTTTTGTGTCTCCCAATAGTGTACATTCCAAAAAGCAGTACTGCAATGCTTTTAAATGGGTTTTTCTTCTCTTGCCAACCAGCTATGTAGCTGTTTTCCCTACCTCCCAGTGGGTTGCACTATCTGGGCTTGGATGTCATGTCAAGCTACCATGGTGCAAACAAAGTCTACAGCAAACCATGATTTATCAGGGTGACTTCTAAAGCAAACTTAAGCTACCTAATAAAATCATTCTGATTTGGTCAACATGATGCTTAGCCTGCAGGGCAAACCCAATCATTATTTCACAAGGAACACAAAAGTAGATTCTTCTGTAAAGCCTCTGTGACTAGATTTATCCCCAACTTTTCAATTGTTAAGGGAAGTATGTTTCCAGTACTTACTGATCATGGTAGTGCCTCCTGCTAGAGCTGCCTTTGTGCCTTGACAGAAATCATCAATAACCATCATCCCTTGATAGGGCTTCTGTAGACATGTATTAACATCAATACCTCCAGGAATAAGCATTAGTCCATTAGCCTCAATGGTTTTCACTCCATCAGGAACAATCAAATTTTCTCCTATTTGTCTAATGAAAAGGAAGAAAGTCTAGTTAGTCTTTTGCCTAGAAACATTAACAGCAATCTGTTACATTTAATGAAGAATTAAACATATAACAATCTTTTTAAAGGTACTACACATTATCTTTAATTCTAATAGATTCTATTGCATTTTTTTCAATCTTAGGTGCTGAAAATGAAGTTTTAGGTATGGTATCTTATGGGTTAGTGCTGTTTTGGTCAATGGTGGGCAACCTGCCTATACATTTCTTGGAAGATGTGCAATAAATAGTAAGGGTTCTTGAAAACCAATTCTTTAACAGTATCAACAATTAAAGCCACTCCTACCACACAAATACATGCATGTAAGTTAAGCAAGTGAAACAAAACTAGAGCAGGGGAAAATCAGGAGTGGATTTGTGTGTTGAGGGCCTGTGTGTTCACATCCACTAAAAACAAATTTCTAGCCAGAGCATGTACTCAGAGGCACCTGTCCCTTTATTCTAATCTCTGTTGCCTTGAGTTACAATTTTGTAGCTGGTTCTGATTTCTGGACCTAGGGATACTAATAAAAGCAGAAACAACACCTCTTGTAAGCCTACCATCCACCCACTTCTGAGTTAAATTATCCTCTTCTATCTATTTAGTGCTCCTATAAACTATTAAGATTATGTTTGCTTGTCTATCTCTTTGTCATGAACATTTCCAAAGCAAATGTACACACGTATTATCTAATGGCAAGGAAGCCAATAAACCCTGGAATCATGTGGAAATTGATTGACTTGGGAAGCTATTTAGATGAAGCAGCAAATGCACATGGGTGATATGATTACAAATTTTAATTATGCCAGTTAATTGCTAGGACAACTGGATTACATTTGGTTCACTCATTTCCCTTATATGAAAACTTTCCCAATTAATGCTTTGATGTTGTGTGGGAAAACAAGGAAAAATTGAGGCAAACATGAGAAAGCTTCAGGGGATGAATTTGGAGAATGTATGCTCTCCTCCAAAAAAAATCTTCTATTCTCCCCCCCCACTCCAGGCTTCACATCTCTATCTTTAACATGGGCCTCTAACCATATGGTTTTGAGTCTCAATAGCTACTATATACCTGATTAATATAATAACTTGCCAAATGTTGCAGCTACTATGTGATTAAGTGAAAGGTTTGTTTCATAGGAGGGGAACTCACATGGTACTAAGAGGACAAAGATGCTCAGGGCATGAGGAAGCTAAGCCAGGTAGATCAATAGAAGGTGGTAGGCTGAACAGGAGAAACACAGGAGAAAAGGAACATAAATTTGAAGAAAGAAGGGACCCCCTCCCCTCCAAAAAAATGAAGAGGAAACCTTCTAGAGTCCTCACGGGAGGCTTTATGCTATTATGCAAAAAAGTGAGAATAGGTCAGGCAGGGTGTTAATCTTCAATCTAAGAAAAAAGCCTAGATTTCAGGTGGCACAAACTGCAATCCTTAGGCAAGAGTATCCTCAATTGGACAAGGTAAAAATTACTTCTGAGTAAAAATGTAAAGAATTGTGCTGTGAAGGAAGAAAAGCAGAGTATTGCTTAGCAAATATTCATCCATAGTTACCCAGCTTGTATTGATAACAGCTATATTTCATTGATAAGTTTTCTATGCATTGTAGTTTCCAAAGTGAATTAACATTTATTTCTCCTAATGGAACAAGAAGGTAAGGAAATCATGTACATACAGGACCAGAGCAAGTTCCTCTACTGCAACAAATAGTGGTTGTCAGGATTTATCTAGACATTACACATGTCAGCATGTGTTCAAATACAATGGCTTCTTTGAATGATGCAAAGCAGCTATGTGTGTGTATGAGATAAGTAAGCCAGGCAAGTGGAATGTTGACAATGGCAGAGTAATAGGAACAGATGCTAGGGGAAATGGAAAGTGGGCGAGAGATTTTTTTTTAAGTACTTGGGCAGAGTGCAAAGAGAAATCTGGTAGTTTTTGGAAGACAAATTTTAATGACTGACAAATTTTAGCTAAATTTTAGCTAAAACGAGTTGACTGGATCAGTAAGGAACAAACAATTTTAAAGAGCAGACAAGATGCCTGCTTCATTAAAGACATCCAACAGTTAGAAATGGAAGAGCAAAGACAATGACTGGCTTCATACAATTGCTTCCAACAATGAGTTGTTCTGTCATGTGAACTTAAACTGCTTTTTGTGCCAAAAATGTGGAGAGGGAACACAGACATATGTTCCAGTTCAAAACTATCCACTTTGCACTTAAAGCCACCTTTTTAAATGCACCCAGAGTTCTGACATCCTACAAGCTAGGCTCCAGCAGTATGTGGACCAAGAACTACCCAGAAGTACAGGCAGGATTTCAAAGAGGGAGAGGAACTAGAGATCAAATTGCCAACGTACGCTGGATCATGGAGAAAGCTAGGGAGTTCCAGAAAAACATCTACTTCTGCTTCATTGACTATGCTAAAGCCTTTGATTGTCTGGATCACAACAAATTGTGGCAAGTTCTTAAAGAGATGGGAGTACCAGACCATCTTATTTGTCTCTGGAGAAACCTGTATGCGGGTCAAGAAGCAACAGTGAGAACTGGACACGGAACCACTGATTGGTTCAAAATTGAGAAAGGAGTTCAGCAAGGCTATATACTGTCACCCTGCCTATTTAACTTATATGCAGAGCACATCATGAGAAAGGCAGGGCTAGATGAATCACCAGTTGGAATCAAGATTGCTGGGAGAAATATCAACAACCTCAGATATGCAGATGATACCACTCTCATGGCAGAAAGTGAAGAGGAACTAAAGAGCCTTTTGATGCGGGTGAAGGAGAAGAGCGCAAAAGTTGGCTTGAAACTCAACATTAAGAAAACTAAGATCATGGCATCCGGTCCTCTCACTTCCTGGCAAATAGATGGGGAAGAAATGGAGGTAGTGACAGATTTTATTTTCCTGGGCTCCAAGATCACCGCTGACAGGGGCTGCAGCCAAGAAATTAAAAGACGCTTGCTCCTGGGGAGGAAAGCTATGGCAAATCTAGACAGCATACTAAAAAGCAGAGACATCACCCTGCCAACAAAAGTGCGTATAGTCAAGGCTATGGTTTTCCCAGTTGCAACGTATTGCTGTAAAAGCTGGACCATAAGGAAGGTCGAGCGCAAAAGGATTGAGGCCTTTGAATTGTGGTGCTGGAGAAGACTCCTGCGAGTCCCTTGGACTGCAAGGTGATCAAACCAGTCAGTCCTAGAGGAGATCAACCCTGACTGCTCTTTAGAAGGCCAGTTGCTGAAGATGAAACTCAAATACTTTGGTCACGTAATGAGAAGGAAGGACTCCATGGAGAAGAGCCTAATGCTGGGAACAATAGATGGCAAAAGAAGAAGGGGATAGCAGAGAATGAGGTGGCTAGATGGAGTCACTGAAGCAGTCCGTGTGGGCTTAAGTGGACTCTGGGGGATGGTGGAGGACAGGAAGACCTGGTGGAATGTTGTCCATGGGGTCGCGATGGGTTGGACATGACTTTGCGACTAACAACAACAACAAGAAAAAGGGACAGGTACATTTCTGCAGGGGGACATGATATCCTTTTATAAGCACCTCAAAGGCTGTCACAAAGAGGAAGGTCAAGATCTCTCCCTGCTGATGCCAGGGTGTAGGACATTGAATAATCAATTCAAGTTGCAACAATCCAGATTCAGGCTGGTCATCAGGAAAAGCTTCCTCACTGTCAGAGCAAAACAACAGTGGAACCAGCTGTCTAGAGACTAGAGAGGTGGTGGGCTCTCCCACAGTAGAGACATTCAAAAAGAAACTAGACAGTCATCTGAATGGGATGGTGTAAACTGGTGTCCTCCAACAAAAGGGGGATGAACTCGATGGCCTTCATGGCCCTTTCCAACTCATGGCCCTTTCCAACTCTTCATTTCTATTCTATTATTCTATACTTTCCTGAACATCAAGAGGCTCAGGACAAAGTGCAGAATGTGCACCTTGATGGGGACTAAATAGGGGCAGGAGGAGATTAGAATTTTGCTGCAAAGCAGGTATAAATACCACAAACCACATTTTCTTGAGAGCCTTTGGTTCTTTGGTGGGAGGAAGTGTTTGGAACTTTAGTGTGCAATACCCAAGGTCAGTGGACATTGTCCCAGCTGAGTCTTCAAATTCAAAGAGAAGCACAACTGCAGCTGATTTTTTTTAAAAAATGTTTTGCTGAGGCTGCTTGTACCTGTCCAAATGGAGTCATAAAAGTCAGCTTGAAAGTCTCCCCTTAAACAAAGGTTTAATAGGAAAAAGCCATTGTAAGCCTGAAACAACTTGTGGCAAGGGCAGGGAGGTAGAGAACAACTTGTTCCTCTCACAAAAACACTGCAAAGAAGAAAACTGAACTGGGACTGTCCCCATTTCTTCTAATTTATATTAAAGAATCTCCCATCAGGAAGGCAAGCAAAGGCCTTTCTTTCATTTTAGGTAGAAATGTAAAATTAAAATAAATATCAGAAATTTGGAGGCATTGAGGACTGGGTGAGTAGCAGTTTTTGTTGTAAACAACATTTTAACTTTGCAAAATATAAACATTACTTTCTTTTAGTGTACTTCACAGAACTAAAGTCATTCTGGGAACAATTCAGTGCCCTCTCACTCAATGCACATAAGCTTCCTCTTTTCTGGTGATTTACAAATGGCCACTTGTGCCCAGAGGCATGGGTGACACAGAAGCACTGTGTTACATGACACCATATATAAAACTATACACCTCTGAAATAAGTCCTCAATTTAATTAATCTCCACTCGTATTGACAAAAGTGACCAAAAAGCATGCACCATGTAGTTTCTTTGCTTGGAAATACATGCTTGCCTAGCTGGTTTCTACAGTAAATACAGTGGTACCTTGGCTCACAAACTTAAGCCATTCCAGGACTCTGGTCGTGACCCAAATTGGTTGTGAGCCAAGTCAAATTTCCCCATAAGGTTCAATGTAAATAAGGTTAATCCATTCTGTAACCTTTTTTTTTTAATCAGAAAAATGTGAAGCAGTGACAAAGAACAACAAAGATCGCGGCCATCTCACCTCCCCCGCCACCCTGAGCACAAGCAAAGCCATCTCCTTGCTCCCCCAGCACGACTGAGATTGCGCTCATCATCCCTGCACGTGCCCGTCATCCTGGCGTGCTGCCGGGGGGGTGGGGGAGAGACAGGCGTGATCGTGGGTGCACTGGGGGAAGAAGAGACAGGCGTGAATGGGGCACGCTGGGGGAGGGAGACATGGGCATGATCTCGGCCATCTCCCCCTCCCTGCCCCCAGCACAATCGCGGCCATCTCCCCACGGGAGGAGATGGCCGAGATCGCGTCTGTCTTTCCTGCAGGAGCACACCCATGATCACACATGTCTTCCCCTGCATGACTGCAACTGCAATTGTGGCCATCTCCCCACTCAGTGGGGTGGGAAGATGGCTGCGATCTTGGTCGCCACCCAATGCGAAGTTCGTGACCCAAGTCAAAATTTTCATGAAATTTTTGTTTGCAATCCGATTTGGTTGTGAACCAAGGCATTTGTGAGCCGAGGTACCACTGTACTAACTGTAGCCCTATGTCATCTGCTAGCAATCCAGTCATGTGAAATCAATACAGATCAAAATGATAATTTGTAACTTTTACTAGATACAGTTTACCATACAAAGAAAGTTTAGTGTTTTAAAACTAACTTTATAAGTCCATCCTCCAGGTACACATCTGCATAGAAGGAGTGGTCATCATTGATAATTCGTCCACCTGTAATGAGCAGGTGATCCTTCTGAAGGGAGGGTATAGAAATAGTGAAATAAAATAAAAATTACAGTAATTAGATCATACAAGTTACATTGACATTTTAAATAACTAATCCTTGGCAGCAAAAGGCTTAATTTAATCAGAAGGCACAGGGGTTTGTAAAATAAATAGTTACATACAGTTTCACTACTACAGTATTATCATTCTAGCTTGGACTCTCATGGCAAATCTCTATATAGTTAAAAAGGATAAAAATGGGATTTTGGAAGGAAGACAGGAGAATTGCTTCTTAAGGTCAACATGTTTAAATTGAGCTTAGCAGAAACAAAACTCAGTATTTTTAGCCACCGGATTTCTGTTCACTAATTTGTGTGGGGAAAAATAAAAGTGATTCTCAATATTATTTCCCATGAAACATAGAAACAGAGCAAGTCAGAAGAGGACCTCCAGGGCCATCTATCTATCTATCTATCTATCTATCTATCTATCTATCTATCTATCTATCGCAATTCCAAAACTTATAGTGTGTGTTAACTTTGATCATTTGTATTGTAGTACTGGATTTCATTTTCATATGTTCTTAATTTGATTTTATTGTTACTTTAGTTGAGGGATTCTACCTCTTTTGCATTCTAGCTCCAGAGTAAGCCAGCAGGCAAGACATTATCAAGGTGGCAAGACACAAACTTGGAGCCTCAGCCCCTCCCACAATGTTATCCAACTCCACCCAACCCACTGTCTCTTTTTCCCTGTCTGTATCTCTTTCCTCCCCCATGAAGAGGAGGAATAGAGCCAGGAACTCACCCAACACTTGTTTAAGAACAATCTCTTGGAAGTGCCACTCAAACTGAGCACTTGGGACTTGCCCATATCCTGCAAGCTCCATCTAAGTCATACATCATCTTCCTGAGTTATACACCAAAATGTCCCAACTGAAGAGGGAAAGGGCTGTACTAGTGCATACCATGGGTTCTGATTATGCTTTGTGATATAGCCTGGTTCCGCTATGGTCTAATCTTTAGCAGGGGTTGGGTTGTCAAGTTTTTCAGGAAGGCAAGATAAGAAAAAAATTAGCAAGGTGGAAAGTTTGAGGTAGCACTGTGGCTGGAAGTCAAAGAGCATTGGCTGTATATTGCTCCTAACAAAACTTTACCAGCTTCAAGCTGTGATGACATGACAGTAGCATGTTAAAAGTCCTCATGGCTGTACTCCTTTGACCCCCAATATAGTAAGGCAGGCTCATCTGAATGCAGAGAGCTGAAATGTATCTTGGGGACGTGGAAGAGTTATGACCCCTTTCTGTGACCAAGTCCTCTTCCTGAGCTCCTAACTCTGGAGCCTTCTCAGAGAACAAGGGATTCAAATCCTCTGAGGATGAGTATTTGATGTTTCAGCCATGAAAGGTACTCAATGGAACCTTGCAAGTCTGGTATTTGTCAGCCCCAACCAAGTCAGGTGTCTCCATTTGGTTCTAGTCTTCTCCAAACTGGGGCACATGTGGTAGGAGAAAGGACTCAACTGATGCTTGTAGAAGTTAGTCATGCAATACCAGACCAATTCAGTAAATTTCCAAGTTATCCTGATCAAAATTAACACACTTGGCTGAATGCCCCTCCAGTCATATACAGAGGAATTCCCTTGTTGTTTCCATCTAAAGATCATAAGGGATTATTTTCTTCTACCTCCTCTCAAGTTCTAGGCCCATGTGGGTGCTCGGGCAGAACAGGGGGAAGACTAGACCCACAGGCAAGTTGTTTAATTTCCCCTGCATTACTGTGGGAGTTTCCCTGTTTTTTCAGTTTTGGGTAAGCAACAGAGAAAGTGTTTTTTCAAGCCCAATAGACTGACATTTAATACATTGTTCAGTTTGGTTGAGCTCACTTTGGCAGGCCTGGGAGCTCCTGACATTTCAAAAAGAAGCAAGCCTACTATCAAAACCAGAATGGTCTACCAAATGGTTATCCAATGTGGTGCTCATGGGCACGAAGGTACCCCTATAACCCATCTTGCTGTCTGCCAAGGAGTCTTACTTCATTAAAACAAAATAAAGCAACTTACTGACAACAAGCATTGCTATGAAATAGATTTCTGTTGGTAATGAAAACATTAGATACAAATGAACGCTTAGTGTGTTGCAGAGGAGACCCTATCATTATATTATCTTTGGGGCAAATTTCTTGTCCTTTACTATGCCTCTAATGGCATAGTACTTGTGGTGGTGTCCAGGACAATTTTTTTCTAATTGCTAAATGTACCCATGGCTCAAAAAGTTGCCTACTCAGTGCACTGTGCAGATTATTTTTGTGCAACCACAAAGAAACTCAGTAGGACTTTTAAGGATGTGTTATTTTGGACTGTACAAAAAAGGGTTTGCAACCTCCACTTACTACACAAAAACTCTAACTTTCCCTTATCATCTATCTCTCCAGCAAAAAGCCACAGGTGACCCAAGAGGTTGGTAGTGAAGTACACAGTTTTTAAAAAAGATAGTCATCATATCATGCTGTGAGCCGCCCCGAGGCTATTGCAAGGGGCGGCATATAAATTTTTAAATAAATAAATAAATAAATATTTCAGAAAATCCAGAATAAGTCAATTATTAATATCAAGGCTTAAATTTGTTAATAGCACTGGAACATTGGTTCCATTTTTAATGCACTGGCATGCTTGTTTTTTAAAGCTTTACTGTTAGATTCTACTACTTGAACCCTTAGCACCTCTTATTTCCCAACACCATCTTTAATTCACTTTATGGTATGGCAAGCACTTCACATTCTCAAGGTGCTTTATTGTCTTTAAAGGCTGCTGAAGCACTGCTGCTCAGCCCTGGTTGCCTGGTTTTAAAGAGCTTTATCAGATGACAGACACTGCTATCCTGTGCCAATAACAGCATGCTCCATTCATCTGCCTATCTGACAACAGACAGAACCCAGCCTCTTCTCTGCCGGAAACAAAGAGCTGCTGCCCCCCCCTCCCCCACCAAGAGCCTTCCTCGGATTCATTTATTTCCATTCCAAGCTATCGTTTGTTCGAAACATAGAACATAGATTCATCAACTAGGCGAGTGGCTTGCAACTCTGCCTCACAGCTAGCTAGTCAGCCAACCAACCAGCCACTTAGTTTCGCTGCTCCTTATGAGGCACTTGTCCATCAAGATCACCGGCTTGTTATTCTTATCTAACCCTCTTGCTTCCTCCACCCGCATCATGCCTGGCTAGGCCTCCAGCAGCGACTCCCTCCAGCTGCTGCTCACCGTGATGGGCAGGATGCGCTGCTTGCCCTGGTACCCAGCCATGCCGGCTGCAGAATGGGGAGTGCCCGGCGGCGACGGCGGCGGCAACAAAGCTGCAGTGCACTCAGGTCCTTGCTGAGGATTCTTGGGGGTGGGGACCGGAGTCTGCTGATCTGTATGTGACCCTCTTCCTGTGGTGTGCTGGATCAAGGACGCAGCTGCCCGTCTATCTGGACTAGGTAAAAGGGCAGCCTCTGTCTAGAAACGGCAGCAGCAGCTGCAACAGCAAGGACCCCATTTGCTCATCGAGTACAACCCAGGAAGCGTTTCCTTGGCTCCCGCCTCCCCAACTCAGGTCTCCCGTACTGACGTGCCGGAAAAATGCTGCTCCTTTTTATGCTTCACCCCCACCAAAGTGAACAGAATACTTGCCCTAACAACAAAAAGTCCAGTTTTGTTATTTCACTTCTCCCCTTACAGTATCATTCCTAGCCATTAAGACATAGGCAATTTCTTTATCTTCCCTATTGCAGACGAATAAGAAAATGGCAGGTCTAATGCTAATACACACACACACACACACAAAGAGGTAGGTGCAATTGGCTGTGCAGAGCGAAGAAGAAAGGCAACTGCTCAAATTCACAAATATGACTATAGATAATCAACAGTTAGTTGTACATACGTAAAAGATGACATGCCAGAAGGCATGGTGTGCATTCTCATCTTAATATTATCTCTGTTATAAAAGCCTGTAAGACCTGGATGACCCAACAAGGAAATGGGAAATCAGCACACATGCTGGGCAAGTATTTACCAGTTTTAGACTTAAAATGAAGGAGGTCTGTCCTCCTTCACAGTTACTTCACAGGATTATTAAAGCAGCCACTCCATCCTCTGAGCTATCCTTTTGCATCACTGGACAATCCCAGAAGTTCTTGATTTGCTAACTTTATGGGGCCACATAACCAGACATTTGTTTTCTTCCCAAATAGCATCATGTCTTCTAGTTTGTCACAGGTCCAGACTAGGATTTTGCCAAGCATCATAAAGAACAAGGAAAAGCACACGTTCACCTTTCAACATAGTCTTCAAGAGACTTGTTCTCAGGTACAGAACCCAATTAAATTAGACACAGACTTTTGTTAGATCATTTTCTGATCATGGCATCTTAAAATGCAATAGCAACAGTAAGGGTCTTTTTAAGTGGACATAGAGATGAGGGCAACCAGAAAGAAATGGTGTACAATATGTTGAGGTTGGAAAAGGAACAAAAATTGCTTTAATGCAGGAATGCTGAACTTGAGACCTAGGAAGAAAATGTGATCCCCTGAGAATTCCAATACAGCCTTCTAAAGTTTCCCAGATGGCTATGCCACCTTCCACTTTTACTCACTCCTGATCATTTTGTGGTTTCCCAGCAGTTTCCCCCTATTCTAAAAGGCAGGAAAGTCTCTCTTACACATTAATTACCAATAAGAGTTTTAAACTAAATGTAGAAGGGCTTGTAGTTTTGTTTTTTTTTGGCCCTGCTCCTTTTGCCTTTGATCCCACCCATCACTGGAATCTAGCAGCAAGAGCTTCTCCATTAAAGTATTTAGCCCACAGAGTAAAAGAGGCTCAACCTCTAATTTCAGCACTCTGCAAGTACTTGAACGGTTGTCATAGAGTGAAAGGCCAGGATCTCTTCTTTACCATCCCAGAGTACAGGACACAGAATAATGGGCTCAAGTTACAGGAAGCCATGGTCCAGCTGAACATCAGGAAGAACTTCCTGACTGTTAAAACAGTATGACAATGGAACAATTACCTAGAGAAGTTGTGGGCTCTCCCACATTACATCTATTGAAGAGGCAACTTAACAGCCATCTGAGAGAGATAGTTTAACTTGGAGTCCTGGACTTGGCAGGGGGTTAAACCCGCTGGCCTTCTTGGCTTCTTCCAACTTTGTTCTATGATTCTGTGCTCCCTGCTTTAGTGGAACTAGAAGAACTTTTATAGAACATGCATTCTATATACTTTTCACACTGTTGTGACAACAGTGGGAAAAGTGAAATCGGTATTAAATGCAAGTGACTAGAGTAACCATGCTATGCCTTGTAGTCACAACTAAAAGCCAGTGGAGAACAACAACATTATGATTTTCCCATGCAGTACTACACCCAGCAATTACCAATATTTCTGTCCAGTGAGGGTTTATAAGAGGGGAAAGGACCTTTCAGTGGTGCACACCCCTCCCTTAAGGAATGAGCGCCACACTGAGGCCCACCTATCTTTTCAGAGCCAGGTGAAGACTGTCATCTACGACAGGGCAGTTAGTTAATTACTGGGGCCTGCTAGCTGTTAAAGGTAAAGGTAAAGGTTTCCCCTTAACATTAAGTCCAGTCATGCCTGACTCTAGGGGGCGGTGCTCATCTCCATTTCCTAGCCGAGGGAGCCAGCGTTTGTCCGCAGACAGTCTCCGTGGTCATGTGGCCGGCATGACTAAACACCGAAGTGCACGGCACGCTGTTACCTGCCCACTGAAGTGGTACCTTTTTATCTACTTGCATTTGCATGCTTTCGAACTGCAAGGTTGGCAGGAGCTGGGATGGAGCAACGGGAACTCACCCCATTGTGCAGATTCAAACTGGTGACCTTTCGATCAACCAGCACAGCAGTTTAAACCACTGCACCACCTGCATCACTTGCTAGCTGTCAGACAGGGTTTAATAGTGTTTTCTCAACTTAGTATATTTTTTGTTTTAAATTAGGTTTCAATTTTTGTATTGTTAACTTTTATGATGCTTTAATATATTTTAATAGTGTGTGTGATGTCCATTTTATTGTCTAATGTGACTTGTTTGTTTTGAAACAGCAAAATGGTATCTGGAGAACTGGAAACCACTTCAGGTTTTTCTATATATTCTCCCTGCAATGGCTCACCTGGGGCTAATCTACCATACTATTGGAACCAGGTTAAGGCAAGGTCTCTTTGTGGAGGCCTTTAAAGATCTCCCTAGTAATTTGGGGGTCTTTTTTCCTTTCTTCTTGGATGGGGCATTTTTCATTTAATGGATTTAATGGATTTTCATTTAATTGCATTTAATGAACTTAGTGCTATTTTAGCTAATTTAAAATGCTTTAGATGCTTTTTTCCTGTATTGTATTCTTTTGCTTTTATCTCCCATTGTGAACCGCCCAGACAGCTTCAGCTGCAGGTGGTAGAGAAATGTAATAAATGAAATGAAATAAATAATGTGCTGTTTTGAACTATGCAGAAAGCTTTGGCTTGTTGGGGAGTATAGTAATTAATTTATTAAAATAATGATAGTTTCTTGCAACTTGAATTCTATTATAGTTAAAAATGATAGTTCACTCCACAAAGGTTAGCAACTAGCCAGCCAAGCTGTGTTTCATAATCAACTCACTAATTGCTTACCTCAAGCCTAATTTTACAGTGTTCTAGTGCTGCTTCAGTGACTCCAAAGAGAAATTAGAGAACTGCTTACTTCTTCTGAAAGAAAGGTCAGATGAAACAGAGGAAAACCATTGCTTGCTCCTTCATGAGCTCAGCAAAGTTAGAACTACATAAAAAGTATTTTAGAAGGGACCCCCTCAATAAGATTTGCAACATTTGGGCTGCTATCCAAACTAATTTGAGCAATGAATTAAAAGAGTTAATATGTATGCGCAGCAGAGTACAAGGAGAAGGGTTACTGATGTAGGCAGACATAGGAAATTAAACTGATATAGCAGGCCACAAAAGATATGCTTTTCAGCCTCATGGCATTCATATTCAGACCATCTGTACATAAAGCCACCTTCTTGGTACCATTGTATTGCATCAGATACATTTAATAACTCTGAGGTTTATGTGTGATGATGGTGTCCTTCCAGACACAGTGGCAAGGGAAGGGATATCAGCCAGACTTATCAAGTTTCACTAGGGACATAATTACTTTTTACAGTGTAAAAAGTAATATTAGCTGACAGACAAGTCCATAATATTAGCTGACAGACAAGTCAGATTGATGGACGAGGGTTGGCTGGACAGTTCCATTCCTTTTGGCATTCTCTCATTCCTCCCCCCCCCCCCCCACCATTTCTTCCAGTACCAAAGTCAGGGGCTGTGTTGGAGTAAATACTTCATCCCATAGAACATTAAAAACCAAATAATTTTCTTTCTGGGTTTCAATTTGTGGTTATACTATCAATTGTAGCATGTGGGGAATTCGTTTTTAGATAAACTGTAAATCAAATAATATTATTGCACTAACAATGCATATTGAAACTCAAATACTTTGGCCACCTAATGAGAAGGAAGGACTCACTGGAGAAGACCCTAATGCTGGGGACAATTGATGGCAAAAGAAGAAGGGGATGGCAGAGGATGTGGTGGCTCGATGGAGTCACTGAAGCAGTCGGTGTGAGCTTAGGTGGACTCTGGTGGATGGTGGAGGGATATGGGAGCCTGCAGGAATGTTGTCCATGGGGTCCCGATGGGTCGGGCACGACTTCGCGAATAACATAAGAATGCATAATTATTTGGGGTTGTTACGGCGTTCGGCTCAGCTCCTGCCAAATGCTACTGCCATGACTCTCGCAAAAATTCTCTCCCATTTTGCTGACAAGAAAGCCGCAGTGAGCCCTGCAGCAGAATGGATGGTGAAAGCATAGGATGCAGGCGAGCGAGGAGGCGGGACTGACTACTCTCCTCCGGGCCATTCTGGAGAAGCGGCCATTCCTTTTCCCCCCATATCTCAGCCCACCAGCCAAGAGCCTCACCTTTCTATTGTCTGGGCGCTGGAGCAGCTCCTTCCCGAGAGGGCACCGGATCTCCACACCAGGAGCCTTGTAGTCTCTCTCACCACTGGGCGAACTGATTGCGGAGCCGGAGATCTCACTGACGTCGCTAGCCGTTTCGCTGCAGTTGTCTCCACCGGCATCGTCAAGCATGTCGTGGCGGCTGCCGCTACGCGGGGTGCGGGAGCCTTTCTTACCTACGCTATAAGCATCGAAATCGATTGTCTTGTTCTCATAGGCGCCTTCCACTGAAGCAAACATACCACCGTATTTTTGCCGAGGCGTCTGTGCAGTCGTACCTGGCCGGGCCAAGTAGACGGGTAGATCGTTTTCCATGTTCCAGGTGCTTCTGCTCTCGGCCATCCTGTTTCGGTCGCTTCTCTACTGGGTTCCGCAGCTGCCTCTAATGGGAACCATGCAAATAAATAGGAAAGACGTGGATGAAGTCGAAGACTGCAGTACCTGGCTGGAAGGGCCTTCGTTCCTTCCTGGATTTTCCAATCTCCCACGTGCCTCCCCTCCCCTTCGGAGGACAAAAACAAGCTCGTTGGCTGGGGACCCGTGAGGTAAATAGGCAGGGAGGAGGCAGCAGGGAGGAGACTGGAAAAGCTTTGAACGAATGCGAAGAGCTTCGGCGGCAGTAGCTGGGATCGCAGTGCAACAGCAAGACCGCTCCGGAGGCAGAATGTCAAACGCACGCTATGCTGTAAAAGGGAGCCCCTTCCGGCTGATCGCGCAGCTGGAGGCCTGATTTCAGACTCCTCGGGCGCTCTGAAGGAGAGGCTGGCAGAAAAGTGAGAGAGTGCCCCCAGGATCAGATAATGGCCTTATGGGGGTGGGGCGACGGTCTATTTCTAAAGAAGGGGACGCACTGAACATTTCAGGCGGCCTAGATGGCTACTTTAGCTTGATGTCTTGGGGGTCCACGTACCATCAAAACAGCTGACTGGAACCAAGAAAGCCAAGACTGGAATAGCTACTACAGACTTCCCCTCCGGATGTGTTTTATTTATGATGGGAGGTGTGGCCTAACATGCCTTTAATATAGGGAAGGATGAGGCTAGTGTATTCTAGATTGTACAAACCTATTCATGCCAGTGAGGCTGAGCAAGAAAGAGCAGGCAGGCAGTTCTAGCTGAATCAGCTTGTTTTCTCCAGGAAAACAAATAAGGAAAAGTGAGCCTGATGTGTTATCCACACCTTTTCCCTTTCCAAAATTGAAATTGCTTGCAAGATGTCAGCTTACAAAAAAGTTTTAAAATACCCCCCCCCCACACACACACACACAAAAGCCATTAAAGCACATTTACAAAAGAGGGGAAAACAGCCTCAGAGACAAATTAGTAATGTTAGCAGAACATGAATAAGGAAGAAAATAGTTTTTTTTGGGTCAGGGGATTTCATGTATGAAACACTACTACAGAACAAGTTTTCTCACCCATTTCCACCAGCCTCTTGCATGTTGCCACTAGCGATGTCTAACAGCAGTAGCACAAATAAGCTGTTCTTAAACAATGGGTTATTGAGCTGTTCTTAAACAAATAGGGTATCAACACAAAAGTTATTGTGTGTTTCAACAGAGCAGTGGAACTGCAACAGTTAAATGTGGTACAGGAGCTAGAAGAAGAACAGCAAGCTGAGAAAGGAGAATCCTGAGGTAAGGGAAAATGATGAGAAAATCCCTGGAAGAGGGTGAGAGGTAGCAGCAGAGAAATCAGAAGACACTCTGCACCAGTGCAAGGAGATTAACATCCAGTTACTTGGAGATGAGATTGGAGGGCAGCTTACAATGGAAGAACTACAAGTTATCTTATGGAACATTGATCAAGAGGCTGAAGGTCAGCCAAGTAGTGGCAATGATACCAATGCCTGAAAGAATAAGAGAATGTTAGTTGTTGGTGATTCCCTGCTGTGTGGGATGAAAAGCACATGTTGGATGTGTCAAGTATTCTGTCTTCCTAGAGGATATATTAGTGACATAACTGAAGGATTACCAAGCTCACAGAATAGTAGAGTTGGAAGGCATCATGAAGGCCATCGGGTACAACCCCCTGCTGTTGCAGGACACCAATTTACACCATCCTACTAAGATGGCTTATCCAGTTACTCCTTGAATGTCTCTAGTGTGGAAGAGTCTGCAAGCCTTGACAATACAACATGCACATGATAGGCATGTCATGAGTGGAGCCAGCTGGAGTCAGGGTCAGATTAGATGGCCCAGGAGGCCCCTTCTGACTCGCTCTGTTTGTCTGTTTCTAGTTACACTGTCATATTGCTCTGACAGTGAGGAAACTTTTCCTGCTATCTAACCTGAATCTGGGTTGCCACAACTTGAGTTTATTATTCTGTGTCCTGTACTCTGGTATCAGCGAGAAGAGATCTTGACCTTCTTCTTTGTGACAGCCTTTGAGGTACTTATGGAGGGATATCATGGCACTCCTCAGTCTTCTCAAAGCTAAACATACCCAGTACTCCCAGTCTCTCCTCAGAGGACAGTCTTTCCAAACCCTGCATCATTTTTGTTGCTCTCTTCTGAACCCCTTCTAATTTTTCTGCAACTTTCTTAAATCTTGGTGTCCAGAACTGGACATGTTATTCCAGATGAGGTCTATGTATCCCAGCATATACAAGGAAATTGAAGTCTGCCATAATGACTACATCATTCTTCTTGGAAACTCAGGCAAGTTGCTTTTCAAAGGTTGAGTCCTTGTCCTCTTTTTAAGTGGGTGTTCAGTAATAACTGTAATTTCCTTATTTTTTGCTCCCCTTGAATTAAGCCAGATGCTTTCAATGGAGCTACTGAGTTCCTCTTCTTGTATTTCTGTGTCTCACATATAGTGCAACTGCACCTCTATTTTTGTCCTTTCTATTTTTCTAGATAAGTTGCATCCATCAATTATTTGCTGTCCTGAGATGTTTGTATAAGATGGAATAGAAATGCCCCAAATAAATAAAGCAAGCAAGCAAGCATTCCAGTCATGTGAGTTGTCCCACCAAGTTTCAGTTATTCCTATAAGATTGTAATTTCACTTGTGTACTCTGAGCACAAGGCCATGTTGTTTGTTTTCCAAACTCCAGGCAATGGTGTATAGACATCAAAGTTCATACTTGTTGTGCTCTGGTTTTCTTCCTACATTTTTGGAGAGACTGATGTTAAGCCCTGCTTGAGTTTTTTTCTCTGTTGAAGTACATAAGTCTTTGTCAGGTGATGGTATGCCATTCTGCACATCTCCCTACCCTTTATGTAGGGAGATATGGAATGCGCTCCCCAGAGAGGTCCGCCTGGTGCCGTCATTATTTGTTTTTTGGCGCCAGGCAAAGACCTTTTTATTTAAATCGTATTTTAATTGTTAATAGTTTTGTTGAGTTGGATTTTAAAGGGTTTTTGCCGAGATGCACCAGGGGGCAGGGGGGATAGATTTGATTTATGTTTTGCTTATAACGATTGTTTATACATTTTTCTGTAAATAAATTTTTCTGTTTATAATTTATTGTTGTAAGCTGCCCCGAGGCTTTATTGCGATCGAGCGGCATAGAAATGTTTTAATAAATAAATAAATAAATAAATAAAATGTTTCAGTTTAAATCCCTTCTGATGAACTTTTTCATGTAATGGCCAAACACATGCTTTCCATACTTTGTCAGGTACAGTCCATCACTTGCCAGCAGTCTGTCTTCCAGAAACCTTAGCTTTTGGTCCCAAAATCCAAGTCTCTCTTTATGGCACCAACATCATAACCAGCCATTCCCTTGAATGATTTTTCTTTCCCTATCTGTCCCTCTTCCATGTACTGGTAAGATTCTGGAGAAAACTATCTGGGCATTGGTGCTTTTGATATTCTTCCCTGGAACTTCAAAATCTTATGTTATTTCAGCAAAGATTTTCCTGGCAGTGTCGTTAGTTCCCACTTGGATGAGAAGGAAGGGGTATTTGTCAGTTGGTTTTATGAGATGTGTGAACTTATTGCTTATATCTTTTGTCTTGGCCCAAGGAGACTGCATACTTGGGGATTCTCTGGATTGGCACAACATATATATTTTTCCACCTTGCGCAACAGGGAATTTCCCACAACTATCACTCTTCTCCTTTTGTTGTTGCAAACTTTGCTATCTTTTTCCTTACTATTGTTGCTTTACCTCTGAAAAAGTGTGTCAAAGGTTTTCAGAATTCCAAGAAAGGGATATATAAGATCCAAGTCCACTTCCAAGGAACATTGAACAATTGAGTAACTTATAATACGTGTGTGTGCACAATAACAGTAATCAATCAGTGATGGTCCTATCAGGTGGTACAAACAGAGAAGCCTGCTGGTTCAAGAAGTCCAAGCAAGGCCTTGAGGTAATTAGTATTCTATGATTCCATGAGTAGGCAGAGTTGGAAGGTGTCATGAAGGCCATCCAGTCCAACTCCCTGCTGTTGCAGGACACCAATTTACACCATCCCACTCAGATGGCTGTCCAGTTTCACCTTGAATGTCTCTAGTGTGGGAGAGCCCACCACCTCTCTATGCAACTGGTTCTACTGTCATATGGTTCTGACAGTAAGGAAACTTGCAGTTGGATAGCTGGTTACTTGAAGGAAGAATAAGGAGCTTACAGGGAAGCAAAATGTATTATTCAAGCCCACAAATGTTAAAGGGACTGAAAATATCTTTCTATAATTCAATACTCTTGGAAGTTCAGAAAAAAGAGAATTATTATTCTATATACTGACAAATTTTCCAATTGCTTTAAATCATCAAGTATTTTTTAAAGAACTTCCTTTTGTATCCTATTAACTGTACTGTGTATAATAGAATTTCTATTTGTCATTAAACTCTTCAATTGGTCTTCTATTTACATAATTAGTGAATTTTGCCATCTCTGCATACTCTGCCAATTTATTTTTCCACTCTTCAATAGTTAGGAATTCTGGTGTTTTCTTTTAAAAGGCAATTGTAATTCTTGCTGCAGTTGTCATATATTTTAATAACTGACATTTATTTATTTATTTATAAAAGCTTTTCTATCCTGTCCCCTACAGAATGTCTTGGGACGGCTTAAAATAAAAACATATTCTTTGAAAAAGTCTCTGGTACTATATTCAAAAGCATATTCTTAGGACTCATAGGAAAATTAGTTTTAAAATTTTGTATTTCCTCATGTATCAATTTCCAAAATCTTATGTTTCACAAGTTTACCACATATGGTAGAAAGTTCCATCTACCCTGTTACATTTCCAACATTTTTCATTATAGTTCTTATCTATTTTTTCTATCTTTTGGAGTAATATACCACTGATAAACCATCTTATACCAATTTTCTCTTAGTGCTTGACTAGCAGTGAATTTAATGTCTTTCTTCCACAAAGCTTCCTGTTGACAAGTTAATATTTCTTCTCCAAGATTTTGCTTCCAAATTGTTATACATTTCTTGTCTTGTTTAGTGTCATGCTATAGTAACTGTTTGTAAAGTCTTCCTAAGATGATTGTTCTGTTGTATAATCAACTTTTCAAAATCTGTCAAACCTCTTAAATTACCTTTGTCCAAGTGTATTTCCCCTTTCAATCTTGAAACCAGTAGGTGATAAACAAACGATTGTATAATTTTTCCTTTATCTGTTAGTTGTTGCGAAGATATGAGTTGTCCTTGTTGGTCAATCATATCCCTATAAATTATAAAATCATTTTTTCCTTAAGTATTTCCATATGCTTCAACCAGGGAGAGATTGAATGACTAATTTTTTCTCATGAAATACCAAATTTTTATTAGGCTATCTCAGCGCATGTTTGATACCAAGGCCTTCTTAACTGACTCCTTAACCCACAGAAGGTTATATATTCCATCATCAAAGTCAGGTGTTTCCAACTTCACTTGCCTAACATTAGTATTTATAATCCAATCTGTAATCCAAACCAGGGCAGCTGTGTAGTAGTATAGGTTTAAATTAGGTACTGCAAGGCCTCCTCTCTCCTTTTCATTCTGAAGAATTGAAAATCTAATTCTTGGCTTTTTGCAATTCCAAATAAAGGTACAGTGGTACCTCAGCTCATGAATGCCTTGGTTCACAAACAAATCGGGTCACCAACAAAAATTTCTGTAAAATTTTGACTTGGGTCATGAACACCACTTTGGGTGGTGACGAAGATCACAGCCATCTCCCCACACCCCCAAGAGGGGAGATGGCCATGATCGCAGTTCTGTTCATGCAGGGAAGGTGTGTGTGATCAGAGGCACGCTGCTAAGGGAAAGACGGGAGCAGCAAAGCAGAGTTGTGGGGGAGATGACTGAGATTCTGCCTGTCTTTCCTGCAGGAGCGCACCTCTGATTCCGCATCGTGGCCATCTCCCCACCCCTAGCACACCATTTGTGCCAATCTCTCCCTCCCCCAGGGCTGCCACAATCACGCCCATCTCTCCCCCCCACCCCCCCCAGTGTGCCGGAATGACAGGCACATGCAGGGATGACAGGCACAATCTTGGTCGTGCTGGGGGAGGGGTGGGGAGATGGCTGCGCTTGTGCTTGGGGTGGGGTGGGGGATGGCCGCAATCTTTGTTGTTGCCACTTTGCTTCACATTTTTCTGATTTAAAAAATGGTTATAGAACGGATTAACCTTATTTACATTGAACCTTATGGGGAAATTTAACTTGGCTCATGACCAATTTGGGTCACGACCAGAGTCCTGGAACAGATTAAGTTTGCGAGCCAAGGTACCACTGTATTTAGTTGTCTTTGCCACTCTTGGAGAGTTTTTCCTGGTATAGCAATTCATATGATCTGGAATAGAAAATTCAGTTTAGGTAGTACATTCATTTTTATAATGGAAATTCTTTGCAATCATACTTTTAGTTTAGTCCATTTTTGTAGATCTTTTTGGATCTTCATCAAGAGCATTTGATATTTATCCCTAAATATTTAACCGTATTTGAGATTATTTTGCATCCTGAATTTTTTATACTTTCCTCTTCCTGTTTTGTTGCAAATTTTAGTATATTTTTTATTTTTTCCCTTATTAATCTTAGTCTGAATAAAATCATTTTTTCAGTCTTCATTCTGTCTCTCTTAAGGAGCTTAAACAATAATCTTTTTGAAATTGTTATCAATATTTATAAACCTTTTCCAATCTCCCTTTCAGAGTCTTCAAAGTATCTTGTGATTTATAGATTGACAGAGAAAATGGAGAAAATTGAGCAATCTCTCCATCAAATCTCCAACATCCAATTCAGACTTTCCTTCTTATGTTTATTCTCCTCTCCTTCCATCAACCACACAGTGCAATATAAAACCAACACAAATCCATGGAGCAAAAATTTTAATCAGAAGCAGGAGCCTCATAAGTCTTGCACACAAGCCCTGTTGTGTAATCACAGGTCACATGTGATAGATTTCAATAAAATGAATCCAGTGGTGCTTTGTGGCCCTGCAATGATATAAAAACCTATATCTGAAGATGGAATCTAATGGATATTCATGTTTCAAAATGTATGTCCATTTTCCAGGTGCATCCACTTCAAGTAAGGATGTATAGATTTTGTTTATTATTTATTTATTACAAACATTTATATCCCATCCTTCCTACAAATGCTCAGCACGGCTTACATAATTTAAAATTAGCACAATACAATAATAAAACCACAATTATTAAGACAATATAAAACTGAACATCATAAACTAAAAAAAAAGGAAGGAAAAGAATAGAAAATGCAACTGTGAGGAAGGAAAGAAGGAAGAAAAAATCGTAAAACATCTAAAACCCAATTATTAAAATGATGGTTGAATAAAAAGGTCTTTACCTGGCACAGGAAGGAGTATAATGTCAGTGTCAGGCAGACCTCTCTGGGTAGCACATTCCATAGTCTGGGCGCCACTGCGGAGAAGGCTCTCCTCCAGGTAGACACTCTCCATACTTCCTTCAAGGAGGGTTCCCAGAGTAAGGCCTCCCCCGCCGAACTTAAGGGACATGAGGGCTTATAGGGAAGGAGGCGATCCTTCAGGTATTCTGGACCTAAGACGTTTAGGACTTTATAGGTTAATACCAGCACCTTGAATTGGGCCTGGGCTTCAACTTGGAGCCATTGTAGCTGATAGAGGACCAGCGTTATATGAGAATACAACTGGCCCCCAACAGCAACCTGGCAACTCTATTTTGTACCAGTTGAAGTATCTGGACCGTTTTCAAGGTCAGCCCCACATAGAGTGCATTACAATAATCCAACTGGGAAGTTACCAGGGCATGTATCACTGTTGTGCTCGTCCATGTAAGGACGCAGCTGATGGACCAGCTGAAGCTGGAGGAAAGCGCTCCTTGCCACCCCTGTCATCTGGATTTCTAGAGACAGCTCTGGGTCAAGGAGCACTCCCAAGCTGTGGACCCTGTCCTTTAGAGGGAGTGCTACCTCATCCAGGACAGGACCAAAATCACTTACCTGAAAACACGAACCGTCCACCAACAGGACCTTCATCTTATCTGGATTGAGTCTCAGTTTATTGGCTCTCATCCAGCCCATTACCTCGGCCAGGCACTAGTTCAGGACAGCCACTGGATTAGATGTAAACGAGAGGTATTGCTGGGTGTCATCAGCATACTGATGACTCCACAGCCCAAACCTCCTGATGACCTCTTCCAGCGGTTTCATGTAAATGTTAAATAGCATGGGGGACAAAATAGAGCCGTGCGGTACTCCATGGCATAGCTGCCATGGTGCAGAGCCATAGTCCCCCAGCACCACCATCTGGAATTGACTGGCCAGATACAAGCGGAACCACTGCCAAGCAGAGCCCCCAACTCCTAACCCGGCCAACCTATCCAGAAGGATATCATGGTCGTTGGTATCGAAAGCCGCTGAGAGGTCAAGGAGAACCAAGAGGGACGCACTCTCCGTCTCTCTCCCTGCATAGGTCATTGTGCAGGGAGACCAAGGCAGATTCAGTACCATAACCGGGTCTGAAGCCGTACTGAAATGGGTCCAAACAATTCGTTTCATCCAAGAGTGCCTGAAGTTTTCCCGCCACCACCTGCTCCCACACCTTGCCCAAAAATGGGATGTTGGCCACTGGTTTCTCATTGGTGGCCACCTCTGGGTCCAGGGATGCCTTCTTCAGGATGGATGGGTCTGATCACTGCCTCCTTTAAAGGGGCAGGGACCCAGCCCTCCTTCAGTGAGGTGTTGATGACCTCCTGGACCCAGGGACCAATCCCATGACTGGCTCTTATAAGTAGCCAAGAAGGGCAAGGGTTGAGTAAGCAGGTGGTTGGGCGTACCATCCCAAGCATCTTGTCCACTTTCTCAGGCCACAATATTTCATGGATTGTCCAAGTTTAACCTGTGTTACAAATTGTCAGACATCTTTTATTCTGTTATCCATTCTGTGAGAGGTCGTAGGGGCTTGCTACCTCCCACTGGGCATTCAGTAAGCAGATAAGTGAAAGGCAGGCAGCACTGATGGAACAGAGTTTTGCCTTCCAGGGAAACTTCACAGGGAGGCACATTGGCTGCAGCTGGTGAAACCTAATGCCTCACTGTGCTGCAGGTTGAACTGGAGGAACACCTGGGAGAGGGTGTAGGAAGGGCCGTGCGGTGGGAGGAGGATAAAGGGGAGCCAGGAGAAGGCTTGGGGAGGGGTGAGACAGGAGGGAAGGATGTGGAAAAGGGAAGTACAGGAAGAGGGAGGCCAGCTATGCAGTTGGAAACTGGAAAGTGAGGAGGAAAGAGCTGGGGCTGATTAGATGTGTTCAACCCCCTGGGAACTGGAAGCCTGCAAAGGAAATGTCAGAGAGGTGCCACTCTCTGCCTTGGACTAAACCAAAGCCTTAGTATGGTTGTGTCTCCTGTTAAGGCCATCCTCTTTGGGTCTGGACTGTGTTGAGTTCTGACAAGCAGCTAATTCCCAATAAACCAGCACTTTAACAGAACCTGGGTGGTCCTTGGGCATTATATCATGCAGCAGAGGAGTTTTGATGTTCCCTTCCCTTCACAAAATCCTACACATTCATGCATTCATATTTTTACAAGATTTTTTTTTCATTTGAGCAAATATGAATTACTGCTAACATACACAAACAAATTACTGCAAATATGCATTAGGGCTTAATCTACATTGGTATAAACTTCCCTTCCAAAAGTTTTTTCATGGTCTACAGAAATAATTCAACTTGGAAAAGGCCAGTATGCTGCAGAAAGTGCAGGTTAGAGTCAAGGAAATTTGAACTCATTTGAATCTATTGTGCATTTCTTAAACATCCCTTACTAGGAGTATTTTTTTTTATTTCTCTACTTTTCTGCTAAACATTGGCAAGTCAGTGTCACAAATCTGCAATGCAACACAGTGATTGAAGAAACTATCAACATACAAAATAGTATCAATGGGTTTAAAGAAATCAAGTTTAACAGAGATAAAACCACTTGTTCAATCATTATTAAAAACCTGGTAAAGAACTGTTTCTCAGAAGCTGGAATGAGGAGAGGTAAAGCATATGGGAGAGTTTTAGAGCTTGGGTGCCAACACAGAGAATGACATGTCTGTTGTACCAATGAAACTGATCTCAGACAGTGGCAGAATGTGAAGCAGAACCCTGCCTGAAGATCTGAAACTGGCAAGCTTGATTGCATGGAGCCACATGATCTTTTGGCTGAAGCTGATGTGCTTTAAATATCTAGACCAGTATTTAGAATCTGGCTTGGAAACATACTAGGAGCTAATGTAGCTCAAAAAACATAGGAGAATATGCTCTATATAACTAGCTCCTGAGAGTAGCATGAGAGTAGCATTGGAGCTGCATACTACACTGAGTTTAGTTTTACAATAGTCTTCATAGGTCATCATGTATAGAGTGCTCAGGCAAACTTGGCAGGCTTTCTGACTGCTATTTCTGCTTCTCAGTGGGCGACCTTATGATAACCCCAGGTCAGCCTGGGAGTTTTCTTCCAGTGGAAATAAAAAAAGTAAGCTCAATAGAGGTACAGGGAAAACAATTGACCTAAGAGAGAGACACAGAGTCTAAGGAAACACACCACTCAGAATTATACTTGTATGCTGAATTTATTGCATGTGTTGTCACAAGAAACACAAATACAGATTGTGACTGAGTTCATCCATGTGTTTTAAGATGCTCCCCTTTTTAGACTAGACTCTTGTTTTACATCTTTAAAAATATTACACTTCAAACAGTTACCTTTAAAAAAATACAATTCAGAGAATTGGAACAACTTGCGCTGGTGAAGAAAACATCTTGGAGCTACTCTCTGCAACTGAACATTATTCTTGAAGTTCTATCCCAGTGCTGCAATTGTTGGGTATTATAAAGGTTATATCCTTGAACTGGACAGCTCCTGGGACATGTCCCCAGGATAGTTAGGATATATTGCTAACTTATGGTTATTTGCAGAAGTGCAATGGCCTATGCTTTAATCATCATTCTTACATAAGCCACTATTTGGCACTTGTCAATGTGGCTATATACTATTACTTTTACTATTGTTGTGGCTATAGATAGAGGCACAATTCACTCAGGAGTTTACAGCATCTGTTGTGCCTTGTCATTTAAATGGCATGGATTTATGGAGAAGCACCATTGATATTAGAGCTAGATTTAAAAGACAACTTTTTCTAGATCAGTAAATCCTTTTTGAAGTGATCTGTTAGTAAAGGTTGCTGATTTCTCAGACACATAATGTAGAAAACATAGTCTATTCAACAAGAAACTAGTTTATGGAATATACTATATGATATTTGACAAATTTGATATGATTAATTTTAAGATGATGTGAACAATTTTCTGTTGACAATCCACCTGTGTTGTTACAGGAATCCTTCTGTTCATCCAGTGATACTTCAGTTCCTCCACTGAAGTGATAAACTCTTGCCAAAAAGAGATGGCAAAACAAACTCTACACCAAAGCAGAAACCTATGGCTAGCAGACACTGGCTAGCCATAAAAAAGGCAGAGTCCCTGCTGTGACCTTGGAAAAGCCTTCTGTGACTACAGTAGGTACTCTGCCTTCAGAGGGCTCCCTTCTGCACTCTAAGCTGGTGCAGTTCTATGAAGTCCTGAAGACAGAATATGGGAGGAGCATTCAGGGGTCAGAGAGGAGAGGGGCAACACACTTTAACTTTCTGTGAAATCCAGGTGGTGCTTCAGCCCCTCCTCCTTGTGAGGAGGGGGAAAATATTTAGATGGTGTTTTTGAGGGTGAGGGAAATCCCTGCTTATGCACTCCTCCTATGCTCAATTGGATGCCTGAAATGTTCTGAGTTGGGAAGGCTACAGATAGTCTTATAGAATTGTATCCTAAGAGAATGTTTTCCTGTCTTTGGTTCTCCCATACACACATTTCTTTTGCTGGGTAGATTATATTGCAGGAAGAGTCAAGAACAGGAAGAAATTCTCTAAAGGTACAGTCCTATGCATGTTTAGACTGAAGAAAGTGAATTTGAATTAATCATAGGAAACTATAGGCCATTTAGCAAAACAGATGTAGTATTCTGTATACCATTTTCTGTTTAATATATTATGTTTTCTATATGTGTGGTGTTTTATATATTATGCATACCTTTGTATATATGTTTGCAATAATATAAGTATATGTGTTTGTATGTAATTGGGGTTCTCAGTGGGGTATATATCCAAAAGAACCACATTTGGTTTATTTTGAGCTATTGGTAGAGGAGACTTTTCCGACTACTATTATATGATTTCTGTGTATATTTTTCTGTGCCTTAAATGGAAAAAGACTTAAGCAGGAGAAGCGTTTCCTGGCAACTACACAGTGATGAGAAATGCTGCTGCTGCTGCTGCTGCTGCGTGTGATGCTCTGTTACAAGGATAAAAATAAGGCTTGGAAAAAATGACAACCCCTGCACTCTTTTCAGTATAAGCTTCTGAGTTTCCTTTGTAGCTATTAAATGTACAAGAACTCAGTCCTCCTTGGCATAGTCATCCTTGTTATAATTTAAAATTCATTTAAAATGTAGAAATATTTACAAGGATCCAAACCTACAACCTACAAATGAGATGCTATAGTAAAGTGGAATACTATTAAAAGGAAATGGAAATTTTAAACAAGAAATTGACTTAGGTTTTCTGCATTATTCAGACAGCATCTTAGCTCTCTCTATAACTAAATATCTATTGGAATGCCAGACATGCTTGGGGCCATTTTATGGCCAGGTATATGATAAGGTCATCTTAGTACATTACTAACAAAACACAATTTGTGCCATTTGATTAACAGTTTTCAAAACATATCAGCCAATTTTGGTCATTTCAGCTCAGGAATTAACTGCGACCAGCTGAAATCAGTACCCAAGTTATCCTCAAGGCCAGGGAAACTAGCATCTAGTAAGATTTTGCTCAAACTGTCATTCATGGTATCTAGGACTAGGCCTTCCAGGAGTGAATGGTTTTCTGTATGAACAGAGGTCTGAAACTCTAGGGATGCTTGTTTGCTGGGTTCAGGAGAACTTGTCAAGGGCCCAGTCACCATTTCATTACCTTCTGCATTTAGAAGTTGTAGCTGTGGGGGAATCATACTAACAGAAGTGCTACTAAATTCCAAAAAGTCTAAGTTCCCCTGGAGGGATAATAAGGGTAATGGAGAGGTTCTCACAGGGCTGAAATCCAGATTGCTAGTTTCCTTGACACATGGTGCTAATCTCCAGGGTTCAGTAGCTGACAGGGATGTTACAGGTGCTTTAATACTAGGGATGGAAGAAACAGGCAGCTTGCAGAACATCTCCTTTATTGGAGTTTTTAAATTACCACCTTCCCCCTGAAAGCAGCTAAAGTAGGGTATATTTTCTAGAGGAGGAGGCTCTTGCTCAAATGGAAGGTCATGCCTCTGCATGAATGACTCTGAATCAGTGCTACCTGGCAGCAGGAGGACTGGCTCTTCTGAGCAAGGCAGAGCTAAGTGCTGTTTCCTTCTGGATTGACCCATTCCATGCCTCTCTTGCTTCTTTATAACCAACATGTCCAACATGCCCTGGGGTGGAGACTTGAGAGCTGTAAATTGTCTTTTCTGTGTTACAGGTTGTGCTGGGAGACTCATGTTCAGTACTTCACCTGGCTGTGCTGGCTCTTCCTTTACAGGCCACGCTGAGAGGAACAAGGATGACTGTTCATCGGAATCAAAGCTGTCACTCTCCTCTTTTATACACATAGTTGCAGAGAATGATTCTCTGCTGATCTGGCAGGCTTTCTGCTGTACAGACAGGTGGGTGGCAAAGGGAGATAGCTCTTCACCACAGGAAGTCTCCTCCTTTATGAAAGCTGCAGATGGCTCTTCACTGGATGCCAACACCTACAATAGGAACATGGAAAGGGAGACGCTATGCTATAGCTGACAGCAAGATATTGGTATGAAAACAACAAGTCAGGAAGTACCAGAGAAAGGTTTAATAATTATATTAAAATATTTAGAATTGTATTTGTATACTTACTAAGCATAATCTGTTAATTATAATGTAAAACAAATTGGTAACCAGGCTTTGTGGAAATGTGCTTTCCAGTTTGCTGTGGTGAAAAGGAATATTTTCATGGCAAGCCATATCTGAAAATGCAGATAAAGCAAGAAATTGCTCTTCAATATTTGTGTGTGTGTGTGGGGGGGGGACAGGAGGGGGAAAGGGTAATTTTCTCACCTCTCAGGCAGGAGAAATTTATCACTCCAAGTCTCTACTAATCCTTGAAAAGTGGAATAATCTTTCATATTCTCCTTAACATGAGACCAGGATGTGCTTAGGTGAGAGCCACTTTTGAGTACCTCTTCTGAAGTTGGACCTTCTCTGTGGTGGCACCCAAATTATGGAATTTTCTTCCTATGCTACTCAGCTGGTGCCTTCATTATTATTTTTCAAGCACCAGGGAAAATTAATCCTTTTCTATTCTGTTGGTCCTGTTAAGCTGCACTTTAGAATCCCTTTATACTGATATTAAAGCTGCACATACACATATACACATGTGTATAGAAATTCACAAAGAGAAAGCCACCAAAAAGTAACCCAGAGATAATACATGGTTGTTGAAGTGATTTGAAGAAGGATCTTGCTGCCTGAGAAGATTTTATTAGGAGTTATTGCTTCATAGATCATAAATGGGTTGTCATCAATTTATTTATGCTGTTAGCCATCCAGAGACGTTAGTAATATTGGACAGCATACACATTTTAAAAATAAATAAATAAATTCAATTTGTAAACTCACACTGGAACAGATATAGCTTCAATGGGGGCAGGGATGTGATTGTGACTGTATTAGACTGGGATTGTGTTGGACTGTGACTGTGCTGGAAAGCAGCTGTGAGAAAGAAATTGAAAATGTACAGCTAATTAACAAAACTGTCCCACAGATTATAATAGCCTTGACAGTTAAATTTAATTGGACTCACAGACACAAAAACAATTATTATGGGACTGAATTGTGGCTTGTGAATGAAAGTAGAAGCTTTATTCTTAATTGTTTAAATTGTTCACTAGAATCCTAAAATTAGTACAATATAAAGATTTACATTAAGTACTTATACTCCTTCATGGATCACTGCCTTGTCGTGGCAAAGGGGCTTGCGTAGCTCAATGAAGCTATGAGCTATGCTGTGCAGGGTCACCCAAGACGGACAGGTTATAGCAGAGAGCTCTGACAAAACGTGATCCACTGGAGAAGGAAATGGCAACCCACTCCAGTATCTTTGCCATGAAAACCCCATGGACAGTACCAAAGGCAAAAAGATATGGCACCGGAAGATGAGCCCCTCAGGTCGGAAGGTGTCCAATATGCTACTGGGGAAGAGCGGAGGGCTAGTACTAGTAGCACCAGAAAGAATGAAGTGACTGGGTCAAAGCCGAAAGGACACTCAGTTGCAGATGTATCTGGTGGTGAAAGGAGAGTCCGATGCTGCAAAGATCTATACTCCATAGGAACCTGGAATGTAAGATCCATGAAACAAGGCAAGCTGGATGTGGTCAAATAAGAGATGACAAGACTGAACATAGACATCTTAGGAATCAGTGAACTAAAATGGACAGGAATGGGTGAATTTAGTTCAGATGACCATCAGGTATACTACTGCGGGCAAGAATCCCTCAGAAGAAATGGAGTAGCCTTCATAGTCAATGAAAGAGTAGGAAAAGCAGTACTGTGATACAATCTCCAAAATGACAGAATGATCTCAGTTCAAATCCAAGGCAAACCATTCAACATCACAATAGTCCAAGTCTATGCCCCAACCACTGGTGCTGAAGAGGCTGAAGTTGACCAGTTCTATGAAGGCCTACAACACCTTCTGGAATTAACACCAAAAAATGATGTCCTTATCATCATGGGGGATTGGAATGCTAAAGTAGGAAGCCAAAAGATAACCAGAATAACAGGCAAGTTTGGCCTTGGAGTACAAAATGAATCAGGGCACAGGCAGGTAGAATTTTGTCAAGAGAATACGATGGTCATAGCAAACACTCTTTTCCAACAACCCAAGAGACGACTCTACACATGGACATCACCAGACGGTCAACACAGAAATCAGAATGACTATGTGCTCTGCAGCCAAAGATGGAGAAGCTCTATACAGTCAGTAAAAACTAGACCAGGAGCTGACTGTGGCTCAGATCATGAGCTTCTGGTTGCAAAATTTAGGCTTAAATTGAAGAGAGTAGGGAAAAGCACTAGGCCTCTCAGGTATGACCTAAATCATATCCCTGAGGAATATACAGTAGAGGTGACAAATAGATTTAAGGAATTAGATCTGATAGACAGAGTGCCTGAAGAACTATGGACGGAGGTTCGCAACATTGTACAAGAGGCAGCAACTAAAACCATCCCAAAGAAAAAGAGATGCAAGAAAGCAAAATGGCTGTCTGAGGAAGCTTTAGAAATAGCTGAGGAAAGAAGGGAAGCGAAAGGCAAGGGAGAAAGAGAAAGATACAAACTATTGAATACAGAATTCCAGAGAACAGCTAAAAGAGATAAGAATGCCTTCTTAAATGAACAGTGCAAAGAAATAGAAGAAAACAATAGAATAGGGAGGACCAGAGATCTCTTCAAGAAAATTGGAGATATGAAGGGAACATTTCATGCAAAGATGGGCATAATAAAGGACCAAAATGGCAGGGACCTAACAGGGGCAGAAGAAATTAAGAAGAGGTGGCAAGATTACACAGAAGAACTATACAAGAAAGAGTTTAAGATCCCTGATAACCATGATGGGGTGGTCACTGACCTCGAGCCAGACATCCTGGAATGTGAAGTCAAATGGGTCTTAGGAAGTCTGAGCAACAACAAAGCTAGTGGAGGTGACAGTATTCCAGCTGTGCTATTAAAAATCTTAAAAGACGGTGCAGTAAAAGTGCTACACTCAATATGCCAGCAAACTTGGAAAATGCAACAGTGGCCACAGGATTGGAAAAGGTCAGTTTACATTCCGATCCCAAAGAAGGGCAATGCCAAAGAATGTTCAAACTACTGCACCATTGCACTCATTTCACATGCTAGCAAAGTTGTGCTCAAAATCCTACAAGCTAGGCTCCAGCAGTATGTGGACCGAGAACTACCAGAAGTACAGGCAGGATTTTGAAGAGGGAGAGGAACTAGAGATCAAATTGCCAACATACGCTGGATGATGGAGAAAGCTAGGGAGTTCCAGAAAAACATCTACTTCTGCTTCATTGACTATGCTAAAGCCTTTGATTGTGTGGATCACAACAAATTGTGGCAAGTTCTTCAAGAGATGGGAGTACGAGACCATCTTATTTGTCTCTGGAGAAACCTATATGCAGGTCAAGAAGCAACAGTGAGAACTGGACACGGAACCACTGATTGGTTCAAAATTGAGAAAGGAGTTCGGCAACGCTGTATACTGTTGCCCTGCCTAACTTATATGCAGAGCACATCATGAGAAAGGCAGGGCTAGATGAATCACCAGTTGGAATCAAGAATGCTGGGAGAAATATCAACAACCTCAGATATGCAGATGATACCACTCTCATGGCAGAAAGTGAAGAGGAACTAAAGAGCTTCTTGATGCAGGTGAAGGAGGAGAGCACAAAAGTTGGCTTGAAACTCAGCATTAGGAAAACTAAGATCATGGCATCTGGTCCTCTCACTTCCTGGCAAATAGATGGGGAAGAAATGGAGGTAGTGACAGATTTTATTTTCCTGGGCTCCAAGATCACTGCTGACGGGGAGTGCAGCCAAGAAATTAAAAGACGCTTGCTTCTGGGGAGGAAAGCTATGGCAAATCTAGACAGCATACTAAAAAGCAGAGACATCACGCTGCCAACAAAAGTGCGTATAGTCCAGGCTATGGTTTTCCCAGTTGCAATGTATGGCTGTGAAAGCTGGACCATAAGGAAGGCCAAGCGCAAAAGGATTGAGGCCTTTGAATTGTGGTGCTGGAGAAGAGTCCTGCGAGTCCCTTGAACTGCAAGGCGATCAAACCAGTCAGTCCTAGAGGAGATCAACCCTGACCGCTCTTTAGAAGGCCAGTTGCTGAAGATGAAACTCAAATACTTTGGTCACCTAATGAGAAGGAAGGACTCCCTGGAGAAGAGTCTAATGCTGGCAACAATAGATGGCAAAAGAAGGAGGGGACGATAGAGGATGAGGTGGCTAGATGGAGTCACTGAAGCAGTTGGTGCAAGCTTAAGTGGACTCCGGGAGATGGTGGAGGACAGGAAGGCCTGGAGGAATGTTGTCCATGGGGTCGCGATGGGTCGGACATGACTTCGCGACTAACAACAACAACAACAACTTGCAATATTAAGTGGAAAAAAGGCTTGATAAGTAAAAATAATTTTGAAGATATATGGAGACCGTTTATTGAAATAGCAAGAGGAACTTACTAGCCCCATCGAAAGCATTTGGCTCAATTTAAAGGGAGCAAAAAATAGGAAAAACATAGTTATTGGCAGCCATTACCAACCTCTCAGTTAAAAAGAGGACAAGGACACAACCTTTGAAAAGCAACTTGCCAGCATTTTTAAGAAGGATGGGGGACTTCAATTTCCCTGATATATACTGGGAGACAAATTCTGCCAAGCATGATTCCAAAGATTCCTGAGGTGAAGTGCTGACAACTTCTTCCAGCAGAAAGTAGAGGATGGTACGAGGTTCAGCTATCCTTAAATTAGTACGAACTAACAAGGATGGCCTGGTGGACAAAATAGCAACCATGGGAACTCTGAGGGAAAGTGACTGTGCGATACTTGAATTCTCAATTATAAAGGAGACAAAGGGTAACTGGATCCAAACAAGCATCCTGGACTTCCAAAAAGCCAACTTTTATGAACTCAGAAAAATGATAAGCAGAGTGCCATGGCAACCACACCCTTAAGGGGAAAGGAGTACAAGAGGGGTGGGAAATCATGAAAAAGAAGATTCTCCAAGCACAACTACATATAATTCCATCAAGGAAAAAGTGTAGAAGACAGCAGAGGAAGCCCACATGGCTCCACAAAAAATTAAGTGTCAGCCTGAAAGAAAAAAAAAAGAACATGTACAGGAAGTGGAAGCAGGGCCAGGCCACAAAGGAAAAATATAAATAAATAGCAAGAAATTGCAGGGATTGCATCAGTAAGGCTAAAGCAGGAAATAAACTGAGGATAGCAAGGAATGATGATATTCGTCCATCTTTTTCAAATAGCACCTTGACATCTAACAAGTTGTGGGCTGTCCACAGTGTGTCCGCAGGTGAATGGTAAGGCCGATACAGGCACGGAATGTTCTGCCGCATGTTGGGCAGACATGTGTGGGCACCACTGTTGCAGCATTTGCTGCTCTGGCTTTACGGAGTGCTCGCTTCTCTTGTGCTATGGTTGTCCTTCTAGTTTCAGATGTTTGACAGCCTTGGTGGATCAGCGTGCGCCATGTCGATTGATCTTATGCCAGGGTGTCCCAGGAGGTGGTGTCAATATCCAGGGACCTGAGAGAGGCTTTAAGTGTGTCTTTGTATCGCTTCTTTTGTCCCCCATGCGATCGCTTTCCTTGAGACAGCTCACCATAGAAGAGCTGTTTGGGGATGTGATGGTCTGGCATCCTTGCAACATGGCCTGCCCAGAGTGTCTGGGCTTTCATCAGCAGGGTGTGAACTAACAGCAGGCTTGCTCTGGAGAGGACTTCTGTGTCTGGCACCTTGTCCTGCCACCGGATCCTCAGAAGTCTGTGGAGGCAAGTTGTGTGGGAAGTGGTTCAGTTGCCTAGCGTGCTTCCTGTATACAGTCCAGTCTCACTGGCATACATCAGTGTAGTTAGCACTACTGCTTGGCAGACTTTAAGCTTTGTAGCAAGGCTTATTCCACGGTGGTCCCACACTTTGGTCAGCAGTCTGCTGAATGCGGAGCTTGCCTTAGCAATTCTGCAGTTGACCTCGATGTCAATTGTCACTGCACGGGAGAGGGTGCTGCCAAGATATGCAAATTGGTCCACTGCTTGCAGCTTTTGTCCCTTCACTGTGATGGTGGGCTTTTGGAGCTGGCTGGTGCATCACTTTGGTTTTCTCTGTGTTGATGAGGAGGCCAAAGTTGTTGCATGCTGCTGCAAATTTGTCCATTCTGGCTTGCATTTCCTGCTCTGATCCAGCATTCAGGGCACAGTCGTCAGCAAAAAGGAGGTCTCGTAGCACAGTCTCCTTTATCTTGGTGACAGCCTGGAGTCTTCGCAGGTTGAACAGTTTCCCGTCGGTCCTGTATCTCAGGCTGACTCCCAAGGAACTGTTCTGAAAGGCGTCTGACAGCATGGCTGAAAACATTATGCTGAACAGGATTGGTGCCAGCACGCACCCTTGCTTGACGCCGCTTGTGACGGGAAAGGCCTCTGAAGCTTCTCTGTCATCCAAAACACAAACCATCATGCCGTTGTGGAACTGACGTACCATCAGGATGACTCTGTCAGGGCACCCAAACTTCGACATGATGCGCCACAGACCTTTGCGACTGACAGTGTCAAAAGCGTTGGTGAGATCCACGAAGATGGTATACAGTTCACGATTCTGCTCTTGACACTTCTGTTGGAGCTGCTGGGCTGTGAAGATCACGTCCACAGTGTCACGCTCTTTGCGGATGCCGCACTGTGTCTCGGGTAGTAGACCCTTTTCCAGATGGTCAGTCAGGCGATTCAGCAACACACATGCAAGGATCTTGCCCACGATGGAAAGCAGTGATATTCCTCTATGATTATCGCAGACTTGTCGATTTCCTTTCCTCTTGTAGAGGTGTACGATGGATGCATCTTTCAGTTCCTGAGGAATGGATCCTTGATTCCAGAAGGTCTGGAACAGCTGAGTGAGTTTGTTGACAAGCACAGTACCACCTTCCTTATAGACTTCCGCGTCAGATCCTGGAGCCTTGTCACTGGACAGCTGGCTGATGGCCTGTAGCGTTTCAGTCTCTGATGGTGGGACGTCCACGCTGTGGTTGATGGATGCCTGTGTCGTGCAGGAGGTCACGACAGGGGCTAATACTCACGAGGAGGACCTGACCTTAATAACCAGAGTCCAGGAGAATCCATCCCAGCTGGGTATAGATACAAATCAGCCTGTGTCTGAGAGCATCTCTAGTCCACAACCCTCTACTCAGATGCCTGGCCCTTTAAGTCAACCTGACTGTGAGAAGGGGAGAGATGATGAACTGGAAAAGAAACATGACAGCTCCTCCTCTTCTGAAGCGAAACTGACAGGACCAGAAGCAGAGGGAATGATGGGATATGTGGATTGCAAAAGTGCTTCTCAGCGAAGACTGATTAGGTCTTATCAAATGAAATGCAAAGAGAACAACAAAGGCGGGAGGCACGGCTGAGGGGAGAGGATATGACGTAGCAGAGAGAAGAGATCGCCATTCAGAGGCAAACATCTATTCACCAAAGACTCTCATTAAGTAGTTCTACAGTAGAGTCGTAAATCTTGTAGATAACTAGCAATAAATAGATTTAGTTTTATTGCTCTTGTAAGTGTGGTTAATTACGACCAAAGTGATCGGGCCATCGGCCCCCCTCGACAGCCTGGGGCATTCTGTCAATTGCCTCGTTATTGATGGAGGATGGGTGGTTCAATATGAATTGGAAGTGCTCAGCCCAACACTGTAGAATCAAGAGTCTTCTCAGTAATGAGAGTGGCACCATCTGAGTCCAGTAGAGGGGAGCTCCCTGAGGGCTGAGGTCTGTACAAGGATCTGAGGGCTTTGTAGAACTGTTTGGCATTGTTTCTATCAGCAAACTTCTGGTTCTTTGCTGGGGCCTCTGTGCATCACACATATGGGTGCTGCACCTGCGCAGTGTCTAAGAGTCAAAAGCTTAATGGTTTGGGCGGGAACTCTGCACCCCTCCCCCATAATGGTATAAAAAGGTGGAGTGCCCACTATTTCCTCAGTCTTCTTGTGACTGCCGTTCACTGTGCCTCGAGCCTTTCGTCTCTCAGTTTGTACACGTTTATCTAGTACTATTATCTCGTTCTTCCTCGATGGTGCAGCATGCAGCTTTCCACAAGAGCTCTCAGTGCAGGTCCAAAATGTCACCTACTGACCCGCATGACCTGTGCCTTCTCTGCCACAGAAGGACACAGAACTGATAAATGCGGCCATTGCCAGGTCTTTACCAAGCAGGTGAGAAAAAATTAAGAGAATCGTCTGCGCAAACTCTTGTGGGACCAAGCCCTGCTCCAATCTGACCAACTGGCAGGCAAATCTGTTCCTCCATCCTCCGCTTTCACCACACTTCTGCCCTGCCCATCAGCTGATGGTGCTCCTGTGCTGAAGGGTCAACACTCCTCTTCTTCGCCACATAAACAAAAGGAGAAGAGGAAGCATAGCAGATCTGACAAGTCCTCAGGCCATAAAAAGCCTAAGAAGGACAAGACAGAGAAATTGGTTCGTAAGCCTAAGAAACCCCATCATCCGAGGCACCGTGATTCGGGTTTGTCTGCCCTGTCGATTCTGATGGCTGTCTCCATACCGACCGGACCAGACCTCCAGTTGGCCATGCAAGTAACCCTGCCTGGGTCTCCAAGACGGATCTCATCTTCAGTCCAGTCTTCCCCTGAGCAACGGGACGTTCCCTTGCCAGGATCAATCTCCGAAGGAGAGATTTGTGACACTCCTCCATTGGCTCATTCACCCTACTCCACAACCATCACTTGAGCCTTCCCCAAGGGCTGCTCCTCAGTAGGTGCAATATCAGCAATGAGCCTCTGGTCATCCCTCGGAAGAATGGGTGCAGCCGCCCCATAGATCGTCTCATCGCGAGCCATGGGATGATCCGCCCTACGGTCACTACCTGTTGATGCGCGATCGTAACCTCTCTCTGGTATCGAGAGATGCTCCTTTGACCTCGAGAACAGCTCAATCCAGGAGTCCCACTTCACCTATTGGCTCCTCTTCTAGTCCACCTCACTACGATTCGGACTTGGAAGACTCCGAAGTGGCTTCGACTTCACCAGATGCGGTGATTTCTACATGGGGCCCCAGCTCACTGGAGGAACCCCATGTAACCTTTGGGGAACTGATGGCAAGGCTTATGACGTCACTTAAAATGGAGGCTCAGCACCACTTTGATCCCAATACTGACAAGTTTTACAATATTGTCAAAGGTGAACAGTCTGCCACCATCATTTTGCCACTAATCACCACCCTTCGCCAGGCAATGATGGAACCATGGAACTATCCTAATCAGCCTCAACCCACTTCACGGAGATATGAGGCCATGTATCGAGTCTGTGAGCAGGATATTCCATTCCTCCTGTGTCATCTGAAACCGAACTCAATAGTTGTTGAGTCATCCCAAGGATGTGAATTGAGGGGACACACTACCCCCCGTGATAAGGAGGGTCACAAGATCGACATGTTGGCTTGCCGGATCTATGCCGCTACAGGACTTGGCCTCTGCATTTCTAATTATGAGGCCATGCTGGCTCAGTACCAATATTTTCTTATGCAGAAGCTAGAAAATATTACCACTTCACTTCCAGACCAGCAGAAAGACCTGGCCAGAATCTTCATTAAAGAGGCCATGCAGGTGGCAGTCCAGCAGCTTTCCATGGCAAGACACCATGTCGACTCTGACTTTAGAGCTCTTGTTGGTGCCGTGTCCCTCCGTCATCATGCCTGGCTCTGGAATTGCAACTTTCTGGACGAAATGAAACGCCGGATTGAAGAGATGCCCTTCGACAGTTCAGGGCTCTTCAACGCACGGACGGATCACAAGATGAAGACCATCCATGAGTCCAGGATTACAGCTTGTAGGATGGAGGTCCCAAATCAATTGCAGTCTTGCTCTTGTCCATCCTACAGATACCAGCCGTTTTCGCAATTTACAGGCCGTCAGCAGTTCCAGCCCGGCCAACAGTGTTGGAAGCAACAACACTTCCAGCAGAACCGTCATTGTCCCAACTATGACAAACGTCAATGTTGATGGGATGAGTGAACCTCTCCTCTCCTCCTCAACCCACCTTCCCCTCTTCTTCTTGGGGATTGGCTGCAAAGTCAACTCCCCATTTGGGAGACCATCACATCTGATCAGTGGGTTTTATCCATCATACAGCATGGATACAGAATTGAGTTTGATACCGTGCCCCTGCCGGGACCGATTCAATTTATGCCTTACTCATCGGTTCTCGTTGATGAAGTTCAGTAGCTTCTTCGTAAAGGAGCGATTGACAGCTTACACACTCTGAGGGGCTCCACGGCTTCTACTCTAGATATTTTACAGTCCCTAAATATGATGGCAGTCTTCGTCCGATTTTGGACCTACATGGCATCAATAGGTTCATCAAAACCAAAAAATTTCAGATGACCACTCTCCAAAATATTTATTTATTTATTTATTTATTTTTAAAAACATTTTTATGCCACCCCATCACAACAAAGCCTTGGGGCAGCTTACAAGCCTTCCGTTGCTTAGGAGAGAGGACTGGTTCGCTTCTCTGGACTTCCAAATAGCCGCTAGTAACTCTGCCTTTTATACCTGTTGCAGCACTGCTTGGCCACCAGAGGAGACACATACAGTCCCAGGTATCTGTTCTTCCCTCTTTTCTTCCAGCTGCCCCTTCTGCCCAGCTTCTCTGCTATCTTCACATCATCCCTTAGTGTTTCTTTAATTCCATTACCATGCAGTGGTCCAGCTGCTTCCTTATCTGCTTTCCCCCCTTCTTATATATTTAAAGAATGCTTTATTGTTGGCCTTGATGTTGTTATTGATGTGCTCCTTGCTTTGCTTCCCTGATTGTCTACTTGCATCTCCCTTATGCAAGCTTGTGCTCCTATCTGTTCTTTTTCTGCTTTCAGTTCTTCCTGCTTTTTCTGGCTATTAGGGTGACTCTGGTTGACGTCGTGGCGAGACGGCTGTGAAGGACAGGGGCTCCCGTAATCATGCCGGTAATTTGTTTGACAGTGAGCTACGAGAGGCTCATCCAGGCCCTGTCGGGGCAGGGAATAGAAGCTCAAGCATACTTCTGGGCAATGTGGGGCGGCAGCTCCACATTTACTGGGAGAAACTCAGGATTTTCTCAATCGAACACAAGGGAGAGATCCACTCCCTGCAAGCCATAGACAACCGCATATAGCATAGAGTAACAGCTTGAAGTTCATCGGACCTGCTGGGTGAGCATTTCTACCTTTTCCAATATTACCCGTGAAAGGACTGAAGCAGATACTAACTGGGATAAAGAAGAAAGAAAAGCCCCCTTGACGGAGGGAGGATTCCCCCTCCCCCAGTGGAGTTTAAGCAGCAACTAATCTCGGGGAGAGGAACTGAGATTTGGAAAATATGAGGCTGGAAAGAAAGATTTCTTTCTTTTTAATCTCTCCAAGGGCGAAGAATCAGAATAAAAAACTATTGTAGATTAAGTGATAGAAAAACAAACTTCACTTATCTTGATGAGCAGACATTTTCTTTTTTTCAGTCCTCTTTTTGACATCACATAAAGATAAAATCTTTAAAAGATAAGGGACTGCAGGTGGCGCAGTGGTTTAAACCGCTGTGCTGCTGGGCTGGTTGATCGAAAGGTTGCCGGTTCGAATCTGCACACGGGGTGAGCTCCCGTGCGCCGTCCCAGCTCCTGCCAACCTTGCAGTTCGAAAGCATGCAAATGCAAGTAGATGAAAAGGTACCACTTCGGTGGGCAGGTAACAGCGTTCCGTGCACTTGGGTGTTTAGTCATGCCGGCCACATGACCACGGAGACTGTCTGCGGACAAACGCTGGCTCCCTTGGCTAGGAAACGGAGATGAGCACCGCCCCCTAGAGTCAGGCATGACTGGACGTAACGTCAAGGGGAAACCTTTACCTTTACCTTTAAAGATAAAATAACTCTTTGCTGCCACCCTGTGGCTATTGGATTTACAACAAGTCTCCTTCCTCTTTTCTCTTCGAAATTTTTTTCCCCTTTTCTTTCTCTTTTTTTGTTGCTACCTTGCAATTACTAGCAAAAAACTACCATCACTATGAAAAAAAAAACACTCTTCCTCCTCTTCGGCACTACATCAGCTGCTCAGAGTCCAACTCACCAGTCTAAAGCCGCAGATGCTGAAAAATACCAAAAAGATCTACAAATAACTCTTTTGGCGATACAAACATCTTTAACAGCTATGCAAGCATCCCAAGAGGCTATACAAAATTCTATATCAAAATTAAGCTTAGAACAGAGGAATATATTAGCAGAACAGAGGAACATGTCAGCTGAGCAGAAGAACTTTGCAAATGAACAAAGAGAACGTCTTGACAAATTGGACAGCTCTGTTAAGGATGTACCAAACCAACTGGCGGATGTTCGACTTAAAACTGAACAGAATACACAAAAAATACAACAAGCAAATGAAAATATTGAAACAGTAGACAAAGAAACACAATTATTAAAACAAACAAACAAGTCATTATGGGACTCGCTATATTAGAGATGGAGAAGGCATCCAATTATCTAAGATTCCAGAACATACCGAGGGAAAGAATAAGGACCTAAGGGAATTAATAATTACTATGCTGGCAGAGGCATTGGATCTGGAAAACGAAGAGGTGGCCATAAACATTGACCTTGTTTATAGAGTGAATTCAAGTTATGCTAGGAAACACAAGCTTCCAAGGGAAGTCCATATTAAATTTGCAAAAAGTTCTATAAGAGACAATGTTTTGAGGGCTGTACATGATAAACCTTTAAAGGCGGATGATCATCATGAGGTGACTGTTTTGAAACAAATACCATGGAAGATTAGAGAAGGACGAAAGAAATATTTATTCCTTACTATGAAGCTGACTAAGAAAGAGATCATGTTTAGGTGGCTAACACCAGAAGGAATATTTTTTATCTGGAACTCTACAAGATACAAGCTGGACTCAATCTTCAAGGCACAAGAGTTTTATGAGAAATTTAGAAGTATATTTGATGAGGAAGAATTGGGTGCTCCAAAAGGAGGGAAAGGTGCTGAACCAATGGAACTAACAGCATACCACTCTGAAGAAGGAGACATAGTGAATAGACTTACAACAAGAGGGACAGACACTGGAATTAAAGGGAAAAAATGTAGAAGTGTAAAGATGAAGCATAAGTAAATATATATTCTTTAAATATGACTTCCAAAAGGGAAGGAAGAATTGAACTGCTCTCTTTAAATGTAAATGGACTAAATGGACCCTCAATATCTAAAACAAAAATTATATATAATTTGCCTACAAGAAACACATATTAAAAAACAACATAGAATGCTTTAGGAATGTTTAAAGCTTGGAAAGCTATTTATATCTTCCACTTCTCAAAAGGAAAGAGGTTTAGCATTATGCACCAATAAGAATTAGACCCTAAACATATATTAGCTGATGAGGATGGTAGAATTCTGATGGTTGAAATGAGCAGGTTGCTTACCTGTAACTGATGTTCTTTGAGTGGCCATCTGTGCAGTCACACATATGGGTACTGTGCCTGCGCAGTGCCTTTGGCCGGAGAGTGCAAGCTAACAGTTTTTGGCGGGAAAACGCTCCGCTCCCTCCCCCTCTGACTATAAGTAGCGGAGCGCCCACCATTTTGTTCAGTCTTTGCGACCGAATGTGCGCCCCCACATGGCTAACTGGAAGATGCGGAGGATAGGTACCGACTAGATGTGGAGGATAGGTACCGACAAGAGAAAGGTCGGTACCGACGAGAGCATCCACTCACCGACACCGAGCGGGGCTGGCAGGTGGGTTGTGTGACTGCACAGATGGCCACTCGAAGAACATCAGTTACAGGTGAGCAACCTGCTTTTCTTCGTCGTGGCCTCTGTGCATCACACATATGGGTAGACTAACAAGCTTACCATTAAAGGAGGAGGGAAGGTGTCCTTATTGAAGAATCAATGAGAGGACAGCCCTTCCGAAGGAGCAGTCCTGACAAGCTCAAACATCCAGACAATAATGCCTGGCAAACATGCAAGGGTTCGCCCAAGTAGCAGCCCGACACACATCATCCAGTGGGACTCCCGATGCAAAAGCAGATGAAGCAGCAACAGCTCTGGTCGAATGACCCCGAGGAATGGCAGGAAGATCAAGCTTGGCAAGCTGATAGGACAAGGTGATAGTATGAACTATCCATTTTGAGAGTCTTTGTGAAGATATCGGAGAGCCCTGATCTACTGTGGAATATTTAACAAAAAGTCTGTTCGTGCGTCGAATGGACTCAGTTCTAGACCTATAAAAAGCCAAGCAGCGACGAACATCGAGGGAATGTAGTGACCACTCAAGAGGGCTTGCTGGTGAGGGGAAGAAGGCCGGTAAAACAATGTCCTGTCCTAGATGAAACGAAGTAGCCACTTTTGGCAGGAAAGAGGGATCAAGTCTTAGAACAACCTTCTCCTTGAAAAAGTTCAAGTACAGAGGGTCTATACGGAGGGCACAGAGCTCACTGGCTCGTTGAGTGGAGGTGATTGCAACAAGAAAAGCTGTTTTCCATGACACCAGCCGTAGATCAACAGTTGCTAACGGTTCAAAGGGAGCTCTTGTTAAAGCTTGTAGGACGACAGAGAGGCTCCAGGTAGGCATCACTGGTCGTATTATAGGATTAAGGTTGTGAAGTCCTTTGAGGAACCTCTTAACAAGAGGATGGGAGAAAATGGAAGAGCCATCTACAAACACTCGATGATAGGCAATTGCCGCCGTATACACTTTAATTGAAGAAGGTTTAAGCCCAGAACGATGGAGGTCTAACAGGAAATGGAGGATCTGCGGCATGGAAGACTGCAGTGGAGAGAACGAATGAGATTCAGCAAAGCTGGAAAAACGCTTCCATTTAGCTGCGTTAGACTTCCGTGTGGAGGGCTTTAAAGCAGAGTCTATGATATGCTGGATGGAAGGATCCAAGGTTGTCGGATCCGATGAGACCGTGGTCGGGGCCGACAATGTAGCTGGAACAGAAAGGGCAGCCACGCTAGAAGAAGATTCTGAGCATATGATCGGAGCAGCAGGAGCAGCCATCGGTACCGACGGGAAGGCAGAATCTATCGGATTCGCCAAGCTGTCAGATTCAAGGACCTCAGATCCGGATGTCGAAGCGTACCTCCTTGTTGAGTTATGAGGTATGGAAGCAGAGGAAGAGGATGGTATTTTCTGCAAGAGATCATGAGAAGGGTAGCAAACCATGGCTGGCATGGCCACCAAGGGGTAATTAGTATCCCTGAAGGTCGATCTCGCACTACCTTCGCTACGACCTTCATTATGAGTGGGATCGGTGGGAAAGCGTAAAAATGTAGATTGGTCCAAGACAGCATGAAAGCGTCCCCTAGGGATCCGAGGCCGATCCCTGCCCTCGAGCAGAATTGGTCGCACACTTTGTTCTGATGAGTGGCGAATAGGTACACGTCTGGAAACCCCCAGCGATGAAAGAGCTGGTCGCGTGTCAGGGGATGCAGTTCCCACTTGTGGGAAACAAGTATGCGTTGGCTGAGGAGATCTGCTTGGGCGTTGTGTACGCCAGCCAGATGTACCACTATCAAAGTGATATCTCGGGGAATGCACCAATCCCAAATTTGCAGTGCGAGTCTGGCTAGGGTGGGAGACTTTGTTCCCTCTTGCTTGTTCAGATAAAAAACTGGTATTGTCTGACGTTATCTGAACGACCCGATGATGAAGATCTTCGAAAGAGCGAATGGCATTGAGTACTGCTAAAAGTTCTAGGAAGTTGATGTGTTTCGTGGATTCGAGATGATTCCACATGCCCTGGATACGAAGACCATTGCATACTGCTCCCCGAGAGGGAAGCGTTGGTGGTAACTGTTATCAATGGAGATGGTTGTCGAAAGGGGACTCCAACAGCTAGATTGGCACGTACTGTCCACCAGAGAAGAGAGTGAAGAACCGAGGATGGGATCCGAATCGGTTTTGACTGTGGGTCCCTCTGTGGGTGGAACAGCTTGTTGAAGAGCAGCTGTAGAGGGCGGAGGCGAAGTCTGGCATGTGGCACCACTGGTACTGATGCCGCCATATGGCCGAGCAGTCTCTGAACAGATCTTGCAGGGACCGTCCCGTCGCATCGCATCCGAAGATCATGTCGAATGAGCATGTCTTGTCTGTCACAGGGAAGGAAAGCCTTTTCCACCGTCGAATCCAAGCGTGCTCTGATGAAGGTAAGTATCTGCGTTGGGGTGAGAGAAGATTTCTCCGTATTAATACATAGGCCCAGGTCGTCTAGCAAGTTGTACGTTATACGAATGGATTTGAGAAGTCCATCTCTAGATGGGGAAACCAGCAGCCAATCGTCCAGGTATGGATAGATATGGACACCTTGTAGGCGAAGGAAGGCACAGATTGGGGGCCATGCACTTGGTAAACACTCTGGGCGCAGTGGCCAGTCCAAAAGGTAAGACTGTGAATTCATACAGACTGGATGCGACGGCAAAGCGAAGGAAATGTCTATAACTCGGATGAATCGAGATATGAAAGTAGGCGTCCTTCAGATCTGTTGAGGTGAACCAATCCTTCCTCCATAGTAACAGCAAGATATTTTGAAGGGTGGTCATCCTGAACTTCCTAGTCTGGATAAAGCGATTCAGGAAGCGTAAGTCCAAAATCGGCCTGAGACCACCATCCCATTTCGGGACCATAAAATATCAGGAGTAGAATCCGTGAATTCCGTCAAAGGGAGATAATTGACGGATCGTTCCCTTACAGAGAAGTTGTTGTATTTCATCGAGCAGGACTGGTGAGCTCAGATTGGACTGTATCGGGCCCGATGGGAGAACGATGTCGAATTCTATCCAATAGCCGTACTGTATGATAGACAACACCCACCGATCAGATGCGATGGACTCCCAAATGGGGAGTCGGCTTTGCAACCGACCCCCAGATGAGAGAGGGGTGGGTATTGGTTGGGAAAGAGAAATGGTCCGCCCGTCCCATCAACGTTGGCGCCTGTCTGTATCGAATCGGCGGCGGGATTGTTGATAGCGCTGCTGGGGCTGCTGTCGATGGTGCTGCTGTTGTGGCTGCCTCTGTTGAGGCTGCTGTCTGGGCTGGAAGGATTGCCGATAGGTGGGGCGAGACCATTGCCACTTACATCTCGTTTGAGGTGGTAATTCCATCCGGCGTGCCATCATCCGAGATTCATGGAGTTTCTTAAGTTTGTGGTCCGTACGGGAGTGGAATAGCCCGGACCCATCAAATGGCATTTCCTCGATCCTGCACTTGGTCTCATCGGGGTAATGGCAGCTCCAAAGCCAAGCATGCCTGCGCAAGGAGACGGCACCAACGAGAGCTCTGGAGTTTGTGTCCATATGATGTCTGGCCAGAGACAATTGTTGGACGGCCACTTGCATGGCCTCCTTTATTAAGACTTTGGCCACATCTCCTTGGTGGTCTGGTAGGGTCGAGGTGACGTTGTGAAGGTGCTGCATCAGGAAATATTGGTATCGCGCCAACGCCGCCTCACAATTTGAGATGCGAAGTCCCAATCCTGATGCGGAATAGACCCTTCTGGCCAGAGAATCAATTTTTCTCCCCTCCTTATCTCTCGGCGCAGTATGGCCTCTGGCCTCCCTACCCTGGGAGGACTCGACGACGATGGAATTCAGTTTGGGGTGTCAGAGGAGGAAGGGAATATCCTCCTCCTGAACTCGATACATTGTCTCATACTTCCTTGATGTGGGTTGGGGGTGGGAGGCCAAGTCCCAAGGCTGAATCATCGCCTGCTTAAGCGTGGTAATAAGCGGGAGGACAATTGAGGTGGACTGCTCTCCCTGGACGACGTCGTAGAACCTGTCTGTCGATGGCCCCAGACATTGGATTGCGCCGATGTCCAGGGCTTGGACGAGTCTTGCCATCAGGTCTGCAAATGAAACATGGGACTCGTCCGGCGAAGCAGGGTCCTGGGAGGTGATGATGGCATCAGGGAAGGTAGAGTCCACCTCCGAATCATCAGAATCGGCCATAAAGTATGGTGGTGCCGAAGAGGAGGAGTCAGCTGGCGAGAGGGAGCGGCTGCTGTCCCGGTGGGAGGGCATTGAGGAGACCCTCCTTGCATCGCTTGGGTGTGGTCGGTCCTGAGGGGGTGAGAATCGGCCCCGAGGCTCTGGGTAGTATCCCACTGATGGGGGCTCATGCCAGAGTTGATAGGACGAACGGTGCCAACCTTCCATAAGTTGATCAACAGATTGGCTCCATCGGCCTCGAGGTGGAGAGATATCAATGTCCGCCAAAGTTGGGGGCATCGGTGTTGGGGACCATGCCCGTGGGGGGGAGTCCTGGATCTCCCCATCTGATATCGAGCCCCTCGGGAGCGGCTGAGGCGGTTCAGATGGATGGTCCGCCATTCGTCAAGCGGACCCTTGCGGGGTGACCCTCATGGCCTCCTGGATAAGCGGATCAGGAGGTGTTGGTAAGGAGGTTGGTCCTGGTACCGATGGCGCCGACCAACCCGAGTCCCAGTGCCATGGGCGCTCGGATCTCTTTGGGCGCTGGGAAGGCTTCAAAGGCTTGTCTTTCTTAACCTTCTTGTGGCTTGTTGACTTGGCAGAGTCGGCATGTTTCCTCTTCTCCACCTTCTTCTTTGGAGAAGCAGGAGGAACCACAGCAGACAACGTACCTTTGTCCGAAGGGTGCTTTTGCGGGGTCACAGAAGAGGAGGTCAGCTTTGGCGCAGTCACAAGAGGGTCTGACTGCATAAGAGCCCGATTCCAGAGAAGCCTTCTCAACCGGTTTTCCCGGTTCTTTCTGGCTTGTTTAGAGAAAGCCAGACAGTGTGTGCACTTGTCAGTCCTATGCCCCTCTCCCAGGCGGTGGAGGCATAGGTCGTGCGGGTCAGTCGGTGACATTTTCGACCCACACTCTGCGCACTTGCAGAAGGCCGCTCACGGCGCCATCGCAGAAAAAGAAGAGAAAGAAGACAGTGTAGAGGGTAAGTATATATTTTTGTTAATTTTTTTTTTTTAGATAGAATGAAAAAATGAGAAAACGACTGTAGAAGAAAGAAGTATAAACTACGAATAAGGAATAGAATGAAGGGATAACAAGGGAATAACAACTTGGCAAGAAGGAGCTAGCAAAAAGCAGTCAGAGCTAGAGTGAAAGCAGCATGAGGCACAGCGCATAGCGGTCACAAAGACTGAACAAAATGGCGGGCGCTCCACTACTTATAGTCAGAGGGAGAGGGAGCGGAGCATTTTCCCGCCAAAAACTGTTAGCTTGCAATCTCCAGCCAAAGGCACTGCGCAGGCGCAGTACCCATATGTGTGATGCACAGAGGCCACAACGAAGAACACAATGAAACTTAAAAAGGTGCTGTTAGTGGTGATCTATGCCCCAAATGACCATCAGGCAATGTTCTACCAAAAACTACATGCTTTACTCTTACAAATGGACTACCAGACCATGTGTGTAATGGGAGACTTTAATGCAATTGTGGACAAGAAAATGGATCATAAGAGTGAGATTAAGGACAGAAAAGGCAGGAGAATACTTCCAAAGTCTTGTTCTAGTATGATTGAAGAATTCAGATTGATAGATGTCTGGAGACATAAAAACCCAACCTCTGCTAAATATACTTTCTATTCTAATAGACATAAGTTGTGGTCTAGAATTGATATGGTTTGGATAACCCCAGACTTAGTATCAGACCTGCTAGAAGCTGAAATAGAGGCAAATGTCTGGGCAGATCATAACCCTGTAACTATGTCATTAAAAGGGACAGTAAAAATGCCCAGATGGAGGTTAAACAAAGCCTTATTAAAGGATAAAAAATTCACAGAATAGATAAATAAGGAAATGCAAATATTCTTTCAAATAAATAAAACTGAAGAAACCTCCTTGCAAAATGTCTGGGATACTGCCAAAGCCTATGTCAGGGGGCTGATAAAACATACTCAGCAAAAATAAATAAAAGGAGAAAGCAAGAATGAGCTAAAAAAGTAGAGGAATTGACGAAATGTGAAAAAGAATTACAGGAAGATCCATCCAAAAAAGACTTTAAGGTACGAACGAATATTCTAAAACATAAACTGAACCTCCTGGATACAAATGAACTCACTAAGCAAATGAAATTGACCAAACAGAACTTCTTTGAAAATGCTAATAAACCAGGGAGATGGTTAGCCTATAAAGTAAAGAAAGAAAGGGAGAAGAGACTAATAAGTAAATTGAAGGATGGAAAAGGACGACTGCAAGTACTAAGTATGCATATCAAGAAAATAGCAGAAGATTTCTTTGCAAAACTATACCAGAATGATGAGACTTCAACTGAGAAAGTAAACGAATATATCCAAAAGGGAGACCTGCCAAAGTTAACGGAGAAATACAAAAAAGTATTGAATCAAGAAGTAACAATCACAGAAGTAATAGAGGCAATTAAGAGACAAAGGAATGACAAAACTCCTGGCAGAGTTTTATAAATCCTTTGAAGGAGTCTTTGCTATGCTTCTTAAATATATATGTAATGCAGCTGTTAAATGCTAAAATACCAAATAATTGGACAGAGGCAAATATTACATTAATAGTGAAAGAAGACACGGACTTGACGCAGATTCGAAACTATAGACCTATATCACTATTAAATGTGTATTATAAAATTTTTGCCTCCATAATGGCAGAAAGACTGAAGAAGTATTTAACAGACTTTATTCACTCAGATCAAAATGGTTTCTTACCTAAAAGACAAATGAGGAATAATATGAGAACTATCCTGGACATCTTAGAGTATTATGAAATACATATGGAAAAACCAATGGTACTATTATTCATGGACGCACAGAAGGCCTTTGACAATGTTAATTGGCAATTTATGAAGCAACAACTAGTTCAAATGGAGTTTGGTAAAAAGTTCATTAATGCAATTCATTAATCAAAAGCAGTCTGCTAGGATTATAATCAATGGAGAATTTACAAATATTATAGATATACAAAAGGGTGCAAGACAAGTATGCCCACTATCACCACTGTTGTTTATATTGATCTTAGAAGTGTTAAACAGAAATATCAGGGACAATACGGACATTAAAGGTACTAGAATTAGAGATGAAAGCTATAAATTGCAAGCATTTGCAGATGACCTAGTTTTCATAACTGAGGAACCCTTAGTAACAATGCCTAAACTCCTACAAAGGATTGAAGAGTATGGCGAGGTTACTAGGATGAAAATAAACAGAGAAAAGATGAAATTGTTAGTAAAAAATCTCGCACAGGAGCAGAGAAAAACTCTGGTAAAACAAGTAGACTTTCAGATTGTTAAAAAGGTTAAATATTTGGAAATTTATCTTACAGCTAAGTGTATCACTCTGAAAGAAGACAATTATGATAAACTATTTAAGGAAATTAAGAGTGATTTGGAAAAATGTCTGCGGAGTGTCTGCCATTTTGTTCAGTCTTTGCGACCGAACGTACGCCCCCACGCGGCTTACTAACCATGCATGATATAAAGATGGGGATCGGTATCGATACTGACCCGAGCAATAACCACTCACCAACACTGAGCGGGGTCGGCGGGTGGGTTGTGTGACTGCACAGATGGCCACTCGAAGAACATCAGTTACAGGTGAGCAACCTGCTTTTCTTCGTCGTGGCCTCTGTGCATCACACACATGGGTAGACTAACAAGCTTACCCTAAATGGAGGAGGGGAGGTGTCTTTAATGAAGAATTGATGAAAGGACAGCCCTCCCGAAAGAGCAGTCCTGTCGAGCCCGAACATCAAGACGATAATGCTTTGCGAACGTGCAAGGGTTCACCCAGGTAGCAGCCCGGCATACATCATCGAGCAGGACTCCCGAACCAAAGGCTGACGAAGCTGCAACAGCTCTAGTCGAATGGGCTCGTGGAATGGTCGGTAGATCAAGCTTGGCAAGCTGATAAGCCAAGGTGATAGTGCTAACTATCCATTTAGAAAGTCTTTGTGGAAAAATTGGGGCGCCCTGATCAGAAGTGGCATATTTAACAAAAAGTCTATTCATGTGTTGAATGGGTTCAGTTCTAGATCTATAAAAGGCTAAGCAATGACGAACGTTGAGGGAGTGTAATGATCTCTCTAGAGGGGTTGCTGGTGATGGAAAGAAGGCCAATAGGACAATATCTTGCCCCAGATGAAAGAATGTAGACACCTTCGGGAGGAACGAAGGATCAAGTCGTAGAACAACTTTCTCTTTGTGGAAATTCAAGTACGGAGGATCTATTCTGAGCGCGCAAAGCTCACCGGCCCTCCTGGCTGAAGTGACTGCTACGAGGAAGGCTGTTTTCCATGAAACAAGTCGTAAATCAACCGTAGCCATGGGTTCGAAGGGAGCCTTTGTTAGAGCATGCAAGATGACCGAGAGGCTCCAGGTGGGCATCACTGGTCATATGATTGGGTTAAGATTGTGAAGGCCTTTGAGAAATCTTTTAACAACTGGTTGGGAAAAAATAGAGGATCCGTCGACCAGTTCACGGTGATAGGCTATGGCTGCGGTATACACTTTAATGGAAGAAGGTTTTAGACCAGAATGATGAAGTTTCAGCAGGAACTGAAGAATCTGAGATATAGACGACTCTGTTGGAGAAAACAAATGAGACTCAGCAAAATTGGAAAAACGTTTCCATTTAGCCTCGTAGGATTTCCGTGTGGAAGGTTTTAAGGCAGAGTCAATAATGTGTTGGATGGACGGATCCAAGGATAGTGAATCAGGTAAGGAGATAGTCAGAGCCGAGAGCGCAGTTGAAAAGGATGAGGGAGCGGCGGATTGAGAAACTTGTAATTCAACGTTTTCGAAGATTGGATCAGAAGCGTTAGATGTCACTGCCAGTACCGACAGAATTGTAGGAGCTATCAGACTTGCCAGGTCGTCAGATTGAGAGACTTCAAATCCAGGTGTCGGAGCGTACCTCTTTGTTGGGTTATGAGGTACGGAAGCGATGGAAGAAGATGGTATTCCCCATGAGAGATGGAGAGAAGTGTGGCGAACCAAAGTTGGCGTGGCCACCACGGGGTTATTAGAATCCCCGATGCCCCATCTCGTACGATCTTCGCCACGACTTTCATTACAAGTGGAATCGGTGGGAAAGCATAGAAATGCTGGTTGCTCCAAGGTATCATGAAAGCGTCTCCTAGGGACCCAAATCCGATCCCCGCTCTCGAGCAGAACAGGTTGCAAACCTTGTTGTGTTGGGTGGCAAATAAGTCCATGTCCGGGAAGCCCCAGTGCTGAAAAAGACGATTGCAAACCCGGGGATCTAATTCCCATTCGTGAGATGCAAGCATGTGCCTGCTGAGGTCTGCTTGGACATTGTCTGCTCCAGCTAGATGGACCGCTACAAGGGAAATGTCCCGAGGAATGCACCAGTCCCAAATTCTCATAGCCAGTCTGGCCAGGGTTGGGGACTTCGTCCCTCCCTGTTTGTTTAGATAGAAGACAGTCATAGCGTTGTCTGATGTTATCTGAATCACACAATGACAAAGAAGATCCTCGAAGGAGCGGATGGCGTTGAATACTGCTAACAGCTCCAGAAAATTGATGTGGTTCATAGATTCTGAATGATTCCACATGCCCTGGACCTGAAGGTCACTGCATATAGCTCCCCATCCCAGGAGAGAAGCGTCGGTACCGACTGTTATCGACGGGGTCTGAGGTTGGAACGGAATTCCCATAGCCACATTGGATGGAACTGTCCACCAAAGTAAGGAGTGGAGTACCGACGATGGGATTTGGATCGGTTTCGAAGGTGGATTCCGTTGAGGATGGAACAGCTTGTTGAAGAGAAGCTGTAAAGGCCGAAGATGGAGTCTGGCATGTGGCACCACAGCTACTGATGAGGCCATATGACCTAGGAGTCTTTGGATGGACTTCACTGGAACCGTCCCGTCTTGTCGCATTCGAAGGATAAGGCGAGTAAGAGTCTTCTGTCTGTCTCAGGGAAGAAAGGCTTTTTCCACCGTCGAATCCAGGTCTGCTCCGATGAAGGTTAGATTCTGTTTCAAAAGAAGAGAAGATTTTTCCGTATTAATGCGTAGGCCCAGATCATTCAATAAAGAGCATGTCGTATGAATGGCCGCGAGGAGTCCGTCTCTAGATTGGGATACTAGCAGCCAGTCGTCAAGGTATGGGTAAATATGAACACCTTGGAGGCGAAGAAAAGCACAGATGGGGGCCATACACTTAGTAAACACTCTTGGAGTGGTGGCCAGTCCGAAGGGCAAGACCGTGAATTCATAAACGTTGGTTGTAACAGCAAAGTGAAGAAAACGCTTATAGTCCAGGTGAATGGAAATGTGGAAATAGGCGTCCTTCAAGTCCAATGAGGCGAACCAGTCTCCTTTCCTCAGCAACGGCAGAATGTTCTGAAGGGTGGTCATCTGAAACTTCTTAGTTTGGATAAAATGATTTAAATTACATAGGTCCAAAATTGGACGTAGGCCACCATCCCGTTTAGGGACTGTAAAGTATCTGGAATAGAATCTGTGAAGTCCATCAGATGGAGAACCGACGGATTGCTCCTTTCCGAAGAAGCTGTGGAATCTCATCGAACAGTGCTAGCGAGCCCAATGGAGCAGATTGGACGGAGGAACAGTGTTGAATTCTATCTGATAGCCGTGCTGAATGATGGACAATACCCACCGATCAGATGTGATGGACTCCCAAATGGGGAGTCGGTTTCGCAACCGATCCCCAGATGAGAGCGGGGTGGGTATGGAGGAGGAAAGAAGAATGGTTTGCCCAGCATGTCAATGCTGTCGCCTATCCACGTCAAAGCGTCGGCGACCCTGTTGATAATGCTGCTGGGGCTGTTGACGGCGGCTTTGCTGTTGCGGTACTTGGCGTTGTTGGGGCTGCTGCCTCGACTGATAGGGTTGTCTGTATGTCAGGCGGGACCATGACCACTTACGCCTGGGTTGAGGAGGTAGTTCCATTCGACGTGCTGTCATTCGCGATTCATGCAACTTCTTCAGCTTGTGGTCCATGCGGGAATGGAAGAGCCCGGACCCATCGAAGGGCATCTCCTTGATTCTACGCTTGGTCTCGTCAGGAAAGTTGCAGCTTCAGAGCCAAGCATGTATCCGAAGCGAGACGGCACCGACCAAGGCTCTTGAATTCGTGTCCATGGGATGCCTGGCCGTCGATAGCTGTTCTACGGCCACATGCATGGCCTCCTTGATCAGGACCTTGGCCAGGTCTCCTTTATTTATTTATTTATTTATTTAACAAATTTATATGCCGCCCCCTTGCAAACAAGCCTCGGGGCGGCATATAAATGCCTTCTTGGTCTGGGATCCTTCTTGGTCTGGGAGGGTCGAGGCGACATTGTAGAGGCGCTGCATTATGAAATATTGGTATCTAGCCAACGTTGCCTCGTAGTTTGATATGCGGAGCCCGAAGCCTGAGGCCGCATAGACCCTCCTAGCCAAGGAGTCGATCTTCCTCCCTTCTTTATCCTTTGGTGTGGTGTGACCCCTAGCCTCTCGACCCTGGGAGGATTCGATGACATACGGATTCGGCTTTGGGTGACAGAGGAGGAAAGGGATGTCCTCCTCCCGAACCTGGTACATCGATTCATACCTCCGGGATGTTGGCTGAGGGTGAGAGGCTAGGTCCCAAGGTTGGATCATTGCTTCCCTTAGAGTCGTAATGAGGGGGAGAACGATAGAAGTGGATTGTTCTCCCCGGACAACATCATAAAATTTGTCAGTCGATGGACATGGGTGTTGAACTGCATCAATGTCCAAGGACTTCACAAGTCTCGCCATAAGTTCTGCGAACGAGACGTGCGACTCATCAGGAGAAGCCGGGTCCTGGGCAGTAATGACCACATCAGGGGAGGCCGAGTCAGCATCCGAGTCATCGGAAGCAGTGGCGAAGTAAGGCGCTGCTGACGACGAGGATTCCGCCGGTGAAAGAGAGCGGCTGCTGTCGTGCCAAGAAGGTCCCGATCAGGCATGTCTCGGATTCGAGGTCCGTGGTTGATCACGAGGTGGTGAGGATCGGCCTCGAGGAGCCGGGTAATACCCCACAGAAGAGGCCTCATGCCACGGTTGGTATGATGGAAGATGCCAACCCTTGGTGTATCGCTCAAAGGAGAGGCTTCATCGGCCTCGAAATGGGGAAGGATCCACATCGATTGCTACAGCAGCCGAGGGCATAGGTGTTGGGGACCTAGCCCATGGAGAGGAATCTTGTATTTCCCCATCCAAAATGGAGCCCCTCTGAGGAGGTGGAGGGATCTCCGACGGGCGATCCAGAGTACAGTGAAGCAAACCCTGCAGGGTAACCCTCATGGCCTCTTGGAGCTAGTAGAAGGAGCTAGTAGAAGGAGCTGGAACAATAGCCAGAGCGAGAGCAAAAGCGACACGAGGCACAGTGAACGGTGGTCACAAAGACTGAACAAAATGGTGGATGCTCCGCTCTTTATGGGCTATGGTGGGGGAGGGGAGCGGAGCGTTTTTCCCGCCAAAAACCGTTAGCTTGCAATCTCCGGTCAAAGGCACTGTGCAGGCGCAGCACCCATGTGTGTGATGAACAGAGGCCACGACGAAGAACTTAAAGAAATAAGAGAATCTTGTATCTCGAAGGGCATGATTTGCAAATGGGTTGGCATTCTTATATGTGGTATGAAAAGGCTAAGGTACATGGCTCTTTTTTAAGTCATTACATTAGGAAATCATTATGTCGGTGTGGGAAAAGTTAAAGACAAAACTGTATAATAAATTACCAAGATGGCTTTCTCCTATGGAAGCTCTTGTATATCCACATGCATTGAACTTTGAAGCAATTGCAAGATATGACATTTTAGATAATGATGGAGGATTGAAATTGAATCAAGAAATGCAAGAACAAGGATCTAATATTTCTTGGTGGCATAAGGTGCAGATACAATCGAGATATGCTAAAGACTATAGAATGTGGGGCTTTTATAAAGATTTAACAGCATTTGATCAGGTGATGCTTAAATCAGATGAGAAAATGATTAAAGGATTATATAATTTCGTACTAGATAGGAGAATGGAAGATGAACATGTTAAGGAAACTATGATAATGTGGGCACAAAACTTTGGCTATAATATCGAATTAGAAAAATGGCAAAAGCTGTGGGAGAGAAATATTAAGGTAACATTAGCAACTTCATATAAAGAAAACTTGTATAAAATGTTTAATAGATGGTATCTGTCACCAAATAGATTAGCTAAGATGTTTCCAAATATGTCAAATGGATGTTGGAAATGTAAACATAAACTGGGTACTTTTTAACATATGTGGTGGACCTGTGATAAGGCGAAAAAATATTGGATTAAAATACATAAATGGCTTGAGGAAATGTTACAAAAATCCTTAGCTTTTAAACCTGAAGTTTTCTTATTAGGCATTATACCCGTTGATTTAGTAAACAAGAAATGTACTTGATTTTACATGTAATTACTGTGGCGAGGATTGTATTTGCCCAACGCTGGAAAAGTGAAGAACCACCTACCGATGAACTGATCCTAAAAAAGATCTTGGACTGTGCAGAAATGGACAGATTGACTTTGTCATTGAAGGAGAAAGAAGATACTGATTTCTATCAAACTTGGGACTCTTTGTATTATTGGCTAGAGAAACGGGACTTTGTATAGATTTAAATATGTTTTTAAGTTATCATAAATAGAAAAAAAGTGGGGGCTGACCCAGCAGGTCTGATGTTTCTGATGATTGATGTTGTTTTTAGTTTTTCTTTGTATTAGGGTTATTTTGAATAAAACTGATTATAAAAAAAAAATGGTTTGGGCTGTGGAGTCATCAGTATGTTTATGACACCCAGCTCTACCTTTCATTTACATCTAATCCAGGTGAGTCAGTGGCTGTCCTGAACTGGTGCCTGGCTGAGGTAATGGGCTGGCTGAGGGCCAATAAACTGAGACTCAATCCAGATAAGATGAAGGACCTGTTGGTGGGTGGTTCATGTTTGCAGGTAAATGATTTTGGTCCTGTCCTGCACGGGGTAGCACTCCCTCTAAAGGACAGGGGCCGCAGCTTGGGAAGGCTTCTTGACCCAGAGCTGTCCTTGGAAATCCAGGTGACGGCAGTGGCGAGGAGCGCTTTCCTCTAGCTTCAGCTGGTCCATCAGCTGCGTCCTTACCTGGATGAGCACTGTCTAGCAATGGTGATTCCCAGTTGAGTTCCCATAGAGCTATTGTAAGGTGTTCTATGTGGGGCTGCCCTTGAAAATGGTCCGAATAATTCAACTGGTACAAAATAGAGCTGCCAGGTTGCTGTTGGGGGGCCAGTTGTTATTCTCATATAACGCTGGTCCTCTATCAGCTACACTGGCTCCCAGTTGAAACCCGGGCCCAATTCAAGGTGCTGGTATTAACCTATAAAGTCCTAAACATCTTAGGTTCAGAATATCTGAAGAGTCACCTCCTTCCCTATATGCCCTCATGCCCCTTAAGATCGACAGGAGAATCCTTGCTCTGGGAACTCTCTCTGAAGGAAGTATGGAGGGTGTCTACCTGGAGGAAGACCTTCTCCACAGTGGCGCCTAAACTATGGAATCTGCTCCCCAGAGAGGTCCACCTGGCACCGAAGTTATACTCTCTCCGGGGCCAACTAGAGACCTTTTTATTCGACCATTAGTTTAATTATCAACAGTTTTAGATGTTTTAGGATTTTCCCTTCACAGTCACATTTTCTATTTTTTCCTCCTTTTTGTTAAGTTTGTGATGTGTTTTATATTGTTTTAATAATTGATATTTTTTATTGTATTTGGCAGCTGCCAAAAAGGCAAATGGTATTTTGGGATGCATTAACAGAAGTATTACTTCCAAATCACAGGAAGTAGTACTTCCCCTATACTTCTCACTAGTCAGACCTCATGTGGAATACTGTGGCCCGGTCTGGGCACCAAGTTTTAAGATGCAGAAAAATTAGAAAGGGTCCAAAGAAGGGCAACAAAAATGATCCAGGGTATGGAAACACTGTGTTGTGAGGACAGACTGAGAGAACAGGGAATGTTCAGCCTTGGGAAGAGAAGACTGAGGGGGAACATGGTATCACTGTATAAGTACCTCTAAGGCTGTCACAAGGAACAAGGTTAAGATCTCTTCTTGCTGGTACCAGAGTGTAGAACACAGAATAATCATTTCAAGCTGTGACAACCCAGATTCAGGCTAGATATCAGGAAAAGCTTCCTCACTGTCAGAGCAATACAACAGCGGAACATGCTTAGAGAGGTGGTGGACTGTCCCACACTAGAGACATTCAAGGCATAACTGGACAGCCACCTCAGTGGGATGGTGTAAATTGGTGTCCTGCAACAATAGAGCGTTGGATCCTATGGCCTTCTTGGCCCCTCCCAACTCTAGTATTCTATGATTCTATGAACCTGCAGTCTTGACTCATTCTAAGACAAAATCAGTAATTATTTGAAGCATTTATAAGCAAATTTAAAGCAGGCAGGGTTAAACCCAATAAATTTACACTTCTTTTATGAGGACTGACCTTTGGAGCAATGTGCAAAGGCTTTCTGCTCAGCCTGGTCTCATAGGCACTCTGAGCTGTAGGCAGTGGTACCTTTGAAGAAGGCTGAAAAACAAGAGACTGACTAACTGGAAACTGGATTGGAACCAAGTAGGAATTGACACGTGGAAGCAAGGGCTTCATTTTTCGGCCTAGAAAGGAAAAAAACATCAATCAGCTCAGTCACAAATTGTGAGCTTCCTTAGTTCTAATGGATATGCCATAATAGCAAGTCAGTGTTTTGAACTATTTCACATCACATGTGGCCACTGGGATCAGTGAAAGTTGGAAAATACTATAGTACAGTACTGAATACAATTTTTATTTATTATTTATTCAAAGTGCAATCCTATCCATGTCTACTCAGAAGAAAGCACTGAGCTCAAATGGAGCTTACTTCTGAATAATTGGGAATAGAGTTGGGGTTTGAATGACTTCAATATAGTGAAACCACCTTTCTTGATTCAATATCATATTTATGTTGAAGTTGCAATTAAAATTAGGGTTTTTAAAAATTTATATCTCATGGAAAAGGGAAGAGAGCATGAGGAAAAATGCTCGTATACGCTGCAATTATCTTTCTAAAAATTCACAGGTTTCTTAACCAGGATTGCTTTTCTTTAGGACATATGTTTAGTAACAATCCCCTAGTAAAATATGAGATAAATTCTTCTTTTTCCAGAATTGCTAAAACATTGCTCTTTCATAAAACCCTTGCTCTTATTCATTTCATGCCCGATTCCCTCAGAAGTAGCACTTCAAGAAATATATAACTACAACTCCTGTACCTACATATTTGAAATATGGCATATGTAATCCCCCCAAAAGGGATGCGGTGCCTGTAAATGTCATTCAATTCAAACTGAAAAAAAAGTTACAGGGATTTATGCCCAAGGTTTTGAGATGGCTAGACAGCGGTAGATGTGGTTTACTTGGATTTCCACAAGGTCTTTGACAAAGTGCCGCATGATATCCTGGTTGAGAAACTGAGGAGTTTTGGGATAGACCAATGCACTGCCCAATGGATTAGGGCATGATTGACTGACCGAAAGTAGAGGACAACCATTAGTGGGAAATCATCAGGATAGCGGCCAGTGACAAGCAGGGTCCCCAGGGCTCTGTCCCGGGGCTGATCCTATTTAAGCTTTTCATCAACAACATGGAAGAAGGGGTGACCAGTCTGCTCATCAAATTTGCAGACGATACTAAAACGGGGGCAGTGGCCTCAACTGAGGAGCAGGTACTCTGGATCCAAAAGGATCCGGACAGACTATGGAAGGAAGCAGAAGACAACAGGATGGCGTTCAATGTGGCTAAGTGCAAGGTCTTGCACTTGGGGGATAGGAATGGGTATCATAAGTACAGGTTAGGTGACAAGTGGCTGGAGAGCAGCACTTGTGAAAGGGATCTCGTGGTACTGGTTGACGGTAGGCTAATCATGAGTCAGCAGTGTGATGCGGTGGTCAAGAGGGCGAATGCTACCCTTGGTTGCATAGGCAGAAGTGTGGCTTCTTGATTGAGCGCGGTATTACTACCACTTTATACAACTCTGGTGTTAAGTCTTGTATTCAGTTCTGGGCTCCACATTACAGGAAGGATATTGCCAGGTTAGAGTCACTGCAGTGTAAGGCCACAAGGATGGTGGCCAAATTGCAGGGAAAGCTGTATGAGGCGAGACTGAGGGAAATGGGTCTTTTCAGCCTGGAGAAGAGGAGACTCCGGGGAGATCTGTTGGCGACATATGCGTACGCGAGGGAGTGTCATGCAGAGGTGGGTAGAGACCTGTTCTCCCCTGTTGGGGAGGGTAGGATATGTTCCAATGGAGCACAGCTCAGGGAACCAATGTTCAATTTGGCTGCCAGGAAGTACTTCTTGACAGTTAGGACCCCAAGGATATGGAATGGGCTTCCACAGGTGGTGGTTGAAGCCACATTTGTGAGGTTATTCAAGGATAGGCTAGACATGCACATGGTAGGCATGTCATGAGCGGAACCAACTGGAACCAGGGGTCAGAATAGATGGCCTGGGAGGGTCCTTCTGACTCGGTCAGTTTCTAAATTTCTAAAGCATAAAAGTTGAATTAGATAGCACTGCAGACAGCTATAGAAAACTATAGACACCCAGATTACCATCATGCCATACAACACAGAAAAACAGATCCAGAATGTGTGTACAGCTGAATATTTGGTTCCAGACACCAATTGGGATAGACCATGATTGTCATGCAGTCCTGAGCTACTCCCAGCAGTTCAGCCTCAGCATGTATGTTGAATTCCTGTTTAGCTCTACCCCAGCTCCACCAGAAAGGAAGCAAGGTGGTCGGTACACCAGCACAATCTCTATTCTTTCCTGAACATTCCCCTTCTGATTCACATGCACACACATGCATGCACATGTAGAGAGGGATGGAGGGAGAGATTCAATTCCCCTAAACCAGTTTTGTTTAATTAGGCCTCCATAATACAAGCTAGCTTTGACATGCATTTCCAGAACGGTTGTTGTTTTCCCATTCACAAAACAGGCATTCAGCAGCAGTACAACTTAGGCTGACTGTCAGCAAAGCCACTCAAGCCATGTAAATGGAAAAGCATTCTGGAACAACCAACACAATTGGCTGTTGTACTTCTATTACCTCTAATGACCTTGCTTCCCCTCTCCTCCCCACAATATTTTCCTCCATTATAATGACTGTTCTGTGTAGTGGTTAAGAGCTGGGACTGGGACTCAGACGACCTGGGTTCGAGTAGGCCAACAATAGTCTCATTCAAAATGTCTGTACATAAACTTTTTTTTTGTCAACAAAGGAAAAGTTCAGCGCATAATGAGCAATATTAGAAGCTCCAGTCACTGCCCATTTAATGGGGTCTGCAGCCTCCCTACAGAAGCTGACATGGGTGCTTGGAAAGGAATAAATGAAGTTGCCTTCTCATGGGGTAGCCTAATACTTCCTACTCTGGCAGTAGCTCTGCAGGATCACAGAACAAGAAATTTTCTGCAATTTTTAATTGCAATTCTCTGCAACTTTTAGATGCAGGGATTAAATTGGGATCATTTTACATATAAATGTATAGGTTCTCAATTAGCGAGTACCATCAGGTAATGCTTAGTGTCTGAATGCAGTCTCACTCAACTTTCCCGAGCACAGAAATTTATCTGAATCTTATAGGTGCTCTGCCTTTTACCCAATGCACTTTGTTTCATTGTTTGTCTGAACTTAATTGCATACCATTTAGCTCTGGCATGCAATTCAGCTTAATACCGCTGATACATGTAGACATTTTCCAGTAGTTGTTTTAGGGAGGAGAGTTAGACAGGTTGCATACCTGTAACTGTTGTTCTTTGAATGGTCATCTATGCATTCACACATATGGGGTGCTGCACCTGGGCAGTGCTTTGTTTGGGAAGATTTCTCTAGCCTAGAAAGTTTCTCTAGAACTTTCTGCAGGAGCCCTGTCCCCCTTCCACCTTTGCCCTAATGGAGCATCCCTACATCACTTATCGCTATGTACAGTAGAAGTTGATAGAAAAAGATGTATGAATTTATCAATAAATGTGTGTGTGTACATATGTCTACCAACACCAATGTGGGGCTGGCAGGTGGGTTGTGTGAATACAGAGATGACCACTTGAAGAACAAAGCAACCTTCCTTTCTTCATTGTGGTCTCTGTGCATCACACATATGGCTGACTAGCAAGCATATCATGAAAGGAGGTGGGAAGTGTTGTTACTGAAGAATGGAGGACAGTATAGCCTGACCAAATGAACAGTCCTGTCTGGTACTCACATCCAGTCTATAGTGTTGGACAAAAATGGACAGTGTCACCCATGCTGCTGCTCTACAGAGAGCATTTAGAGGAAGTCCCACATGGAGGGCCATTGATGTTGAGACTGCTCTAGTAGAGTGAGCTTTTGGTCAATCTGGCAAGTCCATGGATGACAGTTGGTATGCTAACTTGACGGTTTTGACAATCCAGTATGTCAGGCACTGCTGTCCAACTGGACCTCCCTTAGAATGGTCCACATACTTGACAAAGAGTTGCTTTGTCTTACAAATAGTCTCAGTTTGGGACCGAGAGAATGCCAATGCGCACCAGACATTGAGGGTATGAAGGGCTCTTTCAATGTTGGTAGAAGGCCACAAGAACAATCTCTTGCTTGAGGAGACTTTAGGGAGAAACGAGCGGTACAGTGGACAACTTTCTCTGTATGCAAAATCAGATATGGCAGGGTCCACTTGCAATGCATAAAGTTCACTTGCCCAACAGGCTGAGGTAACAGCCTCCAGGAAGGAAATATTCCAGGTGACAAGCCGCAAGTCAATAGTTGCAAGTGGTTCAAAGGGTGGTTTCATTAGTGAATGCAGCACAACTAAGAGGGACAACAGGTTGGATTGGAGGGTGCAGGTTTTTCAGTCCTTTCATAAAAGGTCTTGAAAGAGGGTGGGAAAAGACAGAATATCCTCCTGTGGGACCATGGAAAGCAGAGATTGCACATAAGTAAACTTTTATGGATGTTGGCTTTAATCCTGATTGATGTAGATGGTAGAGGAACTCTAGAATCCTCTGGATCGTAGCAGAGTAGGGGTCAAATGACTGGTCCCTTGCGTATGTGCTGAATTTCGCCCAGTTAGTAGCATAAGAGCACCTGGTTGTAGACTGTAAAGCCCCTGTCAGAATGTCCTGGATTCTCGGGTCCAAATCTGTCGCTCTGGTCACCCTGAATCCCTGTAAATGTGGGGGCAGAGGCTTGAGCTAGGCAAGTTGGTTCCATCAGAACAGAGACAGAGGTAGGAGATTGAGGTAGAGATTCCATCAGAACAGAGATAAAGGAGTGGATTCAAGGTAAACAGACCATTCAAATGGAGGTGGAAGCACTGAATTGAGGTAGAAATTCTGTCAGAATGGTTAGTTCAGATGATTAGAGCTAGTATGGTAAACAGGATCATTACGTATCAGCCAGGGTGTCATCCTGAGTGTCTAGATATTGGGATGGAAAATCTTTCCCTGAGCCTGAGACAGCAGGTCGGGTATTGTTGGTAGATGTTTGAAAGTCCCATCGGAGGACCTCAGCATGAATGGGAACCAGAGGTTGCCTTGACCACCAGTGTTTTCAAGATGGCCTGTGTCTGATCAGATCTCATTTTTGCTACAGTTCTCATGTTTGTTTATTTAAAAGATTTGTATGCCGTCCATTACTGTAGTCTCTGTCGATTAGTGGGAAGAGTGGGAAAGCATAGGAAAGAGTTCCTTTATAAGGTAGGAGAAAGGCATCTCCTTTCAAGAAGTGTCTGATCTTGGCTCTTGAGCAGTAGGTTTTACAAGCCATGTTCATTTGTGTGGCAAACAGGTCTAGTGAAGGAATGCCCCATTCTGAGAAGATATCTTTACAACCTTGAGCACTGAGTTCCCATTCGTGTGATTGCTACAAAGTCTGATTCAACACATCTGCAGTCACATTGTCTGTTTTAGTCATATGAATAATGACCACAGTGATAGTGTGCTGAAGGCACCATTCTCAAATACAGAGGGTCAACTGCGTTTAAGAAAAAGACTGTCCCACATTGCTTATTTAAGTAGAATACAGACAGTTGGAGACAACTTGTACATATCTGCTGTCTAAAAGTTTTTGGATGTCTACCTGGGTCCAGGAAGTAGTTAATTCCTCTCTTAGAGAGGGGAGGGTCTCCACACCCTTGAAGGAGGTGGTGATCAGACCCAACCTGAAGAGGGCAAATCTGGACCCAAAGATTGCCTCCAATTATAGCCTGGTGGCTAACATCCTGTTCTTGGGCAAGGTACTTAAGCAGGTGGTGGCTGGGCAGCTCCAAGCTCTCTTGGAGGAAAATGATCATCTGGACCCATTTTAGTCTAGATTCACACCTGGCTACAGGACTGAAACTGCCTTGGTCACCCTGTATGATGACCTATGCAGGAAGAGAGACAGGGGGAGTGCATCCTTGTTGGTTCTCCTGGACCTCTCAGCAGCTTTCAATACCATCAACCATGGTATCCTTCTGGATAGGCTAGCTGAGTTGGAGTTCAGAGGCACTGTTCTGCAGTGATTCTGCTCCTACTTGGCATGCCAATTCCAGAAAGTGGTGCTGAAGGATTATGGCTCTGTGCCATGGGAGTTATGCCATGGAGTTCTGCAGGGTTCCATTTTATTCCCCATGCTGCTTAACACCTACATGAAACTGCTGGAAGAGGTCATCTGAGGGTTTGGGCTGAGAAGTCATCAGTATGCTGACATCAGTACCAGCTCTACCTCTCTTTTACATCTGATCCAGGTGAGGCAGTAGCTGTCCTGAACCAGTGTTTGGCTGGAGTGATGGGTTGGATGAGGGCCAACAAACTGAAATTTAATCCAGACAAGATGGAGGTCCTGTTGGTAGGTGCTTCAACTCTCCAGGTAAGTGATCTTTGCCCTGTTCTGGACAGGGTTGCACTTCCCTTAAGGGACAGGGAACATAGTTTGGGAATGCTCCTCAACCTAGAGTTATCTTTGGAGCTCCAGGTAAGTACTGTGGTGAGGAGCACTTTCCTTCAGCTTTGGCTAATCCACCAACTACACCCTTACTTGGATGAGCAGAGCTCTCATCCAGCCAATGCTCTGGTAACCTGCTAATTGGACTATTGTAATGCGCTCTAGATGGGGCTGCCTTTGAAGATGGTCCAGGCACTTCAACTGGTTCAGAATAGAACAGCCAGGTTGCTAACTGGGACTGGCAGAAATACACACATAATGCTGGTCCTGTACCATCTGCACTGGCTTCCAGTTGAAGTCCAGATTCAATTTAAGGTGCTAGTGGTGACTTAAAGCCCTAAACAGCTTAGGATCTGGATATTTGAAGAAGCACCTCCTTCCATATATACCTGCCCAGCACCTAAGATCTGGAGCGGAGGTCCTTCTTCGGGACCCCTCTTTGAAGGAGATCAGAGAAGTAGCTACCTGGAGAAGGCCCTTCTCTACTGGCACCCTGGCTATGGAATGGGCTACCCAGGGAGGTGTGCCTGGTGCCAACACTTTTTCCATTTCGGTGCCAGGCCAACCCCTTTTATTTTTGCATTCTTTTAAATGTTAGCAGTGTTTGAAGATTAGATTTTATCTACTATAATTTAGATGCTATATCTCATTCATTTTATTGTATTACTGCCCTGAGACATTGTGAAGGGTGGGGTATAAAAGCTATAAATACATACATACATACCATGATAGCTTTGTAGGTCACTAGAAGTGATTGATATGGAGCTTCTTCTTCAGGACAGGACAGACCTCTAGAGTTTGGTAATTGTCTGAATGGGCACCCCAACTGGTGAAGGATGCATTGATTGTTCACAAGGCTTTTGGTTCCATTCTTTTGGTTCCATTCTTTTGGTAGGAATGGAAGACCTCTGGAGAGGTTGGGCTCAAGGGTCCACCAAGCAAGGCTTGCACATACTCAGAGTGGTAAACACAATGTCTTCCCAGGCAAATTGAATCCTGGTCAAAATGCTTTGTTGAACAATAGTTGAAACGGGCACATCTGCAGCTTGGTGAACTGGACCATCGAAACAGTTGACTCCATGTGCCCTAGCAGCTGTTGATTTCTTGGAGAGGATGCATTTGGTTTGGTTCTGAGACTGGATGCTGCAGCTATGAGTTTGACCATAAAGAGACTGGGGAAAGAACTGAGGGAGCTGGGTCTTTTCAGCTTTGAGAGGAGGAGACTCAGAGGGGACCTGTTAGTGACATAGAGGTGTGTGAGAAGGTGCCATGCAGAGGTGGGTCATGACCTTTTTTCCTCTGCAGTGGAGGGCAGGACGCATTCCAATGGAGCGAAGCTCAGGGAACCAAGGTTCAATCTGGATGCCAGGAAGTACTTCCTGACAGTTAGGACCCCTAAGGTATGGAATGGGTTTCCATGGGAGGTGGTTGAAGTCCCAAAGGTGAGGGTGTTCAAGGATAGGGCTGGACATGCACATGGTAGGCATGTCATGAGTGGACCCGGCTGGAGACAGAGGTCAGGCTAGATGGCTCAGGAAGCCCCTTCTGACTCACTATGTTTTATGTCCAAAGGCAGGTAAGCTCAACCTGACACTGAATCGAGAACCAATCCAATGTACAGGATACTCGCTGCAGAGGCAAAAGTAGATTTCTCCAAGTTAATGCAAAGTCCCAGTTCCTTAAGGGTAGCACAAGTGGTTCCAATGGTTTGTATCAGGTTTCTTTTGGTATCTGCTATGAGAAGCCAATCATCCAGATATGGATAAATCTGAATTCCCTGTAACAGTTGGTATGCACACACTGGAACCATACATTTGTGTGCATACCAGCTGTTATAGGGTCTCTTGGGGCCGTGGAGAGACCAAATGGTAGGACATTAAATTCACAGGCTTCAGTACTGATTTGAAAGCAGAGAAAGTGGGACTAGTTAGGATGGATGCTTTTATGGAAGTAAGCATCCTTTAAATCAATGGAAACAAACCTGTCTCTTTCTTTCAATAGTGGCATCATGTTTTGGAGGGAAACCATTTGGAATTGTTGGAGTGATAAATTGGCTTACTCCTTGCAAATCTAAAATTGACTGCCATCTTTTTTAGGAATGGTAAAATACCACAAACAGTATACTAAATACCACTAATAGTATTCTAATAGGTTTCTAAAATACTACAAATAGAAACCCCGCTTAGCATTGGATTGGTCTACTGAAGGAATCACACCCTTTGCTAGTAAACTGATAACTTCCTCTGTTAGGTTTGGAGAGGGAGGAGAGACGCGGACTGATCCAAGAGGCAGCAGGATCTCAAATTTGATTTTATAGCTGTAATACATGATGGAAAACACTCACTGGTCAGATATGACTGATTTTGCCTCTTCTCCAGTTCAGGGTGTCTCGTGGGCAGTTGGGTTCAAGCATCATCCCTGGATGCAGGTGGTTCTGAGCCCAGCCATTTGGAGCGTGGTTGTAAAAATAAGTCTGTTGTTTGCTTGGAGGTGCTTGGTAGTGAAGGTGCTGATCCCATGTCCACTTATACACTCTGGGTTGGAGTGTTCCTATTCCCATCTGATTAGCCATCATGCTGGCCTTCTAGATGGTATCAAGCCATTCATCAGTGTGTGAATGGAAGAGGCCCTCTCTGTCAAAAGGCATAGACTCAATCCACAAATGCATCTTCTGGGGGAGCTTGGCCGCCTGAAGCCATGCATGTCATTGAATGGTCACTGTACCAAGTAGGGCCCTCAAGTCACAGTCGACGTGGTGGTGCACTGTGGCAACCTGTTGCTTCAACAACAGAATACCTTTGGCTAGGAAGACTCTTATTGCTGGTCTGGTAGGGAAACAATCAGAGCCTCCATCTTCTGCCACAAGGCCTGGTACCTCCCCATCATGGCTTCATAATTGAAAAATGGAGGCCCAGGCCCATTGCCAAGTAGATGCAGCACACCATCATGTCAAGTCTTTGCCCCTCCTTGTCCGTTAGTGCAGTATGGTTCTTGTAGTGATGGCCTTGGGTGGACTCAGCAATCATGGAGTTTAGGTGGGGATGGTGCAGCAGATAGAAGATGTCTCTTTCAGGTCTTGGACCAGGAGAGAAAGGAAGCCACAATAGCGGCAGAAGCAGAGCTGAGCAGTATGGGGAAGCTGGGGAGGGTGTGTGCATGCGAGTGATAAGAGCCCTGGGAAGGAGGTAATGGCTGGGCTGCAGGGCAGGGGAGGCCTAGCAGGACTGGTACACATGGGAGGTGCAAGGTGGATGGGGCGAACTGCTGGCTGGAAGTGAGGCCTATTTGAGGCCCTGTGCTGCTGTTGGCACAGCACCAACAGGCAACATGCTAAGGGCGATGTGGCAAGGGTGTCATCCCTTGTCTGCGTTCCTTCACTGCAGCCTGGGCTGCTTGGGGACTCTCTTCTCCTGGGTCTTTTTTCTTTTTAAAAAAATGTTGGTCTTTTTTTGTTTGGTTTTTGTTTGGTTTTGTCTGGAAGAACTAGATGTGTAAAATCAGGGAAGGCTACTGTAGGATAGACAAGGCAGGGGAAGAAGGCAAGGCCTATGAGGGGTGCCCTGTGTCAGGCCAGGAGATAGCCCTGGTGGGAATCACATGCGTTGCTATCTGCTGCGACAGCTGTGACATGTTCGCCCTTCTCCCTCAAGAGAGGCAGGGATACACTTGCCCTAAGTGCAAGCTGGTGTCCCTCCTAGAGGAGGAAATGAGGAGCATGAGGGCCGAGAGCTTTCCAGGCCAATCGGGAGCAGCCTCCCTCTGGACAGAAGGTTGAGGGAGGGGCTGAGCAAGACACAGCTGGGGAGACATGGAGGCAAGTCACCCACAGCAGGAGGAGGCCAGCATGGCCTTCTCCACCTTCTGGCACCAATCTGGAGCTGGGAAACAGGTTTTCTCCACTTGGGGAGGCTGGGGATGATGAGGACTTGGGGGAATGACCTGTTCAGGATCCCCAGCCTGTGGCCAGATGCAGCCAAGGGGCACTGCATAAGAGGCAAGGGCCCAAGCATGGCTGTCTACTGCCACTGGGAAGAGACAGTGGTGGGTGATCATCATCAGGTACTTCCTCCTATGGAGCACTGAGGTGGCAGTATGCCACCCTGACCTTGAGGAAGGGAGATCTTTTGCCTGCCAGGCACATGGGCAGAGCATGTGATGGACAGAGTAGAGCATATTCTTCCCTCAGTGAGTCAGCAGCCACTTCTGGTGATTCACGTGGGAGCAAAAGACATGACCAGGCAGGGGGTGGGCAGGATCAAGAGGGACTTTGCAGCTCTCAGCAAGAAACTCAGGGACCTAAAGGCCCAGGTGGCCTTTTCCTCTGCCTTGCCAGTCTGGGGATTTGGGCCAGCCAGGGAAAGGAGGGTTGCAGAGGTGAATGACTGGTTCAGGGTGTGGTTTCAGAAGGAACGCTTCAGGTTCCTTAACCATGGCACCCGGTTTCTTGCCAATGAGTTTCTGGCGAGGGATGGGGTGCACCTCACAGGAATGGGGAAAAGTCCTTTGGAAATACTTTAGCAAGCTTTGTCCAAAAGGCTTTAAACTGAATGGGGGGGGCACAGTCCCCCCAGAAACTTGTCCTGATGGGATAAGTGAGGGGAGAGGACCAGATTTTTGGGTCCAGGGTGTTAGATGTACTGCAGGTGCTGGTGGGACTCCTACAAAGAGGGTGCTGGTATCAGGGAAGATGGGAGGAAGGAGGAGGCCAGGAGACCCAAAGAAAGGTATTTGTGAGAAGGTGCTGAGATGCATGTATTAATTATGGGAGATTTAAATCTTCCAGGTATTAGTTGGGAGTCTCACTCAGCAGTGACAGCCAAGTCATGTCGCTTCCTAAATGTTATAGAGCGAGGGCTTCTCACACAGAGGGTCCAGGAGGTGATGGGGGTGGGGGGGATATCCTAGTCTTGATCTTTACCAACAGGGAGTTGCTGACAGAAGGGGTGCAGATTAGGGGAGCTCTGGATGTGAGTGATCACTCCATCCTTTTGCTTTGGGGATGAGTGGCAAGTCACATATTAGAAGCTGGGACTTTACAAGTCCAACTTTGGTCAATTGAAGACCAAACTGGGGAAAGTCTCCTGGGAGAGAGTACTGGAAGGCAAGGGAGTTGAAGAGGGGTGGAGGATGCTAAAAAAAGCAGGTCTTGGAGACGCAAGCCCTGACAATACCTCTAGTTAGCAAGGCAGGGAGGCGAAGGAGCGTGCCCCTGTGGATGAGAAGAGAAGTGGTAAGAAGCATTAGGCATAAGAGGAACCTCTGTAGGAAATGGGCACTGGGGCAGGTGGACAAAAGGGTATACCGGGTGGAGAAGGCTTGTTGCAGAAGGATTCTTTGCAAGGCTAAGGCTGATTACGAACTGAGACTTGCAAAGAATATCAGAACAACAAAAAGGGTTTCTATCAACATGTAAATAGCAAGAGGAAGGGGAGATAGGTGGTGGGGTCACTTAATAAGGAGGAAGGGGATTTGGTGATTGATGTGAGGGAACAGGCACAGATGCTAAATTAGTATTTTGCCTCTGCGTTCTCACTGAAGCAGGATGGGGGAGAGCCACATGAGGGATCAGATGAAGCTGGGGATTTAGGGACACAGATTAGACTCACCCCCCTGGAAGTTGAGGAGCTCCTCAGGGTATTGGACATTACAAAGGTGCCAGGCCCTGATGGGTTACACCCAAGGGTCCCTAGGGAGTTGGTGGGGGAACTCTCACATCTGCTGGCCTCCATTTTTGAGGTCTCATGGAGAACGGGTGAGGTTCCAGAGGATTGGAGGGTGGTGTCAATGGTCCCAAAGTCCAAAAATGGTAGCAGAGGGAACATGAGGAATTACAGGTCGGTTAGCCTTACGTCCATTGTGGGAAAAACAATGGAAAGGCTGCTAATAGGAAACACTCTGGAGTCCCTATATCAGGAAGGGAGGTTGGCGGCCATGCAACATGGTTTCCACAAAAACAGGTCCTGCCAGATGACCCTTGTGAAATTCTATGACAAGGTTTTGAGGTGGGTAGATGGGGAAGATATGTGGATGTGGTTTATTCAGCAAGGCCTTTGACAAAGTGCCCCATGATATCCTGGTTGAGAAATTGAGGAGTTTTGGGATAAATCAATGCACTGTCCTATGGATTAGGGCATGACTGACAGACTGAAGGCAGAGGGTTACTATTAGTGGGGAATCACTGGGATAGTGGATGATGATGAGTGGGGTCCCCCAGGGCTCTGTCCTGGGACCGATTCTGTTCAATCTTTTCATCAATGCCCTGAAGGAAGGGGTGAAATGTCTGCTGGTCATATTCACAGATGATACTACAATGGGGGCACTGTTTACAAGTGAGGAGCAAGTACTCTGGATTCAGAAGGATCTGGAGAGACTATGGAAGTGGGCTGGGGACAACAGGGTGGCATTCAATGCAGCTAAGTGCAAGGTCTTGCACTTGGGGTGTAGGAATGGGCATCATGAGTACAGGTTAGGCGACAAGTGGCTGGAGAACAGCACTTGCGAAAAGGATCTTGGGGTGCTGGTTGACTACAGGCTAAACATGAGCCAGTAGTGTGACACGGTGGCCAAGAGAGCGAATGCCACCCTTGGTTGCATAGCCAGAAGTGTGGCTTGTAGACTGAGAGAGGTATTACTACCAATCTAAATGACTCTGTTGCAGCTGGAGTATTGTGTTCAGTTCTGAGCCGCTCTTTACAAGAGGGATATAACAAGGTGTGAGAGCCAGTGTGGTGTAGTGGTTAAGAGCTGGGACTGGGACTCAGGCGATCTGGGTTCGAGTCCCCATTCCACCATGGAGCCAACTGGGTGGCTTTGGGCCAGTCACAGACTCTCAGCCCAGCCTACCTCACAGGGCTGTTGTTGTGGGGATAAGATGGAGGAGGAGAATGATGTAAACTGCCTTGAGCCCTTTGTAGGAAAAAGGCAGGATATAAATCCAAAAATAAATAAATAAATAAGGTTGGAATCAGTGCAGCAAAGGGCAATAAGAAGGTGGCTGGTTTGCAGGGTAGGCCATATGAGGAGAGACAGAGGGAGCTGGGTTTTTCAGCCTTGAGGGGAAGAAACTCAAAGGGGATCTGTTGGCGACATACAGGTACCTGAGGGCATGTCACGTAGAGGTGGGTAGAGACCTGTTCTTTCCTGTAGAGGAGGGCAGGACACGCTCCAACGGAGCAAAGCTCAGGGAACCAAGATTTAGGGTAGATGCCAAGAAGTACTTCCTGACAGTTAGGACCCCAAGGGTATGGAATGGACTTCCACAGGAGGTGGTTGAAGCCCCAGTGGTAAGGATGTTTAAGGATAGGCTGGACATACACATGGTAGGCATGTTATGAGTGAAGCTGGCTGAAGCTGGGGGTCAGACTCGATGGCCCAGGAGGCCCCTTCTGACTCACTCTGTTTCTCTGTCTCACTCCTGGATCCGGTAAATCCCATTTAGGCAGCAGGAAGTTGGAGGTGGCTGATTAGAGATTTCCCAGCATTTCTTCATAGCCTTGAACAGGGCTGGAATGAAGGATATTTCAATCAGAACAGAGTTCTCCATATAGTTGATGTCATACACAATGTCCTCAGTCTTTTCCGTAGACTGTTCTACTTGGAAGCCCAATGACTTGGCCATACATAGGACCTGCTCTGAAAAATGGCCAAGGCTCTTCCCGGGGATCCTGGGCCCTGGAAGGAGACAACATTATCTAGAGACGTGGAGGTGGGATCTGTGGTATCAGAGTAGGAGTCATAGTCCATTTGGTCTATGGAGTCAGATCCAGAAGACAGAGAGGGCAGCCTCCTAATACCTTCCTGAGGCTGATGAGATTGTGACGCGCCCAGTTCTTGTTCAGAGTGATATGGAGTTTCTCAGTGGTGACCAGTGATGAGGCACATTCTGAGGCAGAGCTGGAAGCTAACCGTACCAATGAGGACTTGACAAAGGGACCCAGGGGTAGCCCTGAAAAGAGTGTCCTGGAAAGGGGTATCAATACAGATGTCCCCCATATGTCTGTGTGGATGGTTCAATGCCTGTCATGAATCAGTGTGCAGACATTGGAGATAGGCAAGATGGCGAAGGCCCATAGAACAGACATGGTGTGTGTGGAATCAGGTCTGGTACTTCTTGTCGATGCAGCGTTGACTTAGGAGAAGATCAAACTGAAGAGTTACAGATCCCTCCATCAGAACATGAGCCTGGAGCCGGTCATTTAGGTCGAAAGCTGTGTTCCAATCCAATTGGTGTTGGAGAATGTTGAGTTGGAGAGTGTCAAGTCAGAGACTCAGAGATCAGTGAGGATCTCAGTACCAATGGTGGAATTGGAGACACCAATTGGGATGGAGACCTGTGGTACTCTGGGCTGGTAGGTGAGTACCATTCCAGCCAATTCTAATGCTTTCTAGTTTTGCGCAGCTTCTTTACCATTCCTGTACTCTTGGGTTCGCCTTTCATTTCCAAGGGTTCTCAGGATCTGTAGAAGGCTCAAAACGAACAGGAGTCAGCTTATTTTTTGCCTAACTGCTGGTAGCGAAGCATTTCTTCATGGCCTGTTTTGAGGTGGAACTTCTCTGCCCTCCTCCATCTTCCACACAATGCATGGCTCCAAGGGCGTGCTTCCACATCTCCATTCTTAATCAACCAGCTCTATTTTTGTGGGCCTGCTTCGTAAATGCTTGATAGTACTGGCATTTATCGATGTGGTGCTCCTTGCCTAAGCAAAATAGGCATAAAGAGTGGCCATTGGTCGAAGGAATTTTTATGCCACATCCAGTGCACTTTCTAAAAGCTGGTTTACTAAGCAACATCGGGCAAGCAGAAGAAAGAGATCTAAGAAAAGGAGAAGACAATAGAGGGTGTGTGTATGCATAGGTATATGTAAGTGTATGTATGTGAGGGGTTATGAAGAGGAGAGGGGGAGGGCGATTCGAAGTTTAGAGATAAAGGAAGGTACAAGAGATTAAGAGATTGATGAAAGATTGATAATAACAGTGGATTGTTATTGATAATAACAGTGAGAGCCAGTGTGGGGTAGTGGTTAAGAGCATGGGACTGGGACTCAGAGGATCTGGGTTCGAGTCCCTGCTCGGCCATGGAGCCAACTGGGTGACTCTGGGCCAGTCACAGACTCTCAGCCCAACCTACCTCACAGGGTTGTTGTTGTGGGGATAAGATGGAGGAGGAGAATGATGTAAGCTGCCTTGAGCCCTTTGTAGGGAAAAGGCAGGATATAAATCGAAAAATAAATAAATAAATAAATAAATTGTGGGGGTAAATTTGAGATAAAAATTGAAAAGTGTGAGGAAAAGAGAGAATGAATGCTAGAGATCTCGATGCACTTGCAAACGGCTGTTGGAAGTGAACTAAGAAAATGGCAGGAGCCCATCTATTTATATAGGAGGAAAGGGGAAGGGCTCCCATGGAAAGTTCTAGGCTAGACTAGAGAAATCTTCCTGAATGAGGCACTGCACAGATGCAGCACCCCATAAGTGTGAAAGCACAGATGACCATAACAAAGAACTATCATTTACCCTTGGTTTCAAAGAGATTCAGAATTCACACTCACGTGCTGTCTGTGGCTCACTTTTGCTGCCACTAGAGCCTCTTATATTCTTCTGCAGATCCAAAGCATGCCGTTTTTGCTGCTATGTTAGTTTTGGATTGAAAGACAAGACAAGAAATGTTAGAGGAGAATCCACCAGTGCCCAACTGCCTTGCATTGATTACAATGTTAAACTAAAAGTATAAATGTAGCTGACACAGTAATTCTAGAAAAGCAGGTTGCTTACCTGTAACTGATGTTCTTCGAGTGACCATCTGTGCAGTCACACATATGGGGTGCTGCGCCTGCGCAGTGCCTTTGGCTGGAAATTGCAAGCTAACGGTTTTTTGGCAGGAAAGCTCCGCTCCCCCTCCCCCATGGCCTATAAAGAGCGGAGCGTCCGCCATTTTGTTCAGTCTTTGCGACCAAACGTACGCCCTCATGTGGAGAAACTGTCATTACTAGATGAGACATACAATCGGTACCACTAAAAAAGGAAAAAAACATCGGTACCGACGAATATGTCCACTCACCAACACCAAGTGGGGCCGGTGGGTGGGTTGTGTGACTGCACAGATGGCCACTCGAAGAACATCAGTTACAGGTAAGCAACCTGCTTTTCTTCGTCGTGGTCTCTGTGCATCACACATATGGGTAGATTAACAAGCTTACCATAAAGGAGGAGGGAAGGTGTCCTCAGTGAAGAACAGATGAGAGAACAGCTCTGCCAAAAGAGCAATCCTGTTGAGCCTGAACATCTAGACGATAATGTCTGGCGAAAGTGCAAGGGTTCGCCCAAGTAGCAGCTCGACATACATCATCAATCGGGACCACCTATGCGAAGGCAGACGAGGCAGCAACAGCCCTGGTCGAATGGCTTCAAGGAGTTGTTGGTAATTCGATCTTAGCCAGTTGGTAGGATAAAGTGATAGTGTGGACTATCCACTTAGAAAGTCTCTGCGGAGTGACTGGAGCGTCTTGATCTCTGGTAGAATATTTAACGAATAGTCTATTTGAGTGCCTAACAGATTCAGTCCTAGATCAGTAGAAGGCTAAGCAACGCTGAATGTCAAGTGAGTGTAACGATCTTTCCAGCGGAGTCGATGGGGACGGAAAAAAGGCAGGTAAGATAATATCCAGTCCCAAATGAAAGGATGTAGCGACTTTAGGAAGAAAAGATGGATTGAGGCGTAAGACGACCTTTTCTCTATGAAAATTCAGGTAAGGAGGGTCTATGCAGAGACCACAGAGCTCACTGGCCCTTCGGGCCAAGGTAACTGCCACAAGAAACGCTGTCTTCCATGACACAAGACGTAAATCGACTGTTGCCAATGGTTCGAAGGAGCTCTTGTAAGTGCTTGTAAAACAACAGAGAGACTCCAGGTAGGCACTACTGGTCTAATTGATGGGTTAAGATTATGTAGACCTTTAAGAAACCTCTTAATAGTTGGTTGAGAAAAGATGGACAACCTGGCCACCATGCCATGATGATAGGCGATTGCCGCCGTATACACTTTAATCGAAGATGGTTTCAGTCTGGAGTGGTGCAGTTGTAATAGGAACTGAAGGATTTGAGGTATCGATGATGTCAGTGGAGAAAATGAACAAGACTCAGCAAAGGCAGAAAAATGTCTCCATTTAGCCACGTAGGACTTCCGCGTAGACGGCTTCAAGGTAGAGTCAAGGATGTACTGAATGTCCTAATGCAAGGTTGTTGGGTTCGACAGATCAGTGCTCAGATCTGATGGTGCCGGAGCAAAAGATGAGGAAGCAGCGCTGAACCCAGTGGATTCAAAGGCACCGAACTCAGCGGATTCGAAGGTAGGAATTGAACCACTTGAAGTTGCCGTCGATACAGATGGTGCAGGGTTAGCTATCAGAACTGCCACGCTGTTAGATTCAACAATAGCAGATGGCGAAGTGTACCGTCCTGTTGGGTTATGAGGTACGGACGCAGTGGAAGATGAAGGTATTCCCCACGAGAAATGTCGAGCAGTGTAGCAAACCAAGGTTGGCGCGGCCACCAGGGGATAATTAGTATCCCCATGGCTCGATTGTGCACTATCTTCGCTACCACTCTCATTATAAGAGGAATCGGCGGGAAGGCATAAAAGTTCTGGTTGTTCCATGTAATCATAAAGGCGTCCCCTAGGGATCCGAACCGATTCCCACTCTCGAGCAGAAAGCATCGCACACCTTGTTCTGTTGGGTGGCGAATAAGTCCACGTCTGGGAATCCCCAGCGATGAAAAAGATGGTTGCGTATCTGAGGATCTAGTTCCCATTCATGAGAGATGAACATGTGTCTGCTGAGAAGGTCTGCTTGTACATTGTCGACTCCTATCAGTGTAATACCCCTCAGAATACACCAGTCCCAAATTTTCATTGAAAGTCTGGCCAAGGTCGGGGATTTCGTTCCCCCTTGTTTGTTCAGATAAAAGACGGTGGCAATGTTGTCCGAAGTTATCTGAACAACCCGATGCTGGAGAACATCCTCGAAGGAACGTAGGGGTTTGAACACTGCAGAAGTTCCAGGAAGTTGATATGATTCGTGGATTCTTGTTGATTCCACATGCTCTCGGTGCATAGGCCGAAGCATATCGCTCCCTATCCGAGAAGAGACGCGTCGGTACCGAGGGTTATCGATGGAGCCCGAGGCCTGAAGGAGACCTCAGCAGTCAGATTGGCTGGAACCGTCCACCAGAACAGAGAATGGAGCACCAAGGATGGGATACGAATTAGTTTCGACGGCAGGTCTTTCTGTGGATGGAACAGCTGGTTGAAGAGAAGTTGTAAAGGATGGAATCACAGTCTGGCATGTGGCACCACAGCAACTGAGGAGGCCATATGTCCCAAGCCGCTGGATGGACTTTTCCGGAACCGTCCCGTCTCGTCACATTTGATGGATGTGGTGAGCAAAAGTCTGTTGTCTGTCCCAAGGAAGGAAGGCTTTTCCCATCGTCGAATCCAGGTGGGCTCCAATGAAGGTGAGTGTCTGTGTCGGAAGAAGAGAAGATTTCTTAGTATTAATGCATAGGCTCAGATCATGTAGCAAAGCACAGGTTGTACGGATGGATGCGAGGAGTCCTTCCCTAGACTGGGACACTAGCAGCCAATCATCAAGATATGGGTAGAACTGTATGCCTTGGAGGCGAAGGAAGGCGCAGACAGGCACCATACACTTGGTGAACACCCTAGGAGTCGTGGCCAGTCCAAAAGACAAAACCGTAAATTCATAGAAATGGGGTGCGACAGCAAAACGAAGGAAGTGCCTATAACTCAGGTGGATCGAAATGTGGAAATAAGCATCCTTCAACTCCAATGAGCCGAACCAATCCTCCTCCCTCAGCAGCGCCAAAATATTTTGAAGAGTGGTCATCCGGAACTTTTTAGTCAGGATAAATTGATCCAAGTTACGCAAGTCCAAGATGGGATGTAGACCACCATCCCACTTTGGGACAGTAAAATATCTGAAGTAGAATCCGTGGAGTCCGTCAGGTGGATTTACTGGATGAATTGTTCCTTTATGAAGAGGTTGTTGTCTTTCATCGAGCAGTACCGGCGAGCATGATGTAAACTGGATCGGACTCGATGGAGGAACGATGTCAAATTCTATCCGATAGCCGTGCTGTATCCACCGATCAATACCCACCGATCAGATGTGATGGACTCCCAAATGGGGAGTCAGCTTCGCAGCCGGTCCTCAGATGAGAGGGGGGTGGGTATGGAAGGGGTGAGAGGAATGGTTCACCAGTCCCATCAACGCTGTCGTCTATCTCGGTCGAAACGGCGACAGCCCTTCTGGTAGCGTTGCTGGGGTTGTTGATGGCGACGCTGCTGTCGCTGCTGGTGGTGGGGCTGTTGCCTAGGCTGGAATGTTTGTCTGTAGGATGGACGGGTCCATGCCCACTTACACCTAGTCTGGCTGTGAAGCTCCATCTGCTGGGCCGTCATGAGGGACTTGTGGAGCTTCTTCAGCTTGTGATCTGTCTTGGAATGGAAAAGCCCAGACCCATCAAAGGGCATTTCCTCAATCTGCCATTTAGTCTCCTCTGGAAAATTGGAACTCCTTAGCCAGGCATGTCTGCGGAGAGAGACAGCACCAACCAAGGCTCTCGAATTGGTGCCACATGATGCCTGGCCGTGGACAATTGCTGAATGGCAACCTGCATCGCCTCCTTAATAAGTACCTTCGCCAGGTCACCCTGGTGGTCCGGGAGGGTTGAGACGACGTTGTGGAGGTGTTGCATAATGAAGTACTGGTACCTCGCCAACATCGCCTTATAGTTAGAAATGCGCAGCCCCAAGCCTGAGGCTGCGTAGACCCTCCTGGCCAGGGCGTCGATCTTCCGCCCTTCCTTGTCTCTCGGTGCGGAGTGGCCTCTCGCCTCTCTTCCCTGGGAGGACTTCACCATGACCGAGTTCGGCTTGGGGTGGTGGAGGAGGAAGGGAATGTCCTCCTCCCGAACCCGGTACATGGATTCGTACCTCCTAGACATGGGTTGAGGGTGAGAAGGCAAGTCCTAGGGTTGCGTCATCGCCTGTCGTAAGGTGGTGATTAACGGCAGGACGATCGAGGTGGGCTATTCCCGGCGGACGCCACTGTAAAACTTGTCCGTAGAGGGTCCCGGACGCTGGACGGCGTTGATGTCAAGGGACTGGACAAGCCTGGACATCAGCTCCGCAAAGGGGACATGAGATTCGTCCAGTGACACAGGGCTCTGAGAAGTCAGTGGGGGAAGTAGTGGGGGAAGTCAGTGGGGGAAGTAGTGGGGGAAGTCAGTGACAGTGGGGGAAGTAGAATCGACTTCCGAATCGTCTGAGTCAGCACCATAGTATGGAGGAGCTGATGACGAGGACTCCACCAGTGAGACGGATCGGCTACTCTCGTCCCGAGGGGGTACAACGGATGCGCGTCTCGGGTCCGAGGCCAGCGGACGGTTGCGGGAGGGTGGTGAAGACCGGCTCCTAGGTGCAGGATAGTACCCAACAGAGCGTGGATCGTCCCAGGATTGATAGTAGGAGTGGTGCCAATCTCCGGAGCGCTGTTCAATGGAGTGACTTCTTCGGCTCCTAGGCAGGGACATCTCCACATCCACCTCCATTGTGGCTGAGGGCATAGGTGTGGGTGACCTAGCCCTAGGGGGAGAATCTTGAATTTCCCCATCAGAAATTGATCCCCTCTGTAGAGTTGGAGTTGGCTCAGCGGGGATGTCAGCCATGCGGCAAGGAGACCCCTGAGGGGTGACCCTCATGGCCGCTTGAAGCACCGGTTTGGGTGGAGTCGGTACCATGACTGCCGTCAGTACCGAGGGGGCTGTCGAACCCGAGTCACAGTGTCAAGGGCACTCTGGGTCCTTCAGCTTCTTCACTGGTTTCGGAGCCTTCTCCTTCCTGGCTTTCTTTGCTGAGTTGTCGGTCTCAGCATGCTTACGCTTCTCAAGCCTCTTCTTAGGAGAAGCAGGTGGAGCCCCCAAGGTCGACGCACCTTCGTCCATAGGGCAAGAGGGCGGAGCCACCATAGCAGAGCCAGGTTTTGGAGCGTCCACAAGCGGGTTGGACTGCATAAGAGCCCGATCCCACAAGAGCCTTCACAGGCGATTCTCACGGTTTTTCCTGGCCTGCTTAGCGAAGGCCAGGCAGTGAGAGCATTTGTCAGTCCTATGCCCCTCCCCCAAGCAGAGGAGGCATAGTTCATGCGGGTCGGTTGAGACATCTTCGACCTGCATTCCGCGCATTTGCGGAAAGCCGCTCACTGCGCCATCGCAAGAAAAGAGAAATAAGAAAAATAGGAGATAGTACAGAGGGTAAGAATATATTTTTGGTTTGTTTTGTTTTTTTATAGACGATCCAGAGAGAAAGTAGAATGATAGAGAACTATAAGAAAACGGCAAGAACTATAATAACTAACAGGGTTATAAGAACTGGGAGAGAACAATCGAGAACAAGAACAAGCTAGAGGAGCAACGGTCAAAGCGAGAGCGAAAGCAGCACGAGGCACAGTGAACGGCGGTCGCAAAGACTGAACAAAATAGTGGACACTCTGCTCTTTATAGGCCATGGGGGAGGGGGAGTGGAGCTTTCCCGCCAAAAAACCATTAGCTTGCAATCTTCCGGCCAAAGGCACTGTGCAGGCGCAGCACCCCATATGTGTGATGCACAGAGGCCACGACAAAGAACCACTGTTAGGTGCCAGCTCCTGCTGCAAGCAGGCATGTTGTGCTCACTCTCATTCAAATGCCCAGTACAGACAGTTCCTGAGTTACAAATGTCTGAATTACGGGCAACTCATACTTCAAATGAACTGCTATAAAGCCTATTAATATTTTAAAAAGTATTGTGGAAAATCATCATCACCATAGAGAGAGAGGAAGTAAAATAGGAGAGAGGGAAGGCCTCCAAAGTATCACTGTAATGACTTAAAATGTTATGAGTGTGTTCCTTTAAATGTTGCTAAGTTTCAGAAGAGCAAAAGGGGGGGGGGTAAAATAGGGGGATGAAGTCAGAGGTCAGAATCTGAGGTCAGAGGAGAAAGATTGAACGGAGTTAAATAAAATAAAGACAGATCAAAGTACATTCGGAAGAGAAAGTAGGATTTGAGAGTCAAAGTGTTTCTGAAGGGGAAGACTGCAATATCTCAGTCAGAAGTATTTAATATACATTGTTTTATTCAATAAGGAAATAAGTTACAAAACATCTTTAAACCAATACATTTCCTGTAAAAATAGTTTTATTTTGTTTATTGTTAACCAGAGTCATAGGCTGTTTGTTTATCAGCATCTCATCCTCAGGATCATATAGTCTAACAAAGGAGGCTTATAGGTTGGGCACAATACCGTGGGAGATGTTAATTTATAATATTGGAATTAAATTCCTGGTGGCAGCATTATATACCCAGAGAATCAACCTAAGCACCCATCTGTTAATCCAAGTAAGTAATCAAACTTGCCCCTTTGCTTTCTTGAAATTTAATTTTTAGTGGAGAGAGGGAAAGAAAATGAAGTTTGAGCGATGGGGTGAGGCATCCTGCATGTATCTGAAGGGAAGAAAGAAGCCTAAGCCCAAACCAAGAGGGCAGATCTTGCTGATTCCAGGTGACGGTGTATGCCTGACTGTAGCCTGGCATAAAAAAAAGAAGGAAATTTATCAATTCTGTAGAAGAACAAATTAATGTTCCCAAATTAATGGGAAAAGATGATCTGCAAATTAGGGTCTTTCTGTTGCCTTTCTGTAGCCAAAATCCATCAAGGCTGTTGACAAGGGTTGGCAGATATGATCATATAATTCCAGTCCTCTACCATCCACACTGTTTAGCTATTGAAATATGGGCCCAATTAACACTAGTGTTTAAAGCCCTTAGTTGGCTTGGGGCCAGGGTATCTAATAGAGCACATCTTCCCTTATATGCCTATCTGGCCCCTTAGATCATTATTGGAGGTCCTTCTCAAGGAGCCCCCACCTCAGGAAATAAGGAGGGTGGCTACAAGGAAAAGGGCCTTCTTGGCAATGGCAGCATGGCTGGAACTAGCTCCCCAGAGAGGTTCACCTGGCACTCTCGCTCTTTGTACTCTTTTCAGCACCAAAGTAACTGCTAGAATTATTTGAATGGTTGTAATATCTTATATTATTTAATGTGCTGCTATACTTTTTATGTTGTCCTCCAACTAGGAGTGGAAGACCAAGAGCAGGGTTAGGTATTTTGATTTCTATTTTCTTTCAAAGCTACCATTAAGTGCCTTGCATATTGTGGTCATATTGAAGAAGTTTGCCTAATCAATATTGGCTCATTAAGCCTTCCACTTTCTAATGTTTAAATTCTTCCTATTCCTACAATAAACCAAACTAGACAGGAATGGAAGAACTTAGAAAATTACACAGTAGAGATGCGATTTTCTTCAGCTTATGTAGTCATGATGGAAGACTTTAATGACTGAATTTGGCCTAACAATGTTTTATTTTCATCTTGGCATTCAGGTCTGACTGAATTTCAGGATTATATATTTAATAATACTAAGTATGAATGGTGAATATACATATATATCAGAGAAGGGAAGCAGTACAGTTTATTATGCAATGGTGCATTATCTCTTTGTTGATATTTTGCTGTGGCTGATAGATTTAAAAGCAATCATTTGCCTATTTCTTTTACTCTTTCAGTCCCCTTTAAAACTGAGATATGGGTTAATCCCCAGTTACCTAATTTAGTCTTGGCATTTAGGCATAGAAGCTCTTTTTGGTCTGTGGGTGTAGATGTTAAGATTATTGTTTTTCTAAATTCCCCAGAAAGTGTGAGATGCAAGAATGATATTACTGAAGTCTGTGATGTACAAGTTGCCCTAGGTCACCCTGGGTAATTATACCCAACTGTTGACTAGTTTATATATGGAGGGCTAGTCAAGCAAAGCCTATGAATCCTAGGTACAGGAGTAAGTCAACATGGTTTCATAAATTTTTTTTGGAAGTTTAAAAAATGCTTAAAGACAGTATATTATCAATACAGAACAGATAAAGTCAGATTTCCTACCTGTAACTGTCATTCTTTGAGCGGTCATCTGTGCATTCACATATACTGGTGCTGCGCCTGCCTATGTTTGAGAAGATTTCCCTAGCTAAGCCTAGAATTTTTGGCAGAAGCCCCACCCGCTTCCCTGTTATATAAATAGGTGGGCTCCTACCATTTTCTCAGTCCAAGTGGACAGCGATGTTTGCCCTCTTTATTGGTTCCTAACTGTTCTATAACTATGTAAGTAGCAGGTAAAAGAGAGAAACATCCACTGAAACTGACGCAGGGCCAGCAGGTGAGTTGTGTGAATGCACAGATGACCACTTGAAGAACAACACAGGTTGTAACTGGTAACTGTCTTTCTTCTTCATGGTCACTGTCCATCACACATATGGGTGATTAGCAAGCATACCAATGAAGTAGTTGGGAGGTGTCATCATTGAAGACTGGATGACAGAATGGTCTGACCGAAGGAGCAGTCTTGTCTGGCCTTGACATCAAGTCGATAGTGGTGGATGAACATTGATGGAGTCGAACATGTAGCTGCTTTGCACAGCTCATCTAATGGCAAGCCCATGTGGAGAACTGTCGATATTGATACAGCCCTGGTAGAATGGGCTCTAGGCCGGTCCAGTAAGTCGAAGTCTACTAGCTGATATGCTAATTTAACTGTCTCCATGATCCAGTGTGTGAGGCATGGCAGACCAATGGGCTTGCCCTTGGAGTGGTTGGCATATTTGATAAATAGACACTTGGTCTTGTGAACCGACTTGGTAGAGGACTGATAGAATGCCAATGTGCAATGAACATTGAGCACACACAGAGTCCTTTCAATGTCTGTAGATGGCAATGGGTAAAATGCTGGAAGCACTATTTCTTGATTTAAGTGGAAAGTGGAGGAAATCTTAGGGAGCAAAGCAGGGTTGGTATGGAGGACTACTTTCTCTTTGTGGAGTGTCAACTATGGAGTATCTATCCATAGTGCACAGAGTTCACTTACTCTATGGGATGAGATGATGGCCACCAGGAAGGAAACCTTCCAAGAGACAAGGCATAGGTCAATGGTTATGAAGGGCTGAAACTGGTTTTGTAAGTGCATGCAATACAGTGGATAGGCTCCAACTGGGGACAATTGATCAGATGGGAGGATTTAGGTGAAGACCTTACATGAAGCATCATGAAAGGGGATGGGAGACCAAGGTAGGTGGAGCTTACAGACAGGTACACCTGGATAGAAGTAGGTTTAAGTCCCCTTTTGGTGTAAGGAGTGCAGGAAGTCCAGTATATTCTGTATGGTAGCTGCAGCTGGGTCAAAGGAGTGGTCCTTTGTGTAAGCTCTAAACTTGGCCCATTATGAATGCCTCAGATTCAAGGGTCCAAATCAGTAGTTGTGGCTGTAAGGTCACATTGTTGAGGGACGTTTCAGTGGACAGGTTTGTAGGGGTTGCATTTTGTGTCAGGATATTAGAAATGGAGTTTTGGCTGGATGTAGGAGCTTGTAATTGGAGAGGGTTTAGAGAAGTAATTGTGGCCATTAAGAGATCAGTCATGCGGTCAGGTGAAGCCTTTGAAAGTTGGGATGCAATATCTTCCCTGCACTTGGGACAGTAAGTTTGGAATGGAGGGTAGGTGTAGGATGTTGTGATTGGCGAGTTGGAACAAGGATGGAAACCAAGGCTGTCTGGGCTACCATGGCGTTACTAGGATGGCACAAGTGCACTTGGTTCTCATCTTGGTAATAGTCCTCATGATGAAGGGGAATGGAGAAAAGGTGTAGAAGGCAGTTCCCAACCATGGAACAAGGAAGGTGTCTCACAGGGAGTTCCTGTTGATCCCTACACTAGAGCTGTAGTTGCTGCTGAAGCATTCTCTTCTGTGGCAAAGAAGTCTGTAGATGGGGTGCCTCATGCAGAAAAGATAATGTTCCAGACCTCTGTATTGAGTTTCCATTCATAGACTTTGAATGGGGTGTGGCTGAGTATATCTGCAGTCACATTGTGTATGCATATGGATGATGTGGGAGATACACCAGTCCCATATTCGCAAGGTCAGTTGTATTTTTAAAAAATATTTTAAAAATGTTTAAAGACAATATATTATCAATACAGAACAGATAAAGTCAGGTTTCCTACCTGTAACTGTCATTCTTTGAGCCGTCATCTGTGCATTCACATATATGGGTGCTGCGCCTGCCTATGTTTGTGAAGATTTCCCTAGCTAAGCCTAGAATTTTTGGCAGAAGCCCCACCTGCTTCCCTGTTATATAAGTAGGTGGGCTCCTACCATTTTCTCAGTCCAAGAGGCTAGACAGGTTGGTGAGCCATGAAACTTGGAATGAGCAGGAGAGCGCTGTTCTGCTCTCTTGGTATGTTTAGGTTTATGAGCCTTTTTAGCCTCTTTACAGCCCTCAGGGTCAGGGTGTTTTTGTTTCTCTTGGTGTTTCTTAGGCACATCAGCCAACAGCTTTGGCTTGCCCAGAGCACCAGCCAATGGAGGTTTTTTTTGGAGCCTCTATAGAAGCTGAGGAGCCTTCACCCTTGTCACCAGCAATGTGCTTCATAGTGATGAGGGTACACTCCCATATTTCCATTTTGAGGCAACCAGCCCTGTTTTTCCAGGCCTGCTTAGTGAAGGCATGGCAGTGTGGGCACTTGTCCACATGATGTTCCCTTCCCAAGCAGAAGAGGCACAAGGAGTGGCCATTGGTCAATGGCATTTTCACTCCACATTCCAAGCACTTGCAATACGCCTTTTTAGTGCCATCAAGAGAGAAAAAGAGACCAGTAGAGAAAGTAAGAATATCGAAGGGAGAGATGATAGAAGGTATTTTTTTTAAAAAAATGTGAGGTATTAAGGGAGTAGGGGGTCATGAAAACAAGAATAAGTGAATGCGAAAGGTGAAAGGGTCTTAGAAAATCAAGAAGCATGAAATAAAGAACTAAAGTTCTAGAAGTGAAAAACAAGTCTGTAAATGGCTAAAATAGAGCTAGAGATCCAGAGGCAGTGCAAATGGCAGTTGAAAGTGAACTGAGAAAGTGATGGGAGCCTAACTATTTATATAATGGGGAAAGGGACAGGGCTCCTACCAAAAATTCTAGGCTCAGCTAGAGGAATCTTCCTGAACATATGCACTGCACCGGTGTGGCACCTATGTGTGATGCAGAGACCACAAAGAACTGAAGAACATTACCTCAAGCAAATTACCATCTTTAAAAGCATTATAAATGTTTGATAGTTCAGAAGAAAGAAGCTATGAAAAGGCAGTGCAGTAATCTGAAAAATTCATCTTGGGAAAAGCATACTAAATGCTTCTGATCAATAGTTCCTAGCACATCGGGCAATCTCTTGAGTTCAATAACATGTGCAATCCCTGCCCACGTTTGGGAAACATCTTTTTCTGTAGTTTTTAGAAAGTCAAACAAGCAAAGTTCAATGGATTTCTTCCTTCTTCCCTGGATATTTTGGACTTTCCAAAATGGGGCCCTGTGACTCAGTCTAAAATAATGTCATTAGTATCCCATATAAAATCTGGAAAGGTTCCAGGACCAGATTCAATTATGCCAGAATTACTGAAAGTTAATGTCACCTGGTGACATTAAGTAATAGGACTGCTCAATTAGCCAATGACTTCAGGCTATTATAATTCCTATTTATAAGAAAGATAATAGAATAATCCTTTTAACAATCATCCTATTAGCCTACATTCACTAGTTGGTAAACTGTATACTTGCTACCTTATTAATAAATGTGTTACCTGTATTGAGGAAGAATAACCCTAACCCAGTCACTAGGAAAATATGTCAAGGCTGTATATTTGCACCCTTGTTATTTAATCTGTACCTTAATAACCTATGTGAAATTTTCTATTCATGGGACTTCCATGTCCTAAAATTGGTTACAGTTAGTACCTCTATATTCCTATATGCAGATGATCTCCTTTGTCAAAGTGCCCCATGATATCCTGGTTGAGAAACGGAGGAGTTTTGGGATAGACCAAAGAACTGTCCAGTTGATAAGGGCATGGTTGATGGACCAAAAGCAGAGAGTTACTATTAGTGGGGAATCATCAGGATAGTGGCCAGTGATGAGTGGGGTCCCCCAGGGCTCTGTCTTGGGACAGATCCTGTTCAGTGTTTTCATCAGTTACATGCAAGAGTGGGTGACCAATCTGCTGATCAAATTAACAAGATTGGGGATGGTGGCCATAACTGAGGAGCAGGTACTCTGGATCCAGAAGGATCTGGACAGACTATGGAAGTGGGCCGGGGACAACAGGATGGCATTCAATGCAGGTCTTGCACTTGGGGCATAGGAATGGGCATCATGAGTACAGGATAGGAAACAAGTGGCTGGAAAGCAGCACTTGTGAAAAGGATCTTGGGGTGTTAGTTGACTACAGGCTAAACATGAGCCAGCAGTGTGACACAGTGGACAAGAAGGCAGACGCCACCCTTGGTTGCATAGCCAGAAGTGTGGCTTTTAGATCGAGAGAGGTATTACTACCACTCTACACGACTGGTGTGCCTGCAACTGCAGTATTGTGTTCAATTATGGGCCACTCATTACAAGAGGGATATAGCAAGGTTGGAACCAGTGCAGCAAAGGGCAATAGAAACATAGAAACAGCGCGAGTCAGAAGGGGTCTCCCAGGTCATCTAGTATGACCCCCTGGCTCCAGCCGGCTCCACTCACGACATGCCCACCATGTGCATGTCCAGCCTATCTTTGAACACCCTCACCAATGGGGGCTCAACCACCTCCTGTGGAAGCCCATTCCATACCCTCGATGTCCTAACTGTCAGGAAGTGCTTCCTGGCATCCAAATTGAGCCTTGGTTCCCTGAGCTTCCACTGGAGCGTGTCCTGCCTTCCTCTGCAGGGTAGAACAGGTCTTCAGCAATAGGATGGTGGCTGGTTTGTGGGGTAGGCCATATGAGGAGAGACTCAGGGAGCACTGTGTTTTTCAGACTTGAGAGGAGGAGACTCAGGAGCTGTTATCAACATATAGGTATGTGAGGGGGTGCCATGCATGACCTTCCCCTGCAGAGGAGGGTTTTTCTTCTCTTTTGTGATTGTTATACGGATGAGTGTTACACTTATTCTGAATGAATCACCAAGAAGACCCTCTGACTGGTATGTGACTTACCTACTCACTTATCTTAATAAACAGATAACAGAAGCCACTGTGAAATTTTATCCATATGAATATTCTGCTGATCCAAATGTAATTTACTGGACGTGTCTTCATATGTTATTAAATTTAGGTTTTAAGCAGTTGCTGTACTGCCATTTTTGTGGTCATGCATGATTTTATTGATCATTTGTGTTTTAAATCAATTGTGTTTTAAATGGACTGTGACCTTATGATAACACCATCATCATCAATCACATTTATAGAATGCCTTTTTCCCATCTTGCAAGGAGCTGAAGGTAGCTTATAAAGTTCTCTTCTGCATTTTATCCTCATAGCAGTAATCATTCCAGGTATGTTATGCTGAGAGTCTATGATTGCCCCAAAGTTAACCAGTCAGCTCTATGCCTGAGTAGGGACTAGAACCCACATCTTTGGAGTTCCAGTCCTGTACTCTTAACCACTACACCACACTGGCTCTCCTTATTCATGCAGGTTTTCCCTGGTTTGTACTTGAATTAAGCATTCTGCTGCACTGTACTGCTCTATACTATCATCATTACTGTAATTGAAATTGTCTTTAAAATTCTATTTTAAGTGTGATTTTAATATTTATATGTAAACCTCTTAGAAATTTTATACTATTTAGTGGCATAGAAATATAACAAATAAATACATGAAATTGATGGTTTTCAGTATTAACCAGTGAACTGGCCAATGGTGCCTGTTACCAGCTAATTCTTTTATAGAAATAAACTTTCTGTACTTATTTTCACATGCTGCTCCTGTCATGTGAAACAGAAACTGAACACTTCTGCTCCTGGTTTAGTGGCAAACCACATTTGCAAATTATTGTTCGCTGCTAAACCAGGATCAGAAGTGTCTAATTACCACATTTAAAGAAGAATAGGGGCCTAGGGTTCTTGTTTGTAAGGTATACAGATGCCAGTGCTAGCAATTAGCAGGCATTGTGCAACTGTTCCATCTGTTTCTCCTTAAAATATGTTTTGCGTTAAGGAAAAGAAGAAGTACACACAGGAAGGTCAGGAGTTGTCAAAACCTCTCATAAACTTCTGTGAATAAGGCTTGCACAGAAGCACCCAAACACTTCAATATGGTTTAGCATTATGTTTGAATGATTCTATTATTATTCATTTTGAAGTTTCTTCATAGTGTTCTCTCTCCTGACACAATGTAAAAACAGAAATTGTTGTTGCCATCAGTTTCTGTTCTTAGAGTTTCATGGGGGCTTTCCCTCACTTTGGATGCCCTTACATGGAGCCAACAGTTGCTTTTTCAGGGAAAGGAGACTTGTCCTCTTAGACCAGAATAACAGAACAAAGTCAAAGTCTTGATTTTGACTGAGAAGTCAAAAATAATAAACCATAACAAGGGCATAAAAATTCAGTAAAACTGCAACATGAAAACCAATACATTAAATGCAAGTATAATACCATAGGAAGAGAGTAAATGCATGAGTCCTTTCCTACCTCCCCACACATGCAGCAGAAGCAGAAGCCAACACATTCACCGATTACATTCAATGCTAGTCCTGAAATGGTCTCTGAAGAGAGCAGAATGCCCTCTGTAAGGCCATCAGAACACAAATTCTCTATAAAACCAGTTTCCAATTTTCTCCAGACCCAAAAAGAACAATCGTTCATCTTGGGAGATAGTACAGCAGAAAAACAATGGTGCAGGCAAAGAGACCTATTTGCTAAGATGTCACCACCTTGAACAAAGTCTGCATCAGTGGAAGCAGCTAAATCTCTCATATAATCCTTAGTCGAAGTGCAGGCACGGTTCACATGGCTGGTTTACAAATGTCCAGAATTGGCAGATCCCTTCAGGATTGCAGATGCCAAGTTAGTATTAAGCTCTGCTGCTTGTAATTTGATTGTATGTGTGCTTAAGCCCTTATCCGATCCTACTTGAGGAGACTCAAAACTTCCTGAATGCCATCTAGAAAATAATTTTTCTGTTGTCTTTGCACCCAACCAAAAGGGTTAACCCCTTTTAGTAGAATGTCTCCTTGACATCAAAAGAGTTTTAAGAATGTCTTCTGGCTACCCTAACTTTCCCTAATTTCCTTTCAGCCTACAACACTGTCAACTTGAACAGCCCCAGGCAAGGATGCAATACCAGACCCTACAAGATGATTCCTCATGCTGGGAAATTTAGGTCTAGCAACCAAGTACATCTTGGCAATGTGGAGCCATGATAATTACTTCTACTGCAGTTGACTTGATTTAAGACTACTTCTGGAAGTAAGATGATGTAAGGAAATGTGTAGATTCTCAACACCATTCTTCATCCTATGCATTTGTTCCCATTGCTGTGAGGCATGAGACCTTGAAAAGATCTTTGGAGCTTGTGCATTTTCTGTTAATGGAAATAAATCTAGCACTGGATAGCTGAACCATATAATCAGTTGTTGAAAGATCTGATGATGCCCATTTGAACTTATACTATAAGTCTGGAAGAACAAACTTTTCAGAATTCAATATTTTGAAGACTTTCCTGCTCTTAATTACAGTTATACATGTATCTTACAGTCATCAGTTTCAATCTGGATGCTTTTAGATATATGAACTGCTTATATTAACATATACAGAAACAGACCTGTTCTGAATAGTTAGTAAAATTAATGTATATGTATAATGTTCCTGCTTTGTGTGTTGATGCTGGTAGTTTCCTCCAGGGGGTCTCTGCGTTATAACTGCACGTGTACGCACACACATATTATTCTGGGTTTGGAAATATTAGCCTATTCTGATTTGCATTTGTCTTCCGGGAAGTGGAATTACATGGGCTTAATAGGCATCTGGGGAAAAACTAATTTTCTCTTTTCTATTTGGAGCTGCTAACAGTCTTTAAGTGCTTGGGGGATAACCCAGAAAGTTGGAGTCTACAAGATGCCTTTGCCAAAACTGCTGGAAATAGATCTGGAAAGAAAAGTCCACCCATGATGCTTTGGGCTTCAATCTATTCAAAATGCTCTCTCTCCTCTTTTATACTAGGATCTCAGTGATAGTCAACACCCTCTGGAATCAGTCTGGCTTTCTTCTGGCTTTGGTGAAATAACATCAGATTTTGAAGCTCTAGGAAAGATAATCAAAAATACTGCAAAGTTCCTGTTTTCACTATGTAAGATGAAGGAATGCTCTTTTGAGTCTGGAGAAATAGTAAAACATCATAAATAAAGTAGCCTTGAAACTCTCTAATTAAATACACAATTGTTAGGTATCTGTCAGAAATAAATGAGGGGAAAATAATGAGTAAAATAATCATTGCTCTCAGGCAGCATCAAATGCTTTCCTCAGGAGCCAGGGTTTCAGTCAGTTTTTGAAACACCAGAAAAGTGGATAAATGTGCTTCCAGTGGGAGTATATTTAGAAGCATGAGCTCCAGTATGAAACAGATGTGGCTCTATAGCCAATCTTTGTAAAGAAAATGAGAGAGCACCAACTCCCTGCAGATGTGAATGACCAGAGGAAGGAGTTGTACCAACTTGAATTGCACCCAGAAATGTAAGGGCAGTGACTCTAGCAGGAATGTGTTATTCCTGCTATGCTCCATTTGATTAGCACAAACTGCAGCATCTACTGCATGCAACTCTACAGTCACCTTCAGTGACACTCTTCTGCATGCCACCTCTGTTGAAGGGGAAGTCTTCAATTTGGGAGTGAGTCTCTTGTGGGAGGCCCACTGAATGCAGCCAGGCAAGTCAGCAGATGGCCACTGCCATCATTGCTTTGGCATCACAGTCCACATGGTGCCTGGCTGCCTCCTTCTGGTATTTGGAAAGCTAAGATGCCTCTGATTAGAGGCAGAGGGAGGCATCCCTGAGCTCCCCTGAGAGGTGTTTGCAATGGACCAGAGGAAAAATTGGTATCAGGCCATCATGGCCTTGTAATTGGACACTCACAGTCTGAGGAATGAGGCAGTGTAGGTCCTCCTTGCTAGGCTGTTGTGGTGGTGTACCTCCTGGTCCTGTGAAGCCAAGTGCTGTCTCTGTACGGTACCCTGTGCAGACTCAGCTTTAATGAAGTTGGGTTTTGAGTGCTGGGACAAGAAAGGCATGTTCCTGTCCTGCACTTGATAAGTTGACTCTGCCTTTCATCATGTAGAAAGGAAGACTGCAGGGAGTTCCAGGATCTCTTGACTATTTGAAGGAGGGCCAGTAGGAAAGGATGGGTGTTGAGCCTTTGGAACCCAGGGCATCATACATTAGATTGGTGACCTGGTCCCGTGCCTGTTCTGTTTTCAGCCCCAGATCTTCAACCATCTGAAGCACCTTCTCCATGAAGCATCCCTTCTCCTCCAAGTGGGATACAGGACCCTGATCAAAATTGCAGTGTCCAGGGAGGGCTCTGATAGTTGCAGGGAGACCACCAACTCTGCATGATTCGTAGTCCTCTGCACTGGAAAGTAGTGATGGACTTTGTAGGCATTAGTGCCTTGACATCAACAGTACTGGAGATCAGTGGTGGCTTGGTACTGAGGGATGGTGGTATCAGCTTGGTACCAAGGATGCTGCTAGCTCAGTACCGAAAGTCCATGTCACCTAGGAATGCTGCCAGCTCAGTACTGTGAGTGGTGTCATCTGTGAGTGGTGAGTGGTGTCATCTTGGTACCAAGGATCCTTCTTGACTTGATGGTAGATCTTGTGTCTGGCCATTGAGGAGAGATGGAGTCTGGCAGCATTGTGAATGGCGGACTGTGGCAGCTTGCTCAATACTGACAGCAATAGCCAGCATAGTATCAGTTCTCTCAATACTGAGTCTCAGTACTGGCACAATACCAATGCACTGGGTCATCCTTGCTGAAGAGGTTGGAGGCATCTCAATAGTGGCTGGGAGGTGGAGATACACCTGAGGCCCACTCCAGGTCTGAAAGGGGATGGCAGGAACAATCCCGGTGTCCCCTGGCTTCTTATTGTAGTATTGAGGCTGGAGTGGTGGGCTGTTCTGGCATTGAGCTCACCTCAGATGGAGGTGCAGGTGAGTGCTGCAGGTGGTGTCAATTCCCAGGAGTCCACAGAGATGTAGGAGCAATGGTCTGGAGATGCTGCAGGGTCCTCTCCCAGCGCATCCTGTGACACAGTGGAGGGCTCCTCCAGGAGTTCCAGGGTTCTCAGGCAGTCAGTGGGCTTGAGAGACCTGAAGGTGGGGATTGCCAACCTAGCAGAGCTCATGTGGTGCCTATACTTCTATTTCAGTGCAGCAAACATGGACATCTATTTTGGTCTTTTCATGGCCTTCCTGTCCATACGGGCATTCAGTGAGTGACATCATTGTGGCTCTGGTGAGGGTACAGCATCACAGACATGGGGGGATAGGTGCTTCTACCCTTTGAGGAGCCAACCACCAGGAGGACTTTCTTCCAAAAGACAGCCTTAAGTTGGTAGGCCTGTTGTTTGCAGGTCTGCTTGGTGAAGGCCTGGCATATAGCACAGGTATCCACCATGTCTGTCTGTCTGTCTGTCTGTCTGTCTGTCTGTCTGTCTCTTTTTTAAGAAAAAGTGAAAAGATGGAGCAAGGATTGTCGAGGATAAGGATGGTTTGGAATGAGGGAGAAAAAGGGGACACAGTAGAATTAAAAATACCTAGACAGATGAGAAGAGCAAAAGAGAAGTGATTTAGAATCTAATGCATGGGTCCTCAAACTACGGCTTGTGGGCCAGATCTGGCCCGCCATGCCCATTTATCCGGCCCACCTCAGAGGTTTTGGACTTGCCTTGCCTCGCCACACTCGCACCCGCCACCACCTCGCCGTGCCCTCACTGGCCCATGCCTGCTACCACCGCCTTTCAACTTGCCCCCTGTTGAAAAAGTTTGAGGGCCCCTGGTCTAATGGGATGGCAGTTGAAAAGGAACTGTGGGGATGGGCAGGAACCCCTCCCTGTGCTTCCTGGGAACAGGAAGGGAGAGGCTTCTGCCCAAAATGAATGCTAAGCTATAGAAGCTTTTCCTGATTCTAGGCTTTGCACAGGCACAAAACCTTATATGTATGATGTGCAGAGACCATGAAGAAGAAAGAGCTTTTTCAGTGGTAGGACCACAGTTGCAGAACATCCTCCCCAGAGATATTTGCCTGGTACTTGCATTGTAATCTGTTTAGAACCAAGTGAAGATCTTTTATTTTTCCCAGGCCTTTTACTACTGCTGTCTAGTTTTTACAAGTGTTATTGTATTTTAAGATCATTATACCATTGCTGGGTTTTACTGTAGTTTTATTCTGTTTTAAAACTCTACTTATTAAAACCGCTGAGAGAGGTCATCCGGATGTTTGGGCTGCAGAGTCACCAGTACACTGATGATACCATGCTCAACCTATCTTTTACTTCCAATCCAGGTGAGGCAGTGGCTGTCCTTAACCAGTGTCTGACTGGAGTGAAGGGCTGGATGAGGGCCAATAAATTGAGACTTAATCCAGATAAGATGGAGGTCTTGTTGGTAGGTGGTTCAGCTCTCAAGGAAGTGATCTCTGCCCTGTTATGGATGGGGCTGCACTCCCCCTAAGGGATAGGGTGTGTAGTTTGGGAGTGCTCCTCGACCCAGAGTTATCCTTGGAGCTCCAGGCAAGGAGTGCTTTCCTTTAGCTGTGCCTGATACACCAAGTACACCTTTACTTGGATGAGCAGAGCCTAGCAATGGTGACCCATGCTCTGGTAACATCCTGATTGAAGTATTATAACACACTGTACGTGGGGCTGCCCTTAAAGACGATTTGAATACTTCAATTGGTTCAGAATAGAGCAGTCAAGTTGCTAACTGGGACTGGCAGATATACACACATAATGCTGATCCTGTACCATCTACACTGGCTTCCAGTTGAAGTCTGGGTCCAATTTAAGGTGGTAGTGATGACTTAGAAAGGCCTAAACAGCTTAGGACCTGGATATTTGAAGGAGTGCCTCCTTCCATATAAACCTGCCTGCGCCCTAAGATCTGGATCAGAGGCCCTTCTTCGGGAGCCCTCTTTAAAGGAGATCAGAAGAGTGGTGACCCAGAGAAGGGCATTCTCTGGCATTCTGTGTGGTGGTGCCCTGACTCTGGAATTCACTCCTCAAAGAGGGGTGCCTGGCACCGACCCTTTTTTCCTTTTCAGTGCCAAGCCAAAACCTTTTTATTCTCCCATTATTGTAATGTTAATTTGTGTTTTTACTTTGGATATTATTTGCTTAGTGATGCTGTACCATATTTATATTTATTTTTCACTGTGCTGCCAACCTGAGACATTGTGAAGGGCAGGGTACAAAAACTTTAAATAAATATCTATTATGTATTATCATAATAATTAAGGCTTTAATTGTAAATCAGCTACGGAACATTGACAATTAGATAGTATAGAAATGTAACGATTCCACAAGTAGAACTAACAGCCTCTAAACTTAGAATGATGGGCACACCATCATAACCTCTATTCTGTATGGATTAAGTTTCAACTTGTAATCTTCTTCCAGCCTTAACTGCATTTGGGCATGTCTTTAGGGAATGAACTGGTGCTTCTGGATTTCAGAATGAAAAACAGAGCAGGATGTTATTGGCATATTTCTCCAAATTGCTCACTTTTGTCTCATAAAGGCTGCAGTTGTAAGTTAAAAAGCAATAGAGCCAAGATAGAACCTTGTAGTATCCCACAGGACAAAGCTTGGAAGACAGAGAAGCAGTTTGTTGTGATAGCTAATGCTGCTGATCCATAATATAGGAATAGGAATTGCTTACCACTCCTATCCTTCTTGGGAGGTCCAGAGGTTTTGATGGTTATGGTGTCAATAGCTGATAAGAGCTCTAGAAGAATGGGCATCTTCATTATGTTCTCTACCTTGCCACTATCCAAATTCTTCTCCACAGCCATTATAATTGCTTTTTGTAGATTTAGTTTGTGTTTTCAAAACCATACATTCTGTCCTTGGTTCTACAAAAGATCAGCTCTAAACTATCATGTCTTCACCCCCTCTCCAGATAGTGGAAACAATCAGGTGTTTGATAGACAAAGAACTGGTGAAAAAACCTCCTTTCCTGCATGAAAGCCACTCACCTTGAATACTTGATCTAGAGTTAGATACCGGTTGGCTTCAGGGTGAATAGTCCAGAAAGAGATTTTACCATTGGTAGATGTCTCCCGAACAAACATGTCATGAAGGGAAAGATTGTGCCGTATTGAGTTCTGGATGGGAAAGGAGAAACCTTTGTTGTTTTCATTTTCATTTACAAAACACTGGTAAAACCTGAGAAATTCACAAAGGTCTTGGTTTTCACTTTTAAATTTCTTATTTCACAGCTGAATGCACTACACAAGAAAAAATTCTTTGCACAAATAACAACTACATATTGAGGAGAAGGCTTATTTAGATTCCATTTTCCTGATACACTCTTTTCTATTTGTATGGCATAACATGTTAAATAACACTGAGAAGCATTTAATCATACAACTTATTCATCTACACTTTGAAAGATTTTTTTCTGCTAGCTGTGTAAGGTAACTCTGCATTCCTTAACATTTAAGGCCTAGTTCAGACATACATGCATGTAATTGAAGAAAACTGATGGACAGCTGAATCACACTCTTGAATCCATTGAAAATTATTGTACTTGAAGTGACATCTTACTAGCCAAAGAGATTTATTTATTTATTTATTTATTTATTTATTTATTTATTAATTAAAACATTTCTAACTAGTGATTGTTGTATGATGACTTATTCAAGTGAATCAGTCACTGATTGCAAGCAGGAAATGATGGCATACTTGCCAACCTGCTTGCAATCTTTCCAAAAACTGACATAGCTGGGAGTACATTGAGACTGGATAGTCTCAGCTGTTTTTGACCATTTTAATGTAATATCAAGCATTTTCCATGCTGTCTATGTGGCTCCCATCCAGTCTGACAGAGCCAATTCACTATATGTACCAATCACTGATAAAGTACTACCTGCAGTAAAGTGTTGTCACTTTGAACTCAATGCTCTTCAAACTGTGGTAGTTCACACATTCTATTAGGAACCTTAAAAGCTGAATGATCAAATGAAACACATTTATGTATGTACTAACTCTGGCACTAACAAAATATATGGAGCTACTCCTGCCATAATCTAAGACAGTTGCACATATCACAGTAGTATGTAAACTGTTGCCTTCAGGAATTTGTGGTAGGAAATACAATAAACTCACAGTGCAGCAAGGGATCCATTAATGGGCAAGCCTAGACATGCATATTAAGAAGGCCTGGTTTTTCAAGAATGTTCTGTTCTTGCAGAAATTAACAGTGCAATGAGAAAAGGAGAATAGAGAATAAGAAGCTGGACAGCCATCTGAGTGGGATGGCATAACTTGGTGTCCTGCAATAGCAGGGGGTGGGACCATCATGGCCCCTTCCAAATCTACTATTCTATGATTTTGTGATTTTTCATATTTTAATAAAATGCAAGAATGATGCAGTTTTGCTGGAATAAGGAAAAAGCACAGAGTTGGATATTAGCTATAAATCATAATTCCTGAAAATTTTAACTTTCTTAAGCATAAACAATAAAAATACCACAGGCTTCTAGAACTTGTGGCAGAAAGGATATGCTTCAAATGGATAAGCAATATGTGCTGAATCTTAGAAATCAGTGGGGTGGGATACCACAGCAAAACTGATCATCTTTTTTCAGGAAAAGAAAACCTGAGAAATTATTCAAAATCTTAACACTGCAGTTATGCAGTATACGATAAATTACAATGGTACCATGGCTCATGAACTTAATCCATTCCAGGACTCTGGTCGTGACCCAAATTGGTTGTGAGCCAACTTAGATTTCCCCATAAGGTTCAATGTAAATAAGGTTAATCCGTTCTGTAACCATTTTTTAAATCAGAAAAATGTGAAGCAAAGTGACAACAAAGATTGTGGCCATCTCCTCCCTCCACACCCCAAGCACAAGTGCAGCCATCTCCCTGCCCCCCACATCCCCCCAGCATGACTGAGAGCACGCCTGTCATCCCTGCAGGCGCCTGTCATCCTGGCACGTGCCCATCATCCCAGGGGGGAGAGATGGGCGTGATCGCAGGCGCACAGGGGGCGCTGGGGGAAGGAGAGATGAGCGCAATCTCGGCCATCTCCCACCCGCCCCCAGCATGATTCGACCATCTCCCCACTCAGCAGTGTTTGCGACCCAAGTCAAAATTTTTCAGAAATTTTTGTTCATGACCCGATTTGTTCGTGAACCAAGGTGTTTGTGAGCTGAGGTACCACTGTATATAAAATGCCCAGTTTGCATAATTAATATAGGTTACAAAATTCCATTTTTCTTGGCACAGTATTTTAATTACTTTAATACAGAGTACACAGTCTTGATCGTATTTGGCTCTGAAAGGGATAACTATTTGCTTATTTCCCCATGCAAGCATTATAGACCAAGCTAGTATTTACCTTCCAGCCTGGCTTAGCTACGTGTTTGAAATAAGGGAAATGATCCTCAATCCAGGAGTAGATGTCTTTCAGCATCATGCGCTTCTTCTCAGTGCTGTTGATAGCAAACTGGATCATAGCCATATAGGAGTAGGGGGGACGTTCAGAGAAGGATTCCTGCAATGAGGTAGTAGAGGATAAAGGTGCAGAATCTTGTTCAACCTGGCAAGTAGGAAAGAGGGGAAGGCAATGTGAACCCTTCTGGAACTCAATAGAAGGCCAAACAGTGAACCTCTAAGTCGGACTTGTCAAATACTTAAAGCACTAATTTAGTAGAAATGTAAAAATGAAGATGATTTTTGGAAAAAGTCAGGCTGGTTAACTGTAGTTGTGAAAACACAGACTTAAAGTGGCATAGTGAACAGACAGTTGGGTTCCAGTCAGGTTTAAATTTCTATTCAGCCAGGAAACTCAGTGCTTGACTCTAGGCCAATTGCTATGTAGTTGGTGAACGTAATGAACTGGGCTTGGCTGAAAAAAGAGATAGGTTCTATATCTTAGGGTTTGATAGATGAAGAATGGGATTAAAAATAATAAATAATGAAGTAAATCGAGAGAGGTATTACTACCACTCTATACAACTCTGGCGCACCAGCAACTGAAATATTGTGTTCTGTTTTGGGTCCCTCATTACAGGAAGGATATAGCCAGGTTAAAGTCAGTGCAGCATAGGGCCACAAGGTTGCTGGATGGTTTGCAGGGGAAGTAGTATGAGGCAAGACTGAGGGAACTGGGTCTTTTCAGCCTGGAGGAGACTCAGAGGGGATCTGTTGGCAACATACAGGTATGCGAGGGGGTGTCAGACGGAGGTGGGTAGAGACCTGTTCTCTCCTGCAGAGGAGGGCAGGACATGCTCCAACGGAGCAAAGCTCAGGGAACCAAGGTTCCATTTAGATGCCAGGAAGCACTTCCTGACAGTTAGGACCCCGATAGTATGGAATGGGCTTCCACGGGAGGTGGTTGAGGCCTCATCGGTGAAGGTGTTCAAAGATAGGCTAGACATGCACATGGTGGACATGTCATGAGCAGAGCCGGCTGGAGCTGGGGGTCAGACTAGATGGTCCAGGAGGCCCCTTCTGACTCGCTCTGTTTCTTTTTCTAAAAAAGTATCTGAAAGATTATAATTGATTATTTACAACACTGACATATAAATATAAATGTATTTAAATTATGTTTGGCAGTTTGAGTACTGTTTTTAAATCTGCCTACCATATACTGCAGGGGAAGACAAGGGTGCCTGTATTTTCACATAGTGGGGACTAGGAACAATTAGCCCACATTCCTGCCTTTTAGGTAAAAGCATAGTGCAATTAAGAATTAAAGCAACTTTCTATATAAGGATATATCATGATATATTTGACCATATTCAATTGGCAAGCACCACAATCTGAAGTCGGATTACCTGCAGATTGTCAATTCTGCCATTTGTGAAGTGTCTTATGCAAGCAGGATTACCAGTTGGTAATACAGAAATCTCCCTGAACATTTTGATTCTTTTTTTAAAATAAATTTTATTGTTTTCACTATAATCTAACTTTAAAAACAATGATTATTTAAGACATCAGATATACTGGGTTAACCCCTTCCTCATTTTAACAGCCAATAGTCATATTCAAACGCATAGTCCCGTTTCTCTAGCTGATAATAGAATGAATTCCAGATTTGGTAGAGATATACATCCTCCTTCTCCTTCAGAGACAAGATTGATCTGTCCTGCCATGTAATCCAAAATCCTTTTTGAGCTCAATTCTTCGATGTATGGCTCTTCAATCCTCCCATAGTGAGCAAATAAAATCCTTGCCATAGTAATTACATATAAGATCAAATATATGGTCTGTTTATCAATATCATTAAAAATATTATCTAATAAAAAAAGAAAAAGAAAAGCCTTCAGATTTAAATTTGCGTTTACATTTCCAACGTCTAATTGACCAGTTTAAAAACATTTCTACTAAACTTAACAATGAGAACTATATATAGGTCATTTACTTCTAGCTATCTATCTGACTAACTATAAAACATTTGTATAACATTTGTTTTCTTTATATGAGATTACTAAGGTTACCTTGATAGTTCTTTCTCACAACTTTTACCGTTTCTATAGCTCAATGTTATGTCCAACATTTTGTGCCTGTACTATCATAATTTCCTTAATTCATTCATCTTTCATTTTATACCCCCAAAAAAGTTATACAATCCATTAATCATTTTTCATCCAGTTTTAAAATCATTTACTCAAATGTTACTGATTCCTTTATAAGATCATATATTCTATAGGCTTCACATATCTCAATCGTATTTGAACTTTATGCCACCAAGAAATGTCATTACCCTTATCATCTATAAACATGCCATCCCATTTATAAATCATATCCTTCAAGATATATAATTCCCTTAAAATTATCCATTCTCCCACAGAAATTTATAACTTCTAACATAGTTTAGGTTAACTCTATAGACCAGGTCAGATTGTTTATCAGCCTTTTCCTTTTCTAAAACAGGACCATCTGTTAGCATAGTGTTTATTAAGCCACTCAGGTTTTCATTTCTTGCTTCTAGTGTGTTCGGAAATCTCTCCAATATGGCAACTGAATCCCATAATAACTTATTTATTTGTGTTAATTGTTGTTTCTCTTGAGCCATCTTTTCAATTTTCTCTTCAAAAACTTCAGCCTTCTTTTTCACAACTTGTATCTTTTGTTCATTTTGTTTTAATACCAGAACCTGCAAGTTGATTCATTATCTTCGAGACATAGCTATCCAATTTGTCCAATTCATCCTTTTGTTCCAAAACAAATTCTTGTATAGCGTTTTGCATAGACTCTTGAGATGCTTGAATAGATGTTAAAGATGCTTGTATTGCCAAGTGTTGTTTGTAAGCTTTGCGAGGCAGATGTAGATGCCCAAGATGAATCCATGATAAAAGTAAAAGGTTTAATTAAAATAGCAACAAAAAATCATGAAAAGAGAAAAATAAGGGATTTTTTTTTTTTTGGGCAAACAATGTATCAGTTAAAGAATAAAATGACCACAGGATGGCAGCCAACAAGTTATTTGTTCAAACATGCAGAAACTGGAGGAATCCACCATGTCTCCAAAATGGAGATTAGAAAAATAAGAGAGCTTCTTCTACCAGTTAATATAAAATAAGTTCAAATTTAATTCTTCGCCCTTGGGAAGAGTATGCTCAGGCTTCTAATCCCTGCCCCGATAGGGCTTGGATGCCCCACCCCCCCCCGGGCTCTCTGTAGAACGCATTTCGACGTGGAGCATGGAGCCCCGTTCTCCACAGCCGTCTTGCTGCGATGTCAACCGGAAGTCCTGAACATTTTGATTCTTCACTACCATAAGAGGAGACAGATGTTTCTTCCATCCCTTTTTGCTGCAGTTATTCTGTCTACCTCTGTCTCACACATACTGTACTTCCCCGAAAATAAGACCAGGTCTTATATTAAGTTTTGCTTCAAAAGATGCATTAGGACTTATTTTCAGGTGATGTCTTATCTTTTCTTACAAAAGCCATAAGATTCTTGCCCGAAGAGTCCTCCACAATTCCTTTCTTGTATTCGATGGAATAGCTCTTTCTTTTTGCACCCATCTTGCATTCATGCATTAAGTACGTCCATTACAACACGCAACGTATTGATGTTATCCATGCATTGTGTCTATACTCTGGTCATTCAGCCATAAGTCTTGCGTTCATCTGTTTGCATAAGTGTTTACCTCTTGTCCAAAGTGCCTGCTTTGGTATTTACAAATACTTAATTATAATGTATATTAGCATTTATTTTAAGTATTAAGGCAAATATTATTTAATAATATAATAATAATATATATATATATTATTTTATAATTCAATATGTTTCTTGTGTGTTGCAATGGACATACTACCAAGTTTTCTTGTCCATCTAGCTGATGATCTTAACTGGGACTTATTTTTGGGGTAGGGCTTATATTACGAGCATCCTGAAAAATCATGCTAAGGCTTATTTTCCAGTTAGGTCTTATTTTCAGGGAAACACAGTAGAAGCTTGCTTCTTAAAGCAGGTAAACGTTTATAACTGACCAAAACATTAAGGAGCCTCATTTCTTTTGAGGCAGCCACAAATTTAAAAGTACAAGAGAAATCTCTAGATTCCAACCTGGAACACACTTACTTTAAAGTGGAACCCTGTACACACATACCTTGGCTTGGTTTGAACATGCACCTTGCCTTTAATTACCTTAATTATTTTTTGCTTGGGAGTCTGGTTCTCTTTCTCTGTTTTCACACTGCAGGGGCTCAGTCCATTGGAGCTCATCTTGCCCAACCACTGGATGTTAGTTAGACTGTTGTCCAGGCCACAGCTTGGTGTCTCTCCACTGCCTAGATGAGTCAGTTGGTAAGTCAGACAAATTTTTTATTGTATTTAGCCATAGACCTTTACAAAATTTACAGAAAACATTCTAGAATATTAGGCAATTAGGGAAATTCATTAATATCAGATGTTAAAACTGATAAAATAGTTATTAAAGTAAAATGAAAACTAATTTAATTACAGGTAATTTGCTACGCCCCTCAATGCTGCCTTTGATCTAATACTCATAGCTGTGAAAGCAAACAGAGACACTCTATAGCAGTAGTTTTCAACCACTGGTCTGCGGACTAGCACTGGACTTCAGGAGATTTCCTTAAAAAAAAAAAATCTTAATTTTCTTAACATACACAAATACATAAAGGAAATATAAAACAGAACAAACTAATATGAACAGAACAAACTAAAATGAACAAAGTGAGCAAAATTGCCAAGGGAATTTTAAACAAATTGGCCTACACATTCAATCCCCCAGGACTATCTATTTTCCTATCTTTCGATGCTCTATGAGAGTTTAACAGAAAAGAAGTCATTGATCTGTACAAGATATCTTCTGATTGCTTCAAGTCCTCCACTGCTTTTCTTTTCCTTTTCCAAACTCCCCTCCCATTAGTAATGCTGATAAATTTCCATTTATCATTAAATTCTTCCAATGGTTTTCTGTTTACATAGTTACTTTGTTATCACAGCATATTTTGCTAGTCTATTTCTCCATTCATCAATGATTTCCATTTAAAAGCAATTGTGATTCTTGCTGCTGTTGTCATATACTTAAATATCTCTGACATATTTTTAAAGACTCCCTGGCGCGATATTCAAAGCACATTCTTGGGAATCATAGAAAACTTACTTTTAATTTTTTTCTGCATTTCTGTATGTATCAATTTCCATTTTTTTCATTATTTCACAAGTCCACCACATATGATAGAAAGTTCCATCCACCCTGTCACATTTCCAGCATTTTTCATTGTAAATTCTTATCTATTTTTTCAATATCCTTTAGAGTAATTTACCAACAATAAAACATCTTATACCAATTTTCTATTAATGCTTGACTAACAGTGACCATGTCTGTGATATTTGATATTTCTTCACCAAAATTCTGCTTCCAAATTGTCATACATTTCTTATCTTGATGGCATTCAGTATCATAGTGTAAAAACAGTTTGTAGATTCTTTCTGGTAGATGATCATTATGTTGTATAATCAGCTTTTCAAAATCTGTCAGATCTCTTAAAATAGCCTCTCCTTGATATATTTGCCCTTTCAATCTTGAAATCAGTTGATGATAAAGGAGCCACTGTATGTTTTTCCTTTCATCTTTCAGTTGTTGCCAAGATTTAACTAGTCCTGACTGATCAATAGCATCTCGATAAGTTATACAATCATTTTTTCCTCTTAAATGTATTCCATATGCTTCAACTGGGGACATCAAAGGGGAGATTAGAGAACTATTCTTTTTTCCTCATGGAATATCAATTTTTTATTAAACTATCTCTTAACACACTGTTATTTGAAATGAAAGTCTTCTTAACTGACATCTTAACCCACAGAAGATTATGTTTCTGTGTTCAAGATCAGTTTAAGAGGTACATTCATTTTTATGATTGAAATTCTTCCCAACCATGATGCTTTTAATTTAGGCAATTTTTGTAAGTGTTTTTGGATCTTCATCCAGGTTATTTGATAATTGTCTTGAAAAAGTGCACCATTATGTCCTGTGATATTTATCCCTAAGTATTTGACTGGATTTGAAGTTATTACACATCCTGATTTTTTAATATGCTCCTCTTCCTGCTTTGTTATGAATTTTAATATAATTTTTGTTTTTTTTCTTATTGATCTTATATTCTGAAGGAAGTCCAAATCTTTCAACTTGCTCCATTATATACTGTATAGATTGATCCGGATCCAAAATAGTAAAAACTATATCATCTGCTTAACATTTCATTTATATTCTTCTCCTTCTATTATAAAGCCTGTAATGTTTGTATCATGTCTTACCTTCTTTGCTAAAATTTCCAATACAATGATAAATAAAAGAGGCAATAGAGGACATCCTTGACATGTTCCCGTCTCCATTTGAAAGCTATCAGTTAATACACCATTGTTCAAAATCTTAACATGTTGTCTAATATAAATTGCCTGCATCCAATTCTGAAAGCTTGAGCCACAATCTAAATATTGTAGAGTTTTCATTAAAAAAGACCCAGCCACATTATCAAAGGCTTTCTCTGCATCTAAAACTATAAATGGAGCTTTCTTCCTCTTCTTCTTGACTCTTTCAGTTGCATCAATCACAAAATGTATGTTATCTTTCATGTTCTTTTTAGGGACAAATCCAATCTGATCTGTGTGAATCTGTTTTTCTATACATTTTATTAATCTTTCTGCCATTGTTGAAGTAAAAAGTTTACAATCAACATTTAATAATGAAATTGCTGGATAAGAGTGTGGTAACATAGGACCATTGCCTTCTTTATGTATCAATATTACATGAGCTTCCTGCTATGTTAATGGTAATGACAATAAATCAAACCAAATCTGGGACTAAGGAATCTAGGTATGTGGGTGGCTGCCTGCCTGCCTCAGCTTCAACCAATCTGGAGGCCTTAAAATCCTGGGTTCCCTTAGATAATTTGCCACCATACCCTAGGGAGGATGAAGGTGCCTTGAGAACCACTTTTTCATTCCCTGAATTCCCTAAGGAGATTCAGAGCTTGATGGATGGAAATCCTGCCTTACACGAAAAACAGCTATGGCTCACAAGGGGAATGCTTCAACAATTGGTCCTAAGGTGTGAGGGCAGCAGAATCTTACTATGGCTTTTAGGCAGGTACCCCTGGCAAATGGAGGATTCGGGTTTGTGGAGTTGACTCTGACTGCAGCAGAGCTGAGACTTTTTTAAGGAAAGAATTGCTTAAGCTTGCTGAGGACCCAATTGATTTGCGGAAACAGGTATGCCAGCTGCTGGAATCGGATGATTATTCTTGGAGGGAATTACAAGCTATTTTTGGTATTTTGTTTTCTGGTGAGGAATTGAGACTGATCTGATGAACCACTAGAGCAGTGTGGATCAGAGAGAACCCTGCAAGAGAGGGGGATGCCCTGAATCAGGTTCCAGAAGGGGATCCCAGGTGGGATGCTAATGATGATGGGGAATTGGAGTTGATTAGAAGATATTGTCAGTACATGATTAAGGGAATTAAAGAAGCAGTACCTCAGTCTCTGAATGTGCATAAAGTTCTCTCCCTAGAGCAAAAGAAAGATGAAACTCCATTGAGAGGCTGGTGAGACTGAATGGGCAGATGCAGAAATATGGGCATCTGAATTCAGAAAATTCTCATCAGACTTTGCTGAAGTATCAGTTGTGGGGAAGGCGTGGGAAGACATTAGGCAGAAGCTGCAGAAATTAGATGGATGGGAGGTAAGGATGCTGGAAGATTTGTTGAGAGAGGCACAGAAAGCAAGGAGGAAGGATGAGCAGGAAGAAAAGGAGGTCAAAATGATGGCACAAGTCATCAGGACGACCAAGGGACCTGTGGGTCAGAGTTAGGGTGCAGCATGGGGAAAGGTGACCTTCCCCCCTAGGAGGGCAGCTCTGGGGAGCCTAGGCAAAAGAAAAGGCAGGAGAGCTGTGGATGTTTTAGTTTAGGAAAGAAGGTTGATGTTGCTGTATTTTCTGCAAATCCACAGAATTGAGGAAAATATTCTAAAGGGGTGAGCCAGGTGAAGGATACCCTGTAGAGCAAAGAAAAGATTAAAAGACTTCAATTTATACTGGGGTTTGCTATTGGCCTAAAAGGAGAAGGTGGGCAGGTAATTAGGAAAAAAACAAAAACACAAGACACCGTGTTCATCCTTGCAATCATGGTAATGATATTTTTAAAAGGAGGAGAGGTTAATTGGTTCCTGAAACATGCTTCACATATGTTCAATGAGCATGGGGAGCATGTTATTTTAATATATGGACAACCTGTAACAGTTAAGGATTTTTCCTTCATACCTGCTCTTATACAAGACCCCCACCCAATACTAGCAGAATTACAGAACATGATGGATCAAAATAGATTATTTGTTAGGCTCCAGGGATGATGAACACTACAAGGAGGAAAATACAAATGACAAGGATTACCCCAGGACTTTGTTTCTGCTGTTGGTCTTTAGGGCAGTGGAATAAGAAATGGAAGGACTCGGGTAGGTTGTTAGAATGCAGCTTGGAAAAGAAAGTTTTGGCTTTGGGGTGGTGGGGGGTATAACGGGACTTAAGAAGGAGACCCCACTTGCGCTTGGAACTTCATTCATTGGTCTATATCCACAGTACATACCAGAGAGAAGTATGAAGGCTATCTCTTCTGGTATGGGAGGACTATGTGGAAGGTGGATCATAAAGGATCCAAATTTGTGGTTTTTGATTGGTGGGCAACAAATTATCATCCTAGTCAGGGTCAATGTGTAGGTCTGGGATACTTTACCTTCCCAGTACAGGTAGGACAAGAAAAGGCAGGTTGCTTACCTGTAACTGTCATTTTTTGAGTGGTCATCTGTGCATTCACACATATGGGCTTGCCGTGGAGCACAAGACCTCAGTTGGAGTAAACTTCCAAAGCTCGGAGTCATGGAGTGGGCGGGAGGGCGGGAGCCTGCCCCCCCTGTGCAGGTAGCACAAAGAGAGGGGCTGCCACCCAGTCCCTCAGTTGCCTGAAGACTGCACTATCCTGGGTGGGCGAGGAATCCAAAGAATGAGGCCTACACAGGGCAGCAAGATGACAACACCCAGCAGGGCAGAGGGTGAGTTTTGTGAATGGACAGATGACCACTCAAAGAATGACAGGTACAGATAAGCAACCTGCCTTTCTTCTTGGTGGTTTCTGTGCAATCACGCATATGGGCAACTAGCAAGCTTACCATCCCAGAGGAGGGGGCTGTTGTCACCGAAGAATCGAGGAGAGAACCGCCCTTCCGAATGCACAGTCCCATCTGGCGCGGACATCCAGTTGGTAGCGGCAGACAAAGGTCGAAGGTGTGGATCACTTCACAGCCTTGTAGATCTCTTGAAGCAAGATATCAGCTAGCAGCACAGTGGATGTGGCACACATGGAGTGGGTGTGTGGGTGGTCCGGTAGAGGAATCTTGGCCATCTCATAGGTAAGGGAGATGGTTGGAGACCCATTCAGAAAGTCTTTGACAGGAGATGGGCTCCCCTGCTCTAGGGCCCTCGTAACCTATGGTGCTCAGAGCAGCATAATGATTCAGTCCGGGCCCTATAGAAGGCGAGGGCCCTTCTGACATCAAGGAGGTGGAGCACAGCCTTGATGGGGGTGGATGGATTGGGAAAGAAGGCATGGAGGACAATATCCTGATTGTCGTGGAAGGGGGACATTACCTTGGAAGTGAAACGCGGGTCAGGGTGAAGGACGACCTTGTCCCTGTGGAATGTGGTAGAGGGAGTGTCGATCTGCAGGGCAGCTAGTTTGCTGGCACAGTGGGCAGAGGTGATGGCCACTAGGAAAGCAATCTTCCAGGAGAGGAGGCAGAGATCTGATGTGGCCATGGGTTCGAAGAGCCTCCTTGTGAGGGATTGTAAAACCACAGAGAGGCTCCAGGAGGCAAAACTGGGGGGGGGGGGGCAATGTTTCGGAGGTCCCTGAGGAAGCGGTGTGCCAGAGAGTGGGCAAACATGTAGGACCCTTGGATAGGAGGGTGGAAGTGGGAGATGGCTGCCAGGTGGGCCCTTATAGAGGAGGGAGAGAGGTCTGCAGTGAAGTGGGTCTGTAGGTAGGCCAGGATATGCTCAATGGAGGTAGAGGAGGGGTTGAAGCTGTGGCAGAGGCCACAAAGGCTCTCCAGTTTGCTAAGTAAGAGTGGTGAGTGGAGGGTTTCAGGGTGGCCTGTAGAACGGTAGCAACTGCAGGTGTGAGAGACCCGTAAGGCTCGGTCATGGTATGATCCTCCAGGCTGTCAGACAGAGGGTCCTGATGTCTGGGTGCAGGACCCTGCCCTGGTCTTGTGACAGCAGGTTGGGGAGAGAGGGGAAGTGGGAGAACTTGCTCCCAGACAGGCAAAGAAGGAGAGGAAGCCAGGGCTGTCTCAGCCACCAGGGGGTGACGAGGATGCAGCTGGCCCTGTCATTTCGGAGTTTGGCCATCACTCTGATCAAGGAAGGGCCCCCTCCCATCTGAGGAGAAAGGCATTCCCCAGGGACCTCCTGCTCTATTCTGCTCTGGAGCAGAACCAGTTGCATTAGGAGTTTGTGGGGGTGGCAAAGAGGTCCACCTCAGGATACCCCCATTCTTCGCACAGTGCTCAAAAGACAGAGGCTTCAAGATCCCAATTGTGTGGGAGTGAGAGTGAGCAACTCAGGGAGTCTGCCAGGGTGTTGAGGTAACCTGCGACATGGAGAGCTGTGATGATGATGACTCTCTGGATGCACTAGTGCCAGATGGCAGTCACCAGGGTTGCAAGATGGGTGGAATGTGTTCCCCCTTGTTTGTTCAGGTAGTACATAGAATCATAGAATAGAAGAGTTGGAAGGGGCCATGAAGGCCATCCCCATGATGGTGGTGTTGTCTGTGACTACCTGAATGTGGTGCCCTGTCAGGGTGTCTTGGAAGGACATGATGGCCTTCTGGACTGCCAACATCTCCAGCATGTTGATGTGGAGATTGGCTTTGTCTGGGTCCCAGTGGCCCTGTGAGTACATGTCTGTGCAATGAGCGCCCCAGCCTGTGTTGGACGCGTATGTTGTGATGGTCACAAATGGCTGGGAAGGGAGGAAGGGCATGCCTGTGATTAGGTTGGCAATGGTGCTCCACCAGCAGAGGGACTCCCTGACTGCCGTGGGTGGGGCCAGGAGGGTCTTGTGAGGGTCTTCGTCCCACGCAAGGCTTTCATGAACCATAAGTGGAGAGGCCTCATGTGGAGTCTTGTGAGGTGCAACACCAATACCATGGCGGCCATGAGGCCCAGCAGCTTCTTGGTGGTGAGGGCAGTGGAGTGTGTTGTGGCCCTGACAGATGTGGCCAGTGAGGCAAGGGTCTCTGCCCTTAGCTAAGGCAGGAAGGCTTTGGCGAGGGTGAAGTCCAGGCAAGCTCCTATGAAGAGACTGTGTACAGGAGAGAATAGATTTGTCATGGTTGATGAAGAGCCCCAGGTCCTGTAAGAGGTGTCATGTAGCATGTAGGCAGCACAGGAGGTCCTCCTTGGAGGGGGCTGCAAGGAGCCAGTCATCCAGGTAGGGGAAAATCTTGACATCCTGGAGCCTAAGGTGGGCACAAACAACTGCCACACATTTAGTGAAAACACGGGGAGCCGTGGCCAGGCCGAAGGGGAGGACAGAGAACTGGAAGGCCTCCTGGTCAATTTGGAAACGCAGGAAGTGCCAGTGGTCTGGGTGGATGGAGATATGGAAATAGGCATCTTTCAGGTCGATGGAAGCAAACCAGTCTCCTTGGTTAAGGAGGGGAAGGATGCCCTGGAGCATGACCATTCTGAATTTCTTGGGGGTGATAAACTTGTTGACCTCCCCCCACCCCAGAGATCCAGGATAGGCCTGAGGGTCCCATCCCACTTAGGCTCTGTGAAGTACCAGGAGTAGAAGCCCCTGTGGGCTGATGGGGGACACACACTCTATTGCCCCTTTGTCCCGAAGGTTCTGGACTGCTGCCCGGAGGGTGGGTGATGATGGGGTGGTCTTGACACGACCAAGGGGAAGCAGAGCATCAAATTCTATCCTGTGTCCCCTGTGTATGATGGATAGGACCCAGCACTGAGAGGTAATGGCCTCCCAGGCTGGGAGGTGTTGTGCTAGATGGTCTGTGAAATGGGAGGCAGGGGTGTCTAGACTAGGATGTCAACACCTGTGCCTGGTATCCTGGCGCTTAGGCAGGAGCCCCTGGTGGGGTTGCGAGTCCCACCTTGTTGGCTGGTGATGCTCTGGGGTGCATGGAGAGGTCAAGGAAGGGGTGGCGTCCCAGAGGTGGTCTGAGAGCTGGTCCATCATGGCACCCATTTTCTCCCACAGGAAGAGCTGGTACTTGGCCATGGTGGCCTCATAATTGGAGACCCTAAAACTGAGGGCAGACACCACATAGATTTTTTTTGCCATGGTATCTAGGCAGTGCCCTTCCTTTTCCACTGGAGTGGACTGGTCCCTCTGGGGTGTTCCCTGCATAGACTCCATTATGACAGAGTTCTTGGCAAGGGGGTGGCATATAAATTTGTAAATAAATAAATAAAAAGTTGGGCTTGGGGTGCTGGAGAAGCAGAGGGATGGCCTTGATGGTCACCCTGTAGGTCAACTCAGCCCTGCGTGAGGTGGCCAAGGGCCCTGTAGGGGCTTTCTAGGACTGCTGTGCAGAGCAGTGCAGGCAGGGCGGGGATGGACATTGGCATCCCCTGAGGTCAGGGTGTCATAGGAAGGGTCGGCCTCAGGCTCGGGAGAGTGGGATGTTTGGAAGGCAAGCTCCTCAGCCATTCGGAGGACAAAGTCAGAAAAGCCGCCTCCCCGGCAGGACCAAAGGAGAGGTCCTACTCGAGGGTCTGCCCATCTGGAGAGTGAATGGAGGCCAAGGGGAGGGAGAACATGCCGAGTCCAAAGATTGGCTCTGACCTGAGTCCCTTGAGGACAAATGCCAGTAGCAATGATTCCTGCTTTGATGATCTGGATGTATAGCAGGTGAGCATTTGTCGTGACCACAAACCCGCCCCCGGCCACCTGACTCTGACAAAGTTTTTGTCCAGCCTGCAGAAATTGCTGAGCAGACCATGGGACAGCCCATTGACATTGAGAATGCCCAGCTGAGGAGAAGACTTCGGTGTTTGAGCCAATTAGAAGAGAGAGAAAGTCAAAGAAGGAGGGAGAGGAGTTTATCTAGCCCTCATGGGGAGGGGTGTTCCCATCGGGTGAAGAGTGCATCATAAATATGAGATAGGTCAGAAAGGAGGGGGCAACTGCGTTGCTTAGAACTGCCATTAACAGTTCCTGTATTATTCATTGCCTGCGTAACTTTGAAGTTGTTTAGAATAAAAGGCTTTAAACCTTTATTGCCTGTTCCTGTGTGAGTAATTAGGAAGAGTGTTCTGGCCTCACGACAGCGTTTGCAATGAGCTGTGGCAGGGTTGCGGGAATGGCAGCACTGGGGAGCAGGCCCAGTGTAAACTGCATCAGTCGGTTCAGAGTCCTCTCTGGGCCAGTGACATCGATGGGTGAGAAGTCAGTCCCTGGGGCTGGCAGCGCGGCTTGGTTCCCTGCGAGGGGATGCGCCAGGCTGGCAGGGCACAATGGCTGAAGCAGCGCAGGGGCCTTGGCCATGGGCTCCCTGTTTCCAGAGCGGCTCCTTGGGGCATCACATGGTCCTAGCATGTTCCCATTGGCTATTGCGGTCTTATGTGTGCACTCTGGGCTCAGGCAGGGAGGTTGGAGAGCAGCGGTAGTGTTGGCGACATTTGTAGGGAGCAGAGTCATTGTCGGAGGAGGAGGAGGAGGTAGGGCTCTGGGTGGGGCGTTCGCAGTGGAGCCTGCATTGGGAGGCCAGCATCCTCAGGCAGGTGCGAGGAGCACGGGACTCTGAAGAGTGGGAGTCAAAATCAGCCGGGCAGGGCCTCCTTGTGTGTGGGGTCAAAGGAAGGGACAAGCTGGAGCACGAAGAGGCCAGGGAGTACAACAATTGTCTCCCTGACTCTGAAGGACGGGGCGTGGTGCACCAGGTGACTCCTGGGTAAGGCAGCATTGTCTGCAGGCTCTGGCAGTGGCAGATGGCCCCTCACGGGGGTGGAGGCCAGGAAAACTGCCTCTGTGGCCAGCAAGATGGCGGGGCCATATGCTGGAGGTGCTTCAGGCACAGACATTGGGTTCCTGGCTACAAAGGCAGTATGCGCATCTGGAGAATCCAGGACTGGGACTGAGGGGGTCACATTCAGTGAGGCCCCGAAGTCCAGTGTTTGCAGGTGATCTTGGGTGGCCTCTGGTGCCAGGGGGAGGGGGGCAGGATCCTTTGCGGGGTGGACCTTTTTCTGTCTCATGGCAACCGCGGTGTAGAAGGGACCCTCACCCAGGGAGGCAGGTCTTTTCCTAGACTTGTGAGGCTTGGAGGTGCCCTCAGCAGGGGGGTTGTCAGCCTCAGAGGGATTGACCATAGTAAGGGCCCTCTGCCATAGAGCCTGTCAGAGGTGGCAAGTTTGCTGCTGGCGAATTTGCCTTTTAAAAGCCTGGCAGTGGGGGCATGTCTTGGAGTGCCCATTGGTGGCAGGCATCTGGGCTGCACAGGTAGAGCAGTGGCGGATAGCTGAGTCAGTCATGTGGCTCTAATGCAAGCACATGTGGCAGAAAAGCAGGGAAAGATCGAGATTTTCTGCAGGGGAGAATGAGGCAGCAATCTTCTCTCTGAGCAGCAGAGGAGGGAGAGTAAGATTTTTATTACTTTTTATTTATTTATTTATTTGAGAGAGGAGAGAGAAAGTGAAAAAAAGAAGATGGCGATCCAGATAAGTGGAGCGAGCAGAAAATCCGATCCGAGGCAACTTGAAGCGCTGTCGAAATGGAACTGAGGGACTGGGTGGGACTGGGACCCCTCCCCCCTTTATGCTACCTGCACAGGGGGCAGGCGGGGCTCCCATCCACTCCATGGCGCCGAGCTTTGGAAGGTTATTCCAAATGAGGCTTTGTGCTCTGCAGCAAGCCCATATGTGTGATTGCACAGAGACCATAAAGAAGAAAACCAAGGAAGCACTGACACATAGTGAAGAGGGGAGGACAGTTAGGGCCCAATTGCAGCAATGAGGTGATAGTAGACAAACAGTCCAATGGATTATGATCAATAAATATCTTCAGTAGGATCTTTACTGCCTCTAAATTCATAATTAAGTTTTTAGATATCCAGCACATACCAATCCTTAAATATGTCTGAGGTCTGTCAGAAAAAAAGGTATAATCTCTAGCTCCAGAATTTTTAAATCTCTAACTGCAACATTTCTATATAATTATAAAACATTTTTAGGTAACTTACCACCTCTTGCTTTTTTAGACTTATCCTTTTTTGAGTCTATAACTCAGTTCATATCACCAATAATCAAAATGAGAACTACTTGAATGTCCAATAACAATTGAAATAATTTTTCATAATTTTTTCTTTTGCATAATTTTGGAGTATAAATGACTGCCAATGTATTAATTTTCCCTTTCAAAAATGTAATCTTCAAAACAATAAATCTTCTTTCTTGGTCTTTAAATTCTTCTACTACATTTAATCCTTGGTTATTAATATAAATGGTGACTCATGTGAATCTGCTGGTATTGCATAAAGTTTGCCCAGATGCTTACAGTTCAGAATATGGACTGTAAGATATAATAGATAAAATATGTATTCAATAAACTCATAAAAACTCTTTATATGAGTTTTATGAATACATATTATATCTGCCCTCTGCTTTCTTAAAAAATTAAAAACCTTAGTTCGCTTAGAGTTCATCCCATTAATGCTGAGAGATAAAATTTTCATTTTGCCTCTATTATTCAATAATTCAAGAGCTCAAATGGTTATCTTTTCAATAAATCAGCAGCATATAATTCAGCTTCTGTTAATACTTCTCTCCTCCTCTTCCACACATTTGACTTCCACATTCCTTCAACAGTGTAAATAAACTCACAATTTAACAAAATTCCTAAGCAAAAAATTAAGAAGGGGGAAGAAGCCAAAAGAAGTTTAAAAAATAAGAGGGAGGGAGGGAGAAGCAAAATAATAGAAGCAAGAAACAAAAATAAGTAAAATCAATCGATCAGGCTTCTATACTATTATTAGTAACATTCTATCTCCATGAAAGTGTTTGTTGAAATTAGTTTTTTAAGAGGCATTATTCAAAGATGACTTCCATATCAAGGGACTACAGCTTTTATTTATTCCAAGTCCAACAGATGCCACTAATGGTATTCAAGTCAATCTGGGCCTGAGTAGATAACTTTGCTAAAGAGAGACATTGTTCAAACATTGCTTTCATAGCAGGGGGCTTTAGTTGCCATTTTTCTCCAAGTCCAAGAGATGACACTGATGGTCTCCAACTCATTTTGTTACTGCCTCAGGGCTTTACTCTCACCGCAGAGCCAGAAGCAACAGAGATCAAAGATCAGGATAATCACAGAAATCACAACCTCCCATCCCAGCTCCAATAAAAGCCATAGGGAGATATCATTATTCCTTGCAACAAGTCATATATGGATCAGTTCAAAAACTTCAACAGAAAGTCGCTCAACTCAAGCAGCCAGCAACTCCTCAGAAAATGACAATGAAGAAAAAGAGATGCCATCTCCTCCAATATGCTGGAGCCTCAGTCAAGGTCAGTTTGCAACTTCCATAATTAATTATTAAATGATATCAAACAGTTTATGAATTAAGGCCTTATTACAGTTCAAATGAGGTGTTGAGAAACTATCTGTCCTTTCCAAATACATAAACAGAACTGCCTTAACAAAAGACCTCAAATCTGAGCTGTCCAGAAAGCTCAGTTGTCCTTCTTCTCAATTAAAAAGCCACAAAATGAGCACAAATATAGTCCCAGCTAGTATTCTCATGCCAAGGTCAGTTTTTACCATTCATATTTCTCAGTTCTTAGTTCTAAAATAAAACATTGAACAGTTTTGCAAGTAAGATATTAATCATCCGATTGTCTGTTCCAGAGTCCCTTCAAACTATGCAAACAAAAAAATGCCTTAAAAGTCTAAATTTCAGCAAGCTAAATATTATAATTCCCTAGACAAGAAAATATAATAAAGTAAAAAGAAGTAATACAAAATAAAATGGTGAAAAGAAAAAGGAAGAAAAGGAAAAGAAAACAAAGGAGAAAGTATATGTGGGGAAGGCCAACTCTGATACTTTTCCTGTTTACCTTATCCAGTCATCTTGTTGTTATCAGAGCTATAAGCCGAAAAGTCTTCATGCATACCTGTCAATTAATTAGAGGTAAAAGTCTCTCAAAAGACATAGAAACACAGAAACAGAGCGAGTCCGATGGGTTCTCCCAGGCCATCTAGTCTGACCCCTGGTTCCAGCCAGCTCTGCTCATGACATGCCTATCATGTGCATGTCCAGCCTATCCTTAAACATCCTTACCGTTGGGGCTTCAACCACCTTAGAATGGATTGAGAGCACCCACTTTGGTTCTATTCCACAAGGAGTGCAAGGCTCTTGTCAAGGAAAGTTTGCAATGCAATTCAGAGTACTCCCTAAGTCTATTTCCCCTAAACTAGATGTTATTCTTACTCCTAGGGAATCCCACTTAGGAGGTGCATGGAGCACTGCTTTTCAGGGCAGTGGAGAAGAGTTCCAGAGGAGAAGCCAGTTTACTGCTACACATGTGAGCACTGTATAGAAGGGATAGTTTTGACCTCTACAGGTAGCTCCAACATTGAGGGATCTTCCGAAGGGAAGGTTGCAAACAAGGAACACAGTTCCTACTTCTCACAGGAATGTTTTCTGTAGAGATGCCATATGGCTTGCCATACTTCTGAAGTTTCCTGGTTAGCAAAATACTCATAATATACTAAATAAAAATTGGCTTTCCGTGAGATAACACTGGTCTCAAGAAATTAGAAAGGGCAGGTTCATCATCTGTTGGGTTTTCTCCAAGCATCACTTTAAATCGTATTTTCATGCTGGTTGGAAGAGCCGCCATCTAACCTTGGTTGAGTTTGCCTGAGACCTGAAGCTGAGGGGCAGAGTGCTGATCAGAACAGGTGGCAGATTCTCATGCTGTGATGGGAACATGTTTCCATACTGATCTTGTGTGTGTGTGTGTGGGGGGGGGGTTCAAACCTGCTCCCCAGTCTTTGCATCACAAGATTGCCTAAGAGAACATAAAATGATAGGAAGTGATACATGTACCGCTTACTGTATTTGCTTCAGTTTTCATGTGCATTCCAATAACACAGCAGGTGAGGGATAGGAGTTCAGTTTGAGCAAATTCATATTAATGTCTGTTAATTTTTTAACTCCAGAGTATTGTACAGAACTCTGATAAGAGGGTATGTCAGTAGGCAAAGAGAGGAAATGATTCATTTTTGATTCTCCTAGTCAAATGACTGAACCTAAAAGTTAGCTGTGGCAAAGGAAGCAATGTGAAGGGGATTTCCAAAATGTTCATTCTGGGCTGGACTTGTCCCAGTAAACAAATATCTCTGTTCTGGCTGAGTTAAGACAGCAGCTTTTGCTCATTTCAGATGCTGCTCACTGTGTTCTGTGCCCACAAGATCAGCATCCAAACAAGAACCACGACCAGTGCATCCCCAAGAAGATCCACTTTCTTTCCCAGGAAGAGGCACAGGGTTTCATTTAGATTCTCAAGTTCTTTTCCTCTGTCTTGGCACATCTGCTGTGTTAGCTTCATAAAATAGCACAACACACCCGTTGTCAAAGCCAGCAACCAAGACCTCACCTACATCCTCCTCTTCTCACTCCTCCTCTGCTTCCTCTGTTCCTTCCTCTTCATTGGTCAACCCACAAAGGTCACCTGTCTTCTCCAACAACCTGCTTTTGGCATTACCTTCTCTCTTGCAGTTTCTTGTGTATTGGCAAAAAACCATCATGGTGGTTCTGGCGTTCATGGCCACTAAGCCAGGAAACATGTTAAGAAAGCTCTTGGGGAGACCACTGACAACATCCATCATGCTGCTCTGTCCCCTCATCCAAGCTGTGATCTGTGCTGTCTGGTTACTGACCTCTCCCCCTTTCCAAAACTTGGACTTCCATTCCCTGTCTGGACAGATCATCATGGAATGCAACAAAGGCTCTGTCACCATGTTTTATGCTGTCTTGGCTTACGATTTATAACCATCTATATGAGATAAGGAAGAGAGTGGTGTACACTGCTGCTTTCAAATTGCCATCTCCCCTGAAGTCCCCCTGCAAGAGATTTCCTGCCGGACCATGGGGAGGGGGGAACGCCACTCCGCTCACCACGGACCAGCATGGGGGCTGGCTGTGCTCCACCATCTCTTCTTTGGTTGGCATCACGTTTACAGGAGGTACACCAGTGCTGTTGGGGGCGGGCAGGGAGGGGAGAGACGGGAGCCAGTTGGGAGCCACACTGCACCAATTTCAGTATTTTGTTCATTTGTTGGCATTTTTTGGCACTCGGTTTCTGGTTGTTTTGGAGATCTTCCTTCCTTCCTTCCTTCCTTCCTTCCTTCCTTCCTTCCTTCCTTCCTTCCTTCCTTCCTGGTATTGTGTTTGGAAACTAATACACAGAATACTGTATTATGTGTATGATGCTTTTTGTTTCTGTCTCAGTGATCCCTGAGGTGGTTTTCCTGTTTTCACCATTCTCCAGCTGTGGAAAGCACTGCTCTATAGGATACATAAGCATCATCATCTGATAACAGAAAAACAATATTCTCGGTTATTGGGTATGCATCAATGATAAAATTTCAGCTAAGAATTTATCTCTTGGAACTCCATATAGTGAACAGGATAGCATGTAATGGGGAAGATTCTCCACTATAGAAGAATCACAAATACACACACACAGTGCTCCACTGGAGAGCCAAAAGGCCTGTTTGCAGGGTTTGAAAATGCAAAGCAGTAAAGAACCCTCTAAGTTTATAATTGGGGATATCAACTAAATAGCTAGATCTAGACTGATCAAATTTGATTAATTTGTACCAAAGAGCTACTTTAGATTTTAAAATCAAATATCAATCTAGCAATGCATCTGAACTGTAGATCCATTCCCTGGTTTTTATGACACACCTGGAGCAAACCCACCAGGAACCTCAGATGTTGAGGCTGCTATTGGCAAAAGCAAGGATCTATGCTGCACAAAGATACATGAAGTGGCAAATTGGAACGTCAGAGGAATAAGCCACGGTAAATTGGACATAGTCAAATAGGAAATGGTCAGGTTAAAAATCGACTGCCTTGGCATTAGTGAATTACACAGGACAGATGATAGTTGTTTCCAGTCTGAGGACTTCACCATCTATTACTCAGAACATGAAACCATGAAAAAGAACGGAGTGGCCTTCATAGCAAGTAAAAAAATGGTCCAAGCTGTGGTAAGCTTTTCATCAGTGACTGATTGTATAACGGCCATTCAAATTCATGCTAAACCCATTAATACCACAATTGTTCAAGTCTACGTTCCAACAACTGATGCAACAGAACTAGAAATATTTATTTATTTATTAGAAAAATGTCTATGCTGCCCCTTGACAGCTAGCCTCGAGGGGTTTTATGCCAGCATCCAAAAACTCTAGAACAATTACCAGGAAAAGACATTGTTTACATAATAGCCAATTTCAACACAAAAGTTGGCACTCAAGCAGAGGCAGGCATCACTGGTGATTTTGGACTAGGAGACAGTATGATGCAGGAGATTGTTTGATACAATTCTGCCATGAAAATTATTTCCAAATAATGAACAACTGCTTCAAACAATACAAATGTTGCTTGCACATGTGGACCTCACCAATTTGGCCACACAGAAATCAAATTTACATCCTTTGCAGTCTTTACTGGACTAGTTCAATCTGTGCAGTGAAGACATATCCAGGTGCCAATTGTGGCTCAGATCATGAATGATCAGTGATGAAAATCAAAGTGAAATTGCAAAACTCCAAAAAGATAGCAACACCTAAGAAGTTTGACACGACCAAAATCTCATTCATGTAGGCACCTGAGATAAAGGACAGGTTTGGACTGTTGGAAATGGCTAAAAAGTTGCCTATGGCAGGACATTCAATCGAACATTATTGAAACTGCTGTTAAGCATATATCATACAGAAAAGATCCAGGTGGCTTTCAGATGAAACAATCAGAATAGCTGATCAAAGAAAGATAGCCAAAGCAGCAGGTAAATGGGAGAAAGCAAAGAAATTAAATGCTGCTTTCCATAGGGCAGCCAGAAAAGACAATTAAACTTACCGGGATCGGATATGTATACAGCTAGAAGAGGATTGCAAGAAGGGTCATGCCAGGAATGCATGTGCACAAGTTAAAAGCTTTGCACAAGAACAGCTTTTAGTGCATGCAAAGCAATCATAAAAAACAAAGAAGGGAAAGAATTGTCTGATCAAAACAACATCAAGAACAGATGACGAGAATGCACAAAAGAGCTACACGCCAAAAACACTGGAACTGAACTGCCTCTGGATAAAGTAGAAATGGAAACAGAAGTAGAAACAGAACCAGTCATTCTTGAGGATGGACAATAGCATGGACAATAAATCACCTGCCAAACCAGCACCAGGCTTGGACAATATCCCTGCAGAGTTGCTGAAGCATGTACCAATCAGAACCATAACAGCCTTATGCCAGAAAATCTGGGAAACAAACACATGGCCAGAGAATTGGAAGCACTCAATCTTCATTCACATTCAAAAAAAGGGCAATTCAAAGGACTGTTTTAAATACTGTACAATCGCACTCATACCTCATGCTAGCAAAATTTTCCTTAAAATTATACAATGATGCCTGGCACCTATCATAGAAAGGGAACTACCTGAAGTCCAAGCAGGCTTCCATAGAGGCCTGGGCACTCACAATCCCATTGCAAATTTGTGCTGGATTATGGTGGTATCTCAAGAATATCAAAAGAACATCTACCTGTGCTTCATTAACTACAATAAAGCATTTGACTGTGAAGATCATGACAAGCTGTGGAAAGAACAAAAAGAGCTGGTGGTACCATCTTCTTTGGCGACCTAGCTTTCCCTTGTCAGGTTGCTGCTGTCACTACATACAAATCAGCAAGCAGCTGTAAGAACACCATAGGGGACACTGATTGGCTCAGGGCTGAGAAAGGAGTCGGACAAGGATGCATTCTCTCCCCTTTTCTATTCAACTTGTATGTTGAAGTAATCATGAGGAAGATGGATTCTTCAAAGGGCTAAAGATTGGAGGAAGAACCATCAACAACCTTCAATATGCTGATGACACAACTCTCCTCTCAGTAACTCAGGTAGGTCTAAATCAATTGATCCAAAGAATCAAAGACGAGAGTGAGAAGTGTGGCCTCCTTCTGAACATCAAAAAGATGAATATCTTGACGAATGCACAGAATGAAACCATCAAAATAGCCATGGAAATTGAATATGTAGAGGAATTCACTTTCTTGGGATCACTGATTACTCACAGTGGTGAATGCGGACCAGAAATAAAGTGATGAATTTCACTAGGTCACATGGAAATGACAAGCATGTATTGAGTGTGGAAAAACAAGAACATCAACTTTGCAACCAGGTACAGATTAGTCCGTGTGATCGCTTTTCCTATGGCAACCTATGTCTGTGAAAGTTGGACAATGAAAAAGCTAGACAAGAGGAAAATTGACTCATTTGAACAGTGGTGTTGGCGGAAACGCCTGTGCATCCCATGGACAGCAAAAGTGACAAACAAGCAGGTACTAGAACATGTTAAACCAGACATATTCCTAGTCAGCAGAATAACAAAACTGAGACTCACTTGTTTTGGTCATGCCATGTGATCAAGGTGCAAAAAAGATATTATGCTTGGAATGCTCAGCAGCAAGAGGAAACTAGGTCGCCAAAGAAGGTGGTAGTTAGACTCCATCAAAGAAGATATGGGCCAGAGCATAATTCAGCTGAAAGAAGTGGCACTGGATCAAAAAGTGTGGTGAGATTTGGCCCCATAGGATCGCTTATAGTCGGACATGAATGATCAGCTGAAAAACATTTAAACAAGCTGCATTGTTTGATTGTATTGCTAAGCATACTCCAATTAGATATTTTTGCCTTTCTCCTGAAGACTATTACTTTTGTCTTTGCATAATTTATATTCAGACCTTCTTCATTACAGTATCACCCTAATTGATATAAAAGTCTTCTCAGGTCAATTTTAGTTAAAGAAATTACCGTATTTTTTGCTCTATAAGACTCACTTTTCCCCCCTCAAAAGTAAGGGGACATGTCTGTGAGTCTTATAGAGCAAATATGTGTGTGCAGTAAGTCTGTCAGATGTGCAGCCCATGGGGAAGTGATGGGGAATGTGCCTGTGATTATGTGCCCAATTGATTCAGAATTTTTTTTTTCTTGTTTTCCTCCTCTGAAAAACTAGGTGCGTCTTATGGTCAGGTGCGTCTTATAGAGCGAAAAATACGGTAACTAAATTATCATCTGCATATAGCAGGTTTGAAATTTTCTCTTGGCCCAGTGAATATAGAAAGGAGACCTGACAAAATCTCTGTTATATCAATAATGTACAGATTGAATAAGAAAGAGACCAACACACAACTCTGCTTCATTCCTTTGCTAACAGGGATTCTGCAAGTTAGAAAGACGGAAGTTCCCATCTTAATTTGAGCAAAGGTACCTCTGTGCAGCTCTTGAAGCAAGAATAGTAATCACTTGTCAGTGTTTATTTCAGACAAATATGCCCCAAAATGGGTCCTTTTAATAGATTCAAATAAGAAAATAGGTCAACATTGTTGTTCTTGTTGTTAGTTGCGAAGCCGTGTCCGACCCGTTGCGACCCCATGGACAACATTCCTCCAGGCCTTCCTGTCCTCCACCATCCCCCGGAGTCCACTCAAGCTCACACCAACCGCTTCAGTGACTCCATCCAGCCATCTCATCCTCTGCCGTCCCCTTCTTCATCTGCTATCTATTGTTCCCAGCATTAGACTCTTCTCCAGGGAGTCCTTCCTTCTCATTAGGTGGCCAAAGTATTTGAGTTTCATCTTCAGGATCTGGCCTTCTAAAGAGCAGTCAGGGTTGATCTCCTCTAGGACTGACCGGTTTGATCTCCTCGCAGTCGAAGGGACTCGCAGGAGTCTCCTTCAGCATCACAACTCAAAGGCCTCAATCCTTCGGCGCTCAGCCTTCCTTATGGTCCAGCTTTCACATACATTGCAACTGGGAAAACCATAGCCTGGACTATACGCACTTTTGTTGGCAGCGTGATGTCTCTGCTTTTTAGTATGCTGTCTAGATTTGCCATAGCTCTCCTCCCCAGGAGCAAGCGTCTTTTAATTTCTTGGCTGCAGTCCCCATCTGCAGTGATCTTGGAGCCCAGGAAAATAAAATCTGTCACTACCTCCATTTCTTCCCCATCTATTTGCCAGGAAGTGAGAGGACTGGATGCCATGATCTTGTTTTCTTAATGTTGAGTTTCAAGCCAACTTTTGCACTCTTCTCCTTCACCCACATCAAGAAGCTCTTTAGTTCCTCTTCACTTTCTGCCATGAGAGTGGTATCATCTGCATATCTGAGGTTGTTGATATTTCTCCCAGCATTCTTGATTCCAACTGGTGATTCATCTAGCCCTGCCTTTCTCATGATGTGCTCTGCATATAAGTTAGGCAGAGCAACAGTATACAGCGTTGCCGAACTCCTTTCTCAATTTTGAACCAATCAGTGGTTCCGTGTCCAGTTCTCACTGTTGCTTCTTGACCTGCATATAGGTTTCTCCAGAGACAAATAAGATGGTCTGGTACTCCCATCTCTTGAAGACCTTGCCACAATTTGTTGTGATCCACACAATCAAAGGCTTTAGCATAGTCAATGAAGCAGAAGTAGATGTTTTTCTGGAACTCCCTAGCTTTCTCCATGATCCAGCATATGTTAGCAATTTGATCTCTAGTTCCTCTCCCTCTTCGAAATCCTGCCTGTACTTCTGGTAGTTCTCAGTCCACATAATGCTGGAGCCTAGCTTGTATAATTTTGAGCATCACTTTGCTAGCATGTGAAATGAGTGCAATGGTGCGGTAGTTTGAACATTCTTTGGCATTGCCCTTCTTTGGGATCGGAATGTAAACTGACCTTTTCCAATCCTGTGGCCACTGTTGAGTTTTCCAGGTTTGCTGGCATATTGAGTGTAGCACTTTTGAATAGCTCAGCTGGAATACTGTCACCTCCACTAGCTTTGTTGTTGCTCAGACTTCCTAAGGCCCATTTGACTTCACATTCCAGGATGTCTGGCTTCAGGTCAGTGACCATCTCATTGTGGTTATCAGGGATGTTAAGCTCTTTCTTGTATAGTTCTTCTGTGTAATCTTGCCACCTCTTCTTAATCTCTTCTGCCTCTGTTAGGTCCCTGCCATTGTGGTCCATTATCATGCCCATCTTTGCATGAAACATTCCCTTCATATCTCCAATTTTCTTGAAGAGATCTCTGGTCCTCCCTATTCTATTGTTTTCTTCTATTTCTTTGCACTGTTCATTTAAGAAGGCATTTTTATCTCTTCTAGCTATTCTTTGGAATTCTGCATTCAATTGGGTGTATCTTTCCCTTTCTCCCTTGCCTTTTGCTTCCCTTCTTTCCTCAGCTATTTGTAAAGCTTCCTCAGACAGCCATTTTGCTTTCTTTATTGTTATTTATTTATTAACAAATTTATATGCCGCCCCTTGCCACAAGCTTTGGGGCGGCTTACAACATCAATTTCTTGCATTTCTTTTTCTTTGGGATGGTTTTAGCCGCTACCTCTTGTACAATGTTGTGAACCTCTGGCCATAGTTCTTCAGGCACTCTGTCTATCAGATCTAATTCCTTAAATCTATTTGTCACCTCTACTGTATATTCATCAGGGATATGATTTAGGTCATACCTGAGGGGCCTAGTGCTTTTCCCTACTTTCTTCAATTTAAGCCTAAATTTTGCAATGAGAAGCTCATGATCGGAGCCACAGTCAGCTCCTGGTCTAGTTTTTACTGACTGTATAGAGCTTCTCCATCTTTGGCTGCAGAGCACATAGTCAATCTGATTTCTGTATTGACCGTCTGGTGATGTCCATGTGTAGAGTCGTCTCTTGGGTTGTTGGAAATGGCCACTGTATTCTCTTGACAAAATTCTACCTGCTTCATTTTGTACTCCAAGGCCAAACTTGCCTGTTATTCCGGTTATCTTTTGGCTTCCTACTTTAGCATTCCAATCCCCCATGATGATAAGGACATCATTTTTTGGTGTTAGTTCTAGAAGGTGCTGTAGGCCTTCATAGAACTGGTCAAGTTCAGTCTCTTCAGCACCAGTGGTTGGGGCATAGAATTGGACTATTGTGATGTTGAACAGTTTGCCTTGGATTCGAACTGAGAGCATTCTGTCATTTTGGAGATTGTATCCCAGTACTGCTTTTCCTACTCTTTTATTGACTATGAAGGCTACTCCATTGCTTCTAAGGGATTCTTGCCCTCAGTAGTATACCTGATGGTCATCTGAATTAAATTCACCCATTCCTGTCCATTTTAGTTCACTGATTCCTAAGATGTTGATGTTCAGTCTTGTCATCTCTTGTTTGACCACATCCAGCTTGCCTTGATTCATGGATCTTACATTCCAGGTTCCTATGGAATATAGATCTTTGCAGAATCAGACTTTCCTTTCAGCACCAGATACATCTGCAACTGAGTGTCCTTTCGGCTTTGACCCAGTCACTTCATTCTTTCTGGCGCTACTAGTACTAGCCCTCCCCTCTTCCCCAGTAGCATATTGGACACCTTCCGACCTGAGGGGCTCATCTTCCGGCGTCATATGTTTTTGCCTTTTGGTACCGTCCATGGGGTTTTCATGGCAAGGATACTGGAGTGGGTTGCCATTTCCTTCTCCAGTGGATCACGTTTTGTCAGAGCTCTCTGCTATGACCTGTCCGTCTTGGGTGGCCTTGCACGGCATAGCTCATAGCTTCATTGAGCTACGCAAGCCCCTTCGCCATGACAAAGCAGTGATCCATGAAGGAGAGGTCAACATTATTGGTCTGTAATTTTGAGAATTTGAAATATTCCCTTATTTGTGTATAGGGACAATGATGTTCAACTTCCATCCAGAGAGTATCACTCCTGAACTGTTAATCTGTGAAAACACTCTAACCCATGGGTCCTCAAACTATGGCCCGCAAGACGGATCTGGTCCACCATACCCATTTATCCGGCCCGCACCACCGCCTGCACATGCACTCCCTTGTCGCCACCTCACTGTGTGGGAGGAGATGATGGCTTGCTCACTTGGCGATGGTTTTGGACTTGTTGGGAGATCTCCGAGCAAGCAAGCCGCTGCCACCGCCCACCTCCCCCGCACCCACCGCTGCCTTGCTATGCAGGTGGGGAGGCAATAGCTTCCTTGCTCAGAGATGGTTTTGGACTTGCTGGGAGATCTCCGAGAGAGCAAGCGTGCCACCACTGCGCGCGCCTGACGCCGCCTCACCAGCCCACACACCCAGGCACCCCCCCACCACCGGCCCGCGCTGTTCATCGCTGCCTTTCAACTGGCCCCCTATTGAAAAAGTTTGAGGACTCCTGCTCTAACCAATACTAGATCCCACCACTCAGGGAAGGTTTTATATAGATCTGGTGGTAACATGTCCAAGGGGATTTTCCAGAAGATAATGTGATTATTCCTCTGATTTCAAATTTAGAGATTGGTGCCCATTCCAGTAAGCCCATAAAGTCTGGATGCACATCTTGTTGGCATTTATTTGACCCTTCTAACAGAGGGCAATGACATATTACTAAAATACATGAACCAGACATAGCCTGGTATATGTGCATCAATCTGGCAGAAAGAACTACTTTTGTTTAAGACCAATTCCCAAAAATAATCATTTCTTTCCAAATATGGTTCTGTCTCACCCACCTCAAAGAAATTTAGCATGTTCTAGCTTCTTTTATTTGATTAAAGTTTTATACTCAGACCTGAGTTTTGAAAGAGTATCTATCTGCACCTCGTCCCAACTATACCTGGCCTGTCTCATGGTGTAAAGAAGTTCTCTATTTAACACTTTGCATTCATGATCAAAACAACCATTTCCTGCTTGTTTACCACTTCTCTGCTGTGGTATCTTCTCCCATTTTGAGGACTTTTGAACTGGCTCTTCCTTCTGAGAAAATACCAAAGGGAGGTTCATCTTGCACACCAAGAATCTCCACAAGAACGTCCAACCACAGTTCTGGTAAGATGCAACATATCACTGCCAGGTGATAAATGTGGTATGAGGACTTTTTTTTATTTCCTGATTCACACCTTCAGGAGGTTTCACTGATATGTCAAGGCTGGAGATCACTACCTTGTCAAAATCAGTGATGGTGTGTTGTACCCACTGCCACTCTGCACTTGAAGACAGCTCTTTGTTTTTTGTTTAATTTTATTAAAATTTTTAAAACTAATACTAAAAGCATCAATCATTACATACATTGGATTTACTGGGTCAGCCCCCTACTACATATTTTTTAACCTTCTATAGTCATATTTAAATCAGTTTATAATAACTTGAAAACATCTCTAAATTTACACCAAGTCCTGTTTCTCCAGCCAATAACAGAACAAGTTCCGAATATGATAGAAGTCACTATCTTCTTTCTCCTTCATCAGTAAGAGCAGTCCATCCATTTCTTACAAAGTCCTGTTTCTCTTAACCAATATTAAAGGAAATAATCTCCAAGTTGGATGTAAATCAATATCTTCTTTCTTCTGCAATGATAAATTCAATCTAAGCGTTTCTAAATTCAGAATCTTTTCATTTTTCTAATATTAAACAAATAAATTCCTCACTACCACAATTAGAAATAAAATCAAAAACATCCATTTAACATCTTTAAAAGCATCTTAGCTAATGGTGACTAATACCTATAATATCTTTTAAAACAAACTTTCTTTAAGCTAAATTACTAATGTTTTCTTATTTTTACTCTATGTCATAAAAAATACCTAATTTGTGTTCACCTATCCAACATCTACTTAGCCTCTTTAAGATATCTTAACTAATCTGTTTGACAAACAACTATTACCTATAATATCGTTTAAACAAGCTCTCTTTAAGCTAAGTTACTAATGTTTCATCAAGCTTAAACATCATTTAATCAGATACAATTAACTCCCTAAAAGCCCAAGTCTTTACGATCTTTAACATATCCCACTTATATCCACCCCTTTTGTCATCAGCAATAGTAACTTAGCCTTTCCATATCACATATAAACATGCCAACTTGTTTAATTTTATTATTTTTTCTTTACACCTCTGCTGAATATTTCTTCTTGCTTCATTTCTTCTTGCTTCATATTTCTTCAAGTCAATATAAGTCAAATGAAGTGCCTGCAGCCCCATAAACCAAGCTCCTTCTATTGATAGCCACATAAACCTAAACTCTCTTAAATATTTAACTGTCTTCTCTTTTTCTTTCTCCTTCTCCAACATGGCAAGTAGATCCCATGAAGATTTGCTTATTGGCTTTACTAATTGTATTCCATCTGCTTGTTGCTTTTTTACAAGCAAATGACAGTTTGACAGTTTTCTTATTGGCTTTCCTGATTGTATTTCTTTATTTACCATTTCAGATTTTCCATCTACATGTTGCATATTTTGTATATTCTGTTCAATTTTGGTTTGTTTGTCCAAAGCCTCATTTATGGAATCGTCTAATTTGTCAAAATGTCCAAAATGTCCAAAAAAGCTCAAATTGTTCAATTAAAATAGTCTCCTGCTTCATTAGTATCACCTGTTGGGATGATTGCAAAACTGTTAAAGAAGTCTGTATTGCCAAAAATGTCTTCTGTAATTCTTCCATACTAACAACAGTTTTTTGCCAAAAGTTACAAAACAGCAACAAAAATAGAAAAGAAGAGGATAAAGGAAAAAGATATAGAAATAAGTATATTTACTATAAATCCCAGTCCAAAGTGGCATCAAAAGGGAATTTTCAGCTTCTTTTTAATCTAAGTCATTTGAGAACAAAGACTTGGCAGATATTCCAATACATTGGCGGAGGGCCCAGAAAGTAATAAAAATGGCCACTTTTACAGACAAGTTATATCCTCTAGCAGTTCTTGGCAGAAGTCCAATATATGAGAAAGATCCTTCTATCACTCAATTCCACAGTAATTGTTTATTTTAATTCTTCGCCCTTGGAGATATTAAAAAAGAAAAGTCTTTTTCTTACTTACAAAAAGCTCCATCTTCCTCTCATCATTTCAGTTGCCACTAACTCCATGGGTGGGGGGGGGGACTTCCTCCATCCAAAGGGTTTTTTCTTTTTCCTTTGTATCAATTAGCAACAAATACAGCTTTTCCACAGGTATTGCAAAAAAAAAAAAGAGAGAGATAAGAATGCTTTCCAGTAAATCCGACGATTATTCTAGCTAGATTCCTAATCTATGACGGTATGTTGAGAACTTGGGGGAGCAAACCTCTCCCATGTATTAACCAGCTGAGAAATGCCTGATTTTCTCCCAGTAGATGTGGGGTTGCCATCCCACAACATCCAGAAGACTCCCCAGGCACTCTATCTTTGCCCTGACAGGGCTTAGATATGCCTCCCATGGCCCATTACCGGACAATACCAGCGTGATAACAGAGCCCCATTAATCACTGCTGTGTCGTTCCAATGCCATACCGGAACTCCTTGAAGACAGTTCTTTGGTGGCAGAGGTCAAAGCATGGATGGGAGTTGAGATGCCCCATCTGTGTCTTCCAATTCCGATGGCAATGCTCTGGAAAATGTAGTCCACACTACTTCCTGGCGGTCACCCTGCAAAACCCTGGTTATTCTCCCTCTGACATCACACAAGACATTTCCTGGCCATATCCTTCCTTGTCTCAATGCCACTGGTAGGTAGGTAGGACTGCTGGTGCTGGAGGAATATGTTGTGAGGGAACTGGTACCTGAAGTGCGGTGGATGGTTGCTGGAAAGAAAAGGATGGATCTGAAGAACCCTAAAAAATGTCCTATTCTTGACAGTCCTGCTCAGCATTTTTAAATTCATGGCTGTGGATTCCCTTATGGAGTCAATCCATCTCATATTTGGCCTTGTTTTTCTTCTGTTTTTGACTCTCCCTACCATGATCATCTTCTCCAGGGAGCTTTGCCTTCTCATACCAAAAGTATGGCAGCCTCAGTTTTGGCATGTTTGCTTCTAGGGAAAGCTCTGACTTCGAGTAAACATAAATAAATAGGGTTTTGTGGAGACTTAGTTTTAGGGATGGGAATCCATCAGATTGCCTGGGCTTGGCACCCTGAACTTCTGTCTGCTTTATCATGGCCCTGCATCCGAATTCCTGGTGAGCATGCCAAGCCCAGGAATTGAGCCCCACATGCTGCCCAACCAGCATGCCTCTTCCATGCCCCCCGCAGCAGCCTTTATGTAGTGAATGGGCCAGGCACTTGCTGTTTGCTGATCTTCCAAGGACCTGTGTCATCAGATTCTAAATAGAATATCAAGGAAGAGGGGATGGGAGAGCAGGAGGATCAAAGAGAGGCAGGAGCCTTTGAAGCTCTACAAAGGCCCCTGTCCAACCCAGGCCAACTGTGAGAGCCAACATGTTTTGGAAGAGATGGGAGGAGACTCAGGGAAGAGGGTCAGCCATTGCTTTGCTCAGTCCCTGACACTGTGATAAGGCATTGGGAGAGACAAGCTACCCAGTTACAGGCTTGTGTAGGTCTCTCCACCATTAGGAATTGCCCTGAGGGTGGAGCCAGCAGCATTACTGAAAGGGAAGAATTGAAAAGATTCCAGTTTGGGCTGAATACCCTTTACATGAGCAAGAGATAACCTGCCTTTCTTCTTCATGGTTTCTGTGCATCACACATAAGAACAACTAGCAAGCATACCCATACATGGATGGATCAGTCCACACAACATCAAAGATAAAGTCTGATATTGCCTCCAGCTGCATCTGGATGCCCAGAGCCCTGGTCTTAGCTGATGAAGGAACCAAGGTCCACCAATGATAAGGCAGGACCTCCAGTATATACAGCTGCATCCAGTGATGAGGAACTGGGTTGGACTGATGGTAGAGTATCTTCATCATAGTCCTCAAGACTGGTCAGTGAGGATCAGTTGGAGGGAGGTGATACAGAAGAGCTAGACTGGTGAAATAATGTGCATTACAGGGTGATGGAATTCTGCTGTTGTGGCTGGTTGGATTCTTGGTGATGGGCCAGGAGGATGTAGATCCACTGGTTGTCTCTGCCCCACTAAAATATCAAGACAGTACACTGGCCTGTACTGGGGATTGTACAAAGGGTCCTGATAGTAATAGCCGCAGGATGAAACCTTGATATGGTTGTGGTACCAGTCAGACCAACCGTCTGCCCCAGTCTGAAATTAGTGAATAGGAGCTTTCTATGCAGTCCTGGAACCCAAACAGATCTGGCTGAAGTGGATCAGAGATGGTACCATAGGTGTTCTGGAGATAGTAGCCACTGGATGGGCCTGAGACAAAGGTGTCCCATATCTCATCCTTCGAAACCAAAGTCAAATTGGGTTCAGGCCCTGGAACTGGAGTAAGTCTCAGAACAGAACTGGTGGCTACTGGTGGCTCCAAGATCAGTGGTACCAGCCATGATTCAAATGGCATCTTTGGGGTTTTTGGTATGAAGGGTCTTTGGATCTCACTTCCTTGGCTCATTTGGCCCACTTTTGAGTGTTTTTCAACTTTGCCACCTACCCAAGAGATGAGAGTAGGAGCCACAGAAACCATTGTCAAAGGGCTATAGTTGAGGTGGAACACACAGACTACAAGGACTGGGCTGAGGGTGCCATAGGCAAGCATAAGGACCCAGGCAAGCCAGGGTTTTCTATCATACCTAGGGCAGTGAGCCTATTGTTCATGTGTTTTGTGAATGCTTGGCAATGTCAGCATTGATCCACCATATGTCCCTCATCAAAGCAGATGAGACAGAGAGTGTCCATTGGTTGGTGGTAATTTTGCATTACAACAAATGTACTTTCTAAACAGGGTCTTCAATGACATTGGGATAAGCAAGGGAAGCCAGAGAAGAAGAGGCAAAAACAGCTTGCAAATGATAAGTCAAGAGAGAAAAATAAGGAGAATATTATTAAAGCAATGAGAAAAAATGAACACAAAGCACCTGAAGAAAGGAAATAAGAAAAGACATTCAGAGAAATCACATTGAAAAGAGTGAGGAGAAACACTCTGAGGAAAAAGAAGACAGCAAAGGTACTTCCCAAGGCACCAAAGACAGCCGAAGAATAATTCATGCAAAAGAATCATAAGTTGCATCATTGAAAGTGACACTGATAGCCCTTCCATCCTTAGTTTTAAAGGATATTCTTAAAGGTAGACACGTCATGTCATGAAACAAGCACTTACTGAGGTGCAAAACCTCTAACAACATTAATATAACAGCTTTCAAAATTGAAGAATATATATTTTATCCCTTCAGTTAGTTTGGCCATACATGCACTGGCAGAAAACAAAAGAACTACTCTTCATTTTTAATTGCAAAGTGAAGTTCCTGTAGTGCATGTTTATAGCACTGTAAGAACAAACTCATAAACAGTGGGGTGTGTTGAATAAGCTTGAATTTTAGAGGAATTACCTAAAGCCCAGAATAGCTAGTGTAAATGAGATGCAGGATGAATGGTCAATGCCAGAATTTTTGCAGAAGGCCATGTATAAACCTGATTTCCCTTAAAAGACTAGGCAGAATTACCCTCCAAGAGTTATGGTTACTGTTGTCCTGATCAAGCACAATAGGTCACCAGACAACTAGAAATTACCCTGTTAGCCAGCAGCCAGCAAACACAATCAACACACCTTTGACCCCTCGAAAACAGACATAGGCAGCACTAAAGAGATAGTTAAGGTCATGGTGAACAATCAAGCAACCACCAAGCAATTAGCATAAGTCTGAGGAACAATGGGAACTTTCCCACTCTCATAAGCAGGTACAGGGAAAACTGGGAATCAGAGGCTTAGCAAATAGGTGGACATGCTCTTAACACTTAACAAGTCTGACACATGGACTACAGACTCCCTTCTACCTCTGCAAGGGACTGTTGTTGAGATTCTACTGTGGAGAACAACTGACAGGCACCTAGATAGTAGTCTTAGACTTCCTCCCTTTTATTTTAGCCTCCCCACACCCTATATATGTGTCTCGGTGTGGGGGACTTGGGCCTTGTCCTGGATGGGGTTGCACTCCCTCTAAAGGACAAGGTCCACAGCTTGGGGGTACTGCTCGATCCGGAGCTGTCGTTACAGGCCCAGGTAACAGTGGCGGCAAGGAGTGCCTTCCTGCAGCTTCGGCTGGTACATCAGCTGCGTCCCTTCCTTGACCATGACTGCCTGGCAACAGTGACACACGCGTTGGTGACTTCCCGGTTAGACTTCTGCAACACCCTCTACGTGGGGCTGCCCTTGAAGACGGTCCGGATACTTCAGTTGGTTCAAAATAGAGCTGCCAGGTTGCTGACGGGGGCTGGGCGTTATTCTCACATAACCCCAGTCCTCCGTCAGCTTCACTGGCTCCCAATTGAAGTCCGGGCCCAATTCAAGGTGCTGGTGTTGACCTATAAAGCCCTAAATGGCTTGGGACCCGGATACCTAATGGACCGCTTGCGCCCTTATATGCCCTCCCACCCCCTAAGATCTGCAACTGCGGCCCTTCTCAGGGAGCCTTCTTTGAGGGAGGTTAAATAGGTGAGCACCCGGAGGAGGGCTTTTTCGGCGGTGGCGCCCCAACTATGGAATGCGCTCCCTGGAGCCATTCGTTATTTGCTTTTCGGCATCAGGTGAAGACCTTTTTATTTAAGTCTTACTTTAATTGTTAAGTGTAGATTTTGTTTAATTTATTATGTGGTTTGTTGTTTGTTTAGTTGGATTATTGTGTAGGTTTGTTTAGTTGATGTTGTCTATTTAATTTATTTAGTTGCTTATGTTTATTTAATTTAATTTATTTAGTTGCTTATTTAGTTGCTTATGTTTATTTAATTTAATTTATTTAGTTGCTTATGTTTATTTAATTTAATTTTCTTAGTTGCTGAGATGCACCGTGGGGGGGGGGAGGGATAAATTAGAATTGTTTTATTATTATTGTATTTTAATTGATGTTGTTAGCCACCCCGAGGCTTTGTTGCGATGGGGTGGCCTATAAATGTTTTAATAAATAAAATAAATAAATATATATATATATCGTAAGACATTTGACAGGTTTTCTTCCTCTTTAGAAATATAGAGTAGGATCGGGCACAACAGGAATACCTGCTCCCTCGGCAATGTCAGGAGAAAATGAGCAAAAGCTCTGCTGCAATATGGCTACAAGCCTGACACTGTAAGTACGTCTTTATACTTGTTAAAGTGGGATCCTGATCTGATCAAGAAACGATGTTGCAAGTCTTCTTCCCCTGTTCCCCATGTGAACTTTATGCCTGTCTTGAAACTTCTTGCTCTTGTTTGTCTTAATACGTTCAACTCATTCATTTCCATTCTCATGTGCATCTAGAGAACTGCCTACCTGTTCCCCCACCCTCCTCTTCTGCATGTATTTGTTCCTGCATTTTTTTAATAAACTATGTTATTTTGTCAGTACACCCCCAGAATACTTGCATTCACTGTTTCTTGACAACAACATCAAGTTAAGAGTTTGTACCTACTCTATATTTCCTCTTGTATATCCTTTTTCCCAATAAGAGAATATTTCGTTTTGGTAGAATATAACTGAATGCCCCACTCAAGTTACATAACATAGCTAATTAGTCTGCCACTTTAAAAAGAATACAGCTTGGCAATTTGATGGTTTTACAAGTTTCTTTCGTCATATTTTAATGCATTTGGCTTAAAACTACTGTATCGCTTGCACTCACCATTTCTATTTGCTTCTTTTAAGATTACAGTGATCCGTTCATTCCATGAAAAGATTTGACTAAGACTGACACATAGAGGCCAACATCTGCTTTTAATACATTATATTTTTTTCTTTGCTATTTCAGTTTTGCTTAACAAAGTGAAAGTACATGGCTAAGCAACATTAGAAGTGTAACCAATACTATAAATGACAAATGACCAAGGGTCAGATGGTGTCTGAGGGGCCATAGGCTCATTTCTGTTCCCACATCCAAGGTCAGTGATAGCTGACTTTGGAGCCAAGAATTGGAGCCCTGCCCCCTTGCACCTGGTGCAGAAAGAACTATATCCACTATGCTTCCAGCTTGGAAAAGGGACCTTAGAGAGGAAGAGAAGGGAAAGAGAAGAAGACTGGATCAGCCAAGGTATAAGCAAGACATCCTGATGTCTCTCCAGCCTTCTTCTATCGCCCTTCCAAGACCCTCCATTCAGAATGGCAAGACAAAACAAAACAAAACAAAACAAAACAAAACAAAACAGTGCAGAGCGGAGGACATTTCACCTCTGCTGCTCCTCAAGCTCTGCATTCAGTGACCATAAACCTCTAAGCTCAGGGGCCCACAATCACCACAATATGATTGCACTCTTGGATTTTTCAGAAGACCTACTTGTTATGATTTTAAGATTAGAATCAGATAACAAAGTAGGCATTTTGAATTAATACAGTATTTGCATACAAAATAAATTTAGATAGCGATATGCTGCTGGTATTTGGGAATATCACACCAAGTGGTTGAAGAATATTGTTCAGCCCTGTGGATTCTCCTTGGAGTCCACAAGTCTGTTGCAATGCCTGATGTTCCTCTTGGATGCTGGATACTGCAGATCTGGTACCCACCAACTGGGGCTTATAGGGTGGTCATTTGGAAGATCAAGTAGCTGCTGAAGCTACTTGATGGGTTTCTTTGCTCAGCAACCAGATCTGAAGGAGGACTTTAGCATCCATGAAGATTGTTCATGCCACTATACTTGAGTCACAGTGGCTCTCATAGAGGTGCTTGTCACCTCAAAACATCTGCAAAGGGCTGTGCTTGCTCACCTATTGTGTTGTTTAGCTCATCACACTCAGAAAACATGAGGAACCAGTGACAGAGTGCTGTCACCATGTAGTCTACTCTCAGGATTCTCAAGTCCTTTCAAACTCTACTGTTCTGTAATTCTAAGACAATAGCCTTGGGGTGGTCTCTGGAGAAGAGTAGCATCCCTGAGGCTGCCCCTTGTTTCTGATGTCATCCCTTCAGAAAATCCTCCCCCTCTTTCAGGGTCCAGGGGAGAAAGTCTATTTGGAAAGGACACTTGATGGATTAGGGACCCATGGGACCGGTAGGGGGTGGAAAGAGAGCCATCTATCTTCCTCTTCTTGACTTTCTGAGGGAATAGTCCTGATGTAGACCTGGACTGGACCTCCTGAACCTTTTTTAGGAAAGCCCTATGAATCCTTCCAAAGGGCATCTAGCTGTTACTTCTTTTCCAGCCAGGCAGTGCTGCCAGCAGGTGGGAGAGTAGCCATGCCAGAAGAAGAGTTAGACTGGCTCTTTCTTCCCCTCCCAGTGTATGAGCGTGAACTGCAGCATTGTTTCCAGTGCTCCTTCTAAGGAACTGTCTGTGGCAGTACATGGAAGAGATCTCCCTGCAGAAGAGGTGCCAATTATCTGCCAGTGTGTGGTTAATGACCTCCTCTAAATTTCAGGGAAACTTATTGTAACTGCTGAGCATCACACAGGTGTGGAAAACAGGGATGAGTTGTTCCAGGCCATTTCTGTTGGAACCCTGAGAAGAGTACAGAGCCCACTATCAACTGCCTCAGGGGCTTATATAGGAGGAAGATGTATGGCCTAGGTGGCTGGAAGAAGGAGCCAGAGATGGTAGATGCTCCCTTGGCTAGATCTCCACAGAGGCCTATAATCCTAGGGTTCTGATCAGGATGAATAGACCTAGGCAACCCCTCAAGGGGGTCATCTGAACCCCTATGACAGCATGGGAAGTGAAGACTTACCATTCCTGAAAACAAAGCTGCCCCTTCTCATTGCACTGCCATGTGCTGCCACATCAGCTGAAGTCTGTGCTTGATGTCACAGTTAATTTGCCCTGGTGAGAAGCAGGGTGACCATGAAGGTGGATGCAGCAGTGGTTTCTTGGGCACTAGGCTCCTCAGCAGCCAGGCCACCAGCCAGCATTTCCCCTTGCCAATGAGTCTTCAGTTCAGCTTTACACTGGGACAGGTTTTCTGCTCCATGCACCAATTTTTCCTCATCCTCCTTTGTAGTTGCTCTCACAGAGAACGCAAGAACTAATAACTGGGGCACCCCACCTCTTTCAGGAAATTCAGTCTGAGTCTGCCTTCCCAGCCCCAGATGTGGGGCCTCCCTGAACACTAGCTGGCCTCTTGCACTTGTGGGACAATATTCTCACCTTCCCTGAGAATGTCTAGCTAGATCTGTATGCTTGTAGCTATAGGCATCTGGTTTTCCATACAAACAGAAGCACTACTAGAAATTAACAATGTTCAGTCTTTCAGCCCTTTTGATTTGGTGCATCATGGATGTCTTTGAAACCAAAAGATAATCCAACTGAAAACCGTTATGATGAACAGAAAAAAAATATATAGTTTTTTGCATTTGGATGCAGAATTCTCCAGGATTCAGCCACTTCTCCAAGATTCAAACTAAATTTAGCAATATAGGCCTGAATTGTGAATCTCACTACTGCTCACATCATAGGAGCCAGAGTATTCCTGTCCAGTGTAAGATCAAAGATTGCATTAAAATCTCCACCACCACTACAATCACATAATCATACAAAATATCAACCAATTTACTAAAACATTCATAAAACATGGCTGGAGAAAGGCTTGTACACATTACTCAGAGCAATTATTTTCTCATTATTTTTCCAATCAAGATTAAAAATAATCAATAATAATCTGCTCAGCTGGAAACAAAAGTCATTTATACATTAAAATCACTGCCCTTTTGAATTGCCTCAAAGTATCCTCACCAGTTCAATCACTTCTCTTCTAGGATACATCTGCCACCATTAAGTGAGTTTCTTGTAAAAAGCAAAACCACACACACACATCAATATTACATTCCCTTAGTTTGGAAAGCACGTTCTTCTTTTCATTTGGATTCTACAATACCCTGATATTTTAAGGGGTCACTTAAGACATTAGAAAATATATTGTTTGCCCTTGTATTTTCTCCATTTTACGAAGGATGACTACTTGTGAATAATTCAAGATATAAACCATTTCAGATGTGCCCATTCCAGTGCCCACAATTCTTAAACAGAAAAGAGAACCAATCCCTAAGAAAATAAAAGAAAAAACTTTTTGGTGTCTAGCAAAGTGGCAGCACACTCCACCATACCCATCCTCTGCTCAATTATATCTGTGAATAATACAACCAAAAATTAAATAATAAAGTATAATAAATCAAATTCCAAAAGCCATCAAGCCTTTCTTAAATGGGACTTATAACAGGACTATAGTTAAAATATTTTCCTTTTAAAATGTGTAAACTAAGATATAAATTAACAACTTAATCCTGAAATGATACATTATGGGGAAGATGTGGTATGTGGTAAATGCCTATATATAGAATATAGGCTATATTTATTTATTTAGACCATATAGGAATATCTTTTTTATATTCTATTAATTACATTTTGGTCCACCCAATGAGAGTCATCTTATATGAATTTTATGATACTAAAAGATTAGAAAGAATTCTGCATGCATGCATGCATGCATAAATAAATAAAATCATTACGAAGAATGAGAAATAGGACTGAGATTGTTAGGAAAAGACATGATATACAAAACTAGCAAAATAAATTTTTAAAAGGAAATAAATTAAACTTTGGAAGAAGCTATTACATATCAAAGGTGCACATGCAGCTGAAAAGTCCCTAAATTTTTTTTTAAACTTTACTTTGTATTTTATGTTGCAGAAGTTAAGTCTTGCTGGACAATTAAGAAATATTGTACTAGGGGAAGAACTGTTGGGAAAAAAATTCTGTGATGGAAGAGACCTTATCCACACTTTATGAAAAAATTTCAAATCTATAGCCAGAAAACTAGGGATTAGTATTTCAGATAGAGCACTTTTTGTGTTTAGACAACTGTGCTATGCTCTTTGCTTTCCCTCAACTGTCACCTAATAGTAGCCATTAGCAGTAAATGGAGCAAAAGGGAGCAAAGTTATTCCATTGTCTGGTGAGACCAGTTTCTGTTAGATGCTCTTCTACTTCGCCTGACTGGTATGATCTCCTTGGACTGCAAGGGACTCCCAGGAGTCTTCTGCAGCACCACAATTCAAAGGCCTCAATTCTTAGGCACTCAGCCTTCCTTATGGTCCAGCTTTCACAGCCACACATTGGAAAGAAATCTATATCAACTCCAATTTTCTCAGAAGGTTTGATGAACATTCTGGACATTGCTTACCACAAGAAACTAACACATAAAATGCATGTAAGGAATATAAATACAAATTGTAATGAATATGTATAGTTGTATACGAACATTTTTATACTGAAAATCATCATAATAAAAAGAAAATTTAACTAGACAAATGTATATCAAAGTAATTAATAACTTAAACACACACTATGCATACAAGCACTGCAGAAAATATTAATGATAACGAATCTGCTTACCTGGAATTAAGTCCTATTTAAATCCATGAAATTTACTTCCAAATGCTTATGTTCAAGGTCCAAGTTAAACAATTCCCCTTAAAGGACAGCAAAATCCTACTGTTCTACCTATGCCAACTTATAGAACAAGGAATTGCTTTCTTTGATTTGGTTCCTATAATACTACTTCTGAAACTTCTGATAGCTGAGGCACACTTTTTAAAAATTTAAACAGGAGGCACATATATTCTGACACCCCATAAAGCTTGCTGTTAGAGTGTATAAGGGTAAGAATCAATTCAAGTTGCAACAACCCAGATTCAGGCTGGACATCAGGAAAAGCTTCCTCACTCTCAGAGCAATACAATAGTGGGCTCTCTCACACTAGACAATCAGAGAGAAACTGGACAGTCATCTGAGTGGGATGGTGTAACTTGGTGTCCTGCAACAGCAGGGAGGTTGGACCCAATGGCCTTCATGGCCCTTTCCAACTCTACTATTCTATGAGTGTTTAACTGACGGGGACTGGGCGTGGTTCTCATATCACCCCAGTTCTCCGTCAGCTCCACTGGCTTCCCATTGAAGTCCGGGCCCAATTCAAGGTGTTGGTCCTTACCTATAAGGCCCTAAACGGCTTGGGCCCTGGCTACCTAAAGGAGCGCCTGCGACCATATATGCCCTCCCGCCCCCTACGATCAGCGGCAGAGGCTCTCCTCCGGGAACCCTCCGTGCGTGAGGTTAGGAGGGTGAATACCCGGAGGAGGGCCTTCTCGGCGGTGGCGCCCCATCTATGGAATGCGCTCCCCAGAGAGGCTCGCCTGGCGCCGTCGTTATTTGCTTTTCGGCGCCAGGCGAAGACCTTTTTATTTAGACAATATTTTAATAGTTAATGTCTGTTTAATTTATGTTTAATTTATGTATTAATTTAAATTAATTTAAATTTTTATTTATATTTTGTTGTATGTTTTTAGATAATAACCTGAGATGGGCCCGTTTTTAAATATGGTATATGTTTGATAACATATTTTTTTTTACTGTTGTGAGCCGCCCCGAGGCTGCTGCAAGGGGCGGCATAAAAATATTTAAATAAATAAAATAAAATAAATAACTATTTCTTGTGACACACCTGCAATTCTCAAAAGGCACACTATGTGCTTTGACACATAGTTTAAGAATTAGTGTTTAGTACAGAATTAGTACATCCTGTCACACGTACCAGAATTTTGGAATGCACTAATGAAAAGCTTCAGGTTTCAACTACTGTGGCTATCTGTTCTGAAAGATACACCTAGGAAAGATACATGTCATTTCTACTTGTGGAAAAATTGCATGTTTTATAAAGGAAAGATCTACATACTGTGTCCTTCCTGTTCCCCTTGTCTTAACGACTCTGAAGCCCAAAGAGTTGATTCGTCTACTGTCCCAAAGCTGTGCCCAATGTACATTTCTTCTTTCTGTGCCCTAGTACTGGCAATACTGTGCTCATCTTCAGATCTGAATATCTTCTGAAATGCTCTTGACTTCATGCTGGGAAAGTTGCTTCCACTATTGATGAGAATAAACTTGTTGGGCCCATTACTACCACATTCTTTCCCTTTGTCTGTCAGAGCTTCAAGGATACTCTGAATATCTGCATTGGTAGGAACAGTCATCACCTGTGTGTTTGGATTGGTGGAGTGATCAATTATCTTAATTCCTGTAGAGACTTCCTGAGTGCTAGATTCCTTTCTGCTTGTGTTAGGGTCATAAGTTCTTATTTGCTCCTGCTTAGAAAATCCAGTAACCTGCCCATTTGATTCATTTCTTATCAGGGTGTTCGAGGCATATGGGAGAGACAGTTTCCGTCTCTTGAGAATCAGGGGCCTGTGGGAGCTACTCTTCATCCTTGACCAGTGCAGTCGATATCCATTGAGAACAGAACAAAGGATCCTGCAAAGCAAAAAGAACAAAATATTGCAACAACTATGAGCACACACAACATATTACAAGAGAATCTCTTGAAAGAAAGTTTAGTTTTCTATACTATATTATGACAGAATTGCATTCTCTCACAAAAGCAGTCACGTGCTCAGGAAAGACTAGCTCCTAGTCATGAGGGTTGTACACAACCATCAGCTTCAGAAGCAGTATGCCTCTGAATATCACTTGGTGGATATCACTTTTCCTGAACACCAGGAAAAGATTATTGCCATAGGTTCTGATTGTGGGCTTTCTAGAATCATTTGATTGGTCACCAAGGTGAACAGGATGCAGGAATAGATAGATCTTTGGTCTGATACAGCAAGGTTATTGTGCTATAATGTATTGGCTTGGTTGCCTATCAGCCTGACTAGGAAAAGAAACTTTTCTATGCTGGGAAAAAACTGAGTGCTTTCACTTTTAAGATATTAATTTGCCACAGATCACCAACACTGATATGTGCATATGGGCAACTACTGACATGCATTTTATTATTAGCAAAGGTAAGAAGAAAAGAAATTAAAAATCAGAATACGTTTTGAGAAGATGATATACTAACTTTCTTATCCTTGAAGGATATGTACCATTCAAATATTTTGCTTGTCATTCTTAACATGGCTTAGCACAACTTTGTGGTTACCATGACACAAATTACTTCTGTGGTTAAGTGGGTTCAAAATTGATTCAAAATGGATTCCAAAAATGTAAAAAGCTTTGATTGGCTGACCCATCTAGGATTTCTCAGACTGTTAGAACATCTCTTAAAGACTCCTCAATGATTAGCACACTTCTAAAAGAACCTTCCTAAGGAAGGATAGTTGAAATCTTGCAGCCAGGTAGCCATGAGAACATGATTGTAAGTAATATATATATATATATATAGTGGAAAATGAAACAAGTCAAAAACAAAGAAGAGTTGTTTTGATTTGTTTTTTAACCAAGCTTTTTATATAGTTAATCCATAATGGATCTAATCAGAAACCATTTGGTTCTTGATTCCAGGACCTCCTACGGGCCTCACATTTCCCTTTTCTGATTCTTAACAGTCAAATCTAGTTTAACTGGAAGGAGGAAAGAACAACTCACATTAGTAAGAACAGCTTGCTATTAGGTCAGAGTCAGGTTAGAGTCAGTGCAGTGTAGGGCCACAAGGTTGGTGGCCAGTTTGCAGGGGAAGCCGTATGAGGCGAGACTGAGGGAGCTGCGTCTTTTCAGCCTAGAGAAGAGGAGACTCAGAGGGGATCTGCTGGCAATGTACGGAGTGAAGCTCAGAGAACCAAGGTTCTATTTGTTGCCAAACAGGTTAGCTAAATGTTTCCAAATACGTCAAATGGATGTTGGAAATGTAAACACAAATCGGGTACTTCTTATCCTATGCAGTACACCTCTGATAAGGCAAAAAAGTATTGGATTAAAATACACAAATGGCTTGAGGAAATGTTACAAAAACCTCTAACATTTAAACCTGAAGCTTTCTTATTAGGCATTGTACCTGATGATGTTGGTAAACAAGCAACGTATTTGATTCTACATGTAACTACTGCGGTGAGGATTACATTTGCCCAACATTGGAAGAGTGAAGAGCCACCTACCGATGAACTGATTCTAAAAAAGATCTTGGATTGTGCAGAAATGGACAGATTAGTTTATTGGGCTACCTTCTCCCTCATGGGGCTCCCTATCCCTTCGAGACCGGGGCTGAAGTGCCTCCACTTGGTGTTGGGCGACCGAAACAGATTGGGGATTCTGTTGGTGTACCGAGCACCCTTCTGCCCAACAGACTCCCTGCCTGAGCTGACGGAGGTCGTCTCAGACCTGGTGTTGAAGACCCCCAGGATGTTGGTCCTGGGGGACTTCAATCTCCATGCCGAGACAGATCTTTCCGGGGCAGCTCAGGACTTCATGGCTGCCATGACGGCCATGGGGCTGTCTCAACATGTCACAGGCCCGACCCATGAACATGGACACACTCTGGACCTGGTTTTCTCGACGGGGCAGGAAGAAGGTGATCTGAGGGTGAAGAATTTACGTTTGACGCCCTTGTCATGGTCAGATCACTTCCTCGTGAGGTTTGAGCTCGAGAGTGGCTTCTCCCTCTGTAAGGGTGCAGACCAGATTATGATGGTCCGCCCCCAGAGTTGGATGGATCCGGATGGATTCCTGAGGGCTCTGGGGGATTTTCCGGCTGACAAGGCTGGTGCTCCTGTGGATGCCCTGGTCGATATATTGAATGGGGAGATGACCAGGGCTATCGACACGATTGCTCCTAAGCGCCCTCTCCAACCGGGCAGAGCCCGTTCGTCTCCTGGTATACACCGGAATTACGGGTGATGAAGTGGGTTGGGAGACGGCTAGAGCGTAGGTGGAGGAAATCACGGGACGAATCTGATTGAACACATCTTAGAGCACACTATCGAGCCTATGCTGTGGCGGTGAGGGCGGCGAAGAAGCGATTCTTCTCCGCGTCCATTGCCTCCTCACAATGCTGTCCAGCGGAGATTTTTCGGGTGGTTCAGGGGCTGATAATATCTGGCCCCGACAAAGATCTAGTGCCACCCTCGAAAGCCCGCTGTGACGACTTCGCCACGCATTTCAGGGAGAAAGCTGCTCAGATTCGTCACGAGCTGGACTCCACTCTTGATAAAGATTCTTTTGGGGAGGGACCAACCATGCGTGCTTGTCCCTCATTAATGGATGAATTTCAGTTTTTGCGGCCTGATAATGTGGACAAGGTGCTTGGATTAGTACGCTCAATCACCTGTTTACTGGACCCGTGCCCATCTTGGTTATTAAAGAGCACCAAGGACGGGATTGTGCCCTGGATCTTGGAGGTGGTCAACGCCTCTTTAAGAGACGGCCGGGTGCCTGCCCCTTTAAAGGAGGCGGTAGTCCGGCCAGTCCTAAAGAAGGCTTCCCTGGATCCAGAGGTGGTTGCCAATTATAGACCAGTGGCCAACATCCCGTTTCTGGGTAAGGTGCTGGAGTGGGTGGTGGCGGGACAACTCCAGGCACTCTCGGATGAAACTGATTATCTGGACCCATTTCAGTCCTGTTTCAGACCCGGTTTTGGCACTGAATCCGCCTTGGTCACCCTGTACAATGACCTGTGCAGGGAGAGGGACAGGGGGAGTGCGTCCCTGTTGGTTCTTCTGGACCTCTCGGCGGCTTTCAATACCATCAACCATGGTATACTTCTGGAGAGGCTGGCGGGACTGGGGGTTGGAGGCACTGCTTTGCAATGGTTCCACTCCTATCTCAATGGCCGATTCCAGAAGGTGGTGCTGGGGGACTATGGCTCTGCGCCATGGCATCTATGCCATGGATTTCCGCAGCGTTCCATTTTGTCCCCTTTGCTCTTCAACATCTACATGAAACCGCTGGGAGAGGTCATCAGGAGGTGTGGGCTGCGGAATCATCAGTACGCTGATGATACCCAGCTCTGCCTCTCGTTTTCCACCGATCCAGGTGAGGCAGTGGCTGTGCTGAGCCGGTGCCTGGCCGAGGTAATGGGCTGGATGAGGGCCAATAAACTGAGGCTCAATCCTGACAAGACGGAGGTCCTGTTGGTGGGTGGGTTGGGCTTCAGAATGGGGGACCTGACCCTAGTCTTGAATGGGGTTGCACTCCCTCTGAAAGACAGGGTCCGCAGCCTGGGAGTGCTCCTCGACCCGGAGCTGACCTTGATAGCCCAAGTGTCAACAGTGGCGAGGAGCGCTTTCCATCAGCTTCAGCTGATCCATCAGCTGCGTCCCTTCCTGGAGTTCGACAGCCTGGCAACAGTGACACATGCGTTGGTGACTTCCCAGTTAGACTTCTGTAACGCGCTCTACGTGGGGCTACCCTTGAAGACGGTCTGGATACTTCAATTGGTGCAAAACAGAGCTGCCAGGGTGCTGACGGGGACTGGGCGTGGTTCTCATATCACCCCAGTTCTCCGTCAGCTTCACTGGCTTCCCATTGAAGTCCGGGCCCAATTCAAGGTGTTGGTTCTTACCTATAAAGCCCTAAACAACTTGGGTCCTGGTTACCTAAGGAGCGTCTGCGACCCTATATGCCCTCCCGCCCCTTACGATCTGCAGCTGATGCTCTCCTCCGGGAACCCTCCGTGAGAGAAATAAGGAGGGCGAGTACCCGAAGGAGGGCTTTCTCTGCGGTGGCGCCCCACCTATGGAATGCGCTCCCCAGAGAGGTTCGCCTGGCGCCATCTTTATTTGCTTTTTGGCGCCAGGCGAAGACCTTTTTATTTAAGCAATATTTTAAGTGTTAAATTATTTTATGTTTAAAGTTATTTGTTATTATATTGTATGTTTTAATTCGGACCTTGAGATGGGCCAGTTTTTAATATTGTGTATGTTTTTAGAATATTGTGAGCCGCCCCGAGGCTTGTGGCAAGGGGCGGCATATAAATTTGTTAATAATTAATTAATTAATAAAATAAATAAGATTGACTTTGTCTCTGAAGGAGAAAGAAGATACAAACTTCTATCAAACCTGGGACTCTTTTTATCATTGGCTAGAGAAACGGGACTATGCATAGATTTAATTATATTTATAGTTTAACATAAGAAGAAAAAATGTGGGGGGCTGACCCAGTAGGTCTGATGTTTTGATGATTGATGAATTTTTTAGTTTCCTTTTTGTTAGGTTTATTAAGAATAAAACTTATTCAGAGAGAGAGAGAGAATGAGAGAGAGAGAGAGAGAGAGCGAGCGAGCGAGCGAGCCAAGGTTCAATTTAGACGCCAGGAAGTACTTCCTGACAGTTAGGACCCCAAGGGTATGGAATGGGCTTCCACAGGAGGTGGTTGAGGCCCCATCAGTGAGGGTGTTCAAGGACAGGCTAGACATGCACATGGTGGGCATGTTGTGAGCAGAGCCAGCTGGAGCCAGGGGTCAGATCAGATGGCTCCGGAAGCCCCTTCTGACTCACTCTTTTTCTATGTTTCTAGGTCAAGGTTTGTGTAAACCCAACATAGATAATCAGAGTATGGGCCCAGAGTATGGTCTTAAGGCACATAAGACATCCAGTAGGTTGAAGTTAAGCAGGTCTGGGGCTGGCCTGAGCTTGGAGGGGAGACCACCTGGGAACCACATGTAGCCACCTTGAATTCAACAATGGGGAACAATGGAAAATAAAAATAATACATAAATAATAATACATAATAAACTGTTCAAAAGAAAATTTTTTGAATTGTACTTTGAATTGTACAATTGTACAATTCACTCTTTCTGTTTGTCACACACACACACACATACACCATACAGCACCATTCCTCAGCTTAGTGATATCCAGATGTTTTGAACTGTACCTTCCAAGATTCAGAACCATATTAGCTGGGAAAGAAGGGAGCTGAAGTTCAAAGCATCTGGAGGGCGCCAAGCTAAGAAAGGGTGCCATATATCATGTCTGCCAGGAAACCAGACATTCACTTAATCTTACCTCCCTCAAGGTATGGATGGACACCTTCCTTGGCTTCTGTGATGTCCCAAGGCAATTTTAAAATTAAAAAGGGCTTGACTGCTTCAGCAAATGCCTTTCCTTCCACCAACTTCCTAGGCTACCACATTCTTTTGAAGAGGCCCATTTGAACACAACATGAAGACCATGTTGGTACCTGCTCTGTGGAATTCTCTTCCATCTGAGGAACATCAGGACTCCAAATAGCTGTATTTTAGGTATGTACTTGAAAGTGATATGCTTGCTTTGACTTTATCCAAGCCACGAGTGATCACTGTACAACCTTATAATACTAGCATTTGTGTCTGGTATTAAGTTTGCTTTTATTCCTTTCAAAACTACATTGGGATTTTTCATATATGTAAGAAGCAGTATATTGATATTACTATTACTAAATAAATAAGAAAGTTAAACCATTTGACTGACCTGGTACGTTACAAAGCAAGGCATTGACCCCAAGCTGTCTCATGATGTCTGTAAGCTGGAAACTTGCAGCTTGTAAACATAGTCACCCTCAGCTTTTGACACTTCAACCATGTTATCTTTCCAGATTTACTATCTAGGATGGGGGCTGGAGATGCTGTATTCCAATATTTTCTTTCTACTCAAATGTAGAAAGGGAACCAAGGTTCAATTTGGATGCCAGGAAGTACTTCCTGACAGGATCCCGAGAGTATAGGATGGGCTTCCATGGGAGATAGTTGAGGCCCCTTTGGTGAGGGTGTTCAAGAATAGGATAGGCATGCAAATGGTAGGCATGCTGTGAGTGGAGCCAGTTGGAGCTGGAGGTCAGAGTAGATGGCCCAGGAGGTCCCTCTGACTCGCTCTGTTTCTATGTTTCTATGCCTGGTTGCAGATGGTGTTGCTTGTAGGCATTGCTCCTTCCTATGGCAGTTATACTATGGGACTCCAAAGGGCTCTACTTTGCCTACAATGTCTCCACAAAGCTCCTGTGTTAGGTCATATGAGTGCTGGAGCAAGTTGTTACCATCATGCTGTATATTAGGCTGAGATGTCCTGAATATGGATTTGGAGTAATATATGGAATGAAAGCAAACAAATCAAAGCACAATCCAGCCAAGATGCGGATATTGTTGGTGGGTGGGTTAATAGTTCAGGGAAATGTTGTTCAATTTGCTCTAGAGGGGTAACATTCCCATTAAATAAAGGAGTTCAGAGCTTGAGCATGCTAACGGGTTCATCCCTAGTTCTTGATGTCCAAATAGTGCTTCTTGCACTAAATGTTTTCTCCTTCCTGGACAGCCTAGCCACAGTTATCCATGCTCTGGTAAAATTCAGATTAAACTTTTTCAAGGCACCAGACCTGAAACTACATTTGAGACTTCTCAGAAACTTTTGCTGGTTCAAAATATTGTTGTAATTTTAATAGAGATTGACCAAACAGTATTACTGACTGTCATTTGATTCTAAAAACAATGCAAACCTTTATAACCCTATATGGTTTAGGACTGAGATATCTGAAGAACCACCTATCCCCACATAAATATGTCTGCACAGTATAGACATTTCCTGTGATCCTTCTCCAGGTGCCTTCATCTTAAGACATTAGGAAGATGGCACTCACAGCAAGGGCTTTTTTAAATTAAGAGGTATTGAGTGCACTGCCAAGGATGCTTATATGCTTCTCATTATTACTGCCAGGCCTTGCTAGCCACAGGATGGGCTGCAGTTTGGGTGCAAGCAGACAGGAACAAGAATAGCAAGAGATCTGGTCATAGATAGATTGGAAGTAAGGCAGTGGATCATCCAGACAAGAATCAAAGGCTAGAGGAAAATGCAGAGCTCAAGTCAGGTAGGAAGTTGAGTTCCAAGGCAGCAATAGAGTTGGAGTAACCAGAAGCAGCTGGAAACTCAAAGGCTACAATCCGAAGCAGTAGTTGGGAAGAGAGAGCAGAAGAGGAGGCAGAAGCCTCACATTAAAATTTGCTTGCTCAGATTGATACACTGGCTTGGATGCAAGGGCTTTGTGGGGCCTGGTTTCTCTTGACATCAAGACAAACACATTAAATACAAATTTCTGATTCTCTTTGTTTGAACTCTTTGTAACACTGCTGAACCCTCAACCAAAAGAGTGCCCCTTGAGACGTAAAGAAGTTGAAGATGTTTGTGTGTATGACTGTAGCACTACTCTAACAGAAATTGTTTAGGTGAAACAGCATTTTTAGTTGTGGTAATGCTGAGAAGACAACTGTAGGTATCTAACTTTCTGCTTAACTGTCCACTGTTAAGGTAAGTGTGGAATGTGGCCTACTTTCCCTACCTAACAATGCACAAAAGGTGAGATCAATGTTTGGATGGGGATAGGCCAAAACGACCATTTGATTGAGTTAGCTTTTAACGGTATAAAAACATTTTGATCATTAATGGCTGAAGCTGATTTCTTACCAAGGAGGAGTTGGCTGCTCTGTATCGTCAGGTGCATGCTTCAACAAAGAGCTTTTATTTTTTAAATTTTGCTGGTGGTTTGTTCTCTCTTGCAGTTAGAAAAATGGACCTTTAGGATAGTCAGGGTAAGAGTCCCTGACAAATTCTGGCCACCCCACTGGGACATCTGGGATTCACTGGCATCAGTGCTGGCTCCAGAGCAATGTAGCACGCATCCTTGAGTTTGAAGGAGCTTTGACCTGTGCACCAGGCCCTGTGCTGGTGATAAGGCAGAGTCTCTGAGATAAGCAAAGGCCCACAGAAATCTAGCAAAATCATCTGCCCATTTTGGAGAAGGTATGGGTGTCTTTTTTTCTTTTTGGTTTGTTCTTTGAAAGCACCACATTGTGATTATTACAGTTAGTTAAACGATATCCTGAAGGCTCCACTGAACATTAAAAGTCTTTAGGTCATTCACCTCAAACTGCAAGGCTGAATTGTGGAAAAGTGTGCCTCCCAACATACCTCATGTTGTATGAGAGCATAGTGTGGTCTGGGATCAGCTGGTTGATGAGCATTTATGCAGTGACTAGACATTGGAAGCTCACACAAACGAACAACAGGCCTCTTAAGCTGTAAGTTAAGTCTCTTTCAGCTGCAAGCATAGCAAGTTGACACTTGAACATTTGAAGTTAGAGTTCCCAATATCAGGATGGGACTTGGCAGCAGTAAGTGCCAGGGAGACACTCCATTGTCCCTCATCTTGTGAGACTAGAAGAAAGTATCTGGGACTGTCAGATTGACTATGACCAAGATGAAAAAACTGTATTAGGTTCAGTGACCATCATTTACATCTCATTTGTGTCCAGCTTTGTTCTTCGCTTATTTTCATTTCAACATCACCTATATTCCTCTGGCTCAACTTACTGGCAGACGTCCTATCCCACAAACCAGAGTATTTTAACAATACTGAATCTTGCCATGATTCTCCACCCCAAATCTCTGGCAGCTACCACTTCCAACCATTCCTGGATAGAGGAGCTTCACCAAGTGCAACAGAACAACCCCTTTGTATTACCAACACATTGAAAGGGACTCTGGGATGTTATCTGCTGCCTTTTCCTTCCAAAATTGACTTTTTTATAAACAGAAACTCTATGTTCCCCTCTCCCAAAGGGAACAGATTTTGTACCAATGCCATGATGCTCCCTCCGCAGGGCATTTTGGAACTTATAAAATGTAGCATAGAATTATGCATGAATTTTAGTGACTACGCATGCATCATGATGTCAAAACATAGGTCCAGTCCTGCCCTATAAGTCAACATTATAAGTGACCACCCAACAAACCTGCTAGACCAGACCTGGGCATTGTACGACCCGCAGGCCACATCCGGCCCAATGGCTGACCCTGACTGGCCCGCATGAGGTCACTGGCAAATTAAAAGTCAATGCAAATATATATCATCATTCAAGCCCAAAACAGACTAGATTTCTCTCACTGAACAACAACAACAAAACAAAGAACTGAGGTAATGCAAACAAACAAAGCTGGATGCATTTATAGGGAATCCAAAGGCAATTTGGATTGTTGAGTTTTCTATTCTTTGTTCTGTTATAATTCGTAAGGTCTGTACCTTACTATGTTAAGCGCTGGGAGATTACATATGTTGTAAATTTGAACTATATAAATAAAATTGAATTGAATGTATTGCTTTTCATGTAATGTTAATGTTAATGTTTTTGTGAATATTCATTAAATAGTGTTGTTCTGTGCTCCACATTTTCATTGTATCATTGTAATGTTTCATTTACTGTTTTTATAGAGATATATATTGAGCAGAGCTGTAAGTGTATTGGTCCAGTCCTTAACAACTGTCAAAGTTTCTCATGTGGCCCCATAGGAAAATTAATTGCCCATTGCTAGACTATTATTCCCTGTGCCTACCCCACAGGCCCCAACATACAATCTCTATGGACTTTGTCACTGACTTGCCTGTTTCTGCTGATTATAATACTGTTCTGGCTGTAACTGATTTATTCACTAAGATGGCTCATTTCATGCCCTGTAGCAGACTCCCCTCAGCAAAAGCCACCGCATCTCTGTCCATCATATTTATAAACTACACAGGTGGCTCCAGGCAGTAATTTCAGGCAGGGGCACCCAGTTTACTGCCAGCTTTTGGCAGAAACTTCTCTCCTTACTCTGAGTAGACCTGCACTTATCCTCCACTCACCACCCCCAATCTGACGGCCAGACTGAATGCTTGAATGCTACTTTGGAGCATTATCTCCTCTGCTATGTCAAGTACCCACAGAACAATTGGTTTACTTTTGTCCTTTGGCAGAATTTACCTAAAACAATTCCCCTAATACTTCTACCCAACAAACTCCCTTCTTTGCCAACCTGGACTACCAGTCTAGGTCCTTCCTTGCCTCCACTGTACCAGCAGCTAAGAGCTTTTTATAGGAACTGCACTCTGTACATGTTCTGCTCAAGAAACAATTGGACTGGGCTGTATTCAAAGCAGTGGATGACACTCATCATCGGGAGGCGATGGTTTTGCATGTGGGGAACTGGGTCTGGCTCTCTGTGGAGTTTCTCCCCTCCTCTACTCCTTCAAAGACACTGGTGGCACTCCCGCTGGCCCCTGTCAGATTGTGGCCCAGGTTAATCCAGTAGCTTTCCGACTCTCCCTGCCTTCCTCCTTGAAGGTGCACCCTGTATTCCATCACTCTCTGCTCTCTCCTGTTGCCCCCTCTCACTCTCTACACTTGCAGGAACCCCTTCTGCCTCCTGTCATGGTGGGGGGAGAGGAAAAATTTGAAGTACAAGACATTTTACAGTTGTGCCTCCACCATGGCTGCTTGCAGTATCTCATTCACTGGAAGGGGCATGCCCCTGAGGACCACAGTTAAGAACCTGCATGCCCCTGTTCTCCTCAGGCATTTTCACTCCTGCTTTCCCCACAGACCTGAAGGAAAGAGGGCCTTGAGCTGGGACAGGAGTGGGGCCCATGGGGCGGGGGGGGGGGTGATGTTATGCATACACATTCTGGAAAACTTTAAGGACCTGCATGAGAGACTGACCATGTTGGCTGCACTGACAGCTCACATTCTGAGAATGAGATGTGTATAGCGAAGTTCACCTATCCAGGCAGGGCTGACAGCTCATGTTCTGACAACAATATGATTGTTGAAACAGACTCTGCTCCAGCTGCAGTTCAAGGCCCTGGGTACCCGCCTGTGTCTACTATGGGGGAGATTATTTCAAGGGCAACCAAGGGGCCCAGTCAACCTGCCCATGGGAACAAGGAAGAGCATCAACATCCCAAGGGGAAGATGTGGAGGTGGGGAGTCTATCAGATGAGGAACTTCAGCCCCCTGAGAAGGTGGACCCAATATTCTGTTGTCCTAGTTGTAAGGTGGCCCATTTGGGATCTCAGAGCAAAGGCATGCTGGGTTCCACAACACTCCTCCCCCCAGAGACTAGCACAGAAGGATTCATAAGCAAAGCTTTGGGTGAAGAGGGCCAGAGAGGGTTCAACATTTCGCTTTGTTTATGCTAAGAGACTTACATGTAAAATAAAGATGTTTGGCAAGAAGCGCTGGTGAAGTTACTTCTTTAAATTACTCATGTATTGTCTGGACAAACTAGTAAGTACAGTTATATATATCATATTTTATATCTAAACAAAAGAAACTGTATTACATAGTCCCTGAAACATTTGAGTCACCCTAAAAGCCAGAAAAAGCAGGAAGAACTGAAAGCAGAAAAAGAACAGATAGGAGCACAAGCTTGCATAAAGGAGATGCAAGTAGACAATCAGGGAAGCAAAGCAAGGAGCACATCAATAACAACATCAAGGCCAACATTAAAAGCATTCTTTAAATATATAGGAAGGGAGGAAAGCAGATAAGGAAGCAGTTGGACCACTGCATGGTAATGGAATTAAAGAAACACTAAGGGATGATGTGAAGATAGCAGAGAAGTTGGGCAGAAGGGGCAGCTGGAAGAAAAGAGGGAAGAACAGATACCTGGGACTGTATGTGTCTCCTCTGGTGGCCAAGCAGTGCTGCAGCAGGTATAAAAGGCAGAGTTACTAGCGGCTATTTGGGAGCAGCTAGAGGAAAAGGAAGAAGAGCTACATGGGTCTGTGTTTGTTTCCTTTAGAACTTAAATAGATACACTGGGAGAGCTGCTAGAGGCATAGTGTTTTGCCAGGGCATGCAAGTTCACTATGCATAACAGCTTTTGTCTTTAAAGTGGCAGTTGCCTCATATCAGAACAAATTAACGCATGAAGCCTAATCTTGAAGCATTATCTTCCTTGGACTGGCAATAAAAAAAAGTTTGCCACATGGGTTTATTAGATGAATTTATTCAAAATCTCCAGTATTTTATTTAAAATACTTATCTAGGGTATATATCTATCTATCTATCTATCTATATATATATATATATATATATATAAATAAAACTCTGGGGGGCAAAGTTACTTTTAATATTTACAATTTATCATCATGGACTTTATCTGATTAGTTTGCTACTGTGGATATTTTCTATATCCTGTTTATATAAAATGGCTGTTCCACAGGTCCAAAATCAACAAGCCTTATTTTAAAATGATTTGATTTGATTATCTTTCCCTGTACTTCCTTATCTAAATTATTAATAAAGATGTTGAAGAGCACTGTGCCCAGGACAGAACCCTGCAGGACCCCACTAGTTACCTCCCTCAAGTTTGAGAAGGTGCCATTGGTGAAGACTCTTTGTGTTCAATTTAACAGCCAATTTTAGATCCACCTAATCATTTATCTAGTCCATTTTTTGCTAATTTGCTTATGAGGATGTTGTGGGGCACTATGTCAAAAGCTTTGCTAAAGTCTAGGTAGATTATGGCCACAGTGTTCCCTCTGTCCATTTGGGAGATTACCCAGTGGAAAAAATGAGATTAAATTAGTCTGACAGGATTTATTTTGGTAAATCCATGTTGATTTCTATTAAGCACTGCATTTTCTTCAATATGCTTGCATATGGATTTTTAAATAAGTTTCTCCAGAATTTTTCCAGGGATTGATGTCAGATTTACTGGTCTGTAGTTCTCAGGTTCATATTTTTCCCCTTTTTGAAGATTGGGACGTTAGCTCTTCTCCAGTCATCTGGCACTTCTGATTTCCAAGATTTATTGAAGGTGATAGCCAGTGGTTCTGAGAGTTCCTCTACTAACTCTTTAATGACTCTGGGATGGAGTTCATCAGGCCCTGGAGAGTTGAACGTGTTTATTTCCTCTAGGTACTCCTAGACCATTTGTCGATTAATCTTGGGCTGCCATCTCTCATTTTCAGTTTGTACTTCCTCTTGGTTGAAAATTTTCTTGTGGGAGAAGACTGAGATGAAGGAGGAACTGAGCACTTCTGCGTTTTCCTTGTTGTCTGTTATCACTCTGCCATTCACTTTAAGTAGCTGGACACCCTTCTCTTTTTCATGTCTTTCATTCTGGATGTATCTGAAGAATGCTTTCTTCTTGTTCCTATCATTCCTTGCTATTTTCCTTCACGGTGCTCATCAGAACAACCCATCGTCAACCGCTAAGAAAAATGTCATCAACAACACTTGCAGGACCATACAAAGCAAGCTTCGCAGGATGCTGGACTCCAGGCTGAGTGCCAAAGCAGATGAAATCCAGAGGTTTGCTGATAGAAACAATGCCAAATGGTTCTACGAAGCCCTCAGGGAGCTCCCCTCTACTGGACTCAGATGGTGTCACTCTCATTACTGAGAAGACTCTTGATTCTACAGTGTTGGGCTGAGAACTTCCAATCTGTATTGAACCGCCCATCCTCCATCAATAACGAGGCAATTGACAGAATGCCCCAAGCATCCATCAACCACAGCTTGGACGTCTCACCATCAGAGACTGAAACCCTACAGGCCATCAGCCAGCTGTCCAGTGACAAGGCCCCAGGATCTGACGCGATCCCACCAGAAGTCTATAAGGAAGGTGGTGCTGTGCTTGTTGACAAACTCACTCAGCTGTTCCAGTCCTTCTGGATTCAAGGATCCATTCCTCAGGAACTGAAAGATGCATCCATCGTACACCTCTACAAGAGGAAAGGAAATCGACAAGTCTGCGATAATCATAGAGGAATATCACTGCTTTCCATCGTGGGCAAGATCCTTGCATGTGTGTTGCTGAATCGCCTGACTGACCATCTGTAAAAGGGTCTACTACCCGAGACACAGTGCGGCATCCGCAAAGAGCGTGACACTGTGGACATGATCTTCACAGCCCAGCAGCTCCAACAGAAGTGTCAAGAGCAGAATCGTGAACTGTATACCATCTTCGTGGATCTCACCAACGCTTTTGACACTGTCAGTCGCAAAGGTCTGTGGCGCATCATGTCGAAGTTTGGGTGCCCTGACAGAGTCATCCTGATGGTACGTCAGTTCCACAACGGCATGATGGTTTGTGTTTTGGATGACAGAGAAGCTTCAGAGGCCTTTCCCGTCACAAGCGGCGTCAAGCAAGGGTGCGTGCTGGCACCGACCCTGTTAAGCATAATGTTTTCAGCCATGCTGTCAGACGCCTTTCAGAACAGTTCCTTGGGAGTCAGCCTGAGATACAGGACCGACGGGAAACTGTTCAACATGCGAAGACTCCAGGCTGTCACCAAGATAAAGGAGACTGTGCTACGAGACCTCCTTTTTGCTGACGACTGTGACCTGAATGCTGGATCAGAGCAGAAAATGCAAGCCAGAATGGGCAAATTTGCAGCAGCATGCAACAACTTCGGCCTCCTCATCAACACAGAGAAAACCAGAGTGATGCACCAGCCAGATCCGAAAGCCCACCATCACAGTGAAGGGACAAAAGCTGCAAGCAGTGGACCAATTTACATACCTTGGCAGCACCCTCTCCCGTGCAGTGACAATTGATATTGAGGTCAACTGCAGAATCGCTAAGGCAAGCTCTGCATTTGGCGGACTGCTGACCAAAGTGTGGGACCACCGTGGAATAAGCCTTGCTACAAAGCTTAAAGTCTACCGAGCAGTAGTGCTAACTACACTGATGTATGCCAGTGAGACTGGACTGTATACAGGAGGCACGCTAGGCAACTGAACCACTTCCCACACGACTTGCCTCCGCAGACTTCTGAGGATCCAGTGGCAGGACAAGGTGCCAGACACAGAAGTCCTCTCCAGAGCAAGCCTGCTGTCAGTTCACACCCTGCTGATGAAAGCCCAGACACGCTGGGCAGGCCATGTTGCAAGGATGCCAGAGCATCCTCAAACAGCTCTTTTATGGTGAGCTGTCTCAAGGAAAGCGATCGCATGGGGGACAAAAGAAGCAATACAAAGACACGCTTAAAGCCTCTAATCAAGGATATGGAATTTCTTTGCGTTGGTCTATCACACCAGCTTACCAGCTAAAGGTTAGGGTAGATGCTAAATATTTAGCAAACCAGCAAACTATTTGCAATCTTTGAAAGCTAAAGGGATTAGAAGGGCTTTGACTCTTGTTAGGTGCTTTACTCTTCTTTAAGGAAAGTACAAAAATATCCCCTCTGATGAAAAACAGTGTTCATGCCAGACAAAAGAGGTTGAGATTTGGGAACATTTTTTTTTTTCATGCCAGTATTACAAAAAGGCATGTAATGAGTTCATTACTCCAGTCTTTCGGAATACTGTAATTCTTTCCAAAAAAGCCAAACCTGAATTCATTCTATCAGATAAAGATGCTAAGATCACATATCAAGTAGCCAGTTTCTGCAGGACAATACTCAGGTTAAGGAAACTTACACAGTTCCATAATGAATCTGTACTTTTTATACAATTAAACTTAGTGAATTTTATCAAAGGTTTATTAGTATTACAATTATGCACATTTTTGTGGCAGTATGTGTTTTAGTTTTGTGGGCTAGGTTATTTTACTTTCTAGCATCCATTATTTACCTTTTGCTTTTAAGTTCATTTTAAGCTGTTATTTTAATTGATGAAATGGAAAGGCATAGTTTAATCCATCATGCTGGCCCACATTTATGATAGACTATGACTGTAATAAATATATAAATAAATCACTGCCCCCAGAGTTTCCCATCCCTCCCATTGGAGGAACACCTTACTGAAAGGTGATGTTAAAATAATAATTTTTGAAAATGGGTTGGGATACTTCTACCTACTGTTTTATACTTGTTGATGTTTTATATGTTGTTTTATTGTATTTTTATTGATCTTCTTTATGTTGGTCTATCATTGAGACGAAGTATGTGTACGTACATGCTTTTGTGCAGTTGGCATAGGTCCGCATGAACATTTAAAATTCAAATGCACATGTAAAAAACACAAAGGCCACATAAAGGAAGATTATTCCCCTAGATGAGTATTTCTCAATAAGATGCAAGATCAAACACTGATCTAAAGTAGATCTCCCTGGGCTAAAGCCTGCTTGTTCTGCCTCTAGGATATCCTATTGTTCTAACCAGTCTAAGAATTGTCCAGCAAATGCCTTGCAAATAACATGTTTATGGTGTTTAACAAACTAATTGGCCTAGAGTCCTCCCTCCCACCTTTTTTATAGATCTTGGGATGCAGTCTGCATCGTTGATATACCATTATATCCTGGGGCTTTGGGATTCTTCAGTTGGTCTATGTACAATTTAATCTCACCCGAAGTTACAGGAGGCCATTTGCAAGTTTCTTCTATTGCTATTAAAGGGAGAGGTTGAGTCAAATCTTCATACAGTTCTGTAAAGACAGAAAGCCATTTTTTGGCAGGATGCAGGACAATATCGAGGATTTAGGTCTTGCAATTCTGCCTTCAATTAGTTTCCTGAACAGGGATGAATGTTTTGCCTTTGCAGCGTCAATCAGTTCCCTCATAATTCTCTTGTGTAATCTTTTTTACTACGCTGAATCTGTAATTTATACTTTTTTTTGAATCAGTAATTCTGTCAAGTTGTGAAAATATAGAAATCACAAATAACGTTCCCTTGCCACACACTTTAATTCTTCATACTGTTGATCATTTGTGTAGAAACATAGAAACAGAGCGAGTCAGAAGGGACCTCCTGGGCCATCTAGTCTGACCTCCAGCACCAGCCGGCTCCGCTCACGACATCCCCACCATGTGCATGTCCAGCTTGTCTTTGAACACCCTCACCAATGGGGCCTCAACGACCTCCTGTGGAAGCGCATTCCACGCCCTCGGGGTCCTAACTGTCAGGAAGTGCTTCCTGGCATCCAAATTGAACCTTGGCTCCCTGAGCTTTGCTCCGTTGGAGTGCATCCTGCCTTCCTCTGCAGGGGAGGTCTCTACCCATCTGCATGTGACACCCCCTCACATACCTGTATGTCGCCAACATAGCCCCTCTGAGTCTCCTCTTCTCCAAGCTGAAGAGACCCAGTGCCCTCAGTCTCACCTCAAACGGCACCCCCTGCAAACCAGCCACCAAACCACCACCAGCTGCACTGACTCTAACCTGGCTATATCCTTTCTGTAATGAGGGGCCCAAAACTGAGCACAATACTCCAGTTGAGGCGCACCAGAGTCGTGTAGAGTGGCAGTAATTCCTCTCTTGATCTAGAAGCCACACTTCTGGCTATGCAACCAAGGGTGGCATTTGCCCTCTTGACCACCGCATCACACTGCTGACTCATGTTTAGCCTGCGGTCAACCAGTACCCCGAGGTCCCTTTCACAAGTGCTGCTCTCCAGCCACTTGTCACCTAACCTGTACTTATGACACCTATTCCTATGCCCCAAGTGCAAGACCTTGCACTTATCCACATTGAACGCCATCCTGTTGTCTCCTGCCCACTTCCATAGTCTGTCCAGATCCTTTTGGATCTGGAGTACCTGCTCCTCAGTTGTGGCCACTGCTCCAGTTTTAGTGTCGTCTGCGAGTTTGATCAGCAGACTGTTCACCCCTTCTTCCATGTCGTTAATGAAAAGATTAAAAATGGTATATTTATTATACCATTCATGCCTTTGCAAAACCCAGTTCTGTTTCCACATCTTTTAACTTCTTTACAATCACATTTAATTTTAAGATCCATATTTACCCACCAAGCAAGACTCTCTCTGAGGTGACAACTGGAGGCAGGCTCCAGTTCTTGATCATAGTGAATGAGTGATTCATGGGAGAGATATTTGTGGTCCAAGCCATGCAGATTTACAGATTAAAGCCAGAACCTCGAATTGGGATCAGAAGCACATAGGCAGCTAGTAGCAACAGTTTTTTTATAACTAAAGCAGTGTTCCCCTTAGGGTGCAATCTAATGAACTGAAAGGATTTCAGGCATTCTATGCAGGGTGGAAGGTGCAGGGACGTGAGCTTTGCCTCCCCATTCCTCCCACTCTATAAGTCAATTAGACAGCAGGCTTGGCTATGTAGCTCAGGAACTTTGGATGGGAAGCGAAGGAGACTGTCGTGTCCTTTGATGTCACCAAAATGCATAATATGCTGATGGAACAGGTTTTCTTTGCCCCCTACTGCACAGAACACCCTCTTTACCCCTTCTCTGAGATTCCATTTATGATATTGAAGCTGTAGCCAACGTATTTCTTTCCACACCAGCTGTAAGTGGGATTGCAGTGGATAATGTGGATTGGGATCCTAGTGTGGATCCCCTGCTCTACAGTCAAAGCTCATTTCTGTCTCTTTAAGATGGTATCTAGGTGGTATTAGACACAAATGTATAATCTGTTCTTGAATAAGTCTTATGAACCGAAGAATAAAATGCATACCTTTTTCATTTCCCTTTAACTCTCCCCATACATCTTTCAAATCTGTTCATTTACAATTTTATTCAAAAATTGTAGTACTGTATCTTCTTTCTTCTTTACTAGGATTTGTTTGATCCTTCACTTTATATATTACCATATTAAAATCCCTAGCCATTATTACAAATTCCTTTCTTATTTCTTCCAATTCTTTAAACACTTTTTTGAAGAAAATAATTTGATCTTCATCTGGTGAATAATGATTAATTAATGTATACTTCTCTCTTCTCAACTCTCCCTGTATTATCAAAAATTTCCCTTTTTCATCTTTTTAAAAAAATTACTTATTTTAGATTCAGGTGTTTTTTAATATATATAATTGCCACTCCCCTTGACTTAGAACTTCCATATGCTTTCTCATAAATATTCAACCATGATACCTTGAATTCATTAACCCTTTCTTTTCTTTAATCTGTCTCGTGCAAAAACACAGCATTTGCTTTATTTTTATTTATTATAGCTTCAACTTTTTCCCCTTTTAATCACATTCCCCCCAAGCCTTTAACATTCAAAGATAACACTCTTACAATTTTAACTATTTCAAATTTAAAACACATATCCTTGTTCGTCCTTTATGCACACTCACACATATACTTAAACAAAGAAAACCCCCTAAAAATAACTAACAAAGAAAAATTTACCTTAATCTCACCCCCAAAACCCCACCCTTACAGGGAAAAAAAAAATAGAAACATAGAAACATAGAAACAGAGCGAGTCAGAAGGGGCCTCCTGGGCCATCTAGTCTGACCTCCGGCACCAGCCGGCTCCGCTCATGACATGCCCACCATGTGCATGTCCAGCCTGTCTTTGAACACCCTCACCGATGGGGCCTCAACGACCTCCCGTGGAAGCCCATTCCACGCCCTCGGGGTCCTAACTGTCAGGAAGTGCTTCCTGGCATCCAAATTGAACCTTGGCTCCCTGAGCTTTGCTCCATTGGAGCGCGTCCTGCCTTCCTCTGCAGGGGAGAACAGGCCTCTTTTCCCCCCAGAATGCCATCATTCTGGGCAGTATCTCCACCTTCGCAGAGAAGGGGTGGGAAAGAAACCACCGGTCCACCCAACTTCAAATATCTACTTCCTATTGTCTCTATACCCCTATTATCTTAACCCATCCTTTTAAATATTTTCAATTATTTAACCCTTCTCGATGCTATTTCCCATGTATTCTTCACATATTCAAAATTCACCTAATACCATATTTAACTTACTCAAAATTAGTACACTACCCTATTTATAGATTCTTCTATCTCACTTATAAACTAATACTTATCTTTTAATCTCATATAGTAAACCTTATCTAATAATTACCTCCAAACATAAAGTAGAGTATAAATTGTCTTCTACCTCCTAACTGATTAGCTTAACTAACATTATTTGGTTTTAGCTTAACTAATGCTATTTGCTTTTGTAAACAGCTGCTTGCATAGGAGCTTGGTAAATGCCATTTGCTTTCTGTATAACTGCTTGCTTTGGAGAGGAAAAAGTGAAGGCAAAAGAATGTTGATAAGAGGCAGTGAGTGAGAGAAGACCCCCCACGCAAGGACTGGCACGCAGTGATCACAATCCACCTGTAAAGGAATTGAATGAAGATAAGGGCCTACATGAGGGCAAGCATGCAATGAACATGCAGACCCCAAAAGGGGACTGGGCAAAGGGTCAGGCAGACCCTGGGAGGTGATTGGATGAGGGAACAACGGGGGTGAGATTGTGTGAGAAAAAGTAAGGAAAAAAGGTGTAAGGAGGAGGAGTTGGTGGAATGTGTGTGTGTTGCTGCCTGCCTGCGTGTGGGAGCAGTCACCTGGTGCCTTTGCTCAGCTGAATAAAGGAAACTGAAATGAATCTCCGCCTTGCTGAACCTTATTGACATTTGGTTTAGGGATCTGTAAGTCACCTGGCTAGCAGGGACACCACCCTAACTATGAACTAGAAAGTCTCTTCTTCAACTCATTTAATAGTCTGAATCAGAGAAAGACCTCCCCCCACTGCCCCTTCCTGGTCCTCTTCTTACTTTTCATCCTGGAAAAGTTTTCCAATTACTGCAAAAGCCACTTCTTCATTGCCTTGTCTTCTATTCCGATCCATCTTCTCAATTTCTTTCCAGTGCTCTTCAGGCCCCATTCATGCAAGGATTTTAAACCCCGTTCCAGTGACTCAATTCTGCGATGTTTTCCATTGTACCAGACATTCATATACACAGGATATCCTCAAGTATATTTAATATTATTCTTCAGCAAAATAATTTTGAAAGCTTGCAGCGAATGTCCAAACAAAATAGTCTGGAAATATAAATCTTGAAACACTTGAATGGGTGCCTCCTTAAACTTGACTCGAATTTTCTCTCAACTTTCTCACCAACCATTCCTTGTTATAAAAGTTAGAGAATCTTATCAATACATCTCTTGGAGCTAATCTAGCCCGGTGCTAGGGACCAGCACGATGTATTCCCTCTGTATCAACTTCTTTCCATTTTTTATCTGGCATCGGTTCATGCAAGCACATCGCTGAGTTTCTTTTCTTCTATTGACGATCATTCCAGTATATTTCTCAGTCGTAAGTTCCTTTTACAATCTTTGTCCTCTAACCTTTTTCTCCAGCTCTGTTATTCTTTCAGAATGGGAAATTACATCCAAGTATATCCATTGCTTCTGCCAATGCTTCTGTTTCTCTAAATTTCTTCTCCAACACCTTCATTTGATTCATTAGTTTTGTAAAACCATTCTGATTTTTAATTTTTGTCTGATTAATAGCCTTTGTTTGTTCATTAACATCCTCTTTCAATTGCTCTCTCATCTGTTTCAATTCCTGAGAATTATCTTCTTTCCATTCTTTTGAGACCAGAATCTTGTTAAATCCTCTCAAGGTCTTGTCTTAAACCATCACTTCTGAGGTTCCCTCAAATTTTTCTTCACTCTATATACATGTTAATCTAGTAGCTCTAGTTAGGCTTGGATCTGATGGTCTTCTTATTTCATGTGCCCTGACAGAGTGGGGTTTTTTTTATTGTGATTGTCTTCATGGCATCAACAGTATAAAACCCAGAAATGAATATTCAAAGTCCTATTAAATAACTTATTCTTTGAGCTTTATTTCACCAAATTAAAAAACTATTTAATATTCCTCCAGCAGATGGAGTTCAGTTACTGAGTTTTATTTCACCAAGTTAAAGTGATCTTTAGTGCAGCAAAGGGACAAAATAGTCCTTATCGAATACTCAGGAATGTAGCTTATCACAATCTTCATTGTTTATAGCTTTTTTAATATCCATATAAATACATATGTCTTTATATTTTGCTTATTTTAAGATTCAATTTCAATGAACTCTTTAAAATATTGAAAATGAAGCTTTTACTTTCTTCCACAAATCACAAGTCAGTCCTATTAGTATTGTTTATTGTATCATCTTATGCTGAAGCTGTGCTGAATCTAATTAAGTCTGACTGCTGAAACTTTTACAGTCTGTAAGCCAAAGTCTCTTTAAGTTTCAAAGTTCTTTTCATCAAGTGTTTTTCAGCACAATATCTGTCTTAAACTAACACAGTCACAATCACACCCCTCACTGAGGCTTTTCCAATGAGAGTTTAAAAATTGAATTTATTATCCATAAAACAGTATCTCCTTATTGAACTCCTCACGGGCAGCAATCTCCTCCTTCAAACCGCATCCACAACCATCTGCTATCTCCAGGTTTTTCTTGTTATTTTTTAAACAAGGCATTAAGAACTTTCTTTTCATCATCCAATCATGACTATTGAGGAGTCCATCTCCCAAGCCAGATGTTTTTAATAGGGCTACTAAGTTCCTCTTCTTGTATTTCTGTGCATATATATGTGTGTCTCACATACAGTGTGACTCCACCTCCCTTTTTGTCCTTTGTTTTTCTTGAACAGGTTGTATCCATCAGTAGTAGAGTTCCAGCCATGTGAGTCATCCCACGAAGTTTCAGTTATTCCTATAAGATCATGATTGCCCTTGTGCACTATGAGCTCAAGGTCATTTTGTTTGTCTCTCATGCTTTGGGCATTGGTGTAGAGACATCCAAGTTCATTCTTGCTGTGCCCTGGTTTTCTTTCTACGTTTTTGGGAGACTGATGTTAAGCCCTGCTTGAGGTTTTTTCTCTGTTGAAATACGTAAGTCTTTGTCAGGTAATGGTATGTCATGCTGCACATCTCCCTCCCCTTTATGTTTCAGTTTAAACCCTCCTGATGAACTTTTTCATGCAGTGGCCAAACACATTTTTTCCATGTTTTGTGAGGTGCAGCCTATCATTTGCCAATAGTCTGTCTTCCAGGGACCTTGGCTTGTGGTCCCAGAATCCAAATCTCATCCTTATAGCCAGTCATTCACTTGAAGATTTTTCTTTCCCTAACAGTTCCTCTTCCATGTACTGGAAGGATTGAGGAGAAGACTCTCTGGGCCCCAGTGATTTTTATTTTTCTACCTAGAGCTTCAAAGTCTGATGTTATTTCAGCAAAACTTCTCATGGTCGTGTAATTAGTTAACACGAGGAAGAGAAGGAAGGGGTATGTGACAGTGGGTTGTATGAGTCATGTGAATTTGTTGATTATATAAGGAATGAAGAGAAGGCACCAGATGAACCTTTCTGGGGAGCTGGATCCAGAGTCTTAGTGCCACTGCTGAGAAGGCCCTTCTTGTAGCCACCCTCCTTATTTCCTAAGGAGGGGGCTCCTTGAGAAGGACATCCAACAATGATCTAAGGGGTTGGATAGGCACATATGGGAAGAGGTGCTCCTTTAGATACCCTGACCCAAGCCATTCAGGCCCTTAAATACTAGAGTTAACAGAATTAATTGGGTCCAGCGAATTGGGTCCAGATTTCAGTTGACAAACAGTGGAGATTGTAGTGGACTGGAATTACATGATCATATCCGTCAGTCCTCATCAGCAGCCTTGCTGTTCTGTTCTGGACCAAATGAAGTTTCTGGACTATCTTCAAAGGAAGCCCAACATGAACAGCATTGCAATAATCCAGATGAGAGGTTATCAGAGCATGCATAACTGTTGCATGTCTGTCTGTCCAGATAGGGTTGTGGCTGGTCAGTTAGAAGCCTCAATGGATAAAAGGTGCTCCTAGCCACCAAATCCACCTGGAATTCCAGTGATAATTCAGGGTCCACAAGCTATGGACCTTATCCTTTATGGGGAGTGTAGGTCATCCTACAGGGCCACCAAGGCGGCCTCCATTCTGAGCTCAAAATGTACCAGAAAAGTTGTCCAGGCTCAACATAGGGGAAGAGCATGCTTGGGTGCAATTGTGTCAACTGCCCAGGCTATCTCTGTATTCCACAGGGTGCCCTGAGCTTCAACAGGAGCACAAGTCATATCAGCCAGAAACATCCCAGAGCCCTTTGGAAGCCATCTGGATCCATCAGTCCCTGGGAACAGACCATCCTTATAGGTCTCCCATCCTTGCAGAAGGGGAAAGAGGCTGCAAGTCTAAACCTCAGAAGGAAGTGATCTGACCATAACAAAGGAGTTAATCCCTCCACTCCCAGATCACTAACTCCCTGTCTGGTTAAGAAAACTAGATCTAAAGTGTGACCTTGTATATGTGTACTGGTTGTCATGGCGTCCACAAAGTTCTGAGCCACTCTAGACAAAGCAGCTTCAGCATGGAGTCTGAGATCCCCCAAAACCACCATTCTGGGGGTTCTCAATTCCAGGTCCAAGAACACTCCATCAGCTGAGAGGCTGATGGGCAGCAGAGTGGGTGATACAGCAGCAGAATCCCTGATCTGTCTCAGAAGTCCAACACACTCAAGACCTATCCTCAGCTGAACAAGAAACCTAGAGAGCACCATATCTCCACCTACCTGTAACCATCATAATTGGGGCACCCTGCTGCTCCCCAGAGTCCTCTAATAACATAGCTAAAACAACACATGTGTGCCAATGAAAGTATTGTGAAATAGGCCATCTCACTCCTGCAGGCCAAAAAAAGAATAGCGTGAATCAAGGCAATCTAGAAACCATAAAGCGAGAAATTGAACAGTTAACCAACACATTGCTTAGTGTGAGGAGACTAACGGAGATTGGAATGGGACATTTTCAATCAAACAAACACAAACTCTAATACTGAGGCAAGGTGTAGCACAGGCTGGGGCTGTAATGGAAGGGGCTGTAATGCAAAATCCAACAGAATCAATCAGAATTCTCAGAAAACTTATCAATGGAATCATCATTCATGTCTACACTCCAACTGCAGATGTTGAAGATGAAGAAAGTGAAAATGTTTATGCAAGCATCCAAGAGCAAATTGTTAACAGATCAGAACAAGACATTGCTGATCGTCCTGGACAGCTGGAATATAAAAGTAGGAAACATAGTGGAATCAAACACTGGGAGAATATTTGGCCTAGGGGTCAGAAATGAAGCAAGATAACTACTTGCAAAATTCAAAAAGATGCAAAAAGAACTAATATAATGGTGAGTACAAAGTAGAAGAGGAACAAGAGAGAGAAATCTTCCAGAAGGTCCGAGAAACCCAAGGAAAATTCAAACCTAGATTAGGGATACTGAAAGATAAGCAAGGGAACATACTGACCAAGATAAAACAAAGAGAAGGTGGAAACAATATAGGGAAGACCTGTATAGAAGGGATAAAAGGATGATAGATTCATTTGAAGAGGAATCCTATGAGGATGAAACTGCAATATTAGAGAGTGAAGTGCAAGCTGCTCTGAATGCACTTGGAAGGAAAAAAACCCACCCTGAATAGATAGGGTACTACTAGAATTATTCCATTCTGCAGATACTGAATTGGTCCAAATCCTAACAAGAACATGCCAACAAATATGGAAAGACAGCACTGGTTCATATACTGGACACATTCAATATACATTCCAGTCTCCAAGAAAGAAGATGGAGAAGAGTGTAGCAATTAGTGGACCACTGCACTAATTTCCTGTGTAAGCAAAGTGATGCTCAAGATATTGCAACAAAGAATTATCTTACATGGAACAAAAATGCCTAATGTTCAAGCTGGATCCCAAAAAGGAAGAGGCATTTGAGATCACACCACAAATACACATTGGTAGTGGAGTTCACCAAAGAATTTCAGAAGATTAGTCTGTACTTTATAGACTCCAGCAAAGCCTTTGAATGTGTAGATCACAAAAAACTATGAAAAATTCTAAAAAGAAATGGAGGTCCCTCAGCACTTGATAGTTGTGATGCATATCTCATATTGTGGGCAAGAAACTGCTATTAGGATAGTAGAAACAGAATAGTTTCCTATAGGCAAGGGCATCACATAAGAGTGACATCTCCCTATCTATTCAATCTGTATGCAGAACATATCAGCGCAAAGGTGAATCAGAGGAAGCAGGAGCAAAATTGGTGGAAGGTATATCAATAATTTAAGATATGCAAATGATACCATACTACTGGCAGAAAGCAGCAATGAATTGAAATGACTCCTAATCAAAGTGAAAGAAGAAAATGCAAAAGCAGATTGCAGATGAGGATGAAGAAAACAAAAATCATGATTGCAGAAAAATTATACAACTTTACTCTCAACAATGAACAATTTGAAATTGTGAATGATTATGTATAGCTTTCTCAATGAACAATTCAAAGGGTTACTACAGCCAAGAAATCTGAAGAAGACTAAGACTTGAAGGGCAGCAATGAAGGAACTAGAAAAGATTCTGCAGTGTAAGAACATTTCACTAGGGACCAAGGTGAGGAGCATCCACACAATTCTATTCGTAATCACTAGGTGAAAGCTGGACAATGAGGAAATCTGACAGGAAGAAAATTGATGTGTTGAAACACAGCACTTTGAGAATACACTTTGAGAATATCAGCATAAACACAAACAAGCAGGTTGTAGATCAGATCAATCCAGAATTTTCCCTGGAAGTGAACATGATGAAACTAAGGGTATTGTACTTTGGGCACATCATGTAAAGGCAGGAATTACTGTCAAAGCAGAAGAAGAAGAGGAAGTCCAATTATGGGATGGAACAATTCCATAAAGTAAGCCATAGCTCTGAGTTTGCAAGAGCTGAACAGGGCTGTCAGGGCCTGGATAGTTTTGAGGGCAGTTATTGATAGTGCTGTCACAGATTCAAGATGACAGTTGGAACATAACAATAATATATTGTTTGACTGTGGATTGGAGCTTGCAAGAATACCATGAAAGGCAGACATATATTGTACTAACTCAAGGTAATGTGCACCATTGGTGTGTACACTGTTACATGCCCATTAAGGGCTGGTGTATTCCTATTAAGGAAGACATCTAAGATCTCATTAAAATCCACAGACACACACCCCACATACACAATCAGGAAATCATATGCCATATCAACCAATTTGCTAGAAACACAACTGGAGAAATTTTGGGGTCCACACATTAATTAAAATAAATTACTCTTTTCCAATGGACTGTATTTTCCAATCACAGTCCATCAAGCTCTGTAGTAGTATGTGAACTAAAAGCTACAATGGACTTAAACTTGCCAGGGGACAGATTGTTGTACCTGACTAATGATTGGTCATTGCAGGATTCCTCAGGTACTACCTCCACTCTTCTTACTTTAGTCCTCCAACCAATATCCCAGGGGATGGGATACTGCTACACAGGAGAACTGAGGCAAGCAGGAAGATAACTGCTGTAAATGGGCAATTTCAGCCACTGTCAATCATTTTTCTACTCTACACTCCCACCAATGCCAGCAAATAGCATTCCTGCTCTCCCAAATCTGCAGAAGGGTGGTGGGGGGAACCTAAAAGGGGGGTGGGGCACAAGCTGCCTTACACTGAACTTGGAAGCCCAGTATGAGGTGGTCCATGTCACTCCCCCACCAGCACTCAGAGGTGGTACAAGGCCTCTTGAGTTCCATCATGCCTGAATGGTTGGAAAGAGCACATATGCTGTCTCATGCTAGTGCAGGCAAGCACTCAGCTTCCAAGCTGAGTGCAGGGAGCCTTTCCTCTCCTCTGCCCCATTGTGGTACCCTGCAGCTGAATAGCAAGGAAGGCACATGGGCCTACTCACACTGGCCAAGTCCAGTGCAAAGTGGCCCATTCTCATTCTTGAAGTTGAAGCCGGACAGTGGCCTGCTGTGGAAGAACTGCGAAACATCCCATTCAACACTGAATAAGAGGTTAATTAAGTAATGGCAATGATACCAAGGACAGCAAGAACAAGAAGAGTATTATTTATGGGAGACTTCCAGTTGCATGGGATTGAAGTACAACTATGTCAGGATGTCTCATGGACTCGTTAGGTATGCTGTCTCCTTGAAGGACAGATTAGTGGTATAACTGAAAGATTGCTAAGGCTCATACAACCCACTGACACGTATCTCTTCCTTTTATTATTTGTTTAAATAGAAAAAATAATGTAAACATAAAATTAAAATATTAATTTCAATACAGTGCCCCCTCCCCTCAACCAGGACCAATGATACATGTTACTAGATGGCCCGGGAGGCCCCTTCTGACTCGCTCTGTTTCTATATTTCTATGTTTCTATGTTACATTGCAGGACATTCCCCCACTTCCAAAACTGTATCGATTCTTTCAAAGGCTCAAATTCTTTCCCATTTTTAAAATCATACTTAATAAATATATCCCAAATATCATTAAGCTAATTTTTCTTTATATGCCCTCTTCTCACTTTAATCTCACATGTTAATTTGTCCTTAATAGCTATATTTCAAATTTCTCTATACCTATCAGACAATTGGTAATCATATTTTACTTTCCAATTCTTAGCTATAATTAATCTCACTGTGGTTTATTAAATTTGTTATTAATTCTTTATTATTCCAGCTCTATTGTTTTTTATCAAATACTCAGAGTAATGCAATTCCAGGGCATATATCTATATTTTGTAGGAAAAAGGCAGGATATGAATTGAAAAATAAGTAAATAAAATTTAAAACTTTACATCACTCTTTAAAAACTTCTTTCCAAAGTTTTAAATATAATTATATATTCATATTCCCACCACACATAAGACAGAAATATGTACCCACTTCACGATCACATCTCCAACATAAAATGGAGTTTTTGTTATCTATATGATTCAATTTCACTAGAGTCTGATACCACTTCCATATAATCTTGTAAACATTTTCCTTTATTCTTACTGACATGCATTTTAATATCCATTTCGTCCAAATATTTTCCCAATCTTTGACTAATATTCTTTCCCAAACATGTTTCCCATGTTGTTTTAAGTGAATCAAATTGATCCTGCTCTTCTAATAATATCTAATACATTTTACATACTATCCCTTTCATGGGGGGGTGGGGTTCACTAAGGAGGGCTTCCACTGAAGATCTGAATGGTCTGGTAGGAATATATGGAATTAGGTATTCCTTTAGAAATCCCAGTCCCAAGCCATTTACAGGCTTTATATGTTAGTATGAGCACTTTGAATTGAGCCCAGGCATCAACAGGGAACCAATGCAATTGGTGCAGGACTTGCGTGATATGGTCCCTTTTAGTAACTGCACTGCTCTGTTTTGGATTAACTGAAGTTCCTGGACCATCATCAAAGGTAGCCCCACAAAGAGGCCATCACAGTAATCCAAGTGAGAGGTTACCAGTGTATGGATAACTGTGCAAGGCTCTGCTCATCCAAGTAGGAACATAGCTGGAAAATCTAAGCTGATAGATGGTGCCACGAAGGCCACCTGAGAAACAAGTAAGAAACAAGTAAAAACAAGCATCAGGATCCAGGTGCACCCCCAAGCTACAAGCCTTATCCTGCATCCAGGGTTGGTGGGAAATTTCTCAGTTGGACAAATAGTCTGTCCACCAACAGAATCTTCTAATCATGTGTGTGTGTGGGGGGGGGGGGTCCCCCTTCAATAAAAGCTAATTGGGAGCTTTAAGTAAATTAACCATTTCTCAGCCCTCACATTTCCAATATGGGGAAAATGGCTGTTGTATGGTTTATTTCATAACAAATATGAAGCATATTGCTGACCTGATGCATGCATGCTCAAAATTGAATTCAATAGGACTTATTCCCAAGTAAGTGTACATAAACTTACTCATATATTCCAATCCCCAAGAAAGGAAATGCAAGAGTTCAGCAACCACAGGACCATAACATTAATCTCCCACACAAGCTCAAAGTGTTGCAATGAAGAATACTGCCCTATATGAAGCGATAAATGCCGGCTATCTAAGCTGGATTCCAAAAAAAGAGGCACTTGAGATCATATTGCAAATATGTCTTGGCTACTGGACCACAGCAAAGATTTTCAGAAAAAGATCAAACTATCCTTTACAGACTACAGCAAAGCCTTTGACTGTGTAGATGAAGAGGAGCTGTGGATGGTCCTGAAAGAAATGGGTAAGCCTCTGCACTTTATTGTCCTGATGCATAACCTGTATCATGGACAAGAATACAAAGGCAAAGATGCCAGACAAGGAAGTATTTTACCCCTCTGTCTGTTCACTTTGTACACAGCATACGTTCATAAGGAAAGCTGAACTAGAATCAGAGGAAGCAGTGAAAACTGGTGGAAGAAACATCACTAATTTAAGATATGCAGATGATACCATGCTACGGGCGGAAAGTGGCGATTAAATGAAACAACTCCTGATAAAAGTAAAATAAGAAAGTACAAAGGGACTGCAGCTGAATATTAAAAAAAAACAAAAATCATGTCCACGAAAGAGTTACAGAACATTACTGTTAATAACACAGAAATCAAAATTGTGAAAGATTTTACCTACCTCGGCTCAGTCATCAATTCAAAGGGAGACTGCAGCCCAGGCATCTGAAGACGACTAATACATGGAAGGGGCAGCAATGAAGGAACTAGAAAAGATCATCAAGTGTAAGGATATTACTGCAGACTAAGGTCAAGATCATCCATCCATTGTACTCCCAATCACTGTGTATTGGGTGTGAAAGCTGGACAGTGAAGAAAGCAGATAGGAAGAAAATTGATGTATTTGAAATGTGGTGCTGGAGGAGAACTTTGCAAATACCCTGGACCAACAGGAAAAAAAGTGAGTCTTAGATCAGATCAAGCCAGAGCATTCCCTGGAAGCAAAAATTTCAAAACTGAGGCTATCTTACTTTGGGCACATCATGAGAAGGCAAGACTCAATGGAGAAGAGAACCACGTTAGGGAAAGGGGGAAGGCCCAGATATGAGATGGATTGAATCCATAAAGGAAGCCACAGCCTTGAACTTGAAAGAACTGAATGTAGCTGTCATGGTCAAGACTATTTGGAGGGCTTTCATTGACAGGATCTCCATAAATCAGAGATGACTTGATGGCGCACAACAAAAGTGTACATAGGATTGCAGCCCTAAAGTGATGTATGTATTAGTCTTAAAATTACTAAACTGCTTGAAAGCCAATACTTCTCTTTATAAAAAAAGCACTTATTACAAGTGTGTTCAATTCATACTAATCATGATGCTTCAGATTAGTTTTGCAGGTTTAAGGTACATAAGGGACATAGAGAGACCACTTCTGTGAAATTGCTGTTAGTTCTTGCCTATAAAAGTACTGGCTCATAGCAAAAACCTGTGCCTTGTTTTGTAGGATGCTTGTATTCTTTTATAAGGCAATAAAAATGATCCTACCTTTTAAAAACTTAGATTGGAATGTTCCAAAATGTAAGGATGAGTAACATTAGCAAAGGTGAGTTCTCCATAGTCACTGTGATCAGTGCTAGAAATCTGTTGCTCTTCAATATCAACCACATTAGATAAATTATTCCTTTTAGTGTCTAGCAGGACTGATCACACTTAGTTTCCTAATGGACTACAACATACTTTTTAGTTTTGCTGTATTTGTTTGCTTATTTAAAATTTTAACTTCTTTTAACTGCCAAGTAGCTAAAGCCTGGTAATGGAATATTCCCTATTGACTTAAAATTGCATAGTCAATATTTGTAAATCAACATTATCCTGGCATTCTCCTCTCCAGTGCAACTACAGCTTTGCTCCAAAGTCCAGGACCATGCAGCCAAATCCAGTGACCATCCAGTGAATGACAGGTGACAGGGATATCAGAAGCAAAGTCCACTTTATTTTGTCAGTCATGATGGTTCCATAACTTAAGTGAGTTTAAAATGCAGAACTTCACGTTTTGGGGTGGGGGTTGATGACTTTAGATCCATTTGTTGTTCTAACATACCAGGAATGTAAAAGCAGTTATAAAACATGGAATGGTAGGTTACAGGGTAGAAAACATTACTTGTGTGCTTCACAACTGAACTAAAGAGTCTAAGTAGAGGGTCTAAAATTAGCCGACTATGCTAAATGCTCTTCTCATCCACCAAGCTAGATAGCAAAGCTAAGCAATCCTGTGCACTCTATCAAGAAATAAGGCCCTCTGAACCCCATGGTGTTGCTGCTTACCGTAATGCAGTATGTTCTCCTGGGTATGTTGAGTATATTGACTTCCTCTTTATATAGGTCTTAACTGAAAACTAAACGCGGGTTTAAGAGCATTCTTTTTCAGTACTAGAATCGCCTTACTAGTTCCCCACCACAGATGCACGCACACAAACCCTACAATAGAACCCTTGCAATACTGCTTATCCGTTCTGCACCCTCTAGCGCCCCCTTTCCTCATCTCTTACCGCTACATGCTGTGGCGGCAGCCCAGCAAAGCACAACTGTCGGTGGAAGTCTGGAACGGAGGTCTCGTCTCAAGTTACACTCACTCGCCGGGTAAATGAGGTGTAGAAAAAGCGAAAGGCCTCCTACTCACTGAACTGTCCACAATTTCCCCATTGATCGGTAGCTTTCGCTTCTATTTCTTTCCGGTTGTTTGAATTTGGCGCCTGGAGGATTAGTTTGGTATCACATGACCGCGCCGGAACCAATAGAAATTAGATTGAGGAGGAGACAGTTCAATATCTAGAACATGCCCAAAGAAACAGCAGCAGCCGGTAGCGTATGAAAGGGAGGGGTGGAGCCTGAAAGAGAAAGGTAGGGTGGGGACACGAAAACAGGAAATCATGGGTTGGCTGCATTGTAATGGCGAACTGTATGGTTCGATCTGGTTGACGAAGCTGCACAATTCAGTTGGAGGGGCAAGGAGGCTGCCTGAGAAACAACATTGCACCGCCGCTGGATTTCTTCAGCTTAATTTGTTGAAATCCGTTGTTAACAATTAGGGTGCACTTGGACTGTATTCTAGTGAAGACTCATGCACATTTCCTCGGAAACAAGCCTCTTTGGGTCTCGTGGGGGCTTTTACTCATAGGAGCGCAGTTTAAGGTTTAGAATAAGCCCAGTGAAACACAATGCGGTTCACCTCTAAGTGGACAGGGGAAGGATTGTGTTGTAGGTCGTTTCTCGAAGAAGTACGTAACACTTTAATAACTGGAGGGAGCGGAGGAATATAGCTTCTATTAATGGCTTTACTCCAAAAACAGTCTGTCACATTTTGTCGCTCAAAAGTTTATTAGCTGAGTTTCTGTCCCCTTAACTAAACTCTCTTCTCTTTGCCTACCCTTTCCTTAACTGGAACTGTTCGTGATTTTTATAAAGGTTTCTGGATTTGTGTGTTGAATGGACGACCAGTACATCTATATGTGTTTGATGTAAGATCTACATAAATCTCCCATATGTAATTCACTCAGTTGTATGGAAATGGTGTGAAGATCATTTTCCCAATTAATTGGGACTACAGTGACAAATATGTAAGAACCAAAGTATGCATCCTGTGATTTTTACCTGGAAAATACTCCAAACCACAGAGCATATCTGCCTCCACTGTCTGAACCATGAAAATCATGTTTCTGTCATGTCAGAAAAAGCATGGCTCCAAGATATATTTAATGGATCTATATTATTTTTAAAGGGGATGTCCTACAAATTCCAGTCAATTATAACATGTGTTTGCTTTCACAGAGTGTATGAAAAAAACACAATGATACTGCAATGGTTCAAAAACTTGGATAAAAGGCATGGATCCTCACAAACCATGAAGATGACATATCTGACAGTACTTGGCCCTACACAATATAAAAGCATTGGTCCAAAGCACGGATCTTCATTATTTTTACCTAAGAATGAAATTAAAACATGTTCAAATGATAGAATCTGTGTGTGTATGAGCTGAGCAATAGAAGTCTGTATTCTTCAGGTCAGTGTACTGCCACAAAAATGAATGATCATCTGCATTTTACAGAGGATACCATAAGTTTGAAAACCTGATTTCAGAACAGTGAATTTTCTAAAAATCCAGGATACAGGTTTGGGCACATTTGGCTTTTGCTTCCTTTACAATTCAGCTATGGCATAGTAAAGTGGTAAGTGCCACTTTGTCCACCAGGTCTTCCCTGTTGCTTAGAATCATATCAAGGATAGCTGTTCCTCTAGTTCCTTCTTCCACTTTCTGTTGGAGGAAGTTATCAGCAGCACATCTTAGGAATCTCTTGCAGGGGCCATGTTTGGCCAAACTGGTCTCCCAGCAGATATCAGGGAACTTGAAGTCCCCCCATAACAACATCATGCCTCCTTGAAACACTCACAATTTGCTTTTCAAAAGTTTCATCCTTGTCTTCTCCTTGGCTAGGTGGTCAGTAATAGATTCAAACCACTGTGTTACTTTTATTATTTGCTCCATTTATATTAATCCAGATGCTATCAGGATCTGGGTTGCTCTGGTGGTCAAAACCAGAGAAAATACTGATCTATTGTATTCACAGGATCAGTTCCAAGCCCTACTGGAGCTCTCATTCTACTGATGAATGCCAGCTGGGAGTCCTGGGGGGAAGAGCTATTTAACAGCAAGGTCTTCCCTCCAGAACTGTCCCTGCCCTGTTGCCTTGCTATTGTGCCTACCTCTTGCCTCGTCTATATCCTGCCTAGCCCACGTATCGTCCCTCACTATGCTACCTCAGTAACACAGGGCTTCTTGACCCTTGCAGAATCTGGTTTCTGTTATCTCATGTATCTTGCCTTGCCACATGTCCTGCCATGCTGTGTCTCCTGCTCTGTTATCCTGCTCAATGTACTTGCACTTCTGTTTGTTCTCCTGATTCTTGGCCCTTGACCTGTTCTTGACTACATCCTTGTTCTACATTCTTCTGGTTCCTGACTACAGCCTGTACCATGATAATGACTTGGACTTTCTATTAAACCTTGCCTTTGGACCCTGTCTTGCCTGAGTTCTGTTGCCCTGGTCTTGATGCCTCTGTTGTTCTTGCCTTGTCTCTGGCCACCTACATCCCAGCCATGGACCCTGATGCTCTCAATGGGGCTACTAAGCATATCCTCCTGCATTTAACATATAGCATGACTCTGCATCCCATTCTGTTCCTTCTGTTGTTCTTGAACAAGTTATATCTTTCAATTGTTGAATTCCAGTCATGGGAGTCTTCCCACCAAGTTTCAGTTATACTATCAAGTCATATTCACCTTCCTGTATTAAGAGTTCAAGTTCATGCTGTTTCCCATACTCCAGGCATTAGTATATAGACATTGAAGACCATGGGCTTTACACTCATGCTTTCTTCCTACATTTCTGGAAGAGTCTTACTGAGCATGGTTAGACTTGCTCTTTCTGTTCTGTTGCATAAACCTTTGTTGGTTGTCACACCCAGGTGTACTTCTCCCTCCCCTGTAGGATTCAGTTTTAAGCCCTCCTGATAAACTTCTACATGCTGTTGACAAAAACCTTCTTTCCAGTTGTAATGTTCAATCCATTCCTTGCCAGCAGTCCATCTTCCAGGAAGTGTAGCTCCCAATTGCAAAATCAAAATCTCTAACATTGGATAACCTTCGTGGTCTGGCCCATCTTCCCAGAATCCAAATCATTCATGTTGGCATCACCTTTAGATATTTACTTGGACTATTTTATTTCCCTGTCTGTTCCTCTTCTGAGAACTGGAAGGATTGCAGAGAAAATTATCTTGGCCCCAAAATTCTTGACTTTCCTCCCTAAAGCTCCAAGGTCTGACGTGACTTCTCCATACCTCCACTTGGCAGTATCATTTGTTATTAGTATATTTTATACTTATACTGTATTTTAATTTGGTATGGGAGTTCTGGGGAGCGAGGGGAGGGTACCTCCTTAGGGGTGGTTTGGGGCAGGGGAAGTTATGGCCCTGGGGGTTTAACAGGTCATTGCAGAAGTAGGAGGGGCAGATGGTTAATATCTGTTCCCTCTTCTGGTTCCCCCCCGCTCCAGCTGGAAGGTACCAGGCAGTGAAATCAGTGACTGGGACCCCCAGAAACCAGTCAGGTGAAGGAACAATATCAGGGTCTCAGGGGAAGAGTGATGTAGGTACTGCAGGGGATGGTGTGGCTACTGTACTGAAGGTGCCTGCTGTGCCAGGGAGGACAGGAGGAAGAAGGAGACTGGGGGAACTAGGGAATGGGGTTCACAGGAAAGACCTGAGATGTATGTACACCAACACTAGGAGCATGGAAAACAAGCAGGAAGAGCTTGGGTCTTTTCTGGAAATAAATGGGTGTGATCTGGTGGCATTCATGAACACATGGTGAGACGAAAAGTAGGATTGGAATGTCAACATAGAGGGATATGGTCTGTTTAGGAAGGATGGGAAGGGAAGGGGGGTAGCACTATGTGTTAAGGAAGGGATAGGGGGTGGGGTAGAAGGGGACTAGGTAGAGGTGGTCTGGGTAAAATGGGGTTTAGATGGGGGCAGGGACCTGAGAGTGGGGGTATGTTATCACTCACCAGGTCAACTTGAGACCCTGGAAGATGCCCTGATAGGCCAGATTCGAAGGATATCCTAGGGGAGGGACACAGTTATAATGGAAGATTTCAACATCCCTGATATTAGTTGGGAGACACACTGGTGGTGATTAGGTCCTGTCACTTCCTGGATGTTACAAAGGGAGGATTTTTCATTCTTGGGGTCCAGGAAGCAACAAGAGGGGGTAAGATTCTAGACCTAGTTCTGACCAATAGGGGGGTTCTGGTGGATGATGTACAGGGAAGCTCTGGATGGGCATGATCACTCCATCTTGTACTTCAAGATCAAGATCAGGGATGAGCAGTAGGTCAAGGACTAGGAGAAGGGACTTTGTGGGGGCCAACTTTGGTCCATTGAAGGCCCAGCTTGGAAAAGTATCCTGGGGAAAGGTACTGGAAAGCAAGGGAGTCCAGGAGGGGTGGATGAAAGTAAAAAGGGATACTGCAAAGAATGTCAAGAGCAACAAACCAACTTCTATTCTTATGTAAATAGTAAGAGGAAGGAGATACAGGTGGTGGGGCCACTTAAAATCAAGCCCAAGTGTTGTAAATCTTGTTGAGAGGCCCCTCCTGAAATACTTGTTATGTAGTCCTAGCTTTGCTAAGCTCATGAAGGAACAAGTAATGGTTTTCCTCTGTTTCATCTGACCATTCTCTCAGAAGAAGTGAGCAATTCTATGATTTCTCTGGTAACTGATGCAAGGGAGCAGCCATCAGGCATGTTAAAACATTATTTTTCTACTATATTCTCCCCAAAGCAGGTTGGGGAAGATATACCTGGGGGCCCAGATGAGGTTGGGGTTAAAGGTAAAGATAAAGGTTTCCCCTTGACATTAAAGTCCAGTCAGGTCTGACTCTAGGGGGTAGTGCTTATCTCCGTTTCTTAGACAAGGGAGCAAGCGTTTGTCTGCAGACAATTGCCGTGGTCAAGTGGCCGGCACGACTAAACACCGAAGTGCATTGAACACTTCCCACCAAAGTGGTACCTTTTTATCTACTTGCACGTTTTCAAACTGCAAGGTTGGAAGGAGCTGGGATGGAGCAATGGGAACTCACCCCGTTGTGCAGATTCGAACCACCGACCTTTCGATCAACCAGCACAGCAGCACAGCAGTTTAAACCACTGCACCACCTGTATCCTTGAGGTTATGAGGGCACAAATTGGAGTCACTAGAATTTGAGGAGATCCTCAGGTCTCTGGATGTTACAAAAGCACCCCATCCTGATGGGTTACTCCCAAGAGTACTTGGGAATTGACAGGGGTATTCTCACATCTTCTGGCCTTCATTTTTGAGCCCAGATGGAAATCAGGAGAAGTACTGGAGGGTTGGAGGGTAGTGTCAGTGGTCCCAAAGGGTAGCAAAGGAGACAAGTGGAATTACAGGCCAGTTAATCCATTCTGGGAAAGACAGTGGAACATCTCATAATAGGGAAAGCTCTAGAAATTCTGGATAGGGAAAGGAGGTTGGCAGCCCTGCAACAAGGCTTCTGCAAAAATTGTTCCTGCCAGACAAACCTTGTGGAATTCTATGACAAAGTTTCGAGGTGGCTAGATGCAGGGCGGGGATGTGATAGATGGGGTTTACCTGGGTTTTGGCAGGGCCTCTGACAAGGTTGACATTTCCAATAACCTGGAAATTGATGAGCTTCAAGATAGATTGGTAAACTGGTTGACTGACAACAAGCAGAGGGTAACTATCAGTGGGAAGTCATCAAGGTTGGAAGTGGAAGTGGGTGGGCAACAACAGGGTGGCGTTCAATATGGATAAGTGCAAAGTCTTGCACTTGGGAATCAGGAATAAGTGCCATAGGTACAGGAAGCAGTGTCATGGGTACAGGATGGGGACAAGTGGCTGGAGAGCAGCATTTGTGAAATGGATCTTGGAGCTCTTGTCAACAGCAAGCTGAACATGAGCTCACAGAGTGATGCAGTGGTTAAGAGGGTGAACACCACCCTTGGATGTATACCCAGAGGCATGGCTTCCAGATCAAGATTGCTGCTAGTGCTGCTTTATAGGACTCTGTTGTACTCACAACTAGATTACTGTGTCCAATTCTGGGCTCCACATTACAAGAGGGACTTAGCAAGGTTGGAATAAGTTCAGCTCAGGGTCACAAGGATGGTATCTAGATTGAAGGGGGTGCCATATGAGATGAGATTGAGGAAACTGGGTCTTTTCTGCTTGGAGGAGACTCCAAAGGGATCATATAATGACATATAGGTATGTGAGGGTGTCACGAAGTAGAGGCTGGTGACCTGTTGTCCCCTGAGGTGGAGGGAAGGGGAGAATGGGACAGAGCTAAAGGAACTGAGTTATTGGTTGGATGTGAGGAACTACTTCCTGCTGTTTATGACCCCTATGATATGGAAGGGCTTCCAGGGGTGGGGTGGAGACCCCATCAGTGAGAGTGTACAAGGTAAGTTTGAACACCCACATGTTGGACATTATGTTACCTTGCTAGCCAATGGATGTGACTGGAGCAGCCTCCCATCTCTGCCAACCACTTTGTTGCACGCTGCTCTCCTGTGCTTCACCTGGCTGGCCCTTGCTGCTAGCAACAGTAGGGGCTTTGCTCTTACTTATTTATTTTATTTATTAACAGATTTATAGGCCGCCCCTTGCCACAGGCCCCTTGCCTGCAACCTAACCAATGCAGTGTGGAGAAGGAGGAGGTAGGCCTTTCTTCCCAGAAGACTTCTTAGGGCCCACTTAGAGACTGTCCTCTAGGATGGTGCCTTTGGACGATACTCTTGAAGCAGCTGCCAAAGGTCAACTGCAAAAGGGTGCCACCTGTTTGGTGTCTGTTCAACACCAGGGTGGCATGCTGTCATCTGCTAAAGGGTCACATTCTAGACCTCATTTTCGCAACTGGACAAGGAGATGATCTAGAAGTGGAGGGGCTTACATCAACCCCTTTTTCATGGTCAGACCATTTTCTTCTGAGGTTTAGACTTTCAGCCACCTTTTCCCTCTGCCAAGTTGGGAGACCTACTAAAATGATCTGTCCCTGGGGTCTGATGGATCTGAATGGTTTCCAGAGGGCTTTGGGGCATTTCCAGCTGATATGGTTGGTGCTCCTGTAGAAGTTCAGGTCATTTTGTGGAAGATGGAGATGACTTGGGCAGTTGTTTGGAGGGAGAGTCCAAACCATAATTGTGCAATAGCAATTGTCCTCTGGGGGGTGGGAGATGGATGCAATCGCAGGCAAACTTGTGTGGGGGGAGGTGGGTGTGATTGCGGGCATGCTCATGTGGCAACATGGCCGCGATTGTGGTCATCACCCAATGCGGAGTTCGCGAACTGAGGCAATTTTTTCCTGAAATTTCTGTTCACAACCTGATTTGGTTGTGAACAGAGGCATTTGTGAGCTGTGGTACCGCTGTATTGTGTTCTCTTGTCATCTTAGTGTTTGTAATGTTTTTATTGTTTTACATTATTTTATATGGATTTTATATTGATATGGCTAATGGGGCAGAGTCGAAATATAATACATAATTAAATAAGGTTTTCGATTCCTCTGACCTAGAGTTTGGGTCATAATTTTAGCTCCCAATCCAATGAACATGCAGGGCACGAGTAGTGCAGAAGCAAAAGTTACCTCATTTCTCCTGCTTTGCGAAGTTGTTAGCCAATTTCAGATGGAAGCTGGAAGGAAGAAAGTTGAGGCATTGCCAGGATACAGGATATCTTTCTTGGTGTTGCGTTCATTGTTCTTGAACTATTGTATGGCTAGGCTTTAGTACTTGTTGCTGCTTTAGAGGAACTGGAACCTTTATGGACTCAATCCATCTAATATGTGGCCATTCTTTCTACTCCTGCCTTTGACTTTCTCTAGCATGATTGTCTTCTCCAGCAACTCTTGTCTTTTCACAATGTGCCTGAAGAGTAATTGCTTCTGTTTTGTCATTTTACATCCAAGGAATGTTCTGCTGGATTTCATCTAAGATCCACTTGTTTGTCTGTCAGTCCAGGGCATTCACAAAGCTCTCCGCTGACACCATGTTTCAGATGCATCAAATCTTTCCTTCACTGTTCACCTTTCACATTCATGTGGCATGATTGGGAATACAAACATGTGAATGATTGTGGTCTCCAATGAAATTTCCCTCATGTGATGATCTTTCTAGTTATTTCCTTGCTATCCTTCCCCAGTCTTCCTGTAATTTCTTGACTGCAATCTTCATTTGAATTGATGACCGAATCAAGGTATACAAAATATTTCAGAATTTCAGTTTCTTCATTGTTGACAGTAAAGTTCTGTAATGCTTCTGTAGTCATGATTTTTGTTTCTCCTGGATGTCATTTTGACACATTTTTCTCAAAAAACAAAAAAAAACAAAAACAAAAAAATTCTAATCACATAGCGTAAGAGCAGTGTCTTCCAATTTGTCCACAACAGCTGTTCTAAAAGATAATATATTTTAAGCATGTAATTCAAACTGCCAAAATGCGGAAAGCTTTTCATTTGATGCAACTACTTCACTCAAGAAAACTGCTTTCTTATGGAAGATTTCTAGTGATACAGTCAAAAGGTATTGTGCCTTTGATATCTTTCCTCCTTAATGGGACAACTCCAGGCACTCTTGGATGAAATTGATTATCTAGACCCATTTCAGTCCAGTTTCAGACCCGGCTTTGGCACTGAATCTGCCTTGATCGCCCTGTACGATGACCTGTGCAGGGAGAGGGACAGGGGGAGTGCGTCCCTGTTGGTTCTCCTGGACCTCTTGGCAGCTTTCGATACCATCGACCATGGTATCCTTCTGGAGAGGCTGGCGGGACTGGGGGTTGGAGGCACTGCTTTGCAGTGGTTCCGCTCCTACCTCTATGGCCAATTCCAGAAGGTGGTGCTGGGGGACTATGGCTCTGCGCCATGGCAGCTATGCCATGGAGTTCCGCAGAGTTCCATTTTGTCCCCTTTGCTCTTTAACATCTACATGAAACCACTGGGAGAGGTCATCAGGAGGTGTGGGCTGCGGAATCATCAGTACACTGATGATACCCAGCTCTACCTCTCATTTTCCACCGATCCAGGTGAGGCAGTGGCTATGCTGAGCCAGTGCCTGGCCGAGGTAATGGGCTGGATAAGGCCAATAAACTGAGGCTCAATCCTGACAAGACGGAGGTCCTGTTGGTGGGTGGGTCGGGCTTCGGAGTGGGGGACCTGGCCCTAGTCTTGAATGGGGTTGCACTCCCTCTGAAAGACAGGGTCTGCAGCCTGGGAGTGCTCCTCGACCCGGAGCTGACCTTGGTAGCCCAAGTGTCAGCAGTGGCGAGGAGCGCTTTCCATCAGCTTCAACTGATCCATCAGCTGTGTCCCTTCCTGGAGTTCGACAGCCTGGCAACAGTGACACATGCGTTGGTGACTTCCCAGTTAGACTTCTGTAACGCGCTGTACGTGGGGCTGCCCTTGAAGACGGTCCGGATACTTCAATTTGTGCAAAATAGAGCTGCCAGAGTGCCAGCGGGGACTGGGCATGGTTCTCATATCACCCCAGTTCTCCGTCAGCTACACTGGCTTCCCATTGAAGTCTGGGCCCAATTCAAGGTGTTGGTTCTTACCTATAAAGCCCTTAACGGCTTGGGTCCTGGTTACCTTGGGTCCTGGCGACCATATATGCCCTCCCACCCCCTACAATCGGCAGCTGATGCCCTCCTCTGGGAACCCTCTGTGAGAGAAATAAGGAGGGTTACCCGGAGGAGGGCTTTCTCTGCGGTGGCGCCCCACCTATGGAATGCGCTCCCCAGAGAGGCTCGCCTGGCTCCATCATTAATTGCTTTTCGGCGCCAGGCAAAGACTTTTTTATTTAAGAAATATTTTAATTATTAAATTATTAATTGTAGGGTTATTTATTATTATATTTATATGTTTTTAATTTTTAGACTTTGAGATGGGCCAGTTTTAAATTGTGTATTGTTTTTAGATTGTTTTGCTATGTTGTTAGCCGCCCCGAGGCTTGTTTGCAAGGGGGCGGCATACAAATATGTTAATAAATAAATAAATAAATAATGGATATTCTATGACAAGAAAAAAGATGCAAAAAAGATGCAAAAGAGCAAGGGTGGGTTACAAGCAGAAGACAATATTGTGTAAATCCTATGCAAATTCTATGAATGGGGAAAAATAAGCCAATACAAGTCTCATCTGGAATCATTCAGTAGTTCCCCTATATCCTCTGTTTCAGTTACTGCAGTTTCACTTAACCACTGACCATGATCCTCCACATTTGCTGCAGTTAGGGGCCCAGAACCCCCATGAAAGTGGAAAGACCACAAGTATGTCTAGGGGAAAAAAATTATCTCTAGCAAAAAAACACAAATTATCTCTAGAGTCTTCATGCCCAGTGAGAAAGAAAACACATGAGAGAGGCTGGCTATACCAAGGAAAACATGATGTTCCCAAACAGAGCCCCTAGTTGTGGTTTTCCCACTTTTGTGGGGGTCCTGCACCCCTAACCCCCTTGAATATGGAGAACTGACTGTAAGTGGGTCAAAACCCATTTTCCCCTGTGGAGGAGGGCAAGACACGTTCCAGTGAAGCACAACTCAGGGAACCAAGGTTCAGTTTGGATGCCAGTAAGTACTTTATCTTACTTGTCCTGTCATTTAGGATCCAAAGGTTATGCAATGGGCTTCCATGGGAAGTGGTTGAAGCCCCATCGGTGAGGTGCATAAGCCGGACATAGGCATGTCATGAGTGGAGCCGGATGGAGCCAGGGGTCAGACTAGATGGGCTGCTCTGTTTCTATGTTTCTATGTAATGTTCACTACTATTTGCAGTTTCAGGCATCCACTGTGGGGTGGATGGATATGGTGGTCCTACTGTAGAAGCATTGTTTTTTTATTTTTCTAAAGCATACTAAATTCTGAACAAAAGTTAAATGACCCCAATGCAAAAGAACAGGGAGAAAGAGAATAAGCCACTCTCTTTTGTGTAAGAAAATAACTTGTCAACACTTTTCCACAATACCAGTTGTGATGCTTCATCGTGGGTTTAAGAACCTTTCCTCATTCATCCATATATTTTTTATAGAATGTTATACAATTGTCAATGGTGGTTCACAAATTTATATGGTTGTTAAGTCCCTACCTTTGTTCTGTAGATGTACTTCAGGAAGGCATATCTAGGAAACATATGCCTTTTACTAGTCCCAGTAAAAATTATGGAGAAGAGGTAGGGGGACTTTAATTGAGTTCACAAGTCATGGGTCCTCAAATTATGGCCCACAGGCCAGAAATGGCCCACCATGTTCATTTATCCGGCCCACCTCAGAGCTCTTGGACTCGCTCGGAGAAAACAATCTCCAAACAAGCCCAAAACCTCTGAGCAGGTGTAGGCGTTTTCTGAAGCTGAGCAGAGAGCTGGCGCATGCACCAAATTGTAACAGTTCAACTGCATGTGCGCCGGCTCCCCCCGCCCCCCATTGCACGCATATACAGAGCAGGAATATGGAGTGATAAACAGAAGAGAGGAGGGTGGGAGAGAGAGAGAGAGAGAGATGAAGACACTAAAAAAGGTAAGAAAAATATTATTTTTAAAATCCATTTTTAATTATGTGAGCCATGTCCCCAGACTGTGGGCCAAGCCATGGCCTTCTCTGGGCAAGCCACTGCCACCGCCATCGAGCAGCTGACCCCAGGCTCAGCAAGATGGCCATGGCTTGCCCAGAGAAGGCCATGGCGGAGGCACAGGAGCTGTGGCCTTCTATGGGCAAGCCACTGCTGTCAAGCGGGGAAAGGCAGGAGGAGCCCCGCTCAGCCAGCTGCAGCCCTGTCCCTCACCTCCCCTCGCCTTGCAAAGAAACCCTTACCTCCCTTCTCACGGTCCTCTCCCAGCCAGGGGAGCTGTCCCATGCTCGCCTCTCCAACCTCCCACTCCTGCTCTGGCTCCCTTGGAACTGGGGCGGCGGTGATTTCCATCATGCCCAACCAGCATGATCAATGGAAGTTGTAGTCCAACTCATCTGGACAGTACCAGTTTTGGCAAGGTTGCACTTAAAATATGGTAGTCATTAGCTCTGCATCCAAATACAGCCATTGTGTATTGTGGGAATTGTTCTGGGCTGACATGCTTCAAATACTAAGAGTGGCATTAGCAGTATTTATCCTCAGTATTTTTGCCTCACTCTTTGTAAATGCCAGTTGCACTCTGCTGCATTATGCAAAGTACTATATTTAGTGCCTTGGTTGTGTTGTAGCTATGTCCTTTAAATATGGGCATGCTCTTCCCCACCTCATCTTGGGCTTCTGCTGTAGCCTGAGGGAGCAGAACAAAGATTTTTATTTTTTTTAATTATTTTTTTAAATTTTAATTCATTTTTAATTAATGTTAATGTGCAATGTGCATAGGAATTCATTCATATTTTTTTCAAACTATAGTCTGCCCCCGCAACAGTCTGAGGGACAGTGAACTGGCTCCCTGTTTAAAAGGCTGAGGACCCCTGCCACATGCTCTACCTCCTGACTCCATATAACTAAGGAGTCCATCACAAGAGCAGACATTTAGTCCACTCTGCAAGTCTGTAATTAATTAAGGTAAAATGCTATCAGGCTAAACTTTTCTGGTAAATGTAGTCAAACTTAGGGCAAGTATGTGATGGACCAAGTCAATCACAGAGCAAATATATATCCCAGAGTTTGAGAAAATGTATACATGAAACATAGAAATATAGAAAGAGAGCGAGTCAGCAAGAGCCGCCTGGGTCATCTGGTCTTACTCCCGGCTCTAGCTGGCTCCGCTCAAGACATATGATATATATCCCGTCTGTATCATGAAGTTCTATCCTCTTACCAATACACTTATATATACCACAAATAAGCCTTCTGCACAGGACTGCCATGAATTTATTTGTTTGTTTGTTTATTTAGAAAACTTCTATGCCATCCCATTCGCCGAAGCCTCGGGGCGGCTCACAGTCATAAATATAAAACAGTGTAATTTAAAAATAATTTAAGTCGCCCTGGCCAAAAGATAAAATAAATAAATAACATTAACAATTAAAATAACGCTTGAATAAAAAGGTCTTCGCCTGGCGCCGAAAAACAAATAACTACGGTGCCAGGCGGACCTCTCTGGGGAGCGCATTCCAGAGATTGGGCGCCACTGCAGAGAAAGCCCTCCTCCAAGTATTTACCCTCCTAATTTCCTTCATGGAGGGTTCCCGGAGAAGGGCCTCTACCACTGATCTCAAGGGGCAGGCGGGCATATATGGACATATGCTCTCCTTCAGGTAACCAGGACCCAAGCCGTTCAGGGCTTTATAGGTCATAACCAACACCTTGAATTGGGCCCAGACTTCAATGGGAAGCCAGTGAAGCCGACGGAGAACTGGAGTCATGTGAACATAATGCCCAGTCCCCGTCAGCAGCCTGGCAGTTCTATTTTGAGCCAATTGAAGTATCCGGACCGTTTTCAAGGGCAGCCCCACGTAGAGCACGTTACAGAAGTCAAGTCAGGAAGTCACCAATGCGTGTGTCACTGTCGCCAGGCAGTCGTTCTCCAGGTAGGGACGCAGCTGATGGATCAGCCGAAGCTGAAAGAAAGTGCTCCTCACCACCACTGTCACCTGAACTTCCAGTGAAAGCTCTGGGTCGAGGGACTGCAACCCCATTCAGAACTAAGTACAATTCACCTTCCCCGAAGCCCGATCCACCAACCAACAGGACCTCCGTCTTGTCTGGATTGAGCTTCAGTTTATTGGCCCTCATCCAGCCCATTACCTCGGCCAGACACCAGTTCAGTACAGCCACTGCCTCACCTGGATTGGTGGAGAACGAGAGGTAGAACTGGGCATCATCCACGTACTGATGATTCCGCAGCCCACACCTCCTGATGACCTCTCCCAGTGGTTTCATGTAGATGTTAAAGAGCAAAGGGGACAAAATGGAACCCTGCGATACTCCATGGCATAGCTGCCATGGCACAGAGCCATAGTCCCCCAGCACCACGTTCTGGAATCGGCAAAGCAGTGCCTCTAACCCCCAATCCCGCTAGCCTATCCAGAAGCATCATGGTCGATGCTATCGAAAGCCGCTGAGAGGTCCAGGAGAACCAACAGGGACGCACTCCCCCGTCCCTCTCCCTGCACAGGTCATCGTACAGGGCGACCAAGGCAGATTCAGTACTGTACCCAGGTCTGAAGCCGGACTGAAATGGGTCCAGATAATCAGTTTCATCCAAGAGTGCTTGGAGTTGTCCTGCCACCACCCGGTCCAACACCTTGCCCAGAAACGGGATGTTGGCCACTGGTCTATAATTAGCGCCCATCTCTAGATCCAGTGACGCCTTCTTCAGGACTGGTCGGACTACCGCCTCCTTTAAAGGGGCAGGTACCCGACCCTCCCTCAGAGAAGTGTTAACCACTTCCAAGTTCCAGGACCCAATCCCGTGCTTGGTGTTGTTAATTAACCAAGATGGGCAAGGGTCCAATAAGCAAGTGGTGGGACGTACTCGTTCAAGCACCTTGTCCACATCATCAGGCCACAATAACTGAAATTCATCCATTAATTTTGGACCAGACGGTGACATTGGTATCTCCCCAGAAGCCTCTGAATCATTAGTGGAGTCTAGCTCGTGACGAATCTGAGAATTCCCAGAGGTTTACTATGCACAATGTGTATAAAAAGAAGTACAGCGAAGGATCATACTGTAAATGCTAATATTTTACAGAATTATTTAAAAAACAAACCAAGATTGTGTACATCTGTCATCCTTAATATCAGTTCAACTCAACATTGGTGTATGTTAAAATATTTTATTCAATTATCAGATATTATTTAAAAACATGCTAGAAATGTGTAGCTAACCAAAGCAGTATTTGTTTCATTTGGGAAAAATGCGTACCTGCCTACCTACCAAATGCAAGTCAGAAATGTATATTTTTTAAAAAGAAAAGTCAGGCAAACACTAGGACAATTAGCATTTTTAAGACACATTCCAGTGAGTATATATATCCATTTTTCTTTAATAGCTGTTTTTATTTGCCTTAGGGACAGTAGTGCTTTTTTGTTGTGTATACACACATCTGCATACATCAGGTACAACCCTGTCTTCTCACAGCTATTCTCCATTTCCCACTGTTACTATTGGCCAGGAACGTGGCAATGAGAAACACATGAAACCTCTTATAATAGTTTTTCTTCCCTGCTCCATGAGTACAAAATAATTGATAGATGTATCATGTCCATTTTTTGCTTGGAGCCCATGGTCCTAACAACAGCAATCTTTTGCTTGTTTAGTTCTTGGCAGCATGGCCTGGATTTGGTGGTTTAATACTGTTCTCAAACTGTTGACATATATCAAGAAATATCTGTATACTATGCATATAGAGCACTTGCTGAAGATCTAAGATCGGTTTAAACTTGCAACATGATCTGAAGCGCTAGTTCTCAGTGAAAAGATACACTAGACTCTGGGCTGTACCACTTCAGATTCATGGCTTCATATGAGAGACAAGGGTTTGCATTTCATTGTGAATTTACCAAATTCACAGTTTCTGAACCTGCAAATGAACCAGAATGCTATTGTATGGAAAAATCCACACATTTCTGAATATTGCTATGTTAGTCAATATACACACAAAAAGCACATAACATGGAAAGTGTGCATAAAATGTTCATATTGGGGTAAGGGCACCCAAAAATAGATATCTTCAGAAAAATGAGTACAAAAGCTTACATGTGAGAAGAAATTTGTGCACAGCTATGAGTATTAGGGTGTTAAAGGATAACCAAAGAACCCCTTTTCCTGGCATCTTTTTTAATGTACAAGTTTTTTTGTATGGAGAAACTTTGAGGACTGTATGCCACTACCTGCAGTCTAAAGTCCAGAAATGGATTTACCACTTCAGTGAAGATCAAGCACCCTGTATAAACAAGGCAATATATGCCACCTGATAAATCAATGCAGTGTCACAAATTAGTATTACCCAGATGCTGCAAACAGATAACAATTGCAAACTGATATGCCATTCTGTTCTAGGTACAGAGAAGCTTCACACTTTCCATGACAATCCTGTTTACCATTGGCAACCCAATATATACATAATATTTACTGCAGGAAACGTATCAATGTTCACCACACAAAAATGTGAAGTTGCTAATGGTTTTCAACAAACTAGATTTTTGTCTGCCTTCAGAGTCACATACAGAAATATATTTATTTGTCTTTTGTTAAAAACAATCCCACAAAGAAACAATAATTTAAAATGCTATTAGTTAACAGCTACCACTGTGCATCTTTGGAAGGATTTTTAACATACTGTGGTTTAATTTACTGTATGTGAGATGAAAGGAAAGTAACAATTGGCTCACTGCACACAATTGAGCTGATTAATTCTTCAGACAGTTATTCTAGAATCAACAGTGCCTCTGTGAATGGCTTGCACCTTGAATCTTTAGCATGCTGGACTTGTGTGCTAATTACAAGTTTCCCAGGATATAATCCTATGGTTGTTCAAACTCTGTGCTCAGTCAACCCCTAACACATCCCATCACAAATGGCATGGAAAGAACCAGATGGGCTACCCCCCCCCCTGCAATGTCACTAGTGGGAAAAGGAGCATGCCAAGAAAGAGGGATGTGGCAGTACACTGATTCCAATTGCAGATGCATCCCCCTCACCAGCCCTAAATATGGATGGCTGAATACAGGCAACTGAATTAAACTCAGGACATGAGGTGTGGCAACAAGTGTCTTGCATTTGATGTTCATAAGCCTCTGAGTCTGGAAGCTTCTAAGCATCTGCTGCAAGGATGATGGACTGCTTAGAAAAATTAAGAATTAATGAAAACAATCACAGCCCAGCCATACTAAAGTCTTGATTCCTGACATATAACTTCTACCTAGTGATAGATTGACTCCTGGGTTAGATTCTCTCCTTAAAAATATTATTTTACTTTTCTCTTTAAATAACTGCTTAATTAATTAAAATGTTTGTATAATATTGCAGAGAATGAAAATTTTTTTTAAAAAAATTACTAGATGAATGAAATGAGAAAACAAAGGTAGAGTTGTGGCCTAAGATATAAAAATTAAAAAAAAAAATTTAGAAGCATTCCTTCTCTTGCTTTTCTCCTCTGTAAAATGTATTTTAACATATTTTTAAATATAACAGCAAATTTGCTTCCTCCCAGAAATCCTTTACATTCATACCCAAAACATATCATACATCTGGTCTCTATTTTTTCTGAAAATATTCAGAAAATAAATTAGATTTTCTGGCAACTCCATCCAAATATTTCAAGTCCTGAAAAGGAAAATATGAATGAGAATGCATTTCACAATATGGGTCGTAGAAAATCACCAGCTGGTTATATTCAACAGTTATATTGTAAGCCAGGGGTCCCCAAATGTTTTGGACCAGTGTGAGCATTTACAAATCTGTTGTGGGCACCTATGTACTGCTATAGTAGTTTGCTATTGAAAAGACAAGAAATTCATCCAAAAAACAGCAAACAAGCAGAGCAAAAGTCTAAATTCCCTTGGAAGTTGACCCAACGGAAGCACAACAAAACACTTATTTGAGGTTGCAATCCTATGCAAGCTTACATGGAACTCAATGAAAATTACTTCTTTGTAGACCTTATATAGGTATGCTCTGCTCATCCTACCCCCCCCCACCCACATACCTTTTTCAAGCCCTAAAAAGAAAGGATAATGCTCTCAGCCCTAAGAGGAAAGAAAAAGATCTCCCTACTTTGGCTTAGCCTTGGCCATTCCATCTCATAACACTTCTATCTCCTGCTGGCTATCAGAAGGTGTTCCCCGACTTGAACCCCCTCATGTGGTGTGTGTGTATGTGTGTGTGTGTGAGAGCGAGAGAGGAGAATGGGAGAAGGGGAGGGGGAAAGCAAAAGTAGGGACTGAAATGAAAGGAAACCACAAAGAGAGAATAAGGAAAGAGGAAAAACAGGGAAGTACAAGGTATGTGACAGAAACAGTGAATAGACTGTGAGGGAAGGGGAAATAACAAGGTCATCCTCCTTGTTGGGATTTAAAATTCTATTAACTGCAGATATTCTGAAAGAAACTGTTTATTTTTTAGAAAAGTAACCACAGCCAATCATGATTATTTAGGTGAACTGAAGGTTGAAATGGCACTATCCTCCTTTCAAGCTGTAGAAGGCTCATGAAATTAGAATGAATAACCCAGTCAGGGAACCTTATCTCACTAAATCAAAGTTTGGCACCTTTACTCATGCTGAAGGCTATAAAGGCTTTATGGATACTATAGAATAAAGTGGGGGGGGGGGTCCCAAGATGGAACTAACTCAGACTGTACATAAGGAGGAAGGGATAAATTTGCCCACATGTGGATAGCCAGCATGTCTGGACAAAATATTTAACCTAACTTATTTCCAACTTTCTTATTTGTTGTGTAAACCAAGGGGTTTTTCGATGGAGAAAGAGTAGAAACATAGAAACAGAGCAAGTCAGAAGGGGTCTCTCAGGCCATCCAGTCTGACCCCAGCTCCAGCCGGTTCTGCTCATGACATGCCTACTCTGTGCATGTCCAATAGAATCCACATCTTCTCCACTTGCAACTAGAGATGCTACAGTCCAGAAAAAACATTTCTACTCCTGATTGCATAAGCACACTATTTTTGTAAATAAATCAGTATAAAAAAAGTTAGTTAATACAGAGGTGCAACTCAATGTGTTTTTATTTCTTTGTTGCAGGAGGAGGTCTCACACACACACTGTTAAGGTAATCACTGCCTAAGTTACTTACCCACCTTGTATACTAAGGGCATTTCCAGACACACCTTATAAGATATATACCCTTAACTCTTGTTGCAGTTCAACTGAAGAAGTGGTGCTTACATAGTGTAATTAATGGTTATCCTTCTAAAATAAAATATTCTCTTCTGGCACTCATTTGAATAACTTTTTAAGGATGATGCAAAATTGTTCACATTTCAAGAATCCACCTGACTCTTGGAATCTGTATTAGGATGCAAACTTAGGTTTATCTTGAATGAGTTTTGCTTCAAGTTTTGACGTTTTACTTGAAACTTTAACATGTCAGCCTTTAAGTAAGACATAGACCCACAAAAGACCCACACCAGTTGTTAAATGGCATTTGAAAGTATGGGAAATTGCTTGTATGGTTAAACCCAGTCATTTAGTGAGGGTTACACAGATAAGGGAACAAACAAATTTCCTGCAAGACATATATTTGTCCATAAAGTACTGGAATTAGGTAGTTTAAGATGCACTTGTGCTATACACATTGTTAAGTCTAATATGATTGCATTTCTCTTTTCCCTTTTAGTAAATCTGACTATGGGACTGCCAGTGGCACAGTGGTTTAAACTATAGATGGATCTTATGAAACTTGTCCAATTTCTGCTTTGTAAATTTGTAAATTTGTGAATTTATTTTATAAATGTGTGAACTTTTAAAAGTAAGTAAAATCTTTATTTGCAAAAACAATCAAACCCTTACTTTTTAAGTTTTAAAAAGAGGAGCCTAGATTGAACCCCATAGCTTATCTATCAGATCACCCAACTTTTGACAAGGAAGAGGAAATGCTTTAACTATCTCTATAGCTGCACTCTTACTCAGAAGGGCCAGGAAATGTTCTCAATGTTTCTTGACCTGAAGGTATGGAAACATGGAGGGTGCTTAGTTCATATAGAAGACATTCTGGCTTAATAGTTCTGATATATGGAGCATACTTTTTCTGAACAAGTTGGAAAGCTGGAGGGACATTTTAGGAGTAATGTGAGTTGAATGGGATAAAGTGTATGAATAACCAGTCGTTGTTCACCTTTACCCCATCTAATGGATACCTCTGTCCATAAAGAGGGAACTGAGTAATATGAGGTGTGTCCAGAAAGTAATGAGAATGAAGTCCCTATGTTGAAGAAGGGCTCTGTGAAGGGAGAAGCTGGCCAAGGTCACTTGGGGTTGAGTGCCAGGTATACGTTAGAACACTGATCAGATGCATTATAGCCCTGTCAGAGTCGAGACTTTTTTTTTTTTTGGTGACACTCTGTTCAAGTGCCTCGTGTTCAGGACAATGCAAGCAAGTTTGGAACAGCAGTATGCAATAAAAATTTTGTGTGAAATTGGATAAGTTTGGATATGGTGAGGAAAGCTTATGGAGAAACTGCACTATCATCTGCACAATGGCACAAGGACTTCAGGGAAGGATGAGAAGGTGTTGAAGACAAACAATGATCAGGGCACCCCTCTCCATCAAAAATGGAACAGAAAAGGGTTCTTGACTGAAGAACACATCACGGTGCTTCCCTATCCACCCTACAGCCCCAACTTGGCTCCTTTTTCATACTCCCAAAGATGAAGAATGGTTTGAAAGGACACTATTTTGGTAGTGTGGATAATGTCCAAAGAGCCACTATGCAGGCTCTGAATGCCATCCCACTTGAAGACTTCCAGGGATGCTATGAAGAATGGAAAAATTAGTGAGAGTATTGTGTACACTCACAAGGTGCATATTTTGAAGGTGACAATGTTCAATTGTAAAATGTTTCAAGAAAAGAATTTTTAAAATATCATTCTCATTATTTTCTGGGCACACCTCATATGTATTTCTCAGCTGAATTTTGTCTATTCTTCAGGGAGAATATTTGTATAAAACAACAAACATTGAAGTTTATATCTTGGTTATATTTTGAATCTTCTCTGGGCAGTATGAGTATAGATTTAAAACAGTGTGCCCCTTTTCATCTCTGGTGCAGAGGTTGGTAACCTCCTGCACACATATTGTGTGATTAATTTTATGCAGCTGGTGGCATCCTTTTCTCCTTATACCAAACAGGAGAAAAGAGGAGTGGCTTCAACCTGTTTAGCCGAATAGCATGGGTAGATTAGCTGGAGAGAATAAATTTATTTCCACATATCATCCTAATTAAAATAGTTTAGCCACATGACTGTTAAGCTTGGAGCGGGGCGGAGGGGGGAATCTCATGTCTCTCTCCATTCTAATCAGTTCCTTGTCAAAGAACAGTTGAGCATCATGGGAAAAAGGAGTTGGACTGTAGATAAAGTTGATTTTATCTTTTATTGAAGCATCATCCTTTTTCCTAGTGCTTAGTTATTCCTAATTGCTCAAATGAGTAATGGGACTCTGCAGCCATATCCCCCCTTCCCATCCCTCCACCACCCATCCCTCCACTGCCATTCAGCTATTTCTTCAATGTTCAGTTCCCCACATGCATCCAACATGCATCCATTCAGTTACATATACACCTATGTGTATAAATCACAATGAATAGATTGGAGTGTAGTGTACGTGTATGTATGTGTGAGAGGAGAGAGACCATTAATTGACAGCACTTCATTTGTCCATTCATTCTCCTAATGTGTATGTGAGTGGAATGAGATACGGGGTGGAATGTGATATGAAAAAGAGTAAATGGAAATATCATGGGTAGCACCCATCACCCTGCCCTCCCTTTCTCATCCATCCATCCTCCCCCCTCCCCCCCCATTGTTTAGGAATTGTTCCAGGTGTTATGCACACTAGCTATTCAATTCACATTGTGATGTGCTCATCACAAAAGCTTTACTTTCAAAGTTCAAATAAATCACCTTCAGCAGATTCCATTTTCTGCAGCAAAGATGCAATGGCCAACTTCTTCCAAGGGCAAGGAATTTTGTTGGGTCCCTGTTGATAAGGAGTGATTGAACAATCCTAACACACACAATGCACCCTTGTGCCTATCATGCCATGTCTCCACTGCAAATAAGAACAAGACATGGTGTGACTGACAGACATTCTTTCTCTCCTTCCCCATCACTTGTACAGTAGCTCAAGCACATATTGCAGATGCTGTTGCATCAGAATCCACCTCTCCTGATCCCACGCTTTGCCAGCAGCCTTTTTACTAATGGTTTGCAGCATGTTGAGGGCATGTTTTGCATTTGCTGACTCCTGTTGGAAAGTTTTCCCATCCCTCCACTGCCCTGTGCCTGCTAATATCTTTCTGTATCTCCAATAAAAACTGCACACCTTTTTATGCTCTTCTGTGTTGTTTTACTTGCATGCTGCTGTTTTGCCTGCCTCAATGAGTGAAGAGGCTTCATTCATTCATTCCTCTCCCTCTCCTCTCTGAAACTTGTCTTACTTTCACTCCCACAACCTCCTCCACTCTGATATCCTGGGTAGCACCAGATAGCACTGGTGCCTCCAACCATTCCCAAAGCCCATCAGATAAACTGCTTTTGCTTGCCCTCGTATCTGTCATAGTTGCTTCTGACAGAGAACCATCAATGAACTCATGCTGCCAAGTCTTCCCCATCCCCTGCCACATATACTCCAATCCTGTAGCCTAATTTCTTGAACACTTTTTCCTCTGAGGTCCCCCACTACTTCTCCTGTGCTACCCCATTTAAAACTCTTAACAGCCTATTCCCCCTCCCCCCCATAATGAAGTCTCTCACTGCACGTCTCCAAAGAAGACCTTTATTGAAAAACAACTGGACTCAGCAGTTACTGTAACTGTATGGTTTTGGCTGCCGTAAGAACAACTAAAAGTGCATTTTTCCTTTGGGAGGCACTGATTGGCTGGGTTGCTGGTTCTATATGGAACTGGGCTCCTGGTTTGTGGAGTGGGGTTCAATTATATAAAACAAGGTTCTAAGAGACTTTGGAGAGAGTTCACACAGGGAATGCTACACTTTAACCGATGTTTATAGGGAATGGAGGTAGCAAGGCTATTCTAGATTATTCTAGCAAATATAACATGGACTGATGGGAGAGGCATTTCTGAAGTTGTGAATCCTTCTTAGTGAGGATACACACATGGTTAATTGGTCCAAATTTGCAGATATAGCTGAACACATATTTCTAGCTTCCTCCTGAGTCACAGATTCAGAGGGACTCAAAGGAAGAGGGGGATTATTTGCCCATCTATCTGTAGCAATGGCTATTTTGAAACCCTGGTCCTGTCTCCTTCAAAACAGCTCAGGGTTGTCTTGAAGGAGCACATTCCTACTTAGAATCATAGAACAGTAGAATTGGAAGGGGCCAGAAGGCCATCAGGTTCAACCCCCTGCTCAGTGCAGGACTCCCAAGTGAAACCATCTCTCTGTTTAGTTGCATCTTCAATAGTTCTAGTGTGGGAAAGCTCACAACCTTTCTAGGTAATTGTTCCATTGTCATACTGTCTTCCCTTTTTAAGCCTAAACATGCCCAGTTCTTTCAACCTCTCCTCATAAGGCTTTGTCTCCAGTTCCTAGGTCATCTTTGTTGCCTTGCTCTGAATCCATTCCAACTTGTCTGCATCTTTCTTAAACTGTAGTGCCCAGAACTGAACTAGTGATGTTTTCAGAATGCAGCAAGTAGCAATCACATCTAGTACAAGGTCCTCCTTCACATCCAGACTGTGTAAAGGGAGCACCATCATTACTTTAAGCAGCAAAAATTATGCTCTAAGGGCATCCTAGTGCAGCTATGGTAGTAATTAAAACGCCTTTCTGTTTTGCCACCCTCTGAACCTTGTTGTTGTTGTTGTTAGTCGCAAAGTTGTGTTCGACCCATCGCGACCCCATGGACAACATTCCTCCAGGCCCTCCTGTCTTCCACCATCCCCCGGAGTCCACTCAAGCTCACACCAACCGCCTCAGTGACTCCATCCAGCCACCTCATCCTCTGCTGTCCCCTTCTTCTTTTGCCATCTATTGTTCCCAGCATTAGACTCTTCTCCAGGGAGTCCTTCCTTCTCATTAGGTGGCCAAAGTATTTGAGTTTCATCTTCACTATCTGGCCTTCTAAAGAGCAGTCAGGGTTGATCTCCTCTAGGACTGACCGGTTTGATCGCCTTGCGGTCCAAGGGACTCGCAGGAGTCTTCTCCAGCACCACAACTCAAAGGCCTCAATCCTTTTGCGCTCGGCCTTCCTTATGGTCCAGCTTTCACAGCCATACATTGCAACTGGGAAAACCATAGCCTTGACTATACGCACTTTTGTTGGCAGGGTGATGTCTCTGCTTTTTAGTATGTTATCTAGATTTGCCATAGCTCTCCTCCCCAGGAGCAAGCGTCTTTTAATTTCTTGGCTGCAGTCCCCGTCTGCGGTGATCTTGGAGTCCAGGAAAATAAAATCTGTCACTACCTCCATTTCTTCCCCATCTATTTGCCAGGAAGTGAGAGGACTGGATGCCATGATCTTAGTTTTCTTAATGTTGAGTTTCAAGCCAACTTTTGCACTCTCCTCCTTCACCCGCATCAAGAGGCTCTTTAGTTCCTCTTCACTTTCTGCCATGAGAGTGGTATCATCTGCATATCTGAGGTTGCTGATATTTCTCCCAGCAATCTTGATTCCAACTGGCGATTCATCTAGCCCTGCCTTTCTCATGATGTGCTCTGCATATAAGTTAAATAGGCAGGGTGACAGTATACAGCCTTGCCGAACTCCTTTCTCAATTTTGAACCAATCAGTGGTTCCGTGTCCAGTTCTCACTGTTGCTTCTTGACCTGCATATAGGTTTCTCAAGAGACAAATAAGTTGGTCTGGTACTCCCATCTCTTTAAGAACTTTCCACAGTTTGTTGTGCTCCACACAATCAAAGGCTTTAGCATAGTCAATGAAGCAGAAGTAGATGTTTTTCTGGAACTCCCTAGCTTTCTCCATCATCCAGCGTATGTTGGCAATTTGATCTCTAGTTCCTCTCCCTCTTCGAAATCCTGCCTGTACTTCTGGTAGTTCTCGGTCCACATACTGCTGGAGCCTAGCTTGTAGGATTTTGAGCATCACTTTGCTAGCATGTGAAATGAGTGCAATGGTGCGGTAGTTTGAACATTCTTTGGCATTGCCCTTCTTGGGGATCGGAATGTAAACTGACCTTTTCCAGTCCTGTGGCCTCTGTTGAGTTTTCCAAATTTGCTGGCATATTGAGTGTAGCACTTTTATTGCATCATCTTTCAGGATTTTGAATAGCTCAGCTGGAATGCTGTTGCCTCCACTAGCTTTGTTGTTGCTCAGACTTCCTAAGGCCCATTTGACTTCACATTCCAGGATGTCTGGCTCGAGGTCAGTGACTACCCCATCATGGTTATCAGGGATGTTAAGCTCTTTCTTGTATAGTTCTTCTGTGTAATCTTGCCACCTCTTCTTAATCTCTTCTGCCTCTGTTAGGTCCCTGCCATTTTGGTCCTTTATTATGCCCATCTTTGCATGAAATGTTCCCTTCATACCTCTGAACCTAGCAAAGTGCTATAAACCACATTTAAAGTACAAAGGCCTAGCCTCTAAGAATGAGGAGGCACACAGGGAGCAGGGGAGTTAGCAAAAAATATGTCCATGGCTAGCTTCTTTGCTAAAGGTGGGTTACAGAAAAAAGCCGTATTTTTGCTTTCCTCAATATCCCTACACGAACATTCATATATTTCCTTTTAAAATCCATAAAGGATGACCATGCTGTAACAGCATTTATGCTTACAGAACTCCTCACCTTAGCCTGAATGAGTTAAAATGGGTATGTGCATAAGTATGAATAGTACAGGGCCCCCATCATCTGAGGAAACCCCAGTTCATGGAAGCTTCATGCATTCTTTCTCTCATTTCCAACCTTAATGATGTCAGCAAGGTACAACTAATTCAGAATATGCACCATTTCTGTGAATATATAGAATTACTCTTTATTCCAAAGGAAATGCTAAGACAAGTATTGTTTCTTTTTCTGAACTTCCATTTGTTAAGAGTGCAGATCACCTAGGTTGGGGTGCATTGAGTGAAGACGGATGTAGAAGCAGAGATAAACCGAAGAATTAAATGTGCATGAGCAGTTATTTCAATTCCAGTTCTCCACGCCACACAGAGCATTGCATCCCAGTCGTGTGCATCAGTGTTGCAAAATGTTTCATTGTGCTGTCTGTCCTTGAAAGCAAAGCACACCTGGAAAAACAGCTCTGTGTTAACTTTATTAAGATACAAATGGAAAGGGAAGTAGAAAAGTATTATGGATTTGGGAAAAGAGGATGGAAAGATTACTGAGTACTATTTGCTATTCTGATCTTCCCCTTCCATCTCTTCCATCCAAGCTTCTGTTGAAGAACTTGGTAGGTGATGACTACTTCACAGACTTTGCTGAGGTACTGGCTCTGCCCTTTCCACTTGTGTGGAAATACTGTGGGCTCTGTGCCAATGGATCTGCTCTAGCACCCACTAGGAAGGCAGAAAGAGAAAGAGATGGACCAGGAAGGTAGAGATGGAAGAAACTGCTGGAGCTCACCCTATGAAGTATTGCAAAAAAGCTCCATGGAATCTGTCACTTTGCAGTTTGTGGACCTTTTCTTAGCCCTGTCTTAGAAAGTGAATCAAGATGAGAGGAAGTCGGTGAATGCTTGGTTACACAACTGGCAACCTTCTTCTATGTCATGGGCAGCACAAAGGCTGCAAATCACATTCATGTGATTGCCACTTGTACAGTGATCACATGGGGCTCAGTACCTGGTAAGCATTCCACAAACACTCAGTGCACTTGCCAGAAAGTTGGACTCACAGCTGCAAGAAAGAGGGCTACAGTCCAGGAAGCCAAATCCAGTCCACATCCTTAATCCTAGCCCTAAGGCTTCCAATCCATAGCAGTGAATTCCCATGTATACTGCTGCTTGGAAGATTGATGTCAGGTTTTAAACCACATTTATTTCCTGTCAGTCCCTCATCACTTGAGCAAAGCTGAAGTCTGAAGCTGCCATATCTGTGTGTGATGACTTGCCTAGTGATTGGATGGCACTGTCTGAGATGACCAGATAGCCAATAGATGTTCACTGGCCTTCTATTTTCATGCTTGTTCATTTCCTTGAGAAGGTATATACACATTCCCCTGCCACTTCAGTGGTGATTCAGCTTTGGTTAGTAGTAGCTCCTTTTCTGCTGGTCCTTTGGTCTTATTGGGTACTCGCTTCATTTGTTGTGCTGGCTTCCTCAGGCTGCACTTCTTCAGAGGCAACTACACCTTCAACCTTTCCCCCCCACATCTTCCTCTCTGGAAAAACCAGTTAAAGAGGGTTTGCTTGGCTCTGTGAAGAGGCATAACAAGTTGAGGGCTAAGAGTGACATCTGTGCTTCCAGTCTCATCTGAGTGTCCCCTCAATCTCACATCTCAGATCTTCCAGAGGTTTTCTGGTACTAGTGACTGACCATACATGTCTAGATCAACAATAGAGTGTTGTGTTTGTTGCTCCTCCTCCAGAGACAGGTGCCTGTGCACTCTAGGTGGAAGAACCCTAGTGTCTTGAGGGCATATCTTCACACTGTCTGTGTTAATATCCAGTTCTGGCTGCATTTCCCTTGGGAAAGTACTCCAGAATGGCTGATCCCAAGTTCTTACTTTTTCGCAAAGCACTGTTGGTTCATGTTGCACGGTTATCAGCCTGGCATCAACAGAAGGAAAGTATGCTGGGCTGCTTGCATTGGAGAAGTATATTGTTTGCAAACATGCTCCAAAAGGGGTCAGGTTAGTTGCTGGGAAAGCAGGGATGGACTCCCTGGATGTACTGCCAGCTTAAAACGGCAACAAATTTGGGTATCTTGACATAGTTTCAGACTGGCTTGGGCATCATAGGGATGCAATATATGACTCACCATATCTTGGCATGGCTAGAACTGGGGAGAATGATTCACAGGTTGGAGAGAGGTGGCTCTTGGCACCTGGTGGTTCTGTGGAATCCTGCTCCTGGGAGTATAATAGGGCATGATATCCCTCTGATCTACCTGCTATTAAGAAAGCTTGTGTGGAGAGGGGAAATAGTATTTTTGGCCACTCTTGCCCAAAGATTCAGTGGAACTTTTTAACAAGTCACAACGCAATCAGTCTCCTATTACAGAAGGCACAACAAGCCAGTGTGACAACACAATGACACAACAACTCTAGAACAAGTCAAAAACAATAAGCAACTCTGAAGGAAGAGGTCCAGATTCAGAAAACATGACAACCCACGATGGTTAGTTATCCACAATAAGTTGTCACGTTGTGTGAGTCCAGTCAATGCAGCAACAATGCAACATAACTCACTTCCAACCAGAGTAATGAATAATGCACAGTGGGTAGCCTCTGGGCAGATGCATAGCTGGAGCTTATAGAAGCTATTCAATATTTTGTTTTGTTTTATTTTATTTTGACACGGTAGCAGGTCTCAGGTTACCTTGGCACAAAGTTTAGAAATTGTTATTTAGTAAGTACAGATGCATTCTTGTGGAAGGGAATCTTAGCCTACTTTTCCTTTCATTCCTAGATTTTACAGGGAACAAGGAAACAGTACACTATATGTAAATGCACGCCCCTGGAATTATCAAAAGTATTTTGCTCCTAACAGAGTTGTAAGAATATGCAGAACTAAGGAGTAACACAGGAAGGTTTGAGGGTTCATAGTGTTTATGAACCTATAGAGTCTAAGGATCAGGCTTGCACAAACTCATTAGGGAGAGGCAGTTAATTCTCTTATGAATCTATGTTTCCAAATGCATGCTTGTTCCATTTTTACAGTACCCAAAAAGTCTATATACCTAAGAAGTTACCATCTGTCCCAGCTCTGTTATTTATTTAGCCTCATAATACCAAGGCTAAAAATACAGCTATATTCTTCTTTCTGGCTTTTAATTACTAAGTCTAAAATGATACCCCACAAAGATTGCAAAGTAGAACTCATAAGAAAACAAAGGGGAAACAGTAGAAAGTTAGAAACAATAAAGTAACCCCCCATCCCCCCAAAAGTGCGCACACACACGCACACACAAGCAAAACAAAAAATTCGTAGGGCTCTTCATCTGAGTGGCTTTTTCAAGTCTCCCAGTATCATGTAAGGAATAAGCAGTTTGTTGACCTGTTAGAAGCACTCCAAAAGTCTTCCTTCTAGAAGTTTAAACATCCATCAGCCAAGTTACACTCACAGGTTTAACATGGATTAGTACAATATATTCTTAAATAATGTTAGCAGTTTAAAAATGGAACTATGAATTAGTGTACAAAACTGATATACTTTCAATATGTTTCCTCTCTTCTTTGGCAAAAATGGTGAATGAGAAGAAACAAAAAGTCCAGTAATCTTTTGTGCTTGGTTCTTAATCAGTCATGTAACAGATGCTCTAGATTGATTGGTAGGTGGAGGCCTCAGGTAGAATAAAACTTGATTCTCATTTTCAGGGTTGCTTCCCCCAGCCTTTAATGGCAAGAGAGAAGTGCCGATGTGGTTGTTTTATGCATCGTATTTTTTACCAGTCCTGCGAATCTGTTGGAAGAGAGTCATGGAAAAAGCCATACCAAGTATCTGAAAGAGAAGAAAGAAGAATCAAGACTTACAATTTTACAGCAATCTATGCAATGATCCTGTAACAAGTGGCTATTTTCACACATTATGACAAGCCATGTTACAAGCCACTGTATCTGTGCTACAGTGGAAGTTGTTTTGTGCCAGGTTCACACTGATACTCAGTATCTACTCTCCATCTTACCATCCAAATGGTGGTACAGATTCCAGCAGACTTCACTGCTGGGATTCAATCTCCGGTTGCACCACTCCTTCCCCCATCACAGGGGACTGCATGCTCCTCTGGGCAGGCCAAAGCCAGCCACCAATTTTTTCCACTGCTGCCACTCTGCAGAGGCCCTGTCTACCCATTGCTCTGCAGAGCAGCCAGTCTCCTGCAAACCTGAAGATAGGGCCTTTTAGCAGAGCAGCAGCAGAAAAAGAAAAGAAAAGGCAGCTGCAGCTTTTTCTCCACAAGAGAAAGCAGCAGCCCTTGCTGCTGACACATTCCATGCCAGCACTATTGCCACAAACACCCCACACACCTCTCTCCCCTCCCTCACTGCATGGGTGCCCAACTCTTCCTCACACACACATGCATGTGCTCCCTAGCAGCCCAGCACACAGAGGGCAGCAGTGCAGGTATTTATACCAGGGATGGAGAGAGTGGGCCTTGCAGGAACATTTTCCAAGGAATGGCTGTGTAGTCATCTTCTTAGAAAAGAGTCTTGGCAAAGCACACGGATGATTATTGTCCCATGGCTTGGGGCAGGGGAGACAGAACAGGGGTCATGGACTGTACAGGGCATATCCATCATGGATCCCGGACCCAGCATGGCTGCCTGCACAGTTGCCGCTCCTACAGGTGGTACAATTCTGTCACCAAGGCTAGGCATTGTTTGGCCTTGCACTAGCTGGGAAGGGAGGGAGCACAACTGGGCAATCACCTTGCTGCTGCCAGCAACTCAGTAGTTGCTAGGCACATTTGACCAACTACCACTGAAAGCATCTGTAGCTGCTCCTGCTGCAGGGCTCTATAGGAAAAACACTAAAACTGTCCAAAAAAAGGTGGGTTTTTTGGTTCACACCAGGCAATAGGCCATGGCAAAGTGTAGAAATTTTAGAACAAATTCTGCATTCAGGGTTTGAAGTGAAGAGTGGTTTTTCTGAGGCTAGAATTGCTGAGATTATGGAGGTCCTATTTAGGTGCAATAGATAAGGAATTCCGGGAAGAGCCAAAAGTCAGCTTATGGCATTTTCACACATTTATAGGTGTGAAAGTTTACCTCAATTTTTACCTTAAGCAAATGTGCAGTAAATATGAAAATGAATGATATGAACTATTTCAACAAAAGCTCAAAATATTTTGACAGGGTAGCAAAACTTCTCAGTTTTTTCACATAGCTCTGTTTAAAGACACATCCACTGAATGCAGATTATCCTACTTGATACATTCATTATTGTCACTTGCTAGCACTAAACTGTCTCTTGGTCATGCCTTTTTGGTGCTTATGTGTAGCTTTAGTTAAAAAGCTGTATGTACATAAGGCTTTTCTACCCAGTAAAGCATCCTTCCTTGGCCTTTCAGTTTCCTTGGTCATGACGAAGAATTGTCATAAGATGTTCTCCTATTGATAATGAATGTAAAGCCAGCAGATATACTAGTATGTGGCAGACCTGGCAAGCAAACATTATATTGCTTTCCTTCCATGGGTGCCTTCTCTTTTTCACAAAGTGACAAAGCTTTTTTTCACAAAGTTCCCTTGAGCAGGGTTCACATGGTCAAGTTGCCAGGACTTTTTGAATAACAGGTATTTGAGGGGGTCAGGTGGGGCAAAGGGCTTTAACTTCCTCATGCAGTGGTCCTGATCACTGTTCGTATCTTAAGGGTATGCATCTGTGGTGTGTGTTTTTGTGTGTTTCGCTTTGGTTTTGTATGGGTGACCTTTCGCATCTAATTTTTGTATAGGTGCAAAAGAACATGCTCAACCTATTTGTGCAGCCCCCTAAGGGTTCCATGCAGACAAGCTTTTATATATCTATGTATTAAATTTCTATACCACCCAGTAGTCAAAGTTTAGTCTATGAATACATAAAATACAGTAAAATGTGACACCTGACCCCCAAAGGGTTGTTTACCTCTTTCACAGAATCATAGAATTGTAGAGTTGAAAGGCCATTGAGTCCAATCCACTTCTCAATCTAGAGCATGCCTGACAGATGGCAGTCCAGCTGCCTCTTGAATGCCTTCCCTCAGTAATTGGTTTCATTGTTGTAATGCTCTAACAGTTTGGAAGTTTTTCCTGATGTACAGCTGTAATCATGTGTTAAGAGAACCCTCTTCTCAAGGTTAAATATGCCTAGGTCTTTCAATCTCTCCTCACAGAGCTTTCTTTTCAATGCCTGATAATCTTTTGTACCCTCATCTCAACTTTTTCCAGAATGCATCTTTCTTAATCTGTGGGCACAATACTTAAGACTAGTGCTGAATAGAGAGGAACCAGTACCTCATATGATTTGACAGCTATACAGCCCTATGTAGCCCAAAACAACTTTTGTCTTTTTTGCAGTTCTATCACATTGGTGGCTCACATTCAGCATGTGATTCAACGATCCCAATTACAGTTCTCTTGTACAGTTGTACAATTGTTGAGCCCAATATTTCTCATCTTGTTAGTTCTTTTTCCTAAGAGCAGAACTTGGCACTTGTCCCAACTGAAATTAATTCTGTTGTTTTCCATGGCTCCAACCTATCAAGATCACCTTGAATCTTATTTTTGTCTTTCAGGGTATTAGTTATAAACCCTCATGTCAAACGTTCATATCCTACCCACTTTGTCAAAAGCTTTTCTGAATCAAGATATTTTTTTAGAATTTGTTATTTGTTTATTAGATTTATATCCTGCTTTTTTCTTATAGCAAACTCAACATTCTTCTCTTGCTGCTTTCAATCCTCCTGTGAGGTAGGTTGGGCTGAGAGCCTGTGACTGGCCCAAAGTCACTGAGCTGATTGCATGTGGACTAGAACCCACTCAGGGAGGCTATTCCATCAGGTATGTTACCCAATCAAAAAAGAAAGAAAGAAATCAGATTAGTCTGGCAGGATTTATTCTTGAAAAATTCATGTTGGCTTCTGATAATCACTGCATTGCTTTATAATCTGCTACAGAATTTTCCCAGGGATTGATGTCAGTTTCTTTTTTCAGTTCTTCAAGAAAGGATAGGAACAACATTAACCCTTCTCCAGTTATCTGGAACTTCCTCTATCCTCAATGATTTGTCAAAGATATAGACAGTGGTTATGAGAGTTCTTCTGCCACCTTCTTTTTGGCTCTAAGATGAAGCTTATTGGGCCCTGGACATTTGGACTTATTGACCCTTGACTGTTAGCCTTTCAATCTTGAGCTACTATCCTATGCTTTCAACTTGTATTTCCCCTTCATCAGAAAGGTTTTCTTTGGGAGAAAACTGAGCCAAAGTAGGAATCGAGCACTTTGGCCTTTTCTTCATCATTTGTTATCATTTTGCCATCTACACTGATCCCTCCTCACAATTTCTTTCCTCATTATTTTGCTATGGACATATCTGAGGAAAGCTTTTTTGTTGCTTTTAGCATCCTTCAATTCATTCCTAGCTTTAGTCTTCCTGATGCCTTCACTACAATTCCATGCTACCTGCCAGTATTCTTCCTTTGTACCCTGGCCTTCTTTCCACTTCCTATAAATGTCCTTTTTAGTTTTCAGATCATCTCTAAGCTTTTTGTGAAGCCACATGGGCTTCTTCTGTTGTCTTCCATCCCTTTTCCTTCTTGGAATTGTTTGCAATAATGCCTCTAGAATTTCCTTGGTTAGACTCTGGTCAAGGTCAACCAATACATTGGTTATTATTTATGTGCCAAATGATAATCAAATAACTTTTTTAAGTAAGGTCTTTAAAGATTTGGAAGTAATAAAGGATATGTAATAATACTTAACATGGCAATGGTAAGCTATCAAAAATGATAACATGGTAAGTGATAAGCTAAATTCTACCAAAGAGGAAAGAGAATACAATATTATATTACTGAACAAAGTGATAAATGAAAACAGGCTGAAAGATGTTTGGAGAGAATTAAATGGTAATAAAAATGGTTTAGTTTTTACTCCTTAGTGCACAAAACTTTTTCCTAGTTGAAATTACATATTTGTGTCTAAGGATTTGTTTGACAGGGTGTATAAGTCCGATATTGGTGTGATAAAGGTGATAAACCATGCTTTAAAATCTAAACCTACATTAAAATCAAGATTTTTAATTTAAATGTAGATAAATAAATAAAGCAGTCAAAAGATGGAGGATGGATACCAACATTTTACAATATAGGAACATAGTAGATAAAATGGATAAAGAATTTTAAAAAATGGAGAATTAATGTTAGCAATAGTTGTAATGTAAAAATAGGTGGCGTCAAAGGATTGGGAGATGGGCTGGTTCGCTGTGGGGTGGATAACGGCAGGGGAGCTGAGAAGCTCTTTCGGAGTTCCAACCTGCTGCCTCCTATCTATACTGAAGTATCCTGAGATGCCCTGCATGCAACAATGCTGTAGAAGGTAGATATTCTGTGTCTAGATTAGAGATTTCTTATTTTCTGGGTCCAAGTGATGCAAGTAGACCCCAGGATTGGGGAGATGTTTGGTTGGCTTTGATCTGTAAAACTGCTGATATCCATCTTCTCCATCCCTTCCCCATTTTTACCCTGTTTTATCCATTTTAACCCTAGTGTTTTATCTCTCTCCACCCCTATGTTTTATCCTTCCAATAACTTGTTTTATTCCCCATACTTGGGGAGTCATGTACTAAATCCAGTATCTGGCCAGAATCCAAAGGGCCAGGGATTTTCTGAGAGGTATTTAGTCCAGTTGGCCAAGGGGAGAGGGCAATCCCTGTCAGCTTACCATTACAATATTAGTGATGAAGGTCTAGTTTGGGATACAATGAAGGTGGTTGCAAGAGGAGTAAGTATTAAAGAAGCATATATTTTGAAAAGCAAAAAGATTAAGCAGGTAGAAAATTTGGGAAGGGAAATAAAAGAATTAGAGAAGAAAATACATAAAAGAGGGATTTGAAAGTCTTAGCAAAAATACAAACTAAAAGGAAGGAAATGGAAAATAGAGAAGTTGAAAGGATACAGAGAAATTTAATATATTTGAAGAGGGAGTATTTTGAGTTTAGCAATAAGAATTCAAGATTATTGACCACTGCCACACAACAAAAGAAAAAAAACTTAACTGGAATCGTTAAGAATGAAAAAGGGGAAAGTATAATTTTAAGAGATGCATTGAAAATATTTTACACTTTTTTCTCTAAGGTGGGAAATGTGGGAAATGAGCACTTGACAGAGGTAGACTTTATGTAGAGAAAGATATTGAAGGGAAATGACAACAGATGGAACAAGCAATTAAAGAGGAAGAAATAGAAATAAGTATTAATAAATTAAAAATAGGAAAATCTCCTGGGATAGATGGAATGGGATCACAATATTATAAAGTTTTTAGAAAGATTTTGATTCCAAAATTAAAAGCTTTGTTAAATAAAACATTGGAAGGAGGAAATATGCCAGCATCTTGGAAATGCTCTTTAATACTTTCATTCCTAAGCCTAATAAAGACTTGAGCTATAGCATTAATAAACTGGGCTGCAAAAAATGCTTACTGCAATATTGGCAAACAGAATGAATACATTTATTGACAGACATATTAAAGTGGATCAAAGTGGTTTTACAGTAGGGAGACTGATGGCAGATTTGACTAGAAGTGTATTGAACATATTAGAAAGGCAATGTAAAGGGAACTTTAAAGCTGGAATAATTGCATTAGATAAGGGGTGTCTAAGCTTTTGGCTTCTCTGGGCCACATTGGAAGAAAAAAAATTGTCTTGTGCTGCACATTAAATACAGAAACACTAATGAAAGCTGGTAAGCAAAAACAAAAAAAGTCTGTGCAAAATTTTTGTGACATCCCTTGTTTACAACAGTAGGTTGAAATATTACTGAAAATAGCTGTGTTTCAATTGCCAAGTTGCCATTAGCACATGTAATGTCTAATGGTGTCAGTTCTACTGCCTGGGCTTGGAATATAACACACTGGAAGCCACTCACTGCCATAAAACTGAAGCCACATGTGTACAAATAGCATACATATGTTTATTTTATGTGGCATTAAAACACCACATTGTTGTCTACAAAGTTCACACTCGAGAACTGAGCGATCAAGTTACAAAACAAAAATTGCAAAATAATCTCATAATGTTTTCAGTAAGTTTACAATTTTGTGTTGGGCCACAGGTTGGACACTCCTGCATTAGATATTTTTTAAGCTTTTGATTGTATGGAATGGCCAACAATATTAATAGAGACATTAGGATTTGGAAAAGGATTCAAAGGTATAATAGAGCAATTATATTCAGGAAACGTGATAGGAAATGATGGTATAATGGAGCAATCATGTCGAGGCCAGTATAATAGACAAGGATGTCCCTTTTCCACAATATTGTTTGCCTTACTTATAGAATTATTAGCAAACAATATGATAGAATATATAATTCTATATTCTATAGAAGTCTACATTAATGAATATAGAATTTGAACACATAGAATATATAGGTTTCAGGAATGAGATTAAGATTAGTTTATTTGCTGATGATACCTGAGGCTTCCTTCATGTTCTATTCAAGGTAAAGTACTTGGTGCTTGGGCGGGAGACTTTGACAAGGCTGGAAGTCACGCCCTTTGTTAGTGGGTACCATCCAGGACCGGGGGGGTCAGTCAGGGAAGGGGCAACAGCTAAAAGATGAGAGGGGCCCTTACCACCTATGCTGTTGTGACTGGTGCAAGAATCTCATGCGCTTTATGGTGGTGCAGGCCATATGGATGGAATCCATGTTCTCATCAATGTGAGCACTAAAAGGTCCCTCCCCATCAAAAGGCATGGGGAGGGACTTGTCTCTGGGGGAAGGGCTGTGGAGCACACCCAAGCATGGTGGAAGATTGCTACAGTACTGTAGCAATCAAACTGCTTTGATCTGGTACCTGGAAAGCTTATCTGCATGTTCCAGGTGGGTGGCATCATGGAGATTGTCAGGTAAGTGATCCATCACAGAACTCATCTTTTCCCAAGGGAAAAGCTCATACCTGGCCATGGTGGCCTCATAGTTGGAGACCCAGAAGCCTAGTGAGGATGCCGCATAGACCTTCTTGGCCAGGCCATCTAGCTGGTGGCCTTCCTTGACCACAGGTGTGGACCTCCATGCCCCCCCCCCAAGCCAAAGATGGAGTTAGGCCTGGGATGTTGGTGTAGGAAGGTGTATACCTTATCTGTCATCTTGTAGGTGGGATCTATCCTACATGAGGTGGGCAACGCACCAGCCAGGTTCTGTTCTAAGGCTTGGGCGTTGGAAGAACAAATGAATCAAGCCTGGGGAGAGACTCTGCCCTGACTCCCAAGAAGAGCAATAGCAGCATCCCCAAACTAGGCATCTTTGTCATGGATCCAGGGAGTGATTGTGTTGATGCAACGGAGGGTTGCATGAGCAGCAGTGGCAGGCTCGGCCAGAAAGGTGATCAGAGTCTGAGTTGGCACAGGGTCAGTGAAGGAGGTGAAGATGTTCTGGTGGCAAGGGCTGGGGCTAGCATCGTGGGTGTCCTTGCAGCAAGGAGAGCTGCAGGAACAGCATGCAGAGCAGGCTTTGTCAGAGTGAACATTCCAGGCATGATCCTGGGCCATGTGTCAGCAGCTCTGCTCTGTAGTGTGCCACATGTCATTGGCACGCTCTTGATGCCAGTCATGAGCTTCCACATATGCCCTGTGTGGCATGTTCAGGTCTGTGAGAGAGCAAGGGCAGCACCAATCAGCATGAGGTAGGAGGTATAGGGTGGGCTGGGTCCCTGGCAGAGGCTTCCGAAGAGTCGGAGTCAGTCCAGATCAGGTGAAGCCTCCTTTTGCACAGGTCAGCCATGATGGCATGACATAAGACTGGTCATCTGAGTGCAAGGAGGCTGGAGACCAGGAGGAGGAGCTATCTCAGTCCAGGAGGGGGGAGTTCCCAGGGTGCCCTGGGTGACAAAGCACTCCTGGATGCTGGCAACTCTGGCAGTAGCTCCCTTGGTGAAGCGGAGGCACGGGGGGGTGGGGAGCACCATAGATGGCGAGCGAGGCAGAGAGTTGCATGCTGGTGGGGATTCACACATGGGTGGCTGGCCCCTGGCTGCAAATGAAGTGTGTGCCTCTGGGGAATCCAGCTCCAGGACCACAGGGGTGTCATCCAGGGCAACCCCTGGGTCTGGAGTGCAGCTATGTGGCTATCTGGGCACTGAAGACAGTAGCCTTGGTATAATGGTGCTTCCTCTTCTGCTGAGTAGTTGTGGTTCCAGAAGGCCCCTCTGTTGGGAAGGTGGGCCTCTTCCTCATGGATTGCTTGGCTGGCCACACTGGCTTCTCAGCAGAGGGAGGTTTTTCAGCCTCAGATCAGGAGGAATCTGCAATGCTCAGGGCTCGCTGCCAGAGCCTACATATTTGCTTTTTAAATGCTTGTCAGTGGGAGCAAGTTTCGACAGTGAGCTCCTAGCCATGCCAGAGAAGGCACTGGGAATGCCATTCATAGTGGGCAAGTGAGTGGCACACAAAGCACAGTGGTGAAAAGCTAGGTTGGCCACATGCAGCAGTAGAGCAAGTGTGTGGAGAGAGAGAAGAGGAGCCATTTCCCTGTTCCTTAGGAATGAGAGAGGGAGAAAGAGCAAGAGAGTGAGAGGCAGCAGGAGCAGCCTCATATTGAATAAGGTCAAGATTGAGAGAAATAATAGCAAAAAAGGAATTATTTTTTAAATGTATTTTTAGGAAAGTAGGAAAAATGGCTTGAGCTGGTAAGCAAGAAATTGAAATTCCCTTGAAGAGTCCCACAGAGATCAGGTAACTTCCTACCTTGTTTCTATTGTTTCAGCTGTTTATCTGGATATTTTCCTGACTGTTAGCATTGCCAACCAACTATTAAGAAAAACAGAATGGACAAAAAGGGAGGTAGAGTTGCACTGTATGTAAGAGACACATACTGTATATCTGCACAGAAATATAAGACGAGGATAGGAGTAGCCCCATTGAAAGCATCTGGCTAAATTTAAAGGGAGCAAAAAATAAGAAAAACATACTTGCTGGCATATATTACCATCCACACAGTCAAAAAGAGGGAAAGGATGCGACCTTCAAAAAGCAACCTGCCAGCATTTCCAAGAAGAATGATGTAGTCATTATCGGGAACTTCAATTTCCCTGATATATGCTGGGAGACAAATTCTGCCAAGCATGGCCCCTCCAAGAGATTCCAGACATGTGTTGCCAACAAATTTCTCCAGCAGAAAGCAGAGGAAGTATGAGAGGATCAGCTATCCTCGATTTAATACTAACTAACAGGAATGGCCTGGTGGACAAAATAACATGGGAAGTCTGGGGGAAAGTGATCATATGATATTTGAATTCTCAATTATGAAGGAGACAAAGGGTAACTGGAGCCAAACAAGCACCCTGGAATTCAGGAAAGCCAACTTGAATGAACTCAGAAAAATGATAAGCAGAGTGCCATGGCAACATACCCTTAAGGGGAAAGGTGTCCAAGAGGGATGGGAAAGTTTGAAAAAGAAGTTTCTCCAAGCACAACTACGAATGATTCCTTCAAGAAAAAGGTGTAGAAGACAGCAGAGGAAGCCCACGTGGCTCCACAAAAGGTTAAGTGACAGCCCAAAAGAAAAAAAGAACATGTACAGGAAATGAAAACAAGGCCAGGCCACAAAAGAAGAATATAGACAAATAGCAAGGAATTGCAGGACTTGCATCAGGAAGGCTAAATCAGAAAACGAACTAAGATTAGCAAGAGATGCTAAGGACAACAAGAAAGCCTTCTTCAGATACATCCAGAACAAAAGACATGAGGAAGAGAAGGGTGTCCACTTAAAGTGGATGGCAGAGTGGTAACAGACAACAAGGAAAAGGCAGAGGAGCTCAATTCCTGCTTTGCTTCGGTCTTCTCCCACAGGGAAATCTGCAATCAAGAGGAAGTTCAGGCTGGAAGTGAGAAATAGCAGCCCAAGATTGACAGACAAATGGTCAAGGAATACCCAGATGGAATAAACACTTTCATATCTCCAAGGCCCAATGAACTCCACCCCAGAGTCATAAAAGAGCTAGCAAAGGAACTCTCAGAACCACTGGCTATTACATACAACATGACAAGCATGACAAGCATTGGGGGGGGGGGGATGGTTTTAACAGACTTGTATTATATTAATGTTGTTGTAAGCTGCCCTGAGGCTTTATTGTGATGGGGTGGCATAGAAATGTTTTAAATAAATAAATAAATAAATAAAGCAGCCACTGATTGTTATCAACATTGTACGTTGTGTTGTCCAAACCCAGTGGTGGTTATCATTGTGACTACTGGGACTTGTTTGTTATTCTTTGTTATTATCTGTTCTTATCTGTTGTTAGCTGCTTTAAACTTTTTTATTTTTATTATTTGTTTTTAATGGAATGTGTAAACCAGCCAGAAGGTTTTGGCTATGGGGTATTATAGAAATGAAATAAATAAATAAATCAAACTCATCCTGGGGATATCCCCAGAACAAAAGAGCCATTTGCCAAGTGACTAGCCAGAGAGCACCCCTGACAGCTGTTCAGCTCTCAGCACCCCACCACCTACAGCTGAATGCTTTTCTTTTCCCTCTGCTCATGCCTGAAAGCCTTCCTCTCAGGCAGAAGGAGAACTATCAACTGAGTGACAGTACCCCTGACAAGCGGTGCTGCTCAAGTTGATTGTTCTTCATGCTGAAGGAGCTTCTGATCTGGTGTGAGCAAATGGGAGTAACCCTGCCTACCCCAGCCTTGCATCCCTCCCCACCTTTTTTGAGAGAAAAACATACAAGCAACAGCAGGGAAGGGAAAACTTGTGCTAGAGAGAGATGCTTCATTTTTTGGCACCAACCAGCCTAGCCCAGCCACTCCCTTCTGTGCTCCAGAGATAGTATATCAGGTTGGAGCAGGTGAATCAGTTGAGTGGCACCGCCTCTTTTGACATCACCACCAAGGTGACTATATCCTCCCTTGTGCCTAAGAGTGGTACCCATGCCTGCTCAGTTCCTCCATCCATTTTGCTGCACTTCCAGTTGTGAGCCCTATTTGTACAGCAGAATCTCTTTAATAGTTGCAACCAGCTGAAACCAGCTCATGATTATGGCTGGCAGAAAAAACATTCCTCCTCATGAGATTCTACTGGGAGGATATCACTGGGATGAATGAGAGGGAAGGAGGAGGGGAGGGAGCAAGGGAACCACAGTGAGCCCAATCATCTGTCAGGCTCATTGTGGCTGCCTGGTAAATTACAGCAAACCATTGTGGTGATAACCATAATGCACTGCTGGTCCATGTGAACTTGCCCACACAAGCACATAGACAAAGAAGGCTTTACAGTAAGACACACCTCCACGCATATACACACTCAGGATTCAACACACACATTAGGTACCTGGATTACTTAACCATTTAAGGAGCAATGAATACTTTATTCTCTCATGCACCTCTCCCTCAATCAACATTCTCTGTCCCTCCTCCAGTTCTTAGTTCACCTTAGTTCCCTCTATGTCTTTACAGAAAACTGTTCCCACTTCATGCAATTAAACTTTGGAAAAAAGCTTCCACTGGCAACAATGGAAGGTACAGTTCTAAGCTTAATTGCATGTCAGAGGGCATCACAGTGCATGAGAGCAGGAGGGTTCCACACAGTGGTCTCCCCACTGATACCACTGGAAGATTTTCCTCAAGTTTAATTACCATGTTTGTGTGTGTGGAGCAGGGGATATGTGAGAGACTACTTAGCTCTTCCTTCTTCAGCTAGTTAGCTCTTTGTTCTTCAACTCCCCCATTCCAAAAATCACCACCCATATAGCAAGTAAACATATAAAACTCCTTCAATTGGCATAAATAGACACCTCTGGAAAACAGATTCAGGGTGCTAAGAAAGGCAAATTACTTACCTGTAACTGCTGTTCTTCGAGGACATACCTGTGCATTCACATGTATAGGCTCTGTGTACATATGTGAACTCTGTTCAGGAAGATTCCAAAGCTAATTAATTATTATTTGGTGGGAGTACCTCCCTTGAGCATGCCCTGGGCATGCCTTATCCTCAGTTCTGAAGTTTTGAGACTGCCATTGTGGACCCCTTGTCTAGAGGAGTAGCCTCGAGGGGCCCATGTGGTGGTTGTTGTGTGAATGCACAGATGATCACTCAAAGGTAAGCAACCTGCCTTTCTTCTTCATGGTCTCTGTGCAAAACACCTAAGGGTGACTGGCAAGCTTACCTCCAGAGGATCAAAAATAGACTTGCCCTGCCAAAGGTGCAGTCTACTCTGGCTCAGACATTGAAGTCATAGTGTCTCATGGAAGTCCACGGGTTCAACCATGAAGGGACATCCCATAATGGAAGGCTGTGGCAGTAGCTGTCGTTTATGTGGAGTGGGCATGTATTGGTCCAGAGAGCTATAGCCCAACCAGTTTGTAGGCAAGGGAGATTGTGTTTTGCTAGTCTCTGTGAGGAAATATGGAGCCTTTTGTTTGTGCTGCCAGAGGCAATGAAAAGCTGCTGTAATTGTTGGAAGGGTACAGGTTTAGCTTTGTAAAAGGTTAGAGCACTTTGGATGTTGAGGGAATGAAGCACTGTCTCTATTGGGTCCAATGGTGTTATGGGACAGATACCACCTTGTCCCTGTGGAAGGTGAGGTGTGGAAGGTCAGACAATAGGCCAGCCAGGTCACTTGTGTGGCAGGCTGAAGTGATGACCACTAAGAAGGCAGTCTTCCATGATAGAAGACGCAAGTCAGCAGTGGCCATAGGCTCACAGGGCTTCCTTGTGAGAACAAACTGCAGACAAGCTCCAGGATGGTGTAGGGGGTTGGATAGCAGCTGCAGATGAAGGCTATCTTGAGGCCCTGTTGGAAGAGGGAATTCAGGAGTAAGAGTACGTGCTGTATGGAGCAATTGATAGGCTCAAAACTGTGCTGAGTGAGAAAGGAGGTGAATGCTTTTGGTACATGATATAAGTGTTGAATGACTAGTTTCAGAGCCTCTCCCAAACACCAGTTCATTTCTCAGGCATGTCACCTCTGCAGACTAACAGGGTTGGATCCTCTAGGCCATGTGTGGCTCTCTGGGTGGAGGACATTCCCCTGGTCCTGAGACAAGTCAGGTTTGAGAGGCAGGTATAGGAAAGTCTGATTGGATAGGTCCAAGAGGCGGGGAAACCAAGGCTATCTAGACTACCAGGGGGTCACAAGGATGTAGCTGGTCTGGTCCCAATGGATTTTTGCTATGACCTTGGTTGTCCTTGATTGCAAGGAGATCTATTCATGGGCAGTTCTGTTCTGTGCAGAGCTGTCCGTGGATGTGATGGTTCTGCTCCCACTTGTGGTATTCCATGGACGTGTTGCTGAGGGCATCAGTCAGAGTATTGCTGGTACCGGCATCATAGATTGCTGTAAGGGTGATACCTCTGTCGGTGCACCAGGTCCAGGCATGCTAGGGAGATTGATCTGGTGCCACTCTGCTTGTTGATGTAGCAGACCACAATCATATTGTCAGAGGGAATCCACACATGCTGACCCAGAACAAGTTTCTGGAATGTGATGTGGGCCTTCTGCAATGCCAGCAACTCCAGACAGATGATGTGCTTGGACATGTTATAAGGATCCCACCTGCCCTGGACCACTGAAGGAAAGCAAGTGGTTAGTAGGATGATGGCAATCACAGTTGACATAAGCCTGAGCACCCTCTGGACTCCAGCAGCAATCATGGTCCGGTTGTCTAGTGCACTGGACATCTCTTGCATCAGGAGAGACACCCTGTTGCTTGGCAGGAATGCCCTTGCTGAGAGAGAATCCAGGAGTGGCCCAATGAGAGGGACAGAAAGTGGTTATTTCCCATGTTTGTGTGGACACTCAGGCAGGAGAGCAAGTTGCACATGACCACCACTTGCCTCAACAGGGCAATAATCAGTCAGTCGTCCAAGTATGGGTAGACCTGGGTCCCTTGTAGATGGAGGTATGTGCCAACTTACCACTATATAGACCCATTTGTGCTGTAGTGAGGCCAAAAGGGAGGACAGTGAATTGGAATTGGAAGTGGAGGAAGCACCTGTTGAACTCTACAATGGAAATATGGAAGTAAGCATCCTTCAGGTATATTGAGGTGAACCACTCTCCATCCCACAGCAGCAGCAGAAAATTTGGAGTGTGTCCATGTGGAACTTCCTGGGTCTTAAGAAGAGACTGACACCTCTCAGGTACAGGATAAGCAGCAGTCCCCCATGCTTCTTCAGTACCATGAAGTACCCTGGCTCGTTTCAGAACTTACATGCTCAATGGCTCTTTTTTGAAGCAAGGAGATGATCTCCTTCAGAAGGGGGACAGAGGAGGTTGTGTGTCTGTCAATACTGAAAAGGGTGGTCCTCGAATTCAATTCAGTGACTGTGTTGGATGATAGAAAGGACCCATGCATCTAAGGTGATATCAGCCCATGCATGGAAAAAGGGCTGAAAGTGGTGACCGAAGATTGGCAGCTGTGGGGGAGACAGTCGGAGGTTGACTGAGTCACAGCTTTCTTCAGGCACCTTGTCTAGGTTGAGGGGCTGGCCTGTGTCTTGGGGTAGAAAAGGATTGTGGCTTGGACTGGTACAGGTAACTGAGTCTGTGCCATTTGTGGAAAGCATATTGTCTGGGTGGCAGCAGCTGGTTCAGTCCTATTCTGCATGAAGTTGTTGTGGCCTTCTGGACTGAATCCATTTGGTTGTCAATGAATAGGCCCTCCCCATCAAAAGGCATGTCCTTGATCAAGGCTGTTCAGATGCCTGAAGCCAAGTGTAACGTCAGAGGCCTACTGCCCCGCCATGTTCCTCACACCACACTTGGCCCAGTGCTTGTCAGGTAAGGCAAGAGGACTTGATTCTGTTGTCATTGGCCAGGGTCTTTGATTCCTTCCTATCCTAACCCAACCAAATCCCAGAGCATGAGGCAGTATCTGACCATGGTTGCTTGACTGTTCGCCATTTTGAAGGCCAGCACAGCAGAGTAGAAACATTGTCCCACCACATCCACATGGTGGTTCTCCTTGTCACTGGGCATAGAGTGCTCCCTCCTGGACCTCCCTCAGGCTGACTCCATGATGATGGAGTTGGAGCTGGGGTGTTAGAATAGGAAGACAGGAGAATTCCCTTCTGCCATACTGAGTCCATCAGGGTTGCCAGGAATGGTTTGGCTACTGAGCCTGTGGCCTCTGTGTAGATGGCCATGAAGACCAGTCCCAAGTCCACCAAAGGTGAGGCCACATCTTGAGCGGGCACCATTGCATCTGGAGCGGGCACCATTGCATCTGGTTGGAAGGGCTGGGCTGGTGAGACAGACTCTGGGTCTGAAGGGGAAGCTGTCAGAGTCAGATGCCCAAGTGCTTGTACCTGTTCAATCCACAGGGGTGGCAACCACTGGATCCTGGTGTCTCTCACAGGCCCGAATGTGGTCAGTCTCAGTTCAGTCTGGGGTTCTCAACATGTGCTCAGATGATGTCAGGGTGTGTGAGGCTTCAGCACAGGCATTCTGGGTACCTGGATTGATAGGAGGTTGAGCATTCCCAGCAGAATTCCCAGTCATAGTCCCTCTTTTATGGAGGCCAGTCAAGTCAGTGGTCCCTATTGGAGAAGGGCAAGCAGGAGTAGAATCTGCAGCAGCTGGGCCTGACAGAATGGGCCTCACTCTGGATCAGTGAGGAAGGGAAGGCACACCTCAGTTCTGAGGCAACAGAAAGTGTCTCTGGACAAGTGTGAGGAGAAGATCGAGGCTCTGGGAGTAGGGTTTTAAGAGGTACTGCAGGGACTGACAGGACTCCTACAGAGACGGGCCAGGTATCAGGGAGGATGGGAGGAAGGAGGAGGCTGGGAACTCAAAGGAAAGGAAGTGGTGGGAAGGAGCTGAGGTACATGTACACTAATGCTAGGAGCATGGGTAATAAGCAGGAAGAGCTTGAAGCTCTCCTGGGAATAGGAGGGTATGACCTGGTGGGAATCACAGAAACTTGGTGGGATGAAAGGCAAGACTGGAATGTAAACATAGAGGGGTATCATCTTTTTAGAAAGGACAGGAAGGGAAAGAGGGTGGGGCGTGGCTTTATTCGTCAGGGAAGGGATAGGATGCAGTGAGATAGAATGCAGCACAGATGGGGATTCGGCAGAGGCAGTCTGGGTGAAACTTAGGGGTTTTGACAGGGAAAGGGACCTGACAGTGGGGGTATGTTATAGCCCTCCTGAATGATGTCCTGTCAGACCAGATTCTAAGGATATCTCGGGGGAGACACAGTAATTATGGGAGATTTCAATCTCCCAGGTATTTGTTGGGAGACTCACTCAGCGGTGACAGCCAGGTCACACATCACTTCCTAGAAGCTATAGAGGGAGGTTTTTCACACAGAGGGTCTGAGAGGCGACGAGGGGGAGAAACATCCTTGACTTGGTCTTAACCAATACAGAGAAGCTGATAGATGAAGTACAGATTAGGGGAGCTCTGGATGCGAGTGATCACCCCATCCTTTGCTTTGAGATCAGGGGACTGGGGATGTGCAGCAGGTCGAGCACTAGAAGCTGGGACTTCAAGAGGGTCAACTTTGGCCAACTGAAGGCCAGACTGGGGAAAGTCTCCTGGGATAGGTTACTGAAAGGCAAGCGAGTTGAGGAGGGGTTGATGGCACTCAAAAGGAAGGTTTTGGAGGCGCAAGCCTTGACGATACCTCTAGTTAGTAAGGTGGGAAGATGGAGGAGAGCGCCGCCATGGATGCAAAAGGAGGTGGTTAGAGGGATTAGATGAAAGAGGAACATCTGTAGGAAATGGGTACTGGGGCAAATAGACAAAAGGGAGGAGGAGGTCCCTTGCAGAAGGATTCTTTGCAAGGTTAAGGCTGATTACGAGATGAGACTTGCAAAGAATATCAAGAGCAAGAAAAAGGGTTTCTATCAGCATGAAAATAGCAAGAGGAAGGGGAGACAAATTTTTTATTTATTTATTTATTTATTTATTTATTTATTAATTAACAGATTTATATGCCGCCCCTTGCCACAAGCCTCGGGGCGGCTTACAACCACAAATAGTGGGACAACTAAATAAGGAGGAAGGAGATCCAGTGACTGACATGAGGGAACAGGCACAAATGCTAAATGACTATTTTGCCTCTGTGTTCTCCCCAAAGCAGGACGGGGGAGATCCACATAGGAGATTAGATGAGGCTAGGGACTTAGGGGCAAAGATTAGAGTCACGCCCCTTGAAGTCGAGGAGCTCCTCAGGGCATTGGACATTACAGAGGCACCAGGCCCTGACGGGTTACACCCGGGAGTACTTAGAGAGTTGGCAGGGATTCTGTCACACCCGCTGGCCTCCATTTTTGAGGCCTCGTGGAGAACAGGTGAAGTTCCAGAGGCCTGGAGGGTGGCATCAGTGGTTCCAATTTTCAAAAAGGGTAGTAGAGGGGACATGGGGAATTACAGACCAGTTAGCCTTATGTTCATTGTAGGATAAACAATGAGAAGGCTCATAATAGAGGGAGATCTAGTGAAGCTAGATAGGGAAGGGCGGCTGACAGCCACACAACACGGCTTCTGCAAAAACAGGTCCTGCCAGACAAACCTTGTGGAATTCTACGACAAGATTTCGAGATGGCTAGATGGAGGGGATGCAGTGGATGTGGTATACCTGGATTTCAGCAAGGCCTTTGACAAAGTGCCCCATGATATCCTGGTGGAGAAACTGAGGAGTTTTGGGATAGACCAAAGCACTGTCCAATGGATTAGGGCGTGGTTGACCAACCGAAAGCAGAAGGTAACCATTAGTGGGGAATCATCAGGATGGCGGCCAGTGACAAGCGGGGTCCCCCAGGGCTCTGTCCTGGGGCCGATCCTGTTTAATCTTTTCATAAATGACATGGAAGAATGGGTGAACAGTCTGCTGATCAAATTCGCAGATGATACTAAAACTGGCGCAGTGGCCACACCTGAGGAGCAGTTACTCCAAATCCAGAAGGATCTGGACAGACTATGGAAGTGGGCAGGAGACAACAGGATGGTGTTCAATGTGGATAAGTGCAAGGTCTTGCACTTGGGGCATAGGAATAGCTGTCATAAGTACAGGTTAGGTGACAAGTGGCTGGAGAGCAGCACTTGTGAAAGGGACCTCGGGGTACTGGTTGACTGCAGGCTAAACATGAGTCAGCAGTGTGATGCGGTGGTCAAGAGGGCAAATGCCACCCTTGGTTGCATAGCCAGAAGTGTAGCTTCTAGATCGAGAGAGGTATTACTACCACTCTGTACGTCTCTGGTGCACCCACAACTGGAGTACTGTGCTCAGTTTTGGGCCCCTCATTACAGAAAGGATATAGCCAGGTTAGAGCCAGTGCAGCGTAGGGTCACAAGGTTGGTGGCTGGTTTGCAGGGGAAGGAGTATGAGGCAAGACTGAGGGAACTGGGTCTTTCAGCCTGGAGGAGAGGAGACTCAGAGGGGATATGTTGGCGACATACAGGTATGTGAGGGGATGTCACACAGAAATGGGTACAGATCTATTCTCCCCTGCAGAGGAAGGCAGGACACGCTCCAACGGAGCAAAGCTCAGGGAGCCAAAGTTCCATTTAGATGCCAGGAAGCACATCCTGACAGTTAGGACCCCGAGGGTGTGGAATGGGCTTCCACGAGAGGTCGTTGAGGCCCCATCGGTGAGGGTGTTCAAAGATAGGCTGGACATGCACATGGTGGGCATGTTGTGAGCAGAGCCGGCTGGAGCTGGGGGTCAGACTAGATGGCCCAGGAGGCTACTTCTGACTCACTGTTTCTATGTTTCTATGTCTCTTGTCTAAGTATCTCACCCTGCAGAATAATGCAGTCAGGGCCAACTGTTGTGTCAGTGCCATGGCTTCCTGGTCTCCTCTTGGTGCCAGAGAGGAATGGCGTTTGGTGTTGGGCTCTAACTCCAGGTTATGTGGGGGAATGCGAGGGCACATATTATCATAGAACTTGGTAGTGGTGTGTTTGGTGCCATCGTTCTCTTTAGTTACACTGGCTATTTTAGAGGCCCTCACTTTTTTCTTTTTAATTTTGGCCAGTTTCTTGGCCTTGACAATTTTCAAAGATTGGCCCAAGGTCCAGGGAAGGAGGTTCCTGCTGTCACAGTGGGGGGTGCTGAGAAAGATGTAGAGTCCCCCGTCATTGATGACTGCTTCAGCAGTTGCGAGGAGCCAGTCCAACACAAGCCTCCACTTTCAGGTGATCAGCCCAATGTTTTCTTGCTTGGTGAAGGCCTGGGAGCAGGCCTCTACCATGTGGCTCTCTTCCAGGCAGAAGAGTGTGAAAGGTTGTTGGGGCTTGCCACCTCCCACTTGGTGTCCAGTGAGCAGATAAGAGAAAAGCAAGCCACACTGATGGAACAAATGAGTTTCTCCTCCCTGGGAGAGACTTCACAGGGAAGTGCATGAGCTGCAGCTGAAAAAATCCAATGCCTTGCTGCAGTGTGGATTGAACACAATGAGGAACACGTGGGAGAGGGTGCGGGGAGGATGGCATGGGGTAAGAAGGATAAAGGGAGGCCAGGGGAAGGTTTGGGGAGAGGAAAGAGAGAGGTGCAAGGAAAGTGTGGAAAAGAACAGGACAAGAAGTATAGGAAGAGGCAGGCCAGCTGTGTGGGGGCTAGCCATAGAAGGTGAGGAGGCAAAAACTGGGACTGGTTGGGTGTCCAGAGGCCAGGGAAGAGGCTCAGGACTTCAAGGTGTAGGAATTAATGCTGGCTTCCTAGGAAGGCAGCTCACTACCCAATGAGATTCCTGAAACAATCACCAGAGCAGTTGCAGAGCCAAGAGGAGAGTTTGCCAGTGCTCCCTGCACAAGTGGGAGAGTAATGACAGGGAAGGAAGGAAGGAAGGCAGCCAACACCTCTGGGAACTAGAAGGATGCAAAAAGAAAGTCAGAGAGGCACCACTCTCTGCCCTAGACCAACCCAAAAGCCTAGGTTCGTGTATATGTATACTTGTTTCTCCTGTTAGAGTCAGTAAGCTGTCTTCTTTCAGTTTTGGACTGTGTTAATTCCCCAATAAAACAGCATTAACAGAACCAGAGTGTTACGTGGATGTTATACCAACATGTTTTGATGTTTCTCCTCCCTCCCAAACTTCTACAAAGAGGCAGAGTGAGTGACTGTCAGTCAGAAGCAGTTTGCTGCTGCTGCTGCTCAAAGAATTTCTAACTGGAGCTTTGAGAGCCAATGGTGGGGGTGGGTGGGGGAAGTCACAAAGGCAAGATAAAGCATGGGGAAAGCATGAGGTGCTGAAGAAAGCAGTATGAATATACAGCTATAGTAATATTTTTTAAAAAATGTTTAGGATGAGGAATGAAGTGAAGGTGTTTGCAAAGAGGGTGAAGATCTTTAGTTAAAAAGGAGAGGATTCAAGGAAGGAAAATAAGCATATAGCTAGAAGGAGCAGAAGAGGGACTTCTGGATACACTCATGACAGTCAAACAAGAACTAATGATTTGGCAGGAGCCTATCCCTTGTGCCAAGGTGTGCCCAGGGGAAGGGCTTCTGCCAAATAGTAGTTAATCAGCTTTGAAATCTTCCCAAACAGGCTCCACACAGGCACATATAGCCCATATGTGTGATACACAGACATCACAAAGAAGAACAAAGGCAAGAATGATGGCCTCAGGTGACATATCTCAGAAAATGTCCATCTGCATGAGATGGGTTTTCAGCAAATCTATTCTAGAGTCCTGATACATCTCACCAGAAATTACTAGTGTTTCAGTTGTCTGAGTGTTATTCAACTCAATGAAGTGTTTGGAGTGCTTGTAAGCAATTCTGTATGGTTTCTAAACTGCTGTGGACTGTCACAACAGTGGGAAAATATCCAAGAATGTTAGAACCATACTGAGGCCTGCTTGCATCCAGCAATACGGGCTGGCATAGAAGAGGCTCTAGAAGATACATAGCATGTTGCATCAGACTGGACTTGGAGTTCAGCACTAAGATTAATCTCCAAAGCAGCATACTGTTTCAATGGGCAAGGAATTCCTCCCACATAATTCCTCCCACAGTTCTCATTTGGAGTGATTACACTCCTAAAATCACATTGTAGCGAAGTCTAAGAAAGACATTGCTCAGGACTATGGCCTTGCAGGTGATATACTTGAAACTGATACAACTTCAGCTTACCTTCAAATACTCAAGCTCTGTAATTTATGGTCAGCATTGTTACATAAAAAAGCATGATCCCTAAAAAGGCCTTTGGTCTTCTCTTTAGCCCAGGGATATCCTAACAATATGGATTAGTCTGCAAAGCTGTTCATCAGCTGGATGCTGATGGGAAACAGCCTGCCAAGCCAAATAATGGGCATTTGATCTACAGTTCTGGGGCCATAATTGTCAGATGGAAAAATCCAGTGTCTGAACATGATGGATTGGCAAACCCCAAAGTCAAAGAAAGACATGCGATGATTTTTAGACTTTGTCAATTATTATAATCAGGTCCTCTCTGCACTCTCAGAATGTATATGGCAGACAGAGAAAATAAAAAAGCTTGCCAGAAAATCTCTGCAAGTGTGTGGATGCATGTGTGCATTTACATATTTTTTCTGAGGTTTTTATAACCCATTCTATAGTGCATGGTTTCAGAATGACTCACAATCATTTAAAACAACAGAGCACATAATAACAATAATGTATCCATAGTCACTCCTTCATGGATCACTGCATGCCATGGTGAAGGGGCTCGTGTAGCTCAATTAAGCTATGAGCTATGCCATGCAGGGGCACCCAAGACGGACAGGTCATAGCAGAGAGCTCTGACAAAAGGTGATCCAGTGGTGAAGGAAATGGCAACCCAATCCAGTATCCTTGCCATGACAACCCCATGGGCAGTACCAAAAGGCAAAGAGATATGACACCAGAAGATGAGCCCCTAAGGTCAGAAGGTGTCCAATGTGCTACTGGGGAAGAGCAGAGTCCCTTGGACTGCAAGGCGATCAAACCAGTCAGTTTTAGAGGAGATCAACCCTGGCTGCTCTTTAGAAGGCCAGATACTGAAGATGAAACTCAGATACTTTGGCCACCTAATGAGAAGGAAGGATGGCAAAAGAAGAAGGGGAAAGCAGAGAATGAGGTGGCTAGATGGAATCACTGGGGCAGTGGGTGTGAGCTTGGGTAGACTTCAAGGGATGGTGGAGGACAGAAGAGCCTGGAGGAATGTTCTCCATGGGGTCGTAATGGGCCGGTCACAACTTTGTGACTAAACAACAACAATCCATAGTCATCACAAAAATGCAAGAATGAAACAGCAATTAAGCAAATAAGTAAAATTTAGCACAGGAAACAAGTAAACCATTCTAGCCAATCATCATCTTGGTAAAAACCAATATAAACTCATCATATCTACTCAACATTAAAATAGCAGGTGAATAGAAAGGTTTTGACTTGACACTGACATTAATAAAGTATTGGCACCAGGTGTACCTCCCTGAATATCTGGTTTCATACCTCCCTGAATATCTGGTTTCAGTGGCCACTACCACTGAAAAAGCCTTTTCCCTCACAGCCACCTTCCTTACTTCTTTTAAAGGTGGCTCAAGGAGAAGGACCTCTGTTGATGAGGGTAGGTATACAGTGGTACCTCAGCTCACAAACGCCTTGGCTCACAACCAAATCGGATCACGAAAAAAATTTCATGAAAATTTTAACTTGGGTCACAAACTCCACTTTGAGTGACGACCAAGATCACAGCCATCTCCCCCCCCCCCCGACTCCCGAGTGGGGAGATGGCCACGATTGCAGTCGTGTTCATGCAGGGAAGACATGCATGATCACAGGTGCACTCCTCCAGGAAAGATGGGCGCAATCACGGCCATCTCCCCCCCACCCCTGTAACCAGCATGATCACAGCCATCTCCCCACTTCCCCGAGTGGGAAGATGGCCACTATCACAGTTGCGTTCATGCAAGGAAGACATGCGTGATTGCAGCTGTGCTGTGCTGCGCCCATCTTTCCTGCAGGAGTGTGCCCATGATCACACACATCTTCTCTGCATGAACCAACTGTGATCATAGCCATCTCCCCACTCGGGGGGTGGGGAGATGGCCGAGATTGCGCCAGTCTTTCCTACAGGAGCGCGCCCATGCCAGGATTTCTTTGAAAAGCACCACCCCAACATAACTGTAATGAGGAGGGCTTTCTCTGTGGTGGCACCCCACCTATGGAATGCGCTCCCCACAGAGGCTCGCCTGGCGCCGAAAAGCAAATAAGACCTTTTTATTTAAAAGTTATTTTAATTGTTAAATTAAGTTTTTTTATTGTATTTAATGTATTTTAAATTTATATCTCGAGATGGGCCAGTTTCAATAGTGTTTATAGTTTTAAATAATATATTTATTATTTATGTTTATGTTGTGAGCCACCCCGAGGCTGGTTGCAATTGGGGGTGGCATATAAATGTGTAAAATAAATAAATAAATAAATGAAAAGTGTTGAATCTAATGAACAGTAACATGGTCTCTCATTTCTGGAGGATTATGCAGCGCAGGAAAAAAGAAGTGACTATAGACAGATTTTTCACCAAAATTGACCCTGCAACTAAGAGACAAAGAAGAGAGGAAACCCCTGAAAGAGATCTCCCCAATGTCCTTATGGAAAGGGACTCTCCCTCAAAACAATAACCTCCCCCGCACCTCGGTTAGTGTTCTCCACTGTACTGTACAGTATTTTGTTACTTTGTTCTTCTTGGTCACTTTGTTTCAAAATTTCTGATTAAAAAAATAGTTACAGAAATGATTAACCTTATTTACATAGAGCCTTATGGGGAAATTTGACTTGGTTCACTGCCAAAAACTGGCTCACAACCACATTTGGAGGGGCCAGAACAGATTAAGCTTATTTACATTGAATCTTATGGGGAAATTTGACTTGGGTCACAACCAATTTGGGTCACAACCAGAGTCATGGAATGGATTAAGTTCATGAGCCAAGGTACCACTGTATATGAAAAGATGTGTTCCTTAAGAAATCCAGGCCCAAACCCATCAATGTGAGCACCCTGAAGTGTGCATATCTGTGTTTATGTGTATTTATGTGTACATAGTGTGTGTGTGTGTGTGTGTGTGTGAGAGAGAGAGAGAGAGAGAATGAGTGAAAGGGAGGGAGGGGAGGGAGGAAGAGAGAGAGTGAAAGGGAGGATGGGGAGGGAGAAAGAGAGAAAATGACTGCCAAAGAGAGAGGCATCAATGAAAAAGGCTATCTTTCTGTGTGTATGTTGATTTTATTGGACTAAAGCAGGTGTACATTTCCTTTTTTTAGTATTAAAAAAGAAACATATAATAAACTGAAGAAATTTTAGGGAATGCAGTATCATTGGTAGGTATATGTTACCCTAAAATATTTTGATTTCTTCTTGCCTTTAGTGTGCTTTCTAACATAATGCCAAAAGCAAAAGCAGCCAGTGACAAGCAGGGTCCCCCAGGGCTCTGTCCTGGGGCTGATCCTGTTTAATCTTTTCATCAATGACATGGTTTTGCATTTGGGTGTCATAAGTACAGGTTAGAGGAGAAGTGGCTGGAAAGCAGCACTTGTGAAAGGGACCTCAGGTTGACTGCAGGCTAAACATGAGGCAGCAGTGTGATGTGGTGGTCAAGAGGGTGAATGCCACCCTTGGTTGCATAGCCAGAAGTGTGGCTTCTAGATCGAGAGAGGTATTACTACCGCTCTATACGACTCTGGTGCGTCCACAACTGGAGTATTGTGTTCAGTTTTGGGCCCCTTATTACAGGAAGGATATAGCCAGGTTAGAGTCAGTGCAGCGTAGGGCCACGAGGTTGGTGGCCGGTTTGCAGGGGATGCTGTATGAGGCAAGAATGAGGCAACTGGGTCTCTTCAGCCTGGAGAAGAGGAAACTCAGAGGGGATATGTTGGCGACATACAGGTATGTGAGGGGGTGTCACATGGAGGTGGGTAGAGACCTGTTCTCCCCTGTAGAGGAAGGCAGGAGGGATCCAAGGTTCCAGTTAGATGCCAGGAAGCACTTCCTGACAGTTACGTCCTTGAGGGTATGGAATGGACTTCCACAGGAAGTGGTTGAGGCCCCATCGGTGAGGGTGTTCAAAGATAGGCTAGACATGCACATGGTGGGCATGTTGTGAGTGGAGCCAGCTGGAGCCAGGGGTCAGACTAGATGGCACAGGAGACCCCTTCTGACTCGCTCTGTTTCTATGTTTCAAATAGAGCTTTTCTGACTTCATTTTAGATGCAAGCTACTACAGAATATGGATGGGCTACTTCCAGGGTTCAGGAGACTGTTTTATTCCCTAAATCCAACTGGATGTCACTCCCAGACTCTGCCACTGTAGTGTCAAATCTGAAAGAAGGATGGAATAAGAGTTCCTGACAGAAGTCTCGAAAGTCCATCAGCCATTTCAATGGGACTTCCAAGTACAACATGCCTTTGATCAGCCTTCCAAGTCCCCAGGGATGATGCATCCACAACTGCAGTTCACTGTGAAGACAAATGCCACTAAATGTAGCTATGTGATCCATTTTGTCTCTGTAGGCAACACTCATAGTCATTCTGTATCTCAGCAATCTTCTGAAATTCTCCTTTGACAAACAAACAGGATAGAAGAGTCTTCCCCGCACTTGTAAATGGGAAACCCATAACCCTGCAATTGAGTTACCAGGCTTTTGATTACAATTGCGAGTCATGCTATCATACCCAAGAATATCAAAATAGAACTTCAGTTATTACCTGATGAATGGTAGTACTATCAGTTGGATGAGTATAAAGTATATCTTCACTTTACACCCTGCTTTATGTAGAGAAAGGCATCTTCCCAGATGTAAAGTGCTGTGTTACATCTTACACAGCATTTGTGAGATGAGGAGCAATGTTCTGCTAGATAAAAACCCAAAACTGCATAGACCTGATGCAAAACATAATGCTGTGGTTGTTGACACTCACACTAATCAGCTTTCCCCATGCCCACTTAATCCATTGATGGAAACTGCAGCAAGGTGTAAGGACCACATCTCTCAATGGATCTGGGACAACTACCCGCGCAACTACTGTTAATAGGATCAAGGATAGATTCCAGTGTACATACTGAATCATTACCAAGTGGATGGTAGAATGACCTATCAGGACTTCATGTCATACATATCACTGGAGTCTACATTTGACAATAGTATATTATCCACCGCCACACACACACACACACACACACACACCAAAACAAAAAAAGACTGGTTGCTTAGCTGTAACTGCCATTCTTCGAGTGGTCATCTGTGCATTCACACAAGTGGTCTTTGCTGCACAGCACAAGGCCTGGATTGGAGAAAAAACTTCCAAAGCTCAGCAGAATGGAGTGGGCGGAAGCCCCCCCCCCTTCCAGAAGTCTGGATAAGCGGGGAGGGGTCCCACCCAGTCTCTCAGTGCCTTGGAGACCACACAGTCAGGCAAAAGGAGGGGCTGTCATCACCAGAGTATTGCAGAGAGGACTGCCCTGCCGAATGCACAGTCCTGTCTGGCATGGACATCCAGGAGGTAGTGCCAGATGAAGGTTGATGGCGTGGACCATGTGGCAGCCTTGCAGATGTCTTGCAGTGGGATGCCAGCCAGCAGAGTGGTGGATGTAGCTTGAGCGTGTGTGGAACGTGCACACAGGTGTTCTGGGAGGTCAACCCGTGCCATCTTGTAGGTGAGGAAGATGGTGCAGGACACCCACTTGGGCAGTCTCTGGGTGGAGACAGGCTGTCCTTTCCATGGGCACTTGTAGCAGAGGAACAAGTGGTTGGAGTGGCAAATCTGCTCAGTCTGGGACTTGTAGAAGGCCAGGGCCCTGCAAACATCGAGGAGATGGAGCGTGGCCTCTATTGGGGTGGAGGGGTTGGGGAAGAAAGCCAGGAGGACAATGTCCTGGTTGATGTGGAAAAAGGAGGTGACCTTGGGTGTAAAGTTGGGGTCCAGCTGCAGGACGGCCTTGTCTTGGTGGAATGTGAGGAAAGGAATATCTGCCCATAGTGCTGTCAGTTCGCTGGTGTGGCATGCTGACATGATGGTGATTAGGAATGCTGTCTTCCATGACAGGAGGTGTAGGTCAGTTGTCGCCATGGGCTTGAGGGGCTTTCCTGTCAGGGCCTGTAAGACAACTAAAAGGCTCCATGCAGGAGTGCAGGAGTGCACTGGTGGTATGAGGTTCTGGATGCCTTGAAGGAAGTAGCGTGACAGGAGGTGGGCAAAAATGAAGGTGCCCTGGATCAGTGCATGGAAGTGAGAGATGGCTGCAAGGCATGAGAAGGATAAGCTGGTGCTGAACTGGGTCTGAAGGTAAGAGAGGATGTGCTTGATGGGGGCGTGGACCCTTGTCGGTAATGAAAGCCTGGAGGGCCCTCCACTTCATCATGGAGGATTTGTGGGTAGAGGGTTTCAGGGCAGCCTGGAGTATGGCAGCTATGTCAGGAGGCAGCAAGCAGTATGGGTATGCTTGTATTTCTAGTATGTTGATGTGAAGGTGAGACTCATGCCAGTCCCAGAAGCCCTGGGCACACATGTCTGTGTACCCCAACCCAAGTTGGAGGTGTTGGTTGTGACTGTGGTGGAGGGCTCGGGGGGGTGGGGGAGAAGAGATCCCCAGTGATGAGATTCTCTGTGATGCCCCACCAGCAGAGGAAGTATCAGACTGCTAGTGTGTGGGATAACATGGTGGCATGTGGGTCTTCGTTTGCTGCAAAGGCTTCCACAAACCAGAGCTGTAGGGGCCTCATTCTGAGGTGGGTGAGATGCAGCACTGCCACTGTGGTGGTCATGAGGCCTAGGAGCCTCTGAATGGTGTGGGTGGTTGAGGACAGAGTGGTCCTAACAGATGTGGCCAGCAGGGCCAGAGTCTCTGCTCGTGGTAGAGGGAGAAAAGTCCTGGTAGGGATGGAGTCCAGGCAAGTCCCTATGAAGAGGATGGACTGCGTGGGGGAAAGAACAGATCTGTCTTAATTGATCATAAGGCTTAGGTTCCCTAGGAGGCCACACATGACTGGGAGTCCCTTAAGCAGGTTGTCCCTAGAGGGGGTTGCTAGAAGCCAGTCATCTAGGTAGGGGAAGATCTGGACCCCCTGAAGTCTAAGATGAGTGCAGACCACCGCCATGTATTTGGTGAAGACGCAAGCAGCTGTGGCTAGCCCAAAGGGGAAAAGAATGAAACTCACCCTGTCGAAGGAGTTGGAAGATGCCATGGAGGGTGGTCATCCTGAACTTCCAAGGGGTGATGAATTTGTTGACAGCCCTTAGGTCTAATATCAGCCACAGGGTTCTGTCCTTTCTGGGTAAAGTACTGGGCCCTCTCATGGATCACTGCATTGTCGTGGCGAAGGGGCTTGTGTAGCTCAATAAAGCTATGAGCTATGCCGTACAGGGTCACCCAAGATGGACAGGTCATAGCAGAGAGCTCTGACAAAAGGTGATCCACTGGGGAAGGAAATGGCAACCCACTCCAATATCCTTGCCATGAAAACCCATTGACAGGACCAAAAGGCAAAAAGATGCTGGAAGATGAGCCCCTCAGGTCAGGAGGTGTCCAATGTGCTACTGGGGAAGAGGGGAGGGCTAGTACTAGTAGTGCCAGAAAGAATGAAGCGACTGGGTCAAAGCCAAAAGGACACTCAGTTGCGGATGTACCTGGTGGTGAAAGGAAAGTCCGATGCTGTAAAGATCTATACTCCATAGGAACTGGAATGTAAGATTTATGAATCAAGGCAAGCTGGACGTGGTCAAACATGAGATGACAAGACTGAACATTGACATCTTAGGAATCAGTGAACTAAAATGGACAGGAATGGGTGAATTTAATTCAGATGACCATCAGGTATACTACTGCAGGCAAGAATCCCTCAGAAGAAATGGAGTAGCCTTCATAGTCAATAAAAGAGTAGGAAAAACAGTACTGGGACACAATCTCCAAAATGACAGAATGATCTCAGTTCGAATCCAAGGCAAACCATTCAACATCACAGTAGTCCAAGTCTATGCCCCAACCACTGATACTGAAGAGGCTGAAGTTGACCAGTTCTATGAAGGCCTACAACACCTTCTAGAAATAACACCAAAAAATTATGTCTGTATCATCATGGGGGATTGGAATTACTGTGGCTCAGATCATGAGCTTCTTGTTGCAAAATTCAGGCTTAAATTTAAGAAAGTAGGGAAAAGCACTTGGCCACTCATGTATGACCTAAATCATATTCCTGATGAATATACAGTAGAGGTGACAAATAGATTTAAGGAATTGGATCTGATAGACAGAGTGCCTGAAGAACTATGGGAGGAGGTTTGCAACATTGTACAAGAGGTAGCAACTAAAACTATCCCAAAGAAAAAGAAATGCAAGAAAGCAAAATGGCTGTCTGAGGAAGCTTTACAAATAGCTGGGGAAAGAAGGGAAATGAAAGGCAAGGGAGAAAAAAAAAGATACACACAATTGAATGCAGAATTCCAGAGAATAGCTAGAAGTGATAAGAAAACCTTCTTCAATGAATAGTGTAAAGAAATAGAAAAAACCATAGAATAGAGAGGACCAGAGATCTCTTCAAGAAAATTGGAGATATGAAGGGAACATTTCATGCAAAGATGGACTGAAATGGCAGGGACTGAACAGAAGCAGAAGAGATTGAGAAGAGGTGGCAAGATTACACAGAAGAACTATACAGAAAGAGCATAATGTCCCTGATAACCACAATGGGGTGTTCACTGACTTCAAGCCAGACATCCTGGAATGTGAAGTCAAATGGGCCTTAGGAAGTCTGTGCAACAACAAAGCTAGTGGAGGCAACAATATTCCAGCTTTGTTATTCAAAATCCTAAAAGACAATGCAGTAAAAGTGCTACACTCAATATGCCAGCAAATTTGGAAAACTCAAGAGTGGCCACAGGATTGGAAAAGGTCAGCTTACATTCCAATTCCAAAGAAGGACAATGCCAAGGAATATTCAAACTACCACACTATTGCACTCATTTCACATGCTAGCAAAGTTATGCTCAAAATCCTACAAGCTAGGCTCCAGCAGTATGTGAACTGAGAACTACCAGAAGTACAGGCAGGATTTCGAAGAGGGAGAGGAACTAGAGATCAAATTGCCAACATACGCTGGATCATGGAGAAAGCTACGGAGTTCCAGAAAAACATCTACTTCTTCTTCATTGACTATGCTAAAACCTTTGATTGTGTGGATCACAACAAATTGTGGCAAGTTCTTAAAGAGATGGGAGTACCAGATCATCTTATTTGTCTCTTGAGAAACCTATATGAGGGTCAAGAATCAACAGTGAGAACTGGACACGGAACCACTGATTGGTTCGAAATTGAGAAAGGAGTTTGGCAAGGCTGTATACTGTTGCCCTGCCTATTTAACTTATATGCAAAGCACATCATGAGAAAGTCCAGGCTAGATGAATCACAAGTCGGAATTAAGATTGCAGGGAGAAATATCAACAACCTCAGATATGCAGATGATACCACTCTAATGGCAGATAGTGAAGAGGGACTAAAGAACCTCTTGATGCGGGTGAAGGAGGAGAGCGCAAAAGTTGGCTTGAAACTCAACATTAAGAAAACTAAGATTATGGCATCCAGTCCTATCACTTCCTGGCAAACAGATGAGGAAGAAATGGAGGTAGTGACAGATTTTATTTTCCTGGGCTCCAAGACCACTGCAGACAAGAAATTAAAAAATGCTTGCTCCTTGTGAGGACAGCTATGGCAAATCTAGACAGTATACTAAAAAGCAGAGGGAGCACGCTGCCGACAAAAGTGCATATACTCAAGGCTATGGTTTTCCCAGTTGCAATGTATGGCTATGAAAGCTGTACCATAAGGAATGCTGAATGAATTGAGGCCTTTGAATTGTGGTGCTGGAGAAGACTCCTACGAGTCCCTTGGACTGCAAGGCGACTCAATTTTAGCCAATTTTAGAGGAGATCAACCCTAACTGCTCTTTAGAAGGCCAGATACTGAAGATACTTTGGCCACCTAATGAGAAGGAAGGACTCCCTGGAGAAGAGTCTAATGTTGGGAACAATAGATGGCAAAAGAAGAAGGAGAAGGCAGAGAATGAGGTGGCTAGATGGAGTCACTGAAGCAGTCGGTGTGAGCTTAAATGGACTCCAGGGGATAGTGGAGGACAGGAAGGCCTGGAGCAGGGGTCTCAAACTCGCAGTCCACGGGCCAATTGCGACCTGTGGGAAATATTTTGTGGCCCCCACTTGATACCAAAGTTTAGTGATAGTGCGGCCCGTGCGTTTTTCTCACACGCACCTGCGTGAGTTGTTACCCTGGGCGCAATGTTCCCTCTAAGCTGCGCGTCGGGATGGGCGGGGCACGGGGGAGGGGCCCTGCAGCCTTCAAAGCACCGGCAGCACCCGGGCCGGCCTCTGGGAGCGACGCGGGATGAGCGGTTCACCACCACTGCGGATTTTTTCAAGAAAGCAAGCAAAGAGAGTGATGCGGCAGTCGAAGCCAGCTACGTAGTGAGTGAAATGAATGCTAAGGCAGGAATGCCATTTAAAGACGGCGAGTTCATCAAAAAGTTACAGGCTGCAAGTATAGTCTGTCTGGAAAAAAAGGGTCAGTTTAGCAACATCAGCCTCTCAGCCAACGCAGTGGCAGAGCACATTTCTGACCTGTCAGGTAACATTTACGATCAACTGCATGAGAAAGCTAAACATTTTCATGCATACTCAGTCGCTCTTGATGAGAGCACAGATGTCACTGACACTGTGCAGCTCGCAATAGAAATCCATGGTGTTGACAGCAATTTTGAAGTGATGGAGGAGTTACAGTAATTCCAATGCATGGCCAGACCACCGCTCAGGAGATATTCCACCAGCTGTGTGATGCCATTGCAGATGCCGGCTTACTATGGAAGAGTTTTGCTGGAATAATAACCAACGGAGCGCTATCAATGACAGGGAGGAGAAATGGAGTTGTGGCACTTGTTCAAAGAAAATTGGAAGAAGAGGCAGTGGAAGAGGCCATTGCTCTGCACTGCATTATCCATCAGCAGGCCCTTTGCAGCAAATGCCTGAAGTTTGACAATGTTATGTCTGACGTTGTGAAATGCATCAACCATATCAGATCCAGGGGCTTAAAACACCGGCAGTTCCGCACCTTTTTAGAGGAAATAGAGTCAGCATATGAGGATGTGCTGTACTACACCGAGGTACGTTGGCTTAGCAGGGGAAACGTCTTGAAGAGGTTTTTTTGAGTTGAGAGCAGAGGTGAAAACCTTCATGGAGAAAGATGGGATGGCTGTTCCTGTACTAAGTGATCCCAAATGGCTCATGGACTTAGCTTTTCTTGTTGACATCACACAGGAGCTGAATATACTGAACAAGAAATTACAAGGACAGGGGCAGCTTGTCAGTGCTGCCTATGACAATGTCAGAGCATTCTCCACAAAACTTGAGTTATGGAAAGCCCAGCTTTCTCAGACAAACCTCTGCCATTTCCCAGCATGCAAGGCACTCATGGATTCTGGCACACCATTCAGTGGTGAGAAGTATGCTGATGCCATTGTAAAGCTACAGGATGAATTTGATCACAGGTTTGCAGATTTCAAGACACACAGAGCCACTTTTCAAATTTTTGCTAACCGCTTCTCCTTCGATGTGGAAGATGCCCCCCCTGTGCTTCAAATGGAGCTAATTGACCTGCAGTGCAATTCTGAACTCAAAGCCAAGTTCAGGGAGGTGAGTGGAAAAGCAGACAAGCTTGGAAAATTTTTGAGAGAATTGCTCTTTACCTTCCCTGAGTTTTCCAGGATGTTCAAGCGGACCATGTGCCTTTTTGGGAGCACCTATCTGTGTGAAAAGCTCTTCTCCACCATGAACTTTAATAAGTCAAAGTTCAGGTCCAAACTTACTGATGAGCATCTTCAAGCCATACTGAGGGTCTCAGTTGCTTCCTCCCTCAAGCCAAATGTGGCTCAGCTGTGTAAGAGGAAGCGCTGTCAGCTCTCTGGCAGCAAGGAGTAGGAGGAAGTAAGAGAAGCCTATGTTCTGAAGAACCGTTCATGTTCTGAATTATTAGTAGTAAAGATTGAGAAGATTGGATCAGTAGTACTTTTTTTGGAATACTTGAAATTCTTTTTTTGTGGAATACTTGATGCGGCCCAGCCTCACCCAGACCCTACTTCCAGTGGCCCCCAGGTAAGTTGAGTTTGAGACCCCTGGCCTGGAGGAATGTTGTCCATGGGGTCGCGATGGGTCAGATGTGACTTCGCAACTAACAACAACAAAGTAGTGGGAGTAGAAGCCTGCTGAGAGGTCAGAGGAGATGTGTCCAACTGCCCCAACTCCTGCGTCCAACTGAGCTCTCCACCTCAGCCACTAGGGTGGGTGAGAGAGTGGTGGTCCTGCTGCATCCCAGTGAGGGGAGGGTATCAAATTCAATCCTACAGCCCAGGAGGATTATGGATAGGACTCAGGAGTCAGAGGTGATGTTCTCCCACATGTGGAGGACCTGGTCCAGATGATCAGCAAAGTGGGGAGATGTGGGAAGGAGAGGGGAGCTGGGGCTGCCTGGACATAAATTGTAGCACCTGCACCTGTTATCCTGGCACTTGGGTGGGAGCTGCTGGCATGGCTGTGTGTCGAGCCTTCTGGGTGGGAAGGCCTGTCTCAGCTGGAGAGGCTGATCCAAGAAGGGGCAGTGAGTAGGGAGCGAGGAGGACCCTTGCCATTTGTGGGAATGGGCCTTCTGTTCGAAACCCATACGCTTGGCAGTAGTGAGCACCTTATGTATGGAGTCCATGCTCTTGTCTGTGTGAGCATTGAAGAGGAGCTCTCCGTCAAAGGGTAGGTGCTCTATGTGAGCTTGGGTCTCCTGTGGGAGGCCTGTTGACTGCCGCTGTGCATGGGGGTGGACCACCACGGATGACATCATGGCCTTGGTATGGCAGTCCACCTGGTGTCTGGCTGACTCCATCTGATATGTGGACAGTTTCACTGCCTCCAATTGTATCAGCTGGGCAGTGTCCCAGAGGTTGGTGGGGTGATGTTCTGCAAGGGCACCCATCTTCTCCCAAAGAAAGAACTGGAACTTAGACATTAAGGTCTTGTAGTAGAAGCATGTATGCCCAAGGAAGAGGCTGCATAGCCCTTCTTGGCTAGGCTGTCCATATGGCACCCTTCCTTGTCCACAGGCATGGAGTGCTCCCTCTGGGAGGTCCCCTGCATGGACTCCACTATAACTGAGTTGGGTTTAGGGTGTTGGTGCAGAAAGGAGAGATTTCTCAGACAGCTTATAAGTGGAGTCAATTCTGTATGATAGTGAGAGGGCAGCTGCAGGGGTCCTCCATGACTGCTGGGTCGTGCACAGTAGTACAGGCAGCAGGGGGAGTGAGGCAGACAGACACACGCCTGAGGGCAAATTACTGTCCATCTCTGACTCTGCATGGGTGGAGGCCTAAACTCTCAGGTCATCTGCCATGAGGAGGACAAGATCCACAAAGTGCTCCCTCCCTCCTGGTGACATTAGAAGGTCCTGCTCCAGGGCCCACACCTCAGGGTGTGATGGGGAGGCCAGGGATGGTGATTGGGATTGTTGTGTTGAGAGGCTCTGACCTGACTCCCTTGAGAAAGACTGGCAGCGATCAAGGGCGTTGGCCACTTGATGCGGTGCTGGAGGAGACAGGTGCTGCCTTGCAGGAGAGCGGGAGTGGCAGCAGTGACAGGTGTTGTGGTCGTGGGAGGCCAGGTGGTCTGTGCTGGAGTCCTGTGCTGGTGAGCTCTCTGGTGCTTGCAGGCACCTTGGCACTCAGGGCTGGAGGCAGAATCACTGTCCTCCTGGTGCTGGGCCCTGTGGACACTGCAGGTAGGCTGGTCCTCTTCAGCACTGGAGGATGCCTCGCACTGTTGCTCCAACAGGTGGCACCGGTCTTTGTCGATGCCATGTGACCCTGTGTGTTCTCGGCGTTGAGATCTCATGGGAAGTCAGCATCAGGGCTCAGTTGCTGGTGAGTAGCGGAGGTGGACGCGGCTGGCATGGGCCCATGACGGGTGGGAGGTAGGCCCAGCGGGTCTGTGCTGGCTGTCGGTGTGGTGGCATCAGCATTGGGAGGGTGGTAGACTGGGGGGGGGGGCACTCCACAGAAGAAGAGTTGGAGGAGGATAGGTTATTTGACTCAATGTGGCACCTCTTGCATCACTTTGCCATCGGGGCCAATGGGTCTGAGGAGTCAGACCTGTCATGTGAGTGCGTTGAGGGCAGGGACCAAGATGAGGAACCTTCTCAATTAGGGAAGGAGTAGCATGGTGAGGGCGGTGGTCCCGCGGAGGTGGAGGGCTGGGTGGTGGGCAGGGAAGGTGGCACCTGCTTGCAGCTGTGCAGGGAGGCCGCAAATCAATGGTGCAGCGAATCTGGCAGCGAGGAAAGCTCTGGAGGCGATGTGCGTGTTGAGGTGGCCCGCGATGAGGAGTGCAAGGGCCTGCCCAGGGAGTTCACTCCATGGGCACAGGGATCCGGGTCTGGCATGCATGGGCGGTTGTTGCGGGGCAAGGTGGCTGGTGAGGGGGGCGGCCTAGTGCTGCGCACTTCTTGCGTTTGGAGGCTGCCACTGCTCCAGTTGTTTCTTTTCTGGAGGTGGAGGCAGTGGCCCTGTTCTTCGATTGCTTCCTTGGCCGGGGAGGCTCACAGGCAGAGGGTGTCCTGTCAGCATCCAGTTGTGATGGCTCGCCCACACTCAGGGCATGTTGCCAGAGGGCGAAGTGTAGGCAGTGGGCTCACTGCTGGAAGGCTTGTTTTTTGGAAGCCTGGTAGTGCGAGCAGGTTTCAACCACATGTCCTTCTCCCAGGCAAAGAAGGCAGTGGGAATGGCCGTCCGCTACAGGCATCCAGGCGGCCCAGGAGGAACAGTGGTGGAAAGCCAGGTCAGCCATGAGGGCCAAGCCAGGGAGCACATGGAGTACCAGTAGGAAGGCTGGGGGGAAGGACAGGCGGAAGGCAACTTGTTTTTGGAGTTTGGCAATGTTTATATTTATCATTTCCAAATTAAGCATTCAATTCTTCTATTTTTCTGGGCTGATGGCATTCACCTTTGCCTGAGGTGTTTGATTGTTTTCTAAGAATCTGCAATGAGGCCTGTCAGCAATTTGGATGAAGTTTAGAGAGTCTGCTTCTTTTGTAGCAAGTAGTGCAGGTCAGAAGAAAAATTAGGATTGCTAGATTGCTTATTGAGTACATTGCTTATATCTTCACAAAAGGGTGATGCTCGTACATAGTCTACATCTTAATTTTACTGGGATATGGTGAATCACTTAGCAGCTTCAAACTCAGAGCCCAGCTCACTTCCCTACAAGGAAAAACTCTTATCGACAAGAGAAACTGATTGGAGAAAACAACTTTTCTCTGTCATGAGAGGGGATGGGACTTGGGGAAGAAAGTGGTGGACTTCGTAGGAAACCATATGGAACTCCCATATGGTCTATGGGGTATAGCCTAACAAATTTAAAATGCCATAAGCTAAGGATCCCAATCTAATAAAGGGATTCACATATGGAAATACTTCCCCAGTTTTAGTAATTATATTCCCATCTGCATTGTGAGCTTGTTCTGAATTTGTCTTTCTGTAACACCATTAAAAAACTGAAAAACTGAGCTCACAGAACCACTTTTTTAGTTTAAAATGATTAAATGAATGATCTAATGATTTAATCAGAATAATTTACACAGAGAACTGGCCTAAGAAGAAATAGCATTTTGATCCAAGCTTTGAGTTAATTTTTTCTTAATTGCTCAACAGTAATCACATTCACCAGTTGGGATACACATACTTACACTATGAACATACACATACCTGCATTATCAGGACACACATTCCAACTGTCCCAAGAATGTGTTTATTATCATCAAACCACATCTTGACTTTTTCATAGCATCCCTGAAAAACAAGTTTTTAAAAATCACTCTGATAGGAGAAGCATCACAAACATGGAAGCATCGCAGCACTATCATTCTATATAATTAAAAAGATCCTTCTCCCTGCATGATTGTCTACATAGTTTATTGCTTATAAGATACTGATCTCATTTTAAGTGCTCATTTTCATTCACAAAAGCAAGAGGTAACATCCAGAACAAAATAAATAAAATTGAACAACACCACTTCTTGTTTATATAGTGAAAAAACAATTTGCAAGGTCAAGTCATCCTTAACTTCAGAATGTCAACATTTTGGAGTCTTATTTGTTAAATAGTTCATTCCACTGAAGTAAATGTCATTCTGAATAAGGAACCACACTTACTCATACATAGTTACTGGAAATCATATACACAGTTGTGCACATCATATGGATGTGCATTCCTCCAAACAAAATTTACATTTACACATGTGCACATAGTGTTTGACTACAGGGTCCTCATTCAGCTCACGAGTTTGACCAGTACATTGTGCCCTCACCCCCAACCTCCTCTTCCCCAAGATGAAAACATCTAATCTCTACTACCATGGTTCATTTAAGTCTATTTTTCATTTTTACATAATTTCCTCAATTTTACAATGTAAAATACCAACAAAAACTTACAATTAAAATGAAAACATGCAACATTAAACATAAAATTAAAATAAGTCATAAAAACACTGTGCACCCCATTACCAGGACCATTGGTTACATGTTGAAAACTCTATCAAAAATTGTTTCAAAAAGTTTCCCCTTCCAAAATAGCAGTGACTCTTCTGAAGACTCCAATCTTTCCCTTTCTTAAACACATATTCAATAAATACAACCCAAATCTCATTAAAATTGTTTTCCTTTATATACACTTTTCTCCCTCTTTAATAGCACAACTTAATTTATCATTAATAGCTATATTCTAGACTTCCCTATACTAATCACACAATTGGTAATCATATTTTACTTTCCAGATCTTAGCTATGATTAATCTCACAGCTGTTGTTAAATTTGTTATTAATTCTTTATTTATTCCAACTCCATTGTTTCCTATGAAATATTGAAAGTAATGTAATCTCAGGACATATTTCAATATTTAAACTTAGCATTTCACTACTCTCTTTAAAAACCTCTTTCCAAAATTTTATTATATATTCACATTCCCACCACATATGAAAATATGTACCCACTCCATGGCCACATCTCCAACATAACTTGGAATATTTACTATCTATACAATTCTGCTTCATTGGAGTAAAGCATCATTTCCATAATAAATTACTAAAAAATTCCTTTAGTCTTACTGACATGCAGTCTTCATAACTTTCTCAAATCTGTTTCCCATGTTGATTTAAGTGGCTCATATTAATCCTGATCTTCAGAAATATCTTACAGATTTTACTTACTATCACTTTCATCTGCATATTATCTTGTTTTTCCTTTTCCACAATTATATATTCAGATGTTGTATAATCTGTACATCCACATCTTTGCTTTAACCAGTCTAGTCCATCATTCTTATCTTCCTAAATTCATTTTCTCTTTTATTTCATTTTTCAATTTATCAAAATTATTCTTTTTTTAAGCATTTTAACTTGTTAGTTGTATTTATATCTAAATTCTTAGTAACACTACAAATCTTAACTTTAAATTTACTCCTAATCATTTTCTTCTTTTTTCTGTCATAATTAAATAACATCATCATCATTTATCCTGATTTATTCCTAAATCCACTATCTCTTCAAATTCTTCCAAATGTATTCTAACCTGGTTCATTGCTTTAAATAGATCCTTTCTTGTTAACAAAGTATCTTCAGCAAATCAACTAATCTTAATCTTATTCTCGAAACCTATACTTTCTATGTGTTAGCATTCCTAATACTGTTTGCTAATAATTCTATATGTAAAGCAAACAATATTGTGGAAAGGGGACATCCTTAACTAGAACACTGGCCCAGAGAAAATTGCTTAATTATACCATCATTTCCTTTTGCATTTCCTACATATCATTGTTCTATTATACCTATGAATCTTTTCCCAAATCCTAATGTATCTTTACGTGTTCCAATTGAGCAAAGCTCAGGGAACCAAGATTCCATGCCAGGAAGTACTTTCTGACAATTAGGACCCCTAGGTTATGGAATGGGCTTCCACGAGCGGTGGTTGAAGCCCCATCGGTGAGGGTATTTAAGGATAGACTGGACATGCACATGGTAGGCATGTCATGAACAGAGCTGGCTGGAGTCAGGAGTCAGACTCCCTACTGTAAAACCACTTTGATCCACTTTAATATGTTTGTCAATAAATGTATTCATTCTGTTTGCCAATATTGCAGTAAGCATTTTTTGCATCCCAGTTTATTAATGCTATAGCTCAAATCTTTATTAGGCTTAGGAACGAAAGTATTAAAGAGCATTTCCAAGATGCTGGCATATTTCCTCCTTCCAATGTTTTATTTAACAAAGCTTTTAATTTTGGAATCAAAATCTTTCTAAAAACTTTATAATATTGTGATCCCATTCCATCTATCCCAGGAGATTTTCCTATTTTTAATTTATTAATACTTATTTCTATTTCTTCTTCTTTACTTGCTTGTTCCATCTGTTGTCATTTCCCCCCAATATCTTTCTCTACATAAAGTCTACCTCTATCAAGTGCTCATTTCCCACCTTAGAGAAAAAAGTGTAAAATATTTTCAATGCATCTCTTAAAATTATACTTTCCCCCTTTTTCATTCTTAACAATTCCAGTTAAGTTTTTTTTCTTTTGTTGTGTGGCAGTGGTCAGTAATCTTGAATTCTTATTGCTAAACTCAAAATACTCCCTCTTCAAATATATTAAATTTCTCTGTATCCTTTCAACTTCTGTATTTTCCATTTCCTTCCTTTTAGTTTGTATTTTTGCTAAGACTTTCAAATCCCTCTTTTATGTATATTTCTTCTCTAATTCTTTTATTTCTCTTCCCAAATTTTCTGCTTAATCTTTTTGCTTTTCAAAACATATGCATCTTTAATGCTTATTCCTCTTGCAACCACCTTCATTGTATCCCAAACTAGATTTTCATCTCTACCATCTCTATCAGTAATTCTCCACATTTCTTTCAACCTTTACGCCATTGTATCTACTATGCACTTATATTGTAATATTGTGTCATCTTTCCTTTTTCATAGGTCAGCACTTATCGCTTATTTTATTCATTGCCATGTTAAAATCTCCTATTACATACACTTATTTTTACATATATATTACGCATACTTTACATATCTACATATACTTTCTCTATTACTTCCAATTCTTTATCATTTGGCAAATAAATATTAACTAACATATATTCTTCTCTCAGTTCACCTTGTAAAATTAAAAAAAAATCATGTATCATCCTTCATTTAACTTTCTTAGAAATAATAATTGCTACCCCCTTGATTTTGAGCTTCAGAAAGATTTTTCATAAATATTTGACCACATTGCTTTAAGTTCATTAACCTCTTCCCCTTTTTGATGTGTCACCTGTAAAAATCTAGTATCTGCTTTTTCTTTATCCATCATCATTTCAGTTCATTTCCTTTTAATTACGCTCTCTAACATTCAAAGATTGTAATCTTACAGTTTTGAACATACCATTTTACAGACATGTATCCTTACTGGTCCCTTGTGCATCCCCATACACATACATAAAACAAAAGAAAAAGAAAAGCAAACTTGTTCACAATACAAATTCCCCACCCAACAATCTTTCACCACAACACATACCTGTACTCTCTCCCTTCTTCCCCCAAAGAGATTTCTTCCTGGGCAGCACCAAGACCTTTAGCAAAGGGAGTGGGGATGAACCACTGGTTGTGTACAGTGTTCAAGCTACTAATGTTGACTTGTTAACTACTTCTGCGTAACCCTATTATTCTTAAATACCTAATTTACACAAATTTATCATCTCTATCTCACCCCATCTCTATTTCCTATATCTTACTCTACTGTATATCACATCTAAATTGTACTCCCCATCTTTTTAGTTACCATATTATATTTAGCCTTTAATTACATATCTCCTTGTAATGAAATAAAGAGGAAAGAAGAAAAGCGGGGGGGGGGTGGAATTGGAAACAGGAAAAAGGAGAGAGAAAAGGGGGAAAAGTCTAATGTAATCAAGTAATTATCTTATTTGACATTTTCAGCCCCAACTCCTTTGTCTCCTCCCTCCATCTCCCCTCACGTCTTCCCTTTCCTCCTGATCACTTGTTCTCTTGTCTGTTTCTCTTTGTTCACTGGGCTATCACTTCAAACTGAGGAAAATCCACCAACAGTTCCAGTAACTTCTTCTTTTCCTTTGTTATCTCCTTCTGATGCTGTTTCCCAGTTCTTATCTTAGTCTAATTTTGCCATCTCTTGCTTCCATTGATCTTCATCTATTAGGCACCATTTGTAAAGCAAATTTAAGCCTTGACCCAGAGAGTAGAAAACTCTCATATGGACTAGATACCCCAATTATATTTGATGCTGTTCAAAAAGAAAACTTGATTAAATTCAAGGAATGTCTGAACAATATATTCTGATAGCAGAGATCCTGATAAAGTTGAATGGGGGCCTTTTTAAATTTCCATTGTCCTAACCTCTCAATTTTTTCATAAGCAATTCTTGCTAACAATAATTGGCAACTCTGATCACTACATCTCTCAGGAATATTCTAGACCCACACTTAGGATCAACATGATGTACTCTTTCTATATCTTCATGTTTCCATTTTTCCTTGGGGAGCATTTCTTTAAGCCACTCCACAACATCATTTCTAAGTTTTCCCTCTTCTATAGAGATCTTTCAGCGATTCCTCTTAGATGAAGGTTGGCTCTATGATTGTGGTGCCACAAGGCAATCACCTTTTTTTTCCAGTGGTGATATTCTTTTTTGATTGGTGATGTATCTCCACTATATTAGCTTTCATTCATACTTTTGCCTCTTAAGACTTGATTTGATCATCCAAACTATGATTTTTAAAAAATTCTCTGCTTTAATCGGTTATGATCTGAGTAATGATCTCCTGTATTGATTTAGCTTGATCTTCTTCCATTTTTATTTCCAGGCATTTCATATACATAGCTATGGAAGGAGAAGATTAGGGAGGCAACAAGGGGGAGAAACATTCTAGACTGGTTTTGACCAACAGGGCAGATCTGGTAGATGATATGCAGACTAGGGGAGCTCTGGATGCAAGTGACCACTCCATCCTATGGTTCAAGATCAGGAGAACAGGGGTGAGCAGTAGGGCAAGTACTAGGAGTTGGGACTTCATGAAGGCCTGATCAATTGAAGGCCAGGCTGGGAAAAGTATCCTGGAAGAAGGTACTGGAAAGCAAGATAGTCCAAGAGGGGTGGATGGCACTAAAAAGAGAGGGCTTGGAGATGCAAGCCTTAATGATACTTAATGATCAGCAAAGTAAGGAGGCATAGGAGGGTGCCGCCATGGATGCAAAGAGAAGTGTAAGAGGAATTACAAATAAAAGGGACCTCCACAGGAAATGGTCACTGTGACATGTGGACAAAAGGGTATATTAGGAAGAGGCAGCTCAATACAGAAGGACTCTTTGTAAGGCTAAAGCTGATTATGAGCTGAGACTTGCAAAGAATGCCAAGAGCAACAAAAATGGTTTCTATTCTCATGCAAATAGTAAAAGGAAGGGGAGACAAGTTGTGGGGCTACTTAAAAGAGAGAGAAGGGATTTGGTAACTGATATAAGGAAACAGGCACAGATGTTAAATGTATTCTCCCCAAGGCAGGTTGGGGAAGATCTACCTGAGGGGTCAGATGAGGTTGGGGTTATGGGGGCACAGATTAGAGTCACTCTCCTAGAGTTGAGGAGCTCCTCAGGGCACTGGATGTTACAAAGGTGCTGGGTCCTGATGGGTTACACCCAAGGGCACTCTGGGAATTCATTTTTGAGGCCTCCTGGAAAATGGGAGAAGTTCTGGAGGACTGAAGGGTGGCATCAGTGGTCCCAATCTTCAAAAAGGGTAGCAGAGGGGATAAGGGGAATTACAGGCCAGTTAGCCTCACGCCCATTCTGGGAAAGACTACAGAAAAGCTCAAAATAGAGATACCTCTAGATAGGAAAGGGAGGTTGGCAGCCACACAACATGGCTTCTGCAAAAATAGGTCCTGCCAAACAAATCTTGTGGAATTCTTTGACAAGGTTTTGAGGTGGCTAGACAGAGAAGTTGTAGATGTGCTTTAGCTAGATTTGACAAGGTGCCACATGATATCCTGGTTGAGAAATTGATCAGCTCTTCTCCCTTAAAGGTAAAGGTAAAGGTTTCCCCTTGACGTTAAGTCCAGTCATGCCTGACTCTAGGGGGCGGTGCTCATCTCCGTTTCCTGGCCGAGGGAGCCAGCGTTTGTCTGCAGACAGTCTCCGTGGTCATGTGGCTGGCATGACTAAACACCAAAGTGCACGGAACGCTGTTACCTGCCCACCGGAGTGCTACCTTTTCATCTACTTGCATTTGCATGCTTTCAAACTGCAAGGTTGGCAGGAGCTGGGACGGAGCACGGGAGCTCACCCCATGTGCAGATTCGAACCAGCGACCTTTCGATCAACCAGCCCAGCAGCACAGCGGTTTAAACCACTGCGCCACCTGCAGTCCCTTACTCTACCACAAATCACATCTCACATTTCTTCATATCTGTGAGTAAACTCACAATTTAACATAGCAGCTTATAGCAGAAAACTTAAGGGAGAGGGAGAAGCCAAGAAAGAAAAAAACAGAAGGAAAAAAAGGAGTGGGGAGATAAAGCAAGAAACAGAGATAAATAAGGTCAATTATTTGACCTTAGGAAGGAATACATGTACTTTCTATATGTATTAAAATTATTAGTCACGTTCTAGCTCTGTTAAAATGTTAATTTAGGTTTATGTGTTAAAAAGAGACATTGTTCAAATGCTGCTTTCATAATGGGGGACTTTAGCTTCCATTTTTCTCCCAGTTCAGCAAGTGGAGCTGGCTGGATCTGGGGTCAGACATGCTGCTCCAAGAGATCCCTTTTGACTCTCCATGTTTCTATGTGTTCATTCAAATGTTCTTTCACCTTATCACTCTCCTCTCTTAATTCTTTAATGCCTGCTTCTAGCATTTCTAAAGGCTTTCATCATCTTATGAGGTTCTGCCATATCTCCACTTTCTTGAGCTCCCTCTGTTATTTGCTCTTCAGACTCTAAAGATGCAATTCCAATTAAACACAAATCTGATGGGATTCCACAGATCTTGGGATTTTTCAGCAACATTTGCCAATCATCCAGCAGAGGGTGCTATTTAACCCTCTTTAAGGGGTGCTATTTAAGTCTCTTACTCTCCAACCTAAGCAGATGCAATCTGCCTTCTTCCCCCCCACCACCCTTTACCTGTGAAGTTCTCCATTAAATGCAAACTGTTAAATGTTTGCAACATTAATTTAATGTTTAATCTTTAATGTTCCATTCAGATTGCTAAAGGCAGATGCAAAGTAAAATGTTTCTTTCTCTTCTCAGCCTTTAAAACAATCTTTCTCATCCTTTTCCCCTACACTGGGACAAATCCACTCCAACAGAGAAAGGCTAAAATTACTTACAATGATGATCATTGCTTCTTTATTTACATCTCCATTTCAGACTGGACCATTTTCCTTTAACTTACCCAAGAATCTGACTGTTTACACAGGAATAAGCTCGTGATACTTCTCAAGGCAGCAGAGCAATGCACTAATGTCTAATTGGCGCATTCGCCAGAAGTTCCCCTCGTTCATGTATGTTTTTAAAAAGTATCCACTGGTGGAGGGTTTTTTTTAAAGCTGAGTACAGTACTAGGGGCATTTTCAAAGATGGTTTGTGCTGGGGGGGACTTATGCTCCCCATCTCAATGCTTGTAATCCCCCTTTAAGTAATCAGTCCTCCATCCACTGCAATTGGTGCAACCGGAGGCTATTTTAAGTGCAGGATGGATATTTTGGGTAGTGCTATTGCTGGAGAGGAAAGGACTAACTATCCCCTCCCCAGTGCTGTGACCCCCCCCCATTTATCCCCCTTTATGATCAAGCCTTTAAAAAGCCTAATTATAGGAAATAGAATATTTATATGAATTTGTGTGCATGTGTGTGAAAGAGATGATTGCTTGTGAATGGGATATGGACAATTTTGAAAATGAAAGAAGAAAGGATTTGTATTTGTGCTTTAGGGTTTAATCTTATGGGAATGTCTGTTACCCTTCAAATGCAGAGAATTTTAGGCATCCTATCCAGGGTGAAAGGAGAATGGAGGGTGAAGGTTGCCTCTGCACTCCTGTAGCCCTACAAAGAAGTTAGAAAGCCCATTTCAGCTGTGTAACTCTATGCTTCAGAATGAGAGGAATGGAAGTTAAGGATACCTGGCAGCACCAGTCTCCTCCATTCCTTTTCTCTTGGAATGCCCATTAAACCCTCTTCTTTAAAGTCACTTTTGTGATATTGAAGGAATGGCCAAGTGTGGTTCTTTCCATACCAGCAGCAAGAGGTCAAGGGCTGTGCAAGCACTGACTCCCCCCTCAATATCAGAGGTGCTTTCCAACCTCAGAGCTAGAAATAAGACTCTTGAAGCAGGCATTAAAGACTAAAGAAATTTTGTAACTAAGATGTCCAACTCATTAATAGAATAGAAAGACTAGAATCAAAGAATACTAGGAGTTGGAAGGGGCCATGAAGAACATCAGGTCCAACCCCCTGCTTTGCAGGACACCAAGTTACACCATCCCACTCAGAGTACCTTTCAGACATTTTGCTCTTGCTAAGAAACTGCAAATACAATCAGGATCGTACGTATAACCAGTTGGTTAACTGACTGCATCACAAGTATGGTTCCTGATTATTTATTTATTTTTATTTATTTATGGATTTATATCCTGCCTTTTTCCTACAAAGGGCTCAAGGCAGCTTACATCATTCTCCTCCTCCATCTTATCCCCACAACAACAACCCTGTGAGGTAGGTTGGGCTGAGAGTCTGTGACTGGCCCAGAGTCACCCAGTTGGCTCCATGGCTGAGCGGGGACTCGAACCCAGATCCTCTGAGTCCCAGTCCCATGCCCTTAACCACTACGCCACACTGGCTCTCAGCAGAGCAGAAGAGGCTGATGGTCTTTGTCATTTTGCTTCTTCACATTTTTCTGATTTAAAAAAAATAGTTGCAGAACGAATTAACCTTTTTTTACATTGAACTTTATGGGGAAATTTAACTTGGCTCACAACCAATTTGGCTCATGACCAGAGTCCTGGAATGGATTAAGTTCGTGAGCCAAGGTATCACTGTATTTTATTTATTTATTAATAGAGAACTGAAAGTTTTGTGGCATTCACACCCCTCCCGATAATCCCACATTATTTATTTTGAGCAAGAAACTTTTATTTAATATATCCAATAGGCCGCAGAGTTCTTGTTTTGAAGGCCCTGTAAAGAAGAGAACTGAGGTCCCAGAAAAGGTTCAGAGACATCAATTTTGCTCTTTATCTCTAAAAGTTATAGAATACATCTCAAAACCTATGTTTAGGTCTTCAGAGACAAGGATGGGACTTAAATGGCTAAAGCTTCATTACTGGAATTAATGAGATAAAATATTTATGGCCTGGAAAAGAACTTATTCCCAGAAGTACGATAGGTTGACTCATGCAAGTAAGCAATCCTGGCTAGAAGAAATTTTTACGCCATTAAAGACAAAGAATGAACCTCCTCACTTTGAGGTTGATTGTGTGGAGGAAGCTGGCCCTTTAAGGCCCTGTAAGGCAAATCCTCCCAAAGCATATTCAGGAGGCTCACTGCCCATCTTGTTCAAGAGGTGCAGATAATTATGAAGACAAATGGGAAACTGATTTATTAATCCATCAGATATTTTTGGCAGCTAAGACAACACAAAAGATATTCATCAGAGTGAGCAGATTATAAGCCTGCTAAAGGAGAAAGAAAAAGATCTCCAGTCAGATAACTCCCAGAAACCTTTTGGGAAAACTAAGACAAATAGAATTAGAACATTAGGGTGTTGAACTGGCAGCTGTTAACAACATACAGATACCTCCCAAGAACAATAATGGTACCTTAATTTATGACACAACATTTCTCCTTTATGGGGGAACTACATCAACTGGTCCACCAAATGGAGGGCTAGCCAACATCTAGCATTTCTCCTTAGGATCCCCCCATCTGCCATAGACCTTCTAAGGCTAGATAGATTGCTCTATATGCCAAGCCAGGAGTTTTCTTCTTTACTTTCATAAGAACAGCATCCCAAAGCAGGTTTTTGCAGAAGCCTCCAAGTTTGCCATCTTCAGGATTAGATTCCAAAGAAATTTAAGAGATTCTTTAATTCAGAAGCTAGTTCCTTTAAACTCCAAGAGGATAGAAAATGTATTCAAAAGCCCACTGAAAATCTGATATGGATGTCAGATGTAAAATCCTAAACTCCTTTGAATCTATTAGACCTACCTGCTTCATCAAACTTACCCTTGTCAATGAAGGACAGTAGTTGACTACTGTGTTCTTCTTGTTGTTGTTAGTCGCGAAGTCACGTCCAACCCATCACGACCCCATGGACAACAATCCTTCAGGCTTTCCTATCCTCCACCATCCCCCGGAGTCCACCTAGGTTAATGCCAACTGCTTCAGTGACTCCATCTAGCCACCTCATTCTCTGCCATTCCCTTCTTCTTTTGCCCTCAATTGTTCCCAGCATTAGGGTTTTCTCCAGTGAATCCTTCCTTCTCATTAGGTGGCCAAAGTATTTGAGTTTCATCTTCAGCATCTGGCCGTCTAAAGAGCAGTCAGGGTTGATCTCCTCTAGGACTGACCAGTATGATCGCCTTGCAGTCTGAGGGACTCGCAGGAGTTCTCCAGCACCACAATTCAAAGGCCTCAGTTCTTCAGTGCTCAGCTCATCTTCCGGCATCATATCTTTTTGCCTTTTGGTGAAAAACCCCAAATCTCCTGCTGTCTTGGATCAGTCATTTTAATCAAATTTCAAACATCAATCCAACATGTTCAACTCAGGCTTGATAGAAGACAATGTTGACACCAACATTTGGCTTCCTTTAGCCTTTTGCCATTTGGAGAACAAGAAATTATGATCACACAACTGGAATCTCTGATTCTCTCCCTGAGAAACCTTAAACAGCCGTCATCTACTGCCAAAGATTGTAGGAACACTCCCATACTTTGCATACAATCCACTGAAGGAGACCCTAAACAAAAAGGAGTCTTCTGCCTGTAAGGGAAATTGACCCCCACATGAACCATCCATAGTAATTAATAAAAATAAACTATTAAACAACCAATGTGATTGTTCCCTCAGATGATCCAGAATTGTGCAGGATAGTTGGAGAGATATCAAAGACTTGCTGCAATTCAAATTGCCAGCATCAAGAAGCAGGTTCAGCATGACTATGTAAGGCCAAGTTTGTAGCAGCTACAGAGAACCCCTGGAAATTGCCTCCTGGAATACAGCAGGCTAGACTTGCTGCAAAAGGCAGGACTATCTATTTTTCCAATGGAACTATGATATAATTCTGCTTCAGGAGAATGGATAGCCAACAAACTTGGCTATCATTCTTACAGCATTGGGGCAACTTCAGGTACAGGCTCTGGGAGGCTGAAGTTGGGTTTGGGTATTATGGTATCCATCTCCCTTTGTGCAAGTTGTAAATAAATTGTACTCTCTGGACCATCAGGTCATGGCTGTCTGCCTTGATCTAGGCTTTGCAACTACCCTGGTGGTGAATAGCTATCTTAATCTCCAACAAGCAAAAGTAAACATTAAAAAGACCTGGGCTGATCAAGATCATTATATCAAAGACTTAATTTTAGATAACTCAGTAGATAAGGTTCTTTTGGGAGGAGACTTCAATGCACAAATCAGCCCTAACAACCATTCCCTGAAAGAGAAGGCCAAAGGCTACGTAGCTAACCAAGATAAGGTACAAATCTGCTCTTACTACCTGTGGCTTTCTAAAGATGGTGTTGTGCATGCACATTCTGGTGAAGTTCAGGGGGACACATGAGAGGCTGACCATTTAGACTAGACTGACAGCTCACATTCTGAGAATGAGATGTGTGTAGGGGAGTTGGCCTATCCTGGTGGGGCTGACAGCTCAGGCTCTGATAATGAGATGATGGTTGAAAATGGACTCAGCTTCAGCTGTGTGTGTATGCCTGCTATGGGAGAGATTAGTCCAAGGGCTGCCAAGGGGCCCAGTCATCCTGCCCATGAGAACAAGAAAGTTCAACATCTTGAGGGGGAAGATTTAGAGATGGGGAGTCTATTGGATGGGAACTCCGACCTCTTGAGAAGGTGGATTTGATAGTCTGTTGTCACAGTTGTAGGGTGGCCCATTTGGGATCTCAGAGGCAGGTGTCATGCATGAAGCCAGGACAGGGGCTGCAACTCACGAGGAAGACCTGATCTTGGCAGCCAAAGTTCAAGAGGCCTTGCCACAACTCAACATAAATGCAGCCCAACCTGTTGCTGAGAGCCCCTCTGATCTACAACCCACTGAACAGATGCCTAGCCCTTTAAGTCAGCCAGAAGACCGCAAGAAGGAGGGGGCTGCTAGTTCTACCAAGAAAGAGAGAGAGCAGGATACCTCTTCCTCTTCTGAAGCGGAGCTGACAGGACCGGAAGCTGAAGGAATCATGGGATCTGTAGACTTTAAAGCTACCAGAAACAGGAGGATTTTAAAAGCTTTTGAGGTTAAGACAAAAAGGGAAAAGGAAAAGAGGGAGGAGCAAACTATGGAGGGAGATATGACGTAGGGGGAGAGACCATCGCCATTCAGAGGCGAACATCTCTTCATCAAAGACTTTTGCTAAGCAGCTCGTTTGCAGAATCATAAATCTTGTAGATAACTAGCAATAAATAGATTTAGTTTTATTGCTCTTGCAAGTGTGGTTAATTACGACCAGAGCGACCAGCCCCCCAGCCCATGACAGCAGGAGTAAAGGCGTGCCTGTTTCTGCAGTGTTCCTCCCCCCAGGAACAGGTACAGAAGGATTCATAGGCAAGGCTTTGGGGGAAGGAGGCCAGAGAGGGTTCAACATTTCACTTTGTGTATGCTCAGAGACTTATGTGTAAAATAAAGATGTTTGGCAAGAAGCACTGGTGATACTGTTACTGCTGCAAAAGAAAACTCATCTCACAACAGATTGCAAGGTGATTTTTGCTGACTCTTGTTTGGTAGAATTGGCCAAAAGGCTTAATCTTCCTCTCCTGAATCCTACCCCAGGGGATTATCCTGGGGTATCTACCTTCATGCCTGGAGTCAGGTGCAGCACTACTTATTATATTTTGATCAGTGGTAACTTATTACCCTATGTCAAAAGCCTACATATACTTCCTGACTTTGAGAGCAATCATTTACCTCTCATTTTGCAGCTGGATCCATCACTCCAACTAGTTTTTCCTAAAACTTGGCTTGGAACACACATTATGTCCTCAAAACAGGCAGAATGCTATATAAAGTGGACTTCCAGACTGGAAGAAAAGGTGAAGGAGTTTTTGGAGGGGGAGAGTATTCACACATTCTGTAAGGTCATCATGAACAATCCTGTGGACAGTGATTTCCTGTCCCCCTATGAGCAACTCATTCAGGAATTAAAACCTCTGCACGAGGCCAGTCCACAACTTAATCAGATATGAAGGTATTGTAAATGGTGATTTGATGAAGAATGCATTGAAGCCGAAAGGGTGCTTGCTTTTGCCTACCAGGCTTATAGAGTTCCCAGATCTGACACACTGTCTTTTTGCCAACATCTCCTAAAACTAAAGAGCAAGCAAATAGTGGCTAAGAAGAAGAAAGTGGATATAATGGCAATATGGGAACATTTAATCCAGGCAGCCAAAGATAAAAACTTGGTGCTCTTCTGGAAAATATTTAGTTATTCATTTAAGGATTCCTCCCCTTTAGACTCCCTTAAAGCAGCAAGCCCCTGGAGTTCCTAATTTCATGAGTTATATGCATGAGTTATATTTGATCTGTCAAGGTCCGTTGCAAGAGTAGATGACCTTCCTCCCTGGCCCCTGTCTCAGCAAAGGAAGTAGCATCATTTATTAACCAACTCAAAAGAAGTGAAGTCCCCAGTATTGCCAACATTCCCATGGAGCTTTTAAAACTTAATGTGGACTAATGGACTCCCCTTTTAGCCTCCCTCTTCACCTTTATTGACTCCTTGGGGCATATACCAGAGGATTGGGAGCAGGCATAATCCCATTTTTTAAGAAAGCAGGAGGAACAACCCAGCTAGCTATAGACCAATATGTTTGCTGAATATTATCAGTGAACTATATGCTGGCCATCTCTTAGACAAACTCAGAGGCTGGCTTAAACAAGAAACAAGCTGGATTCAGGGAAGGAAGGTCTACATTAGGCCACAATGTAGTCATACAGCATTTGCTTGAAAAATATGCAGTCAACTGCCCAGGGTCTCTGTACATGACTTTTATTGATTAAAAATCCACTTTTGATTCAATCTCTAGGAGAAGGTTGTGGGAGAAAGTAGAGGTCACATCTAACAAGTGCAAGTTACTGTTTTTGATATGTGCCCTTTACTCCAACACACCCCTCAAGATGAGACGCAGTAAGAAAGGGCACCTTTCAAATTGAATATCAAGATCCAAAGGAGTGAAGCAGGGATGTGTTTTAGCTTCCTCTCTGTTTGTTATGTATATAAACAATTTAATAGACTACTTGAACACACCTGAATTCCACCCTCCAACATTAGCTAACCATAGATACCTCTGCTTTTGTTTGCTGATGACACAGTGGAACTATCAAGAACCCCTGTGGGACTTAAAGGGACCTTAAAGAAGTTCAGTCATTTTCACAAGGAGAACCAGCTTGTGCTCAATTACCAGAAAACCAACTATATGGTTTTCTGGTAATTATTTTGCAAGGAGAACCAGCTTGTGCTCAATTACCAGAAAACCAACTATTTGGTTTTCTGGTAACTATTTCTATTTTTTTTTTTGGCAAGAGATCTTAGATTAGGGCATGGAGTTATCAATGGTCACAAGATAGAACAGGTACTTAAATATAAATACCTGGGGGCTATGTGAAATCAACTGGAGTGAAAATTGCCCATCATGAATACACAGTTCAAGTTGGCCAGAAATCTGTCCACGCAATAGTTCAATTCCCATGTACTAATGGTGGCCAGTATATACCAGCGGCTCTTAAATTAAATCAAGCTAAAACCCTGTCCCATCTTTTTTATGGGACAGTAATGCCCCCCCTTGCCCCTCTAGAACAATGAGATCTATATTTATCTATATTTGTATTTACTTAAGATCTATATTTCAAGTGTCCAGCTGTGTCTCCAACACACGTTTGCACTTGAATTCCGACTTGGTAAAAGTCAAGGCCAGGGTTTACCTTAACTCTATCAATTTTTGGCTCCAGCTAAATTACAATCCACAGGATTTAACATCTTTAATTCTCAAAATAATTTTCAGTCTTCCTGCTTAAGGCAGTCTACCTGAAGCTGAGGAATTTGGGGTTCTTCCTGGAAGCTGTCCTGCCAATGGGTTTGGACAGGCAAAAGTGGCCGGAAGGTAGAGTCTGTTAGATATTGAATGGCAAGAGGATATCAGCAGAAACCCAAACTTCCTGGCTGCAGAAAATGTTGGATATGTTCTAGCAACAACTGGCTATCTCTTTTTATTAGTGCTCTGGAGGCACAGAAGAGCTTTCTTTCTTGTCAGATGGGAGAGCGCTTCCCTCAGCTATTGTTGAAAGCCACTACAGAAGAATATCCATGTAGAAAGGGTTTGCCCATGATTCAAGAGAAGTGGAAACAATAGAGAATGTCACATTTTACTGCTCACTTTACCAGGAAATACATGATAAGTTTATCTGCTCCCTAATTAGAAAATTTATCAGCCACTCTGATGCAGAGGTGGCCAATATTTTTCTTATGGGAACTAATCCACAGAGCATGAGTTTTTTGACAGCCATTTGTAAAATCCAACGAAGCAATGTTTGTAATAAGTAAACATTTTAATGTCTGCTTAAAAAAATACAATGTGTATCATCATCTGTTTAGACTCTGGCTTTTTAATCTTAATGTACAGTAACTGGGATTCTGATATTGTTTCTTTGATTATGCTGGTCATTGACTGTATTAATAAATTGATTGATTGATTTAATTTCATTCTGTTGTTTTCAGCACAGCACTTCAACCTCTCAAGATAAGCTTGAATATTCTTTCTGTCTTCCAGGATATTAGGTATCCCACCCAGTTTTGTGTCATCTGAAAATCTGATAAGTGTTTCGTGCCCTTCCTTATCCAGATCATTAATAAAAATGTTGAAGAGCAATGGACCCAGTGAATCCTGCAATACCCCATTTGTTATCCCTCCCCAGTTTGAGAAGGTGCCATTGATGAGCACTCTTTGAGTCCAATTCTGTAGCCAGCTGTGGATCCACCTGATAGTCATTCCATCCAGCCCACTTTTAGCTAATTTGCTAATCATGGAGCACTTTGTCAAAAGCTTTGCTGAAGTAAAACTATATTATGCTGACAGCATTCCCACCGTCCATCAGGGATTTTACTCAATTGAAAAACTCAAGAGTTTAACTGGGAGTCCTGCACTGAGCATTAGGTTGGACCCAATGGCCTTCTTGGCCCTTCCAGCTCTACTCTTTTATGATTCTATGTGAAGGGCTAGAGTCTGTAGAGGGCAGCCTCCTTTATCTGTAGAAGTTCTCCCTGAAATGTTAGAATTCTAATTCCTGAAATGAAATCATAACTACCAATAGTTTATTGTTTATAATCCCATTCATCATATAGATAAACTTGAAAGCAAACAAAATCAATTAAATTGGGAATAGGACTGTAAGCACTATAATTATAGAATTCATTTTCAAAACCCAAAGAAATTCAATAATCAAAACCTTCTGGTTTAAGAACCTATCAGCCCAAGGTTCAGAAAATCAGAAAATAGCAAGTTGGAAGCTGACACCTTAACTAATATTCCCTGTGATTAATGATGATATTCTACAATGTTATATTTTGTGCTTGCTTACAGTTTTACCTGTATGCAACCACAGTTTTTCTTTGTCAGCAAAGATCCAGCATATTGGCCTGGTCCTGTATTAACATATGAAGTAACAGAAGGAGGCTCCCTCTCACTGATTCAGCCAGCTACTGATGTAAACAACAGTCTGGCCTCAGTCAGCTAACAGGAGGATTCTTCTAGCAAAACAATAAGACTCGGTTGCTCTATTGTGTAATACAGGGCCGGCACAATGTGAGGTAATCTTTGTTGATCTCAGGCATTCCATCCTCCCCATTTGGGCCTGAAAGACAAAAATCAAATTGTATGTAAGTTAGCATTACCGTTTTCCAAACTAAACTTGTGTTGGTAGAATTCTGACCACAATCCTGGGAATTTTCCATGCAGCATCGGTCAGGGACAGTTCTGTCACCCAGTACTGGGTACCAGTCTTTGTAATCAGTAACCCCACAGCAGTGCATCTATGAGAGAAGGACAAAAAATTATCATATACAGCTTAGAATCAAAATCATATTTTTTACTATTCTGCCTAAGATCAGTACATCACAGAATCATAGAACTGGAAGGGACCATCTAATTCTCTAGTCCAATTTCCTGCTCAGTGCAGGTTTTACACATTCCTGCCTCTGCTTAAGTACCTCCAGTAAAGAGGGACATATTACCTCTCAGTGCAATCTATTCTACATCTGAAAAACTTTCACTGCTAGGAAATGTCTCCTAATGTGAACCTGAAATCTGGTTCCCTGCAATTTCCACCAACTGGTTCTAGTTCTAATCTTGGGAGCAACAGAGTACCAGTCTGTTCCATCATCTGCATGACATCCTTACAGATACTTGAAGACCACTGTCATGTCTCCCTGTATCTTCCCTTCTCCTGGGTAAACATATTCAATTCATTCAACCATTACTCATAGGATTTGTTTTCCAGACCGCACTAGCTGGTTGCTCTTCTCTGAATGCATTCCATCTTGTCAATTTTAAATCTTAAAGCAGAACACCTGGAACAGTTCTACCAATGCTGTTTGACTTTGTTGTTGTTGTTGTTAGTCGCGAAGTCGAGTCCGACCCATCGCGACCCCATGGACAACATTCCTCCAGGCCCTCCTGTCCTCCACCATCCCCCGGAGTCCACTCAAGCTCACACCAACCACCTCAGTGACTCCATCCAGCCACCTCATCCTCTGCCGTCCCCTTCTTCTTTTGCCATCTATTGTTCCCAGCATTAGACTCTTCTCTAGGGAGTCCTTCCTTCTCATTAGGTGGCCAAAGTATTTGAGTTTCATCTTCACTATCTGGCCTTCTAAAGAGCAGTCAGGGTTGATCTCCTCTAGGACTGACCGGTTTGATCGCCTTGCAGTCCAAGGGACTCGCAGGAGTCTTCTCCAGCACCACAACTCAAAGGCCTCAATCCTTTTGCGCTCAGCCTTCCTTATTGTCCAGCTTTCACAGCCATACATTGCAACTGGGAAAACCATAGCCTTGACTATACGCACTTTTGTTGGCAGGGTGATGTCTCTGCTTTTTAGTATGCTATCTAGATTTGCCATAGCTTTCCTCCCCAGAAGCAAGCGTCTTTTAATTTCTTGGCTGCAGTCCCCGTCTGCGGTGATCTTGGAGCCCAGGAAAATAAAATCTCTCACTACCTCCATTTCTTCCCCATCTATTTGCCAGGAAGTGAGAGGACCAGATGCCATGATCTTAGTTTTCTTAATGTTGAGTTTCAAGCCAACTTTTGCGCTCTCCCCCTTCACCCGCATCAAGAGGCTCTTTAGTTCCTCTTCACTTTCTGCCATGAGAGTGGTATCATCTGCATATCTGAGGTTGTTGATATTTCTCCCAGCAATCTTGATTCCAACTGGTGATTCATCTAGCCCTGCCTTTCTCATGATGTGCTCTGCATATAAGTTAAATAGGCAGGGTGACAGTATACAGCCTTGCCGAACTCCTTTCTCAATTTTGAACCAATCAGTGGTTCCGTGTCCGGTTCTCACTGTTGCTTCTTGACCTGCATATAGGTTTCTCAAGAGACAAATAAGATGGTCTGGTACTCCCATCTCTTTAAGAACTTGCCACAATTTGTTGTGATCCACACAATCAAAGGCTTTAGCGTAGTCAATGAAGCAGAAGTAGATCTTTTTCTGGAACCCTGGCTTTCTCCATGATCCAGCGTATGTTGGCAATTTGATCTCTAGTTCCTCTCCCTCTTCGAAATCCTGCCTGTACTTCTGGTAGTTCTCGGTCCACATACTGCTGGAGCCTAGCTTGTAGGATTTTGAGCATCACTTTGCTAGCATGTGAAATGAGTGCAATGGTGCGGTAGTTTGAACATTCTTTGGCATTGCCCTTCTTGGGGATCGGAATGTAAACTGACCTTTTCCAATCCTGTGGCCACTGTTGAGTTTTCCAAATTTGCTGGCATATTGAGTGTAGCACTTTAACTGCATCTTCTTTCAGGATTTTGAATAGCTCAGCTGGAATGCTGTTGCCTCCACTAGCTTTGTTGTTGCTCAGACTTCCTAAGGCCCATTTGACTTCACATTCCAGGATGTCTGGCTCGAGGTCAGTGACCACCCCATCGTGGTTATCAGGGATGTTAAGCTCTTTCTTGTATAGTTCTTCTGTGTAATCTTGCCACCTCTTCTTAATCTCTTCTGCCTCTGTTAGGTCCCTGCCATTTTGGTCCTTTATTATGCCCATTTTCGCATGAAATGTTCCCTTCATATCTCTAATTTTCTTGAAGAGATCTCTGGTCCTCCCTATTCTATTGTTTTCTTCTATTTCTTTGCACTGTTCATTTAGGAAGGCATTCTTATCTCTTCTAGCTGTTCTCTGGAATTCTGCATTCAATTGTTTGTATCTTTCTCTTTCTCCCTTTCCTTTCGCTTCCCTTCTTTCCTCAGCTATTTGTAAAGCTTCCTCAGACAGCCATTTTGCTTTCTTGCATTTCTTTTTCTTTGGGATGGTTTTAGTTGCTGCCTCTTGTACAATGTTGCGAACCTCCGTCCATAGTTCTTCAGGCACTCTGTCTATCAGATCTAATTCCTTAAATCTATTTGTCACCTCTACTGTATATTCATCAGGGATATGATTTAGGTCATACCTGAGTGGCCTAGTGCTTTTCCCTACTTTCTTCAACTTAAGCCTAAATTTTGCCACCAGAAGCTCATGATCTGAGCCACAGTCAGCTCCTGGTCTAGTTTTTACTGACTGTATAGAACTTCTCCATCTTTGGCTGCAGAGCACATAGTCAATCTGATTTCTGTGTTGACCGTCTGGTGATGTCCATGTGTAGAGACGTCTCTTGGGTTGTTGGAAAAGAGTGTTTGTTATGACCATTGTATTCTCTTGACAAAATTCTACCAGCCTATGCCCTGCTTCATTTTGTATTCCAAGGCCAAACTTGCCTGTTATTCCAGTTATCTTTTGGTTTCCTACTTTAGCATTCCAATCCCCCATGATGATAAGGACATCATTTTTGGAGTTAATTCTAGCAGGTGTTGTAGGCCTTCATAGAACTGGTCAACTTCAGCCTCTTCAGCACCAGTGGTTGGGGCATAGACTTGGACTATTGTGATGTTGAATGGTTTGCCTTGGATTCGAACTGAGATCATTCTGTCATTTTGGAGATTGTATCCCAGTACTGCTTTTCCTACTCTTTTATTGACTATGAAGGCTACTCCATTTCTTCTGAGAGATTCTTGCCGCAGTAGTATACCTGATGGTCATCTGAACTAAATTCACCCATGCCTGTCCATTTTAGTTCACTGATTCCTAAGATGTCGATGTTCAGTCTTGTCATCTCTTGTTTGACCACATCCAGCTTGCCTTGATTCATGGATCTTACATTCCAGGTTCCTATGGAGTAAAGATCTTTGCAGCATCGGACTTTCCTTTCACCTCCAGATACATCGGCAACTGAGTGTCCTTTCGGCTTTGACCCAGTCGCTTCATTCTTTCTGGCGCTACTAGTACTAGCCCTCCGCTCTTCCCCAGTAGCATATTGGACACCTTCCGACCTGAGGGGCTCATCTTCCGGTGTCATATCGTTTTGCCTTTTGGTTTTCATGTCCATGGAGTTTTCATGGCAAAGATACTGGAGTGGGTTGCCATTTCCTTCTCCAGTGGATCACGTTTTGTCAGAGCTCTCTGCTATGACCTGTCCGTCTTGGGTGACCCTGCACAGCATAGCTCATAGCTTCATTGAGCTACGCAAGCCCCTTCGCCACGACAAGGCAGTGATCCATGAAGGAGGCTGTTTGACTAATGACAAATATAATCTAATTATTCACAATCACATATATTCCATGACCACAACACTGTGCTTCTGTTAATGCAGCCCATGTTAGCATTAACTTTCTTGCATGCTATATTACACTACTGGCTCATATTCAGTTTGTAATCAGGTAAGACAGATAGATCCTTTGTACATGAACTGCTGCCAAGCTAGGATTCTTCCTTTCTATAACCTTAACTTTCATTTTTTGTACTTAAATGCACTTATTTCCTCTGAATCCCATCTAGTTACGTTTGGCCCAGTCTTCCAGTCTGACTAGAATCATAGAATAGTAGAGTTGGAAGAGGTTTACAAGGCCATCTGATCCCTCCTTGGTCAATACAGGATTGCAAGTTAAAGCATCCTTCCCACATGGTTGTCCAACTGCCTTTCCACTGTAGGATAGCCCAGAACCTCCCTAGGTAATTGGTTCCATGGCTCTACTGCTCTAACAGGAATTTTTTCCTGATATCTAGCTGGGATTCCTATAGCTTAAGCTCATTATTCTGTGTCCTGCATTCTGGAGTGATCAAAAAGAGATCCTGTTCTTCCTCCTTTTGATAACCCTTCAAGTACTTGTAGAGTGTTATCATATCTCTCCCCACTCTTCTCAAAGTTAAGCATTCACAGTTCTTTCCATCTCTCCTCATAGGGCTTTGTTTCCAGTCCCTAGATCTGGAAACAAAGGTTCATTGCCTTCCTCTGAACTTTTTCCAGTTTGTCAGCATCTTTCTTGAAGTGTGGTGCTCAGAACTGGTACTAATTAGCACTGAATTAGGAACCAGTAACTCACATGATTTGGAAGTAATACTTCTATTAACACAGCCAAATGTAGCATTTGTTTTGTTTTGTTTTTGCAGCCACATCACATTGTTGACTGGTACTCAACTTGTGATCTAGTATTATTGAGCCAAGTATTCTCCATCTCATAACAATACAGGAAATTTCTTTTTCCTAGGTGCAGAATTTGGCATTTGTCCCTTTTGAATTTCATTGAATTTCATTCTGTTGTTCTCACCCCATCATTCCAACCTATCAATATCACCTCAAATCTTCTTTCTGTCTTCTAGAGTAATAGTTATTGCACCCAGTTTTGTGTCATCTGCAAATATAATCAGTGTTCCCTGCACTTCCTCATCCAAATCATGAATAAATATGTTATACTGAGTCAGACTAATTTAATATCCTGTCAGACTAATTTAATCTCATTTTTTGACTGGGTAACCTCCCAAATGGATAAAGGGAACACTGTGGACATAATCTATGTAGACTTTAGCAAAGCTTTTGACATAGTGCCATGCGGCATTCTGATAAGCAAATTAGCAAAAACTGGACTAGATGGAAAAAACTATTAGGTGGGTCCAAAATTGGCTGCTAAATTGGACACAACAAGTGCTCATCACTGGCACCTTCTCACATTGGATGGAGGTAACTAGTGGGGTCAGTGTTCTTCAACATCTTTATTAATGATTTAGAAGAGGACATACAAGGAAAGATAATCAAATTTGCAGATGATACAAAACTGGGTGAAATAGCAAACATCGTAGGAGACAGTATGAATATCCAGAGCAATCTTGATAAACTTGAACACTGGGCTGAAAGCAACAGAAGGAGAGTCAATAAGGACAAGTGCCAAGTTCTCCAACTAGTAAAAAGAAGCCAAATGCATCGATACAAGATGGGGAATATGTGGCTCAATAGAACTAAAAAAGAAAAAGTTTTTAGAGTAATTGTGGACAATAGGCTAAACATGACCAAACAATGTGATGCAACTGCCATAAAGGGAAATCCTATTTTGGGATGCATTAACAGAACTATTATTTCCAAATCGCAAGTTCCCCTATACTCCTAACTTATCTGGAATACTGTGTCCAATTCTGGGCACCAAGAGTTAAGAAAGATGCAGGAAAATGAGAAAGGGTCCAGAGGAGGGCAACAAAAATGATCCAGGGTTTGGAAAAACTGTCCTATGAGGAGAGACTGAGAGAACTGGGCAGGTTCAGCCTTGAGAAGAGAAGACTGAGAGGGGACATGAATATCCCTCTATAAGTACCACAAAGGCTATCACAAAGAGGAAGGTCAATATCTTTTCTTGCTGATGCCAGAGTGTAGGACACAGAATAATCAGTTCAAGCTGTGACAACCTAGATTCAGGCTGGACATCAGGAAAAGCTTCCTTGCTGTCAGAACAATATGACTGTGGAACCAGTTGCCTGGAGAGGTGGTGGACTCTAAACTAGAAACTAGACAGCCATCCAAGTGTGATGTTTTAAGTTGGTATCCTGCATCAGCAGGGGGCTGGACCTGATGGCCTTCATGGCCCCTTCTAACTCTGCTATTAGGATGCCTCAGATCCTGCTATTGGGATGCCTCAGATGTTGAGCAGTGGCTGAGTGCATTGTGTTTGGAAGAGTGTAGATGGTCATCCAATCATTGGATGATCTGGGCCTTGGCTGAAGGGCAATAAAGGATTACCTAACAAAAAATTCTCCAAATAAATAAATAAATAAAAAGGCTCAGTAAGTTGAGCTGCTTCATATCAAGATATTTTGGTGGATCTGTACTCTTACCACTAGCTGCTAAAACGTTTTAAATTTTGCAAGGTGTGTAAAAGGGTGGGGAGAGGAAATTGCACTAAGCACAAAGTCAGTCAGCCAGTACTCTGTAAGTTCCTCAAAGGCTGTTACAGTGAGGGTCAAAATCTCTTCTAGCTGATGCCTGAGTGTAGGACTTGGAATAATCTGTTCAAGTTGTGACAAGCCAGTTTCATGCTGGACATCAGGAAAAGCTTCCTTACTCTCAGAGCAATAGGACAGTGGAACCAGCTACCTAGGGAGGTGGAGGGCTCTCCCACACTAGACACATTCATAAAGAAACTGGTCAGCCATCTGATTGGGATGGTGTAAGTTGGTGTCCTGCAACAGCAGGAGACTGGACCTGATGGCCTTCATGGCCCCTGCCAACTCTACTATTCTATGATTCTATGAGACCATGATTGAACCCTATGGTACCCCACTTGATCCCTGTGCCCAGTTTGAGAAGGTGCCATTGATGAGCACTCTTTCAGTCCAACTGTGTATCCACCTTTTCATTGTTCCAATTAGTCCACTTTTTACTAGTTTGCTAATCAGGGTATTATGCGGCACATTGTCAACAGCTTTGCTAAAATCAAGATATATTATGTCCACAGCATTCCCACAGTTCACAAGTTACCCAATCAAAAACAAAATCAGATTAGTCTGGCAAGACTTATTCTTGATAAATCCATGGTGGCTTCCAGAAATTACTGCATTTTTTTCAAGATGCTTTCAGATTGACTCCTTTATATACTCCAGAATTTTTCCAGGAATTGATGTCAGACTAAGTGATCTGTAGTTCCCAAGATCCTTCTGAATCTTGCTCCTGTCTTCTATGATGTTTATTACCTCTTCTAGCTTTGTGTTATCTGTCAATTTGATTAGCAATGTAATTGCTTCACCTTCATTTATAAAAAAAAAAAATGACCTAGGACAGTAATGTGGCACTCCCCTTGATATAGAGCTTAAGATTTCCACATTATTAGGCAGTTGGATATTAATTAAATAGCTGTGTTAATGAAGATACTAAGATGTATATACAGTATATATGTGGATCCAATCTCTCATTTGCCACCAATTTCACTTCACACCATCTCTTTATTGTCAGTTATATATTAATATTGCTTGTGGAGAGCATAAAGCAGTTTCATACAACATACTGATAGGTCCTGGCAATTATTAACAGTGCAGAAGGAATTTGTGTGTGATGAAAGTAAGTCTTTACCTCTGCTTGAATGATATTCCAGGCATTCTTCAGCCCAACATTATTGTCAGTGTTGTAAAGCTTGAGACCTTCTTTCAAATCCTGCTTTGCATTTTCATTAACCTGTTTCATATAACAAGGTCATAATGTTACAATATCACTATTCATTGGTGAAACCCTTTGATACGATCTTGTTAGACTGTGTATATGTGTGAAAGAACTAATAGAGCAGAACTTCTCCTGCTGGTATTTAAATTTCATCAAACTTTTGCAAGCCAAGAACAATTGTCAAAGACTGGTAATTCTGGATTAAAGCAAATTTTAAGTAATATTTTCCAGTTTATGTAAAGCCTAGACTGAATAGAAAGGAGACCTTCAGTCCCCTGTGCCATAATGGGATACAATTATAGAATTTTATACAGTATATCATACAATTTGTGTTAGACCATTTTAACACTAGATACATGGAGGTCCTTTTCAGTATTTCAAAATAATATTTGGTCCTTTTTCAGTGAGTATGTGTAATGTTATAGACAAAGAATGGGATGGGATTACTGGAAACTTTGGTTCAGTTCTTCAATCACCTAACAAAGTTTACCAGAAAATTGGGTTTGTCCACGATAAAAGACTTATTTTCCTGGTTGAATTGTTATGCAGCAAAATGGAAACTGAAAGCCTCTGATAAGGATGGGAATGTAACAAGCTCATTCCAGGCTGGTGTGTAGTTACACTCAAAAGCCAGAGAAAAGTCTTCATGACCAAACAAAGAAGGAAAGTAATGTGGGCAACAAGAGACATTATTGCTGAGGGAAGCTATCAGCCGTTATTATGCAATCTGTTGCTACAAGGAGTTTAGGAGGAAGGGAGGCTGCTGATAGCCACAGAGTAATCTGTTGCCGGGCAAAGTTTGGGGAACAAGTTTGCCCATAAGGAGTAGAAATGAGTGCTCTGCTGATGTACTGCAACTCACCTACTGATGCCACAACACATAATGAAATCAGTGTCTGTATTTGAACAACACACTACCCCATCATTGGTTCAACAAACCTCTACAAGATATGGGTTGTCAGGGTGCCTTATAAGGAACTCACTCTCTGGGAAGTCAGTCCCTGGGTCTGAATTATATGCTAACCCACCATATTTCAAGCCGCTATGGGTTGTCATATCATGTGAACCCAGAGCACTTCCCTTGAGGTGGTATTTTGCAGCTCATAAACCACACTGGCAGGTTAATGATGCAGTTATTTATTTATTTAGAAAACTTCTATGCTGCCCCATTCACCGAAGCCTCAGGGCGGCTCACAGTCATAAATATAAAACAGTATAATTTAAAAATAATTTAAGTCGCCCTGGCCAAAAGATAAAATAAATAAACAACATTAACAATTAAAATAACGCTTGAATAAAAAGGTCTTTGCCTGGCGCCGAAAAACAAATAACAATGGCGCCAGGCGGACCTCTCTGGGGAGCGCATTCCATAGATTGGACGCCATCGCAGAGAAAGCCCTCCTCCGAGTATTTACCCTCCTAATTTCCTTCATGGAGGGTTCCCGGAGAAGGGCCTCTCCCACTGACCTCAAGGGCAGGCAGGCATATATAGACGTAAGTGCTCCTTCAGGTAACGAGGACCCAATCCGTTCAGGGCTTTATAGGTCATAACCAACACCTTGAATTGGGCCCAGATTTCAATGGGAAGCCAGTGAAGCCGACGAAGAACTGGAGTCATGTGAACATAACGCCCAGTCCCCGTCAGCAGCCTGGCAGCTCTATTTTGAGCCAATTGAAGTATCCGGACCGTCTTCAAGGGCAGCCCCACGTAGAGCACGTTACAGAAGTCAAGTCGGGAAGTCACCAATGTGTGTGTCACTGTCGCCAGGCAGTCGTTCTCCAGGTAGGGACGCAGCTGATGGATCAGCCAAAGCTGAACCACCACTGTCACCTGAACTTCCAGTGAAAGCTCTGGGTCGAGGAGCACTCCCAGGCTGCGGACCTTGTCCCTAGGAGGAAGTGCAACCCCATTCAGAACTAAGTTCAATTCACCTTCCCCGAAGCCCAATCCACCAACCAACAGGACCTCCGTCTTGTCTGGATTGAGCTTCAGTTTATTGGCCCTCATCCAGCCCATTACCTCGGCCAGGCACCAGTTCAGTACAGCCACTGCCTCACCTGGATTGGTGGAGAATGAGAGGTAGAGCTGGGTATCATCCGCATACTGATGATTCCGCAGCCCACACCTCCTGATGACTTCTCCCAGTGGTTTCATGTAGATGTTAAATAGCAAAGGGGACAAAATGGAACCCTGTGATACTCCATGGCATAGCTGCCATGGCACAAAGCCATAGTCCCCCAGCACCACCTTCTGGAATCGGCCATTGAGATAGGAGCGGAACCACTGCAAAGCAGTGCCTCCAACCCCCAATCCCGCTAGCCTATCCAGAAGGATACCATGGTCGATGCTATCGAAAGCCGCTGAGAGGTCCAGGAGAACCAACAGGGATGCACTCCCCCTGTCTTTCTCCCTGCAAAGGTCATCGTATAGGGCGACCAAGGCAGATTCAGTACTGTACCCGGGTCTGAAGCCGGACTGAAATGGGTTCAGATAATCAGTTTCATCCAAGAGTGCTTGGAGTTGTCCCGCCACCACCCGCTCCAACACCTTGCCCAGAAATGGGATGTTGGCCACTGGTCTATAATTAGTGGCCATCTCTGGATCCAGTGACGCCTTCTTCAGGACTGGTCAGACTACCGCCTCCTTTAAAGGGGCAGGTACCCGACCCTCCCTCAGAGAAGCATTAACCACTTCCAAGATCCAGGACCCAATCCCGTGCTTGGGCAAGGGTCCAATAGGCAAGTGGTGGGACGTATAGGCCACAATAACTGAAATTCATCCATTAATTTTGGACCAGACGGCGACATTGGTATCTCCCCAGAAGCCTCTGAATCATTAGTGGAGTTTAGGTCGTGACGAATCTGAGCGATTTTCTCCCTGAATGCTGGGCAAAGTCGTCACAGCAGGCCTTTGAGGGTGAAACCAGATCTTTCTTAGGACCAGGATGGATTAGCCCTTGTACCACTCGAAAAAGCTCCGCCAGATGGCATTTAGAGGAGGCAATGGAAATGGAAAAGAATTTCTTTTTCGCTGCCTTCACCGCCACAGCATAGGCCCAATAATGGGCACTTAAGTGTGTTCGGTCAGATTCATCCCATGATCTCCTCCACCTACGCTCTAGACGTCTCCCAGCCTGCTTCATTGCCTGCAATTCAGATGTATACCAAGGGGAAGAATGGGCTCTGCCTGGCAGGAGAGGATGCTTAGGAGCGATTGTGTCAACAGCCCTGGTCATTTCCCCATTCCATAGTTCGACCAGAGCCTTGACAGGAGCACCAGACTTGTCAGCCAGAAACTCCCCCAGGGCCTTCAGGAATCCATCTGGATCCATCCAGCTCCGGGGGCAGACCCACACAATTGGGTCTGCACCCTTACAGAGGGAGAGGCCGCTTTCAAGCACAAACCTCACGAGGAAGTGATCTGACCATGATAGGGGTGTCACACATAGATTCCTCACCCTCAGATCACCCTCTTCCTGCCCCGTCAAGAAAACCAGGTCCAGAGTGTGTCCATGTTCATGGGCTGGGCCTGTGACATGTTGAGACAGCCCCATGGCCGTCATGGAGTAGCAAAGTATTGTGGTATACCAACTCTGACAAAAGAACCCATGGGATAAATGCTCCTGCTGACTGGAGGATTTGGGAAGAAAGAAAGAGAGGGAGAGGAAGACTACACCATTGAAATATCCAACTGTCAGCAAACCTGCAAGCAACCCATATTGAATAGTTACAAGCCTGGATGGCTTAGCATATAATGCAAGCCCACCCATTATCTCTCAAACTTAATCTAACTCATAAAGTTGTTAAGAGGATAAACAGAAGTGTGGAGGATAAAAATATATTTCAACATGCATCCAGTCATAGAATTGAGATTATTTTCTTGGCATATGGTAGCTAGGACAATTTAGAAATTATTACCATTAAAAAAAACCTACAATTGTTCTAATAGAGCTCCACTGTTGTTGTAAGTTGCAAAGTCATGTCTGACCCATCGTGACCCCATGGACAACATTCCTCCAGGCCCTCCTGTCCTCCACCATCCCCTGGAGTCCACTTAAGCTCACGCCGACTGCTTCCGTGACTCCATCTAGCCACCTCATTCTCTGCTGTCCCCTTCTTCTTTTGCCCTTAATTGTTCCCAGCATTAGGCTCTTCTCCAGGAAGTCCTTCCTTCTCATTAGGTGGCCAAAGTATTTGAGTTTCATCTTTAGCATCTGGCCTTCTAAAGAGCAGTCAGGGTTGATCTCCTTTAGGACTGACTGCTTGCTTTGATCGCCTTGCAGTCCAATGGACTCGCAGGAGTCTCCTCCAGCACCACAATTCAAAGGCCTCAATTCTTCGGTGCTCAGCCTTCCTTATGGTCCAACTTTCACAGCCATACATTGCAACTGGGAATACCATAGCCTTGACTATATGCACTTTTGTTGGCAGGGTGATGTCTCTGCTTTTTAGTATGCTGTCTAGATTTGCCATAGCTTTCCTCCCCAGAAGCAAGCATCTTTTAACTTTTTAGCTGCAGACCCCATCTGCGGGGATCTTGGAGCCCAGGAAAATAAAATCTGTCACTACCTCCATTTCTTCCCCATCTATTTGCCAAGAAGTGAGAGGACCAGATGCCATGATCTTAGTTTTCTTAATGCTGAGTTTTAAGTCAACTTTTGCTCTTTCCTTCTTCACCCACATCAAGAGGCTCTTTAGTTCCTCTTCACTTTCTGCCATGAGAGTGGTATCATCTGCATATCTGAGGTTGTTGATATTTCTCCCAGCAATTTTAATTCCAACTGGTGATTCATCTAGCCCCACCTTTCTCATGATGTGCTCTGCATATAAGTTAAATAGGCAGGGCGACAATATACAGCCTTGCCGAACTCCTTTCTCAATTTTGAACCCCTCAATAGTTCCATGTCCAGTTCTCACTGTTGCTTCTTGACCCACATATAGGTTTCTCAAGAGACAAATAAGATGGTCTGGTACTCCCATATCTCTAAGAACTTGCCACAATTTGTTGTGATCCACACAATTGCCTTGATTCATAGATCTTACATTCCATTTCCTATGGAGCGTAGATCTTTACAGCATCGGACTTTCCTTTCACCACCAGATACATCTGCAACTGAGTGTCCTTTTGGCTTTGACCCAGTTGCTTCATTCTTTCTGGCACTAGTAGTACTAGCCCTCTGCTCTTCCCCAGTAGCACATTGGACACCTTCCGACCTGAGGGGCTCATCTTCTGACGTTATATCGTTTTGCCCTTTAGAACAGTCCATGGGGTTTTCATGGCAAGGGTACTGGAGTGGGTTGCCATTTCCTTCTCCAGTGGATCACCTTTTGTCAGAGCTGTCTGCTATGACCTGTCCGTCTTGGGTGCCCCTGCACTTCATAGCTCATAGCTCCATTGAGCTACACAAGCCTCTTCACCACGGCAAGGCAGTGATCCATGAGGGAGCTCTTGGTATATAATGAAATATAAAATGAAGCTTAGCTTCTGAGAGGGCCAACCCTCCGGAATAGCTGTTGCTTACCTTGTCCATATAAACAAAGAACAAAATGAGTAATATCAGCTCAGCCAGGAGAATGATCAGCAAAACAATGAAAAACTGAAAGATAAAAGGAAGAAAAAGGAATATTATAATTAGAGAAGGTTAAATGTCTTACCTAACTTGCCAAATTGAATGTCTTAAGTTGTTATATGTGTTATGTTGCATGCTGTTGAAGTGTAACAGAGTTAGCATTTTTTCATGGCCCAGAACTCAGTTTCCTGGGATTCCAGGAGAAATAAAATATAGACAAAATGGGGGACCTGTGATTAGATTAGGTCTCTTTAAAGCTTGGTAAACACTAGCTGCATGGGGGGTGGGGGGGGGTCTATTTTCCCAGATTGGGTCATGGCAATGCAAGAGTAGGGAATCCATCTCTTGATGAAAAATACTCCAAACTCCTAATTTTTAAAGCATTCCTTGCATTTTTAAGGTGGAAGAAGGTAGAGTATCAATTAAGATATCCCATTCTAGAATAAGCATAAGGTAGAGCAACCACAGTTTCCATGGAAGTGAACATTGTAAAAGAAGGATATTCTCCAGAAAGTAAATTCTAATTCCAACACACACAGACACACTGCAATAATTATTGTGAATGGGATATAAAAAGGAAGGAGAAACCTGTATTATTTTAGCTATAATCAGAAAATAACAACTTGCTTTTACTGCTGACATGGCTAGGTAGAGTGCTTTCTAATGAGGTAGGGGGCAGGGACAATTTCTGTTTTCTTGTTTGTAGCATGCTTTATTAAAGGAAAAATAAACTCAAACAAAATACATCAATAGAGACAAAGAAGTCTTTTCTTTCTACTTACACTTAGAAGGAGGCACTTATTTTCCTTGATAGCACCCAAGCAGCCCAGGAAGCCAGTCACCATGATGATGGTACCAATGGCAATGACCAGGTTGGCAGCTGACAGTGATGGGAAGCTGGGAGAAAATGTGGCAAAGTTTCCTTGCGACACTGATAGCCATATTCCCACACCTAAGAGCCCACAGCCACACAACTAGAGAAAAAGAAACATAAAAACATTTAAACTGGGGAATAATTATAATTTAATTTGCAAATTAAGTTGATCTCTTCTTCAGTGTTTTCTGTTTTCAATTGATACGAAGTAACTGAAACTTTGCATAATTAATTTATAATCCTGCAGCAATTTGAAACTCAGCAGTTCTTTAAGTTTTTCAATTCCAACTCTGAAAGTGCATAAGGACATAAGCATATCGTTTGCAAAATGATCGATTGTTTATGAGCTTATCATTTATATGAATTCTTTGACAATTCTATTAACCAAGACTGAGCATAATATTTTTGCATCTTGGTTAACTGATTAGCCTAAGGATTTGTGTTACAGGAAAGCTCATTCCATTTGGACATGATGGACTTTTGACACATTTCTGACATGATGGCTAAGGGTAGATTATGAAACCTTTCTAAAGAGTTGCATATATTTGGAGCCAAAGCACGCATAGCTTGGTATATGCCTGAATTGTGACTAGAGTGTAGGTGAAGGAAAACCCGTGCCAAATCTGACCAAACATTCCTTAGAGCTTATTACTGTGCCTATGTTGTGGCAGTGAGGGCAGCGAAGAAGGACCTCTCCTCCATCTCAATTGCATCCTCACAGTGCCCTCTAGCTGAGTGTTTTCAGGTGGTACATGGTCTATCCTACTCTGGGCCTAGGATAGATCCCATTGCACCATCAGCAGCTCACTGTGACCAGCACTTCAAGGATAAAATTGCCCAGATTCACCACAAATTGGACTCAACAGTTGATGTGGTCCTGTAATGGGAGGCATCCAGAGCGCTGTCTGGTCCAGCTCAATTGTTCCAGCCTGAGGACATGGACAAGGTACTTGGACAAGTCCAACCCACCACCTGTTTACTTGACCTTCATGGCTGCTCACCAGAACCAAGGATAGAATGTGTACCTGGGTCTAGGAAGCTGTTAATGCCTGAGTGGGGGTCAGGCTCCTGCCCCCTTGAAGGAAGTAGTGATCAGTCCCATCAAGAAGGCAAACCTGGACCCAGAGCCACCAATTATAGATGGGTGGCTAACATCCTGTTTTTGAGCAAGGTGCTTGAGCAGGTGGTGGCCAGGCAACTCTAGGCTCTCTTGAAGGAAACTCACCATCTGAACCCATTCCAGTCTAGCTCCATGCCTGGTTATGGGACTGAAACTGCCTTGGTTGACCTGTACGATGACCTATGCAGGAAGTGGGACAGGGTGAGCGCATCCCTGGGCTGTTCAGTGGCTTTCGATACTATTGACCACGGTTTCCTTCTGGATAGGCTGGCTGTGTTGTGGATTGGAGGCACTGCTTTGTGGTGGTTCCACTCCTACTTGGTTGACCAACTTCAGAAGGTGGTGCTGGGGGATTATGGCTCTGTGCCATGGCACAGAAAAAAGGAGGAGGAAGACAAAAAAGAACTGAAGGAATGTTTTGTTTTTTAAGAGTTAAAAACAGTCAGTGGAGCAAAGGCGAAAAGGTGAGTAAAGATGTGTAAAGTGGAAAAAGTCACCAAAATATGCCCCCCCCCCAAAAAAAAAGCACAAGAGAGAATTACAAAAAACAGCTAGTTGACACACTGAGATGAACTTCCTGAAACACACAAAGAAGAACTGAGGGAATGGGAGGATACTCTTCTGATATACCAGTGCCAAGGTAAAGGAGGGGTTCCCATCAAAATTCTTTCAGCTATAAAAACAAGTTCTACACAGGAGCACAGCCCATATGTGTGATACACAGAGACTATGGAGAAAGTTACCAGTAACTGTTATTCTAGCAGTCACCTGTGCACATATGGGCTCTGCACATGCGTGGAGCTTATATTGGAAAGATTCCATAGCTAAGATTTATTTGGCGGGAACCACTCCCCTGGCCTCACTGCAGCGTAAATGAGGCGTTCCCACCCAATCCTCAGCTTAAAGGACCTGAGATCAACATCATGGCCCTATGCTGGAGGATAGGGGTCATTGAGCCCACATGGATATCAATATGGACAGTAGTGCCATCAAAGGGTGACACCAAAGAGGGCCTTTGGTGCACAGATGACCACTCAACAAATGACCTTAAAAAGATGCAGAAAAGCTAGAAGGAGGGCAAAGAGGAGGGCAACAAGGATGATTCCAGGAATGGAGACAAAGCCCCATGAGGAAAGATTGAGAGAATTAGGCATGTTCAAGAAGTGAATACTGAGGGCCCTGAGGGGTGATATGATATCACTCCATAAGTACCTGAAAGGCTGTCACAAGGAGGAAGGACAAGTTCTCTTCTCATTCATAGAACATGGAATAGCAGACTTAAGTTAAAAGAGACCAGATTTAGACTAGACCTCAGGAAGAATTTCCTGACTGTCAGAGCAGTACGACTGCTGCATCCAGGGAGGGTTTGGATGGTTCCAGTGATTCCTGACTGGATCTCTAATTGTCAGAGTCCAAGGACGGGAACTGAGGCCTTGTTGTTGACTGGCATGAGGCTGGTGATAATGATTGCAGAGCCCTAATGTCTGTGGCTGGCATGCACGAGGCATACAGTACTGGTGATGGCACAGTGGTCCCTCTAGGAGAATGATATCATGGATGCTTTCTTATGCACGTGCTTTTGGCCGCAGTAGAGTGGGTTCAGGTGAGCTTCCTTCTGGTGCTGGGAACTATAAGGTACATCTCAGTCCTGAGAGTATTCTGACAGGTCATATGCTCTGCTGTTGTGGGGGTGACAACCAGACCAATCCACAATCACAGTCTGAGACAAGGAAGCATGAGTGGTATCTGCAGCAGCTCAGTTCTTTGCGAGGTGGCTTTTGAGGGATTGGCGACTGTGGTATCATGTGTCTCAGTTCTGAGAGCAGCAATGGTGCATGCTCAACTGGTGGAAGTGTCAGGTTCTAGAGATGCCTTGTGAGGTAGATGTTGCCATGGGGGCCTTGTGTGTTGGTACTGAGGTGTCAGGTTGCAGAAGCCTCAGCATTGATGGGGGCCTTGGTGTGCCTAAGTTCGGCATGCTTTTATTGCCTATAGCAGTGATGGTGAACCTTTTAGAGACCAAGTTCCCAAACTGCAACTCAGAACCCACTTATTTATTGCAAAGTGCCAACACTGCAATAAAACCTGAATTTGCTGACCACCAGCACAATGGGGCAACGTTCCACTGACCACCAGCTTTTGGTCGGCCCTGAGAAAGGCATCTGAGTGTATTTCCTACCTTTCCTACCTTCTGCTAAAATCACAGTCCAAGAAAATCTCTGGCAACTCACTAACCATCCATGTGAAAGCTCCACGAGTCAAGGCTAATGAGTGACTTCATTGCCTGGTGCCCTTAATCTTTCCGAATATGCACATTGTGGCTGGGGCTATTGAGTACAGACAGAGAGAGTTCTGCATGCCCCTTCAGGCATGCATGCTATAGGTTCGCCATCACTAGCCTATAGTCTTACTGAGTCCGCCATCTTCACTGCTCTTATATTCTTGGCCAGCTTTTACAGCTTAGCAATTTTCACAAAGTGGCCTGGGATAGCGGAGACATCCACAGTGGACCTTGTGGCTGCAGTTGAGTCAGATGGACCAGAGCCCCAGAAATGGCAGGGCAGCTGTGAAAGTGACTCCATGCTGTGATTCCATGGAGGACCACAGCTCAGCCTGGAGATGATCAGCTTTGTATTCCCTGGCCTTCTTGGTGCAGGCCTGGCAGTGAATGCAGGTATCCACCATGTAGAGGTATCCATAAAATGAGTGGCCATCTACTGGAGCTGCTTCCCACCACAGTTAGCACACTTGCTGAGCAGGGCTTTGAGCATCATTGCAGGATGGGAAGAAGAACACTGGTCTACAAGAAGAAAGCCTTGAAAATGAAAGTAGCTAAATTTTACCAAAATTGGGTCACTAATAAATGAAAATCAAGGCCTGAGTATTAATTGGCTCCAGTATTCAAGATACAGCTTCAAAATTGCATTAAAATAATTCAAAATTATGAGGGGGATGTGTGATTATGCTCCATAACTTTTCTGCAAAATGTGATGTAGCAATGAGAATGGTGCCACACCAATCATTATAAATTTATCTTTTTATTGATACCAATAACATAACTTTCCATTCATTTATTGGTTTTGTATGTAACATTTTCATGCTTTTTTCATGAAAAACTGACAAGCTCTAACATCTAACAAGGTTCCATCTTTATTCGGTATCTAAACTGCACTTTTTGGCTTTTCTCTTGTGAACTGCAGTAGGATCATTCCTGGAGAGATTCCAGCAGTAATCGGCAAGCATGGATGGACTCCATTTCCCTTGGTATCTTTTATCCATGCCTACGATATCCTGGTGGAATCTCTCCCCATGCTCATCACTCACTGCTCCACAGTTCAAAGGGAAATAGTCTAAATGCGAGTGTAAGAAGTTAATTTTCAGTGACATGTACTGTAATGCAACAATAATGAGGGGCCCAACTCTTGTCCTGATCCTCTGTTTTGCATCCAAAATATAGGAGGTCTGCCTTTTTTACCACTGCCGTCATGCTGCGCTTTTGAGATGCAAATATAACCTCACCACAAATGTAACAGAAGTTATCTGCATTGTTTACACAGTTTCGAGGCATCTTGGCTTCTGAGGGAAAATATCACACAACTGTTCCTTGGAAATGTTAGGCAATGACACTTTCACAAGCCACCAGATATAACTGAATGATGCGTACGTAGATCTGATCAAGACAAATGTACCTTGCAATAGAAGAACAATAAATTAGTTAGGTAATAATCTTCCACATGGTACCATTTCCATTGTTCTACTGAACTTTGTCGAGAAGTTTTGAGGCATCATGTTCATCAGACACTTCCCTCCCTTGTAGGCAAATATACTTGCCTGTGTATAAATCTTTATTGTGAAATATCTTGAAAACTAGCCAACTAGCACCTTTACCACCTGTTTTCTAATTCATCTAATCAAAATATGTAAGAATTAGCACATTTTATCTCGGAGGTTGATAATTTCCCAAAATTTGTAGACCAGTGGAATAGGAGAGAGATGCAATACAAGGGGAAGCAATGGCAGCAGCAATTGAAAGCAATGGCAGCAGCAATTCATGCAAGGGAAAGGGGTCCCAGGCCTCACAGTGGGCACAAGGGACTGATGAGCCCATCTCCAGTACTGCAGGGAGTCCAGTTAGTGGAGTCCCAGGATGCAGTGTAGCTGGGTGAGTCACAAGATGCATCACAAGCCAAAGAGTCAGCCGGAGGGGAGGTGGGCGGCCATGGACTGGTGCAGTGCCTTTTATTCTTTGGCACAGCTTTGGCCCCTGTTGGTCCTTCTTTGGTCAAGGTGGTGGCCATTTTTCTGGCCCTCTTCCTGGCCCTCATGGTTTCCCCAGCTGGAGGAACAGGAGGCCTCTTGACATTCAACTTCTAAGAGTCAGCTACACAAAGGGCATGTTGCCATAGGGCAAATTGGCACAGCTGCAAAAAGGCATGGCTGCAAAAAGCCAGGGTGGAGGCCTTGCCAGAGACGAAGCGTGGAAGAAAAGTTTTTTCTCTTTCCTTCTGGGAAGGAGAAAAGAGAAAAAACAACCAAAAAAGGGTTCAGTTAGGATTTTATTCTAAGTAGTGTGTGTGTGTGTGTGTGTGTGTGTAAAAAGAGCTAACTTGTTTTGTAGGAACCAAAGAGGCAAAAGAAAAAACACAAGGAAAAAATGGAGGAGGGTAAGAAGCAAAGCAAAACAAAAAACAAAACTTGCAGAGTGATTTCCCATCTAGACAATGCAGTTGGATGTGCCATTGAAAAGGAATTGAGGGACTGGATGGGAGCCCCACCCTTCTTATCCTGGGACCCAGAAGGAGGGCGTGCCCCATCTACTCCAGGATGCTAAGCTATAGAGGTTTCTTCTGATCTAGACCTTGCACTGGTGATGCACAGAGATCACGACAAAGAAAACCCTGGGAAGTTAGTAGCAACGATTCTTATATCTCTCTGACCCTCCTTTAGGAAGCAGATAATAAGATTTCTAAAGTTATATGGTAAATTGTAAACTCCACTACCAGCACAAGGTAGCTTTTCAGTAACAAATGTTTGAGGTATTCAAACATCATGACAAACAACCATCCCTGGTTTCCATATTTCATGGTTTTTTGTGTGAATGTTCTTGTTCAATCTCATCATGGTAACTCCCCTCCCTCCCAGCATCTCCTTCTCTCTGTCTTCTATGTGGTATCCCAGGAAGCACTGAGAAATAGAGTGAGGTTTCACTCCTTGACAGCTCTGATCACAAGGTAAGTTATCTATCAAACATTCTCTGTTGTACAAACAGAGTTTATGCCCTGAAGTGTAGCAGAGAAGAGGGAGTTGATCGTGACCACTGGAGCAGGATGAAGGGTGCCCTAATCCATGCTCAGGCAAAAGCAGGAGAAATCAGCTGGACAGCTCTGTGGAAAGAAGCAGTGTAACTATGGGAAGCCCCTCATGTGCACAACTGGGAGAGGTGAGAGAGGATAAAAATGCCTCTCTGGAAAGCAGGAACAAGACTGAGGGGTGCTGCCCAGCTGATTCTCAGTTCTCCTTTTCTAGGGCCAACCAGCCAGTAGCCCGATCCTGCCTGCCCAAAAATATTTAGCGCAGGAGAAAAGAGCAATGGGGATGCCCCTGACAGTTGTGCAAAATGGCAGGTGTCAGTGGCACACTCTATTTATTTATGTCTTTATTTACATAGAGACATAGAAACAGAGCAAGTCAGAAGGGGTCTCCCATATGGTCTGACCCCTGGCTAGAGTCGGCTCCACTCACAACAGGCCCGCCATGTGCATGTCCAGCCTATCTTTGAACACCCTCACCGACGGGGCCTCAACCACCTCTTGTGAAAGCCCATTCCACACCCTCGGGGTCCTAATTGTCAGGAAGTGCTTCCTGGCATCTAAATGGAACCTTGGTTCCCTGAGCTTTGCTCCGTTGGAGTGCGTCCTGCCTTCCTCTGCAGGGGAGAACAGGTCTCTACCCATCTCCATGTGACATCCCCTCACATACCTATATGTCGCCAACATATCCCCTCTGAGTGTCCTCTTCTCTAGGCTGAAGAGACCCAGTTCCCTCAGTCTTGCCTCATACAGCATCCCCTACAAACCGGCCACCAACCTTGTGGCCCTATGCTGCACTGACTCCAACCTGGCTATATCCTTTCTGTAATGAGGGGCCCAAAACTGAGCACAATACTCCAGTTCCGGGCACACCAGAGTCATATACAGTGGTAGTAATACCTCTATCAATCTAGAAGCCACACTTCTGGCTATGCAACCAAGGGTGGTGTTCACCCTCTTGACCACCGCATCACACTGCTGCCTCATGTTTAGCCTACAGTCAACCAGTACCCCGAGGTCCCTTTCACAAGTGCTGCTCTCCAGCCACTTGTCACCTAACCTGTACTTATGACAGCTATTCCTATGCCCCAAGTGCAAGACCTTGCACTTATCCACATTGAACACCATCCTGTTGTCTCCTGCACACTTCCATAGTCTGTCCAAACCCTTTTGGATTTGGAGTACCTGCTCCTCAGTTGTGGCCACTGCTCCAGTTTTAGTATCATCTGCGAATTTGATCAGCAGACTGTTCACCCCTTCTTCCATGTCATTAATGAAAAGATTAAACAGGATCGGCCCCAGGACAGAGCCCTGGGGGACCCCGCTTGTCACTGGCCGCCATCCTGATGATTCCCCACTAATGGTTACCTTCTGCTTTTGGTTGGTCAACCACGCCCTAATCCATTGGACAGTGCTTTGGTGTATCCCAAAACTCCTCAGTTTCTCCACCAGGATATCATGGGGCACTTTGTCAAAGGCCTTGCTGAAATCCAGGTAAACCACATCCACTGCATCCCCTCCATCTAGCCATCTCGAAATCTTGTCATAGAATTCCACAAGGTTTGTCTGGCAGGACCTGTTTTTGTGGAAGCCGTGTTGTGTGGTTGTCAGCCTCCCTTCCCTATCTAGCATCACCAGATCTCTTGCTATTATGAGCCTTTCCATTGTTTTTCCTACAATGGACATAAGGCTAACAGGTCTGTAATTCCCCATGTCCCTTCTACTACCATTTTCGAAAATTGGGACCACTGACACCACCCTCCAGTCCTCTGGAACTTCACTCGTTCTCCACAAGGCATCAAACATGGAGGCCAGCAGGTGTGAGAGAACCCCTGCCAACTCTCTAAGTACTCTCGGGTGTAACCTGTCAGGGCCTGGTACCTTTGTAATGTCCAATGCCCTGAGGAGCCCCCCCCCACTTCTAGGGGGGTGACTCTAATCTGTACCCCTAAATCCCTGGCCTCATCTAATCTCCTATGTGGATCCCCCTGTCCTGCTTTGGGGAGAACACAGAGTTAAAATAGTCATTTAGCATCTGTGCCTGTTCCCTCATGTCAGTCACTGGATCTCCTTCCTCCTTATTTAGTGGTCCCACCACTTGTCTCCCCTTCCTCTTCCTATACACATGCTGAAAGAAGCCCTTTTTGTTGCTCTTGATATTCTTTGCAAGTCTCAGCTCATAATCAGCCTTAGCCTTGCAAAGAAGCCTTCTGTAATGGGCCTCCTCCTGCCGGTATAACCCTTTTGTCTATTTGCCCCAGTACCCATTTCCTACGGAGGTTCCTCTTCTGTCTAATCCCTCTAACCACCTCCTTTGGCATCCATGGCGGAGCTCTACTCTGCCTCCCCACCTTACTAACTAGAAGTATCGTCAGGGCGTGCGCCTCCAAAACCTCCCTTTTGAGTGCCATCCACCCCTCCTCAACTCGCTTGCCTTCCAGTAACCTATCCCAGGAGACTTTCCCCAGTCTGGCCTTCAGTTGGCCAAAGTTGGCCCTCTTGAAGTCCCAGCTTCTAGTGCTTGACCTGCTGCACGTCCCCAGTCACCTGATCTCAAAGCAAAGGATGGAGTGATCACTCGCATCCAGAGCTCCCCTAATCTGTACATCTATCAGCTCCTCTCTATTGGTCAAGACCAAGTCGAGGATGTTTTCCCCTGCATCGCCTCTTGGACCCTCTGTGTGAAAAACCCTCTGAGTGAATCTCTCAACTAATATCCGGGAGAATGAAATCCCCCATAATTACTGTGTCTCTCCCCCGAGATATCCTTAGAATATGTGCCTGTCAGGACATCGTTCAGGGTCTCAAGTTGACCTGGAGGGCGATAACATACCCCCACTGTCAGGTCCCTCTCGCTTTCAAAATCCCTAAGTTTCACCCAGACTGCCTCTGCCGAATCCCCACCTGTGCTGCATTCTATTTCACTGCATCCTATCCCTTCCCTGACGAATAAAGCCACGCCCCACCCCCTTTCCCTTCCTGTCCTTTCTAAAAAGATGATACCCCTCTATGTTTACATTCCAGTCTTGCCTTTCATCCCACCAAGTTTCTGTGATTCCTACCAGGTCATACCCTCCTATTCCCAGGAGAGCTTCAAGCTCTTCCTGCTTATTACCCATGCTCCTAGCATTGGTGTACATGCACCTCAACTCCTTCCCACTGCTTCCTTTCCTTGAAGTTCCCAGCCTCCTCCTTCCTCCCATCCTCCCTGATGCCTGGCCCCTCTCTGTAGGAGTCCTGTCAGTCCCTGCAGTACCTCTAAAACCCTGCTCCCAGAGCCCTGATCCTCTCCCCACACTTGTCCAGTGCAGACACATTTCTGTGGGGCCTGACCACCCCCCCCCCCCCGGCTCAGTTTAAAGTCTTCCGGACGAACCTTGCTGGAGCATCTCCAAAGGACCTTTTTCCCATCCTTGTGAGGTGCAACCTGTCCCTTGCCAGAAGTCCATTTGCAAGAAACCAGGTGCTGTGGTTGAGGAACCCAAAGCGTTCCTTCTGACACCACACCCTAAGCCAGTCGTTCACCTCAGAAACCCTGCCAGGCCCAAATCCCCGGACCGGTAAGTTCGACAAGAAGGCCACTTGGGCCTTTAGCTCCCTGAATTTCTTCCCCAAGGCCTCGAAGTCCCTGGTGATCCCGACCACACCCTGCCTGGCTACATAATTTGTGCCCACAGGAATCACCAAGAGCGGCTGGTGACCCCCGGAGCAAACAAGATGCTCCACTCTGTCCTTCACATACCAGATGCATGTGCCCAGCAGGCAGCAAACCTCCCTTGTCTCCAGGCTGGGGCGGCACACCGCTGCCTCAGTGTCCCTCAACAGGGAGTCCCCAACAACAATCACCTGCTGCCGTGTCTTCCTGGTTGTGGTGGGCAGCCATACCCTGGCCCTCGCCTCTCCTGCAGTGGCCCCCTTGCCGCTTGTCGTCCCAGGCTGGGGGTCCTGATGGTCCCCTGAGGCCTCATCAGCCCCAGCCTCCCCAAGCAGAGAGAACCTGTTTCCCAGCTCCAGATTGGTGCCAGGAGGAGGCCGTGCTGGACTCCTCCTCCTGTGGGTGACATGCTTCCATGTCTCCCCAGCTGCTCCTCCCATGGCCTCTCCCTCAACCCTCTGTCCAGAGGGGTCTGCTCCCAGGGGGCCTGGAGAGCTCTCTTGGCCCTCAGGCACCTCAATTCCTCCTCTAGCAGGACCACCAGCTTGCACAGAGGGCAAGTGTAACCCTGCCTCTCCTGATGGAGAAGGGCGAACATGTCGCAGCTGTTGCAGCAGACAGCAACACCCATGACTCCTGCCAAGGCCACCTCCTGGTCTGCCATTGGGAACTCTTCCAAGACCCTACCTTGGTCCCCCATCTTGTCTGTCCTGCAGTACTCCTCACTCACCCAGTTCTTCCAGACAAAAACCCACACACACACACATACACAAGGATAAAATAAAATTTAAATTGGAGGAAAAACAAAGCACAGCACAACACAGCCCAGCACAAAAAACAAAACAAAGCCAAATCAAAGAAAGAAAGAAAAACAAAGTAATAAAACAAAAAACAAAACCCTCAGCCTCTCAGGGAAGGGAGTCCCCGGGCAGCCCAGGCCACAGCTAAGGGACGCAGACAAAGGACACGCCTTATCAATCCTTCAGGCCGCTGGCCCCACCTGTCTGCTTCCTCCTGGCCTCTCTAGCCCTGCCTCCCTTCCTCTCTGCTGCTCCTAACCCTCTGCTCCTCTCCTACCTTGCCTTCCCCATTTAAAACTTTTCCATGCCATCCCATACTTAGACATCTCAGAATGGTTTACAACAAATTAATTCTAAAAATAGAAATAAAAATAACAGTTGCCCAGCATCCAATGTTAAAATATAAACCCACTAACTAAAAAAAAGTTAACAATTAAAATACTGGGACAGTACAAAGGTTTTTGCCTGATGCCAAAAGGAAAGAAGCAATGGCTCCAGGCGGATCTCTCTGGGGAGAGTGTCCCACAATTGGGGTGCCACCCCAGAGAAGGCCCTCCTCCAGGTAATCACCCTCTTGATCTCTTTCAAGGACACCTCCTGGAGGAGGGCCTCTGACTCAGATCTCAAGGGGCAGGAGGGCACATAGGGGAGAAGGCACTCCTTCAGGTAGTGAGCACCCAAGCCAACTAGGGCTTTATAGGTCATCACCAGCACCTTAAATTGGGCCCCAGATTTCAATCGTAGCCAGTGTAGACAACAGAGGACTGGCACTATGTGTGAACACCTGCTGGTCCCCGTTAATATCCTGGCAGATCTGTTCTGATCCAACTGAAGTATCTGGACCGTCTTCAAGGGCAGCCCCCCATAGAATGCGTTACAATAATCCAGTCAGGAAGTTACCATAGTGTGGGCCACTGATGCAAGGCATCACTCATCCAGGTAAGGGTGCAGTTGGTAGACCAGCCAAAGCTGAAGAAAAGCACTCCTCACCAGCGCTGCCACCTGGGATGCCAGGGACAGCTCTGGATTGAGGAGCACTCCCAAACTACGCACTCTATCCTTTAGGGGGAGTGCAACCCCATCCAGAACAGGGCAGATGACACTCACCTGTAGGGCTGAGCCGCCTACCAACAGGACCGGTTAAGGGCGGCCACTGCCTCAACTGGACTAGATGTAAAAGAGAGGCAGAGCTGGGTGTCATCAGCATACTGGCGACTCCAAAGCCCAAACGTCCAGATGACCTCTTCCAGCAGTTTCATGTAAATTTTAAAAAGCATGGGGGATGAAATGGAATCCTGTGGAACTCCATGGCAAAGTTGCCATGGCACAGAGCCATAATCCTCCAGCACCAACTTCTGGAATTGGCCAGACAGGTAGGAGTGGAACAACCACAAACCAGTGACTCCAACTCCCAAGCCAGCCAGCCTATCCAGAACGATAGCATGGTTGATGGTCTCAAAAGTCGCTGAGACGTCAAGCTAGCATTAGGCTGTTATTGCCAAATGGCTCTATGGAGCCAATGGAGCTGGCTGTAGAACCAAGATGAATTGTATTTTCCAGCTTTGGAAAGCACGACAAGCCATTGTGGTACTGACAACCATAGAACAGACCTTTGTGCCTGCTCATCATTTCTAAAAACCAAACATACAGTGCTTACATACCACAATGGTGTTCAGGCAATAAGACAGATCAGCGCAAGTTAAAACACAGAGACAGACAGACAGACAGACAGACACCATTGCCTGTTATGTCATACTAACCTGCCCACACTATCCCTTTGTCCCTTTCTTTTGCAGCAGAGGTTCACTGCCTCTGAACATAGAAGTTCTATCTCTTAGACTTTTTACAGATAAATGTGAATGTTTCTTCCCTTCCATATTCTCTCTCTCTCTCCCACTCTTCTTTTTCCTATTAACCTCTACTTCTATTTTAATTTCTCCCCAGCTCATGATTAAATTAAATATGTTCGGGAATTTCCAAGAGACATCAGACATATTCAAGGATAGACTTGTGTTGGATATCTAAAACTTCAATCTTGAATTTAAAGATGGTAAGGATTCAATCTAAGATAATTTTGGATCATCATCCATTGGAAATTATCTGGCAAGATGAGCAACTGGCAGCAAGAAGATGGAGACTGAATGACAATTTTGTACTACAAGATGATACATCGAAAAAATGTGAAAGAGATCTAGAAGAGTTCTTTAGATTAAACCATAGGTCCTCAAACTACAGCCCATGGGCCGGATCTGGCCTGCCATGCCCATTTCTCCAGCCTGCCTCAGAGGTTTTGGACTCAGCGTGCGAGGCGGCTTGCTCGTCCGGAGATCGTTTTGGACTCGCTCGGAAAAAATGATCTCTGTGCGAGCAAGCCCCTGCCTCGCCGTGCATGTGCCCAGCGGAGATTGTTTCGCCTTGCATCGCTGCGCCCCCGCCGGCACCCTGTTGAAAAACTTTGAGGACCCCTGGATTAAACAATACAAATGATGTCTCTACAAAAATAATATGGGAAGTCAGCAAAGCTTAAATCAATGGATTCAAAGAAAAAAAAGAAAAATTAGAACCAATTTCAAAACTCCTTGAAAAAAAAATATTAGAGGATTGTCGTAAGAAGTCTCCAGATAAAACAATATTATTGAACTTAGACAATTAGAAATCAATTAGATTTGATTGAGACAGAAGAAATTCAGAAGAAATTACCTTTTTAAAAACAAAAACTCTTTGAACAAGCAAACCTGGAAGATATTTAGCATAACGTCTCAAAAGGGAGATAGAAAAGAGATTGATAACAGGAATAAAGATGGACAGTAGAGTGACGGATGTGGGGATATGATCAGTTTAAACTTTTTTTCAAATCTGTATAAAAAAGCACATTCTCAGAAGAAGGAACGGTGCAATACATAAAGGAAGCCCGTATTGATAAATTTACATCAGATCAAAGAGAAATGCCAAATGGCCCCATTTCCATACAAGAGATATCACAAGCAATTAAAAGACTAAAAAAGGATAAGACACCTGAACCAGACACACAATAAGTGTCTAGTGGAAAAAAAATAATGTTACCACTTCAAAAAAAGTAATGAATGAAATTGAAGATTAGAAATAATTACCTACATCTTGGCAGGAAGCTTATATAACATTTATACACAAAGAAGGCAATGATCCTGCCATGCCACAGTCTTAGAGACCCATTTCATTATTAAATGTGGACCACACACACACACACACAAACACAGTATATATTTACCTGGATAAAGACTGAAAACTAAGAGGATCAGATCAGTGGATTTGTCACAAAGAGGTTAATGAAACACAATATCTCCTTTGCGATTAACACCACTGAATCTGGGGAGGGGGGGAGGATGGGAGGGGCGTCTTCCTAGAAACAAAAAATGGCTTTGACAATATGCCTTGGTCCTTTTTATTGAAAACGCTTAAATATTTCAATTGAGGCCAAGATTTATGAACTGGATTCAAGCAATTTGTAATAAGCAATATGCTAAGATTCTCATAAATGTAATATTAACTTTAATTTTTCAAGAATATCCATTAGCTCCATTATTTATCCTGTTATTGGAAGTTTTAGCTAAGAAAATTAGACAGGACCAGATATAAGACCAGCTGCTGCCACTGTGCTGCAACCCGACAACGACAACCAGGAGATCTGTGCCTGGCGCCTCCCCACCACAGTCCTGCGCACCCCAACACCCGTGCTTTTGCCCCGAGCCTGATGACAACAACTGGTGAGAGCAGACATCGAGGGCAGGTGGGGCATCCGTGGGGGGAGGGGCGGGGCAGCGTTGGAGGCCTTAATTTGCCAGCCGCGGCCCTCCCCACCCCCGCAGGACTCACCAGCTGCTGTTGCCATGCTACGCCCTGATGACGGCGATTGTTGGGAGATCTGTGCCTGGCACCTCCCCCCCACACACAGTCCTGCGGGCCCCAACACACGCACCTTTGTCCCCCGTGACAATAATGACTGGTGACAGCAGTCATTGAGGGTGGATGGGGCATCCAAGGGGGAGGTGTGCAGTGCCATCGGAGGCCTTAATTTGTCAGCCACAGCTGAAGGACAATGGCCAAAGAGCACCACCATCTGGGGCTGGTTGGGGCTGGCTTGGGCCAGGGACTTTGCTGGGCTGTACTGGTGGGGTAGGACGAGCTGGCTATTTATTCTATTCTATTTATTGTTGCCCCTTCATAGATCACTGCCTTGTCATGGCGAAGGAGCCTGTGTTGCTCATTGAAGCTATGAGCTATGCCGTGCAGGGCCACCCAAGATGGACAGGTCATAGCAGAGGGCTCTGACAAAATGTGATCCACTGGAGAAGGAAATGGCAACCCACTCCAGTATCTTTGCCATGAAAACCCCATGGACAGTACCAAAAGGCAAAAAGATATGACGCCAGAAGATGAGCCTCTCAGGTCGGAAGGTGTCCAATGTGCTACTGGGGAAGAACAGAGGGCTAGTACTAGTAGCGCCAGAAAGAATGAAGTGACTGGGTCAAAGCCAAAAGGACACTCAGTTGCAGATGTATCTGGTGGTGAAAGGAGAGTCAGATGCTGCAAAGATCTTTATTCCATAGGAACCTGAAATGTAAGATCCAGGAATCAAGGTAAGTTGGATGTCAAACAAGAGATGGCAAGACTGAACATTGACATATTAGGAACCACTGAACTAAAATGGACAGGAATGGGTGAATTTAATATGGATGACCATCAGGTATACTACTGCAGGGAAGAATCCCTCAGAAGAAATGGAATAGCTTTCATAGTCAATACAAGAGTAGGAAAAGCAGTAGGAAAAGCAGCAGGAGATGTCTGTGGCTCAGATCATGAGCTACTTGTTGCAAAATTTAGGTTTAAATTGAAGAAAGTAGGAAAAAAGCACTAGGCCACTCAGGTATGACCTAAATCATATTCCTTATGAATATACAGTAGAGGTGACAAATGGATTTCAGGAATTAGATCTGATAGACAGAGTACCTGAAGAACTATGAACGGAGGTTCGCAACATTGTACAAGAAGTAGCAACTAAAACCATACCAAAGAAAAAGAAATCCAAGAAAGCAGAATGGCTGTCTGTGGAAGCTTTACAAATAGCTGCGGAAAGAAGGGAAGCAAAAGACAAGGGAAAAAGAGAAAGATACATGCAACTGAATGCAGAATTCCAGAAAATAGCTAGAAGAGATGCCTTCTTAAATGAACAGGGCAAAGAAATAGAAGGAAACAATAGAACAGGGAGGAACAGAGATCTCTTCAAGAAAATTAGAGATATGAAGGGAACGTTTCATGCAAAGATGGGCATGAGAAAATGTCAGGGACCTAACAGAGGAAGAAAAGATTAAGAAGAGGTAACAAGATTACACAGAGGAACTATACAAGAAAATGCTTAACGTCCCTGATAACCACGATGGGGTGCTCACTGACCTCAAGCCAGACATCCTGGAATGTGAAGTCTAATGGGCCTTAGGAAGTCTGAGCAACAACAAAGCTAGTGGAGGTGACAGCATTCCAACTGAGTTATTCAAAATCCTAAAAGAGAATGCAGTAAGAGCGCTACACTCAATATGCCAGCAAATTTGGAAAACTCAACAGTGGCCACAGGATTGGAAAAGATGTTTACATTCCGATCCCAAAGAAGGGCAATGCCAAAGAATGTTCAAACTACCACACCATTGTACTCATTTCACATGCTAGCAAAGTTATGCTCAAAATCCTTCAAGCTAGGTTCCAGCAGTATGTGGACTGAGAACTACCAGAAGTAGAGGAAGGGTTTCGCAGAGGAACTAGAGATCAAATTGCCAACATACACTGGATCATGGAGAAAGCTGGGGACTTCAAGAAAAGCACTTCTGAAAGCTGGACCATAAGGAAGGCTGAGCGCCGAAGAATTGAGGCCTTTGAATTGTGGTGCTGGAGAAGACGCCTGTAAGTCCCTTGGACTGCAAGGCGATCAAAGCAGTCAGTCTTAGAGGAGATCAACCTTGACTGCTCTTTAGAAGGCCAGATACTGAAGACAAAACTCAAACACTCTGGCCACCTAATGAGAAGGAAGGACTCCCTGGAGAAGAGCCTAATGCTGGGAACAATAGATGGCAAAAGAAGGGGATGGCAGAGAATGAGGTGGCTAGACGGAATTATTGAAGCAGTCAGCGTGAACTTAAGTGGACTCCGGGGGATGGTGGAGGAGAGGAAGGCCTTGAGGAATGTTGTCAATGGGGTCACAATGGGTCAGACATGACTTTGCAACTAACAACAACAAGAAGAACAATTTATTGTTGTGGTGTTACAGAGCCAGGGACATTAGTACAATAGGACTCTGTTTTTATTGTTTTATTATTTTACTGCACAGCATCCTTGCTCAAATTTTAATTATTATTGTATTTTATTATAGTTGGCTAAATGGCTATGGGAGTTCCTGGGGAGTGGATGGGCAGCACCATTGGGATGGTTATGAGCATGGGAAGATATGGTGCTGGGAGTTTAATGTGTCATTACAGAAGAAGGGGGAGGAGATGCCTTGTATCTGCCCCTTCTTCTGGTTATTTCTCCCACCAGAAGGTTCCAGGCAGTGATGCCACCCGGCCCTCAGGCCTGGTGGTGCTCCTACTGAATGCCAGGTCAGTCCAGATCAAAACATCACCCATCCATGACTTAATCATGGATGAGAGGGCCAACCTGGCATGCACTATGAAGCCCTGGGCAGGAGATGCAGGGTGCATGTCGCTCACTCAGCTGTGCCCATTTGGGTATTGGTTGCAGCAGCACCCCCACCTTGATGGAAGTGGAGGGTGCGTGGTCCTAATTCACCAAGATTCAATCTCCCTTGCAGGGCTTCCTGTCCCTTTGAGACCAGTTCTGGAGTGGTTGTACTTGGCGCTGGGCAATCGAGACAGATTAGGGATTCTGTTGGTGTACCATGCACCCTTCTGCCCAACAGATTCCCTGCCTGAGCTGACGGAGATTGTCTTAGATCTGGTGTTGAGGACTCCCAGGATGTAGGTCTTGCGGGACTTCAATTTCCATGCTGAAGCTGTTTTGACTGGGGGCGGCTCAGGACTTCATGGCTGCCATGACAACCATGGGGCTTTCTCAAAATGCCACCGGCCCAACGCATTAAAAAGGCCACACTCTAGACCTGGTTTTCTCAATGGACAGATCTAGATGGTGATCTAGAAGTGAGGGATTTTACTATAATCCCTTTGTCATGGTCAGATCACCTCCTCATGAGGTTTGAACTTGGGGCCAGTTTCTCCTTCAGTAAGGATGCAGACCTTATTAAGATGGTCCACCTCCAGAGTCTTATGGATCTGATGGATTTCTGAAGACTCTGGGGGATTTTCCAGTTGATAAAGCTGGCACTCCTGTAGATGATTCCTAAGCATCCTCTCCCACCTTGTAGAGCCCACTCGGCAACATGGTACATGCCTGATTTGCGGACGATGAAACAGGCTGGGAGACTATTAGAACACAGGTGGAGGAAACCCCAGGATGAATCCAACTGAGTACATCTTATTGCTCACTATCGAGCCTATGCTGTGGCAGTGGGGGGTGGGGGGCAAAGAAGGAATTCTTTTCTGCTTCCATTGCATCCTCACAGTGCTGTCCAGCTGAGCTTTTTCAAGTGACACAGGGCCTATTACGATCTGAATCTCAAGTCCACAGCTTGCTGTGATGACTTTGTGCAGCACTTTAAGAAGAAAATTGCTCGAATTTGCCATGAGCTGGATTCCACAGTTGCTGAGATTCTAGAGCAAGAAGTGTCCAGAGCACTGTCTGGTCCATCTTTGTTGGACGATTTTCAATTGTTGAGGCCTGAGGATGTGGACAAGGTGCTTGGACTGGTCTACACTATCACCTGTCTACTTGACTGTTGCCCCTTGTGATTGTTCATCAGAGCCAAGGACAGGATAAGTACCTCAGTCCAGGAGGTTATCAATGCTTCTCTGAGGGAGGGGAGGATCTCTGCCCCTTTGAAGGAGACAGTGATCAGGCCTGTCCTGAAGAGAGCATCCCTGGACCCAGAGATAGCCGCCAGTTATAGACCAGTGGCTAACATCCCGTTTTTGGGCCAGGTGCTCGAGTGGGTGGTGGCCAGACAACTCCAGGTGCTCCTGCAAGAAACAGATTATCTGAAACCATTTCAATCTGGCTTCAGGCCAGAATGGAAACTGCCTTGGTCACCTGTATGATGACCTGTACAGGGAGTGGGACAGGGAAGTGCACCCCTGTTGGTTCTCCTGGACCTCTCAGCAGCTTTCAATACCATTGACCATGGTATTTTTCTGGATAGACTGGCTGGGTTGGGAGTTGGAGGCTCTACTCTGCGGTAGTTCTACTCCTGTCCTGTCTGGCTGATTCCAGAAGAAGGTGCTGGAGGATTATGGATCTGCACCTTGGCAACTTTGCCATGTAGTTCCACAGGGTTCCATTTTATTCCCCATGCTTTTTAAAATCTACATGAAACTGCTGGGAGAGGATCCGGAGCTTTGGGCTGCAGAGTCCTGTTGGTAGGTGGCTCAGCCTTACAGGTGAGTGACATCTGCCCTGTTCTGGATGGACTCCCTCTAAAGGATACGGTGCACAGTTTGGGAGTGTGCCTCAATCTGGAGCTGTCCGTGGAAACTCAGGTGGCAGCAGTGGTGAGGAGTGCCTTTCTTCAGCTTCAGTTAGTCTACCAACTGTGCCCTTACCTGGATGAGTGATGCCTTGCAACAGTGACCCACACTATGGTAACTTCCTGACTGGATTATTGTAAAGCGCTCTATGTGGTACTGCCCTGAAGACGGTCCAGATACTTCAGTTGGTTCAGATTAGAGTTGCCAGGATACTAACAGGGACCAGCAGGTATTTACATATAATACCAGTCCTCTATCACTTACACTGGCTACCAATTGAAGTCCAGGCCCAATTAAAGGTGCTGGTGATGACCTATACAGCCCTAAATGGCTTGAGTCCTGGATACCTGAAGGAGCGCCCTCTCCCCTATGTGCCCTCCTTGAAATCTGAGCCAGAGGCCCTCCTCTGGGAGCTGTCCTTGAAAGAAATCAAGGGGGTGACTACCCGGAGGAGGGCCTTCTCTGCAGTGACTGTGGAACATAATCCACAGAGAGGTTCACCTGGCACCAATGCTTCTTTCCTGTCAGCATCAGGTGAAAATCTTTTTATTCTCTGAATATTTTAATTGCTACTTTGTTTTAATTGTTGGTTTTATACTTAACATTGGATGCTATGCTATTTCTACTCTTATATCTATTTTTATTCTATTTTATTAATGGTGTTGCAAACCACCCTAAGACGTCTGTGATGGGACAGTATAGAAAAGTTTTAAATAAATAAATATAAATGGCTTGAAAATAGACAGAAAGGAATATAAAATGAAAAGTTATAGAGATGATATTGTGCTGACCATCTTAAACCCACACTTATTTATGCAACAAATAATAGATAAAATTGAAACATTTGGATATTACTCCAGATATAAAATCAGTAAGAAGAAAACAAAAACTATATCAAAGTTTTTAATGAAACAAGAAGATGAAAGCATCAAACAAATCTCAGGATATGAAATAACCTCAAACCTGGTTAAATACTTGGGCAAAAATGTGACAGGAAAAAACAATACACTATTTCAAGATAATTACAAAACTTCTTGGATAAAGATTCTGAAGGACTTACAGTTATGATCTAAACTAAAAGTTTCATGGCTAGGAAGAATTTCCATCATAAGAATGAATGTATGACCAAAATTGAATTTCCTGTTTCAGATGTTACCAATTACAATACAGGGAAAAACTACAAGAATGGCAAAGAAAATTGAATGCACTTATTTGGAATGGGAAATAAATACAAGGATCAGATTTAAAGCACAGTTGTTGTTAGCCGCAAAGTCGTGTCCGACCCATTGCGACCCCATGGACAACATTCCTCCAGGCCCCCCTGTCCTTCACCATCCCCCGGAGTCCACTCAAGATCACAGCAACTGCTTCACTGACTCCATCTAGCCACCTCATCCTCTGCCGTCCCCTTCTTCATTTGCCATCTATTGTTCCCAGCATTAGACTCTTCTCCAGCGAATCCTTCCTTCTCATTAGGTGGCCAAAGTATTTGAGTTTCATCTTCAGGATCTGGCCTTCTAAAGAGCAGTCAGGGTTGATCTCCTTTAGGACTGACCAGTTTGATCGCCTTGTGGTCCAAGGGATTCGCAGGAGTCTCCTCCAGCACCACAATTCAAAAGTCTCAATTCTTCGGCGCTCAGCCTTCTTTATGGTCCAGTTTTCACAGCCATTCATTGCAACTGGGAAAACCATAGCCTTGACTATACACACTTTTGTCAATAGGCAGCTTTTTAGTATGCTGCCTAGATTTGCCATAGCTCTCCTCCCCAGGAGCAAGCGTCTTTTAATTTCTTGGCTGCAGTCCCCATCTGCGGTGATCTTGGAGCCCAGGAAAATAAAATCTGTCACTACCTCCATTTCTTCCCCATGTATTTGACAGGAAGTGTATACAGCCTTGCCAAACTCCTTTCTCAATTTTGAAGCAATCAGTGGTTCCATGCCCAGTTCTCACAGTTGCTTCTTGGCCCACATATAGGTTTCTCAAGAGAGGATTAAGATAGTCTGGTACTCCCATCCCTTTAAGAACTTGTCACAATTTGTTGTGATCCACACAATCAAAGGCTTTAGCATAGTCAATGAAGCAGAAGTAGATATTTTTCTGGAACTCCCTAGCTTTCTCCATGATCCAGAGTATGTTGGCATTTTGATCTCTAGTTTCTCTGGCTCTTCGGAACCCTGCCTGGATTTCTGGTAGTTCTTGGTTCACATACTGCTAGTGCCTAGCTTGGAGGATTTTTAGCATAACTTTGCTAGCATGTGAAATGAGTGCAATAGTGCGGTAATTTGAACATTCTTTGGCATTGCCCTTCTTTGGAATTGGAATGAAAATTGACCTTTTCCAATCCTGTGGCCATTGTTGAGTTTTCCAAATTTGCTGGCATATTGAGTGTAGCACTTTTACTGCATCTTCTTTCAGGATTTTGAATAGCTCAGCTGGAATACTGTCATCTTCACTAGCAAAATGAAGAAAACAAAATGGCTGTCTTGAGGAAGCTTCACAAATAGCTGAGCAAGGAAGGGAAGTGAAAGGCAAGGGAGAAAGAGAAAGATACACCCATTTGAATGCAGAATTCAGAGAATTGCTAGAAGACATAAGAATGCCTTCTTCAATGAACAATGTAAGGAAATAGAAGAAAACAATAGAATAGGGAGGACCAGAGATCTTTTCAAGACAATTGGAGATATGAAGGGAACGTTCCATGCAAAGATGGGCATGATAAAGGACCAAAATGGCAGGGACCTAACAGAGGCAGAAGAGATTAAGAAGAGGTGGCAAGATTACACAGAAGAACTATACAAGAAAGAGCTTAACATCCCTGATAACCACGATGGGGTGGTCACTGACCTCGAGCCAGACATCCTGGAATGTGAAGTCAAATGGGCCTTAGGAAGTCTGAGCAACAACAAAGCTAGTGGAGGCGACAGCATTCCAGCTGAGCTATTCAAAATCCTGAAAGACAATGCAGTTAAAGTGCTACACTCAATATGCCAGCAAATTTGGAAAACTCAACAGTGGCCACAGGATTGGAAAAGGTCAGTTTACATTCCAATCCCCAAGAAGGGCAATGCCAAAGAATGTTCAAACTACCGCACCATTGCACTCATTTCACATGCTAGCAAAGTGATGCTCAAAATCCTACAAGCTAGGCTCCAGCAGTATGTGGACCGAGAACTACCAGAAGTACAGGCAGGATTTCGAAGAGGGAGAGGAACTAGAGATCAAATTGCCAACATACGCTGGATCATGGAGAAAGCCAGGGAGTTCCAGAAAAAGATCTACTTCTGTTTCATTGACTACGCTAAAGCCTTTGATTGTGTGGATCACAACAAATTGTGGCAAGTTCTTAAAGAGATGGGAGTACCAGACCATCTTATTTGTCTCTTGAGAAACCTATATGCAGGTCAAGAAGCAACAGTGAGAACCGGACACGGAACCACTGATTGGTTCAAAATTGAGAAAGGAGTTCGGCAAGGCTGTATACTGTCACCCTGCCTATTTAACTTATTTGCAGAGCACATCATGAGAAAGGCAGGGCTAGATGAATGACCAGTTGGAATCAAGATTGCAGGGAGAAATATCAACAACCTCAGGTATGCAGATGATACCACTCTCATGGCAGAAAGTGAAGAGGAACTAAAGAGCCTCTTGATGCGGGTGAAGGAGGAGAGTGCAAAAGTTGGCTTGAAACTCAACATTAAGAAAACTAAGATCATGGCATCTGGTCCTCTCACTTCCTGGCAAATAGATGGGGAAGAAATGGAGGTAGTGACAGATTTTATTTTCCTGGGCTCCAAGATCACCGCAGACGGGGACTGCAGTCAAGAAATTAAAAGACGCTTGCTTCTGGGGAGGAAAGCTATGGCAAATCTAGATAGCATACTAAAAAGCAGAGACATCACCCTGCCAACAAAAGTGCATATAGTCAAGGCTATGGTTTTCCCAGTTGCAATGTATGGCTGTGAAAGCTGGACAATAAGGAAGGCTGAGCGCAAAACGATTGAGGCCTTTGAGTTGTGGTGCTGGAGAAGACTCCTGCGAGTCCCTTGGACAGCAAGGCGATCAAACCAGTCAGTCCTAGAGGAGAGCAACCCTGACTGCTCTTTAGCAGGCCAGATAGTGAAGATGAAACTCAAATACTTTGGCCACCTAATGAGAAGGAAGGACTCCCTGGAGAAGAGTCTAATGCTGGGAACAATAGATGGCAAAAGAAGAAGGGGACGGCAGAGGATGAGGTGGCTGGATGGAGTCACTGAGGTGGTTGGTGTGAGCTTGAGTGGACTCCGGGGGATCGTGGAGGACAGGAGGGCCTGGAGAAATGTTGTCCATGGGGTCGCGATGGGTCGGACTCGACTTCACGACTAACAACAACATTCTTTTGATTGCACACCCCCAGCATACCTGCTCTCTCTGGTTTTTCTTGCCTCTATCTTAGACAGAGAAGGTGAGCAATGAGGAGAGACCTAAATTCAATCCTCCAACTTTTCTCTCTCTTTTTTTTTCATATTTAAAAGTGATGCTTAAGAAACTCGGGCTGCATCTACGCATCCTTTTGAGTCGAGAGAAATGTTCACTCAGTGGTCTCTTGTGTGTCATTTCTTTCTCTGGACCAAGGGCATGAAAATCTAACATTTGCACAGTTGCAGAGATCACTATAATAATTGTGTTTCTTGTATCCTCAATTGGGAAGGGAACTTTATATCCACATTGTTTTTGTTAAGCATTTAGAAGTCCCAGTTAATTATCCATGAGGTATTAAAAGGCCCAACCCTTGAAAGACAAAGCTGAATTGTGGGGAACTTTCCTTCCATTCCCAAAAGGTATTTCAAGCTCACTACACTTCTGCTGTTGAATCTTTTTTTTTTTTTTTCAGAACAAAGGAGTGATGGGTGTTTTCATGGGGATTAACCCTTTTTTTTTCCAGAGGAGGAAAATGTCCCACTTTCCACTTTTTCACACCATGCATAATTTTGAACATCTTTGCCATGCTTCCCATTACTCATCATTTTCCTAAGAGAAGCAATCCTGGTTGTTGTAACAAAGTCTGATAGGGGAGCTGCTCAAACCCTTGATTGTTTTAGTTGTCCTTCTTTGCACTTTTTCCAACAATGTCATTTTTCAGGTGTGGTGGCCAGCACTGTACACAATACTTTAAGTATGGTCATATTAAAGATTTGTGTAAGAGGAATATGATCTTGGAAATCTGATTTTCAATTCCTTTCCTAATTATGGCATTTCCTCCTAACATTTGACATTTTCATCAAGCTGTCCCCCGCATTCTCAAGACCCTTTCTTGGTCTGTCAGCACTAGTTCAGATTCCATCAGCTTATACTTGAAGATGAGATTCTTTCCCCCCAGCATGCTAACTTTACACTTGCTTACACTGAAAGCATTTGCCGTTCTGATGCCCTTTTTCCCAGCTCAGAGAGATCCCACTGGAATGCCTCACAATCCCTTTTAAATGTTTTATTTTAGTATCATCAGCAAACTTGGCTACTTTATTGCTCACTTCTAATTCCAGATCATTTATGAACAGGTTGAAAAGCACTGATCCTAATGCAGAATCTTGTGAGAATACCATGCATTCTCAATGTTGGCTTTCAATTCTGTAATCAGTTACTGATCCATAGGACAACATGTGTGTTCACACACAGCCCTTATTCCATCACTGCCAGGTTTTCTCAAGAGTCTGTTGATGGATTTTATCAAAAGGCTTTTGGAAGAAACAATGTCTATTTGACTGCTCAGTCCATGTGTAGTAGTGACACTCTCAAAGAATTCTACTGGATTAGCAAGAGAGGCTTACCCCTGCAGAAGCCATGTTGCTTCTTTTAAAGCAGGGCTAGTTCTTCTATGTGTTAACTGAATCTATCCTGAATAACACTTTCAACCAATTTATGCAGAACCAACAGAAAGCAAAGCAGCATATAATTTTCCAGATCCCTTTTTAAAAATTGTCCTAGAGTGCTGGTACATGGCTAGAGAGTGATCTTAGGGACATGATGTACATATTGTATAAGAAAGTCATCAATTGATTCTGAGGAGGAAGAGCAGAGCTGAATAGATGAGTTGGCAATTTATAGGTTATTTACTGAAGATGCTCAGGGCAAAGAGAGAGAACCAGCCCTCTTTGGAAAAGGAGGGAGACATTTCAGAGTGGTGGGAAGGAGATGGAAGGGGTGTCCTTGGCACCAACAGGATATGACAGGCTAAACAAGTGGACCAATTCAGAAGTGTCCAGCATTCCTGCTGTCTAGCCCTCACGCAGCAGGGGCCACCTTCAGGGCTGAATTCTTTCTGAAAGGAATGGAAGGAGGGGAAGCTTAAGTTTGGATTCAGCTCTTTACATTGTCAATTGCTTCTCTCCCATCTCAAAGAGAACGCTGCTTCAATGTATACTGTTTCGTAACCTGTTAAACTTTAATAAAAGGATTGTGCATCTTGCGCAGTGGCGTGTGGGGGGGAGGCGGATCGGCACGGGATGGCAGTGCGGGATGACAGTGCGGGCGGTGGAGGCTTTAGAAGGATTGTGCTTCTAAAGCGTCATCTGTGCCTGCCCCGGCAGTGGTGTGGGGGGCGGGGGGGCGGATCGGCGTGGGATGACAGTGCGGGCGGTAGAGGCTTTAGAAGGATTGTGCTTCTAAAGCTGTGCCTGCCGCGGCAGTGGCGTGGGGGGGTGGCGGATCGGCGCGGGATGGCAGTGCTCGAGCGGCGGTGGCACAGAGTGACGGTGCACGGCGGCGGCGGCAGCGTGGGGCGCAGAGCAATGGCGCGGGGCGGTGGGGCGACGGCGGCACGGAGCTTCCCGGTGGGGGTGATCAGTTCGCGGAGTGCGAGGTGGAGCAGGGCACGCTGAGCACATGCCGGCCTGGTGGTGCCGGCAGGCGGGCAGCGTCCCGGGTGTCAGGCACATTCACTCTATAAGACGCACAGACATTTCCCCTTACTTTTGAGGGGGGGAAAAGTGCGTCTTATAGAGCGAAAAATACGGTACTTGTTCCCCTTTACTCAAGACTGGTTAGACCTCACCTGGGCACCCCAGTTTAAGAGAGATGCAGACAAGCTGGAAAGAGTTCAGAAGAGGGGAACAAAGATGCTCTGGGGAAATTATGTTTTTATACATTTCTGAAATGTAGTTTTATACTGGAGCTTTCCCACCATGCTTCAAAACATTTCCTTCCTTTTCCCATCCATCCTGAGGAATTCTTAGTCACTATTTTATAACATTTTAGTTGGTCCTAATTATCATCTGTCTTTATTTGTTGATGTATTTATTCAATTTTTATTCAATGTTATTTAATGGTGTGTTGGCCCATGTATAAATTGCCCACATTTTATACAGGCCACCACACATTTTATATGTACCAATAGTATTGGAGTCAATCAGACCAATTCCCTGTCAGTCTCTCAGCCTGAGCACTCTGTCCTGGAATCATGGTAATTACAGGAGGTGGTTGAGGCCCCATCAGTGAGGGTGTTCAAGGATAGGCTGGACATGCATATGGTAGGCATGTCATGAGTGGAGCCACCTGGAACCAGGGGTCAGACTAGATGTCCCAGGAGAGCCCTTCTAACTCACTCTTTCTATGTTTCTATCTCTTTCCAGCAGCTATTGCACTTTTTGTAGATCTATTGATGTTGGCAAAACTTACAGCCACATTTTATGTTTATGTTTGTTTATGTTTCCTCAAATTCTTCTGACACAGTTCTAAGTCTTGTGAGCATAACACACAGAATTTTACCATATTAATTTTTATAATACAGAAGTCCTTTTTAGACTCATGTTTTTTGTTTGTTCCACACATATTAATAATCTTGTAGAGAATAATCAGTCTTCATTTCCAGCTTTACCCATTGCCCAGTTCAACAGACTTTTTTGCCATTAAAGCAAATATTTGTTGTTAATCATGTATACATTCATCTCTTTTTATGACACTCATGTATTAGTGAAGAATTCTTACGCAGCCTGGTTATATTCTCATTCACTCAGAAGTAAGTGCCACTGACAGAAGACAGACTCCCCATTCAGTCACTGAAGCCCTTACACCATGAGGTAAGAGGAGGGTGGATTTGTCGTTGTCTGGCTCCACCACACTTTGGGAGGGCAACATTTTACAATAGAAGGCCTACTCTCTTTGTGGAGATTCCTGCTCAATTTAGAATCCAGATTGCACAGACTATGTTGAAAAGTCCCTTTCTAATCACATGAGAATTTACCCCCCAAACATTGTACAGGAGGTAAGAAGAGAATGAAAGTCATCTTTCATGCAGAAGTAGACGCAAAACTCGTGCACTGCATTGTTTGTGCAAGTTTGTAATGGTTATGTAACCATTGACTGCTACTCTTAAACTACAGTACAAGTATTCATTTGTCCAATTAGAATGCTGCTTATCTTTATTGTATTTGTTACAGAAATGCAGTAAAAGGTAAGTAAAGCAAACACAGACAAAACATATGTTAAACACAAGATGTTCCGGAGATGATTCAGAAAATCTAAGTTTTAATTGCCACTTGAGTCCAAAGAGCCAACATCCTGTTTTCAACACTGCAGTACTCCACTAAATACAAATACTCAATTTTTGACACAATATCTTTTGCATCAACTTGAACTTTTTCTTGACACTATCTTTACTGTTTATAACTGCTATCCTCCAGTCTGAATAAACCCTCTAATTGCATGCTGACTGAGAAAGGTACTGGCTGGGTTCAAAAGTTCCCTCCCTGCCATTTGGAGAGAACAATCAACACTGCAGCCACAGTGGGCAGCTTTTTGCCTATAAGTGCTTCTATGTGGCTTCTGTGCTAGCATGGTTTCTACCCTCCCCACGCAATCCTTCCACTGCTGGCATGGATCCCATCAGCTGCAATGCCTGAAATTCAATTCCATGCTGCATTACCCCTGCCTATGTAGGTTGCCTCCCCTTCACTAGTCTGCATAAGATCATAATTCCATGGGCATGCTGTCTGCCACCCACTTCCTTTTTTCACACGTCCCACAGCCAAAGCTGCAACTCACTTGACTGGAGTTGCACATATGCATCCACTTTTTCACTATAATTCATCTCCCCACGAAAATATTTTTATCTACACACCTCCCTCCCACCCCTCCCTTGCTGAAGATCTTCTCAGACTTCACTTTGTAGGAATCATGTGCCCATCAATAGGCTATTTCTTTCTTCCATGTAATTGTTCACACAGAGAAATTCTGTGCACAGAAACAGAAACTGAGCAAGTCAAAAGGGGCCTCCTGGGCCATGTAGTCTGACCCCCGGCTCCAGCTGGCTCCACTCATGACATGTCTATCATGTGCATGTCTAGCCTATTCTTGAACACCCTCACCGATGGGGATTCAACCACCTCCTGTGGAAGCCCATTCCATACTCTTGGGATCCTGTCAGAAAGTACTTCCTGGCATCCAGATTGAACCTTGATTCCTTGAGTTTGGCTCCGTTGGAACGAGTCCTGCCTTCCTCTGCAGGGGAGGTCTCGACCCACCTCTGTGTGACATCCCCTCACATATCTATATTTTGCCAACAGATCCCCTCGGAGTCTCCTCTTCTCCAGGCTGAAAAGACCCAGTTCCCTCAGTCTTGCCTTGCATGGCTTTCCCTGAAATCTGGCCCTACACTGCACTGACTCTAACCTGGCTATATCCTTCCTGTAACGTGGAAGCCCAGAAATGAACACAGTACTCCAGTTGTGGGCACACCAAAGTCGTTTACAGTGGTAGTAATACCTCTCTTGATACAGAAGCCATGCTTCTGGATATGCAACCAAGGGTGGCATTCGCCCTCTTGACCGCCACGTCACACTGCTGACTCATGTTTAGCCTGCAGTCAACCAGTACCCCAAGATCCCTTTCACAAGTGCTGCTTTCCAGCCACTTGTCCCCTAACCTGTACTTATGATACCCAATTCTGTGCCCCAAGTGCAAGACCTTGCACTTATCCGCATTGAACACCATCCTGTTGTCCCCTGCCCACTTCCATAGTCTGTCCAGATTCTTCTGGATCTGAAGTACCTGCTCCTTAGTTGTGGCCACTGCCCGTTTTAGTATCTTCTGTGAATTTGATCAGCAGACTGGTCACACCTTCTTCCATGTTGTTTATGTAAAGATTGAACCAGATTGGTCCCAGGACAGAGCCCTGGGGGATCCTGCTTGTCACTGGTCACCATCCTGATGATTCCCCACTAATGGTTACCCTCTACTTTCGGTCAGTCAATCATGCCCTAATCCATCGGACAGTACATTGGTCTATTCCAAACTCTTCAATTTCTCAACCAGGATATCATGGGGCACTTTGTCAAAAGGATCCAGGTAAGCCACGTCCACTGAGTCCCCTCCATCTAGCCACCTTGAAACCTTGTCATAGAATTCCACAAGGAATTTGTCTGGCAGGGCCTGTTTTTACAGAAGCTGTGTTGTGTGGCCGCCAACCTCCCTTCCCTGTCTAGGGTTACTAGATTTCTTGCTATTATGAGCCTATCAATTGTCTTTCCTAGAATGGACATAAGGCTAACCAGTGTGTAATTCCCCATGTCCCCTCTACTACTCTTTTTGAAAATTGGGACCACTGATGCCACACTCCAGTCCTCTGGAACCTCACCCATTCTCCACGAGGCCTCAAAAATGGAGGCCAGTGGGCACGACAGGAACCCCACCAGCTCCCAAAGTACTCTTGGGTGTAACCTGTCAGGGCCTTTCTAATGTTCAGTGGCCTGAGGACCTCGGGGGGGGGGGGTGACTCTAATCTGTGCCCCTAAGTCCCCAGCCTCATCTAATCTCCCATGAGGATCTCCTCCGTCCTGCTTTGCGGAGAACACAGAGGCAAAATAGTCATTTAGCATCTGTGCCTGTTCCCTCACATCAGTCACTGGTAGTAGTAGTGGTAGTATCACTGAAAGGAAGTGGAACACATAGTACAAGCTCTGAGAGTATGACATCAACACATTTTGGTTTTTAGATTTCATTTCAGAATCTACTTCCTCCTTTTTAAGCGGTCCCACTGCCTGTCTCCCCTTCTTCTTACTATTTACATGTTGATAGAAGCCCTTTCTGTTGCTCTTGATATTCTTTGTGAGTCTCAGCTCGTAATCAGCCTTAACTTTGCAAAGAATCCTTCTGCAACGGGTCTCCTCCTCCAGGTATACCCTTTTGTCTATTTGCCCCAGTGCAGAAAAGCTATGACCTCTGCCTCCCCCAGAATGCCTGCAGTCAGCATCATCCTCTTCCCTGCACCACTTCTCTGAGAAGTATCCCCCTCCAACTGCACCATCATGCATGTAGGCTTGTTCACCTGTCAGTTCACCTGGCACGTCCTCCTCTGTGCTGGGCCTAACTGTGAAATCTTCTCCAGCCACAGTAGTTCACTTCCTCTGCACCTATCAGCAAACAGTTCTGCTTCTGATTCTGTTCCTATACGTATCTCCTCCCATCCTTCTTGGACAGCTTCAAGGACACTTCTCCACTCTTCTGGCCACAATATATTTCCTATGAGTATCTCCACACTCTGTATGCTCACATGCACACACTCTCCAATACCCACAAGAAAAGTGCAGCTGTAGCAAAACATATCTTTAATCCTGCAGCATCATGAGGACTTGAGTTGTGAGAAACGGTGATTTAGAAAAAATGTACACCATGCCATATCTCAAAAATATATAGCTAGTGAAGTTTTCTGCTGGTAGTGGAAGAAGGGAGTGTAGATCAATGTATCAAGGCAAGGCAGGGGCTGACACATCTGTTACTATGTTAGCTGCATAACAAGACCATGGAAAACATGATGTTGGGTTCAGATGAATGGAGAAGCCACAGCAAATCATGGAAACCATAAGATAGAATTATTCCTCTCTTGGGCTTTATGCTTCTTTTAGTGATTTTTTTCAGCTTTACTCCAATTCAGTCAGCTTTTGGTCTTGTTTTGCCAGTCAGAACAGAGAGTTTCAATTTTCTACTTCCAATTATGTAGTTTGTTTTCTACATTGGGCATCTGTTGATGTCCATGTGTACAGTTACTTCATCGGTTGGCTGAAATATGTATTTGCAATATAGAAATCTTCATAATTGGAAAATCTCTGTGCTCACTGTCTAAACAAGACCAGGAACAGACTGTGTAGTGACCACAGAAAGAGTCAAACTAAAGAGGAACACCTTAAATAATATTCCTGAGGAATTTAAATCCACCTAAAGAAAATTGCATTACTGAACTCAACTTACTATGACTGAAGAACTGTGAACTGATACCAGCTACATAAATAGGGAACAATGAAAAACAACAATCCCTGAGCAAAAAGAAAGAATTACAAAGAAATAGAAAAGCTAACAAAATGAAAAACCAAAGACCTCTTCCAGAAGATACAAGAAATCAAAGGGAAACTCAAACCTAGATTAGGAATGCTGAAAGATGAACAGAAGAACAAACTATCTGAGCAGGATGAAACAAGAAAAAGTAGAAAGAACTTGCTGATCAAACACGTAGGCAACCTGGCCAGGAGGTGGGTAGGCAGGTGATAGGCCAGGTGTATTAATTAATATGTTTCATTAAGTATTAGTTCTTCATCAGCCAAACAGCACACAAGATGGGTAATCAGCCAGGCAGTGCAGGGCACCAGATAATGTGATGGTGATAATGCAAGAGGGAGTGAGGGAGAGCACAGCCTGCTTGCACTAATGCTTTCTGTAAGCCCTGCTGCAGGTGGGAGATGGTCCATTCCAGCAGGTGTAATTCCCACACACAGGGGAGCATGTGTACATCTGCAAAAAAGAAAGCAAAGAGGAGGTGGGGATGTGGGCTACAAGGCTTGTACCTTGGCACAGACCATAACAGCACAGGGTAATACTAATCTGATGACACCCAGCTCTACCTCTCATTTGCATCTTATCCAGGTGAGGCAGTGGCTGTCCTCAACCAGTGCCTGAGACTCAATCCAGATAAGACAGAGGTCCTTTTGGTGAGCGGTTTGGGTTTTCAGGTAAGTGATTTTGGCCCTGTCCTGGATGGGGTTGCACTCCCTCTAAAGGACAAGGTTTGCCACTTAGGAGTGCTCCTTGACCCAGAGCTGTCCCTGGAGGCCCAGGTGACGGCGGTGGCGAGGAGCGCCTTCCTTCAGCTTTGGCTGATCCATCAGCTGAGTTCTTACCTGGACAAGAACTGCTTAGCAATGGAGACACATGCGCTGGTAACTTCCCAGTTGGATTATTGTAATGCGCTTTATGTGGGGCTGCCCTTGAAAATGGTCTGGATACTTCAATTGGTACAAAAGAGAGCTGCCAGACTGCTGACAGGGGCCAGTCATTATTCTCATATAATGCCAGTCCTCTACCAGCTACACTGGCTTCCGATTGAAGTACAGGCCCAATTTAAGGTGCTGGTGCTAACCTATAAAGCCCTAAACAGCTTGGGACCAGGATACCTGAAGGAACATCTCCTTCCTTATATGCCCTCATGCTTCTTAAGATCAGCAGGAGAAGCCCTGCTCCGGGAACCCTCCCTGAAGGTGGTAAACAGGGTGTCTACCCGGAAGAGGGTCTTCTCTGCAGTGGCGCCCAGATGGTGGAATGCACTCCCCAGAGAGGTTCACCTGGCGCCAACTTTATACAAGTTTTGGCACCAGGTAAAACCCTTTTCACCCATCATTTTAAGCATTAGGGGATTTTAAATGGTTTTTAACATCAACAGTCACATTTTGTTTTTGTTTTTGGTTATGAATGCTATTTATCATTTTGTTATTTATTGTCTGAATCACTGTAATTATTATTGTTTATTATAATTATTATTACTGTAATTGTTTTAATTATTGTAAGCCATCCTGAGACATTCTTCCATATTGGATGGGGTAAAAATGTTTTAAATAAATAAATGAAATAAATAATATAGAACAGTGCTAGTCTAGTAAGTAGGCAGTTACTTCACTGAGCAGCAGAGAAAAGAAAAAGGTAGCTGGCTCGGGCCACACTTAGGGGAGAGTGTGTGCCAATGAGGGAGAGGGAGGCAAGACAAGCAGGAGCTGTGCACCTTGGGACTGATTTTTAGCTGTGGGGACTGATGGGATATATGCTGCCCTTCGGAGGGAAGATGGAGAAGCATTTAAATCATGCATGCATAGAAACCATGCACCTGCTGGAACCAAGGACACAAGGTGAGATACTATGCTTAGCATTTTGTGTGAAAGGCACGCGTCGATTCTCATACTAGCCTACATCACACAATCATTTGGAAGATAAAACGGAAAGGAAGTGGACAATATATACAAACCCAAAAGGAAAGGCAGGATATAAATGTAATAAATAAACAAACATGGAAGTACCTTTCTCCTGATTCCTGTACATAACTGCTTAACAAGTTAAAAATTGCTGAACAATGGGTCTATATTGAATCATTTGTGATTCAAGTTTAATTACAAAAATAGGTCATTTTACTATTGTTTTCCTGCAATCAGAGATGTTCCAGGAGAGTTTGTCTCTCCCTCTTTGTTGATCACTTGAGAAGGCACTTGTCAGTTTCTGCAATTATCTTGATATTGATAATCTTGTCAATATCTATAAGCAATAGTGGAATGCTTATCAGATCTACCTTGAGGAACAGAAACTCCTGTTTTGCTTCTTTGTATGTTGCAATTTGATTAATCAATTTGTTCACAGTAACAATCACTTTTAGCAGGAACCCGTACCAACAGACAATAATTTATTTTCTCAGTATTTTGGTAAAGTATCCAAATACCCTATTTCCTTGCAGAATTTTTGAGTTGCTCTATTTCTGTTGGCATACATGGCCTATATCAAACACTTCTACTGTTTTGGAGACACCTGTTACCTTTTCTGTGTTTTTGGATTGAAGAGTCTCCTGCCTTGATGGTCTCCTGCCTTGACAGATTTGACTCTGCAAATTTATTCAAAGGTGTTAACTAGGCATCCCCAATTTTTTCACTTTTTTGTGGGGGTGAATTGTTAGGTGCCATATTTAGTTTCCTTGTCTCACAGCTCACAATAAGATCCACCATTTTTCTTGAAGTGATATTTCACTCCCTGCTCTGCAATATACTGTGCATTTTGAATTATGAACCACTATGCCTTTTTAATTTAAAAAAACCTGACTCTTCAAGTTGGATTTAAACTGATTGTATTAAAATATATGGAAGTAAGGACACTGGCTGGAATGCAAGTGCAAAAAGATTCATGCTGAAGCTGACAAAACCCTAGTTAAAACTTGTTAGTGAGACTCCCATTTGGCACCACCAGTGGCCAAGTTCTTTTCCACTGTGTCATCTTGTAGAGCTCTTTTGAGCAATAAATCATTAGCCACACATTCAATAACACTAGATGTTCTTGAAATTAATTTTCTAGATTCATTTAAATTGTGCTTTAAGGCTCATTTTTGGGATAGAAACTGCCTTGGACACCTTGTGGTATGACCCTGTGCTAGAAACAGGGGGACTGCATCCCTGTAGATTCTCTTGTACCTTTCAGTGTCTTTTGACTCCATCAAACATTATATTCTTCTGCAGAGGATGTTTGAATTGGAAGATGGGAGCACTGTTGTACAATGGTTGCATCCCTACTTAGAGAGTTGTTTCCAGAAGCTGGTATTCCGGGATCATTGTTGTGTTACATGGTAATTATATCATGGTGTTCCACAGAGCTCAAATTGATTCCCCATTCTCATTTAACTAGTAGGTTAAATGAAAACGGGGGATGTACATGTACATGAATAAACTGCATATCACTCTCTATGTGTGTATGTGAGTGAATGGGGAGATGTCTGAATACAGTATGTGAGTGAATGGTATTTCTGACTTTTTTTTAACTCCCAGAGGGGATAGAATTTCAGGGAAAAGTGAATACAGAGGCTTAATATACAGAAGAGTAAGGAAATTATATACATAGCCACAACAGGAAAAGCCACAAAGGTTTTTTTAACATTGTTGGTCTGTCATGTCAACCAAATCCTGTTAGGGTAGTTCAGTGTGATACATTTGGTCTTTAGAAACCACAAACAGAAATCAGGGTCTGTTCTACAGTTTCTCAGTACTACAGTGGCTTGTTGTGTCATTTGAGCCCAGAAAACACAACTTATCATGGTACCAAAGTGAGAACCAGAGATTTGCTTGGTCTACAGCAACTCCTGCCAACAGCTAGTTAGAGAGTCCCACTGATAGCTGCCATTTTGTACAGCTGTCAGAAGCATCCCTAAGCAGCCCACTCCTGCCCATCTGGGCATCAGGGAGGTCATAGCAAGAGGGAGGACACAGAGTATGGAGGCAGTGAATCAGCACCTTGTCCACCAGCAACTCAGCCATTACTAGGCAAAGAGGGCAGCAGAAAATGGTGGTTGGAGCAGCTTGCAACAGCTCTTGCTGCCAAGCTCACTGGCCAAAATGGGGAAACTACAGAAAAACATTGTAACTGGCTTCACACATAACAAGAAGTTATGCTGAAATTTGGAAACAACAAGCCATTGGTTTTCCATGATAATTCACAGTAATGAAATGTGCCATATTCCACCATGCTTCTGGTATTCACACACATCCCTGTGACTGTGGATTCATGTTCCTGTGTCTGTGGATATAGGCAAGGTAGGAAAGGTGGGTTTGGGGATGATCTGTGCCAATGCAGAGATAGAAAAGGCAAGAAATGGCTTATTGATTGGCCTTTAAAATATGATGAGTATGTGATGTGCTCTATCCACCCCATAGACTTACCTAGTTTCTTATTTTGTAATGACCATTTCTCCTTTTGTACAGCATCCTTTGGGAAACAATCTATCATCTTAGGTAAGGGAAAATGTATAGTATGAGCTGTGTCCCCGGCAACATGTAAGTATTTGCAGGTTTTTCATCCCCAGTTTTGCTTAGGGAATTTCATCAGCTCATATTCAGAGGATGGGAGGGAGAATGCAATGTGAGCGCAGTCCTCTGGTGAAATGGCAGCATCTCCACCTTTTTTGACACTGGTGAGTAACAGTAGCAAGATTCTTAAGGGGACTGGAAAAAAGAAAAGAGAGAGAAAGACTGAGAAGAAAGTTTCTGAGGAGACTGTGAGGACAGAGAAGGCAACTTGGAAAAGAGAAGGAAGATTGTAAAGGAAATTTCTGAAGAAACAGCAGAAGAAACAGACATACTGATAAAGGAAGCTGAAGAAACAGCAGAAAAGATAGGAACAGTGGCAGCAGCGTTCTGCCCTTCCCCCATTACCCAACAGTAAATGCCTGACAATCAACTGTCAGTAACTAATGTCTACTATTACTTCGGAGTCTGGATTGCATAGCTAGAGACAGGTTTTATTTTAGGAGCATATCACTATTGGCAGTAGCAGCTGGTGGCCTATCTGACTAATGGAGATGGATCAGCAGAGATGGAGCCAAAGGCAACATCAGAGACAGAGCAGTCTTGTATCCCCAGCAGCCCATACACAGAAAGGGGAAACCAAGGCACATATACCTTTTTAAATTTGGTATATGTTTTAATAATATATTTGTTTATGTTGTGAGCCGAGGCTGCTGCAAGGGGCGGCATATAAATATTTAAATAAATAAATAAATAAATAAACTCTAAGATCATGGATGCAAAGTAGGGGATCCATCCAAAAACACTCTTCTGAAATTAAGAACTCCCATTGCACAGACAATCTAGTGACATAAAGATCAGGAGTGCATGCAAGCAATTCACACAAGGCATTCTTAGTTTCTTTAACAGAAATTACAAAAATGCTTATTTGGATTCTCAAATATCATTTACAACCCTAACAGGAATTCTCACAAACATCAAAAAGAAAACATTATTTTAAACCGCTATTTTCTTCAGGAGTAGAGTAATTACCTAAAAGTTCTGAAGATTTTTATACAGAAATATAATTCTATGTTAGAAAATTTCCAATTGAATTTCCTGCAATTACTGAGAGACAAAATAGAGAATTAAAAAGAAATACTACCGTCCCCCGGCCCCATCAAGCCTTATTTTTTGCATTTTAGGTTTGAATTGTCATAGAAAATTAACAATGAATCCAACTTATTTTAGCACATATTCATTTCTGAAAAAAATAGAGATAATTTGTACAAAGAATTTTGAAAACTGGTATCACTACTGCGTCCCAGATGTGTGCTTGAAGACCATAAATGCCCCCCATTCACAATCTTTCTTTCTCACATGCCCACTTGTACAGAGAAATTCCCATTCATACAGACACCCAGACATTCTAAATCTCTCTCTTCTATCCTTTTGCTCCACAGCCTCTGAGTGTTTTGTTTCATTTTCCTTACTGAAAGAGAAGAAAAAATTATTCTGTAGTGTTGAAGGACATTACCACCAGAAGGACAGAGTAAATGCTTCCTTCCTTCCTTCCTTCCTTCCTTCCTTCCTTCCTTCCTTCCTTCCTTCTTTTGGTTCTTCCTTTTGCTTTTTGCCTGCAATCCAGTTCATAGAATCATAGAATAATAGAGTTGGAAGGGGCCATCAAGGCCATTGGGTCCAGCCCCTGCTATTGCAGAACACCAATGTACACCATCCCACTCAGATGGCTGTCCAGTTTCTGTTTTACTGTCTATAGTGTGGGAGAGCCCTCTACCTCTCAAGGCAGCTGATTCTGCTGTTGTATTGCTCTGACAGTGCAATACAACAGTGCAATACAACAATACAACAGTGCAATACAACAGTGTTGTATTGCTCTGACAGTGCAATACAACAGTGGAAGCTTTTCCTGATGTCCAGCGGCTTATTTATTATTTATTTATTTTACAAATTTATATGCCGCCCCCTTGCAAACAAGCCTTGGGGCGGCTAACAACAAATCAAAACAATATAATCAAGTAAAACAAACAAATACACCATTTAAAACAAAGTTAAAAACTGGCCCATCTCATGGTCTGAAAGATAAAAATAAACTATACAATAAATAATTTAACAGTTAAAATACTTCTTAAATAAAAAGGTCTTCGCCTGGCGCCAAAAAGCAAATAATGACGGCGCCAGGCGAGCCTCTCTAGGGAGCGCATTCCATAGGTGGGGCGTCACAGCAGAAAAAGCCCTCCTCCGGGTACTCACCCTCCTCACTTCTCTCACAGAGGGTTCCCAGAGGAGAGCATCAGCTGCCGATCATAGGGGGCGGGCTGGCATATAAGTCCGCAGGCGCTCCTTTAGGTAGCCAGGACCCAAGCCATTAAGGGCTTTATAGGTAAGAACCAACACCTTGAATTGGGCTCAGACTTCAATGGGAAGCCAGTGAAGCTGACGGAGAACTGGGGTGACATGAGAACCACGCCCAGTCCCCGTCAGCACCCTGGCAGCTCTATTTTACACCAATTGAAGTATCCGGACCATCTTCAAGGGTAGCCCCACGTAGAGCGTGTTACAGAAATCTAACCGGGAAGTCACCAGCGCATGTGTCACTGCCGCCAGGCAGGCAAACTCCAGGAAGGAACACAGCTGATGGATCAGCCGAAGCTGATGGAAAGCGCTCCTCGCCACTGCTGACACTTGGGCTACCAAGGTCAGCTCCGGGTTGAGGAGCACTCCCAGGCTGCGGAGCACTCCCAGGCTGGGAGTGCTGGGCTTGCTGGGTTGTGTTTCACTTGAGGGCAATGGGGCCACCTGGAACAAGCTGGCGGAAAACTCCAAGTCCCAACTTCATTAAGCATCGCAACTTTGGGACCAACACAGCCACCCACAAGGTGCTCCTCTTGGTGGGAACTAGCATCATCTAACCATTTGCTACTAGAAGTGATTTACAGACACCTCAACAATTGAATCTTCGAGTCTTGACTTTGGTGGACAGTAGGGCCACTGCACCTTTTATGGGCATGGACTTTGCTAAACAGCACTCCCTACCAACCTTCCCCTTACCCTATCCTCTTACAGTGGACTCCATTCAATGACAGCCCCTGCAAGGTAGGCCATCATGGATTGGCTGGCTAAACATAACCTGTAAATCTCCTGGGAAGGTAGAAATGTATCATTTCCTTCTGCTTTCTGTACTAGATCTTGCAACCCCGCTCCCAATCATCCTTGCTCTAACACCATTTCAAAATGCTTCCACCAAAACTGACTCTCCTCCTCCTCCTCTCAAACTCCTACTCCATAATACCAGGACTTTATTAGGAAGGAAGCAGAGCAATTGCCCCCCCCCCCCAATTGTTCCTGTGACCTAGCAATTGATTTGATTCCTGGTGTCCCCCTCCCAGTAGAGAAGTTATAACCTATGTCCCCTTCAAAACTAGCAATATTAAAGGAATTAGAGAAAGGGCTTCATTCCCCCACAACTGTTCCCTTTTAATTACTCCAAAGAAATTGAGCAAAAAAGGATGCCTTTGACTGACAGAACCTCAATTCAATTACTATGGGACGTGGTTGAGGCCCCATCGGTGAGGGTGTTCAAAGATAGGCTGGATATGCACATGGTAGGCATGTCGTGAGCAGAGCCAGCTGGAGCCGGGGGTCAGACTAGATGGCCCAGGAGACTCCTTCTGACTCGCGCTGTTTCTATGTTTCTAGGTTACTATTCCCAGTCAACAACCCTTGCTTTTAATTTGTGAAATGCTAGAACATGGGTCCTCAAACTACGGCCTGCGGGCCGGATACAGCCCGCCATGGTAATTAACTCAGCCAGCCTCAGAACTTTTGAACTCATTCGGAGAAAACAATCTCCAAGCAAATCTGAGAGCTCTGAACTGGCACATGCATTCTCTGAAATTCTTTCAGTTTCAGAGACTAGCAGAGAGCTGGCACATGTGCCAAATTGTAGCAGCTCCCTTCAACTGTGCATGCGCCAGCTCTTCCCCCCTATTGCACGCATGCATTGGCTCTGAATACAGAGCAGGAATATGGAGCGGGAATACAGAAGAAAGGAGGGTGGAAGAGAGAGAGAGAGAGACAAAGACACTAAAAAAGGTAAGAACTTTTAAAATTTATTTTTAACTATGTGAGCCATGTCCCTGGACTGTGGGCCAAGCCACGGCCACCTCAGCGAGCCCGGGGGTGAACAGGCTGAGGTGGAGTGGGGCCACGGCTCCCACACCTCCACCACAGCCTTCTCTGGGCAAGCCGCCACCACCATTGAGCAGCTGCCATGCTTCTTCCCCCCGCAATGGGGAGAGGCACAAGGTGCCCCACTTGGCCAGCTGTGTCCCCATCTCTCACCTCTCCTTGCCTCAGAAAGCAGCCCTTACCTCCCTCCTTGTGGCCCTCTCCCGGCTGGGGGAGCTGCCCCGCGCTCGCCTCTCCAGCTTCCCCCTCCCAGAGCCGGGCAAGTGCCTGCGAGGGGACCTTCCTCTGGCTCAGAAGTGGGGCAGTAGTGAGGAGCCAGGAATGTCTTGACTGAGGCGAGCGTGCACGCATGGCTCCCCCTCATTTCATGCTCTCCCTTTCTGTGGGCAGCACGGCATCATCTTGAGCTTCTGCTGCAGCCCAAGTGAGCAGAGCAAACATTTTTAAATTAATTTTTAATTAATTTTAATTATTTTTAATGTGCAGTGTGCATAGGAATTCATTCATATTTTTTTCAAACTATAGTCCGCCCCACCAACAGTCTGAGAAACAGTGAACTGGCCCCCTGTTTAAGAAGTTTGAGGACCCCTGTGCTAGAACACTTCAGCCAGACATGCAGTTTTACATAATTGGATTTACAGGATGCCTATAACCTCCTTCAGCTAAAGGAGGGTCATGAATTCAGAACAGCCAGTCCTATGTAAAGGTATGGAACTTTTGAATTTTTAGTAATGCCTTTTCAGTTGTCAGGAGCCCCTGCTGCTTTTACAGGTTTCATGAATGAGGTTTTCCAGGACTTCCTTGATGATTTCCTGATCATATATTAGGATGACCTACTAATCTTTTCAAAGGATCAGGCCTTGCATAAACAACATATTCGGGCCATCCTCCAATGGTTGAAAGAAAACCCACAGCCCAGGGACATGGCTCACATAGTTAAATGGTTGAAAGAAAACTAAACTTGAAAAATGTGGGTTTTACCTCTCCACATTGAACTACCTGCAATATCAGATTTTGCTGCAAGGGTTAAAAATGGATCCTAACAAAGTACAAACCATTCTGTCTTGGGAGGCTCCTCACACGAAATGTAGGCTACAAAGATTTATTTATTTATTTATTTATTTTATATTCCGATTTATTTCCTTTTTCCTACAAAGGGCTCAAGGCAGCTTGTATCATTCTCCTCCTCCATTTTATCCCCACAACAACAACCCTGTGAGGTAGGTTGGGCTGAGAGTCTGTGACTGGCCCAAAGTCACCCAGTTGGCTCCATGGCCGAGCGGGGACTAGAACCCAGATCCTCTGAGTCCCAGTCTCATGCTCTTAACCATTACGCCACACTGGCTCTCCTTGAGGTTCTTGAGGTTTGCTCATTTCTATCACAAGTTCATTCCCAATTATTCTCACCTCACAACCCCTCTGAATGATCTGCTTGCGGGCAAAAGGAGGTAGTTTGTCTGGTCTGCTGCAGGAGATGAGGCTTTCCAAACTTTAAAAAACACTTTGCCTCTGAAACCCTACTCCTACATCCTCACTCAGATCTTCCTTTTGTAATTTAAACTGAGGAGACCTCTGGCCATGTGCTTACATTCCCAAAAGTTAACTCCTTCAGAGAAAAACTACACCATTTAGGAAAAGGAGCTTCTGGCTATAAAATCTGCTCTAGAAACATGGCACCATCTCATTCGTTGGAAGGGGTATCCCCCTAAGGACCACAGTTGGGAACCAGTTGAGAACCTGCATGCCCCCATTCTCCTCAGGTGTTTTCACTCCCATTTTCCCCACAGACCTGAGGGAAAGAGGCCCTTGAGCTGGGACAGGAGTGGGGCCCATGGGGCGGGTGATGTTATGCATGCACATTCTGGCAAACTTTCAGGAAATGCATGAGAGACTGACCATGTTGGCTGGATTGACAGCACACATTCTGATGTGTGTAGGGGAGTTTGCCTATACTGGCAGGGCTGACAGCTCAGACTCAAACAAAATGATTGTTGAAACAGACTCAGCTCCGGCTGGGTACCTGCCTCTGCCTGCTATGGGAGAGATTAGTTCAAGGGTAGCTGAGGGGCCCCGTCAACCTGCCCATGGGAACAAGGAAGAGCAACAACATCCCAAGAGGGGGAAGACTGGAGATGGGGAATCTACTGATGGGGAACTTCTCAGCCTCCTGAGAAGGTGGACCCATTAGTCCATCATCACAGTCGTAAGGTGGCCCAATTGGGATCTCAGCGGCAGGAGCAAAGTCGTGCCAGGTTCCACAGTACTCCTCCCCCCAGGGACTAGTGCAGATAGAAGGATTCATGAGCAAAGCTTTGGGTGAAGAGAGGGTTCAACATTTCACGTTGTGTATGCTCAAAGACTTACATGTAAAATAAAGACATTTGGCAAGAAGTGATGGTGAAACTGTTACCAGTTGGAGGGAGTATTCAGTTCATAACAGTAGTGAATACAACTGTGTTCCAGTTTGTGCTTATTGTCAAATATATTTGGAGGCAGTGAGAACATCAAAGAAGCAATATCTGACTGCCTCCGTTCAATATTCCATTTGCTGGCCAGTAGAGTTCTCTTGGATTGTCTGGTGCAGGGGTTGGCAACCCACGGCTCCGGAGCTGCACATGGCTCTTGAACCCCTCTGCTGCGGCTCCGTTGCTCAAAACACGCACCAGCACAGCCACTGATCTGCTCGAAGCTCCACTCAGGAACACAGCACTAGCTAGTTAAGTAAATCAGCTAGTTACACTACATTCCTCTGCTAAACAGGCTTCCTGCAGGCTTTCATGTTACTCCAACTCTGCTGAAAAGATTCTCTTTGTCCAAATGTAATCTCCTTCATCAGAATGTTAAAAGCTGCACTTGGGACCTGTCACAATTCACAGCACTTGACTGTTTATCTGCTAATCAGTCACTAAACACACCTGTATCTCTGGCACAGCTGATCTGGGACTCACCCCAATTTACTGAGCTTCCCCTCCACCCCCCTCCACCCCCCCAACCAGGTCATCCATAGATAAATTGAAGAAAAGTTTCTGAAGAAAACTGAACGGTTTAATGGTACGTGGGTAGATTCATTTGCTTTTACTGCTGATAAACTTATGGGGTTTACTGTTTAATGCATGCAACCCTTTAGCACTGAGTTTGACTCTGAAGAAAGCTGTTCTCCTATTCAAAATATATGAAAGGAGTCCTACTAGTTTATAATGTAAGATTTAAAACAACTGTTTTTAGTGATTGAACAAGAGCTGCAGCTAAATCTTAATGAAGATATAGATCTACTTCCTTGTTTTTTTTAGGAGTTCAAAATGTTTTTGTTGCATGCAGAAATAAATTTTTGTTTTCTCTGTAGCAGTTCATTGATTTCATAAATGCAAGACACTATAGTTTTTTTATACATAGCATAAAGATAAAAAATGATATATGCAGTGTTGTGTTCATTTTAGATGTCAAAAGGGTTTTGTGGCTCCTGGTTTTTTTTTCTGTGGGAAATGGGTCCAAATGGCTCTTTGAGTGTTAAAGGTTGCCGACCCCTGCTCTGGGGCATATGCTGGCCGCAAGGGCATTTTGCACCCCTCTGAGACTTGCTGTAATATATTTGCTAGACACTTCCAGGACAAAATCTGTTGGGCAGTATAGAAATTAAATAAATAATAGTTTAAATCAGGGCTTGAAAATTCTGCTCACCTGCTCACCAAATGCAAGGGTAAATTCCTTTCTGGTGAGCACAGTAATGGAGCAGGTGGCTTGCAATGTGATCCCCAGGCCCTGGGGATCAATTTGCATTCCACTTGCACTCCAAGCCTCGTTTTGAAGCCAACTTCCGGTTTGCGACTTCCTGCTTCTTCTTTGGCACCACTATTTCACTGGCAGCGCTGCTGAGGGGACATGTGCAGGAGAGATCTGCTCTCCACTGGTGCACAGCCCTACACCTGCCAGATTAGGGTAAATGACATTTTTTGTGTTGTGCTCTGGGGCAAAATGATTTCAAAAAGAGTAAAAAAAAACCACCAACAATGTTAAAAAAAACCTAACAGTGCCATTTTAGTGCTGCTCTCTGGGGCCTAAATATTTCAAAAAGTAAAAAAGAAAAAAACAAAGCACAGCACACCTATGCACAATCAGCTACAAATTTCATTTAAAATAAAAATATATATTTTCAATAAAATTGGTAGCTGACTATGCATAGGAACCCATGTGCTGAAGAAGTACTAACTACTTGATATTTTGATTGCACCCTATTGCTATTAAGCTATTGCTGTTATGTTTAAATTGACATAATAAAGCTATGTTATAATTGCTGTTTTTTTATATTTTGGACTCTTTATTCTAAAGAAAAATGTAATTTCAGAAGCTTTAAGGGGGCATGGTTGGGGGCAGGGCTGGGGGCAGGGCTGGGGATGGGCCTGGGGTGGGGTTGGAGGCAGACCTGGCCAAGGTTTGGTGGGGCAACTGGTGGAGAGTAAGGTTTTTGTCTGGCTAGTAGGTCTAGACTTGAAATTTTAAGCCCTGGTTTAAATACTTTTAGGCAACTTCAATCCTTTACCTGGGTATACATTCTGTTGAACTAAATAGGGGTTACTTCTGAATATAGTTATAGATTACACTATTGGTTTGTTTCATCATTAACACCATTGACAATATTTCAATATTTCAATTCAATCTTTGAAAAATCTCACTATAGTAGGAAGCAAAAAAGTTGCTCATGAATCTTTAAATGGGGGGGGGACGGAGGGTCTGTTAAGCTCTGTATTTTACATTCATGTTCATAAACATTATTATCATCTTGACTACATTAGCTTCATTTAATGATATTGAGTCTCATTTCATTTCTGGAATGGGCTACTTTAATTTTTTGCCAAGGAGAACAGACTGAAACTATGCTGTGCAAGATCTAAGAAACGTAGTACATGAGTGGAGGAAGGATGCATGTCTTTAAAATCTAGTTCAGAAACAGTATACCCCCATGAAGTCGCAGTTCAGCATTCGCAGCTTCAGTCTTTCGTGGGATTTTTCTCTGAATGAGTCCAAGCCAATCTCCTTGCGAGTAAGCCAGCGCCTTGAGTTTGGACTTGTTTGGAGAAAACGATCTGTGTGTACGCTTGCCCCTGCCACATGTATGCGCCCACTCCCCCCCGGCCCAGCCCAAGCCTCCCACCTGCACCGCCTTGGTAGCCGGCACCCATCACCGGCACCAAATTTGTGTTTTTTCACAATTCACGGGTGCTTTAGGAACGTAACCCCCACAAATTTTGGGGGACTACTGTATTTCTGTTTTGGAGGAATCTCCCCCTCCTGGGCTACCTCAGTGAAGCAGCTTTTACTGCTGCAGCACAGAATTATTCTACCTTTCCTCTCCATACAGAGCTCAATCAGGTTCTCTGTGTGTTATGGTCAGTCTGCCATGACCCATTGAGGCTGACCATACTGACTCCACCTTACCAAGGGCTACAAGGCAGAAAGATCCCTTTTGCATTCATTCATTCATTCATTCATTCATTCATTCATTCATTACTTCCATTTATATGCCACCTACTACCAAAGTCTCAAGGCAGCTTACAATAAAAGATAAAAATACACGTAACAATAACCATCAAGAATAAACAATAAATTGAGAATAAAACTTCATTATCAATACTTAAAACCAACCTATAGACATAACAAAGCAAGCGGTGAGGAAGAGAGCAGGATCAATTACTAAAAAAAAATATTAAAAAAAAATCTTTGCCTGGTGCTGAAACAGTAATAGAGACAGTGCCAGCTGAACATCCTGGGGGAGACTATTCCAGAGGCAGGGAGCAGCCTCCAAGATGGCCCTTTGTTTGCCATCCCTCTCACATCTTTGAGGGATGGCACTTGCAGAAGGTCCTCCTGGCCTGATCTTGAAGGCTGGGCAGGTTCATATGGAGAAGGTGGACCTTCAGGTAGTTGGGCCCTAAGCCGTTTATATGTCATAACAAGCACCTTGAATTGGGCCTGGGTGGCAAGTGGTTACCAGTGCCTCAACACTGGGGTGATGTGCACCCCAAAAGGTACACCCATTATCATTGTCACCATTCCATTCTGTACCAGCTGCAATTTCCGGACCATCTTCAAGAGAAACATAGAAACAGAGCGAGTCAGAAGGAGCCACTCAGGCCATCTAGTCTGACCGCCAGCTCCAGCCAGCTCCGCTCACAACATGCCCACCATGTGCATGTATAGCCTATCCTTGAACACCCTCACCGATGGGGCCTCAACCACCTCCCGTGGAAGCCCATTCCATACCCTTGGGGTCCTAACTGTCAGGAAGTACTTCCTGACATCTAAATGGAATCTTGGCTCCCTGAGCTTTGCTCCGTTGGAGCGCATCCTGCCTTCCTCTGCAGGGGAGAACAGGTCTCTATCCACCTCCATGTGACATCCCTTCACATACTTGTACGTCACCAACAGATCCCCTTAGAGTCTCCTCTTCTCCAGGCTGAAGAGACCCAGTTCCCTCAGTCTTGCCTCATACGGCATCCCCTGCAAACCGGCCACCAACCTTGTGGCCCTACGCTGCACTGACTCCAACCTGGCTATATCCTTCCTGTAATGAGGGGCCCAAAACTGAACAGAATACTCCACTTGGAGGCACACCAGAGTCATATAGAGTAGTAGTAATAGCTCTCTCGATCTAGAAGCCACACTTCTGGCTATGCAACCAAGGGTGGCATTTGCCTTCTTGACCACCGCATCACACTGCTGCCTCATGTTTAGCCTGCAGTCAACCAGGAGCTTGAGGTCCCTTTCACAAGTGCTGCTCTCCAGCCACTTGTCCCCTAACTTGTACTTACGACACCCATTCCTATGCCCCAAGTGCAAGACCTTGCACTTATCCACATTGAACGCCATTCTGTTGTCTCCTGCCCACTTCCATAGTCTGTCCAGACCCTTTTGGATCTGGATTACCTGCTCCTCAGTTGTGGCCACTGCCCCAGTTTTAGTATCATCTGTGAATTTGATCAGCAGACTGTTCACCCCTTCTTCCATGTCATTGATGAAAAGAATAAACAGAATCGATCCCAGGACAGAGCCCTGGGGGACCTTGCTTGTCACTGGCCACCATCCCAATGATTCCCCACTAATGGTTACCCTCTGCTTTCGGTCAGTCAATTATGCCCTAATCCATCGGACAGTGCTTTGGTCTATCTCAAAACTCCGCAGTTTCTCCACCAGGATATCATGGGGCACTTTGTCAAAGGCCTTGCTGAAATCCAGGTATACCACATCCACTGCATCTCCTCCATCTAGCCATCTCAAAACCTTGTCCTAGAATTCCACAAGGTTTGTCTGGCAGGACCTGTTTTTGCGGAAACCATGTTGTGTGGCTGCCAGCCTCCCTTTCCTATCTAGCATCACTAGATCTCTTGCTATTATAAGCCTTTCCATTGTCTTTCCTACAATGGATGTAAGGCTAACAGGTCTGTAATTCCCCATGTCCCTTCTACTACCATTTTCGAAAATTGGGACCACTGACGCCACCCTCAGTGGAACTTCACCCGTTCTCCATGAGGCCTCAAAAATAGAGGCCAGCGGGCGTGAGAGAACCCCTGCCAACTCTGCCAATGGTGTAACCCATCAGGGACTGGCACCTTTGTAACGTCCAATGCCCTGAGGAGTCCTCGACTTCTAGGGGGGTGACTCTAATCTGTGCCCTTAAGTCCCCAGCCTCATCTAATCTCCTATGTGGATCTCCTCTGCCCTGCTTTGAGGAGAACACAGAGGCAAAATTGTCATTTAGCATCTGTGCCTGTTCCCTCACATCAGCCACTGGAACTCCTTCCTCCTTATTTAGTGGTCCCACTACTTGTCTCCCCTTGCTCTTGCTATTTTCATGCTGATAGAAGCCCTTTTTGTTGCTCTTGATATACTTTGCAACTCTTAGCTCATAATCAGCCTTAGCCTTGTGAAGAATCCTTCTGCGAGGGGCCTCCTCCTCCTGGTATACCCTTTTGTCTATATGCCCCAGTACCCATTTCCTACGGAGGTTCCTCTTCTGTCTAATCCCTCTAATCACCTCCTGTTGCATCCATGATGGCACTCTCCCTCATCTCCCCGCCTTACTAACTAGAGGTATCGTCTAGGCTTGCGCCTCCAAAACCTCCCTTTAGAGTACCATCCACCCCTCCTCAAATCTCTTGCCTTCCAGTAACCTATCCCAGGAGACTTTCCCCAGTCTGGCCTTCAGTTGGCCAAAGTTAGCCCTCTTAAAGTCCCAGCTTCTAGTGCTCGACCTATAGCACGTCCCATTTCCCTTATCTCAAAGCAAAGGGTGGAGTGATCACTCTCATCCAGCACTCCCCTAATCTATACATCATCTATCAGATCCTCCCTGTTGGTCAAAACCAAGTCAAGGATTTCGGACCCTCTGCGTGAAAAACCCTCCCTCTAATTACCATTTAATTAGGCAAGCTGGACTTGTATGACTCTACCAGCCACTGTAATTGCAGATGAGAGAAGATAAATGCTGACCCACTTATGAGGGTAAACAGATGGAAAATAAGGAAAGTTCCTAATGAAGGATTAACATAGAAAGGAATCCAGAGGTCAGTGTTTTGATTTAACATACTTAAGGAGTTGAATTTTATTTTCTGCCTTCTAGAAATAAAGGAGTAACAAGAGATATTTATGCTGGCCAAAACTTATTGAAACATGGACATTGCAATAATTGGTAATTAATAATTGGAAATTAACAATAATTGCACTGGTGTGAAATGGGTTGGTGCTAGGTATTGAAAAAACAAAGGCCCACAAAATAGCAACCATAACATCAACAGAACTACACATTTGTATATGCTAATGTACACATGCTCTCCAATCTCTCTCTCTCTCTCTCTTAGCATCTTTAAAGGATCCTATCTCCTAAGGACAACTATATTTGTAAAAAGGAATGTATAAACAGGATCAAAAAAGGACATTAGATTTCAGAAATAAAACACAGGCACAAAGATTCAAGGGGGAGTCAGAAGGTGATGAAACACATGTGAACAACAACAAACTAATCCAGGGACATCAGATGTAATAAATATCATCAGGATCCCTGTACCATGCAGCAACTGCCTATGGCAGGAGAGCCTCCTGGAGAGTGCTCTAAATGAAAGATCTGGGCCACCAGCCCTAAAAAGCTGTCCCCCAACACTGCCCTGCTACAAATGACCTTTCAGAGTAAAAACAGAAAAATGTGGTGAGGGAGGTCAGTCCTTCAGGGAGGTTTGAAATGACAGGCACTTTTTCCAGTGTTGCCGTTAATTGTTAAGTTTGGCATGAATTTGTATTCTCCCAAAATCCGTGTGACCAGATGCAATGCTGTACTTAAAAAAAAACAATGTGTATGCAGACGAGAAATGCCATTTTCAAAGAAATTTCAACTGTCCTAAAAATGTTTCCAACCATTTCAGGCCCATGGGCACATTTAGATTTTTGAGAATGTCAGGGGTATGTGTTACAGAACAGCTGCCATGAGCTGTGGGATATCACAAAATGTGCTAATACATGAACATACCATTTCATAGACAAACCAGTGAGGCTAGAAGACACATGTGCACAGTTTTCTTCTATCAGTCATAATAATCTGGGTCATTCTGTCTGTACTGAGAGTAAGCAGGTCAGCCTGAGCTTTGTTTACCCAATGCAGACAAAATCCCAGTGGCTTTGCATTTATTGGAAGCAATGGGGGAGCATTAAATCTAGTGCAGACAAAATCACAGCAATTTCCCCTGTATTGAGAACAATGGTGGGTGGCAGGGCTTAAATGTAAGTGTGTGCTCTTAGATCTACTTTTTGCAAGTTTACCTATATGATAAATAGGATATCTATCATTATTTCATTTCAAGATTCTTAGTAAGAACTTCCACAAATACAGGGTATTTCCTTTTGCAGTCAGCCACCTTCCACATGTAGAAAATTATAACAAAGCTGAAGGATAAAGGTAACAAAGTGCTATGGACTCCTGATTCTTTTCCCTGAAGAGAATCCATCCTCATCCCTCCCAAAATCTCCATGTCCAATTCCATGCTTCTTCCAAGAAGTAGGTAGCTGTAGGAGCCTGCAGGGAAGGTACTTGCCCACCACCCAGAATCCAAAATGTATTTTTATCTATTTTAATGTACAGAGACATGTGCAACTAGTCAAGAAAAAATTTAAAGTAATCTGTAAGACCACTCTTGTTGAGAATGGCTCCCAGGTTCTTACTCTGCATTTTCTTGCTCAGCAGGAAGTTCAGATGAATCTGGCTTGTTTTAAGCTAAAGATACTGCTTCTGAAAATATTATATGATTTGGAAAGCCTAGAAATACATTGATAATATTAACAACAGAGTTGTGGCACCTTTTTGAATTAAATTAAAGAGCTTAGATTCTGATGTTGGATCCTGCCCTGCTTTTTGAAGGACAGATGCCCTGCTTGACAGTTTTGTCAAGAATAAAAATAAACAAACAAACAAAACAAGAGCAGCAAAATAACAAGATTCTTAGGAGATAGGTAGCTTCCTGAGAAACAAAACTGTTGTGCAACTGTTTTGATTTGTTGAAAACTGAAAAAAGGTGGAAGGGCTTTCTATATAAGGTTGCTACAGAGAGAAAACAAAGACGCATAACTATTCCTATTTGTTTTGCATTAAGAATCCAGTAACCATCATGTTACACATAGCACACAGGTGAGTAAGAATCTAAGAAAAAGTGCTATTTACTTATTTTAGCTATGAATTTACCTTAGGAAATTATTTACAATACATTTAAACTCATAATTCATCAGCTAAAGCAAAAACAAGGACATGGTGAAGAAAATTACAGTTGGTGTGGTATCCCAGCCTCCAGTAAACACCTGAAAAATCATCTTAGGAAAAAAAAAGTGGAGTAACTCCCTGTGTGAGCCCTCAGTTGTCCCTGTGGAACTCACAGCCTGAAAGTTCAGGCTGGTAAGGAGCCTCCTGAAGCATATAGTTTATTAATCCCAAATGCATACTCCTCAAATGCAATACCCACCAATAAAAAATATCCCCACTTCATAGGTCCACAGGTATGTGGAAGCTTTTCTGGTTGGTGTGCTGTTGTCTCCTGCAAAGGCACTTAGAAACTCTCCAGATTTATATACTGGCAAGTACTTCCTATGAAGCATTGTCTAGTCTTGGGACAGGTGGGAGAGCTGCCCGCTTAACCTGGGGCTAAGCCAGACTGGGTTTCTGCTTGCCCTCTTTTGCTAAGGTTTGGTCCAAAGAGACATCCCTGACACACCACCCACAGATCCCTCCTCCCCCTCCCATGTTGCCAGGTACAGAAGTCTTTGCCAGGGTCAAGTGTCTCAGCTGAGGAAGATTAGCCATATGAGTCCCCAATGCATGGATCCTCAAACTACAGCCTGCGGGCCGGATACGGAGAGTCAGCGCACATGCCAAATTGTAACAGCTCAACTGCACATGTGCCAGCTCACCCCTCCACCACCCATTGCATGCATATACAGAGTGGGAATATGGAGGGGGAAACAGAAGAGAAGAGGGCGGAAAAGATTGAGAGAGAGACAAAGATGCTAAAAAAGGCTTGAAGGTAAGAAAAATATAACCTTTTAAATCCATTTTTAAGTATGTGTGCCATGTCCCTGAGCTGCAGGCCAAGCCACAACCATCTCACTGAGCCCAGGGGCCACTAAGAGTGGCATTAACAGTATTTATCCTTAGTATTTTTGCTTCATTCTTTGTAAATTCCAGTTGCAGTCATCAGCTGCATTATGCAAAATTCTATATTTAATGCCTTGGTTGTGTTGTAGCTATGTCCCTTGAATATGGACATGCTCTTCCCACCTCATCTTGGGCTTGTGCTGCAGCCCGAGGAAATGGAGCAAACATTTTAAAATTTTTAATCATTTTTAATTTTAATTATTTTGAATTATTTTTAATTTTAATTAATTTTTAATGTGCAGTGTGCATATGAATTCGTTCATAATTTTTTCAAACTACAGACCGCCCCCACAACAGTCTGAGGTACAGTAAACTGGCCTCCTGCTTAAAAAGTTTGAGGATCCCTGCTCCCTCCCCTATTCAACAGATAGTAGAAGTCTAGGCCAAGCTGAATTGTCCAGCTTCCTGCTATCATTGCAACATTGCAAGTTCTGAAAAAAAGAAAAGAAAAACCTCTTTGTGACCATAGTCCTTCCAATCTACTAAGTATTGCAATTTACTGTAAGGAGGTGGGAGTCTAAGATATTCCCTACTACTCCTCTCCTCAATCCTGATTGGAGCTGATGATCCTGAAACCAGTGGGGAAGAAAGAGATCTTTCAAATACAGAATGAATTTGCATAGAGTCCAAATGAAAGAAAATGAGACTGTTCTAAGCTTCTATATGGCATGGCCCAGTGCTTCACATTAAGCATACTACAGACCTTGGAGGGAAGATATTCCGTAGACAACCAGACTCAGTTGTCCACTAATAAGTGTAGTCCTTCTTGTCAATGGCAGTCCACTAAAATCTTATAAGTCTGTCTGGCCTGGTTTAGGTGTTCCCCACAAGACCTGCTGCATCATTTGAACTGCCTGAAGAAAGTCTTCCACAGCTGGCATAGTGACCAGTGCTAAGGTAAAAGGGGAAGGACTAGGGATGTTAAGCATAGTTAGCAAAAAATGGTGTTTCATGGGTGAAGAATGACATTGTTGTAAGCAAATTCTACCAGAGGGAGCAAGGAAGACCAATTATCCTGCTGAGAGCTGATGTAACAATGGAGGTACTGTTAACTTAAATTCAATCCTGACAAGACTGAGATGCTATTGGTAGGTGATTCCTTTGACTGGATGGGGATGTTCAACCTGTTCTAGATGGGTTTGCATTCCCTCTTAAGGAACAGATTCGTAGCTAGGGATGCTCCTTGAGCTATCTCTGTCACTTCAGGCCCAGGTGACATCCATGGCTTGGAGTGCCTTCTACCAACTTTGGTTGGTGGCCCAGCTGCTCCCCTACCTGGACAGAGATAGCCTGACTTCAGTAATCTATGCTCTGGAAATCTCTAGATTAGATAACTGCAATGCACTGAATGTGGGACTGTCCTTGAAGATGATTCAAAAGCTGCAGCTGGTGTAGAATGTGGCAGCCAGATTAATAACTGGGACCAAGAGGTCTGAACATATAAGACCAATTCTGGCTTGTCTGCACTGACTGCCTGTTATGCTTCCAGTCCCAATTCAAGGTCTTGACCTATAAAGCCCTGCATGGCTTGGCACCACAATACCTGTCAGAGTACCTCTCCCAAACCCAATCTACCAGGACACTATGCTCAGACACTATGCTCAGATTCTGGGGCTTTCCTCCAGGTGCCAGCCCCTCAAGAGGTTCAGAAGGTGGTAACTCGGGGGAGAGCCTTTTCATTGGTGGTGTCACACGCACGTGCTCAGAAGAGTCCCTTACAGGCGCACAAGAGGAGGAAACTTCCCATGAGAACCAGAGTGTTGATGAAGAACTGACATCAGAAATAGCTCTTCATGATCACTCTGGTTCTCATGGGAAGTTTCCTCCTCTTGTGTGCCCATAAGGGACTCTTCTGAGTATGTGTGCATGACAGGTGGCCTCCCATCTTTGGAATACATGGTGTGTCCTGTGTCACATCTGGTGCCAAATTTGCCATCTTTTTGTGGCCAGATCAAGACAACCCTCTTTGTGGAGACCTTTAAAGACTTCCCTATGCTATTTTAAATTAAAATAGTTGTTTATATCCATTGTATTTTATTGTTTTTATACCTTTGGTAAACTGCCCAGAGAGTTTTGGCTACGGGTGGTATAGAAATGTAATAACTAGTAATACTGCTCTAGTGTGTCATTGCTGCATTCTATTTGCCTATCTATTTCTGGAAGATATGCTGAGAAAAGCCAGAGATCTATTTGCAAGAGTCCTAGCAGTTCTTTCAAAAATCATGCTGTAAAGTGTGGGCCCCAATGTGAGATGAAGCAATCTTGCCAACATTAAAATCTGAACATGCATTGAACAAAGGGCTGAACTGTTTCTTAAGCTGTGGCCAATCCTATGCACAGTATAAAATGAGCCATCTTAGAAAACACATCAACTACTACCAAAATCGTCATGTATTCTCATGAAACAGGCAGCTCACTGATGAAATATACAGACTAATTTCCAGCATCCTGCATGGGTGAGCAGGAGTTGGAGAGGGCCAATAGGTTTTCCTGAAGGTCTTTTAGCTCACTGGCACCGGTAAGTAGATGTTTTTCAATTTCCCAGTGGATTTGTGGAAACTTGAATTCCCAGTTCACAGCAAATAAAGTCTTAAATCATGGGTCCTCAAACTACAGCCCATGGGCCGGATTCAGCCCGCCATGCCCATTTATCTGGCCCGTCTCAGAGATTTTAGACACGTTGTGCACGTCCGCGCAGGGAGGCAGTGGCTTGCTAGCGCAGAGATTGTTTTGGACTTGCTCTGAAAAAACATTCTCCAAGTGAGCAAGCCGCTGCCTTGCATTCCCGCTGCTGCATCACCTCATCTCCCCCCTCCCCCATGCACCTCGCCTCACTGCACCTGTGCGCCCCACCAGCACCACCTTTCCAGCCTACGCCCAGCACTGGCACCTTTCAACTGGCCCCCTGGTGAAAAAGTTTGAGGACCCCTGTCTTAAATAGTTCAAAATGATTGGCAGTGGGGCAATCATGATGTTGCTGCAGCACTTGCTCCTAAGGGTTTTGAGAGGTATGTAGACACACCAGCCATGATAAAGAAGCTCATTCTGAAGAGAAGGAGAGTTTATGGCTGCAGCACAACTTGTTGTATAGGATACTTATTTTGGTCCTTAGGTCTGCCTCCTGCAATTGAGAGTTGCAGCCAAGGTCTCTGGTTGAAGGATCAAAAGTAGGAGAATTCTCTTTTTCCCCTCCCATGTTGCATATGCAGTTTTGCAGAACAAGGTACCTGCCACGGAGGTACCTTGTTCTGCAAAGTCTGTGATGAACTTCCTGGCTCTCTTCTTTTCATCTGACTTTCCTCTCATGCTCAGAAAGTGAGTTGAGCCAAGAGGAAGTTCATAAATGCTTGTGGATCTCCAGTTGTGCAACAACAAACTTCTTCCATGGCATGTGTAGTGGAAACAAAGGCTGTCATTTACACAGAAGAGGGATGTTACTTACAGAGTGTTTCATAGGGCTCAATTCCTGCAAGTGCCATGAGAATGCTTGGCACACTTGCCAAGAGGTTGAACTTATAGCTGCAAGAAAGCAAGCAGAAATCCAGGGCACCATGCCCAGGGAATCCAATGACTTCACACCTCCAAAACAGATACCTCACTCATCCCTACCCAGGAGTTCCCAGCCTCAGGGATGCAGGTGATGTTAAAGTGGATCCATGAGAAAGACACAGACCATTGTACCTGCCTCTCTCACCAATCAATTTCATGGGATGTCCCCAGTTTCTAGTATTATGTGTGTGAGAGAGAAATGCCTCCCTCTCCACTTTCTCCACACTATGCAAAATGTTAAACACCTCTATCATGTCTCCCCTTAATCCCAGCTGTAACTTTTTCTCATATAGGAGTTGCTCCAGCCCCTTCATCATTTTAGCTCTCCTCTACACTTTTTCCAACTCAATAATATCTTTTTTCAGGTGCAGTGAACAGACCTATCCATAATATTTAAGTCCATTCACACCCCAATTTGAACACGGCAGGTATGATATTGGCAGGTTTCTTTTCAATTCCATTCCTAATTTTGCTTAACTTTACCTTTTTCACAGCAGTTGCATACTGAGATGATCTTTTCATTGAGCTGTCCAGAACAACCCCAAAGATCCCTTTCTTGGTCAGTCACTGCTAGCTAGATCCCATTAGCCCAAGTTCTGGGGTTTTTTGTGGGAGGGGGTTTGGCCTAAAATGCACTACTTTACACTTGGTTACATTGAACTGCAGTTGCTATGTTTATGCTTATTCTCCCAGCTTGAAGAGATTCCTTAGAACTTCTCATAATCCCTTTTGGTTTTAACCACCCTAAATAGTTTGATATCTTCAGCAAACTTGGCCACTTCACTACTTATTCCTAATTTCAGATCTTTTGAATAGGTTGAAAAGCATTGAGAGCCCATGGTTTACACCCCTCAATTGAGAGAAATTACCATTTACGTAGTCCCACTCTCTGCCTACTGTTCTTCACCCATTAACTGACCCATAAGAGGATCCTTCCTTTTATCCCATGTTTTCTCAGGAGCCTTTGGGGAGGGACTTTGTCAAAAACCTTTTGGAAGTCCAAGCAAACAATGTCTACCAGACTGCCACTCTCCAGGTGCTTACTGACATTCTCAAAGTACTCCAATTCATAAATTAGTGAGACAGGCCTTACCCTTGTGAAACGCATGTTGATTCTTTTTCACCAAGGCTTGCCCTTCCGTATGCTTACTGATTCTATCTTAAATAACTCTTTCATCCAATTTACCCAGAATAGACAAATTAAATGGCCTGTAACTCCTTGAAACCTCCCTGGATCATTTTTTAAATAGTGTTATGTTGGTCATGCTCCGATTCTCTGGTACAACAGCTGATTTTAGGGACATATTAAATAACAGCAATTTTATATTTGATTTTTTTTTCAAACTCTAGGATGGATACCATCTGAGTCAGGTGATTTACTGGATTTCAGTTTGTCAATAAAGTTGAGAATTGTGTCTTTTGTCATGACTATCTGCCTTAATTTCTCCAGCTTCCTTCCAGAATACAGAAGTTCAGGAACAAGTATTTCCTCTGCTATAAAGACTGATGAAAGACTGGGAAATGAGCTATGTGGACATAGAGGTGGTAAAAGAGATATCTAAAGGCCACTGTCTCCAGGTGTTCAGGCAGGCCCTGGGAACCAACAAGGTTTGGAAGGGCAAGGAGCAGACTTGGGAAAGAAACATGAGAAGTGTGTGGCCCAAACCCTGAGCCCAAACTCTGGAGAGAAGTACTAGCTAACTAGGAGCCTGGGTGGGTCTAGGAGGGTAGCCCTTCTCCAGCAAGGCACACATGGGAGCAGAGTCTAGGGATACTGAGAAGAAAAGTTCTCAGAAACATTTTCTAGTTTGGGTTCAAAGAACTGCTTGTCCATGCTCAGAGGCTCTTCCTCTGTTGACTATTAGTTTGCTGGATGTATGTTGTAAATAAAGTGCTTTTTTGCCAAAGAATTGTCTGTTGCTTGAAAGGGAGGAGGAGGGAACCCAGCTCAAAACATATACAGTCACTTTGCTTCTGAGCTGGTGGAGGTTTTCCTCACAGATGGTGTTGAAAATAAAAGATTAGCACTATTAGCAAGTTCAAATTCTAAAAGTATAAAAATATCCATAATTACTGAAATCTTCAGCTATAGCAGTCAAGTAAGAAGAAATCAAGCTGCAAGATAGCAAAGAAGCAAGATAGTCAAGTGAAGAAAAAATCAAGCTTGCACCACCTGTGCTTTTATACATATGTTCTGGTCAGAGGTGGTAGTCCCAATGAGTGACAGGTCAACCATCCTTCAATCAAAAATGGGATATGTGCTTACCAATCTGAAGCAAACAGAGAAAGGCAGACTCTCAAGAGGAAAGAACTTCTTATGTGCAATGTCTTTGTCACAGGTAGAACTTTTACCATAGTACTATAATGAAGTACAGCTAAACCCTGGATAAGACTCAAGAAGTGTTGGCCTTCAGTTTCAGCCAGCCAGCAACATCATTCTACCAGATCAAGTGCCTTGTATCTTATTTCTCTGAGTTTGTCTTGTGATTGAACCAATCTGTCACCAAAAGGCAGGCTGCTTACCTGTAACTGTTGTTCTTTGAGTGGACATCTGTGCATTTACACATATGGACTTCAGCAGCAGTGTAAGGCCTAGGTCAGAAAGAAACATCTACAGCATAGCATCACAGGCTGGGTGGGAATCCAAACCCCTTCCAGTGACCAGTTATTTATTTACTTATACACATAATTATAGGGATGCAGGTGGCGCAGTGGTTTAAACTGCTGTGCTGCTGTGCTGGTTGATTAAAAGGTCACCGGTTCTAATCTGCACAATGGGGTGAGTTCCTGTTGCTCCGTCCCAGCTCCTGTCAACCTTGCAGTTTGAAAGCATGCAAATGCAAGTAGATAAAAAGGTACCACTTTGGTGGGAAGGTAACAGCGTTCCATGCACTTTGGTGTTTAGTCGTGCTGGCCACATGACCATGGAAATTGTCTGCAGTCAAATGCTGGCTCCCTTGGCTAGGAAACAGAGATGAGCACCACCCCCTAGAGTCAGACATGACTAGACTTAATGTCAAGGGGAAACCTTTATCTTTACCTTTACACATATTTATAGGCCATCTATAACTGCCAGGGCCTTCCTAGACAGCTTACAGTTATTTGTGGGGGGGGGGGGTGCTGGCCAGTCCATCAGTCACCTTGGAGACTGCACCATCTCCAGGCAATCAAAGGACAGAGACATAGGTGCAGTGGTGCACCAGCTGACAACAACCAGTAGGGCAGGGGGTGGGTTGTGTGAATGCACAGATAACCACTCAAAGAACAAAAATTTGGTTGGTGGCCAAATTCCATGTGCTTAAGCTGTGGTCCAGGGCTTATGGAGAGAGTCCATGTGGGCATTGAATAGGGCTTCTCCATCATAGGGCATGTCCTTTATGCACACCCAAGTCTCTTGTGGAAGACCCGCAGAGTACAGCCACACATGGCAGTGAATAGCAACTGCTCCAATCATGGCTTTCCCATCACAGTCTACATGGTGTCTGGCCACCTCAATTTGATGTCTGGTGAGCTTCACTGCCTCTGAGTGGACCAAGTGAGTGGCCTCACAAAGGTCATCTAGGAGGTGTTCAGCCATGGACCGCATCTTTTCCCAGAGGAAGAGTTGATATCTGGCCATGGTGGCCTCATAGTTGGGACACCTTGAGGCCCACTGAGGTGGCAGTGAGTATACGCCTGGCAAGTCTGTCAAGACTTCACCCTTCCCTGTCCACCAGCATGTTCACACTGGGAACCTGCATTCACTCCATTAACACCAAGTTGGTTCTAGAGTACTGGTGGAGGAATGACACTACCTTGTCTGACACGCAGTAGGTGGCCACAATCTTCTGTGAGGTGGACAGGACAGCAGCAGGGAACTTCCAAGACTGTTGCATGGTTTGCATCAAAGGTGGCAGAAAAGGGATGGCAATAGAGGTGGCTGCCTCCCTGCCCAGGACATCAAAGACAGGGTCAGCCTCTGGTTCTACTGGCTGAGTTGTGTGGAGCCCCAGGTAGCCTGTCATTTGGAGCACCATGTCCCTGAATCTTCCATTCTCCTCAGATGGGGATGCCAAGTTATGGTCATAGGTCATGGTGTAGGGTGATGGTGGCAAGGGGGCAGGTGACAGTGAGCAAGCAGTATCAGAGGTCTATGACTGACTTGACTTGAAGGACAATGAATGGTCATGTATGGGTGGCAGGAGCTCACGTCAAGCAGGTGGTGGGGAGGATGCCTGTCTTGGGCTGTGAGAGGTATCTGTCAGCCCTGCAGTCACAGGCTTGGATGTCAAGATGGCCTCAAGCAGGAATGGTTCTGTGTTTGTGGCTTACGGTACAGCCATGGCTGGTATCTAGGTTGCTGTCATTCCCATGGCACAATGCAGTGCCCTGGCATTTGCAAGGGGATGCATTGGCACAGGGCTCAGCATGGTGTCGGTCAGCCTATAGCTGGCATCATAGCCAACCACTGTCATTCAGCACAGTGTCAATGTGTGCCCAACATCAAGGAGACACACATGTCTGAGGCCAGTGGTGCCCGTTGAGGACATCTGGAGATTTGTGGTGGTGGTGCTTGGGCTCAGTGCATGGGCAATGTGGGAGTCAGCTGACTCTCAATGGTAGCTGGTATCCAGGGGCAGAAGATTCTAAGCTGCAGAAGTTTCTTTTTGGCCTAGGCCTTGTGCTGCCGCTGAAGCCCAGATGTGTGATGCACTGGAACCATGAAAAAGAACCTTGTCACTTGACACACTTGTCATTTCTTGGATCACATATTTTATTTGCTTGCACATCTGTGTTTCCCTTATCTGCACTTCAGACCTTTTCTGGAAACTGCTTTCTTGCCTCATAATACTGTACTGTATTATGTGCTGAGTAATACCGTACTCATAATACTGCAATCTATTGCAGTGATACTGTACTCTTTGCAATACTATTTGCAGGATAAGCCATATAAGGAGAGACTGAGGGAGCTGGGTCTCTTCAGCCTTGAGAAGAGGAGACTCAGAGGGGACCTCTTAGCAACATACAGGTATGTGAGGGGTGCCACGCAGAGGTGGGTCATGACCTTTTTTCCCCTGCAGTGGAGGGCAGGACACGTTCCAATGGAGCAAAGTTCAGGGAACCAAGATTTAGGGTGGATGCCAGGAACTACTTCCTGATGGTAAGGAGCCCTAAGGTATGGAATGGCTTCCACGGAAGGTGGTTGAAGCCCCATCAGTGAGGGTGTTCAAGGATAAGGCTGGACATGCACATGGTAGACATGTCATGAGTGGAGCCAGCTGGAGTTGGGGGTCAGACTAGAAGGCTCAGGAGGACCATGGCTCCATCCTCAGTATTCCTAAACTGTATTCGTAAGCAGTCATCTTCCTCCTTCAATTGAATTCTAGTGTATAATTGGCTAAACAAATAACATTTAACAAGTTGTAGGCTTAGCTATATTTTGTCAGATACTTTCCACAAAGGGAGTTGAATTAACTGTACATTCCTTTATATGCCTGTTCATATGTATGCCCCACTGATCTCAATACAGTTCCCAGATAAGTGAGTATTGGGCTGCAGACCAAGCCAAATATGAATACTTCTGTTGCATGTGAACATCTTGCTGAACATTTCCTTGACCAGTATTGTCTTCTTGCAAGCTGTGTGGTATGGTGGTTAGTGTTGGACTGGCAACCAGGTTAGGATTAGGGAGATCCAGGTGCTAGTCTCCTTTCAACCAGCAAGCTCAATGGGTGACTTTGGGCCTGTCACTCTCAGTCTAATCTCCCGCACAGAGTGGTTGTTGTGAGTATAAAATGGAGCTATGTAAGCTGCCTTGGGTACCTCACAAGGCAGGATAGAAATTCAGTGTAATAAATATTAATGCATTTTTCATTGTGATACACAAAGAAGACACCAGTATCATTCTTTTGTTTACACTATTGCAAAACATGATAAAACCTCCCAAGATCCATGAGGAAAATTGGTATGAAAGCAAGCACAGAATTAAGCTTCACATGTAAGCTCATTAAAAGCTTAAAGAGAAAAGTCACTGGTCCCTATAATGCTGGTGCTGATCAGGAAGCTGTCAGCAGAAATTAATAACAAATATAGTGAGAACACAAATAGTTCAGATCCACTTAATTCTGGAATAAGAATTGGAGCACTCTAGCTTGGAGCATTCTAGGTTAAGTAGATCAAGGACTGTGTCATTCATTGTTTGCTGACTTACAGAATATTGCTGAAGCTAATTTTATTTAAAAAATGTATAATATAATGGAAGCCCTCCTATATCAATCTAAAAGTCTATCTAGTCCAGCAACCTATTTCCCACAGAGGCCAACCAGATGCCTATAAGAAGTATAGAAGCAGGAGGAAGACAATAATTGCATCCTGTTGGTGTTCTGCATCAGGTCCTGAGAACTGCATGCAGCCTTTATTAACAGTAGTCATCGACAACCCTATCCCCTATGAATTTCCTTTAAAATCTATCTAAATTGGTGACCTTTCTCACATCTAGTCATGATTATATCCAATGTTAGTAATTCTTAAAGTACCACAAGTAAAATGAAAGGCAGGTTGCTTACCAGTAACTGTCGTTCTTCCAAGTGGTCATCCATGCATTCACACACCAATAGGGCTTGATGTGCAGGGTAGGCCTAAAACGGTGGAAACTTCAAGAGCTGGTTGCCATGGAGTGGGCGGGAACCAGAACTGCCCCACGCCCTAGTGGTACATCGGTGGCAGCTCCCACCCAGTCCCCTCAGTGCCTGAAGACCGCGCTGTCCCAGGCGTGCGAGGGATCCAAGCATAGTAGATGGAGCAGTGATCATGCCCTGCCCTGGGCCATATGGGGCAGAAGCTGATGATAGCCAGCAGGGCAGAGGGTGGTTGTGTGAATGCATGGATGACCACTCAAAGAACGACAGTTACAGGTAAGCAACCTGCCTTTCTTCTTCGTGATCTCCATGCAAATCACACACCAATGGGGCGATTAGCAAGCTGGCCCCTCAGGAGGAGGGGGTTATCGTCACCGCAGTATAGATGAGAGGACTGCCCTTCCAAAGGCGCAGTCCTGTCTGGCACGGGCATCTAGCTGGTAGTGGCGAACAAAGGTCGACAGTGTGGACCATGTCGCTGCCCTGCAGATTTCCTGGAGAGGAACTGCCCAGTAGAGCAGTGGATGTGGTCTGGGCGTGCGTGGAGTGCATGCATGGCTGTCCAGTCCTTGGGATCTTGGCCATCTTGTAAGTGAGGGTGATGGTGTTAGAGACCCGTTTGGATAGTCCTTGGCTGGAGACAGCTTCCCCAGCTTTGTGGCCCTCGTAGCAAACGAAGAGGTGCTCTGAGCAGCAGATGGTCTCAGTCTTGGACCTATAGTAGGCAAGGGCCCTTCTACAAGGTGGGGGGTAGGGAGTGGAAGATGGCTGCTAGGTGAACCCTGATGAAAGAGGGGGAGAGACCCACTGTGAAGAAGGATTGCAGGTACTTCAGGATATGTTCCATGGAGGCTAAGGAGGGGTCAAGGCCCTGTGCTGCAGCAGAAGCCAAGAAGGTTTTCCACTTAGCCTTGTAGGAGTGGTGCATGGGGGGGTTTGAGGGCAGCCAATAGCACAGCGGCAACAGCCTGAGGTAGGGAGCCATGGGGTTCTGTCAGGGGGGGTATTTTTATTTATTTTATTTATTTTATATATTTGTATGCCGCACCCTTGCTAAAAAGCCTCGAGGTGTTTTCCAGGCCATTAGGCGCAGGGTCCTGAGGTTGGGGTGTAGGACCCTGCCCTGGTCCTGGGAGAGGAGGCTGGACCTGAAGGGCAGGTGGTAGAAGGTGTTCCCTGACAGACAGGGGAGGAGAGGGAACCAGGGTTGTCTTGACCACCAGGGAGTGAATAGAATGCAGCTGGTCCCCTTCCTCTGGACTTTGGCCACTACTTCGGTGATCAGGGGGATGAGGGGAAGGCATAGAAGAGGTCCCCCTCTCATCTGTGTAGGAATGCATTCCCCAGGGATACCCTGCCATGGCCTGCTTGGGAGCAGAACAGCCTGCACCTTGCATTTTTTGGGATAGCAAATAGGTCAATCTTGGGCTGACCCCATTTGGTGCACAGGGAGAGGAAGGTGGCTGTCTCCAGCTCCCACTCATGTGGGGTGGAGGTTGCATGACTGAGGGAGTCAGTTGGAGCACCCTGTGACATGCACTGCGGTGATGGTGATGCTCTTCTGGGTGCACCAGTGCCAGATGTCTGAGGCCATGGGCACGAGGCGGGTGGAATGAGTCCCTCCCTGCTTGTTCAGGTAATACATGATGGTGGTGTTGTCTGTGGCTACCTGAATGTGATGTCCTGACAGGGTGTCCTGGAAGGACACCAGGACTTTCTGGACCGCCAGCATCTCCAAGGCATTGATGTGGAGACGGGCCTACCACTGGTCCAGTGACCTAAAGCGCACATGTCCGTGCCATGAACGCCCCAGTCGGTGTTGGAGTCGTCGGTGGTGATGGTCATGGACAGCTGGGGGGGGGGGGTGTGCCCATGATGAGGTTGTCCATGGCGGACCACCATAGTAGGGATTCCCTGACCTTGAGTTGTGTGAGGGCCTTCGTCCCACACGAAGGCTCTCACGAGTCCCAGCTGAAGAGGTCTCACATGAAGCCTTGCCAGCTGAAGCACCACAGCCGTGAGGCCCAGCAGCTTCTGGATGGTGTGGGTGGTGGAGAGAGGTGTGGCCCTGATGGCTGCAGCCAGGGTGGCAATGGCCTCTGCCCTTTGGCTGTGGAAGAAAGGCTTTCGCAAGGGTGTCGTCCAGGCAAGCCCCTATGAAGAGTATAGACTGTATAGGGAAGAGAACAGATTTGTCATGGTTTATGAGGAGCCCCAGGTCCTAAAGGAGGCAGCTTGTCGGAGACAGGCTGCACAGTAGATCCTCCCTTGAGGAGGCCATGAGGGGCTAGTCATCCAGGTAGGGAAAAACCTGTATCTCCTGGAGCCTGAGGTGGGTGCAAGCAACTGCCATGAATTTGGTGAATACAAGTGGGGCCATGGCTAACCCAAGGGGCACGCAGAACTGAGAGGCCTGCTGGCCGATTAGGAAGTGCAGAAAATGTCTGAACTCTGGGTGGATTGCAATATGAAAGTAAGCATCCTTGAGGTCTATGGAGGCAAACCAGTCTCCTTGCTTAAGGAGAGGGAGAATGCCCTGCATTGTGACAATCCTGAACTTCTTAGAGGTGATGAATCTGTTCACCCTCCTAAAGTGCAGTATGGGCCTCGGAGTCCCATCTTGCTTGGATACTGTGATGTACCTAGAGTAGGTGCCTCTGTGGTCAGGGGGGAAACATACTCAACTGCCCCCTTGTCCAGCATGGCTTGTACTTCTGCGCATAGGACAGGCAATGGGGTCAGGGTCGGGGTCGTGATGTGGCCGAGGGGTGGGAGGGAGCTGAATTCTATTCTGCACCCCAACCTGATGATGGAGAGGACCCAGGAATCTGTGGTGATGACCTCCCATGTGGGGAGGAATCGCGCCAAGTGGTCTGTGAAGCAGATGGCGGGAGGTTGAGTAGTGAATGAGGTGGTGGAGGAGCTGCCTGGGCTCAGGCATCATACCCTGCACCCGTTTGTCCTGGCCTTTCTGCTGGGGCCTCTGACAGGGTTGGAAGTCCCGCCTTTTGTTAGCAGGTGGCGCTCTGGAGCACACGGGTCAGTCCGGACCAGAATGGCAACTGGGGGCTGACTGGGTTCCCTGCCAACTCCTCTGTGTCGAGCCCTGGCCAAAGCCCACACGCTTCCCAGTGATGCACACTTCACAGCGAGAGTTCATACTCTCATCAGTTTGGGTATTGAAGAGGCCTCTGCTGTCGAAGGGCAGGTCTTCAATACAGGCTCGGGTTTCAGCGGGGAGAGAGGTGGAACGCTACCAGGCATGGTGGCATATAGCCACTGCCCCCACCATGGCCTTGTTGTCACAGTCGACATGATATCGAGCTGCTTCCAGCTGAAACCTTGAGAGGTCCTCAGCCTCAGTGTGCATGAGGCAGCCAGTCCACACAGGTGCTCAGGGAGCTGGTCCACAATAACTCCCAGCTTTTCCCATAGTGGTCTCATAGTTGGATATCCTGAAGCCAAGCGCAGCCGCGGCATAGATCTTTTTGGTCATAGCGTGCAAGCGCGCCCCTCTCTGTCCACTGGGGTGGATTGGTCCCTTTGTGGGGTACCCTGCATGGCCTCTATGATGATGGAGTTTGGCCTAGGGTGGTGAAGTAGGGAGGGGAAGGGCTTGACCGTAAGTTTGAACCTGGATCCAGCCCTGCGTGAGGTGGCCAGAGGGCCAGACAGGGTCCTCTGTGTGCAGCAGGGCAGGCATGACTGGGATGGACACTGTGGTGTTGTCCCCAGAGGCAAGCACATCATAGCATGGGTCTGCCTCAGGTTCAGGGGCTGGTAGGTTTGGAAGCTTAAGTCCTCGGCCATACAGAGCAGCAGCTCAGAGAAACTACTCCCCTTGGCAGGTGAAAAGAAGAGATCCTGGTCCCAGGCCTGCCTCCCTGGAGAGTGGGTTGAAGCTGCAGGGGAGTAGAGGCATCCCGGGACAGGAGAGCAGCTCTGACCTGAGTCCTGCGATATAGACCGTCGATGGCGGGTGCTCCTGTCCCGATGTGTGTTTGCGGTGCGAAGCAGGGCTGCAGGAGCGCTGGAGCTGGCGGGGGGTGGGGGGGGCTGGGGTAGGCCATGTCACTTGCAGAGTCTTCGCTGTGCCAGTGGTGCTTGTTGGGCCTTCAAGGCCTGTCCTCATATCTGGAGGCACTGCTCAACTCGCCACTAGGTGAGATTCAGCAATGGCGAGGAGCTGCAGTGCTGTAATCCAATCCGTGAGAGTCCTGCTTCCTGCTGGTGCGATCTGAGCACCATGTGGTCCTGGAATGCTCCTGCTGGCTGCCTCGGCCTCACAGCATGTGTCCTGGGCACTGATGGTGGGCAGAAAGTTTGTATCGGTGGTGGTGACGCTCTCTAGGAGCAGTGTTGCTAGAGGAAGAGAGGCTCCACACATGTTGCGCCCTCCTAGGCCTCTTCCTTGAGGCCAGGAGCCTGGGCCCGGCATGGGGAGCACAGGCCTCCAAAGAAGCCAAGTCAAAAGAGCTGAAGTTCGTGGAGCTGAAGAGTGGGGAGGCCTCTAGCTGTTGAGCTTGCTCCTTGGTTCCAGTGGGGGGGGGGGGGGAGCACAATGAGCCTGCCGGCTCCATTGCAGATCCTCAGTGCCCGTGGGTGCCATGGGAGATCAGTGTTCCCCCAGGGGTGGGAGACACTCCAGCGGCAGTCTCTGTTGCCACGATGGCGGCTGTGCCGCATGCAGGGTGGCCTGAGGCGTGGGCAGCATTGCCAGGATGGCAATGCCCACCTGCTCTGATCGTGAAGCAGTGGAGGTCATGCCCACTGGCCGGGGAAGCTGGGCGTTCCCGGGCTGACTCTGATGCCATGGGGAGCAGCTCCCTTGCGGCACTACCCTTTTCTTCGCCAGTGCCACAGCATTGGAGGGGCCTTCCCCTGGCGACACTGCCCTCCTCCTTGCCATGGTGGGCTTAGAGGAATCCTCCCCGGGGCAGTTATCCACTCCCGGGGAAGAGGATGTAAGAATGCGCCACCATAAGGCCTGTTTAGGACATGTGGCTCCTTGCCAGCACGTCTGCTTCTTAAAGGCCTGGCAATGGATGCAGGTCTCCACAATGTGCCCCTCACCGAGGCAGAGGGGGCACTAAGGATGCCCATTGTTGGCGGGAACCCTAGCTGCACAAGAGGTGCAGCAATGTGGAGTTGAATCGGCCATGCGGTCCCTTAAGGGGCACACGTGTGCAATTCATGAATAAAGGAGAGAAACTGGAGATTGAGAGAGGTCAGAGAATGGAAGGGGAGAGAAGCAGCAGCCTTCTCTCCATGTAGTTAAGGGAGAACAAGGTTGTTTTTGTTTTTTGTTTTTTTTAATAGAAGGAGAGAAAAAAAAGAAAAAATGGTAAACCATTTAGGGTGGAGAGGTCCGATCCAGAGAGCGAAGCCCAGCGTAGTCAAAAAGAAACTGAGGGAATGGGCGGGAGCCTATGTATCACTAGGGTGTGGGGTGGTCCCAGCTCCCTCCCATTCTATGGCGACCAGCTCTGGAGGTTTCCACAGGATGAGTCCTACGCTGCACGTCAAGCCCCATTGGTGTGTGATGTCCATGGAGACCATGAAGAAGAATAGGGCTTAAGCTAGATTAACACTGGATATAATTTACTATTTTTGTTCCCACCTTACACCACTCAGCCATAAATGTATAGTTTGATTATATACTCTCTGAAGAAGTACTTTCTTTTATCTGTCCAAAATCTCCCACTATATGGCTTCATTGGATTACTTGGGGTTTGAATAGTATGAGAGGGGATGTTCATGCAGCCTGGACTTGATGGTCTTATTGACTTTACACATAATGCACATTGCTTCAGTTCTAAAGAATATAACTAACTTTTATCTTCTCCCTTTCTGCCACCATTCCATGCTTTTCAACTACTATATGCTTCATATGCTACAGAAAAACAAGCAGAACAAAAACTGGTTTACCAATTCTGATTTTTTAAGGCATCTCTGCACATATGCATTTTCAGATAAACTGACTTAAATCATAGTGCCATGATAACTTCATGAATAAGATGAAGGTTTACACACATTCAGCAGAGAGCAGAAGGAGAGGCAGAAGCAGTCTCCTCCTCCTCACATCTTCTGCTCTGCATTTCAGCTGGATAGAAATGCAGTGGATGTGGTCTGGGCGTGTGTGGAGTGCATGCATGGCTTGGGATCTTGGCCATCTTGTAAGTTGAACTCTTTGGAAATGACTAGTAGCTTTCCTTTTGGTACTGTCCATGAGGCTGGCCATCTAATGAGAAGGAAGGACTCACTGGAGAAGAGCCTAATGCTGGGAACAGTTGACGGCAAAATAAGGTAGTTAACAGCAAAATAAGGGGACGGCAGAGAATAAGGTGGCTAGATGGAGTCACTGAAGCAGTCGGCGCGAGATAAGTGGACTCTGGGGGACGGTGGAGAACAGGAAGGTCTGGAGGAATGTTGTCCATGGGGTTGCGAAGGGTCGGACATAACTTTGTGACTATTAGCAACAACAACAAGAAGTAGTTCTCCAGTCACATGTTTAGATGTCAAAGTGACATTTCACATTCGAGGTCTTTAAGAACTCTTGGGTAAATAGCATTCAAATCCAGTTATTTGATAATTTCACTTTGCAGCTAAGGTCTGGAACTTCATCTCTTCTTACTGCCATTGGACTCAGTTTGTTGGCAGGGTGATGTCTCTTCTTTTTAGTATGCTGTCTAGATTTGCCATAGCATTCCTCCCAGGGAGCAAGCATCTTTTAATTTCTTGGCTGCAGTCACCCTCTCTGGTGATCTTGGAGTCCAGGAAAATAAAATGTGTCACTACCTCCATTTCTTCCCCATCTATTTGCCAGGAAGTGATAGGAACGGTGGCCATGATCTTCGTTTTTTTGATGTTGAGTTTCAAGACAACTTTTGCACTCTCCTCTTTCACCCGCATCAAGAGGCTCTTTAGTTCCTCTTCACTTTCTGCCATCAGAGTAGTATCATCTGCATATCTGAGGTTGTTGATCTTTCTCCTGGCAATCTTAATTCCAATTAACTTGGATTAATTCCAATTAACTCTGGAACTTCCAAGTTGTGATTCATCTAGCCCAGCCTTTCACATGATGTGCTCTGCATATACGTTAAATAGACAGGGCAACAATATACAGCCTTGCCGTACTCCTTTCTCAATTTTGAACCACTCAGTAGTTCCATATCCAGTTCTCACTGTTGCTTCTTGACCCACAAACAGGTTTCTCAAGAGACAAATAAGATGGTCTGGTACTCCCATCTCTCTAAAAGCTACCCACAATTTGTTGTGATACACACAGTCAAAGGCTTTGGCATAATCAATGAAGCAGAAGTAGATGTTTTTCTGGAACTCCCTAGCTTTCTCCATGATGCAGCGTATGTTGGCTATTTGGGCTCTAGTTCCTCAACCTCTTCAAAACACTGCCTGTAGTTATGGTAGTTCTCGGTTCACATACTGCTGGAGCCTAGCTTGAAGGATTTTGAGCATAACTTTGCTAGCATGTAAAATGAGTGCAATGCAGAGGTAGTTCACGGAGGGTTCCTGGAGGAGGGCCTCTGCTGCCGATCTTAAGGGGCGGGATGGCAAATATGAACGCAGGTGATCCTTTAGATATCCAGGTGAATTGAGTGCAATAGTGCGGTAGTTTGAACATTCTTTGGCATTGCCTTTCTTTGGAATTGGAATGTAAACTGACCTTTTCCAATGCTGTGGCCACTGTTGAGTTTTTCAAATTTGCTGGCATATTGAGTGTAGCACTATTACTGCATCATTTTTTAGGATTTTGAATAGCTCAGCTGAAATACTGTTGCCTCCACTATATTTGTTTTTGCTCAGACTTCCTAAGGCACATTTGACTTCACATTCCAGGATGTCTGGCTTGATGTCAGTGACCACCCCATTGTGGTTATCAGGGTTAAGCTCTTTCTTGTATAGTTCTTCTGTGTAATCTTGCCACCTCTTCTTAATTACCTCTGCCTCTGTTAGGTCCCTGACAATTTGGTCCTTTAACAATCCCATCTTTGCATGAAACGTTCCCTTCATATCTCCAATTTCCTTGAAGCGATCTCTGGTCCTCCCTATTCTATTGTTTTCTTCTATTTCTTTGCACTGTTCATTTAAGAAGGCATTCTTATCTCTTCTAACTATTCTCTGGAATTCTGCATTCAATTGGGTGTATCTTTCTCTTTCTCCCTTGCCTTTCGCTTCCCTTCTTTCCTCAGGTATTTCTAAAGCTTCCTCAGACAGCCATTCTGCTTTCTTGGATTTCTTTTTCTTTGGGATGATTTTAGTTGCTACCTCTTGTACAATGTTGTGAACCTCCGTCCATAGCTCTTCAGGCACTCTGTCTATCAGATCTAATTCCTTAAATCTATTTGTCACCTCTACTGTATATTCATCAGGAAAATGAGTTAGGTCATACCTGAGTGGCCCAGTGCTTTTCTCTACTTTCTTCAATTAAACCTAAATTTTGCAACAAGAAGCTCATGATCTGAGCCACAGTCAGATCTTGTTTTTACTGACTGTATTGAGCTTCTCCATCTTTGGCTGCAGAGCACATAGTCAATCTGATTTCTGTGTTGACTGTCTGGTGAGGTCACTGTGTAGAATCATCTCTTGGGTTGTTGGGAAAGAGTGTTTGCTATGACCAGTCTGTTTAATTGAGAAAATTCTACCAGCTTGTGCCCTGCTTCATTATCTACTCCAAGGCCAAACTTGCCTGTTATTCCAGTTATCTTTTGGCTTCCTACTTTAGCATTCCAATCCCCCATGATGATACGGACATCATTTTTTGGTGTCATTTCTAGAAGGTGTTGTAGGCCTTCATAGAACTGGTCAACTTCAGCCTCTTCAGCACCAGTGGTTGGGGCATAGACTTGGACTACTGTGATGTTGAATGGTTTGCTTTGGATTCAAATTGAGATCATTCTGTCATTTGGGAGATTGTATCCCAGTACTGCTTTTCCTACTCTTTTATTGACTATGAAGGCTACTCCATTTCTTCTGAGGGATTCTTGCCCGCAGTAGTATACCTGATGGTCATCTGAATTAAATTCACACATTCCTGTACATTTTAGTTCACTGATTCCTAACGTTGATGATGTTGACGGTCAGTCTTGTCATCTCTTGTTTGACCACATCCAGCTTACCTTGATTCATAGATCTTACATTCCAATTCCTATGGAGTATAAATCTTTACAGCATCGGACTTTCCTTTCACCACCAGATACATCTGAGTGTCCTTTCGGCTTTGACCCAGTCACTTCATTCTTTCTGGCGCTACTAGTACTAGCTCTCTGCTCTTCCCCAGTAGCACACTGGATACCTTCCGACCTGAGGGGCTCATCTTCCAATGTCATATCATTTTGCCCTTTAGAACAGTCCATGGGGTTTTCATGGTAAGGGTACTGGAATGGGTTGCCATTTCTTTCTCCAGTGGATCACGTTTTGTCAGAGCTCTCTGCTATGACCTGTCCATCTTGGGTGCCCCTGCACTTCGTAGCTCATAGCTTCATTGAGCTACACAAGCCCCTTCGTCATGGCAGGGCAGTGATCTATGAAGGGACAACTCCTGCTAGACTTCTGGAAAAGAATGTTTGCTGAGAAAAAGATATCATTACAATAGTATTAAATAAATTAAACTAAAGTCATCTTCTCATATAAAAAAGAAGATATATAAAAATAAACTATGACCACCCAGATACAAGTTGAGAATATTGTGGCCTGCCAAATGCATCATATGCACAATAAGAAGCTAATACAGCAAATAATACGGAAAATATCATTTTCTTTCATAATGTTTTAAAACTGGCTTTTAGAATAGGTGCTGTTCAAAGAACAAACAAGAGTCAAATAATCAGTGAACTGAGCTCTGTAAGTATATATATCAAAAGATCTGTCACATGCAATGGGTCAGAGCTCTTCAATTCTTTGATACCCTAGGACTAAATTGGAGACACACACTACTCAGTCATCTATATATTTTCTTAATAGATAGGCATCTCTTTAAAGCTGAAGAATATCTAATTAATATTAACTTCAAGTGTCCTATCTCCCCTTTTGTTCAGTCAATTAAAATAAGCATTGCCCAGAAAAGAGCTCCTTTGAGCTGTTTGTAGTGAATTCCTTGGATGGTAGGAAGGAGGTGGCCAGTTGATTGAAAAATACTCCTGGTAATAGAAGGGAGGGTGTACTTTCCAACACAGGAAGAAGGAGAAACACCCAGGTTGGCGGGCACTCAGCCAGCTATTGGCAAAGAGCAAAGGACAAGTACAAATAGCCCTGTCAGCAGTGACATAATTGGATCAAAGCCTTAAGAAAGTCAAGTAGCCAACATGCACAGAGGTGAAACAAATGCCCAATGCAATTGGAACATGGAACATGAGAAGTATGAATCCAGGCAAACTGGAAACTGTAAAGTAGGAAATGGAATGGCTAAATATCACAGTATTTGGTGTGAGCAAACCAAACTGAACTGGAATAGAACATTTTCAGGCAGACTACCAAGTGTTTCTGGAATTTCTAGAAGAACTCTGAACTTTATGTAGGTATTCAAGAGGAAACTGATCATAATCCAAAATAAGACATGTTAATTATCATAGGTGACTGAAATGCAAAAGTAGGAATCAAAACAGAATCAAATGTTATGAAAGAATTTGTCCTATGAGTCAGAAAACAAAACCAGGAGAATCACTCAAACAATTCTGTAAAGCCAATCACCTGTTTATGGCAAATACATACTTCAAGCAATTGACCAGACAACTGTATACATGGATCTCACCAGATGCCAAGTACAGACATCAAACAGACTATATAATTGGATGCAAGACTTAGAGAATCTAGGCTCCAGCAGTATGTGGACCAAGAACTACCAGAAGTGCAGGCAGGATTTTGAAGAGGGAGAGGAACTAGAGATCAAATTGCCAACATACGCTGGATCATGGAGAAAGCTAGGGAGTTCCAGAAAAACATCTACTTCTGCTTCATTGACTATGCTAAAGCCTTTGTGTGGATCACAACAAATTGTGGCAAGTTCTTTAAGAGATGGGAGTACCAGACCATCTTACTTGTCTCTTGAGAAACCTATATGCAGGTCAAGAAGCAACAGTGAGAACTGGGCACGGAACCACTGATTGGTTCAAAATTGAGAAAGGAGTTTGGCAAGGCTGTATACTGTCACCCTGCCTATTTAGAAACATAGAAACAGAGCGAGTCAGAAGGGGCCTCCCGGGCCATCTAGTCTGACCTCCGGCACCAGCCGGCTCCGCTCATGACATGCCCACCATGTGCATGTCCAGCCTATCTTTGAACACCCTCACCGATGGGGCCTCAACGACCTCCCGTGGAAGCCCATTCCACGCCCTCGGGGTCCTAACTGTCAGGAAGTGCTTCCTGGCATCCAAATTGAACCTTGGCTCCCTGAGCTTTGCTCCATTGGAGCACGTCCTGCCTTCCTCTGCAGGGGAGAACAGGCCTCTCCCCATCTCCATGTGACACCCCCTCACATACCTGTATGTTGCCAACATATCCCCTCTGAGTCTCCTCTTCTCCAAGCTGAAGAGACCCAGTTCCCTCAGTCTTGCCTCATACGGCATCCCCTGCAAACCAGCCACCATCCTTGTGGCCCTACGCTGCACTGACTCCAACCTGGCTATATCCTTTCTGTAATGAGGGGCCCAAAACTGAACACAATACTCCAGTTGCGGGCGCACCAGAGTCATGTAGAGTGGTAGTAATACCTCTCTTGATCTAGAAGCCACACTTCTAGCTATGCAACCAAGGGTGGCATTCGCCCTCTTGACCACCGCATCACACTGCTGACTCATGTTTAGCCTGCAGTCAACCAGTACCCCGAGGTCCCTTTCACAAGTGCTGCTCTCCAGCCACTTGTCACCAAATCTGTACTTATGACAGCTATTCTTATGCCCCAAGTGCAAGACCTTGCACTTATCCACATTGAACGCCATCCTGTTGTCTCCTGCCCACTTCCATAGTCTGTCCAGATCCTTTTGGATCTGGTGTATTTTTTTTTTTCAATTTATATCCTGCCTTTCTCCTACAAAGGGCTCAAGGCAGCTTACATCTCCTCCTCCATCTTATCCCCACAACAACAACCCTGTGAGGTAGGTTGGGCTGAGAGTCTGTGACTGGCCCAAAGTCACCCAGTTGGCTCCATGGCTGAGCAGGGACTAGAACCCAGACCATCTGAGTCCCAGTTCCATGCTCTTAACCACTGCACCACACTGGCTGTATCTGCTCCTCAGTTGTGGCCACTGCTCCAGTTTTACTGTCGTCTGCGAATTTGATCAGCAGACTGTTCACCCCTTCTTCCATGTCGTTAATGAAAAGATTAAACAGGATCGGCCCCAGGACACCTGGGGGACACCGCTTGTCACTGGCTGCCATCCCGACGATTCCCCACTAATGGTTACCTTCTGCTTTCGGTCAATCAACCATGCCCTAATCCACCGGACAGTGCTTTGGTGTATCCCAAAACTCCTCAGTTTCTCCACCAGGATATCATGGGGCACTTTGTCAAAGGTCTTGCTGAAATCCAGGTATACCACATCCACTGCATCCCCTCCATCTAGCCATCTTGAAACCTTGTCATAGAATTCCACAAGGTTTGTCTGGCAGGACCTGTTTCTGCGGAAGCCATGTTGTGTGGCTGTCAGCCTCCCTTCCCTATCTAGCATCACTAGATCTCTCTCTATTATGAGCCTTTCCATTGTTTTTCCTACAATGGACGTAAGGCTAATCGGTCTATAATTCCCCATGTCCTTCCTACTACCCTTTTTGAAAATTGGGACCACCGATGCCACCCTCCAGTCCTCTGGAACTTCACCCGTTCTCCACGAGGCCTCAAAAATGGAGGCCAGCGGGCGTGAGAGAACCCCTGCCAACTCTCTAAGTACTCTTGGGTGTAACCCATCAGGGCCTGGCGCCTTTGTAATGTCCAATGCCCTGAGGAGCCCCTCGACTTCAAGGGGGGTGACTCTAATCTCTGCCCCTAAGTCCCCAGCCTCATCTAATCTCCTATACGGATATCCCCCGTCCTGCTTTGGGGAGAACACAGAGGCAAAATAGTCATTTAGTATCTGTGCCTGTTCCCTCATGTCAGTCACTGGATCTCCTTCCTCCTTATTTAGTGGTCCCACCACTTGTCTCCCCTTCCTTTTCCTATTTACATGCTGGAAGAAGCCCTTTTTGTTGCTCTTGATATTCTTGGCAAGTCTCAGCTCATAATCAGCCTTAGCCTTGCGAAGAATCCTTCTGCAACAGGCCTCCTCCTCCCGTTATACCCTTTTGTCTATTTCCCCCAGTACCCATTTGCTATGGAGGCTCCTCTTTCGTCTAATCCCCCTAACCACCTCCTTTCGCATCCATGGCGGCACTCTCCTCCGCCTCCCTACCTTACTGACTAGAGGTATTGTCAGGGCTTGCGCCTGCAAAACCTCCCTTTTGAGTGCCATCCACCCCTCCTCAACTCGCTTGCCTTCCAGTAACCTATCCCAGGAGACTTTCCCCAGTCTGGCCTTCAGTTGGCCAAAGTTGGCCCTCTTGAAGTCCGAGCTTCTAGTGCTAGCCCTGCTGCACGGCCCCAGTCCCCTGATCTCAAAGCAAAGGATGGAGTGATCACTCGCATCCAGAGCTCCCCTAATCTGTACTTCATCTATCAGCTCCTCCCTATTGGTCAAGACCAAGTCCAGGATGTTTCCCCCCCTCGTCGCCTCTCGGACCCTCTGTGTGAAAAACCCACCCTCTAGAGCTTCTAGGAAGCGACATGACCTGGCTGTCACCGCCGAGTGAGCCGAGATTGAAATCCCCCATAATTACTATAATTAAAGGTAAAGGTTTCCCCTTGAAATTATGTCCAGTCATGCCTGATTCTAGGGGGCGGTGCTCATCTCCATTTCCTAGCCAAGGAAGCCAGTGTTTGTCCGCAGACAGTCTCCGTGGTCATGTGGCCGGCATGACTAAACACCGAAGTGCGCGGAACGCTGTTACCTGCCCACCAAAGTGGTAGCTTTTTATCTACTTGCATTTGCATGCTTTCGAACTGCAAGGTTGGCAGGAGCTGGGACGGCGCACGGGAGCTCACCCCGTGTGCAGATTCGAACTGGCGACCTTTCGATCAACCAGCCCAGCAGCACAGTGGTTTAAACCACTGCGCCACCTGCAGTCCCATATTTAACTTATCTGCAGAGCACATCATGAGAAAGGCAGGGCTGGATGAATCACCAGTTGGAATTAAGATTGCTGGGAGAACTATCAACAACCTCAGATATGCAGATGATACCACTCTCATGGCAGAAAGTGAAGAGGAACTAAAGAGCCTCTTGATGCGGGTGAAGGAGGAGAGCGCAAAAGTTGGCTTGAAACTCAACATTAAAAAAACTAAGATCATGGCATCCGGTCCTCTCACTTCCTGGCAAATAGATGGGGAAGAAATGGAGGTAGTGACAGATTTTATTTTCCTGGGCTCCAAGATCACCGCAGACGGGGACTGCAGCCAAGAAATTAAAAGATGCTTGCTCCTGGGGAGGAAAGCTATGGCAAATCTAGACAGCATAGTAAAAAGCAGAGACATCACCCTGCCAACAAAAGTGTGTATAATCAAGGCTATGGTTTTCCCAGTTGCATGTATGGCTGTGAAAGCTGGACCATAAGGAAGGCCGAGCGCAAAAGGATTGAGGCCTTTGAATTGTGGTGCTGGAGAAGACTCCTGCGAGTCCCTTGGACTGCAAGGTGATCAAACTGGTCAGTCCTAGAGGAGATCAACCCTGACTGCTCTTTAGAAGGCCAGATAGTGAAGATGAAACTCAAATACTTTGGCCACCTAATGAGAAGGAAGGACTCCCTGGAGAAGAGTCTAATGCTGGCAACAATAGATGGCAAAAGAAGAAGGGGACGACAGAGGATGAGGTGGCTAGATGGAGTCACTGAGGCAGTTGGTCTGAGCTTAAGCGGACTCCTGGAGATGGTGGAGAACAGGAAGGCCTGGAGGAATGTTGCCCATGGGGTCGCAATGGGTCGGACACAATTTTGCGACTAACAACAACATTCTTGCTGCCAAAACAAAACCAGGAGCAGTTTGTGTTAGCGATCATGAAACCTTAATATCTGCCTTAGGCAAATAATGGAGGGAACTTTCCCAATTACCGTATTTTTTGCTCTATAAGACGTGCCTGACCATAAGACGCACCTAGTTTTTAGAGGAGGAAAACAAGAAAACAAATATTCTCAATCAAATAGGCACATAATCACAGGCACATTCCCCATCACTTCCCCATGGGCTGCACATCTGACAGACTTACTGCACACACATATTCGCTCTATAAGATGCACAGACATTTCCCCTCTCTTTGAAAGTGCATTTCATTATAGAGCAAAAAATACAGTACTAAGACAAGATGCAAAGGAAAAGGTGACAGAAATGGCATCAGAATCCTGAATGCAACTTTTCAGTGAATATCTGTTAGCGACAAAAAGAGAGTTCAGCTGTTGGACACTATAGGCATTAAATGAATGACAAATAAATAAAAGAACTGTTGCAGTACCCAATGCAAAGAAACAGAAGAGTACAACAGAAGAGAAAAAACAGGAGACTTTTTTCAGGAGATCCAATAAAGGGCAATACAAACCTGAAGTAAGAATGCTTAAAGACTAAAGGCAGGTTGCTTACCTGTAACTGTCATCCTCTGAGTGGTCATCTGTGTATTCATACATATGAGCTTTGGCACACAGCGCAAGGCCTAGATCGGTGAAAAAAACTTCCACAGCTCAGCATCAGGGAGTGGGCATGAGTCCTTCCCTATACCCTCTGGAAGTCCAGATAAAAGGGTGGACTCCCACCTGGTCCCTTAGTGCCTTGAAGACTGCATGGTCCCAGGCAAATAAGGGTGATATAGACTCTGAAAGTAACAGTTCCCCATTCTTGGATGTCAGCCTGCTGTGGAGGGAGTACAGCAGCCAGCGGGGCAGAGGGTGGGTTGTGTGAATGCACAGATGACCATTCAGTGAACAACAGTTACAGTTAAGCAACCTGTCTTTCCTTTTCATGGTCTCTGTGCAATCACAAATATGAGTGACTAGCAAGCTTATCCATCATGAATGGAGGGGTTGTCATCACCGAAGGATTGTAGAGAGGACAGCCCTCCCAAACATGCAGTCTTGTCTGGTGTGGACATCTAGCCAGTAGTGCCAAATGAAGGTTGATGGTGTGGACCATGTGGCAGCTTTGCAGATGGCATGTACATGAAATTCCTAGGAGAGGTCATCCGAGGGTTTGGGCTGTGGAGTCATCAGTACACTGATGACACCTAGCTTCACCTCTCTTTTACAGCTGACCCAGGTGAGGCAGTGGTTGTCCTTAACTGATGTTTGGCTGGGGTGATGGGTTGGATGAGGGCCAATAAATTGAGGCTTAATCCAGACAAGATGGAGGTCTTGTTGGTAGGCAGTTCAGCCTTCCAGGTAAGTGATTTTTGTCCTGTTCTGGACGAGGTTGCACTCCCTCTAAAGGACAAGGTGCATAGTTTGGGAGTGCTCCTTGATCCAGAGCTATCTCTGGTGCTCCAGGGGCTGCTGTGGCGAGGAGTGCTTTCCTTCAGCTTTGGCTGTTTCATCAACTGTGCCCTTACCTGGATGAGCAGAGCTTAGCAACAGTGACCCATGCTCTGGTAACTTCCCAATTGGACTATTGTAACATGCTATATGTGGGGCTGCCCTTGTAGATGGCCAGGATACTTCAGCTGGTCCAGAACAGTGCAGCCAGGATGTTAACAGGGACCAGCAGGTATGCACATATAACGCCAGCCCTTTACCATCTACACTGGCTACCAATTGAAGTCCAGGCCCAATTTAAGGGGCTGGTAATGACCTATAAAGTCCTAAACAACTTAGGACCTAGATACCTGAAAGAGCATCTCCTTCCCTATGTGCCTGCCTGCCCCTTAAGATCAGGGTTGGAGGTCCTTCTCCAGGAACCCTCCATGAAGGAGATTAGGAGGATGGCTACCAAGAGAAGGGTATGCTCCCCAGACGGGCTTGCCTGGTTCTGACACTATTCTTTTTGTCACCATGCCAAAACCTTATTTTCCCAGTTATTTATTTATTTATTTGTTTTACAAATGTGTATGCCGCCCCCTCGCACTTAAGCCTCGGGGCGGCTGACAGCATATAAAAATACAAATTTGAATACCATATAAACAAAATACAATTTAAAAACAAAATACAGTTTAAAAACTGGCCCATCTCATAGTCCAAGAATAAAAATATTTCATATACATACAATAAATAAAAATATATAATAAATTAACAATTAAAACATTTCTTAAATAAAAAGGTCTTCGCCTGGCGCCAATAAACAAATAATGATGGCGCCAGGCAAGCCTCTCTGGGGAGCGCATTCCATAAGTGGGGCGCCACCGCAGAGAAAGCCATCCTCCGGGTACTCACCCTCCCAACTTCTTTTACAGAGGGTTCCCGGAGGAGAGCATCAGCTGCCGATAGTAGGGGGCGGGAGGGCATGTAAGGACGCAGGCGCTCCTTTAGGTAGCCAGGACCCAAGCCATTAAGGGCTTTATAGGTAAGAACCAACACCTTGGACTTCAATGGGAAGCCAGTGTAGCTGACGGAGAACTGGGGTGCTATGAGAACCACGCCCAGTCCCCGTCAGCACCCTGGCAGCTCTATTTTGCACCAATTGAAGTATCCGGACCGTCTTCAAGGGTAGCCCCACGTAGAGCGCGTTACAGTAGTCTAACCGGGAAGTCACCAATGTGTGTGTCACCGTCGCCAGGCAGTCGAACTCCAGGAAGGCACACAGCTATTTTAAGGTTTAGATTGAGATTTTAAGTGGGTTTATATTGTATAGAATGGATGGTGTGCTCCATCTTTATTGTAAGACCATCCTGAGACCATTTGGTAGCAGATGATATACAAAAGCTTTATATATACACACACACGCACACACACACACAATGCAGAGGGATGCTGTCCAACAGGGCAGTGGAGGTGGCTAGCACACTTGTGGAGTGTCCATGGGGACACACACCATCTCATAGAACTTTTCCATGATGAATAGAATGGATCAATCTAAATCCTAACAAAAATATGCCAATAAAGAGGAAAAACAAAACAATGGTACATAGCCTGGAAACAGTTCCCAAGAGATGCAAAAGAGTGCAGCAACCATAGGACCATTGCACTAATTTCCCAGGTAAGCAAAGTGATGCTCAAAGTGCTATAACCAAGAATTTTACCCTATATGGAGCAAGAAATAACTGACATTCAAATTGGATTCTGAAAAGGAAGAGCAAATCAAAGTAATATCGCAAATATATGTAGGCTACTGGAACAAACCAAAGAATTTCAGAGCAGAATTTTATAGACTACAGCAAAGCCTTCAGCTGTGTCACAAAGGCTATCACAAAGAGGAAGGTTGACACCAGAGTGTAGGACACGGATTAATCCATTCAGGGTGTGACAACCAAGGTTCAGGCTAGGTATCAAGAAAAGTTTCCTCACTGTCAGAGCACTACAACAGTGGAACCAGTTACCTAGAGAGGTGGTGGGCTCTCCCACACTAGAGACATTCAAAAAGGAACTGGGCAGCCATCTGAGTGGGATGGTGTAACTTCGTATGCTGCAACAGCAGGGGTTGGATCTAATGGCCTTCTGGGCCCCTTCCAACTCTGCCATTCTTTGATTAGCATCCTTTATCTCATCAGAACCTGCAGGAGAATCATAGTAAATTTTGGATTACAAACTAGCTACCTCCTACCTGTACAAATTAAAACTATGGACTGAAATGTTCTTTTTTGTATAAATACTTTCCTTCTTCTAAGCGTACATTAGTGGCTGATAAGATCAGGAAAGATTTAGCATTTCTTCTGGAGTAGATAACTCAGATATCATAAAATACATTCATCTTTATTTGCAGGGCCTTAAGTGCCCATATAAATGCAGGTTCAGAGGGTCTTTTGAAGCCTCTGGCATTAGAGTTAGAAGTTATTTTTCTAGCAGCTCTTACTGTATACCCATTATGGAAGTTCAGTGAACAAATCTGAAGGTTATTATATTTATTTGAATAAAGGCAGCACTACTGTTATTGACCATGTGATGGTCTTGCCATCACTATTTACCCTAGTAAATAATTTTCAAGTTCTTGATTGTACTGAAAGTGACCATTTCCCCATGTTAGGGTCTTCCTGCTTACAAATTGAAAGTCCAAGTTAACAGGAACAGTAAATCTGACTGGAGAAATGTTTGGTGAGGGAAGACTAAAATGACCACACATATTGAGTGGTACCATTGAAGAAAGACTTTACAGTCATTATATTTGTGTCAAGTATTTGGCATAAATTCATAAATCATACAGTTACTTTTCAACAAATTATTTCAGAACTTAGGCCCTGTTTGACTACCTCTGCTAACAAAAGTACATCCATGTTGCATTCTGTCTGGTATGATGCCAAATGCAGGGCAGTTAAGAATGATCTGACTAGGAAAACAAAGGAATTCCATCAGAAAGCTGAAATCTAAGGAACACTTATCAAATGTAGGGCAGAAAGGCTATTTAAAAACAGGAAAGAAAACTATACAATAATAAAGTGGCAGGAACTTGTCTCTCAAGGTCTAAATGAGGTTACTTCTAACTAGGATGCTGCAATTCCAGGTTCAACCTAAGTTAATTATTTCTCTAGTATATTTGGTGCTCCGCTATGGCAACCATGTGATGCAGGAGAAAATCAAGATTTTTCTAATTTGCCAGAATGGCAACCAGTTGCCTGTGGTGAGCTAGAGACACTTGTCATTTGTTAAGCACCTGGATAAGACATGTATCCTCTAAAGCTATATAAAATATTTAGAATGGTGGACAGCACTTTTAATCCACTGAATTAAATCCTCTGGATAAAAATTAAGTATTACATTCACAGTTTATTAAGAGATCAGCAAAATTACTGGTCAGTTAGTTTGTTAGATATTACCTCAAAGATACATGCATGATATCTATTCCAAAAAGTATTAAATTGGCTACATGCTAATCAAATTATACATGAAGAACAAGCTGGTTTTATGTGTGATTACAGCACCATAGACCAAGGTTTTACATTGAATTACTTAACAAGGATATATACTGAGAACATCAAGAAACAACTTTATACAGCTTTTATTGATCTTCCAGCCATTTCCAGTTCTATTAATAGAAATAAACTATGTAAAAATTTGCAAAGCTCAGATTTATCATAGACTTCTGATACTGATAAAAGAGCTATATACTAATACATCTCATATATAAATGAGAGTTAGGATTGGAGTAAATGCCTCTTTAACTGAACCTTTTAAAACAACTTGTGGAATAAAATAAGGATTTCTCAACTCATACACTATTGTATTCCTGATCACCATGCTTGGGTGTGGTGGCTGGGCAATGAAGAAAGTTTACAAGAAGAAAATGCATGTGTTTGAAACATGGTTCTGGAAGAAAGCTTTGTAAACAGCTTGGACTAACAGAAAGATAAAGTGAAGAGGTAGATCAAATCAAGCCAGAACTTTCTAGAAACAAAGATGACTATTCTACTTGGGGCATTTCATGAGAAGGCAAGACAGTCATGCAGGAAAAGTCAAAGGCAGAAGAGGAAGACCAAATATGAGATGGCTTGACCCCATAAAGGAAGCCATGGCCTTGAATTTACAAGAGTTGCATGAGACTATAAAGTACAGGAGATTTTGGAGGGCATTCATTAAGAACAACAAAGATGTAAGAACCACAGAGCAAGGGACCATCTAGTCCAGCATTCAGTTCACACTTGCAAACTAGCTGCCAATGCCTTCCCACAAACAGAACATGAGCACAAAAGTACCCTCATATCCAAATTCCCAAACAACTGCTGTATATAGGAATATATACTGGAGGTGATGATTAACTTTCAATTTGTCAAGAACATTAATAAATTAATCTGTCACCAGTGTCTATCATAGTTCCTCAGCCTTCCTTTCTGAAAACATCAGGTATCTGTCCTGTCCTTTCTGCAATAAAAGCAGATGAAAATAATTCAGCTTCTCCACTATCCCCATGTCCTCCTTTAAGACTCCTTATGCCATGGATCCTCAAACTACGGTCTACAGGCCAGATCCAGCCTGCCATGCTCATTGATCTAGCCTGCCTCAGAGCTTTTGGACTTGCTTGGAGAAAACAATCTCTGAGCGAGTCCAAAAGCTCTGAGCCAGACCAGGCGTATTCAGTGGGGATATGGCCACAATCGCAGTAACGCTTGTGCAGGGAAGACGGGCACAATCGTGGTCGTGCTTGGGGTGGGGGAGATGACTGTGATCACAGTCATGCTCGGGGGGGGGGAGATGGCCATGATCGCGCCCGTCTTCCCTGCACGAGCCCAATCACATCCGTCTTCCCCCCCAGTATGATTGCAGGCATTGTAGCTATGTCCCTTGAATATGGACATGCTCTTCCCACCTCATCTTGGACTCCTGCTGCAGCCCAAGTGAGCGGAGCAAACATGTTTAAATTTTTAATTATTTTTAAAATTCTAATTAATTTTAAATTAATTTAAATTAACTTTAATTAATTTATTTTAATTTTTAATTTATTTTAATTTTAATTGATTTTTAATGTGCAGTGTGCATAGGAATTTGTTCATATTTTTTTCAAACTACAGTCTGGCCTCACAACAATCTGAGGGACAGTGAACTGGCCCCCTGTTTAAAAAGTTTGAGGACCCCTGCCTTAAGCTCTATTATTTTGCAATGGTCTAACTTGCTCTCTGGCTGAGTTCCTGCTTGGAAACATAGAGAGGAACAGAGATAGTTAGAAGGGAACTCCCAGGCCATCTAGTCTGACCCCTGGCTCCACTCATAACATGCCAACCATGTGCGTGTTTAGCCTGTCCTTGAACACCCTCACCAATGGTGCTTCAACCACCTCCCATGGAAGCCCATTCCATACCCTAGGGGTCCTAACCATCAGGAAGTACTTCCTGGCATCCAAACTGAACCTTGATTCTTGAGTTTGGTTCCGTTGGAACAAGTCCCGCCTTCCTCTGCAGGGGAGAACAGGTCTCTACCCACCTCTGTGTGACACCCCCTTGCGTACCTATATGTCTTCAATAAATGTCCTCATATTTTCCTCTTCTCCACACTGAAAAGACCCAGTCCCCCTAGTCTCGCCTCATACGGCTATCCCTGCAATCCGGCCACCATCTTTGTGGCCCTACACTGCACTGACTCTAACCTGGCTATATCCTTCCTGTAATGTGGAGCCCAGAACAGAACACAATCCTCAAGTCGCAGGTGCACCAGAGACATATAGAGTGGTACTAATACCTCTCTCAATCTAGAAGCCACACTTCTGGCTATGCAACCAAGGGTAGTATTCTCCCTTTTGATGGCCACATCACAATAGAGACTAATGTTTAGCCTGCAGTCAACCAGTACCCAGAGATCCCTTTCACACAAGTGCTGCACTCCAGCCACTGGTCCCCTAACCTGTACTTGTGACACCCAGTGCACTTATCTACATTGAACACTATCCTGTTGTCCTCTACTCATTTCCATAGTCTGTCTAGATCCTTCCATGTCGTTGATGGAAAGATTGAACAGGATTGGCCCCAGGACAGAGCCCTAGAGGACTCTGCTTGTCACTGGCTGCTATCCTGATGATTCTCCACTAGTGGTTACCCTCTGCTTTCGGTCAGTCAACCATGCCCTAATCCATCAGACAGTGCATTGATCTATCCCAAAACTCCTCAGTTTCTCAACCAGGATATCAAGTGGCACTTTGTCAAAGGCCTTGCTGAAATTCAGGTAAACCACATCCACCACATTCCCTCCATCTAGCCACCTCAAAACCTTTTCATAGAATTCCACAAGGTTTGTCTGGCAGAACCTGTTTTGCAGAAGCCGTGTTGCATGACTGCCAACCCCCCTTCCCTATCTAGGGTTATTAGATCTCTCATTATTATGAGCATTTCCATTGTCTTTCCTAGAATGGACATAAGGCTAACTGGTCTGTAATTCCCATGCCCCTTCTACTACCTTTTTGAAAATTGGGACCACTGATGCCACACTCCAGTCCTCTGGAACCTCACCTGTTCTCCACGAGGCCAGCAGGCATGAGAGGACCCTCACCAACTCTCAAAATACTCTTGGGTGTAACCTGACAGGGCCCGGCACCTTCGTAACGTCCACTGCCCTAAGGAGCTCCTCAACGTCTAGGGGGGTGACTCTAATCTTTGCCCCTAAGTCCCTGGCCTATCTGATCCCCCATGCAATCTCCCCCTTCCTGCTTTGGGGAGAAATAGAGAGAAAATATTCATTTAACATCTGTGCTTGTTCCCTCACATCATTCACCAAATCCCCTTCCTCCTTATTAAGCAGTCCCACTGCCTGTTGCCCCTTCCTCTTGCTCTCTACATGTTGGTAGAAGCCCTTTTTGTTGCTCTTGACATTCTTGGCAAGTGTCAGCTCATAATCAGCCTTAGCCTTGCGAAGAATCCTTCTGCAACGGGCCTCCTCCTCCTGGTATACCCTTTGTCTATTTGCCCCAGTGCCCATTTCCTATGCAGGTTCCTCTTATTTATTTATTATTTATTAACAAATTTATATGCCGCCCCTTGCCACAAGCCTCGGGGCGGCTCACAATACCCTAAAAACATACACAATATTAAAAACTGGCCCATCTCAAGGTCCAAATTAAAACATACAATATAATAATAAATTAACAATAATTTAAACATAAAATAATTTAACACTTAAAATATTGCTTAAATAAAAAGGTCTTCGCCTGGCGCCAAAAAGCAAATAAAGACGGCACCAGGCGAGCCTCTCTGGGGAGCGCATTCCATAGGTGGGGCACCACCACAGAGAAAGCCCTCCTCCGGGTACTCACCCTCCTTATTTCTCTCACGGAGGGTTCCCGGAGGAGAGCATCAGCTGCTGATCGTAAGGGGCGGGAGGGCATATATGGTCGCAGACGCTCCTTTAGGTGACCAGGACCCAAGCCGTTAAGGGCTTTATAGGTAAGAACCAACACCTTGAATTGGGCCCGGACTTCAATGGGAAGCCAGTGAAGCTGACGGAGAACTGGGGTGATATGAGAACCACGCCCAGTCCCCGTCAGCACCCTGGCAGCTCTGTTTTGCACCAATTGAAGTATCCGGACTGTCTTCTAGGGGAGCCCCACCTCTTGTGCCTAATTCCTCTTACTACCTTCTTTTGCATCCATGGCAGCACTCTCCTTTGCCTCCCCACCTTACTAACTAGAGGTATCATCAAGGCTTGTGCCTCCAAAACCTCCCTTTTGAGTACCACTCACTCTTCCTGAACTCCCTTGCCTTCTAGTAACCTATCCCAGGAGACTTTCCACCTTCTGGCCTTCAATTGGCCAAAGTTGGCCCCCTTGAACCCTCAGCTTACAGTATTCAACCTGCTGCATGTCCCATTCCCCTGATTTCAAAGCAAAGGATGGACTGATCACTTGCATCTAGAGCTCTCCTAATCTGCACCCCATCTATCAGCTCCTCCCTGTTGGTCAAAACCAAGTCAAAGATATTTTCCTCCCTCGTCGCCTCTTGGACCCTCTGTGTGAAAAACCCTCCCTCTATAGTGTCTAGGAAGTGATGTGACCTGCTATCACTGTTGAGTGAGTCTTCCAACTAATATCTGGGAGATTTCAATTTCCCATAGTTATTGTGTCCCTCCCCCGAGATATCCTTTGAATCTGGTCTGTTAGGGCATCCTCCATGGTCTCAAGTTGACTTGGAAGGGATAACATACCCCTGTTATCAGGTCCCTCCCACTGCCAAAAATCCTTAGTTTCACCCAGATTGCCTCTACCAGTTCCCCAGCTGCACCCCATATCATTGCATCCTAGCCCTTCCCTGACATATGGCTTTAAAATGGATTAGATGGATCCCTTTTTAAAGGGATGTGAAGGAGGGAGGGAGGAAGCTATCAGTGGCTACTAGCCTTGCTGGCTTTGTGCCACCTCCTTTAACAGAGATGGCATGCCTGCATGCACCAGTTACTGAGAAGCTTAGGAAGGATGTGGTCTTGCACTCATCCTGCTTGAGGGATCCTGTGGGGTTGCCACTGTGTATGTGGAATGGACCTTTGGTTGGGTGTAGCATGGCCTTAGTTATAGTCTTATGTTTTCAAGAGGTGTGTATATGCTGGAGTGTCTAGATGGAATGATACGGTTTTTTATTGAACTGCCCCCCCGACCCACAAAGAGAGGTGGATGTGGGCATGGTGCAGGTGTATTTTCCCCAAAGTAGACCTGCAGGTAGTTCTCAGTGCCCTGAGTGCACTGTTGCACACAAACTATGGTGCACAGATGTGCAGGTGGGTTGATGCTAGGGCATGGAAAGTGTCAGGCCTAGGGTACAGCCGAAATTTCAGACCTGTATCCAGTGGCTGGATGCATGCTAACTTGGTGAAGGATGCTCAGGGGTGGCCTGGAGGTTAACAGCGTAGATTTTAAGCACAGCTAGTAGTACAGCTTGCACAACAACAGAAGAGTTCAATAACTATTTTTGAGTTCTAAGGCACTGTTCTTACTATCTGAATGTACTTCTGATGCTATGGAAATAAAAACATGTTTGGCTATAAATTCCTCTTTCTTGTGGGAAGGGTTTGCCATGTGACTAAGAGAATATATTCATGTGCACAAATGGACTGCAGTGACGTCCATGGGAATGAATTTCCTGGCCAGAGAGCGAGCCAGAACATTGTCCTTCGTGCTGACTGAAAGGAGTGGAAGGAGATGTACACAGGAGCATAGTTAGGAAGCCAGAACATGGGCTGGTGGGCAGTGGAAGAAGAAGCAGCAGCAGTCACTGAAAAAGACATTCAAAGCAGGGCCTGGCACAGAGAAGGGGCAAAATCTCTCTTATCAGTGAGACAAGGTAAGTGTGAGGGAGGGAGGATGGGTGGCCAGGGCTTGTTTGTTGCCAGAAACAGAGTGGATTGAAGAGAATGGAGTGAAGTGGGTTTCAAGCAGCGCTGATGAGTTCAGAGGGTCCTGTGTATGAAAACAGGTACTTTCTAAAGCATCTTTGAACAGGACAATATTATGAGGAAGGGATACTGTGCAATGATGTCAGACAAAGAGTGCTGGTGAACAGTTCAGAGCAGGGAGGGCTGAGTGGGCTGGCAGCCAGAAAAGCCTCTGTATGTGATTGTGACAGTGCAAGGAGGGAAAGTCACGTTCATAGGTTGATGGTAAGGGGGAGAAGGTAGCAGTGGCTACACTCTTAGAGTGGCTACATGCTCTCTGTGGGAATGAATACATGGTGGGAAACATCAAATTGACATGTTCACACAAAGTCAAGCCTTGGGAGATCTTAAACAAGAAGATCTAACAGACTTTGGGTAAAGATGCTTCAACATGGATAACTACAGCAGAAAAAGGTGCTTTCTATGGGAGCGCCACTCATTAAAAGGCAGCTTTGGCTAGGGAAAAAAAGAGAAGGAAATGATTAGGGAACCCCCCCCCCCCAAGAAACTGTGGAGACCAATGAGGAAGAGGCAGAATAGGTAGAAGCTCTGCAGCTTGGGACTGAATTTCAGGCATGGTGGCTGATGGGGTAAGTGCAAACATCCAAAGGACTGAGAGGGGAGGATGGAAACCTCAGTGATGTAGAAACAATTTAATTGTCCTTCAGGCACAGCCAGGTATAACACCATGAACCATAACATCCACACAGTGCTGTCAGAACCCAGCCAATGTGTATGTGAGCTGGTATGGCAGGGAGGACAGGTTCAGATTCGTTAGGCTCTGGGCACATTTTGGAACATTTGGGGCTCTTGTTCCAAAGAATTTCAAAAGATGCTCTCTAAGCTGGAATAACAGACATCATAATATCAAGTGCTGTTCAATGTAAGCAAGTATAGAGTAATGAGTTTGGGGTATGGGGGGTGTTCCCAACTTCAGGTATAAACAGATTGGATCTGAGCTTGTGGTGACTGACCAAGAAAAAGATCTTGAGATTCTGGTGGACAACTCAATGAAAATGTTAAGCTGTACCAAGTGGAGAAGAAAATCGGTTCCCAGGAATAGCGCCTGGCACACCCACTCACATCAACCCTCTTCCATGTCCAGTGCTGCCACTGCCAGCAGCAGCAGGCAGGATGGAAGACTGGTTGCCAAAATGGTGCCTGGGATGCCTGCTTGCAGCACCCATCTTCCGCATCTGCTGCCACAGCCGTCACCAACAGCAGTAGGCAAGGAAAAAGGTTAGTAGTCATAAATGGCAACTCCTGCTCCCACTTGCAGCACTGTTCTTCCACGTTCTGCAACCTCTGCTTGGGTGGCTACACCTCTCAGGGAACTTCTCAGTTGTGCAACCAGGGGTGTGCAAGTGTTCATGGTTTTCCTGATGGTTTGGCTCACTTTGCAGGGCCATACCAGGCATGAGAGGAAGTTTGTAGTGTAGATGCTAGACTGATGGATTCTGAAATGATTCTTCCCAAACCTAGATACAATAGCTAGAATAATTTAGCTAAGAAAAAGCAAGCAAAGGACAGGGTAGGGTAGGGTAGGGTATCATGGACGAAGATGTGGTTGACTGACTAGAACATGAAATGAAAAGAAGCACTCCATATTGCAACATTTTCTTGCAGATCCCATATGTAGTACATGCAATTTAGTTTCCTTAAAGGAGCTATAGAGAAAATAGTGAAGCTGCTACAGAAGACATTGCCCTGTGGCTCTGATAATGCCTACTCTAGGGATTCTCAGTGCCTGGCATGATATAACTGTGCTACAAGTAGCCTTTCTTCAGTTAATTGGGAGCCACTTGAGAAGGCAGGAAAACTCATAGAGTGGTGTCATGCCACATACATAAAATTCCAAGAGAAGCTTAACAAAAATTGTGCTGTTGTTTTCAGTTTCCACCTCAATGATATTTTAGTTATATCCTGTTTAAATGAATGTACTAGGAATCCACAACACTAAAGATTTTGACCCACTTGCATTCAAAAGACTGCATTTCATAAATGTAAGAATTGAATATACACCAAGATTATTTGTTTGCAGCATCTGCTTTTAAAACTAGTCGTGATTTGCAGTTGTGGTTCTGCAATTTGCAAATTGCTGCTGTATATATTCAAATTGCAGTTGTATTTTATATACATTTCTCTGCCTTAAAAAAAGTATGCAAATTGTAGCTGGCTTTAAAAATTGAAGACCAGCACTAGTGTTTAGTAGACAGTCCAGAATCAAGGGAGCCAAGCTTAACCAATCCTCTGGACTTGTATTTTCCAAGAAAATTCCTCATATGCCCCTAGACTGTACACAGTGGCAAAACATTTGCCACTTATGATGGTTTTTTCAGCAAGCCTCATGCATGGTAGCACCACCTCTGTGTACATGTATCACATCACATGAATTAAGAAGTACTTCTAAAACCCAGCCATGCTTGAAAATTAAAAAAGCTAGGGCTGACTTCTTGTTATGAGAAAGGTATATCCGTTGTGTGTTCAAAATCATCTGATCTTGATTTCCTGGTTTGGAAAACTGTAATGAATTTCATGTGACGTAACCCTCTACATATTAAATGATAATATAGATTGTGTGTAGGCTAAGAAAATGAAATGAATTTGAATAATCATAAAATGGAGAATAAAAAATTAATTTGAATTTGAACAAAATGAATTTGAATGTTTCTAGTTTTATTTTGCCTGCATTTTTAATTTAAGGAACAGCATGTGACAATAAATATGCAATATTAAATTTCAAATATGTAGGGAATGTATGGCAGTAATGCCTGCTTCTAAGATTGATATATTTGCTCAACAGGTTAACATAAGAATCAAGGCAACACTTGATAAACAGGGTGTCAAGCATGCAAAGAAACATGCATGCAGGGTGTCAAACATGCAAAGGTGTCAAAATAAACAGGGTGTCAACATGCAAAGAAAATATTCTCTGAAGCTGAATTAACCTATAAAAGGAGCTCAAAAAAATTAGATCCACTATTTTTAAAATGTTGCTGTTATATATATTTAACAGAACTTCAAGTCATCTCACAAAGCAATTGGTAAAACAATATAATGTAATGCAAGCTATTAAAATATAAAATAACTAACAACATTATGTAACACAAAAATAACAGCAGAGAATAACATTAAAACACAGTGCCATAAAATCACTCCAAAACAGGCTAGAAGACACAAGCATATGTATCTCCCTAGGCCATGGGTCCACAAGGAGCAAGAGTCTTTTAATTTCTTGGCTGCAGACACTGTCTGCGGTGATCTTGGAGCCCAAAAAAATAAAATCTGTCCATTTCTTCCCCATCTATTTGCCAGGAAGTGAGAGGACCAGATGCCATGATCTTAGTTTTCTTAATGTTGAGTTTCAAGCCAACTTTTGCGCTCTTCTCCTTCACCCGCATCAAGAGGCTCTTAAGTTCTTCTTCACTTTCTGCCATTAGAGTGGTATCATCTGCATATCTGAGGTTGCTGATATTTCTCCTGGCAATCTTAATTCCAATTTGCGATTCATCTAGCTCCGCCTTTCTCATGACATGCTCTGCATATAAGTTAAATAGGCAAGATGACAGTATACAGCCTTGCCAAACTCCTTTCTCAATTCTGAACCAATCAGTGGTTCCTTTCTCAATTTTGAACCAATAAGTGGTTTTGTGTCCAGTTCTCACTGTTGCCTCTTGACCCACATATAGGTTTTTCAAAAGGCAAATAAGATGGTCAGGTACTCCCATCTCTCTAAGAACTTGCCACAATTTGTTGTGATCCACATAATCAAAGGCTTTAGCATAGTCAATGAAGCAGAAGTAGATGTTTTTCTGGAACTCCCTAGCTTTCTCCATGATCCAGCGTATGTTGGCAATTTGATCTCTAGTTCCTCTGCCTGTACTTCTGGGAGTTTTCGGTCCACATTCTGCTGGAGCCTAGCTTGTAGGATTTTGAGCAGAATTTTGCTAGCATGTGAAATTTCATTTATTTATTTGGAATTTTTGTATGCTGTCCCATTTGCATAAGCCTCGGGACGGCTTCCAACATCATAAATAAACATTTATACTGACAAGAACATATAAAATCTGGATTCATCCTGGCTAAAAAATTTTAAAACCAATAAATAATATTAATAATTATTAAAATATCATTTAAATAAAAAGGTCTTGGCCTGGCGCTGACAAACAAATAACGAGGGCGCCAGGCAGACCTCTCTGGGGAACGCATTCCATAAGTGGGGCGCCACCGCAGAGAAAGCCCTCCTTTGGGTACTCACCCTCCTAATATCTTTCACGGAGGGTTCCTGGAGGAGGGCCTCTGCTGCCGATCTTAAGGGGTGGGAGGGCAAATATGGATGCAGGTGATCCTTTAGATATCCAGGTGAATTGAGTGCAATAGTGTGGTAGTTTGAACATTCTTTGGCATTGCCTTTCTTTGGGATCGGAATGTAAACTGACCTTTTCCAATCCTGTGGCCACTGTTGAGTTTTCCTAGTTTGCTGGCATATTGAGTGTAGCACTTTTACTGTATCATCTTTTAGGATTTTGAATAGCTCAGCTGGAATACTGTCGCCTCCACTAGCTTTGTTGTTGTTCAGACTTCCTAAGGCACATTTGACTTCACATTCCAGGATGTCTGGCTCAAGGTCAGTGACTTTGTATACTTTTTCTGTGTAATCTTGCCACCTCTTCTTAATCATTCCTGCCTCTGTTAGGTCCCTGCCATTTGGGTCCTTTATCATGCCCATCTTTGCATGAAACGTTCCCTTCATATCTCCAATTTCCTTGAAGAGATCTCTGGTCCTCCCTATTCTATTGTTTTCTTCTATTTCTTTGCACTGTTCATTTAAGAAGGTATTCTTATCTCTTCTAGCTATTCTCTGGAATTCTGCATTCAATTGTTTGTGTCTTTCTCTTTCTCGCTTGCCTTTCGCTTCCCTTCTTTCCTCAGCTATACGTAAAGCTTCCTCAGATAGCCATTTGTTTTCTTGTATTTCTTTTTCTTTGGGATGGTTTTAGTTGTTACCTCTTGTACTATGTTGTGAACCTCCGTCCATAGTTCTTCAGGCACTCTGTCAATCAGATCTAATTCCTTAAATTTATTTGTCACCTCTACTGTATATTCATCAGGAATATGATTTAGGTCATACCTGAATGGCCGAGTGCTTTTCCCTACTTTCTTCACTTTAAGCCTAAATTTTGCCACCAGAAGCTCATGATCTGAGCCACAGTCGGCTCCTGGTCTAGTTTTTACTGTCTGTATAGAGCAGGGGTCCTCAAACTACAGCCCGGCCCACCATACCCATTTATCCAGCCCACGATAGAGTTTTTGGATTGGCTGCATGCACACATGAGCGGCGAGGCACCGGCTTGCTCGCAAGGAGATCATTTTGGACTCACTTGGAGAAAACGATCTCTGCAAATGCACGCCCCCTGGCTCGCCACATGTGTGCTCCCCCACGCCCCAGCCCAGGCCCCTGCCCGCACCGCCTTGGAGGCCCATGTCCATCACCAGCACCTTTCAATTGGCCCCCTGTTCAAAAAGTTTGAGGACCCCTGGCATAGAGCTTCTCTATCTTTGGTTGCAGAGCACATAGTCAATCTGACTTCTGTGTTGACTGTCTGGTGACGTCCATGTGTAGAGTCGTCTCTTGGGTTGTTGGGAAAGAATGTTTGCTATGACCATTGTATTCTCTTGACAAAATTCTAGCAACCTGTGCCCTGCTTCATTTTGTACTCCAAGGCCAAACTTGCCTGTTATTCCAGTTATCTTTTGGCTTCCTACTTTAGCATTCCAATCCCCCATGATGGTAAGGACATCATTTTTTGGTGTTAATTCTAGAAGGTGTTGTACGCCTTCACAGAACTGGTCAACTTCAGCTTCTTCAGCATCAGTGTTTGGGGCATAGACTTGGGCTACTGTGATGTTGAATGGTTTGTTTTGGATTCGAACTGAGATCATTCTGTCATTTGGGAGATTGTATCCCAGTACTGCTTTTCCTACTCTTTTACTGACTATGAAGGCTACTCCATTTCTTCTGAGGGATTCTTGCCCGCAGTAGTATACCTGATGATCATCTATCTATACCTGATGGTCATCATTGAAATTTAAATTTCAATACAAACTTTAAAATGGAACTTTATAAAAATGAACAACCATAACAAATTCAGGCATCTGTCTTCCAAAGTAGTGCCTCCCAAACTGCAGCTCCAACCTTACTCCTAAAGTCTCTGGGAGTGAAGAACAGGTGAAATGGCTCACCCTTCATGGGACAGTATCTCTCTCCCAAAGCAATGTCTCTCAAACTTACCCTTAGAGGTCCGTTTCTCAGCAATGTGTCAAATGGCTTTCATTCCCCAGATTATAGAAGGCCCTCCATGAAGAACTACACTTGGTTCACTCACTTGGCCCTTAGAAAGGATGTGATGTTCCATCTCTTCAATGTAGCCTTTCAAAAGATGCAGTTTTTAATTAAGGATCTGACGTATTTATTGTTTTTAATCCTCTTGTTTTTATTCCTTTAAGGTGTTATTGTTTAAAATTGTGCATCACCTTCGTGGCTACACAACAGATTAAGCAGTATATAAATATTAATAATAAAAATAAAGAAATAAACTAACAAAACAAGTCTCTTCTCTGCACCATGACTCCATTTTCTTAAAGGGTTGGGTGAGGTAAGATTCAGGAAAAAAGCATACTTTAGAACTTTTCTTTCTACCACCCTGCCCTCTTGAGAATATGCAAAGACTTGCTCTAGATGAAAGAAAGAAAAGAAATAAATTTTAGGAGTGGGAGAGAAGAGGAAGAAAAAATGGTAAACAAAACAGGAAAGCACATTTCACAAGCAGAGTGACTCCTTTCAGACTTCAGGGGCATTTGGGGCTGGGTGGAAGGTGTCAAAAACTGGACATACCTTAATCTTATGAAGCTAATTAGCTGAGGGATTTTTAAAAAAAACTGTAAAACTCATTTACAGGAAGAAAAGTGATGAATTTAACATGTTGCTGGAGGAGAGCTTAACGAATACCATGGACTGACAGAAGGACAAACAAGTGGATCCTAGATCAAATCAAGCCAGAGCTTCTTCTAGAAGCAAAAACAACAAAACTGAGGCTATCATTGTTTGGGCACATCATGAGAAGAAGATAGTCATACTAGGGAAAGTCAAAGGCAGAAGAAGAAAAGAAAGACAAAATATGTGATGGATTGACTCCATAAAGGAAACCACAGTCTTGAACTTGGAAGAGCCAAGCAAGACAGACACGGATAGGACATTTTGGAGGACTTTCATTCATAGGGTTGACATAAATCAGAGATGTTTTGATGGCACATAACAATAACAAAACTTATTTAAAATCCCTGTACCTGCTGGCAGCACCATCAGGCATTTTGCATACAACAAGCTGAACAATGCCATGAACATGATATTACATACTCATAACCTCCTTTTACTACAACCAGCTGCCTGGAGCTATCTTAGGGATGTTAAAAGTGGACCGGAAAATAAGAAGCTTGTAGAGACTAATCAAATCCTTTGCTAGGCTAAGCCAGTGTGCTTCTGCGGAAGTCAAAAGTTTCAGTTTGGGATAGAAAAATCAGATGCTATGTGACATATCCCTGGTACAATGTTGAGCTGAGAGCGATGAAGCAGGAAGGGAGATGGCTGGAGCAAATGTGAAGAAGATCTTGCAACAAGTCCAATCAAACACATTTAAGAGCTCATTGAGCCTAGTCCGTGGCAATAAAGTAGGCAAAGAGTGCTTTCTTTGCCTCCTCTATTGCTTCATCACAGTGCCACCCATCCAGTTCTTTCAGGTGGTCCAAAGGCTCTTGCAAGCTGCTTCATTGGATGAGACCCCGGAGTCCTCAACAGCTCACTGTGACAAATTTGCTCAGCACTTTGTAGGAAAAATCACTTGGATCTGTCAAGAGCTTGACTCCACTTCTTCTATACATCAATCTCTGGAGGTGTCCAGTGCACTGTCTTACATTTCATCATTGGATGAATTCCAGTTGTTGTGAGTAGAGGATGTGGACAAGATGCTTGGCTCTATCCAATTTACCATGTGCTCACTCAAACCCTTGCCTGATATGGTTAGTTGGAAGATCTGTAGAATGGGTTTGGCTCTGGGTCCAGGAAGTTGTCAACACCTCATTGAGAGAGCGAGTGGTCCCCATCCCCTTGGATGAGGCAGTCGTGAGACTACTCCTTCAAAGGCCAGGACAGGATCCAGGGATAATGGACAACTACTGGCCCATCACCATATTTGGGAAAGGTGTTGGAGTGTGTGGTAGCTCAGAAGCTTCAGGCACTCTTGGAGGATACAGATTATCTAGATCTATTTCAATTGGGCTTTAGGCCTGGAGAATGGAGATGGCCTTGGTCGCCCTGTGCAGGGAGAGGGACAGGGGGATTGTTGGTTCTCCTTGACCTCTCAATGGCTTTTGACACCACTGACTATGGTGTCCTTCTGGACAGGCTGGACAGGTTGGGAGTGGAGGCACCACATTGTGGTGGTTCCACTCCTACCTGGCTGACTGGATCCAGAAGGTGGTGCTAGGGGACAGTTGCTCTGCCCCATGGTATTGTATCATGGGGTTCCACAGGGCTCTGGTACTGTTCCCCATGCTTTTTAACATATACATGAAACCTCTAGGAGAGGTCATCTGGAGGTTTGGGCTGAGGAGTCAGCAATATGCCAACAATACTCAGCTCTATCTCTCCTTTTCATCTAATCCAGGTGAGGTTGTCGTCATCCTGAGCTGAGGCCTGAGCTCAATAATGAACTGGATGAGGGTCAATAAACTTAGGTTTAATCCTGGTAAGACAGAGATACTATGGGGAGGCGGGGAGGTTCCCCTGACACATTGAAGGGGCACTGCCCTGTCCTGGATGGGGTCATACTCCCACTAAGGGACAGGATTCGCAGTCTGGGGATGGTCCTGGACCCAAGTCTGTCCTTGGAACACCAGGCTGACTCGGTGTCCAGGAGTGTCTTTTACCAGCATTGCCCCTACCCAGAAAGAGGGAACATGAAAATAGTTACCTACGCAGTGGTAACTTCCAAAATAGATTAATGTAATGCACTTTACATGGGACTGCCCTTAAGATGGTCGAGCAATTGCAACTGGTACAAAATTGGGCAGCTTGGTTGGTGACTGGCACTCCTAGAGCAGCCCACATAACACTGGTGTTGAAAGAATTACACTGGTTACCAGTTGTGGCCCAGGCCCAATTCAAGGGGTCTTAATATATAAAACCCTAAACAACAATTGGGTCTGGTTATCTGAAGGAACATTTACATCCATATATACCTACCTGCCCCTTAAGATCAGCTCAGGAGGCCCTTCTACAGGGAAATAAGAGGTGAAGGGCCTTTTCTACTGCTGCCCCCGCCCCCTCTCTGGAACTCCCTCCTTAGGGAAATTCGCCTGGTGCTGCCTTTGTTTTCTTTTTGGTGCCAGGTAAAGACATACCTTTTAAAGACATTCTTTAATATCTAAGCCCTTTATGAGTGCCGATGGACCTTTAGTGGTTTTATTATACTGTACTATTTTTATGTCTTACAATTTTATTCTTTTAACTGTTTTATGCTGTTTTCTTGTGTGAGTCATCTAGGGAGGCCACTCTGGCTGTTATAGGTGGCATATAAATATGTGTATAAATAAATAAGTATCAGTATCTCACCGGGGTAGGGGGGGGGATTGAGTGGCTGAGAAGCTCAGCAGACAAGCAGGTACACTCAGCAGTGGGAAGGGGGAATCCATCTCAGGACTACAGAGGACCACTCAGAAGAAAGTTGCTGTTGTCAATAGGCAAACAGAGGGAAAAGATGACAATTTTACTCACAGGGGAAGTCAGAATGTATGGTGAGAGGATGGAGCAAGGAGTACAGAAACCGTACTGCTGTTAAGTCTGGGCAAAAATCCTTGCACTGTGGCAATAGTGCAGGTTTGTTTTTACTGCATCACATGAACCAGGCCATGCATTGCACTCTGTGAATCATTCTGGTATTTTGTTGTCTTATTGCACATCTGAGCCTTTCTGTATTGCTAAACAAATCCTCTGTGTGTGGACACATGCTGTTTCTTGTTTATATCAGTAAAGGGCAGGGGATAGCTCAAAAGTATTGTACACATTAGATTTGAGTCATGATCCCAGCCACAGAAAATTATAAGCTATTATAATAAACTTTCTTATCCATCAGCTCAGACATTTCTAATCTCTCAAAAAAGAATGCCAGATGGCCAAAGAACCATTTGTGTGGCTAAGAATCACACAGAGCAACAAAGGAATATTGCATCTCTGTGTTCCATAGTAATTTTTTTTACAATGATTTCTATAATTTTACTGCCTCAACTTTGGGCATGGAGGCATTCAGCCTATGGAGCATAGTCTTGTATTTGAAAGGCTTTTTGGTCTAAGTTAACATCTGAATAGCACAAAAAACTGGCACCATCTTCCCCAATACAGTGAAATGCATTGCATTTCCATTTCCATTACACTAATTACTTCTAAATTTTAATCTGTGTATTATCATTATACTCAGATATTAATTATATAAATCTGTATATAACATTTTCATGGAAATCTATCCCCTTTTATCCTCATCTTGGAGAGAACTTTAGGACACATAAAAGAAAGAACTTTTTCACATAATTAAACTATGGAATTTGCTGCCATGGGAAGTGGTGATTGCCACCAATCTGGAGGGTTTAAAAAGGAATTGTTCAGATTCATGAGGGAGGAGGCTATCAGTGGCTACTACCCTTGCTGGCTATGTGCTACCTCTTTACCAGAGCTGGCATGCTTGTATACATCAATTGCTGAGGAGCTTGGGTAGGAGGTGGTCTTGCACCCATAGAAACAGAAAAAAATTAAGTCAGAAGGGGCCTCCCAGGCCATCTAGTTTGACCCTCGGCTCCAACTGGCTCCACTCATGTAATCCCCACAGCAAGTGGTTGTCCAAGCTTTCCTTGAACACCCTCACTGATGGGGCCTCAGCCACCTCACTGATGGGGCCTCAGCCAAGCCCATTCCCTATTCTAGGGGTCCTAAATGTCAGGAAGTACTTCCTGACATCCAACCTGAAGCCTGTTTCCTTGAGCTTTGCCCCGTTGGAACACATACTGCCCTCCACTGCAGGGAAACCAGGTCACGGCCCTCCTCCACATGACATCCCCTCACATACCTATAAGTCATGAAAAGCTCCCCTCAGAGTCTCCTCTTCTCATGGCTGAAAAGACCCAGTTCCCTCAATCTCTCCTCACATGTCATCCTCCCAATCCGGCTACCATTCTTGTGACCCTGCACTGAACCTAGCTATGTCTTTCCTATAATGTGGAGCCCAGAACTGGATTCAGTATTCCAGTTATAGGTACACCAAAGTCATGTAGACCCATCCTGCCTGAAGGATCCTGTGGGAGGCTGGTTTGCCATCATGTGTATGGAATGCTGGACAAGTTGGATGTTGAGTCTGATCTGGCATGGCTTCTCTTATGTACGTATTCATGAAGTAACTACTCATGAGTAGTCTCTACATGCCTCCATCTTCCCTCAAAATGGCAGCATGTATGTCTGAGAACCAACACAACCTCATGTGAGAGGAAACTGCACACTCACAAAGGAGGATGACCCAGTCAGGAACATGGTGACAGGCAAGACAAGCATCTCAATGATCCAGCCGTGAGATGGGCAATCAGTCAGGCAGCACTTGAGATCAGCGTACACAGTGGTGATGCAGCCACTGGGCATCAGGGAATGCACACCAGGAAGCACAGACAGGAAGCACGGGGGTCACCAATCAGCACCTTTCTGTGGGCAACTCAGTCCTTGCTAGGGCAGCGGAAAATGGCACATGGAGTGGCTGCAGCCACTCTTGTCACTGAGCCCTCTGGCTGAAATGGGGAAACCACAGGAAAACACTGTAACTGGCTTCACATGTACTGAAAAGCAATGCTGAAATGTGGAAATGTTAGAACAAATCGTTGGTTCTCCATGGTGATTCATGGTAACAAAATGTGCCACATTTAGCATGCTTCCAATATTCTCACATAATTACAAGCAATCTGCAGTATTGTTTGTTGTTATGTGTAAATACAACCATTAATAAGCCCAAACATTCTGGAGAGATTTGACCCTTTTGACTTGGTGTTTCAACTTTTAAAATACCATACCATACCATACCATACCACACCACACCACACCACACCACACCACACCACACCATTAAAAATATAGTTTTCAGTTTCTAAGAAACTGAGAAGGCCTACTTTCCAACAAAGGCAGAACAATACATAACCTCAAACCTGAATAGTAGATTATTTATCAGGAGGGAGTGAAATATATTGGTACTTCCTTAACAGCCTTCAGTTGAAAGAGGATAGCCACTGTACCCTATATGGTAGTGGCAGGGCCAATAATTATCAGCCGGTATTTTGTTCCAATTACAACTTTATTTAAACACTTCTATGCCACATAATATATTTTAACAGTCCAAATAATTAAAACATTAAAAACTTTTGTAAATATCACAATACTATAACAATAACTAAAAGTTAGTAATAAAATCCCTTACTAGTCAGAAAAAAAGTGTGGATTGGTATATTTTCAAGAGGTATTTATGTAGGTATTTATTATATTTATATCCCTCTTTTTTCATACAAGAAAACCCCAAAGTGACTTGCATAACCCCTTTCCTCCTCTCCTCTTCTCTCCTCCTCAAACCCTCTGAGGTAAGTTATACTGAGAGTCAGTCAGTGGCCCAAAGTCAACAGTAAGCTTCATGGCCCAAGGGAGACTAGAGCCTGGATCTCTCAAGGCCCTCTCCAACATGAATCACTGGCTCTCAAAAGCTTGCCATTTTTGCCTTTCAAACCACATGTGAGAGAGGGCCCAGTTATCTGTCAGTACTTTGGCAACTTTATGATGTCTTCAGAACAACCGATAAGACATTCTCAGATCTCATGTGCCAACTGAGTATACATAAAATAAGACCGTTAGTTAGATATCTTTGTCTCAAGTCATTTAGGGATTTGTATGTCAAACTTTGAACAAGGCATGGTAGTTAATAAGCAGCCAGTGCAGTTCTTTCAATCCACATTTAATATGTGCATATATAAAAATTCAACTGAGCATCCTAGCTGCTGCATTCTGCAGTAGCATCAGCTTCTGCAACAGATGTGAGGGCAGCCTTACATAGAATACATTACATTAGTTTAATCATTTGGTTACCAGTACATGGATCATAGTAGCTATACTACACTTATTCAGGAACAGATACAGTTGGCTCACCAGCAGAAGTTGGTAATGGGTGCTCTGAACCACTGAGGGCACCTGGACCTCTGATTTTCCCAAATGCAGCTCTGTGCTTTGCATTTGAATGAATGGTACAATCCTCCTACCTGGGAGAATGCACAGGGCTGCCTACATTCATAGAAACATAGAAATACAGGGAGTCAGAGGGGGTCTCCCGGGCCATCTAGTCTGACCGCCAGCTCCAGCCGGCTCCGCTCACAACATGCCCACCATGTGCATGTCTAGCCTATCCTTGAACACCCTCACCGATGGGGCCTCAACCACCACTCATGGAAGCCCATTCCATACCTTTGGGGTCCTGACTGTCAGGAAGTACTTCCTGGCATCTAAATTGTACCTGGCTTCCCTGAGCTTTGCTCTGTTGGAGCGCGTCCTGCCTTCCTCTGCAGGGGAGAACAGGTCTCTACCCATCTCCATGTGACATCCCCTCACATACTTGTATGTCGCCAATATATCCCCTCTGAGTCTCCTCTTCTCCAGGCTGAAGAGACCCACTCCCCTCATTCTTGCTCATACAGCATCCCCTGCAAACCGGCCACCAACCGGCCCTACACTGCACTGACTCTAACCTGGCTAATCCTTCCTGTAATGAGGGCCCCAAAACTGAACACAATACTCCACTTGGCAAAATAGTCATTTAGCATCTGTACCTGTTCCCTCACATCAGTCACTGGAACTCCTTCTCCTTATTTAGTGTTCCCACTACTTTTCTCCCCTTCCTCTTCCTATTTACATGCTGATAGAATGCCTTTTTCTTGCTCTTGATATTCTTGGCAAGTCTCAGCTCATAATCAGCCTTAGCCTTGCGAAGAATCCTTCTGCAAGGGGCCTCCTCCTCTCGGTATACCCTTTTGTCTATATGCCCCAGTACCCATTCCTACGGAGGTTCCTCTTCGTCTAATCCCTCTAACCACCTCCTTTTGCATCCATGGCTGCACTCTCCTTCGCCTCCCCCCCCTTACTAACTAGAGGTATCGTCTAGGCTTGCGCCTCCAAAACCTCCCTTTTGAGTACCATCCACCCCTCCTCAACTCGCTTGCCTTCCAGTAACCTGTCCCAGGAGACTTTCCCCAGTCTGGCCTTCAGTTGGCCAAAGTTGGCCCTCTTGAAGTCCCAGCTTCTAGTGCTTGACCTGGAGCACGTCCCATTTCCCTGATCTCAAAGCAAAGGGTGGAGTGATCACTCGCATCCAGCACTCCCCTAATCTGTACATCATCTATCAGATCCTCCCTGTTGGTCAAAACCAAGTCAAGGATTTCGGACCCTCTGCATGAAAAACCCTCCCTCTATAACTTCTAGGAAGTGACGTGACCTGGCCATCACTGTTGAGTGAGTCTCCCAACTAATATCCGGGAGATTGAAATCTCCCATAATTACTGTGTTTTTCCTCTGAGATATCCTTAGAATCTGATCTGTCAGGACATCGTCCAGGGTCTCAAGTTGACCTGAAGGGCGATAACATACCCCCACTGTCAGGTCCCTTTCCCTGTCAAAACCCCTAAGTTTCACCCAGACTGCCTCTAACTGATCCCCATCTGTGCTACATTTTATCTCACTGCATCCTATTCCTTCCCTGACATATAAAGCTGCGCCCCCACCCCTCTTTCTCTTCCTGTCCTTTCTAAACAGGTGATACCCCTCTATGTTCACATTCCAGTCTTGCCTTTTATCCCACCATGTTTCTGTAATCCCCACCAGGTCATACCCTCCTATTCCCAGGAGAGCTTCAAGCTCTTCCCGCTTATTACCCATGCTTCTAGCATTGGTGTACATGCACCTCAACTCCTTCCCACCACTTCCTGTCTTTGGAGTCCCCAGCCTCCTCCTTCCTGCCATCTTCCCTGATACTTGGCCTCTCTTTGTAGGAGTCCTGTCAGTCCCTCCAATATCTCTAAAACCTTGCTCCCAGAGCCCTGATCCCCTACTCACACTTGTCCAGTGCAGGTAAGTATCTGGGGGGCCTGCACCCCCCCCCCCGCTGGCTCAGTTTAAAGTCTTCCGGACAAAGCTCGATAGAGCTTTTCCAAAGGACCTTTTCCTCATCAAGAAGAAGCATGGCAGCCACTCGGTGGCAGTGGCTTGCCCACAGAAGGCCATGGCTCCTGCACCTTCGCTTTCTGCTCAGTTTCAGAGAATGCCTGCACTGGCTCAGAGCTTTCGGACTCACTCAGAGATCGTTTTCTCCGAGCGAGTCCTAAAGCTCTGAGGCCAGCCAGGTAAATGCCCATGGTAGGCCGTATCCGGTCCGTGGGCTGTTGTTTGAGGACCTATGAAGCCTAAGTCCCTTATGCTCTTTCCAGCTAGCCCAAATACCAAGAGCCTCAGTTTCCTTTGAAATTTCAAACAAGTTCTGAAAAACCATCCCTCTTTTGTTTCACTTGTAAAATAAATACTGAAAAATAGTTTGCCTCTTTCTCAGAAAAAATTGTTTCCTTTTAAACAGTTCTACAAGCCTAAACTTCAAAGAACCTTCCCAGCCATGTATATGAGCAGTTCTTCCACCCCCTGTGTGTGTGTGTGTGTGTGTGTAGATTCAGTAGATCACAGGCATCAACACCTGTCTTCTAATTTGATTGACAATCAAGCATTCACTCACTTTATAACTATAAAGTAAGAAACCATACAAACAGCATGTTAACTAGGATAGTAGATTCTGTTTTTTCTATCCATCCATCTATCTAAAATCACTGGACTAAAGTTGTCTTCAAAGTCCATAATGTTTCCAGTCAATTCAAGACATTATATACAGTTATAAAAGCTGAAGCACATGCAATAATGGCATGAACTCTTGGGGCCACAATTTGCTTACAAAAAAATATAAATCTGAATTTCTGCTGTTTGAGATTGCTGGTAGAATACATACATGCAAGCAGACAGAAGTGATGAAGGAGCTTAGACATAAAACAATCATGAATGGGAAAACATTCAATTTGGGTAGTTTTCTTTAAAGAAGATTCCTATAACACCCTCTAATCCATTAATGGTTCAGGAACACTGGTCTTTCCAGTATATCTGTCCTTCAAATGATAAAATGGGTCAATCAGACAGAAAAGGTAGCTGCCAATAAACAAAAATAACTTTTGAACTCTAATTTAATACAAATTATATCAGTTATTTGTAAAAAAAAATACCAAAGAAAAATAATTGGCAACTAGCATTTTTATATCTAGATTTTGACCTTGAATAATTGGTCTTCAAGCCCAAATTTATGAAAATTATATTATTTTTTCTAAAAATTCAAACATGCTAGCCTTTTGCTTTCATCAACAATACCCACATTTGCAACCAGGATTGTTCAAATAGATCATGAATACGCATTAAGTTTAATCATGTTTGTAAGCTAAAAAGTATTTGTTAAATGTCACTGACACCTGATTTTCCAAATGTACATGACTTTTTTTAAGGTATGGTAGTTAGATCTCTGGCATTTGTTCACTGCAGTTCCAACAGCTCCTGGCTAGCAGATCAAAGAAAATCAATTATGATCCCATAGGATTGCAAATTGTGATCACTATCTTGACACACCATGAATAATAGTGCCTGAGATGAAATCCCCACCATTTATCATTTGTACTGAAAACATTAAAGGCCAAATTGTTTTGTTTCTAAAAACTCACAACTGAGTGCAAAAGACTAAGGCCATTCATACTGAAAAGTCATTTAGCATATTTTTTTTCTTTTTTAGGAAAGTGAGTCAGATGAATAGGGACAGCTGCATACTAACTACAGCTTATTAAGGTATTAAAGGAGAATGCAAAAGATACCACAGTACTGATATGAATAATTCTGCCTGGGGAAAATGGTTCTCTGCCCTTTAATGCAGCCTGATCAATAATAATGACAGCAGCAATCTAGTCAAAGTGCAGCAAAAGAAAAAAAAAATGTGAGTCTCTCTCTAGCACATGACATGGATTTAGCAGGAAAGAAATCTTAACTGTCAGACTTAAAAGGTATGAGGTAGGAAAAGGATTTTTAGTGAATAGAAAATGCAGTACTCACCCAAAATATCAAATTGAAAAGGAACATCATGTATTTCAAACAACACAAGCAGCCTCTCGCCATGCTGCACTTCTTAAATTCTAAAAGGAAAACAAATGATAGATCCAAGTAAAAGACCACGTATTTGCTGCCTTTGGGTGCTTTGTATTTGTCATTTTTTAAACCAGTTCCAGTTCCAGCTGTGTTGCGGTTCTCTGTGGGTGATCCAGTAGTACCATAAAAAGCTCCAGCACTGAAACCTCGACCAAATTGCCTGCCTGAGGTAGAAGGTTTAACAAAGTCTGAGTCCTTGCTTTCCAAAGATGGACTCCGATGAATTGAGGAATCCTCACTACTTGACTTCTCCATGGTCTTTCTTTGCATAGTCGTCAGATTTAATGTCTACCATCTCTCAAAATTCAGCATAGTACCTCATGTTAACTCCACCATTCACATGAAGCAGACGTCCCTCTCCCTATTAAATCCAACAACCTAATGCAGATTTCTATTATGACATTCCCTGCATTGCCTCCATTCCTTTTTTTTATCTCCACCCTTATAGCAGTGCAGGCTGTCCTATATGAATCAGTAGATTGGAGTTTCTTGCCAGCATTTCATGCAACACCATTTCTCAGTCTGTTTTGCCAAATCAGTTATGCATAACTTAGCATTTTATTCAAGAGGGCTGTGAAGTTCTCCCCCACAACCACTCCACAGTCAGTCAGTTCAGATCTATAGGCAGCAAATGATCCTTGTATCCATTTCCAAAGGGTTTTTGATTTTTCAGTACACCTGTACAACATCCAGCATGCGCATTCCTTCCTTCCTTCCTTTCTTCTTTCTCTCTCAGCTCTTCCGTTTCCCTCTTTATTCTGACTGCTCCTCTCACACATGCAGATTATTTTCTCTTCCTCTTTTCAGCCTTTTACTGTATTTCATTTGATATTCAGCTACTAGGTCACTCTTTCTCTCTCTCAGCAGTTCACTGCTGCCAATGTGAGATCATCAGGAACCGCTATGTATGGGCATTTCCCACAGTAATTCTTGCTCTAAAACGGTATCAAGTCATAAATCCTCCTTTTTCTCAAAGATCCTGCCCCTTCTGCTTTGCACTAGCCAATCAAAATAAAACTTCTACCTCTTACACTAGAACCTATTCCCTCCTCCATGACATAAGATCCTTAATAGGATTATCATTACTCTTTTGACTATACAACTCCACAAGAAAATCACTTGAAAATGTCAAGCCTGCTTATCATTTATGAGCTTGAAATGCAAAGGGGATGATAATGTAAATAAGAGCTGTAAAAAGACATAAGATATCAGTGCATTTGTCACCTTACTTCTCAATTAAATTGATAGCAATTATTTATGTTTTAATTTCCTGCAGCCTAAAACAAACATCACAGGACAAGCAGTTTGTCATATGGAATTCAGACATAGTTGCCATGCTGACTCAATAAATCCATGTGACAAATTTAACCATAAAACAAAACTCATGGGATTGCATCTAAGGGTTTCCTTTTTCTGGAGGGAGTAGTCTTCCTTTCAGGAAAGACTTGTGGTAGGTGGTTGCCTGCAGAGGAAAGCTTTCTCTATCTGTAGAAGTTCTGAAATTTCTGAACTTTATTCTTGAAATGAAATCATGATTACCATTAATTATTTAGAATCCCATTCATCACATAAATGGAATTAAATGCAAATGCATTGCCAACAATAAATTCAATGATTTAAAAAACCCCTACCAGTTTACAATGAGAGTGAAGGCTCAAGCTCTACCAGGTAAAGAAACTGAAAGCTATGACTGATACCTTAAGTAATGTGCCCCATGATTTAAAAAAAAAAAGATGCTGTACAATGTAACAAAGTGTGCTTGCTTACAATGTACCCTCCATGGGTCCACAACCATTGGGGGGGGGGGCATCAACAAAGATGCTGTATATCATTCTTGTCCTGTGTTGCCTTATGAAATACCTAGCTCTATCACTGTTTACTCCATCTTGCCAGCTACTTATGTAAGTCACAAACTAGCATAGGTCAATTCACACAAGGATTCCTTTAGCAGAACATTAAGACTCAGATACTTCATAAGGTAATACAGGACGAAGACATCATATGGCATTCATGGAGGTATGAATGCATGAAGGATAAGCTGCAAAGTGAGTGCAGTATGTGACAGTGAACAACATTGTGGGGCATGTCAGCTAGATGTCAGCCTTAGTGTCCAATTTCCTGGTTTTGTGGAGTCTGAGAAAGCCTAAGAACTGGTCTGAAACTAATAGGGTTTATTTTGTTTTATTATGTATTTATTTAAAGATTTTCTATATTGTCAGTCATTAAAAATCTTATGATGGTTTACAATTTAAAAAATAGGTCAAGCAATAAAACATTAAAACTCCTTGCAGGTGGTGCAGTGGTTTAAACTGCTGTGCTGCTGGGCTGGTTGATCGAAAGGTCGCTGGTTCGAATCTGCACACGGGGTGAGCTCCCGTGCGCCGTCCCAGCTCCTGCCAACCTTGCAGTTCGAAAGCATGCAAATGCAAGTAGATGAAAAGGTACCACTTCGGTGGGCAGGTAACAGCGTTCCGTGCACTTCGGTGTTTAATCATGCCGGCCACATGACCACGGAGACTGTCTGCGGACAAACGCTGGCTCCCTCGGCTAGGAAACGGAGATGAGCACCGCCCCCTAGAGTCAGGCATGACTGGACGTAATGTCAAGGGGAAACCTTTACCTTTACCTTTATTGCCAGTACTTGATGGTAAAATAGTTAAAATACCATTTGACAATTTAAAAAACTGGGTAAATTCAAAAGTTTTGGTCTGCCGCTGGAAGAAATGAAGTGTTGGCAACAAGGACACCTCTCTAGCAAGCAAGTTCCATAATTGGGGCACTATAGCAGAAAAGTCCCTTCTCGTATTTATCACTGAATATGGTGTGTGCATCAAATATTACCACAGGAAAAGATGGTATCAGATATCTGGAAAATTGCACTGAGGATTTTAGCTTATTCCAAGTGATCCTGGACATTTTAATTGCTCTTTTATTTTGATGGAGTAATATAAACTTCAGATATCTTTTTCATGTCAGCTAGGTTCAGGATACATTTTTAAGATTAAGAACATGAGGAACTGCTCCTAAACCCATATTTTTGTATGAGAGAGCTTTGAACATTTAAAATCTAGGCAGATAACTAAATATTTAAATATATTTTAGCTTCTGTTGTTGGGGTGAGGTGGGGGAAGTTTGCATTTTAGTAATGTTCAGACAAGCATTTTAGTAATGTTCAGACAGTTGAATTTCAGATGGTGTGTTTCCGGTAACTGATTTGTCTTTTTAATTTAATATTATAAAATATCCCTGAACTGAATTTCACCTTTCCTGTATAGACTTAAATATATTTCAGTCTATATAATAATTTTCTCTTCATATACTGACATGACATCTAAACTTTACCATTTCTTAAAGTTCTACATATTTAATCTCTAGCAAAAGCCCATTATTTTTATATATATATATTTTACTAAGATTTTAAAAACTAACACTACAAAAAAACACACACACACACCAAACATCAAACATTGGAGTCACTGGGTCAACCTCCTACTACATATTTTTTTAACATATCAAATTCAAATTAATTTATCACAGTTTAAAAAACATCTCTAAGTTTACGCCAAGTTCCGTTTCTCCAGCCAATTATAAAAAGAGTTCCAAGTTCGATAGAAATCAGTATCCTCTTTCTCCTTCAACGATAAAGTCAATCTATCCATTTCTGCACAGTCCAAGATTTTTCTTACAATCAGTCCATCAGTGGGGAGCTCCTCACTTTTCCAATATTGGGCGAATGCAATCCTCGCCGCTGTGATTAGATGCAACATCAAATACATTTCCTGTCTGTTAACCTCTTCCGGTATAATGCTTAACAAGAAAACTTTGGGTTTAAAAGCAAAGGGTTTTTGTAGTATTTCCTCCATCCATCTATGTATTTTAATCCAGTACTTTTTGCATTATCACAAGTCCACCACATATGATAAAAAGTACCCACTTTATGTTTACATTTCCAACATCTATTTGACAAATTTGGAAACATCCTAGCTAGTTGACTTGGTGACAAATACCATCTATAAAACATTTTATATAATTTTTCTTTATACGAAGTTGCTAATGTTACTTTAATGTTTCTTTCCCATAGTTTTTGCCATTTTTCTAGCTCAACATTAACTCAAAAATTTTGTGCCCATGTTATCATAGTTTCCTTAACCTGTTCCCCTTCCATTTTCCTGTCAAGTAAAAAATCATATAGTCTTTTAATCATTTTCTCATCTGTTTTAAGCATCACTTGATCAAATTCTGTTAGGTCTCTATAGAACCCCCATGTTTTACAATCCTTGGCATATCTTGATTGCACCTGCACCTTGTGCCACCAGGAAATATTAAGTCCCTGTTCTTGTATTTCTTGCTCCAGTTTCAGGCCACCATCCTTATCCAGGATATCGCCATATCTTATGATCTTTTCAAAGCTCAATACATTTCGATATACAAAAGCTTCCATAGGTGACAGCCATCTTGGTAATTTATTGTACAGTTTTAGCTTTAATTTTTCCCACACTGACATTAAAGATCTTCTAATAAAATGACTCAGGAATGACTCATGTGCCTTAGCTTTTTCATACCACATATAAGCATGCCATCCCATCTGCAAGTCATGACCTTCAAGGTACAAAATTCTCTTATTTCACGAAGTTACCCATTCTTTTAGCCAAGTTAAGACAGACGCTTGATAATAAAACATTCAATCCGGAAGACCAAAACCTCCATTCCTTTTAGCATCCTGAAGCATTTTTAATTTAATCCTTGGTTTCTTTTTTTTCCAGATAAATCTTGAGATATGAAAGTTTAAGTCATCAAAGAATTTTTTATCAATTTTTATGGGAATCATTTGAAACAGAAACAGAAGTTTAGGTAATATATTCATTTTAACAAGTGCTATTCTTCCCATCAAAGATAATTGTAAATTAGTCCATTTTTCCAAAAAGTCTTTAGTATCCTTCAATAATTTGTCATAGTTATCTTCTTTCAAAGTGGTACATTTGGCTGTGAGATAAATTCCCAAGTATTTAACCTTTTTAACAATCTGCAAATCTACTTCATCATATTCTTCGATCTGTTGCAGAAGTTTGGGCATTGTTTTTATTGTAAAAGGAGTAAAGATGAGGAAACAGGGAGTGAGGTTGATTTCAGTATGGTGTGCACAGAAACACAGTGCATCCTCATGATGTCTCCATCAGTACAGTTAAACCTGCTTCAGGCATTTGCTACAAGCAAATAAACAAGGCCATGTGGTTCCTAATACAATATCCCCAACCCCTTCCATTTCTTATTTCAAAGCCAAAGTCAAAGTGAGATGAACCAAAACCTGGTTCCTGAAATTGGATTATCATTTTAAAGTTTCTGTCAAACCTAAACCTAATTTAGAACAGAAGCTGGAGAAACACTCACCAATTAATACTGGTTAAGAATAAGAATACTGAGGAGGTATATTCAGGCATATGCAGAGATGATGGACCTATTGTTGCACAGCCTCCCACCAACCACTCTCCCACTGCAGCAAGCACCATTTATTTATTCATCTATTTAACCATTTATATCCTTTCAAGAAATTCAAGTCACTTCCTCTTCATCTCAGTCTTATCTTCACAACAACCACCCTGTGAAGTAGGTCGAGCTGTGTCTAACCCTAACCCTGACTTATGGTTCCAATGGGTTTCCAGTGGAGTTCTTTGGCCAGTTCTGCTAGTGATCCTGTCAAGTTCCTGGGCACAAAATGGAAACAGGAGCTGACTTACAGCCAATTACTCCTGAACATCCTGTCCATCCTGCTTCCAAAAGAGCTACCTGGTATAAAGAGGACCTCTGATATATAAAGCAGGAAGAAGTGGAATGCCTATGGCAGAAATCTGGGCTCATCTCTAACAAACACTTTATGAGAGATCATTTTCACTTCTATGGGGTGATAATATAAACAGCAGAGAGGGGGTTTCTCCTCTATTTGTATTTATGCCCAGCAGAGCTGTTTAGGATGGTAAGGGACTTGTCTCAACCCCAATGCCTCCTAACCTATCTTTAGTGTCATCAATTGCCCACTGTGACACTGCAACCATTTTGCAGATAAAAGGGGGAGATCAACACAGAGGTGTCTATCAACTCCATGAATGGCATTATAGTGCATCCATTTCAATTTCTAAATCCTGATGACACTGACAGGCTGCTTGGACTGGTGAGAAAAACAACCTGTCCACTTTTTCCATGTCCATCTTGGCTGGCAGTCCACTGGCTGGAAACATTGAGGGAGCTATTATGTTATATCATCAATGCTTTCTTCAGGAAGGGTAGGGTTCCTGACTGCCTGTAGACTATTGTATGGCCCCTCCTTAAGAAACCCTATGGACCTTAACAACTTCATACCAGTCACGAATATATGATTTCTTTGCAAGATAATCAAGAAGGCAGTGTCTTTCCAGCTTAAGGCAGTCCTGAATGAAATTGACTTTCTGGGCCCATTTCAAACAGGAATTTCAAGTTGACTTCAGAGTGGGATATGGAGTTGAGACTGCTTTGATCACAGAGGTGGATGATCTATGATGCAGAATTGACAGCAGTCCCTCTTGGTTTTCTTGGATCTCTCAGCAACCTTCAATACTACCAACGATAGTATACTTATTGATCATCTCAGGGAACTGAGAATTGGAGACACTGGTTTGCAGTGGTTCTGCTCCTATCTCTAGGGTCAGTTTCAGATGGTGAGACCATTGCTCCTATAAAAGGAGCTGACTTGTAGAGTTCCACAGTGCTCCATTCTGTCTCCAGTGCTGTTTAACATCTACATGAAGCTGCTGAGAGAGACCATCTAGAGGAATGGTGCTAGATCTCCTCAGTATGATGCAAACACCCAGATCAACTTCTCTTTACCACCATCTGTTGCTGCTTCTAGAGATAGCATCTCCACAATGAATAACTGCCTGAAGTTGATAATGGGCTGGATGAGGAAAAAAAGCATATTGAAGTTGAATCTAGGCAAAATAGGGCTGCTTGCTATTAAGGGTCTGAATCATAGAAACACAGAAACTGAGCGAGTCAGGAGGGGCCTCCCAGGCCATCTAGTCTGACCCCTGGCTCCAGCTGGTTCCACTCACGACATGCCTACCATGTGCACATCTAGCCTATCCTTGAACACCTGCACCGATGGGGCTTCAACCACCTCCAGTGGAAGCCCATTCCATACCTTCAGGGTCCTAACTGTCAGGAAGTACTTCCTAACATCCAAATTGAACCTTGATTCCCTGAGGTTTGCTCTGTTGGAGCATGCCCTGCCTTCCTCTGCAGGGCAGAACAGGTTTCTACCCACCTCTGTCTACCCCCTCACATACCTATATGTTGCCAACAGACCTGTATGTCGCCAACATATCTCCTCTGAGTCTCCTCTTCTCCAGGCTGAAAAGACCCAGTTCCCTCAGTGTCGCCTCATATGGCTTTCCCTGCAAACCAGCCACCAACCTTGTGGCCTTACACTGTACTGACTCTAACCTGGCTATATCCTTTCTGTAATGAGGGACCCAAAACTGAACACGATCCTCCATTTGCGGACACACCAGAATCGTATAGAGTGGTAGTAATACCTCTCTCATTCTAGAAGCCACAGCAGCTATTTTGTACTAGTGCCTGCAGAATCTCCAGACAGGTCAAAACAAGTTTCCTTTACTCTGTTCTAAAAAGAAACTATGTTCATAAACACCATCATATGTTTTATGCTTCTTTTGCATGTCAAACTGGTTTTTATGTAAACCATTTTGAGATTTTCTAATAATTAGATGGTATGTAAGAAATTTTTAAAAATAAATAAATAATAAACTATGCTCAAAGCAACATACAGCAATATAAAAAGTACATAAAATTTAGCAACATTCTCAGATACTAAGAATTACAGGCCATAACAAAATTTAAATAATTGTACGAATGGACTGAATATCTCAGGGTGAATATACACCAAAATTAAACAATCAATAACAAAAATAAAATATAACACACTTCCAATATGAACAGAAATGATTTATCTCATCTAAAGGCAAGGGTGCAAGGAGTAAAACTAAGAGTTTGTCTTCTGTTAGATAGCTTTGTGTTGGTGTGAAAAATGATGGGTGGGTTCACACAACATGACAAGCCATGGTAATTTTTTTTACCATTGTTGATCTGTCCAGTCATCTGAACACAACTGTGGTACTCCATTGTGGTAAGTTTGGTTTTTAGAAGCCACAAACAGAAACATTCTTCACCTGGAAAACTCTTCCTTCCAATGCCCCTTTCTCTTACAGTAGGTGCACTGATCTTTTTCCAACCCAGCAGCAGCCAGTCTAGACCTGGGGTGCTCACTTTAGCAGAGTCCTTGCAGTAGCCCTGAGGAAAAGGTCTCTCTCTTCCCTCCGTTACATTACTTGCCAAACAGCATTTCAATCACTGAAGACATCACCATTGCCTCAGCCTTCTGTCTCTTCTCCACTTTCCATTCTTTGACCCTCTCTTTAACCTTCTCTCTAAATGCAATATCTATCAATTCTAATAATGGCCATCCAGGTGCCACTTCAATTTTCTGCAGTTTCCTACAAATGTCCTCACTGCTCTGACCAATGAACAAGGTACATCCTAACTGGACAAGTGAGGGGAGAGGATCAGGCCTCTGGGACCAGGGTGTTAAAGGTACTGCAGGAGCTGACAATGACTCCTACAGAGAGGGGCCAGGTATCAGGGAAGATGGCAGGAGGCTGGGGATCCTAAAGAAAGGAAGCAGTGGGAAGGAGTTGAGGTGCATGTACGCCAATGCTAGGAGCATGGGTAATAAGCAGGAAGACCACAAAGCTCTCCTGGGAATAGGAGGGTATGACCTGGTGGGGATCACAGAAACTTGGTGGGATGAATGGCAAGACTGGAATGTGAACATAGAGAGGTATCACCTTTTTAGAAAGGACAGGAAGGGAAAGAGGGGTGGGGGCGCAGCTTTATACGTCAGGGAAGGGACAGGATGCAGTGAGATAGAATCCAGCACAGATGGGTATTCGGCAGAGGCAGTCTGGGTGAAACTTTGACAGGGAAAGGGAACTGACAGTGGGGATATGTTATCACCCTCCAGATCAACTTGAGACCCTGGATGATGTCCTGACAGACCAGATTCTAAGGATATTTCGGGGGAGAGACACAGTAATTATGGGAGATTTCAATCTCCCAGATATTAGTTGGGAAACTCACTCAGTAGTGACAGCCAGGTCATGTCACTTCCTAGAAGTTATAGAGGGAGGGGAAATGCAGCAGGTCAAGCACTAGAAGCTCGGACTTCAAGAGGGCCAACTTGGGCCAACTGAAGGCCAGACTGGGAAAAAACTCCTGGGAGAGGTTACTGGAAGGTAAGTGAGTTGAGGAGGGATGGAAGGCACTCAAAAGGGAGGTTTTGGAGGTGCAAGCCTTGATGATACCTCTAGTTAGTAAGGTGGAGAGGCAAAGGAGAGTGCCACCATGGAGGCGATAGGAGGTGGTAAGAGGGATTAGATGCAAGAGAAACCTCCATAGGAAATGGGTACTGGAGCAAACAGACAAAACAGTATACGAGGAGGAGGAGGCCCCTTGCAGAAGGATTCTTCGCAAGACTAAGGCTGATTTTGAGTTGAGACTTGCAAAGAATATCAGAAGCAACAAAAAGGGCTTCTATCAACATGTAAATAGCCAGAGGAAGGGGAGATGGGGTGGGACCACTTAATAAGGAGGAAGGGAATACGGTGACTGATGTGAGGGAAGAGGCACAGATGCTAAATGACTATTTTGCCTCTGTGTACTCCCCAAAGCAGGATGGGGGAGATCCCCATGGGAGATTATATGAGGCCGGGAACTTAGGGACACAGATTAGAGCCATCCCCTAGAAGTCGAGGAGGTCCTCAGGGCACTGGATGTTACAAAGGTGCCAGGCCCTGTCAGGTTATACCCAAGAGTACTTGGAGAGTTGGCAGGGGTTCTCTCACACCCGCTGGCCTCCATGTTTGAGGCCTCGTGGGTAACAGGCGAAGTTCCAGAGGACTGGAGTGTGGTGTCAGTGGTCCCAATGTTCAAAAAGGGTAATAGAAGGGACATGGGGAATTACAGACCAGTTAGCCTTACATCCATTGTAGGAAAAGCAATGGAAAGGCTCATAATAGCAAGATATTTAGTGATGCTAGATAGGGAAGGGAGGCTGATGGCCACACAACATGGTTTCTGCAAAAGCAAGTCCTGCCAGACAAACCTTGTAGAATTCTATGACAAGGTTTCAAGGTGGCTAGATGTGGACGCAGTGATGTGGTTTACCTGGATTTCAGCAAGGCCTTTGACAAAGTGCCCCATGATATCCTGGTGGAGAAACTGAGGAGTTTTGGGATACACCAAAGCACTGTCTGGTGGATTAGGGCATGGTTGACTGACCAAAAGCAGAGGGTAACCATTAGTGGGGAATCATCGAGATGGCGGCCAGTGACAAGCAGGGTCCCCCAGGGCTCTGTCCTGGGGCCGATCCTGTTTAATCTTTTCATTAATGACATGGAAGAAGAGGTGAACAGTCTGCTGATCAAATTCGCAGACGACACTAAAACTGGAGCAGTGGCCACAACTGAGGAGCAGGTACTCCAGATCCAAAAGGATCTGGACAGACTATGGAAGTGGACAGGAGAGAACAGGATGACGTTCAATGTGGATAAGTGCAAGGTCTTGCACTTGGGGCATAGGAGTAGGTGTCATAAGTACAGGTTAGGTGACAAGTGGCTGGAGACGGACCTTGGGGTACTGGTTGACTGCAGACTAAACATGAGTCAGTAATGTGATGTGGTGGACAAGAGGGCAAACGCCACCCTTGGTTGCATAGCCAGAAGTGTGGCTTCTAGATTGAGAGAGGTATTACTACCACTCTATACGACTCTGGTGTGCCCACAGCTGGAGGATTATGTTCATTTCTGGACCCCTCATTACAGGAAAGATATAGTCAGGTTAGAGTCAGTGCAGCGTAGGATTACAAGGATGGTGGCCTGTTTCTCGTGTGCTTCTGGGAATCTTGTCAGAGCGGGCCAAAGACTCCCCCACCCCCATGTCTCCCTGTAGGATGGAAATTGGAGACAGCTTACATAAGAACTCATGGCTCCATCTGAAATAACATCTGCACCCTGGCAAGCTGAAGCCTCTGTCAATTTATAATCTGAGTAATAATACTTTGAGATCTGCATTCTCCATCATGTTTCAGATCTTTAAGTTCTCCATTTGTTTGTTATTCTCTTCCAATATCTTCTCAACAAAATCCATCATCTTTTCCTTCTCACCATCTCTCGTATCTTTGCCTCCCCTTTGCGCTTCTTCCTGCTTTACCCTCAACTGCTTCTGTGTCTAATACTTTATCTTTGTCAACTTTATTTTTGTGAAATCTTGGAAAGGTTCAGATCTTATGATTTAATCATGAGTTTTGGTACTTGTTGGGATTTTTGTGATCTTAGCTGCCATAGAGACATTCATCCACTAGGTATGCTTCTCTCATAAATTACCACAACATTGAATCAGGAACTCAGCTTCTTCCACTCTGCTTCACAGCCTTATCAGTACCACAATCTCTGTGCTCTTAGCATCTTCAGGTATTTAAGTAACATTATTTTTATTAGACTCCAGTTAGTGGGTAACAATAAAAGAAAGCTGTAAAACTCCTTTTTTGTTTCTTCTTGCAAGGTTTTAGCCTTCATCATGCAAGAGGAAAGAGGATGGGGAAATCCTCCTTTAAAGCCTTTAAATCTGATTTTTTCAGTCTATGAAATAATGCCCCAATATTCTGCTGTTCTCAAACTGCAGACACCTTCCCCTTTAACTTGCATCCAATATCATGCTATTTATCCAAGTAAATCCTTCCAATCAAAGTAACATTTGAAAAGAGAGCAAAGTTTAGTGGCTGATCATCACTCTGACTAGAAGTCCCCTCCATACCCCATCATTATTCTGAGTTTATTAAAATTGGCTTTTCTAAAATCCAGGGTACATGTTCGGCTACATCTGGCTTTTGTTTCCTTTAGAATCTAGCATTCATGTATGGCATGGTCACTTTTCCCCAGAGTTCCCGTAACTGCCACTTTGTCCACCAGGTCTTCCCTGTTGGTTAGAATCAAGTCAAGGATAGGTGTTCCTCTACTTCCTCCCTCCACTTTCTGTTGGAAGAAGTTATCAGCAAGTTTAGGAATCTCCTGAAAGCAGAAATTGTGTTTGGCAGTGTGTTTGACGTAATCTGTCTACCAACAGATATCTGGGAAATTGAAGTCTCCTATAACTATATTTTCATGCCTTCTTGCAATACTGGCAATTTGCTTTTCAAAAGTTTCATCCTCATCTTCTCCTTCTCTGTGTGGTTGGTAATAGACTCAAACCACTGTGTTCCTTTTATTCTTTGCTCCTTTTATAGTAATCCAGATATTCTTAATGGGGCTACTGAGCTCATCCTCCTGTATTTCTGTGCAGGTATATCTATCTTTAACATATACTACGAGTTTATTTACTCGTACATCTCTACCTCCCTTTCTCTTCCCCCTGTTCTTCTTGAACAGGTTATATCCTTCTATTGTTGAAATCCAGTCATGGGGGTTAACCCACCAAGTCTCAGTTATATACCTATCAGGTAGTATTCACTCTCCTGTTTTAAGAGTTCAAGTTCATGCAGTTGAAATACTCCAGGCATTAATATATACACATCAAATACCAGGTGCTTTATACTCTAGTTTTCTTCCTACATTTTTTGGAAAACTATTAGGTACTGTTAGAGTTTCTCTCTTTGTTGCGGTGCGTAAGCTGCTATGCTCAGGTGTACTACTCCCTCTCCTGTAGGGGAGTCACATATGTGACTGCGTTGAATTTCCTTGGTATTATATATATTTGACTGCACTATAATCACCATTTCCTATTGGTTTGGCGACACTCACATCTCAGTGCTGAGTGGCATGCTAAGTCTGAAGCCACTCCTCCTCTGGATGGTTCCATAACAAATTAAGGAACTGTAGTTCAGAGTATATCAATACATTTAACCTCTTTGTTGTTTCAGGAACATGCAATTATGTAGTCATTGTAAACTGTAGTCCTGCTGTGAGGTCCACAATCCAAGTCAAGGGGATCAAATTGTCAAGAATAACGAGGAGGAGGAGGAGAAAGAGGAAGAGACTAAAATGACTGAGATCTAAGATTCCACATTAGAGTCATAATCCAGATCAGCTTTCCTGCACTTACTGTTAAAGTAAATCTACAGCTTTAAAATAAAGTACAATTTGACCCTCATGAAATTCTGGTAGGAGGCACAAAGATAAAGAACTGGAAAGTTCAGAGTCTCCCATTATCTCTCTGGAAACAGAAATGTAGCACAAAGACCCCAGTCTCTCCCTTCCTCTGTGATGGGAAAAGGTGCATGTTTGGAATTTTGTATCTGAATAACTATATATATTTAGAGGTCAACAATCTGAATACGTATATTGAATGTGAGATCACAACACCCCTTTCTCTGGCCTCTGGGTTGCTGAGAAGAGGGAAAGTCAGAGAATCTTGTAAATGACCTTAAGAAGTTCCCTTGAGGAAGAAAGGTGGGATAAAAATATATCAAGATAAAGAATTCAGCATTTAGATCTGCACATCGTAGACATGCCTTAAGTGGAGCCAGCTGGAGCTGGGGGTCAGACTATGGCCTGGGAGGCCCCTTCTGACTTGCTCTGTTTCTCTGTTTTCTCTGTTTGTGCTTTCCCCTTGGATGTAGTTAGTAGATGTTATAATAATTACTTTGCATATGCATACACAGTATAATTCTTCACTATTCTGGCAGGAAGATGATAAAATGCTGACTCACTAGTTTCCTCCTTTGCTATTTTAAAGAAACCATCATGATAATTATATTGTAATAGATTTTTTCCACTGCAAATGTTAGTGGTTTTTCTGAGATCTATGGCTTAGGAGAAACAAAATTTAAAAAGTTAGAAATAGTTTGCTAAATTGGATTTTGATTGGTTTGATAAATTGTATTTTGGATTAGCCTGTAAATAAACTCATTTTCATTGGGATTAGTTCAGTGTTAAATGCCCCAGTCCATTCAAGGCAATGGGATCTTATCACATATCAAGCTTGTCCTATGCAGTTATCTGATCCTAAGACAGATTCAAAGGCTGAGAAAGTCACTTTGCCTAAAAAACAGGTAACTGATGAAAAGATGATAGAAGGGGGAAAGTATACTTCAATCCTGTGCAGGCTTACTCAGAAACAAGCACAAACAGCTAAATCTAAAGGGCACTTTCACCATGCTTATTTCATTGTGGAGCAGCAATTTAGCACTTCCAAGACAACCTGAAAGGAATGAAGAAATGCTTGTTTCTGGAAAGAAGCAGGTTAGCAGAGCTTGCATAAGGAAGCTCTACTGACCTGCCTCCTTTAAGAAACAACTGTTTCTACTTATTCCAGGACTTTTCCTAGGAAGAGTCAAATTTCTCTTGCATAGCCTGTGGGACCTGCTTCCCCTAATAGAATTGAAAGGACTCATTGTTTATGCAAGGGAATTGATGGGCAGAAAAGAATTGCTAGGCAAGTTAAGTGCCTCATTAGAGTATGCTTCTCCCCAGCTAGTGATTCGTGTGTGATTTTTGAGTTTAGGAAAGTCAGTGTCACATAGTGATTAGACTGTCAACCTGGAACTAAGGACCTCCAGGTTCTAGTTCCCACTCATTGCCTGGCTTTGGGCCAGTTACCAAATCTCAGCTTAACCTACTACACAGGGTTTCTTTGAAGATAAAATGAGAAGGGTTATATAAGCAGCCTTGAATTCCTTGCAGGAAAAAGGCAAGATAGAAACATAGCAAATAAACAAATAAATAAATTTTAAGAATTCTGCATGTCGACTAGTAGTATGGAAGACCTTGTAACCATAGAGAGTACATCTAGATTTTTTATCCTTTAGTCTATTCCATCCTAGCTATGCTTCTGTGGGAAGGGGTGGAAGGGATGGAATTCATCCTGCTGAGTTTCTTATTGCTTGCACACCAATATATATCACACCACTTCTTGGAACAAGGATAATATTACACTGGCTTAATTTTTGTAAGCCAAATAATTCATATGAAAACTGGAAAAGAGGGGAAGAGGAGCAGCTTTATAAACCTAACACTTGCATTTAATTGGTAACTGCTCTTTGACTAGGTTACTAAAAAAATGTAAAAGTATAAAATAAACCAAAGCAGGTATGACCGGAAGAAATACATATTCTTTCTTCCTTCCACCTACATCCTCTTCCTCTGTTGTTTCCTGTGTTTCCCTGAATTTTTAAATTAAAAATTCCTTAGGGATTCTTGTACTTTGCAAAGCGCACCATTATGTAAGTACACAAATAGTTGAATAATTATTTTCCCTTCCCCTGTATGCAAAATTTAAGATTTTAAAAAATAGCTATGCCCTGTTGTCATGTGATGCTTTGATTAATTTAAAATGTTGAATCAACCTGCTCCTCCTGCAGTCATTTTAATTTTCCTATCAACGCAATAATGAGAGTGTGGTGTAGTGGTTAAGAGTGCAGGACTGGAACTAAGATGATCTGGGTTCTCATTCTCATTCATCCATAAAGCTCACTGACTGATTTTAGGACAGTCACAGACTCTCAGCCAAACCTACCTCACAGGGTTGTTGTGAAGATAAGATCTAAAGGAGGAGAATTATGTAAGCCGCCTTGAGTTCCTAGAAAGGAAAAAAGTTGGGATATAAATATAATAACCAAACAAAGAGTAACTATTTCACAAATCAGGGCAAGACTAGAAACAACCACCGATGTGAGCAACATCAATCATCATACTCTCTGGGGTAGTTATTCCTAGAGATCTGCTACATATATATACTATACAGTGGTACCTCGGCTCACGAACACCTCAGTTCACAACTAAATTGGGTTGTGAACAATAATTTAAGGAAAAATTCTACTTGAGTCGCGAACTCCGCATTGGGTGACAATTGCGATTGCACTCATCTCCCCCCAAGCACTTCCACAAGCACACTCGTCTCCCCCCCCCATCAACCTTGCCCACAATTGAGCCCGTCTATGGCCGTGATTGCGGTCACACTCATGCAGGGATGACGGGCGCAATCATGGTCATGCTGGTGGGGGCGGGGGGAGATGGTCGCACTCGTGCTTGGAGCAGGGGGAGATGGCCACAATCTTTGTTGTTCTTTGTCACTTTGCTTCAATTTTTTCTGATTAAAAAAAAAATAGTTACAGAATGGATTAACCTTATTTACACTGAACCTTATGGGGAAATTTGACTTGGCTCATGACCAATTTGGGTCATGACCAGAGTCATGGAACGGATTAAGTTCATGAACCAAGTTACCACTGTATAAGAAGCACTTAGCTTCCTCTGTGTGACGGGAAAGCTGGCAGAGCCAGAAATTTTAGCAAGCAAGTTATTTTTTCCCTGATGAGAAAAGAATGGGAAGAATGCAGCTTGCCCAGTAAGAAATCTGCTACATAATCAAATTTACACATTCAAATAGTTATGCTATGAGGGGTCTTGGGAGAGGGCAAAAATCTAAACTTTAGGTATTAAGTCAGAAAAATCTTTCCTTAGAAATCTGAGCCAGCAGCTAAAAAGACGCAACCTTTATTCAAGTTTCTGCAGATTCCATGCTCCCTGAGAACTTTGCCCAGTCACATGAAATGCAACTGAAACAATTTTTAGAATTTAAACAGAATTAAGCAAAACAAACCAGGCCACATTACCTTGTGGGGACCTATCCATAAGGAAATGTCCTGAACACAAATCTGTTTCCAAATGTTACTATTTTGTGAATGCTGCTGTGGCTCTTTCATTCAATCATCAAATTTTAAGAGGGGAAAACAGAGTGAATCATAACTTTGGATGTATGTGTTTTTGTATAGGCTTCTATGATAGCAACTCCAGACAAGTAATCCAGCTACCATTCAGAAAGCAACTGCATATCTCACCTCCTTTACAGGCTTTTTTTTTTTTGTGGAAAGAAAAAAAAAAAGCATAGGAAAAACATAAGAGGGTTACAGATGGAAGACAGTATCAACTGGTGAGAAGCCTATGGAAAAATTAGCTGTATATTGTCAGTGGTAAAAGTAATGTCACTATTATGTTTGTGCTTTTATTATTATGATTGCATTTTAACATTTATACTTCTGCACTGTAAGCTGCCATGCATGTGGTTGTCACAGAAAATTGGGGTAAGAACGCAAATCAGTATATAAATTAATAGGAACCACAGTCCAAAGGCAATGTGGCAAAAGAAAGGGGAATAGAAGAAGGTTAGGAAAGGCAGGGCAGTCCAGCAAAGTCCAGTCCACTTCTGAAATACACATAGTGGGCATAATAGTATTATTTGCTAGGAATAAAATACCGAGGAAGCAATCAGCTTAGAGGTGTTGACAAAAAAGTGAAGAGGGTTGAAGACAAAGGAAGAAAAGAGAGAAAAGAGGATGAAAAGATCATTGCCAGTTGTCTGTCTGTCTCTCTCTCTCTCTCTCTCTGTGTGTGTGTGTGTGTGTGTGTGTACGAGGTGAGACACAGAAATAACCGGATTGCACTTAGGGCTTTCCTGGAAAATTGTCTGGAGGTCAGCTAGACATACATCATAGAACTATATCTCCTCCTACACGCCCTCTCAAACCGCAGACCAGCTAGGTATATCCTATGAATAGCCCAGTCAGTATTCAAACTACACTCGCTACACATGTTGCCGCGATAATGTTGGGAGAAAATGTTGGGAGCGAATCAACATCGTACCCCCACACACAATGCTTTTTCCGTAAAGCAGTTTTTGAGTGGAAAAAAAATTCCTGTCCTTGATCATCCTCCTTATTCACCCAGTTTAGCTCCCTGTGATTTTTACTTGTCCCTGAAAATAAAAAGTGACCTGAAGGGAACACGTTTTATGCCAATGGATGAAATGAAGACAAAAACGGCAAGCCTGCTGAAGACCCTCACACAAGAAGACTTCCAGCACTGTTTCAATCAATGGAAAATACATATAGAGCAGTGTAGAGATCAGGAGGGGGTGTATATAGAAGGCGACCATGTTCAGAATGCTATAATTCATCAATAATTTTTTTTATTACTTATCTGGTTATTTTTGTGTCACACCTCGTATATGTATATATAAGCATTTCCCCTTATAAACAGAAACAGATGATGCAACAGCTAAAATAAAGCTGCTGTTTTACATATAGTGCATTACTATATTTAAAAGACATGCAAGAGGGAAGGGTAAAAGAAAAACATGCCCCTGGTTCAACCTACAGGGGGTAGCTATGTTACTAGGCTGGCTACAAAATTCACCCAGGGCTGTAGTCGACAGATGCTTACACCATAACTATGCTTCTTAATGTGCCACAAAGCTTTTTCCACTTTACTTCAGTCAACCCTACATAAGATCCTTGGATAGGTTCCCTGGTTGGCAATACAATGCCAGCTTCTGTGCACCCTCACAAATGAAGGAGCACCATCCTTCCCGTGAACCTTTCCACAGCAAGCCAGCTTTTTTTTTTTTCCTTCCTTTCTCTCTTCACAGCATTTTCCTCTTCCTAGTTTCAACTTAAACTAGTTTCATTTTCTGTGTAAAAGGATAGGGTTAATTGTAACACCACTATTTAACTGTGAGAAATACACACCCGCTCATTCTACACCAACAGGAGGGGGGTGAAATTCCAATGTAGATTGTCTTCCTCCAACATAACTCCTGATCCCGGCTCAAAGCAGCCAACGTTTTTCTAACAGTTACAAAGAAGCAGGGAGAAGGTGAAGTTAACCTTCTGGTTTTGTTTTCCAGTTTCTGAGTTCTCAGCAGTCACCCCACTGGCGGATATAAGTGGGCCCCTTCTCTTTACCATATTATTGGCTGGAGTTTGGAGGGGCACACTGATTAACTGATGAATCCTATTGTCCTTCTGTTGGGAAAGCCAGGCTGATTGTGCAAAGAAATGGAAATAACAATACAAGGAAAATCAGAGGTTGCAGTGATGTATAAGAATTTCATTTTGGTTTGTGTATGACCAGAACTCACCCATTGGCACCCCCAATACAATATTAACGGAAGCACATTTTGCTGGCACATACTAAGCTTGAGACACTAATTCAAAAAGTGCACATTTCGGAAAAGCTTGTGATTAAAAACTGTATTTTGGCACTTCAGTCACTGGTGGAATGTATGCATTTAAGTGGAAAATGTCTGCAAAAATGTACACTTTTTTCAGAAACAAAAACTTGCCATTAGGGACATAAATTAAACAATATGAGCTTCCAAGTGGAACCCAGAAAATCTTGATAAGCTCACGATTCAGTAATTTTCCCATCCTAGAGAAGACATTTTCCAAAGAGATCTGCAAATAAGGAGTCTGCTTTAAAAGGAGTTTGCTTTTTTATTGTGTTTTTATTGTGTTTTTTATTGTGTGAGCCACCCAGAGGTGTGGTGGTACAATTGGGCGACATATAAATGTTTTAAATAAATTAATTAAATTAAAGTCTTTATCTACTAATGTACACCACCTCCCAGAATTACAATCATTTCAGCCACCTTACCTCACAAGACATAAAAGAACTGCTAGCCACAGCAGGCACCAACATAAACTCAGGTTGGCAAAATTGGTCTTCCTGTGATGAGGGGACACTTGCTAAGAGCCACTCCTGAATACAAAGTAGGAACAAAACCCTGCATAACTCCTTTCCTTGCAGGACTTTGTTGTTTCTCCATAAAACACAAGGAAAGGAATTTTCAGGGTAGGTTTTGTTCCAGTCTTGCCTTACAGCTACTCTCAACTAACTTTATGTAAGAAGCTCAACTGTATAGCCTGACAAAACCCTGAGCAGTAGAAGTTGGCCTCCTTTTGGCACTAACTGAAGTGAAGCAGCTCTTCCTCATTAAGAGCATTTTAACTCAGAAAAGAAGAACAGCTGTCCAAGTACAATAGTCACTTTTGAAAAAGAGGAGGGGAGCTGACCAACAATGCCATCCACACACGTGTGAGAAAGATCTGCCATCAGCCACTTACAGTCCTTCCTTCCCTCTCTCCTCATGCAGCTAAAGAAGAAAAAACTCTTCCATTTCACAGCTCAGCACAGCCTATTTCCTCAGTTACTTTGAGCACTTTGCTTTTAAGATCTCTGTGGTGGCAGCAGCATAGAAGGAGCAAGAGGACTAAGAGTTGAGCTGAAGAAGCCAAGGGAGTATGTACATTCATGAGAGAAAAGCAAGGCAACCAGGGAAAGGTGATTGACACTCATGAGGTGAGTGGGGCAGGACATATTTTAGGTTCAGAGCAGCTGTTGGTGGATCCAATGGTGTGCACCAATGAGGGACATGCTAAGGGTGATGTGAGGGCATCTTCCCTTGTTTGTGTCCTTTAGCTGCAGCCCAGGTTGCCTGGGGCAATTTCCTGGAGACTTTGTTTTTCCTGAAGGAAGAGGGTACCCAGCCCCAAGCAGGAGTAGTGTAAGCAGGACACACCAGCGGGTGAATAGACATAAGGTAAGCTGATGGGTGGGCTATGCCAGACCAGGGGAGATCCATGGCAGGATTGGCAAGTGCTGCAGTTACCTGCAGCACCAGTGCCATGTTTGCGTACCTCCCACCAAGAGGAGCCGGGATACACTTGCACTAAATGCAAGTTAGTTTCCCTCAGAAAGAAGGTGAGAGGTCTAGAGCACACCATCACCTCACTCTGGGAGTAAAGGGAGCGGGAGCAGTCCCTAGGCACTGCCCAAGAGGACCTCCAGGCCACCTAGAAACAGTTCCCTTCCAGACAGGATGGATGCATTAGAATGCATTAATAGAAGCATTACTTTCAGACCATGAGAAGTAGTAATTCCCCTATACTCCTCACTAGTCAGACCCCATCTGGAATATTGTGTCCAGTTTTGGGCACCAAGATTTAAGAAAGATGCAGAAAATTAAAAAGGGTCTAGAGGAGGACAACAAAAGTAACCCAGTGTTTGGAAACACTGCCCTGTGAGGAGAGACTGAGAGAACTGGGCATGTTCAGCCTTGCGAAGAGACAACTGGGAGGGCAGGAAACACATGATATCCCTCTATAAGTATCTCAAAGGCTGTCACAAAGAGGAAGGTCAATATCTGTTCTGGTTGATACCAGGGTACAGGACACGGATTAATCAATTCAAGCAGTGACAACCCAGATTCAGGCTTGATATCAGGAAAAGCTTCCTCACTTCAGAGCATACAACAGTGAAACCAGTTGCCTAGAGTGGTTGTGGGCTCTCTCACACTAGAAACATTCAAAAAGAAGCTGGACAGCCATCTGAGTGGGATTTTTCTCTGCTTGAACAGGCTCTGGCCACAAGTCCCTCAGGGGACCAGGCAGACTAGCTTGAGAGCTGCTCCTAGAGAGGCAACTGATGAGACACGGCCCCCTGAGGGAAATTTACGCTTTTCTCAAGCGGCACAAAGTCCATGCAGAATGGTTTGCTACGAGTCGGGGGGACCTGAGGAGTATCAAGAGGGAGGTGTACCGAGAGTTGCTCGAGGTGACCTATTTCAGACCGCAGGTCACCAGGAATGTGACGAGGGAGAACCTCTCTCCATACTTGAGGCAACCGGTTTTTCCCGTCGAATATTTTAACGACCGAAGGGTGCCGTTTCATTTGTGGGACATCAGGTGGAGACTGTATCACCAGGTGTATCTTCTCCAAGGCACCAGGCCGTGGCTCCCGGAGTGGGCACAGACCTGCCCGAGACTGAAGTGTGAGAGCAGGGCCATGGAGAGCGGGATGGCACAGAAGGAGACGGTGAGACACTTTGTCAGCGAGTGCCCCGCGGCGCGTTCCACGTGGAAGGCGGTGTCCAAAGCGCTGGACTGGCCGGACCTGGGCTCCCAGGACTGGGAATCCGTCGTGTCTGGCACGGAACCCTCTCCTCCGCTGAAGGGACCCAGGAGGAGGGCACCCAGGAAGCGGAGGTGGAGAGAGGCCGCGGCTCCCAAGAACTACTGGACGGTACCCTGGTCTACGGTGAGACTGATTAACCTGTACGTCCTGTTGGCACTGTCATTCCAACGCCACAGGGAGATACAGACGCAAAAGGTGGCTGACGTGGCTGGCTCGGTCAACTTTGTCCGGAGTAAAATTTTTTGGTTGAGCCGCGAAGAGAGGGGGAGGATGCCGCCAGGGCGTTGGAGGAAATTTTGGCCGTGGCTGTCTGCTGCCTGTGCCCCGATTACGTAGCGTCTGTATAACGCTCACATGCGGAGAAGAACTGAACGACGGATGGGGTGAACTTATCGCGGGGATCTCTGTAGAAAGTCCTCTCTGTAATTCGATGTGTAAATTTTGAAGATTTGTAAATGTGTGTACATTGGGCCTTGTGAAAATTTGTAAATTAGACTTTTATTGTGATTTGTAGTATGCTCTTATTTAAATAAAAAATCTCAACCTAAAAAAAAAAAAAAATCTCAACCTAGCTCCATGGGGAGAAGGGAAAGGCAAATTATTGTCATCAGGGACTCCTTACTAAGAGGTAGTGAGGTGTGCCAACCAAATCTAAAGGAAAGGGAAGTCTGCTGTCTGCCAGTTGCACGTACCCAGGATGTGACAGACAGACTGGTGCATCTTCTTCCCTTGAAAGGTCAACAGCTGTTTCTAGTGATCCATATGGGAATGAACAACACAGCCAGACAGGGACTGGGAGGGATCAATCAGGACTTCAAGGCTATGGGCAGGAAACTCAAGGACCTGAAAGCCTCAGTCTTATCAGTCTGTGAACATGGACCAACCAAGGAAAGGACGGTTGCAGAGACAAATGACTGGCCAAGGAAACATTTCAGGTTCCTTGAATACAGCGACCAGTACCTTGCCGAAGGACTTCTGGCAAGGGATGGGATGCACCCCACCAGGATGGGGAAAAGGACCTTTGGGAATGCTATAGTAAGATATGTCCAGATGGCTTTAAACTAATGGGGTGGGGGGGGGGAGGACTTCCAGAAACCAGTCAGGATTGGTCAAGTGAAGGAACAGGATAGGGGCCCCAGGAGAACGGTGATGTAGGGACTGCAAGAGATGGCATGGTAACTGCTGTGCCTGCTGTGCTAGGGAGGACAGGAGAAAGGAGGAGGCTGGGGAAGCTAGGGAATGAGATCCACAGGAAAGACACCAACAGTAGTAGCATAGGAAACAAGCAGGGAGAGTTTAGGGTTCTCCTGGAAATAGATGGGTGTGACCTGTTGGTGATCATGAATACATGGTGGGACAAAAAGCAGAACTGGAATGCTAACAAAGAAGTTTATGCTTTGTTTAGGAAGGACAGAAAGGGAAAGAGGGAAGGGAAGTAGCACTATATGTTAAGAAAGGCTATAATGCAATCAGTTAGGGGGCGGGGTAGAAGGGGACCAGGTAGAGACAATCTGGGTATGATAGGTCTAGATGGGAGCAGGATCTGACAGTGGGGGTATGTTATCATGGAAGATTCTCTGATGTCTCAGGGGAGGGACGTGGTTATAATGTGAGATTTCAACATCCCTGCTATTAGTTGGGAGATGCACACAGTGGCAGCTTGGTATCATTGCTTTCTGGAAGTTATGAAGGGAGGATTTTTCACCAAGAAGCAACAGGATGGGGTGGGGGAGGGGGTAACATCCTAGACCTGGTTTTGACCAACAGAGGGGATCTGGTGAATGATGTGCAGACTAGGGGAGCTCTGGATGGGAATGATCACCCCATCCTATTCTTTGAGATCAGGAGGTCAAGGATGGGGGGTAGGTCAAGTTCTAAGAGACGGAACTTCACAAGAGCCACCTTTGGGCAATTAAACACCAGGCTGAAAGAAGTATCCTGAGAGAAGGCACTGGAAGGCAAGGGAGTCCAGGAGGGGTGGGTGGCACAAAAAAAGAAGGTCTAGAAGCACTGACCTAGAAGCACTGACCACTGGTCAGTAAAACAGGGAAGCAAAAAGAGGTGGTATTACTGATTAGCAGTAAAAGGGACTGCCACAGGAAATGGACATTGTGGCAAGTGCAAAAGGCATATCAGGAGGAGGCAGTTCAATGCAAAACAACTCTTTGCAAGGTTGAGACTTATGACAAATGTCAAGAGCAACAAAAACAGCTTCTATTCCTATGTAAATAGTAAGAGCAAGGGGAGGAAGGCAGTGAGGCTGCCTGAAGAGAGAGAGGGGATCTGGTAACTGATGTAAGGAAACAGGCACAGACGTTAGTGATTAAGGTCCTGATGGGTTACACCAGAAGGTACTTTGGGAATTGGCAGGTGTACTCTCACATCCGCTGGCCTCAATTTTTGAGGCCTTGTGGAAAACAGAAGAAGTTACAGAAGATTGAAGGGTGGCATCAGTGATCCCAATCTTCAAAAAGGGTATCAGAGGGGGCAAGGAGAATTACAGCCCAGTTAGCTTTATGTCCATTTTGGGAAAGCTAATGGAAAGGCTGATAATAGGGAAAGCTCTAGAGATCCTGGATAGGGAAGGGAGGTTGACAGAAAATGGCTTCTGAAAAAATAGGTCCTGCCAGAAAAACTTTGTGGATGTCTACAACAGGGTTTTGAGGTGGCTACATTGGAGGGAGGGGGAGCATTGTGGATGTGGTTTACCTGGATTTGGGCAGAGCCTTTGACGAGGTGCCACATGATATCCTGGATGAGAAATTAATGAGTCTTGAGATAGATCAATTGATTCATTGTCTGATGGATTAGAGCATGGTTGATAGACCACAAAAAGAGGGTAACTATCAATGGGGAGTCATCAAGATGGAAACATAGAAAACAGAGCAAGGCAGAAGGGGTCTCCCGGGCCATCTAGTCTGACCCCCGACTTCAGTCAACTCCACTCATGACATGACCATCATGTGCATATCTAGCCTATCTTTGAACACCCTCACCAATGGGGCCTCAACCACCTCCCGTGGAAGCCCATTCCTTACCCTTGGGGTCCTAACTGTCAGGAAGTACCTCCTGGCATCCAAATTGAACCTTGGATCCCTCAGCTTTGCTCCATTGGAAAGCGTCCTGCCCTCCTGTGCAGGGGAAAACAGGTATCTATCCACCTCCATGTGGCACCCCCTCATGTACCCATATGTCAACAACAGATCCCCTCTAAGTCCCCTCTTCTCCAGGCTGAAAAGACCCAGCTCCCTCAGTCTTGCCTCATACGGCTTTCCCTGCAATCTGGCCACCATCCTTATGGCCTTACGCTGCACCGATTCTAACCTGGCTATATCCTTCCTGTAATGTGCAGCCCAGAAATGAACACAATACTCCAGTTGTGGGCACACCAGAGTCATACAGAGTGGCAGTAATACCTCTCTCAATCTAGAAGCCACATTTCTGGCTATGCAACCAAGGGTGGTGTTTGCCTTGCTGACTCATGATTAACCTACAGTCAACCAGCACCCTGAGGTCCCTTTCACAAGTGCTGCTCTCTAGCCACTTGTCCCCTAATCTGTACTTATGCCACCCATTCCTATGCCCCAAGTGCAAGACCTTGCACTTATCTGCACTGAATGCCATCCTGTTATCTGTTAATCTGTTCTGCAACTATTTTTTTACTCATAAAAATGTGAAGCAAAGTGACAAAGAACAACAGAGATCGTGGCCATCTCCCCCCGGCCCCCAGCAATCGTGCAGGGAGGGGGAGATGGACGCGATTGCGGGAGTGCTGGGGGGGTGGGCATGGGCCAGCAGGGGGAGGGGGCGTGACCTGTGGGGGGAGGCAGGTGTGGGCACAGGGGGGAGGCAGGCACGGGGGGGAAGGTGGGTGTGGGCACAGGGGGCAGAGGTGCAGGGGGCAAAGGTGGGCACAAGCCCAGGAGCGGTCGGGCAGGGAACACAGGTGCAATCGCGGCCATCTCTCCCCCACAGCATGAACATGGCCATCTCCCCCACAGCACGACCATGACCATGCCCATGCAGGGAAGGTGGGCACACTCGCGATCATCACCCAATGTGGAGTTCACAACCTGTGGCAAAATTTTTATGAAATTTCTGTTCCTGACCCAATTTGGTCATGAACTGAAGTGTTTGTGAGCCAAGGTACCACTGTACAATGACTGAGCTGTATTTTATTGCTAGGTTTTAAACTTAATTTTGTTGTGGATGTACCTGGGGAGCACAAGGGTGCCACCATTGGGGTAGTAATGGGCAGGGGAAGATATGGCGGTGAGGGTCTAAGAAGAACGATGGACAGATGTCTCATATCTGTCCCCTCTTCTGGTTATTCCCCCAGCTGGAGGGTTCCTGGTAGGTCTATCAACCACCACTCAGGCCTGACAGTGCTGTTGGTGAACACTAGGTCAGTCCATAATAAAACATCTCTCCATGATTTAATCATGGATGAGCAGGCTGACCTGGCATACATTTCAGAGACCTGGGCAAGAGAAGGGGAGGGATGCCTCTCTTACTCAGCTGTGCCCACCCGGGTACCTGATCCAGTATCAGCCACTCCCTGGGGAGAGGGGAGGTGGGGTCACTCTGGTTCATCGAACCTCAATTTCCCTCATGGAACTTCTGGTCCCCTTGAGACCAGGTCTAGAGTGTTTATACCTGTGTTGGGTGATCAAGATTCTGCTGGTATACCATGCACCCTCCTGCCCATCAGACTCCCTAGCTGAGCTGACAGAGATTGTCTCGGACCTGGTGTTGAGGACCCCCAGGATGTTGGTTCTGGGGGACTTCAGTCTTGCTGCGGCTGTTCTGACCGGGGCAGCTCAGGACTTCATGGCCTCCATAACTGTCATGGGGCTGTCTCAACATGTCATTGGCCCAACTCATGAAAGAAGTCACACTCTGGACCTGGTTTTCTTGATGGGGCAGGAAGATAGTGATTGGGAAGTGAGGAAATTGTGTTTGACTCCCTTGTCATGGTCAGATCACTTCCTTGTGAGGTTTGAGCTCTGGGCTGACCTTCCCCTCTGTTAAGGGTGCAGACCCTGTTAACATGGTCTGCCCCTGGAGCCATATGAATCCTGATGGATTCCTGAAGGCTCTGGGGAACTTTTTCGGTTGATAAAGCTGGCACTCCTGTTGATGTCCTGGTCGATTTGTGGAATGGGGAAATGACCAGGGCAATTGACATGATCGCTCCTAAGTGTCTCCTCCTGTCAGGCAGAGCCCACTCATCGCCATGGTATACACCTGAGTTGCTGGTGATGAAGCGGGCTGCGAGACAACTAGAACACAAGTGGAGGAAATTACGGGATGAATCTGACTGAAAACACTTACATGCTCATTATCAAGCCTATGCTGTGGTGGTGAGGGGGGTGAAGAAGAGATTCTTCTCCACTCCCATTGCCTCCTCATAATGCCGTCCAGCGAAGCTCTTTCGAGTGGTGCATGGCCTGATACATCCTGGCCCTAAAAAAGATCCAGTGGCACCATCGAGAGCCCACTGTAATGATTTCGCCCAGCATTTTAAGGAGAAAATCACTCAGATTCATCACAAACTGGATTGCACAGTTGATAGAATTCCGTTAGGGGAAGTGTCCAGAGCCCAGTCTGGTCCATCATTGTTGGATGAGTTCCAGCTGATGTGGCCTGATGATGTGGACAAGGTGCTTGGACTGGTACATCCTTCCACCTGCTTGCTTGACCCTTGCCCTTCCTGGCTACTAACCAAAGCCAAACACAGAATTGGTTCCTGGATCCAGGAGGTCTAACACTTCTCTGAGGTAGGGTTGGGTCCCTGCCCCTCTGAAGGAGGCAGTGATCAAGCCCGTCCTGAAGAAGGCATCCTTGGACCTAGAGGTGGCTGCCAATTACAGACTGGTGGCCAACATTCCATTTTTGAGCAAGGTGTTGGAAGGGTGGTAGCGGGACAACTCCAGGCACTCATGGATGAAACGGATTATCGGGACCCATTTCAGTCCAGTTTCAGACCCAGTTACAGTACTGAATCTGCCTTGGTCGCCCTGTATGATGACCTGTGCAGGGAAAGGGACAGGGGGAGTGTGTCTCTGTTGGTTCTCCTGGACCTCTCAGCGGCTTTCAATACTATCGACCATGGTATCCTTCTGGATAGGCAGGCCGCTTTAGGAGTAGGAGGCATTGCTTGGCAGTGGTTTCGCTCCAATTTGGCTGGACAATTCCAGAAGGTGGTGCTAGGGGATTATGGCTCTGTACCATGGCAACTCTGCCATGGAGTAGCGCAGGGTTCTAGCCACCTCATAACCTTGTCATAGAATTCCACAAGTTTCATCTGACTGGACCTCTTTTTATGGAAACCATGTTGCGTGGCCGCCAACCTCCCTTCCCCATCTAGGGACTCCAGAGGATTTCCTATTACGAGCCTTTCCACTGTCTTTCCCACAACGGACGTAAGGCTAACCAGCCTGTAATTCTCCATGTACCCTCTGCTACCCTTTTTGAAGACTGGGACCACTGACACCACCCTCCAGTCCTCTGGAACCTCACCCGTTCTCCACGAGGCCTCAAAAATGGAGGCTAGTGGACATGAGAGTTCCCCCACCAACTCCCTAAGGACCTTCGGTTTTAACCCATCAAGGCTTGGTATCCTTGTAACATCCAGTGCCCTGAGAAGCATCTTGACTTCTAGGGAGGTGACTCTAGTTTATGCCACTAAATTCCCAGGTTCATCTGATCCCCCATGTGGAACTCTCCCATCCTGCTTTGGAGAGAACACAGAGGCAAAATAGTCATTTAGCATCTGTGCATGTTCCCTCACATCAGTCACCGAATCCCCTTCCTCCTTATTAAGCCATCCCACCACCTGTCTCCCCTTCCTCTTGCTCTCTACATGGTGCTAGAAGCCTTGTGAAGAATCCTTCAACAAGCCTCCTCCCCCTGTTATACCCTTTTGTCTACTTGCCCCAGTGCCCATTTCCTACAGAGGTTTCTCTTATGCCTAATGCCTCTTACCACTTCTCTTCTCATCCACAGGGTCACGCTCCTTCACCTCCCCGCCTTGCTAACTAGAGGTATCTACAAGGCTTGCACCTCCAAGGCCTCCCTTTTTAGTGCCATCCACCCTTCTTGAACTCCTTTGCCTTCCAGTATCCTCTCCTAGGAGACTTTTCTCAGTTTGGTCTTCAGTTGACCAAAGCTGGCCCTTGTAAAGTCCCAGCTTCTAATATGTGACCTGCCACTCATCCCCTTTCCCCTGATTTCAAAGCAAAGAATGAAGTGATCACTCACATCCAGAGCTCCCCTAATCTGCACCCCATCTATCAGCTTCTCCCTATTGGTCAAGACCAAGTCAAGAATATGCCCCCCCCGCATTACCTCCTGGACCCTCTGAATGGAAAACCCTCCCTCTATACCCTCTAGGAAGTGATGTGAGCTGGCCATCACCACCAAGTAAATGAAATCTCCCATAATTACTGTGCCTCACCCCAAATTATCCTTCAAATATGGTTTGTCAGGACATCATCATCCAGGGTTTCAATTTGACTTGGAGGGCAATTATACCCCACTGTCAGGTCCCTCCCCCTGTTGAAACCCATTAGTTTCACCCAGACCACCTCTACCAGATCTCCATCTGTGCCACATTCTATCTCATTGCACCCTGTCCCTTCCCTACACCTCCTCCCCTCTTTCCCTTCCTGCCCTTTATGAACAGGTCATACCCCTCTATTTTTACATTCCAGTCTTGCCTTTCATTCCACCAAATTTCTTTGATCCCCTCTGAAGACGATTGGAGTATATCTCTCAGTGCCTTATACCAAGTCAGATAATTAGTTGATCTATCTATAATTGCCAACACTATAACAGCAGCTCTCCAAGGAATTAGACAGAGTGCTTTTTGTTACCTAGCATCTCTCAAATGAGAATTATTGGGACTAAATGAGGAACTGTCTTCATTCAAAGCAAGTGCAGAGCTTTTCTTTCTGTGCTCTTTTTTCTCAAGGGCAATTGGGACTTCAGAAGTTTATCAAGTTGCAGCTGTATTAAAATAGTTTAACAGGAACAAAGTGGCATAGAACTCTCACTGGTATGCCGTTCTGCATTTTGGGGACTTCCACCTGTTATGTCATACTGTATTTTGCACACATGTCATATCACAGAACCATGCTTCCTTTGCACCTCTGTTAGGTATAGGTCACCTGACAATAAAGTACATGTAACATTCCTTTTTGCATCAGAAGAGGCTCTACTAATAACTGGCACTAATGTAAAATGTGATATTCAGATAGATGATAAAATGGCAACAGCTGCAGAAAGTAATATGAGGAAAAGGCTGGAGCCACTGTAACAGCTGGAGCTAAAGCAGAGGGAGATTTCTCCAAAGTTCCTCTGAGTGAGGTCATTTGACATTGGGGAACAAACAATTTTAGATGGGTTGCTGAATTTTACCCAAGGGTCAAGTAATCAAACACGTCCTAGTATAAGTCATCACATTTGGGGGCAGATGATTATATAAAAGACAGAGCTAAGATTTTGCAGATATTTTATTTCAGTCAAAATTGCCTTTAAAAGTCAAAAGGACTTAATATTGAGAGGGGAGAATTTCAGGAACTATATTTGTGCTACAGATGCATTCCCTCTTGAGATGCATTCTTGGAATCCAATTAGTTGTTGGATTTGCTATCTTTTGTTTTAGTTGGAATTGTTTGTTTAGAATCTCCTTTTTTTAAAAAAAATTCCCATTCATCTTGGACTCCTTTTTTCCTTAGAGTCATTTGCCATATGACCTTACTTACTCAGATCATTGTCCTGGGTTTATTTGATAGGTGTGAAAGGATGATTTAAAACAAGGGTGTATAGGAAGATTAAAAAGGTAACAAAGAAAATTACTTAGCCTAAAGGGGGACGGGGGGCTAGGATCACAGAGTGCAAGAAAAGAGGCATGTAGGCAGCATGGCCAAATACAGTGGTACCTTAGCTCACGAACATCTTAGTTCACGACCAAATCGGGTTGCGAACAAAAATTTCATGAAAATTCTGACTTGGGTCACAAACTCCACATTGGGTGGTGACCAAGATTGCAGCCATCACCCCCACCCCCGAATGGGGAGATGGCCACAATCGCAGTTGCGTTTGTGCAGGGAAGACGTGCATGATTGTGGCTGTGCTGTGTGGCGCCCATCTTTCCTGCAGGAGCACATCCATGATCAAGCACATCTTCCCTACACAAACGCAATTGCAATTGTGGCCATCTCCCCACTTGGGGTGGGGGGGAGAGGGCCGCGATCATGCTGGTTGGTGGGGAAGATGGCCGCGATCATGCTGGCTGTGGGAAGGGAGATGGCTGCAATCGTGCTGGTTGGAGGGGGGGGGGGGAGATGGCCAAGACTGCACCCATCTTTCTTGCAGGAGTGCGCCCATGCCAGGATTTCTTTGAGAAGCACCACCCCAACATAAGTGTAACAAACAGAGTGTTGAATCTGATGAACGATAATGTGATCTCTCTTTTCCGGAGGGTTATGCAGCACAGGAAAAAATAAGTGACTATAGACAGATTTTTCATCAAAATTGACCCTGCAACTAAAAGACAAAGAAGAGAGGAAACCCCTGAAATAGATCTCCCCAATGTCCTTATGGAGGAAGACTCTCCCTCAAAACAATAACCTGCCTCCCACCTAGGTTAGTGTTCTCCACTGCACTGTACAGTACTTTGTTGTTCTTTGTCACTTTGTTTCAAATTTTTCTGATTAAAAAAAAATAGTTACAGAACGAATTAACCTTATTTACATTGAATCTTATGGGGAAATTTGACTTGGGTCACAACCAGAGTCGTGGAATGGATTAAGTTTGTAAGCTGAGGTAGCACTCTACTAGCTGAATGACTTCCTGATTGTTTATTGGCAAGCTTGGCAGGACAAAATGAGCCTGTTGTAGCTCACCAGGTTGCTTAAGGAGGGCCGGTATTGGAGCAGAGCGGAGTAGGTGGGCAGAAAGATCGTAAACTCCAGGTGCCCTAGCCAATGAGGGGAAAGGAGGAGTGCAAAGCGGCCGGGGGCAGGGCATAAAATGGGATATGAACATGTGCTGAGTTGAACTGGAAAATGGGGAGGAAAACAAGTTTTCCCTTTGTTGCAATACAGTTTTAAAAAGAACTCTCTGCATGCTTGGAATATTTTTATCTTCCAAAGGAAAGGAAAGAGTGTTTCTAACAATCATGGGGGCTCATCCAGGATTCTCCATCAATTCTCGGCTCGGATTGATGAGTGACTATGGGGGAGATACCTTGCTGAAAATTTCAGCAACCCCATGGGCAACTCTGATCAGTGTGAGGGCGAACAGAGACCCATGACTAAATGAAAATCCGGCAGCAGAGACTTCTAAGGGCCCTGGGGGGTGGGGGGAGCTGGTGGTTCAAAAGGGTTTACTCAGGGGAGGAAACCTGATAGATGCATCTGAGTTTAGGTAAGGAATCTTTATTTCTCACCTGAAGGAAAGGGCTAGGAAATAAAGTGTTTAAAAAGGAATGGGAAGTAAAGTATTTTAAAAGGGGGACTCCCCTAGACATGCACATGGGAGGCATGTCATGAGTGGAGCCAGCTGAAGCGGGGGGGGGGGGGTCAGACTAGATGGCCTGGGAGACCCTTTCTGACCTGTCCTGTTTCTATACGGCTAAAGAGACCAAGGAAAGATGCTTTCCTTGAAAGTTCCTGGGGAGGATTTTAAGGATAGCTTTCTGGGTTGGGGGCCTGGGAAAAGGTAAAAATGGAAAACTACTGTGTATTTGTATGATGGATGGGAATCCCACCTTTAAAGTGTGTGTGTGGGGGGGAGGGGAGATAATTAGTCATGGTTAATAGGTAGTTCTTGCTGATTAGTCCTAAACTGTGGGGCCTTTTAGGAAAGAACTGCCCAAACTTTCTGGAGGTCCAGTTGATGCAGGGAAACAGGTTACAGGGGCTAGCAGATTTTTTTGGAGAAGGAACTAAGGCTGGGTTTTTGAGTTTGGGTTTTTGTTTTTGGGTTTTTTTGGGGTTTTTTTGTTTGTTTGTTTGTTTTTTGGTATTTTGTTTCCTGGTGGGGGAATTGCAATTGATTCAGTGGGCGACTAGAGGTATGTGGATTTGAGGGAACCTCACAAGAGCAGGGGATGCTCTGTGCTGGCTTCCAGAAAGGGGAATTAGGAATTATTAGAGTGTATCTCTAGGTGGCGCAGTAGTTTAAACCGCTCTGCTGCTGGGCTGGTTGATCAAAAGGTCGCTGGTTCGAATCTGCACAATGGGGTGAGTTCCCGTTGCTCTATCCCAGCTCCTGCCAACCTTGCAGTTCGAAAGCATGCAAATGCAAGTAGATAAAAAGGTACCACTTTGGTGGGCAGGTAACAGCGTTCCGTGCACTTCGATGTTTAGTCATGCCGGCCACATGACCACGGAGACTGTCTGAGGACAAACGCTGGCTCCCTCGGCTAGGAAACAGAGATGAGCACCACCTCCTAGAGTCAGGCATGACTGGACTTGAATGTCAAGGGGAAACCTTTACCTTTACCTTTTATTGCCAGTATAGGGTTAAGGGAATTAAGGGATGGTACTTTGGAACAAAAAGAAAGGTGAAAACTGCATCTGAGGGGCTGGAGAGGCTGAAGGAAAAATGGATTCAGGAAATCCAGCCCATCAGATATTGCTGGAGTATCAGTTTGTGAAGGAAGGCAAGGTAGGATGTTGGACAGAAATTGGAACGATGGGAAGTGAGGATGTTGGAAGATTTGTTGAGGGAGACTCAGAAAGTGCATGTAGGAAAGAAGGAAAAAGATTTGTTCAGGTGAAAAAACGTGCAAAGGGAAAGCACTGTGTGGTGTGGTTTTGCTCTAGTGGAAGGGAGTTGTAATCTCATGGTTTGGATTGGGACTTCGTAGATGTTGCAAGTGAAAGTAGAGGCAGGTAGGGCAGATGGATCATGGCAAAAAAAGAAAAGGGAGAAGGGAATCCTGCTTAAGGATCCTAAAGGGATTCCCAGAGAAAGAACTGAAGAGAAAAAGGAGGGAAAACAGAAGCAAAGATATAAAAGGGAAGGGTATTCTGTCTTGAGGAGGTTTGTTGGTAAAAATCTTGAAGATTTGAATGGTTGTGTTTAGCAATCAGCCTGAACAGTGGCAGGCTGGAGTTAAGATTGCCCGTGGAGGCAGCGAAGTGAAGATTACCCCTGGAGGCAGCGAAGGAGGGAGAGGGGGGTTGCAGGTTCTGTGGGTGCAGGCCTTGCATTTTCCCTCTCACATAAGGACTGCTGTTAGAAGTCCACCTTGTCAGGTAGGTAGTAAATATGTTCTTAGTTTTCTCTGGGCTGATTTCGTTTCTCTACCTGTTGAACATGCAATTGTTTGGAATAGGGGGTTAGAGTAAAAGGCAAAAGGAAAATTTTGCTGGATGGGGTGTATGTCATGTAAGAATGAGACTATGTGAGGTGTAGGAATTCCTTGCTCTAAGGGTGGGGGGGGGCATGGTGCTTGGTGTGTGAGAGGGCGTTTTAAGAGTTTGGATGAATGGTGATTGAGTGCTTTGGTATAAAATGGGGAAAAAATGTAAAGAATGCAACTGCTAAAATTTTTCATGAAAGCACAAAATGGAGGAATTGGGAGGGGCCATGAAGGCCATCAAGTTCAAACCCCTGCTGTTGCAGGGCACCATGTTACACACTTTTTATTTGGGTAAAGAAAAGAAGGAAAAAACAAATGAAAAAGAGCAGGGATTGGTCTACCTCATTTGTTGAGAGCACTCCATTATTTAAGGGACAGCAACTGGAGCTTTTTCTGGATTTGGTCTGGCCAACTGAATTCAGGAAAATGTGTGCTGGAGATTATGGATTTCTTGACTCTGTGGGCTTGGCCATCCCCACAGAGCCACAAAAAGGGGGAATGCTCTGGCAGAAGTTACCGCCATTTTGTGAGTGCTGCAGAGGGAGCACACACATGAGCCTCTGAGCATGTGCAGAGTTCAAAGTGCTTTGGGAGGTTGGGGCAGTGCTGCTACCAGCCACAAGTTGGGGACAGGCTTGCACTGGTTTTCTGGATGGGTCCTGATGTATCTAGAAAACTCTAAAAGGAAATCTTGGGGTATCTAAATTTGTTGGTGGGGGCTATAAGGTAATGCAACTGAGGCAAGACATTGGAGGTTCTTTAAGTGTTTGAAGCTTATATTGCCTCAGGAAAAATTCTGCATGGGAAGGGATTGGGTTAAAACTAAAGATCTTTAAGCACTCTCAATGAAAGGCTAGGGGATTTTTTTTTTTAAGGAAGGGAACCCTCTAGAAGTAATACTGTGGCCATGCATGCATTGTTTCTTTGGGTTGGCCACCAGGAGTTTTGTGTGGAAAGGGGGGAAATGCATTCTGAATTCTGAGTGGCTGAGTGCATCTTGTGGCTATGGTGCAACACAAAAATTGGAGGGGGGGGAGGTACGTAATGGATAAACTGGGGCTGTTTGGGTGTGTGTGCGCGCGCACATGGGTGCACAGTGGGAGGGGCTCTTTTCAAAAATCCCAATGAGGCTACTTTCCCCTGTGGGTTCAACAAGAGTGTTGTTCCATTTTTCTCTTTCTTTCTTTTTCTGCAATGTTGCCAAATATTTTTGATCAGGCCCCAAATTTTACAAGGAAAGGGATCTATGGAGTGTGCTTTGTACAACAAGAAAAAAATAAATATTGATGGTGCTAAAGAGAATTTTCCTTACAGTAGCCTAATGTTTTGTGGGGGGGGGGCTAAGCCCATTGCTAGCCCAAGAAAAAGGCAAAGCGTTTTGTTTTGGGTTTTTTGGGGTTGGGGTTTTTTTTTTTCCTTCTGTGAGCATAAGCACTCATGCTCATCAAAATGTACAAACATTAGTTGAGAAGGGTGCTAGTTCAAATTGCATGTATATGTAATGGATTTGGGACATTTTTGTATCTATGTATATAGGGGGTACCATATCTGTAAATAAGAAATTGTGTGATACCATGTGCACATTGTACAATTTCCATCAGAAAGCACATTTTGCTTTAGCCAGGTCAAGCAATAGGTTTGTGAAGCACACAAGCTCAGCAAAGGGGTTCTCTTGTGTGCATTTTTGGCATTGGTTGGATTTGGTTTCAACATCTCCAACATTTTTCTTGAGACTGTGCTGAACAGACATGTGGGGGGACCAGGTTTGAAAAGGACAAGGATATCTCAACTTTCTCTCCAAGCTAACATGGTTAACCAGTGTCTGTGAAGAAATGGAAAAGCCTTTTCTCTAATCCACCTGTTTTTGAGCTGTACTTTTCCAGACACCAGATGAACTTAAACTGCAGAGACTGATTCTGTGTTCTGCCTTGCTTTTTGCATCATCCATGAGGAAGCAAAAGACTAACCAGGCAAACCGTGAGAGGCAAGTTCTACAGCCAAGTTTACAACTGAGTCCAGAAATTGAGTGAAGCCTAGACAACAAAATCTCAAAGAATTGCCTCAAATGACTGACATGGACATCAGGCAACTGCCTCATCTCATACTGCTCTCATCATGCAAAGCAGGCTAACCCAAGTCTGTTGACCAAAAGGGATGGTGGCCTTAGACAGGGTATTCATCACCATGAAGATATCTTTAGGTCAATGCATCGAAAAGGAGGGGGCCTAAGGAGCAAGGAACCAGGCCTCAGAATAGATTGAGTAACAGCACTGCAAAAATGCAGGGGAGTAAGGTGAGAGTAGACTGGCTGGCTGCAAAGAGTTTAGTGCCAAAGGAGGGGGCAAAGAGTTCAAGGGATTTGATTAAGACAATCCCCATCTGAGCTGAATGGATAGAAGCTGCTTCCTGAGAAAGAGGAAGTATCAGGAGTTATCTGAACTGGCTAATTCGTTTGGCTGATGACAAAAGGGGGAACTGTTGGAGAAATCTGATACAATCCTGGCAGAAGGGGGTTGCTCATATGCACCTCTGTGCTAAGATCAGATCTGGGCACTTTTCTGTTGGTATTGGCTGTTGGTTCAAGAGGATGGGAACTGATGGCTTGTATAGGGGCTGCTGGAGCCATTGTTTTGCTGATCAGGTAGGGCAGGTAAAGCTGTCAGATACACAGCATTGCAATCACCCTCAGTTGCATGCCAAAATCCCTGTGTCTCAGTGGCAATTTCACAACTTGGGTACAGTGGAAGCAGGAATACAGCAAGTGCGAGAGGCTAATCCATAGTAGAAAGTCATGCAGGGAACCTCTGAAGTAGACTTTTAGACAATGATACTTTTAGTATGTCCACTGATGCTTATTGGCATAAGAGAAATAAGGGGGAGTTCATTTTTGGAATTGCACAAGGTAACATACGGTAATCAGGCAGTTTGTTACCCCTGGGGCCCCAAGTTGACAGTCTGAAGCTTATGGAATGAAATTCCAATGCATCCGAATATTACAAACTATGATCTCTCACATCAAAGGCCCCATCAGATAATTAAGGGGCGTTTTGAATATGGGTGAGCAGGAAATTGTCTGGGGAATGAACTGGGATATGACAACTGCCCCAGGCAGTCAAAAGTGGCTTGGATAGTGGACCCCTTTTCAATGATTAGAAGATCTATGGTGAAAGGGAAGTCTTTTGAAGAGTCAGCCAGTACCCAGAGGCCCCTTTCACAAGTGGTGCTCTCCAGGTCCCTTTCACAAGTGCTGCCCTTTTGGCTCTGGTCTCTTGGCAGAGCAGCAGAGGCACAGGCTGAGAGAGAATGCTGAGTGGCCAGGGGACTGGTGAAGGCAAGGTAGGAGCTGGGCAGAGGAACAGAGGGCCAGGAGCAGCAGAGAGGGAGGGGGTGGGCCAGAGAGACTAGAGGAGCCAGGAGGAAGCAGATGGGTGGGGCCACTGGGCTGAGGGGCTGATAAGGCATCGTCCCTTGTCTGCATCCATTAGCTGTGGCCTGGGTTGCCCTGGGACTCCCTTCCCTGGGAGACTGAGGGATTTTTTGTTTGTTTTGTTGTGGGTTTTTTTATTGCTTTGTTTTTCTTTGCTTTTGTTTTGTTTTGTGCTGTTCTGTGTTTTGCTTCCCTTTGTTTTTCCTCCAATTTCAATTTTATTTTATCCTTGCGTGGGTGTGTGTGTGGGGGTGTTGTCTGGGAGAACTGGGCGAGTGATGGGTACTGCAGGACAGGCAAGACGGGGGATCAAGGTAGGGTCTCAGAAGAGTTCCCAATGGCAGTCCAGGAAATGGCCTTGGCAGGAGTCATGGGTGTTGCTGTCCACTGCAACAGCTGCAATATGTTTGCCCTTCACTCCCAGGAGAGGCAGGGTTACACTTGCCCTCGGTGCAAGCTGATGGTCCTGCTAGAGGAGGAGTTGAGGTGCCTGAGGGCCAAGAGAGCTCTCCAGGCCCCCCGGGAGCAGTCCCCCTCTGGACAGAGGGTTGAGGGAGAGGCCACTGGAGGAGCAGACATGGAGGCATGTCACCCACAGGAGGAGGAGGCCAGCACGGCCTCCTCCTTCTCCTGGCACCAATCTGGAGCTGGGAAACAGGTTTTCTCCACTTGGGGAAGCTGGGGCTGATAAGGCTTCAGGAGACCAGCAGGACCCCCAGCCTGGGATAACAAGTGGCAAGGGGGCCGCTGCAGGAGAGGCGAGGGCCAGGGCACGTCCTCCCACCACCACCGGGAAGACACAGCAGCGGGTGATTGTTGTTGACTCCTTGCTGAGGGGCACTGAGGTGGCGGTGTGCCACCCCAACCTGGAGACAAGGGAGGCTTGCTGCCTGCCGGGCACACGCATCTGGCATGTGAAGGACAGAGTGGAGTGTCTTCTTCGCTCCAGAGGTCACCAGCCGCTCCTGGTGATCCATGTGGGCACAAACGACGTAGCCAGGCAGGATGTGGTCAGGATCACCAGGGACTTTGAGGCCTTGGGGAAGAAACTCAGGGAGCTAAAGGCCCAAGTGGCCTTCTTGTCGATCTTACCGGTCCGGGGATTTGGGCCAGGAAGGGACAGGAACGACTGGGTTAGGGTGTGGTGCCAGAAGGAACGCTTCGGGTTCCTCGACCACGGCACTCCGTTTCTTGCCAATGGACTTCTGGCAAGGGACAGGTTACACCTCACGAGGATGGGGAAAAGGTCCTTTGGAGATGCTCTAGTCAGCTTCATCCAGACGACTTTAAACTGAGCCGGAGGTGGAGGGGGGCATTCAGGCCCCCCAAAAATATGTGTGCACTGGACAAGTGTGGGGAGAGGATCAGGGCTTTGGGAGCAGGGTTTTAGAGGTACTGCAGGGACTGACAGGACTCCTACAGAGAGGGGCCAGGCATCAGGGAGGATGGGAGGAAGGGAGAGGCTGGGAACTCCAAGGAAAGAAAGCGGTGGGAAGGAGTTGAGGTGCATGTACACCAATGCTAGGAGCATGAGTAATAAGCAGGAACAGCTTGAAGCTCTCCTGGGAATAGGAGGGTATGACCTGGTAGGAATCACAGAAACTTGGTGGGATGAAAGGCAAGACTGGAATGTGAACATAGAGGAGTATCACCTTTTTAGAAAGGACAGGAAAGGAAAGACGGGTGGGGTGTGGCTTTATATGTCAGGGAAGGGATAGGATGCAGTGAGATAGAGTGCAGCACAGATGGGGATTCGGTAGAGGCAGTCTGGGTGAAACTTAGGGGTTTTGACAGGGAAAGAGACCTGACAGTGGGACTATGTTATTGCCCTCCAGGTCAACTTGAGACCCTGGATGATGGCCTGACAGACCAGATTCTAAGGCTATCTCGGGGGAGAGACACAGTAATTATGGGAGATTTCAATCTCCTAGATATTAGTTGAGAGACTCACTTGGCGGTGACAGCCAGGTCACATCGCTTCCTAGAAGCTATAGAGGAAGGGTTTTTTACACAGAGGGTCCGAGAGGCGACGAGGGAGGGAAACATCCTCAACTTGGTCTTGACCAAAAGAGAGGAGCTGAAGTACAGATTAGGGGAGCTCTGGATGCGAGTAATCACACCATCCTTTGCTTTGAGATCAGGGAACTGGGGACGTGCAGCAGGTCGAGCACTAGAAGCTGGGACTTCAAGAGGGCCAACTTTGGCCAACTGAAGGCCAGACTGGGGAAAGTCTCTGGGATAGGTTACTGGAAGGTAAGCGAGTTGAGGAGGGGTGGATGGCACTCAAAGGGAGGTTTTGGAAGTGCAAGCCTTGATGATACCTCTAGTTAGTAAGGTGGGGAGGCAGAGGAGAGCGCTGCCATGGATGCAAAAGGAGGTGGTTAGAGGGATTAGACGAAAGAGGAACCTCCATAGGAAATGGGTACTGGGGCAAATAGACAAAAGGGTATACTGGGAGGAGGAGGCCCCTTGCAGAAGGATTCTTCGCAAGGCTAAGGCTGATTATGAGCTGAGACTTGCAAAGAATATCAACAAAGCAACAAAGTAAACAAAGCAACAAAAAGGGCTTCTTTCAGCATGTAAATAGGAAGAGGAAGGGGAGACAAGTGGTGGGACCACTAAATAAGGAGGAAGGAGATCCAGTGACTGACATGAGGGAACAGGCACAGATGCTAAATGACTATTTTGCCTCTGTGTTCTCTCCAAAGCTGGACGGGGAAGATTTGCATAGGAGATTAGATGAGGCCGGGGATTTAGGGGCGCAGATTAGAGTCACCCCCCTAGAAGTCGAGGGGCTCCTCAGGGCATTGGACATTACAAAGGCGCCAGGCCCTGACAGGTTACACCCAAGAGTACTTAGAGAGTTGGCAGGGGTTCTCTCACGCCCACTGGCCTCCATTTTTGAGGCCTCGTGGAGGACGGGTGAAGTTCCAGAGGACTGGAGGGTGGCATCAGTGGTCCCAATATTCAAAAAGGTAGTAGAAGGGACATGGGGAATTATAGACCTGTTAGCCTTACGTCCATTGTAGGATAAACAATGGGAAGGCTCATAATAGAGATCTAGTGATGCTAGATAGGGAAGGGAGGCTGACAGCCACACAACTCGGCTCTTGCAAAAGCAGGTCCTGCCAGATAAACCTTGTGGAATTCTATGAATTTTGAGGTGGCTAGATGGAGGGGATTCAGTGGATGTGGTATACCTGGATTTCAGTAAGGCCTTTGACAAAGTGCCTCATGATATCCTGGTGGAGAAACTGAGGAGTTTTGAGATACACCAAAGTGCTGTCCAATGGATTAGGGCATGGTTGACTGACCGAAAGCAGAGGGTAACCATTAGTGGGAAATCATCTGGATGGCGGCCAGTGACAAGCCAGGTCCCCCAGGGCTCTGTCCTGGGGCCGATCCTGTTTAATCTTTTCATTAACGACATGGAAGAAGGGGTGAACAGTCTGCTGATCAAATTCGCAGACGACACTAAAACTGGAGCAGTGGCCACAACTGAGGAGCACGTACTCCAGATCCAAAAGATCAGGACAGACTATGGAAGTGGGCAGGAGACAACAGGATGGCGTTCAATGTGGATAAGTGCAAGGTCTTGCACTTGGGGCTGTCATACCTAATGACTTGGAGGAGTTGTTAGCACGCGAAAGAGAGCCAGGAGCCCCCAGCGAGGATCAGGTTTTAGAGCAGGAAGATTTCTACTTGGTGCCCATGGCACAAACACCCCGCCCCCCGGCCACCTGACTCTGAAGTTTTTGTACAAGTTCCTAGTAATGTGGCTGTGCGGCCCGTGGAACAGTCTGTTGCCATGGAGAATGCCCAGCTGAGGAAAAGACTTCGACGCTTGGACCAATTAGAAGAGAGGCAAGGTCAAAGACGGAGGGAGTGGAGTTTATCTAGTCAGTGGGAGGAGATGCGAGTTCACTGGGTTAGGTCAACATCATAAATCTCAGAGAGGTCAGAAAGGAGGGGGCAACTGTGTTGCTTAGAACTATCAACAGCAGCTCCTGTACTATCCGTCGCCTTTATATCTTGTAGTTGTTTAGAATAAAAGGGCTTTACACTTTTTTTGCCTGTGTCTGTGTGAGTAATTGGGATGAGTGCTACGGCCTTCAGACAGGGGCACAGGAATAGGTGTCATAAGTACAAGTTAGGTGACAAGTGGCTGGAGAGCAGCACTTGTGAAAGGGACCTCAGGGTACTGGTTGACTGCAGGCTAAACATGAGTCAGCAGTGTGATGAGGTGGTCAAGAGGGTGAACGCCACCCTTGTTTGCCTAGCCTGAAGTGTGGCTTCTAGATCAAGAGAGGTATTACTACCACTCCATACAACTCTGGTGCGCCCACAACTGGAGTATTGTACTCAGTTTTGGGCCCCTCATTACAGAAGGGATATAGCCAGGTTAGATCAGTGCAGCATAGGGCCACAAGGTTGGTGGCCGGTTTGCAGGGGATGCTGTATGAGGCGAGACTGAGAGAACTGGGTCTCTTCAGCCTGGAGGAGACTCAGAGGGGATATGTTGGCAACATACAGGTATGTGAGGGGATGTCACACGGAGATGGGTAGAGGCCTGTTCTCCCCTGCAGAGGAAGGAAGGACGCACTCCAACGGAGCAAAGCTCAGGGAGCCAAGGTTCCATTTGGATGCCAGGAAGGATTTCCTGACAGTCAGGACCCCGAGGGTGTGGAATGGGCTTCCACAAGCGGTGGTTGAGGCCCCATCGGTGAGGGTGTTCAACGATAGGCTGGACATGCACATGGTGGGCATGTCGTGAGTGAAGCCGTCTGGAGCCGGGGGTCAGACTAGATGGGCCAGGAGGCCCCTTCTGACTCACTCTGTTTCTATGTTTCTAAACTCCAGGTACCCTAACCAATGAGGGGAAAGGAGGATGGCAAAATGGCCGGGGGGGCAGGGCATAAAATGGGATGTGAACATGTGCTGAGTTGAACTGGAAAATGGGAAGGAAACCATTTTTCCCCCTTTGTTGCAATAGTTTTAAAAAGAACTCTCTGCATGTTTGGAATATTTTCTCTTCTGAAGAAAAGGAAAGAGTGTTTCTAACATATTAAAATCAGCTTTCCAAAATCCAGAGTAAGTGTATGGCTATGCTCCATTTTTGCGTCCTTTAAAACCAAGAATTCATGCATTTTGTATCACTTTTGCCCAGAGTTCTCATAACTTTCTCTTTATTCACTAAGTCATCCTTATTAGTATTAAGTTGAGGGCAGCCAATCCTTTAGTTCTTTGTTTCATTTTCTGTAGAAGAAAATTATCTGCCATGTATGCCCATAATTTTTTGAGGGGGCCACTTCAGGCAGAATTTGCCTCCCAACAGATAGCAGGATAATTGAAGTCTCTCATTACAATCACATCACGCTTCCTTGAAATACTGGCAGCTTGCTTTGCAAAAATGTCATCCTTATCTTCTCCTTGATTGGGTGGTCAGTTGTAGACTCCAACTATCATGTTCCATGTATGTACCACTGCAGGAGGCACCAGTCTACTTATGCAGAGGCTGCCCTTCTCAGGAAGAGCACACGGACAGCATGTGGGATTTCACCAACAGGGCAAGCAACCCAAGGAGTGTATATCTCCCATTCTGTCCCCCGCCCTCTGTCCTGCTCCCATTTTGTCCCTGGCAATCCTCAGGACTCTCCATATGGCCCAGAGCTGCAGAACTAACAGCACCCTTGGGAACATCTGCTGCACAGGATGTACTCCCTCTATCCAGAAAACAGGTGCCAAAACTGATGCCCTCCATGTGTCTTGTTGGATGGGGGCACTCCTACCAACATGTATGAATTCTGCACATAGGGGAAGCATGGACACATGTGCAGAGAGGGAGGGATATGAGTGTGTGGTTTGGTGTGCTTCTGCATTAGTATGGTGTGTGGCAGCAATGGGGAACCTTCCTGTGGTGCTACCCTGGAGCAACAGTGCTATTTATGCCCAGGGCAGCATGTGGGTCAAAGAAAGAGGCAGGCAATGATTCTGAACTGCAGGGGTCAATGGGATATGTACCACCATTTGGAAGGAAGAAATGAAAGAATGAGAACCATACATGCATAGAAATCACACAAATGTGTGAATATAGCCATTCTCTGATGTCTCTGTTGACCTGCATAGAGACTACAAACTCTCATCATGGCCGTTCTTTCCACATGTGGTAACTGGAATCCACAGCTCACATTCTGTCATTCATACCTAAGTAGTCCTTACCAACTCATTCTTCTACAACATTGTCACCAAGTGCCTACGGTAAAAGATCCCCAAATTAAGGGAAAGCTGTGCTATGACTTTTTAAAATTTTATAGGCCAAACCATTATTATGTAGATTTTTTCATTTAGGGGACGGCAGAGGATGAGGTGGCTGGATGGAGTCACTGAGGCGGTTGGTGTGAGCTTGAGTGGACTCCGGGGGATGATGGAGGACAGGAAGGCCTGGAGGAATGTTGTCCATGGGGTCGCGATGGGTCAGACACGACTTCGCGACTTCAACAACATCTTAAATTAACTAAATGTTGATTGCAACCCTCTTGTGGAAATATTTCAGGCAAAGGGTTTTCAGATTCAATGTTTCTCTGGCCTGAGGCACTTTCTGCTTTTGTCAAAAATAACACTATAATGCAACTAGTGCTTTTTTTGCTAACACAGGATGAGGGATATGGAATATTCAAATAAGCATCCTTCCCTTAGTATTCCTCTGAATATCAACCACTGGAGACAGTCATTTATTTACTTAAACCAAAATTCAGTACAACTTTACTGGGGACAGGAAAACCACCCCCAAACATCTAGCTGGCTGCTAGTCAAAGAATACTAGACTAGATGGCCCTGATCCATTCTAGAGGTCTGCTGCAGCAAAGCTATTTCTTACCCATCAAAACAGCATATATATGAGTTGAGAGGAAGAAAGAAGTCAATCTTGATGTTCACTACTGCTTGAGCAGGAGAACACTTGTCTTGTTTGGGATAATTTTGATCTAGTACTTGGACTGAACCCTGATTCCCCTAAGGGTCCAACAAAATTCCAACAAAATATCTCTTTCATACACATGCATGCACACCCACACAAGCACACCCTTCCTAAAATTGCAGCAATTTGACCTAATGAATAAAGTAGGTAGGCTGCCCTCCCAACCTTACTGTAATTTGAGCATTGCCTTAACATCCACCTGGTTGAATTCCCTTTTTTTTTTAGTGTCTTACTGTTCAGCTCAATGTTTAGCACAATGTGTGACAGTTTGATGTAGAGTACATGGAACAAAAAGGCATTTTGCCATCTGAATTAGAGGGGGGTTTTTTTGTAGGGGAGGTGGTCTCCAGATGGGGAAATTATCATGCTGAGAAGCCTTTATAATCTGTGGGAAATTATGTTTCCTCCTGCAAGCATGAAAACCATGACGAAACTACAGAGTTTGACAAAAGGAAGGCTGTCTGTGTTCATACAGCATAAAAATACAAATCTGTTCTTGTCTTGTAGTTTGTTAGTTCTTAATTAGACAGGCAAGTTGGTAGGAATTTACATGCCCTTGTCATCTACAAGGACAAAAACAAACAAACCAACACTCCAGCATTATTTTACATTGAAGGCATTCAAGGAATTGTGATACTATTCTTGACTTTATGATGCATGAATATGTGAAACAACAAAATAAATCAGTAGATAAACAAATCTGCTTAAACATACTTAAGTCATCTTGCTGCTGTAAGAATTTATGAAAGGGAATTTTCTTCATTTCTTTGCTTCCTTTGTTTAAACATGGTATCTCTTCCCTTGGGGTAATGCTTTACATACATGCACAGTAAAGCAGAAAGAAGTGTTGTGGTAGTGCAAGCCACTGTACTGGAAAACCCAAGTGGAATCCCTTTTGGACTAATTAGCATGGGCCACAACCTGGTTAGATGTTCTTGTGAGGAAGATTCCTTGAAATGCATACAAAGTGTGCAAGGTTAAATAATGTAACATCATTAGCAAAATATGGGAAATTTAATTTTAACCAGTACATTTGTATCATATAAACAAAGTAAAAGCACATGAATATTTAATAGATCTTCAGTGCTTAAGTACTATAACTTTTGTTTTATACCTTTAAATTTCAAGTAGGTGTTAGCCATTTGGAAGTAAAAGCTTCTTTTGTAAAGGATTTTAATGCCCTCTGTGATTTTGATTGATTTGTAAGGAAGACCCTATTTTTCATGAGCTGTTCCTTTCCCTCTTTTGGCTTACCAAGCTGAGGTAAATTTTTTGTTTGAAATGAGGTTCTTTTATTGAAGCTTTACTGGTTACAGAACAGAATGAACTCTAAAAAGCTTTCAACTAAAGTTGAAGGCGAAATGTCCATGCCAAAAGCTGAATCCACATTGTCCCTCCCTTTCAGTAAAGCTTCTGACCTCAAGGTAGCTTGTATTGCTTTGGACAGGACAGCAGGAAAGCTCAAAATCCTCTAATTAGGCAGTTCATTTCTCCCATCTCTTCCTCACTGGGTCAAGCAGTTCTTCTTGCATATGCTCCTATGCACACCCTGAAAAATCTTCCACCCTTTCCAAAGCAGGCAGATTCTTACACTATCTGAGAAACTTCAACAGTTTGAATCAGGCATCTCCCACTCCACCCCCTTGCTTCTCTGCCTCCTCAGATTTGAACAAATTTATTTTTTTATTTTTGGATTTATATCCTGCCTTTTTCCTACAAAGGGCACAAGGCAGCTTACATCTCCTCTTCCATCTTATCCCCACAACAACAACCCTGTGAGGTAGGTTGGGCTGAGAGTCTGTGACTGGCCCAAAGTTACCCAGTTGGCTCCATGGCTAAGTGGGGACTCAAACCCAGATCGTCTGAGTTCCAGTCCCACGCTCTTAACCACTACACCACACTGGCTCTCAAATTTATCCGAGCAGCTGGTCTTACAACACCTCCCCACTCCCTATTTTTGCTCCCTCCCCCGCCCCCCTTTCATGGGTAGCAGTCATGAAACTGCCAAATTAGATGGGGGGGGGGGCTGTATAGAAAGATGGGTTCCCTCTCTACACCATTCAGACTTCAGTGGCTCCCATAATTTCAGTAGGGGAAATGTGTCTGTATGGAATAAACAACAACAATTAACCAACATGAATAGTAATTGAACAATAGGCAGCCCAGTTTTCCTGTTCCATTATGCTGCCAAGACCTTATGCTATGAAAATGCTGGTGCAATGCTGACATAGTTCCATTAAACCAGTATCTCTTTGCTCTATGGCATTGTAAGGGAACTTCTCTTCCAAACAGCAAACTTGAGGTTAGGATTGTACTCTAAGACAGTAATTCCCAAACTCTAAACTAAATCACACCATGTGATTTAACAGAAGTATTCCAAGATTGTGGAAAATAATACTTTAATACTATTGTTGCATTAATCAAAGTGCTTCCAGATTACTGTGTCTTGTTCTGGCCTCCACATTTTAAGGACACTGACAGATCAGAGGGTATCCAAAGAAGATAGTAGTTTGTTTGTTTAGTAGTTTAGTTTGTTTAGTAGTTATGTTTGTTGTGGTTTTGTTGGTTAAGGGTATAGCTTTGGTGGGTTTTGTTCATCTATATGGGTTATTGTATTTATACTTAGTGGCCGAGATGCACCGAGGGCGGGGGGAGGGATAAATTATTTTTATATTTGTATTATTTTTGTATTTTTGTATATTCACTTATGTTGTAAGCCGCCCCGAGGCTTTGTTGCGATGAGGCAGCCTATAAATGTTTTAATTAATAAATAAATAAAATAAGAATGATCTAAGGGGTCTGGAAATCAAGTTCTATGAGGAACAATTAAAAAACCTATATATATATTCTGCCTGAAAAAAAAAGGGGGGAGGGGACATGATAGCTTTCACATACTTGAAGGACTGTCATATGAAAGACAGAGCAGAGAGTAGGACTAAAACCAATAACTGGAAGGAAGCAGATTTCAACTGAACATTAGGAAAGACTTCCTAATAGTGAGAGCTGCACAGCAGTAGAACAGATGCCCTATGGAGATGGTGTGTTCTCTTCTATTTAAGTAGAGGTTGGATGGCCCACAGGATACTGCATTGAAAATTCTACATTGATTGGACTAGATGATCTCAATATCATGAGCAGGTCTCTCTTTCCCTCTTTTCCTCTCCAGCAACTTAGACTTAAGGCTTTAGAAGAATAGTCCTTTTATTAGAGCATAACAGAACACTATAAATCAAAGTAGTGTTCTCTTTGAGATGTAGGGAAAGCACTTGCCCGTGTGAAGAGTTGAATCCAAGCTGAAATACCCTCCTCTTTCCTCCTTTTCATTTTTTAAAAATTTTCTTAACTGTCAGGAAGTGGAGAGGATCACTCATCTTCCCATGACAGCTGCCAGAGAGTAGCCAGAGATGGTGGGGCATGGCCAGGAAACTGCTTAGAAGGATCAAGGCATGTAACTCTGTTTGTGGGAATGCACAGGCACACACACAGCTGTGCAGGATTGGAAGCTGGAGCAGAGACAGCTGCATTGGGGAAGGGAGAATAAAGGCAGCGGCAAGACAAACAGGAGGGAGGGGAGGGATGGGATGGGATGGGATGGGATGGGATGGGATGGGGTGACATGCAAAGGCAGCCTTTGGGAGAAAGCTGGAAGTGGCTGAGGTTGCTGCAAATGGGCAGACAGCCAGACAGGAGCAGCAAGGACAGACCCTGTGCGAGCTTGCCCTAACCCTAACCCAAGACACGCAACTTTCCCAGCATCAATGTTGCTCTTTGCCTTAGAACCAGGGGCAAGGAAGTGTCCAGGTGAGGAGAGGGCTTTGGTGTTTCAGGCAGCACAGCCACAACAGAAGCTGTAAACCACAAATAAAAAGACTTGCCAGGTGAGCTGGCTTCCTCATGAGTTTTACAGGGAACAAGGCACCTTCAATGAGCCCTCCCTCCTAATCCTGTTATACTGGAGGGAGAATGTGGGCAAGGTGGCAGGGTGGACACAGACTGTTTCCTCCCATCCCCACCCCAGCTGACTCCTGGATGGCTTGGTGGGCTGAGCAGCAAAGGCTCCAGGCCCAGAAACAGTTGTGCCTGTTGCAGCAATTAGCTGCACAACCGACCTGACTCATGGAGCAAGTTTTCAGTGCACAGCTCCAGAACCAAAGTTCCTTGTTCCAGCAAGTGCTGGGGGACTGTGTTACAGTGTGCAGTGTGTTCCTGAAGGCCTAAGAGACCCAGAAGAAAATAAAAAATCAAAGAGCATGAAGGGACTGACCAAGACTGAGTTATTTTGCACAGCAAAACTGAAAAGCCGGGAGTGGTTGGAGAATGGGACGTAATAAATAAGATAAGCCCGCCCTGTACCATCCAGAGAGAGAATGGAATGTGGTGAGCATGTGTGTTCAAGATAAGGGAAGACCAGTACATCCTGCGTCAATTCTGCTCAAATGAGCTCAGTGTTCGATCCAGTTGGACTAGCTGATAGCATCAACTTTAAGGTATAAAATGCCTGGGCTTTCCAGCTCCCATGTGTGCCAGAACAGTGCTGCAACTGGTCACCCACAACCCTTGCTACTGCTTGATCACCACTGGAGAAGGGTCCATTGGACATGTGTGAGTATTGAATGAATGCAAATATGAATGAGGCCTCTCTTGATATTGTTGCTGATGATTGCTAAATTTGTATTCTTATACTTGCTTATTCTTTATATCATAGAATAAATGTTACATGCATAGTGTTTAAAACCAGATCTGGCATTCAGTCTCTCTTTGATAAGGGCTTTCCTTGGAAACCTGATAGTCTCCTCTTTACTGAATCAAGGACCGTTTTTTTTCAGTCACAACTGCAGGGTCCTCAAGCTGAGAAAATTGGAGGAAGAAGCACAGGCCATATCTAAATCTCTAACATGACTGCAGAAGATGATCCCGAAGCCTTTTTAAATCCATTCGAAAGGGTCACCCTGGCTGTCAAGTGGCCCAAAGAACAGTGGGTCTTCATCCTTACACCTTGTCTCAAAGGTCCTGCCCAGGAAGCAGTAGACATGCTTACCCCAAAAGCCACAGACCAATATGTTGTCTGGTATAAATTGCCTCAATCCAATTCAGAAAGCTTGGATCACAGTTTAGATATTGAAGTGCTTTTACATTAAAAACGACCAAGTCATGTTGTCAAAGGCTTTTTCCACATCTAAAAAAATAAATGCAGCTTTCTTCTTCCTCTTCTTAACCCATTCAATTGCATCAATCACCAAATGTATATTATCTTTCATATTTCTTTTAGGGACAAATCCAGTTTGACCTGTATGGATCTGTTTTTCATTAATCTCTTATTATTGAATCTCTCTGCCATTATTGAAGTAAGGAGTTTCTAATCCACATTTAATAATGAAATAGGTCAGTAAGAATGTGGCAACATAGGATCATTACCTTCTTTATGTATCTATGTTATATTAGCTTGCTGCCATGTTGGTGGTAGTAATTCCTTTAATTTCATTCATTACTTGTTGAAGTGGCAAAATTAGTTTTCCCTCTAGACACTTGTAATACACAGTAGTAAATACATCAGGACCAGGTGCTTTATCTTTTTTCAGTTTTCTAATAGCTTGTGAAAGTAAGAGTATCATTCAATATTTTCCTCTGCTCTTGAATCTCTCAAGACAAGGGTTTTTTGGGGTTTTTCCCCGATTTATATCCTGCCTTTTTCCTACAAAGGGCTCAAGGCAGCTTACATCATTCTCCTCCTCCATCTTATCCCCACAACAACAGCCCTGTGAGGTAGGTTGGGCTGAGAGTCTGTGACTGGCCCAAAGTCACCCAGTTGGCTTCATGGCTGAGTGGGGACTAGAACCTAGATTGCCTGAGTCCCATTCCCATGCTCTTAACCACTACACCACACTGGCTCTCCAGAAAGAAAAGTTTCCTTTATATGCTTCTCCATTCCATCTTCTGGAGTCAGTATTTCTTCTATAAAGCTTTGGAAAAAATGCTAAATTACTCATGGATTTCCTTTTCAACATATGTTATGTCATTGCCTTTCTTCATCCCTGTTATAGACCTTTCTATTTCCTTCTTAAGACAATATACTAGATATCTTCCAGATTTGTTTGCACATTCAAATTGTTTTTGTTTTTAAAATCTCAGTCTCTTACCTATCTCCTATGTCTCTATCATGTCTAGCCAATTTCTTAATACTCTGTTTAGTTAAATTAATTTGTTTTGGTTTTCTTTGTGATAATCCTCTGATATCTGAATTCCCTCCAAAAGTCTTGTTCTTCGTGCTAACCTCTCTCTCTTTTTCTTGGATGTAATTTCTAAAAAATGTCAACCTGTATCAGTTCTATTAGCTTCCCATATTGTGGCTATAGAGACATCATTTGTATTATTTAATCTAAAAAATTCTTCCAGTTCTTCTGATTTTGTCAAAACATCTTCTTGTAGCAAAAGATTGTCATTAAGTCCAACCTGTTCTTCCCACCATGTTAACTCCAGTGGATTGTAATCAGAAAGTATCTTGGTTTGAATCTTTACACCCTCTAGATTCATAATTATTTTTTAGATATCCATCACATATCAATCCTTGAATATGTTTGATGTCTGTCAGGAAAAAAAAGTATAGTCTCTTGCTCCAAGATTTTTAAGTCTCCATGCATTTTCTAGTTGCAACATTTTCATAAAACTAAAACATTTTGGGTAATTTGCCACCTCTTGCTTTTTTAGACTTATCCTTATTTGGATCTATAACTCCATTCATATCTCCAATAATCAAAATTTCTCCTTGAAAGTTCAATATCAAGTGAAAAAAAATTCACAAAATTTTTCTTTTGCATCATTTGGGACATATATTGTTGCCAATTAAGGTCAACTGAAGCTTTCATACACTTTACACAGCTGCTTGCAATTCAAAATAAGAGCAATTTTTTTCTTTATATGAATTTCTTGAATACATATTAAGTCTGCCTTTTGTATTCTTAAAATTAAAAACATCAGTTCTCTTGAAAGGAGAGTTCAATCCATTAACATCTATTGATAGGATCTTCATTTTGTCTCTCATTTTGTAAGGAGCTTAGACAATTACCTCTTAACAAATTTATCATCAATTTTCCAGCATCCAATTCAGATTTTCCTTCTTGCATTAATTATTCTCTCCTCTTCTCCTCTGTTCTTCCACACATCCACCTTTCACAGTTCTTCATAACTGTGAATAAATTCACAATTTAAGACTACAGTTTAAAGCAAAAGAGTTAAGTGAGGAGGCGAGACCAGGAAGGGAGGGTAAAAAACAAACAAACAGAGAAAGCGAAAAAGGAGGATTAAAAAGGCAAGAAACAGAGGTAGAGTCAATTAGCCTTTTATCAATGTTAGAATTATTAATCCCATTATATCTCTTTTAAAATATTCATTTAGATTAATTTGTTAAAATGAAACATTGTTCAAACATTACTGGGGGGTTTGACTTCCAATTTTCTCCAATCCCAACAGGTGGCGCAGATGGTCTCCAACTCATTTTGTTATTGCATCACACTTTGCTCTCCACTACTCAAGACCAAAAGCAAGGGAGATCAGGAAAATTTTAAAAAAAATCGCTACCTCCCCAAGTCCCAATCTCAGGGAGACATACTTGTCCTTTGTGACCAATCACATATAAATCCAATCAAAAGCAGTGACAGAAAGGCTCCCAGCTCAAACAGCCAGCAACTCCCTCAGAAAATGGCAATGGAGAGAGAGAGACCACCATCTCTCCCATCGCACTGAAGCTTCAGCCAAGGTCAGCTTGTAATGTCCATAATTTCAAAGTTCTTAAATAAGGATATCAGACAAAAGATAACATTTTGCAAATGTTAAGGTCATATTAAGCTTCAAACAAGACATTCAGTAAATATCCATTTCAAAGTCCTTTCCAAATAGATAAACAAAAATGCCTTAAGAAAAAATCTCAGCCTCAAATCTGAGCTATCCAGAAATCACAGTTGTTCTTCATCTTGTTCTTCATCTCAATTCAAGAGCCACGAAATGAACACAAAAATACCCCCAGGTAGTATTCTCATGCCAAGGTCAGACTGTTTGTAATTCTTAGTTCTGAAGTAGAACCATTAAACAGCATTGCAAATGAGACATCATTAATCATCAAGAAATTGTCTGTTTCAGAGTCCTTTCAAAATATGCAAACAAAAATACCTTAAGAGTCTAAGTTGCAGAAAATTAGAATATTATGCCCTTGACAAAGAAAATAATTTAATAAAAAGTTATAGAAAATAAAAATTAAAAATAATATAATAATACTATAAAAAGAAATAGTACAAAATAAAAAATTGTCATGTGTGCACACTCTGGAGAGATTCCCAGGCACACACAAGAGATGGCCCGTTTTGGGGGGACGGATAGCTCAGACTTGGATGATGTGGGGGTGGCTTAACCAGAACAGGCTCAGAGCTCACACTCTAATAACAGAACAGTTGTTATAACTGACAGGCCTGAACATGCTCTAGATGAAAGTAGCTCAAGGACACCCATGGGGCCCAGTCTTACTTCCACCTGTGGAAATGAGGTAGGCGAAGGACAGGAAGGGGGAGATGTCTCAGATGGAGAACATGAACCTCCTGTAGATGTGGATCCAAGGGCCCATCGTCACAGCTGCAGGCTGGACCAATTAGAGGCTCAGAGTGCAGAATGAAGGTGCACATGTTTTCATAGCACCCCACCTTCCAAAGACTGGCCCCAAAGGGCTCATAAACAAAGCTTGGGTAAAAGGGGGCAGAGAGGGGTCAACACTTCTCCTCATGTATGCTCAGAGACTTGTGAATGCTTAGATTTCCTGTGTAGAATAAAACTCTTACAGAAGTGCTGGAGTGACTTTCTTGCTTGGGAGGAGATGCCCAGCTCACAACAAAAATAAGAAGAAAGAAGAGAGTATATGGAGAGGAGGTCAACTCAATAACTTGTTCCAATTTACCTTATCTGGCCATCTTGCTGTAATCAGAGCCACAGACCAAAAGTCTTCATGTTCACCTGTCATTTAGAGAGGTAAAACCCCTCAGAGATTATTTATAATAATCTAAATGAGCTAAAAGACAAAGCAGCAAACTTCTCTGCTACTTTTTTCAAGTCGCCATTCCCCGAAAGTCTCCCCTTTCCTTCTTTTCAGAAAGGTCTTGACCTCAGGGTGGCTCCTGATGTTTGAGGGCTAGGTGGCAGGAATGTCAAACGCTTCTTAATTGGACTGCTTCTTACAGGATCAAAGAACTTTCCTCAATCTCCTCCCCATCCAGCACTGAAATGTCTCCAACCTTTTCCAATGCAGGCTGGTTCTCACACTCCATTGTAGCTTCACTAGGTAACTCTGAAACTGCAAAGTCATCTGCCCCTTTCTGCCCCTCTGCCTTCTCCTTAGAATCAGATGAATCTATCTGAGCAGACCGTAATGTGCAAGAGCTGGGCCCTTTCTCTACATTCCAAGTACTTTTCAGCTCTATGACTTCAATGAAGTCAACATACCTACCTATGGAGAGCTGCTTGCCCTGTCTCCAAATGATTGACTAAACTAATCTTGCTGCCCTCTGAACAACTTTGTGGGAAAGTAACCTTACTGACCTCCATAGTCAGTATAATTGGATCATTTAATGACAAAAGCCCACCCCCAGAGGAAGCAAACTGGGATAAGTGATTTATTTCAAAACTCAAGGGGTGAGTGTGAATATTCCTCACTGTCTAATAGCCAAAGTACACATTACCTTAATGGCTTCAGAGCCAAACATGGTATCAATGTCAGCATGGTCACCAACATGATATACTATCCAGCTTGAGTGCAACATTGATGTTAAAGTGAGAGTCATGGGTGGAATGTGTAAATACAGTTACAGATAAACAAGCTGTCTTTCTTCTTCATGGTCACTGTGTAAAACACATATGGGATCTGTGCCTGTGTGGAGCAGGACATTTCTGTAGTTGAGGAATACTGGTTGTAAATTCCACCCCCACTCCCCCCCCTCACACCCCTGTATCGCACTGTGCATGTAAATCCCTAACTAGTTCATGCCATTTGTCTCAGTTCTTCTTTGTCCACCTTTATAGAAAGTTATGGAAAGTTTTAGGAAAGTTTCCTTCATTCCTTATACAGTGGTACCTCAGCTCAGAAACGCCTCAGTTCACAACCAAATCGGGATGCGAACAAAAATTTCATATAAATTTTGACTCAGGTGGTGTCGTGAGGCCGGAGCACTCTTCCTAATTCCTAACACAGGAACAGGCAATAAAGGTTTAAAGCCTTTTATTCTAAACAACTTCAAAGTTACGCAGGCAATGAATAATACAGGAACTGTCAATGGCAGTTCTAAGCAACGCAGTTGCCCCTCCTTTCTGACCTCAGATTTATGACACACTCTTCACCCAATGGGAACACCCCTCCCCATGAGGGCTAGATAAACTCCTCTCCCTCCTTCTTTGACTTTGCCTCTCTTCTAATTGGCTCAAACGCTGAAGTCTTCTCCTCAGCTGGGCATTCTCCATGGCAACGGGCTGTCCCACCGGCTGATCAGCTGCAAGTAGAAATCTTGCTCTAAAGCCTGACTCTCGCTAGGAGCTTCTTGCTCTCTTACACGTGCTAACGACTCCTCTGAGTCATTAGGCACGACAGGTGGTGAACTCTGCATTGGGTGGCGACTGCAATCATGGCCATCTCCCCACCCCAACTGGGGAGATGACTGCAATCGTGCTGGGATGGGGCAGGGAGATGGCTGTGATCTCTGTTGTTCTTTGTCACTTTGCTTCACATTTTTCTGATAAAAAAAAAAAGTTACAGAACGGATTAACCTTATTTACATTGAACCTTATGGGGAAATTAACTTGGCTCACAACCAATTTGAGTCACAACCAGATTCCTGGAACGAATTAAGTTCATGAGCCAAGGTACCACTGTATAGTGTTCTTGTTTGTTTATAAAGTTTTTTCCCATCACTACTTTAACTTATTTCTATGTTTTTTTTTCTTTTGTGTTTATATTGTATATTTTTCTTCAGAAATCTTTGTGATCATGATCAAACCTTGAAGGCCGTAGGCCTTGAAGGCTCCTTTCTGCAAGTGCCTCTCCCAATAGACAGTCATTCTTTCTGTCCTTTTTGTCTTGGAGAGGGTTAAGCCATCTGACCCACTGTCAGGCTTTTATAAAGCAAGCATAGCAGAATAAGATCCAACAGACTGAAATCCATGCTGTCAAAAAAGGTGCTGAAGGCTGCTGAAACACTGAGGAACTCTGTGCTTTAGACTTGCCCTTATATACCTGTTCAACAAACTTAGTATGTGATAAGGACATCAAAGATCTTCTACCCTGCTTAATCAGGCTCTAGTCATGAACCACATAGGCTCACCTAAAACAAAGCATTTGTTTATACTAATCTCTGGCAAAATAATGTTTTGACTAAGAAAACTAGAGTCCCTAAACTCCCAATATGCAGCAGAAAAATAACAAAAATCTAGGAAATCACCTGAGAAGTTGTTTGTATCAATCCCATCTCCATCACCTCTCTTGGATTCTCAGATATATGTTGCTTTGCCAACAATACTGGTCCATCATATCAGAAACCAGAAACCAGAAACCACAAAATCAGAAACCCCACCCCTACTTGGAACCAAGGAGTGGATGTGCCTCATTTTTCCCTACCTTAATGCAAAGAAAATCCCCCAGATTTAAAAGCATCTTGGATGTTAGAGTCTAGGCAGCATGAGGTAACCTACCATATGGTAGTAGGTCAACTGTGTTCACTTTGTCCCATGTCAGACTGGGTCTCTGGCTGGCCTCTGCAGTAGCATTATTACTATAGGGATCATTAGCTGAGACAGATACTATGACCATTCAGAGCCTCTTCAGTGTCATTGCTTGACACTATCAGCCTGTCACCAGAGGACAATTTCTGGGTCCCACCATTACAGCCACCCAGGGCACCTTCTGTTCCTAAAATACATTCTTCTCCTTCACTATTGGTGCAACACCACAATACAACACATCTGTTGGAGACTTTGGGCCAGGTGGCTCATCGTGAAGATTGGCCTCAGCCTCATGAACAGACATATCTTGAGCTCTTCAACTGTACATTTTGCTAATGTCAGCAACAGATGACTCTGCCTTGAACATGCCTTAACTCTTCCCACCATGTCTCCAGGAGCCTGCAATGGAAACAATTCCCTAAGGATGTTGTGGGTTCTCTCATACGAAAGGCATTCAAAATGCAACTGGACAGCCACCTGAGAGGCATGGTTTAATTTGCATAATAATAGCTCTTGCATAATAGGACGGCATACAGAAGCTTTTAATAAATAAATAAATAAAATTAGAATTCTGCACTGAGTAGGGATTGGACCCAACAGCCCTCTGCCCCCTTCCAATTCTATAATTCTATATGTGTTCTCATGAACACCCTCCATAACACCCTCTTTAGGAGGCTTGAGAACATTTATTATGCATCAGAGGAAGAGGCAGCATTCCTGTTTTCATATGTTTGCCCCTGCATCATTTCTTGTCAGTAAATAAGGAAGGCCACAGGCATATGAAAAAGCACATCACTGGTCTTCAAGTATGCAAGGTAACTGCTATGCAGACTGGAGGAGCAAGGGAGAGAGAGAGAGAGAGAGAGAGAGGGAAAGAGGCTCATGCTAAGTGGCTCTTCAGGTGATATGGCATGGGTTCTGTAGGGGTCTCAGTGAGCTGAGGCCCCTCTGGCCTGAAGAAGGCCATAAAGGCTCTCCATATGGAAGGGTAAATGAAAGCCTGGATGACTGAGAGAATGCTGTAAGATGGGTGGGGTTCTAAGGACACAGATTGTCCCATCCCTCAGAAATTGATGATCCCTACAGGGGAAAGTGGCAGGGATGCCTATTTCAGGCTTGACAACCTGTGGCAGAGGATCTGGAGGACTGTGCAGTAGAGCTTGTGCGGCAGCAAGGGAGAGGGGGTCAAGGGGCTGGGCAGGGTGGTGAGCCAGCCTGCTGTGTGAAATCTGTGATTTAGAATAACCTGTGTGTGCCCCACTCCAGGGTGGTGGGTACTAGAATAAGGGCTCGGCTAGGCATGAGCTGGCTGGCTTGCATGTATAGCACATCATCATAGCATTGGATATCAGGATCCATTTCTAGTGATGTCACAGGGTATCGGGGAGGAGGCAGAACCTCATTTTCATGGCTAGTATTTCCAGGAGGTGGATTTGCAGCCATACTTTGCCATAGGCAACAGATCTGTATGCATAGGCTGTCGTGGGGGGCAGGGGGTGCCCAACTCATGCATGAGGCCTCTGTTGTAAGGAGTCCTAAGGGACTTCCCAGGGAAGCAGGAATTGTGTGTAGCATACTGAGCGTCAGTTGTCAACAGGTAGCACAAACAAGCAGCCTAGAATGTCCTGCACCCTGAGGCGTATAGGGGCCACTGCCACGATCCCGGAGATAGGCATAGAGTTGCAGGGGTACAGAGAGAGACTCCTGCTTGGGTCCATGGAAACCTGGTGTAGCTGCCTTGAGGGTACTGCTTCTACCACCCCCTGCAGTGCCATGAGCATGAATGGTCATAAGCACAGCTGTGTGGGGAAGTGCTGGGCTTGAACTTATGGCTGTGAGCAGTTAGACAGAGGGCAGGAGTGGAAGAGGTTGCTTCCCATGTGGAGGGGGCAGCCGAGTAGTCATGAAGTTGGAGTAGGTGAGGGAGGTAGGCTAGACAGAGGCAGTAGTGCCTGCAAGTGGACTGATTGAGTCTTGAGGCCTCTGACTAGGCTGGGTGCCATGCCCCAGGAAGAGGGCACAATCTGTGGCCTGGAAAGTGGCCAAGGGACACAGCTGGAACTGAGCAAGGGACCCCTCACAGCATCTCTGTAGGTGACTAAACCCCATGAATCTAGCCATGGTCCAAACTTGTGAAGGTGGTCCACTCTCTCATCCACAGGGGCACTAAATAGTCCCTACCTGTCAGGGGCATGTCCTTGTGCATGTCCCCTTGTCCTGGAGGGGTTCACAAGATGCAGCCGTGTGTGGAAAAGGGTGGCCACTAGACCAATCCAAGCTTTGCCACTGCAGTTGGTCTGGTGCATGGCGACCTAGATTTGTTGATTGGGCTCTGAGTGGCTGTGGCTGAGCAGACAAGGCGGGCTATCTCAGGGAAGTGCTGTGCAAGGGACCTCCTGTCTCCCCTACTGGGTGCTGAACCTGGGCACAGTGGCTTCCAAGGTGGGTGCCAGGGGCCCACATGGCATGGCAGACCAGGTCTTCCCCACCCATTAATATATGCCATTAATATATGCCATTCACAGCAATGAGTCCAGTCTGGGGATGGGGATCTGTCTGGATGCTTCTGTGTCAGGACAGTAAGCTCATGGCCAGCCTCAGGGTTGGCCATCTAGGGCTCAAGCTGCCTGCTATTTGGAGTGCCACACTGGCTGGCATGGTCAATGCATGGTGGGTCCCAGTTTCCAGGATGCAACCGGGGGGCAGGGGGTGGGCAGAGTATAGGCTGCAGTACACAGTGGGGTGGCCAGGCAGTAAAACAAGGTGCAGCCACTGCCTAGGCTGGACACCAAACTTACATGATGCCAGGGTGCAGGTATGCAGGGTTACAACAGTGCTCGGAGGCCAGGCACAGTGGTGCAGGTGAACAAGGCAGGGAGCTGATGAGAAGCAGGCCCCAGTGGCGCCCAGAGGAAGACCACAGCTCAAGGTCTACAGAACGTTAGCTGGGGCGCCGGGGGCTCTGGAGTGGTAGATCGGGGCTATGTGGGTAAAGGATCATCATAACTGAAGGATCATACACAGGTACAGACTCACATATAAGCTCTGTAAGGGCAGAGAATGAAAGCTTATGCTGAGGCAAGCCACTTCCATCACTCTCGGCAATACTTTCCAGAGTTTCAGACAGGAGCTGTGCTGAATCAAACCTAGGATCTTCTGAATGTGTAGCAGCTACTGTGCTACTGCACTGAAGTCCCAGCTGTTGTCTCTACCTTGGAAGACCAGACTGGCGTAGACCAGGCAGCTCTTGAAAGCAAGGTGTGGCATTGCATTGGTAGGCTGGGCCTCTGTCTGCAGCAAGGTCGATCTCGCTGCATTAGTGCAGTAAGGTCACCCCAGCATCGCCCTGACCATGGACAATTGGCAAACTCACCGCATTGGAGGCAGAAGTCACATGGTGTCAGCGAGGTTTCAGACAGCATGGAGAGAGGCCAAAGGAATGGCTGGGCACTCTAGGAGATGGCGACGTGTAGTCAAGCCTGTAAGAACATGCTTGTGTTGGTGATGGGTGCACTCACTGGCCTTGGTGTGGCATGGGTTCCAGAGTCAGCACAAAGCAGGCTGCAGCAGTGGTGCCTCAAGAGCAGTTGGAGCCAGACCTCAAAGGCAATGGCGGTCAGATGAAGGCCTTGATGGCAGTTGGAGGCAGGCTGCAAAGGCAGCAACAGCCAGATGAAGGCCTTAATGCCAGATGCAGCGGGCCATGAAGGCAGCAGCGGACTGGAGGCTGCATCACTTGTCGGTAGGCTACGGTGGCTAGAGGCAGGCCTCAATGGCAAATGGTAGCAGGCCATGAAGGTGGCAGCGGCCAGAGGCAGGGTTTGACAGCGGCTGGAGGCAGGGCTGGACAGTGGAGTACAACTGACCATGAAGGCAACAGCACCTGGAGGGCTGTGGCAGTTGGTGGCAGTGCTCTCAAGCAGGCAGCGAGCCCTGGCTGTGGGGCGGGCCACAGTGGCACTGGGCAGCAGTGTCAAATTTAATTCAGTATCCTTCCCCACTTATCCAATGTTAAGCTTCCCAAGCAGGAAGACAGATGAGGAGATGTCCATCAAGTCACTCTTGGCCCTGTGGCAGCACAAAAGCTCTTCATCTCCCACTGTTTAAACTTATTATGTAAGCAACAACATATGTGTTTTAATAAATAAATAAATAAATAAATAAGTGGGTCAACTCACAGAAAGATTGCTCTAGCAATATCTTAAGGCTAAAATGGATCATTAAGAAATAAAGGATAAGGACAATGTGAGACAGTGCACAATATCATCAATGTTTGAAGGGTATGCCAACCTTAGCCTTTAGTTTCCTAGCTTTGTTGGAACTTGGGCCAACATGAAATAGACTTTAGTGGTAACTGGCACTTTAAGTTGCAATGTATTTTTACAAAATGAGAGTCATGCTTTGCATTAAAATGATTAATTTTAATCAAATGAATGTAGTGAGCCCTTAGAAACTAAGCCACACCCAGCATTTCATAAATTTTAGTCACGTATCTCCCTTAAAACACAGCTTAATATGCTACACAAATTTAATTTTGTGAGGTATTAGCTTTTGATAGTGAAACATTTGCTTAAATACAAATTTACTCTTAAATAATGTCCTCTAAAATCTACTAAATTCACTTTTTCTTCTGGTTTCATATTCAGGTCTCATTTAGTCATAACAGAAAACTCTTTTTTAATGGAAACTTGTTACTAATTTGAATTAAAATACTGAGTCAGCAATTCTGAAATTAAACATGTGGGCAACTTTTCAAAAATATTGTCATTAAATAATGCCACTAGATGGTGCTATAAAAGCACCATCCTGAGGCAAAAGAGCCACTGGCATCATGTAAGTAAACAGACAAAAGAAACAGCCATGCATTAACTTATATTTATGTATTTATCTATTTTATTAACAGCTTTTTTATATGTTCTATTACAAAAATCTCAGGACAGCTTAATAATTACATGTCAAACAGTTACAAAACAAAACTGATTATCTTGAAAGAGCACACAATACACTTTTTATTATTTATTTCATTTCTACAGTGAATAAATTATTCACAATGCTCAAGAACAATAAAAATATACTGCATTTTTCATTTCAATAAAGCTGGAAATGATCAAAATGTTCTAATCAGAAACTCCCATGTTCAGCCAAATCACTTTCAGCTACCCACATAAATCACTAAACTGAAGTTATTCTATACTGAGAAAAAATACTTCACATATTATTTTCTGATTTATTTTCCAATTTATATCCTGCCTTTTTCCTACAAAGGGCTCAAGGCAGCATACATCAGTCTCCGCCTCCATCTTATCCCCACAACAACAACCCTGTGAGGTAGGTTGGGCTGAGAGTCTGTGACTGGCCCAAAGTCACCCAGTTGGCTGAGCGGGGACTAGAACCCAGATCGTCTGAGTCCCAGTCCCATGCTCTTAACCACTACACCACACTGGCTCTTATTTCAAGATAATTACCTGTCCTCACATATCAAAGGAAAATAAATATATGATTGCATAAGTCTTATGTTCTGATTATCCTGCAGGATTGGGAGCAGCAGATACGTGTGCATATGTATAATACATATGCAAATACAAAACAGCATTTGATCCCATTTACATTGTAAGAATAGGCATTCCCAAACACATGTGTCCATTAAGCTGTATGTTATATACAACTCTATGATCAAAACCACATATACTTTTTAGACGCTATGGGAGCCATTTTCTTAATCATCCCACTGTGCAATTGTACAGATTAAATGGAAGGAAGTGGGAACTATACTGTAGAAAGAAAGATGATAAGCTACACTTCTCCCCAGTCACCTTTTTTAAAATGACTGATAAATGCACATGAAGACAAAAACAATCATAAATTAAAAGGCATAATCAACCTAACTATTGCTGGGATAAGTTGCCTTCCTCAGACTGTACACAAACATGGCAGCTTGATTACAACTGCCATTTTATGCTGCTACTGATCTGAATGATATCAAAGGCAGTACATAATACACTGATGGATTAAAGCTTCTATTAATGCTAATACAAGAAAAACACAAAAATATCCTGGACACCAAAAGCCTTCTATATGCTTGTTAATTAATTAAATATAGTTGACCATCTGAGTTCCTGTGTAACAAAATACTCTACATTTAGGTAGAGCAGATGCAAACTGACTCAATGAAAGCATGAAATTATAATCATTCTTCCCCATACTCCTCAAAGCCAGCACAGGACAAAGAGGTACACACTGAATGAGTATTTCAGATAAGGACCTGAACTAACTTTAGACAGAATGCTATATAAATGAGATAGCTAGAATAGACATCCTGAGGGAACAAGAAGCCTACTAACCATGCTTATTTTTTATTAGTCTCAAACTAATGCCTAATTAGTCAAATGCAGTTATAAATAAATAGGCCAGGTTGCAATTGTTACCTTGCAACTTGAAACGGTTTCTTATCAATTATTAGATTTCACTATGTGAAATAGATTAGATTTTCCTGAATCTGAAAAATTTCTGAAATGAATCAGAACTTGCAAGCTAACTATGATTTGGCTACCTGCAGTTGCAACATCTTCCTTTGGTACTTTCTGAGGTCAATCTACCTACGTTCCATGTTTATAAATATTTATTATTACTGAATAAACATGATATACGGGGTCTTAAACAAGAATGCAATAAGGAACTAGATCACCCTGTTTGGCTTAATCAATGGATTGCCATTTAATAGATTGGTATCTTTATCTGCTGCATCTTTGGATTCTCAACCACTTTTTATCAGCCAGGAAAGGAAAGGAAAGGAAAGGAAAGGAAAGGAAAGGAAAGGAAAGGAAAGGAAAGGAAAGGAAAACCCAATCCCCTTTCATATCTGCTGACTGAATGTAACATTGTCTCTTTATTAAAGGTTTGCCTAAGACAGCTAATTGTCAGAGGTGCACTGCAGGTGATGCTTCTTTACAGCATATGCCCAGAAGTTACCCTTTTGGAGGTGGAGGTCATTTTTTGATGCCTGATCCATGCTTAGACAAAAGGGGGTGGGAATCAGCTGGGTAGAGTTTCAGGAAAAAAAAGTGGCACCTTCTTCATGCACCACTCTACCTCTTACTCTGGCTTCCCAGAGATGCATCCCTAACCTGCTGCCTGTTTCAAAGGCACAGGCTTGGAAACATCTCTCTGGCAAGCCAATACAAGAAAGGGGAAACCAGAGCTGCCTCTCCATCATCACTGCTGCGTAAACAAGCCAGCACGGGTTTGGGGACACCTCTCTGGCAAGCCAAAGCAAAAAAGTGAGGCAGAGGGGGAAATCAACCATTGTGTGCTGACCCCAACTAAGCGCTGCCACCCAACTACTTTTCATCCCTGCCGATTATTTCATTGTGTGCATCAGAAATTTTGTTGTAGCGTGTGTGAAGAGGATACAGGGAGAATCAGGTAAGTGGAACTGCCCCTTCCTGCAGTACTGGCCAGTGGATTCTCATCCATGCCACTGGTTCACTTGCACACACAAGAAACAAGAGGAGCAGCACAGGGGAATCTTCTGTGGCATGCAGCTCCTACCTGGGCACCACTGCCCAATGGATTCTCACCAGAGGAACAACTGACCTTAACCCAGCCCTGAACAGCAAATTGTCCACTCCTGCCCCACAGAAGAACATTACACCAAGGATAGGAGGAACAGGGATACCTGTGACAGTTGTGCCAAATGGCAGCTATCAGTGGTGCTCTAGATAGCCTCTTGGCAAGTGCAGAAACATGTGGTTTCTGGATTTTAAAGGAAGCAAAAATGGAGCATAGCCATACACTTACTCTGGATTTTGAAAAAGCTGATTTTAATAAACTCTGGACAGTGACAAGTAAGGTTCTGTGGCAAGTGACCCGAAGGAAAAAAGGAGTCCAAGATGAGTGAGAGTTTAAAAAATGATATTCTAAAGTCACAGTTACAAACAATTCCAACAAAAACAAAAGCTAGCATACTACAGATGAAAGGAATATATCTCCACCAAAAAAAACTCGGAGTTGAGCTGAAAACAAAAAGGATCATGTATAGAAAGTAAAAGGAAGGCCACGTGACAAAACAAGAGTACAGACAGGTGGGACAGAAGTGCAGGAATGACATCAGGAAGCCTGAAGCTGAGAATGAGCTGGGAGGCTAAAAGCAACAAAATATTTTTTCAGGTATGTTCACAGTAAGACAGAGAAAAGAAATGGTGGCTCACCCTGATGATGAAAGTGGTAGTAGTAGAGAGGTTGCTGAAATTTCCAGAGGCATCCATTTCCTCTGTCTATGGAGAAGGTTGTCTGTCCAAGGCCCATCTCTCAAGCTGCGATTTTTGTTTTATGAGCTGTGTCCATTACTTCATCAGTAGTGACACTGAAAAGACCATCACCATCAAACAGGAGATTTATCCTTGAACACACCACCTGTGAGAGACCTGCAGATCTGAGCCAAGCATGGCATCAGAGAGCAATAGCACCTTCCATGGCCTTAGTACTGCAGTCAGTCTGTTTGGAGGTGTTGTCTCCTGTTTCAAAAATGGAAATGTGCAAGTTCTCTCTATTCTTCAGGGAGGTAGTTGCAAAAAGAACTGACTTTCCCGCAAAGAAACAATTAACACTGTGACATGGCAACTTGACAGTTGGTAGGTAACCTGAATGCCCTTTGCTCAATGCTGCAAACAAATAAATACAATTTGTTGCCAATGAGTTCTAATCTTCAGTCCTCTTTGTCAGCTAGAGATGAATGAAACTCCAAAGAGAACTTTGGCTACTGAGTGGTAAAGAAATATAAATATAAACTTTGGCTATATAAATAGCCAAAGTTCTCTTCAAAATGAACCCTATTGGATTTTGATTAGGAGGACTCTACCATGATAGAACATGGGTGAGAAAACATGAATGTTGTGTCCTTTTCCTGAAGGCAGTAGCTATTTTCAATGTAGTTTCGAGTTAATAAGGGCATTGAAAGGGCATCATCTGTGATTGTTTAATCACCTGCAGTAGGGTTGGCAAGAACAGTGCAGTAAAACCTTGGATTGCAAGTAACCTGTTCTGTGAGTGTTCTGCAAGACGAGCAAACATTTCTAATAATTTTTAATTTGATAAACGAGGGATGTCTTGCAATACGAATAGTACATGATGCCAAATGTCACATGATCACAACTGAGCCAATGGTTCTCTCTCTCACTTGCTGTACCAAACGTTACATGATCACAACTGAGCCAATGGTTCTCTCTCTCTCTCTCTCTCTCTCTCTCTCTCTCTCTCTCTCTCTCTCTGACTGCAGTCCTACAACTCCCAGCATCCCTCCAGGAAGGGAGGGTATGCTGGGAATTACAGAACTGTTTTCCTGTCTGAACATGCATAAGATTGCACTGGAAGCAGCTTTAAGCTGACAGTATTTCCTTGTCGGTTACTGCAAGGTATACGCTCATTCTGAAGACAAAGGGGTTGCGTTTTTTTTTTAGAGTCTTGGGTTGTTTAGTGCTGTACACTGACTAACTTAACTGTTCCAATGATTTGGTGTATATTTGGTGCTTTGTTGTGAAGATCTGTTTAAAAATCATGTCAGGTCTTAACTGTGGACTTCAAGGCTCGTGTGGGAGGAGTACATGGTGTGTTGTACTACAAGGTTAGAATCATGCATCTGCTTTACCTTTCAGTATCTCTCTCTCCCCCCACCCCACCTCAAGAGGTAAAGCAGATGCAAGAGGTTATGGAGGAGATCTCATCTATAGAGGAGGAGAAAAAGGCGGAGGAATCCCTTACTTCAAATGAGAGTAGGGAGATGTGTAAACTGTGGGAAACAGTGCAAAATTTTATAGAAAAGCACCACCCAAATAAGGCTGTAGCAGTGTGAGCAATGAATCCAACAATGCAATGTCACATTTCTGTGAAATCCTCAAAGGGAGGCAAAAGCAAGTGTCATTGGATAGGTTTCTTGTTGAAGTTGCATGAAAAGAAAAAGATTTCATTGAGCCAATAGATAGCAGTGATTCTGATACTGAAAGTTGTCCTACACAGTAATCCTCCTCTCTCTTGTTGCCCTCATACCAGCCACAAAGGTTTTCAAAGATGAGTGCAGGGTAATTTGTTTTATTTTTCTTTATATTTTGTATTTTCTTTATTATTTTGCATTATATTACAGTATTGTAATCATTTTATATGAATATTTTTGAATTGTAGAACAAATCATCTGAGTTTTCATTATTTCTTATAAGGAAATTTGCTTTGATATACAAGTGCTTTGGATTACAAGCATGTTTCCAGAACAAATTATGCTCACAAACCAAGGTTTTACTATAGTAATCCGTACTAATGCTTCCATGTGAACCAAATCAAATATTGGACCCATGATCCACTGTTCTGGTTGCTGTGTTTAGAGACCACGTGATTTCAGCAGTACAGATTATTTGATCAGAGAAGCAGATCAAATCCTCTAATGGCAAGGGCAGGTCCTGTGTGCCAACCACCATGTCTGGCAATAATATAGATGGAGCAACCAACAAACAAGATGTTGAATTGCATATGTAGCCTTCCACCCCAATGAAAGGAGACAGGCAATTAAAGAGGCTGTGGCTGTGAACTTCAGGCTGGCACTGGTACACCAGTGGTTGGTTTTGCAGGTGGTACCTGAGTAGTGGAGGGAACTCTGATCAGTCTCAATCATACCCTGGATGGAAGTCGGGGTGAAGCATAGAGCACATCCTCAAAAAATGCCTGGAACTGCATTACTGAAGGCATCAGGAGAGCACAGCATGGTGGAGAGTCGACATGAGTGTGGCTATAGTGAGTATTTGGAGCTTGATGCAGCTGCCAATCATTTCAATAGTATGAATGATCTCATCTCAAATGCAGGGATATCACAGTTCTCAATCACAAGTAAGAGTGGAATCATATTTCTTTTCTTTTCAAACTCAAAGTTACTTGGAATGGTTCCAGAAATGGCAACAGGTTACTGAATCGGGAGTCCAACACTGCTGATTCTAATTGAAGTAGCATTGGCAGTGTCAGAGCCAAAATTTCCCTGGATTCCTCCCCCTCCTTTTTCTCATGTCTGTCAAAGGCTTTAGACACCTTAGATTTTTTTGGACAACTTTTTGGCCACTGAGATCAGCAATGAATGAGTCAGGGGGTCAGACAACTGACTCCAGGTTGGAGCCCAAACAAGTGACTAAAAAGGTTCTGCAGGTTTCAGAGTTGGCTGAAACCAGGTTTCAGAGTTGGCTGCTGATAGGGGCACAAGGAACAGCAGGCAGGCATGAGCCATTATTTTAGTGTCTCAACTGCTTCCAATACACTCTTCTAAAATATAGCCTGTCTGTCCAACCAATTTTCTCACACTTGTTCTGTGAATGCCTAGCAGTACAACACAAATATCTATGATGTAGCCCTGTCCCAAATAAAACAAGTCAGCTTACTCCCACAACAGGCATATTTTCCATATGGCCCCAGTCCAGAAACACAAAGAATGAAAAGTGTAAAAACAAAATAAGATGCTAAAAGAATTTGTAATAGAACCTCAGGCTAACAATGAATAGAACAACAGAAAAGAGCTTCTTCAAGGCCAAAGGGGTCAAAGAGGAACTAAGAGAATATACAGGAACCAGGTCGGGTCATGCACAGTAGATGGTGGAAGGAGGGACAAAAAGTCATCAACTATGGAAGCTTCCCAAGAAAAGTTGCATGCAAGCACATATGTGTAATGCACAGAGACCATGAGGAAGAACTAAGAAGTTTAAACCTATTCTGAAGTTTCTTTCCACAAAAATTCTGTTTTAATCTCATAGTACAACACCAATACAAAAAACCTATTTAAAAATTCCAATTAAAAAAACCTATTTAAAAACAGAATAAAAGCACATTCCAATGTAAGTAAAGCCAAAAAGACTGATATTTTGCACAATATGCATAACTGATTTGCTGAAGTCAGTAAGTCTTTAACTTATAAAATATTTATAACATAACTGACTTCCTTTTTAAATCTAATAAAAATGCTTACTAACATGTCTTACAAGAATATTTTCTAAATTATAGATTCACAATACACCTTTTCAGAGAGAAAAAATCTGAAATGGTGTCATGATGAGCTGCAGAAATTGAAGAAAATCAGATCTTGGGTCTGAATTACAGCCAAGGTGGCCAGCCAGCTGTAGTCTGCACAGCTATATCTATTCCTCTAGTTCAGGGATCGGCAACCTTTAACACTCAGAGCCATTTGGACCCATTTCCCACATAAAACAAAAAACCCGTAAAGGTAAAAAGCCACAAAACCCTTTTGACATCTAAAATGAAGATAACACTGCATATATAGTTTTTTACCTTTATGCTATGCATAAAAAACTGTAGTGTGTTACATTTATGAAATCAATGAACTGCTACAGAGAAAACAAATTTTTATTTCTGCATGCAACAAAAACATTTTGAACTCCGAAAAAAAAAGACGCTGGGTTGAAAGTTACTTTTAAATAAAATACTCAATGTCTATTTGAGTTCTCCTCATATTTATGAAATAAAAAGCCGAACTTAAATTATCCACCAGCGGCAAACCAAACATGCCATCTGCTTCTGTGTGCCCTCATCCTTTTATTACGTGGTGAAATATTGAACAAACATCCCTCTCCCAATGTAATAATGTTGCTGGAATTTTTATAAGAATCTTCTTAAAACAAGGAAGTAGATCTATATCTTCATTATGATTTAGCTGCAGCTCTTGTTCAGTCACTAAAAACTGTTATTTTTAATCTTACATTATAAACTAGTAGGATTCCTTTCATATATTTTGAATAGGAGAACAGCTTCCTGCAAAGTCAAAGTCAGTGCTAAAGGGCTGCATGCATTAAACAGCAAACCCTGTAAGTTTGTCAGCAGTAAAAGCAAATGAATCTACTCACATACCATTAAACGTTCGGTTTTCATCAGAAACTTTTCTTTGATTTATCCATGGTGTGTGTGTGTGGGGGGGGAAGCTTAGTAAATTGGCGTGGGTCGCAGATACAGGTGTGTTTAGTGACTGATTCGCAGATAAACAGTCAAGTGATGTGAATTGTGACAGGTCCCAAGCACAGCTTTTAACATTCAGATGAAGGAGATTACATTGGGAGAAAGAGAATCTTTTCAGCAGCGTTTTGTGTAACATGAGAGCCTGCAGGAAGCTTGTTTCACTCTTTCCCTGCACAATAGCAGAGGAATGTAGCAATTTACTTAACCAGCTAGCACAGCCTTCCTGACTGGATGCCTCATCATTATCTATTGGTATTTTGTAACTGGGAGCTTTGGTAGCAGATCAGTGATTGTGACACGTATTTTGAGCGAGGGAGCCACATGCAGCTCCAGAGCTGCGGGTTGCCGACCCCTGCTCTAGGGCCATTTTCATCCTTTGCAATCAAATACTCAAAGAATGGCATCTGTCGCCAAATAGATTAGCTAAGATGTTTCTAAATATGTCAAATGGATATTGGAAGTGTAAACATAAATTGGGTACTTTTACTATATGTGGTGGACTTGTGATAATGTGAAAAAGTATTGGATTAAAATACATAAATAGCTTGTGGGAATGTTACAAAAATCCTTAGCTTTTAAACCTGAAGGTTTTTTTTTTAATTAGGCACTATACCAGAGGATATTAGTAAACAAGAAATGTATTCAATTTTACATGTAATCACTGTGGCGATGACTGCATTTGCTCAATACTGGAAAAGTGAAGAATTACCCATCAAGGAATTGATTCTAAAAAAAAAAAAAATCCTGGACTGTGCAGAAATAGATAGATTGACTTTATCATTGAAGGAGAAGGAAGATCATGATTTCTATCGAAGTTGGAATTCTTTTTATTATTGGCTAGAGAAACGGGACTTTGCATAGATTTAAATATGTTTTTAAAGTTATTATAAATGGAAAAAGAAGGGTGTGGGGGCTGACCCAGCAGGCTCGATGTTTTTGATGATGGATATTGTTTGCAGTTTGTTGTTTTTTAGGATTATAATTCAAATAAAACTTATTTTTAAAAAAGTACTCAAAGAAAAGGCAGGCAGGCAAGCAGGCAAGCAAGTGAACCACTGTGAGTATAGAGAGTTCTTTAAAGCAGTGAAGGAAAATTTGGATAAATGATAATGCAAATCACCTGACGTTATCTCTTTATTGTACTCTTTAGCAATAAGAACTCAGTGCTGCTCTGCTCATTATAATAACAGCAGAATTAAATTGCTGCTGCAGGGAAACAAGCATGAGAGTTTATTCCTGGCTGGGTAGAAAATAACAACTAAAACTGAAAGCAGAGCAAATAAAAGTCTAAGAGGTGGTAACTAACTCTAGTCTATAAAGATATAATATTTAACTTTTCAAGGGTCATGTTACTATAAAAACTGAAAATCCACCTTCAGTCAGGGAAAATTTGAATGAGCAGACTTTTGTAGCTTTTCTAGATAAGGCTTTTGTTGTCAATGAATTTTTCAGATGGTCCTATTCCTAAATTGCTCCTGTTCTTAAAATCACTGCCCTTCTTTAAAGGAAGGCTATCATTATTTGCACACCCCTAAAACAAACCAACAAACACATAGTAGACAAAACCAAACTGCTTCTTAAACTTGGAGTTCAAGGCTTTGACTTATACAGGAAAAGACATACAGACATGCTATTCAACTATATTTTATAGCAATGTCACAAAACTACTAATCAATCACATGAAAACAATGATAGTGGTAGGATGATTAAAGAATGACTTTGAAGATGCAAATCTTGAAATGCCAAACATAAATACCTAATCAGGTTTAAATATGTGCTTTTAAAAGACCTAATCTGAATTCAGAGATTCATTCAAGTGAAAGTCTCATATTTGGAGCAAGATGCAGATTATATTGGTGTCACACAGATGACTTGATTTTCCTAGTTATATTATTCAAATGTTCTATGGTCAAACATGGAGGCTGTTACCATCAAATTCTGCATTACTTTACCATGAAAAGCACACTGGAAGGATGATACTTACATAGGTTATTTATAAATAGTATTATAACATACTTGAAAAAAATGAAGACGTTTATAAATTTAATGTAGAATAACTTACTCAAAATTACTTTTTACAGATGGGACCTACAACAAAATGTTGCAATGTAGAATTCTCCTGTTCAATATGCTTTCAAAATACAGTGGCACCTCGGCTCATGAACGCCTCAGTTCACGACCAAATCAGGTTGCAAACAGAAATTTCATAAAAAAATGTGTTGCAGGTCGCGAACTCTGCATCAGGTGACGATCACGAGTGCGTCCATCTTCCCTGCATGGGCGCGACTGCAGTCATGCTGCGGGGGAGGGGGAGATGGCTGCGTTCGTGCTGGGGAGGAGATGGCTGTGACTGCACCCGCGTTCCCTGCCCACGCCCGCCTCCCCTCCACGCACCCACAATCGTGCCCATCTCCCCCCACCCCCTGCATGACTGCTGGGGGGGGGGGGTGAGATGGCTGTGATCTTTGTTGTTCTTTGTCACTTTGCTTCAAATTTTTGTGAGTTAAAAAAATAGTTGCAGAACAGATTAACCTTATTTACACTGACCCTTATGGGGAAATTTGACTTGGCTCACGACCGATTTGGGTCACGACCAGAGTCCTGGAATGGATTAAGTTCATAAGCCAAGGGATACAACTGTACTCTGTTCCTTTCTATTTCCCCAGGCAACCACCAGCCCATGTCCCATGACCAATGAACCTACTCTGTCCTCTCTAAACCAAGTAGGTCTCCCCCTTAGATTTTCCTCTAAGTGTCTTTTTAACCTCTGAACACCTTGCAGTTCCCACAAGCCTGCTGACTCCTCCCTCTTGGGTATCAATGGTACTACATAAGGACTGGGACACAGAGACTAAGTTTGTATTAGTAAGCATAATACAGTGTCCATAACAAATGAAAAAAGAGGAACTTATGCACATGCATACACACATACAAACTGAAAAGATTCTACAAACTCTTCTACTTTTTATCCAGTTGGGAAAGCAATACAGGCTTCAATAAACAGAAGCCTATTTATATTGGCTGTCACCATAAACCTGATCCCACGTCCAATTGTAGTAGTTGGCTGGTACCAGCCAAGTCCAAGCCACTATCCATGGACAAATACCTATTGTTAAAACAATGCAAGGCATTTAGTCAATCCACTGTTTTCAGTTGGTCTCAAAGGAAACACTCATACAGAAATATAAAATTAGGAAGCTTAGTACCACAGGACTCAATTCTGGAATCACTGCTTTTCAGCATTTTTACTAATGACTTGGGTAAAGAAGTGCAGGGAATGCTTCTTACATTTGCAGATGATACAAAATTGGGCTAATACCCTAGAAGTTGGAAACAAAATTCAAAGTGATCTTGGTAGGATGGAGCACGGGGCTAAAAAACATCAGAATGAAATTTAATAGGAACAAATGCCAAGTTCTAAGAAAACTTGGCATTTGTCTCCAGAAAAAAGGAACCAAATGCACAATTACAGGATTGGAGATTATCAGGAGACTGGAAACCTTGAAAAGAGAAGACTGAAGGGAAATATGATAGCACTTTTCAAAATACTTGAAAGGCTGTCACACTGAGGAGGGTCAGGATCTCTTCTTAATCATCCCAGTGCACAGCACATGCAATAATGGGTTTAAATTACTGGAAGCCAGATTCTGGCTAGATAACAGGAAAATCTCTTGACTCTTAGAGCAATACAAGAATGGGTCCAATTACCTAGGGAGGTTGTCAGCTCCCCCACACTGGAGTCACAGCCACCTGTCAGGGATGCTTAGGAGGAAGTTGGACTCAATGGTCTCATAGGCCCCTTCCAACTCTATTATTCCTTGATTCTATTATTTAGTCCTGTGGTCAGTGTTACCCCCTTTTATATGCATTTTTAATGGAATATTCCGCTCTTTAGAAAGAGTGTTTGCAATGATATTGTCAATTCCATGCCTATGCCATTGTAATTGGACCAGACAGAGTATACTTGGGGGGCAGAAGAGAAGTTTTATATCTGAGGCTATACCTCAGCTACCCTAACCTAAGCTAAGTAAGTCAGGTTGCCTACCTGTAACTGTCATTCTTTGAGTGGTCATCCATGGATTCACACATATGGGTTCTGTACCTTTACAGGGCCTGTTGTTGGACAGATTTCCAAGTTAGATTTGTTCTGGTGGAACCCTCTCCTCTCCCACCCTGTGGTCTATCTAGGAGGGTTTCCTAGGCCCTTCCTCAGTTTCACCGAGAACAACATTGTGGCCTCTGAGCACTGTGGAGGCTGGTGGAACGGCTGACCCCATACTGAAGGGACACAGGATCATGGAGAATTTATGGCACTGAAGCTGGTTAACACTGATGTGGGGCCAGTGAGTGGGTTCTGTGAATGCATAGATGACCACTTGAACAACAACAGTTACAAGTAAGCAACCTAATGTCCTCCTTTGTGGTCTCTGTATATCACACATATAGATGATAAGTGAGCTTACCTCAAGTTGGAGGTAGGAAAGTGCCATCAGCAGAGAACAACTCACATAACTGCTCTGCTGAAGGAGCAGTCTTGCCTGGTGGGGAACACAGGGCAGTAGTGCCAATCAACAGGGTGGACCATGTCACTACCCTGCAGAAGCCCCACCATAGAAGTTGCCACTGTTCTGGTCAAGTGCACTTTGCACCATTCAGGGAACTGCAATCCTGCAAGCTGACAGGCAAGGTCTCAACCACCCATAATATGAGTCACTGGGAGCTAAGAGCTTTTCCCCTTGGAACACTTGCCATAACAGATCAACAATTCTGAGACAATTAGTACAGGACCAATAGAAGACAATTGCCCTGTGCATGTCCAGGGCGTGCACAGCCGATTCCAGCAGGTTCAACAGCACTGGGAAAAAGGCTGGGAGAACAATATCTTGGTTAAGATGGCATGGAGATGCCACCTTAGGTAGGAAGAAAGGATCCAAGGGAACAATCAGGAATGGCTGGTTGATGTGCAGTGTACAGAGCTTGCCAGCCTGCCTGGTCAATGTGATAGCCACAAGGATGGTCACTTTTCATGACAAGAGTCTGAGGTCTGTGGTGGCCAGAGATTCAAACAGTGGTTTGTAAGAGCCTGTAGAACCCCCAAAGCTTGAGCTGGGAACAAATGTCCAAAGTTGCAGGGCAAGGTTCTGAAGGCTCTTCAGGAATCAAAGCAACAGCCAATAGGCCTTCAATCACTGGGTAAAACAATAAGATTGTTGCCAGGTATACGTTGATGAAGGGCAGTCTGTAGAGGAAAATTTCCAGAAGACTATTGTATACCGAGGAGATAGGTGGTGGAACACAATTTCCTTCAAACCTGCCTCACCTCCGGCATGCAAGGGAAGCTGCTTGCTAATTAGGATGGTACAGCATTGGAATGCAGAAAAGTGAACAGCGGAGCTTATCACCGTGAGAGCCGGGAACAGCAGATGTGGCCAGTTAACTGCTTTCACTCATAGATTTAGGGGAGGGAGAGAAGCCTCGCACCCCAGTCGGAGTGAGTGCCAGTGTGAGATCTAGCCAAGCAAGGCGGGTGACACATGCTGGCCAAGAATTACGGGCTTTCTCCTTGTTGTTTGCAAGGGGGGAGTCCTGGTGGCTGATAGAGGGGAAGCCACCTTATTTGGTATTGTATTTCCTTTTTCATGTTATTATATCTGTTTGCCTGTTTTAGAATAAAAATTTTTAGACTTTAATCCACCTGTGTGCTCATTGCTTCTGGATCCAAAAAGAACCTTTTGCCCTTGGAAAAACATTTGGCATAGTCAGCAGGATCCACAGGCAATGCGGTGGTTAAGAAAAAAGTCTGCCAAGCAGGATGTCAGCCAGAGCCACACACCTGGTTGGTCTGGCACCAGTGGCTCAAGTTTTGAACCAGTTGATCCCACCAGTTGAATGGGGGCCCGTGATGGAAGGATTTGGAGGTCCTACCCCCGATGCTGTGCTTCAATGCCTGCAGTTGTTGGGAGAAGCGGTGGGGGCAGATGGCAGTGAGAGGACTGGGATGGGTCCTTCTCACTGCGCTCCGCACTTTGTGGGAACAATTAGAAGCCACACTGGAGAAAGTTCAACAGCAAGTCAACACCATAGCTCTCATGAGAGAGCCATTAGAGAGCACTCAGGGGAGGAAGAATTTGGCAGAGGAACAAGCTACCATGATGGCAGTTTGATTTGCTAAACTTAAACACCAGAAGCAGGCAAAATGAAGGTGTATACCTAACCCTCATAAAGTCAGAACTCTCATGATGTTTTGAGAATGGAACCCAGAGACATGGGATGGAAATATATGAGAAGGAGGCAATCCTTCAGGTATTCTGGACCTAAGCCATTTAGGGCTTTATAGGTTAGTAACAGCACCTTGAATTGGACCTGGACTTCAATTGGGAGCCAGTGTAGCTGATAAAGGACCAGCGTTATATGAGAATAACAACCGGTCCCTGTCAGCAACCTGGCAGCTCTATTTTGTACCAATTGAAGTATCCGGACCATTTTCAAGGGCAGCCCTACATAGAGCATGTTACAGTAATCCAACTGGGAAGTTACCAGGGCATGAATCACTGTTGCTAGGCAGTGCTCGACCAGGTAAGGACACAGCTGATGGACCAGCTGAAGCTGAAGGAAAGCGCTCCTCGCCACCGCTGCCACCTGGATTTCACCTGGAGTCACCTGGAGACAGCTCTAGGTCAAGTAGCACTCCCAAGCTGTGGACCCTGTCCTTTAGAGGGAGTGCTACCCCATCCAGGACAGGATCAAAATCACTTACCTGAAAACATGAACTGCCCACCAACAGGACCTCCATCTTATCTGGATTGAGTCTCAGTTTCTTGGCCCTCATCCAGCCAATTACCTCAGCCAGCACCAGTTCAGGACAGCCACTGACTCACCTGGATTAGATGTAAACAAGAGGTAGAGCTGGGTGTCATCAGCATATTGATGACTCTGCAGCCCAAACCTCCTGATGACCTCTCCCAGCGGTTTCATGTAGATGTTAAAAAACATGGGGGACAAAATGGAGCCCTGCGGTACTCCATGGCGCAGAGCTATAGTCCCCCAGCACCACCTTCTGGAATTGACCAGCCAGATAGGAGTGGAACCACTGCCAAGCAGAGCCCCAACTCCTAAAGCAGCCAGCCTATCCAGTGCAATACCATGGTCAATGGTATCGAAAGCTGCTGAGAGGTCCAGGAAATCAACAAGGACTCACTCCCCCTGTCCCTCTCCCTGCATACAGGGCAACCAAGGCAGATTCAGTACCGTAACTGGGTCTGAAGCCAGACTGTAACGGGTCCAGATAATCCATTTCATCCAAGAGTGCCCGAAGTTGTCCCGCCAACACCCACTTCAACACCTTGCCTAAGAACAGGATGTTGGCCACCGGTCTATAATTGGCAGCCTCTTCTGGGTCCAGGGATGCCTTCTTCAGGATGGGCCTGATCAATGCCTCCTTTAAAGGGGCAGGGACCCAGCCCTCCTTTAGTGAGACGTTGATGACCTTTTGGACCCTGGGACCAATCCCATGACTGGCTTTTGTAAGTAGCCAAAAATGGCAAGGGTTGAGTAAGCAGGAGGTTGTGCATACCATCCCAAGCATCTTGTCCACTTCCTCAGTCCACAATAACTGAAACTCGTCCAACAATGATGGACCAGATGGCGCTCTGAACACCTCCAGTTCTGGAATCATATCAATCATATCCATTGTGGAGTCCAGTTTGTGGCGAATCTGAGCAATTTTCTCCTTAAAGTGCTGGACAAAGTTGTCACAACAGTTGAGGATGGCACCACGTCTTTGTTTTGGCCACCATGTGTTAGGCCACGCATCATTCAAAAAAGCTCCACTGGATGGCACTGTGAGGAGGCAATGGAAGCGGAGAAGTATTGCCTCTTCACTGCCCCCACCGCCACAGCATAGGCTTGATAATGAACATGTAAGTGTGTTCAGTCAAATTCATTCCATGATTTTCTTCACTTGTGCTCTAATCGTCTCCCAGTCTGCTTCATCGCCCACAATTCTGATGCATACCATGGTGAAGAGTGGGCTCTGCCTGATGGGAGAGGATGCTTAGGAATGATTGTGTCAATAAACTAGAAGATTGCGTCTGTCATATAATTAAGCATTAATTTATTAGTTCAAGTCTTGCCCTTGGAGAGATTAAAGAAAAGAGAAACTTTTGATTACTTACAAACAATTTTATATCTCTCTCATGTAAGACGCCGCCTCAATTCCGTGGAGGGGGGGAAGAATTCCTTCCCGTCCTTCACCCAAAGGGCTTTCAGTTTCTTCTTTTTAAATCAGTTGGCACACAATGTGGCTTTTTCCACGGGCATTATTGCAAAAAAAAGAAAAAGAAATAAAAATAGTTTCCAGTAGATCCGATGGTAATAACTAAGATAAGTCTATTTCTGCATGTCGAGGACTCGTAGAGGGCAAACTCCCTCCTGTATTCTTCCGGCTGAGAAAGGCTTCAGTTTTTCCCAGTAAGCGCAGAATTGCTGTTCAGACATCCACTGGGAATTTCCCAAGCAATCTATCTTCACCCCTACAGGGCTTAGATCGGGCCCCCTGCCCGCGACCAGGAAGATACCAGCATGCTAACGGAGCCCCGTTAGGCACGTCTGTCTTGTCCCGACGCCATGTTTCTTCTCTGTGCCAGATACCGGCCATTTTTCTTCCTTTGTCTCTTGAAGCGCTTGGACCTCTGCCAAGGCTGTAAAAGCACTGCTAATATGGAAGCATTTAATGCAGAAACCAAAAACTTTTCAAAGATAATTTTGGAACTACATAATTCCTTAAAAGCCCTACAAAGTTTCCAGGAGAATGTCTTAATTAAGCAACTTGACGGTTTACTAATGGAATCAAAAGTTGGCTCTGACAAGATTGACTTTTCTATTAATCAAACTCTGACCAAACAATTTGTATCTGAGCAGAATAAGCAAAATATCCAGCAAACAGAAGGGAAATTTGAAGCTGAGAAGACAACAAATGAACTATTACAGGACGGGACTATAAATAGACAACAATTTAAGTTGGAGAAGAAGACAACTGGAGTACAAGAAATAATGAGCGGATACGATCTAACACATGATTTATTACAGGCATGTCTTTTTGTGCGAATGGAGAAGCTGGTGCAATCAGAGTTAATGCTATGCTTGCTTGCTATGCTGGAGAAAAAGAAAACAGTTAATCATTTAAGGTGATTTTATTACCTGAAGACAGATATATTTCGTAGAGGTGTAAAGAAGAAATTTAAAGGGGAGATAGGAGAACTTCGTTCTTGTTGTTTCAAAAAGGGGTGATGCATTGAGGTTGGCATGCTCATTATGTAACATAGAAAAACCGTGTTACTGTTTTTGGTGAAGCATTATACTTTTGTTTTCATCTGTATTTGAAAATAAGGGAATTTACTATAGGTATTAATGGTTGCTAAATAGAGGATGGATGTTTTGGATGTTATTTGTAATCGTAAGGAGTTATTTTTCTCTTTCTCTTTTTTCCTCTTTGTATTTTAAAAAGGAATGATTTAAATAGACTGGTATGTAGATACGAGATAAAGAAAGGCTGACTTAATAACTTAGGTTAATGAAACAGTGTTAAATGGGTATCCCTAACTATATCTGAAATTGAAAATAGGAGAACCTATGTTATAATTAAAAACTATATGGAGTTAACTATATTTGTTTAAATGAAGTTTAAGCCATGATGAAATATTTGTGAGTTTAAAGAGGATTGGTTTAAAGATATCACCAAGCAGGGTAGTTAGGGTGCCCACTGAGATGTTAAATAGATTTTTTTTGAGGTTACTACTAATTTTGGTAGCGAGGAAGTTATTTTGTATAAAAATAAAAATAATAGATAAGTTTTTGAAGTGTTTAGAAATGTCTAGAGGAAACTTATTATTGAAGGAGAAAAAAGATGTAATTTTACCCAACTTGGAGAAGCTTCCCTTGAATAATGGACAAGAGAAGCAGGATTTTTCAAGAAAGAAAGATGGGATTGGTGCTATGGAAGAAGGAAGATTGTGACTTCTGTCAAATTTGAAAATATACCATGAATTGGCTGGAAAGACGGGACTTGGTTCTAAAGAAGTTTTTATATTGTTATAAAAAGGAGTATAATAAGATTATAGTATGTTAAAAGACATGTTGTAGGGGCTGATCCAGTAGATCTGATGTGTGTGTGTGATGATGGATACGTGTGGTTTGTAGTTTAAAAACTTCAATAAAATTTATTAAAAAAAAAAAAAGGAATGATTGTGTCAAGCGCCCTGGTCATTTCTCCATTCCACAAATCGACCAGTACATCAATAGGAACGCCAGCTTTATCCACAGGAAAATCCCCCAGAGCCTTCAGGAATCTATCAGGATCCATAAAACTCCAGGGGAGGACCATTTTAATAAGGTCCACACCCTTCTAGAGGGAGAGATCAGCATTAAGCTCAAACCTCACAAGGAAATGATATGACCATGACAAAGAAGTTAAGGTCAGATTTCTCACTTCCAGATCACCCTCTTCCTGCCCCATTGAGAAAACCAGATCCAGAGTGTGACCTCTTTCATGGGTTGGGCCAATGACATGTTGAGACAGCCCCAAGGCTGCCATGGAAGCCATGAAGTCCTGAACTGCCCCAGACAGAACAGCCTCAGCATGGAAATTAAAGTCTCCCAGGACCAACATCCTGGGCGTCCTCAAAACCAGATCCGAGATGATCCGTCAGCTCAGGCAGGGAGTCTGATGGGCAGGAGGGTGCATGGTACACCAGCAGAATCCCTAATCTGTCTGTCACCCAAGGTACAAAACCTCTAGGCCCGGTCTCGAAGGGACAGGAAGTCCCACAAGGGAAACGGAGTCTCGGTAAAGCAGAGCTACCCCCCTCCCCTCTGGACGTAGCCTGTGCTGCATTAGATATCTGGATGGGCGGAGTTGAGTGAGGGAGACATCTCCCCCCCTGCCCATGTCTCCATTATACATGCCAGGTCAGCCCCCTCATCCACATTTAAATCATGGAGGAGGGATGTTTTATTATGAACTGACCTGGCATTCAATAGCAGCACCATCAGGCCCAGGGGGCAGAGGATTTGCTCCCAGAAGCATTCCGGCTGAGGGAATAACCAGAAGAGGGGAGAGATATTAAACATCGGTCCCTCCTTCTTTTTTGCTGATATGTTAGACCCCCAACGCCATATCTTCCCCTGCCCATCACCACCCCAATATTGGTGCCCACATGCTCCCCAGGCACTACCAGCCTAACTAAAATCTAATAGGAATAAAACACAATCACAGCAAAGAAAGGAAAAAGGAAGGAAAAAGGACAGCATCCCTGTCCCGGCCCAGCCCCCTACAGCCCCAAATGGCTCCGCCCTTCGGCTGATGGGCCTGGTCACAACCGGCAATAAGAGCACTCCGCTGTGGCCCCTCCCCCACAATCACTGCAATTGGCACCCACTCGCCTCTCTTGCACAGCTGCCACCTGTGCAGGGGCATAGGCAATGAGGTTTAACATTTTAAAAAATAATTCAAATTTTTTTAAAAAATGTTTGCTCCACTAGCTTGGGTTGCTGCAGAAGCCCAAGATAAGGTGGGGAAGAGCATGTACATATTCAAGGGACATAGCTACAATGTCCGCGATCATGCTGTGGGTGGGGGGTGGGGGACAGACGTGATCACGCTTGTGCAGGGAAGGCGGGCACAATCGCGGCCATCTCCCCCACCCCAAGCTCGACCACGATCGCGGCCATCTCCCTCCTGCCCCCAGGCACAACCACGAGCGTGCCCATCTTCCCTGCATGAGTGCGCCCGTGATCACAGCCATTTCCCCACTTCCCCCGAGCACGATCGTGCAGGGAAGGCAGGCAAGATTGCAGCCATCTCTCCCCCCTGCCCCCAGCACTATCTCCCCACTGAGTACACCTGCACCAGCTCAGAGCTTTTGGACTCGCTCAGAGATCATTTTCTCCAAGCCGAGGCGGGCTGGATCAATGAGCATGGTGGGCCAGATCCGGCCCACGGGCCGTAGTTCGAAGACCTATGCCTTACGCCAAAGCCTTATCCAGAGCAAGGCCCTAACTCTCTTGAATTCTATAAACCTGAGAGAAGTAAGGAAGCTGCAAAAGAAAAGTTTGAAACTAGCAGAGGCTGGTTCATAAGGTTTAAGGAAGGAAGCTGTCTCCCTAACATAAAAGTGCAAGGTGAAGCAGCAAGTGCTGATAAAAAAGCTGCAGCAAGTTATCCAGAATTTCTAGGTAAGATAATTATTGACAGTGGCTTCACTAAATAAGTTTTTCAGTGCAGAAAAAACAGCCATGTATTGGAAGAAGATACCATCTAGCACTATCACAGCTAGAGAAGTCAATGCCTGGCTTCAAGGGATTAGTTGCTAATGCAACTAGTGACTTTAAGTTGAAGCCAATGCTCATTTACCACTGAAAATCCTAGGGCCTTTAAGAATTATGCTAAATCTACTCTGTCTGTGCTCTATACAGTGGTACCTTAATCCATTCCACGACTCTGGTCGTGACCTGAATTGGTCACGAGCCAAGTCAAATTTCCCCATAAAGTTCAATGTAAATAAGGTTCATCACAAAAATTTGAAACAAAGTAACAAAGAACAATAAAGTAACAAAGTACAGTACAGTAGGGAACACTAACCTAGGTGGGCAGGGGGGGGGAGGTTATTGTTTGGAGGGAGAGTCCAAACGATAATCATGCGATAGCAATTGTGCTGGGGGTGGGGGGGAGATGGCCGCGATTGCGAAGTCCCTCATGATGACTACATCATTCTTGTAAATGCCGGCAAGTTGCTTTTTGAAGGTTGCATCCTTATCCTTTTTGACTGGGTAGACGGTAATATATGCCAATAACTATGCTTTTCTTTTCTTTTTTTCTCCCTTTAAATTTAGCCAGATGCTTTCGATGAGGCTATTCAGATCCTCATCTTATATTTCTGTGCAGATATTTGTGTCTCTTGCATACAATGCAACTCCACCTCCCTTTTCGTCCTTTCTATTTTTCTTGATTAGCTTGCATCCATCAATTGTAGAGTTCGAGTCATGTGAGTCATCCCACCAAGTTTCAGTTGTTCCTACAAGATCATAATTGCCCTCATGTACTATGAGCTCAAGTTTGTGTTGCTTGTTTCCCATACTCTGGGCATTTTGAGACATCGAAGTTCATTCTTGCTGTGATCTGGTTTTCTTTCTACGGTTTTTTGGATACTGGTGTTGGGCCCTGCTTGAGATTTTTTTTCTGTTGAAATATATATAACTCTTTGCCAGGTGATGGTATGCCATGCTGCAAATCTCCCTCTCCTATAGGTTTTAGTTTGAAGCTCTCCTGATGAATTTTTTCATGTAGTGGCCAAACATCTGTTTTCCATTCCTTGTGAGGTGCATCCCATCTTTTGCCAGTAGTCCATCTTCCAGGAAGCTTAGCTTGTGGTTCCAGAATCCAAATTTCTCTTTATGGCACCACCATCATAGCCAATCATTCACTTGAAGGATTTTTTTTTCCCCTGATAGTTCCTCTTCCATGTATTGGTAGGATTGAGGAGAAGACTATCTGGGCCCCAGTGTTTTTTATTTTCCTGACTAGAGCTTTGAACTCTGATATTATTTCAGTGAAACTTCTCATGGCTGTGACATTAGTTCCCACATGGAAGAGAAGAGAGGGGTATTTGTCAGTGGGTTGTATGAGTCAAGTGAACTTGCTGGTTTTATCTTTAACCTTTGTGCTGGGGAGACAACATAGTTGGTGATTCTCTGGGTCATCATGACATACATATTTTTCCATTCCACACAAGAGGGAATCTCGCGTGACTAGAATTCTTCTCCTTTTATTGCAAATTTTGCTATCCTTTTCCTTGTTTGATTGTCCCTGAAAAAGAGTTATTCAGTGTGTTGTGTGGTTATTTCACAGTGGGTTTCTCACATGTCTCTTCCTCAAGCAACTCGAAGTGGTTCTAGAGTTCCACTGCTTCCATGCATGCAGAGTGTTTTGTAGGTCTTTTGAGTCTATCAGTCAACCCTTTTCCAGCTAGTTTCATTTTTTTGCGAGGGAGCAGCATACAAATGTGTAAAATAAATAAATAAATAAATTTTCCCTTCCCTCAGGGTTCTCTTCTGCTGCCTCAGCTTACTGTTGTTCTTCCTTCTGGACTACACTTACCTGTTGCAGATCCTCTGCTCTGTCTAGAAACTCTTTGTTTACTTTTATGCAGATGATACCACTCTCATGGCAGAAAATGAAGAAGAACTAAAGAGCCTCTTGATGCGGGTGAAGGGGGAGAGTGCAAAAGTTGGCTTGAAACTCAATATCAAGAAAACTAAGATCATGGCATCCGGTCCTCTCACTTCCTGGCATATAGATGGGGAAGAAATGGAGGTAGTGACAGATTTTATTTTCCTGGGCTCCAAGATCACAGCAGACATAGAAACACAGAGAGTGAGTCAGAAGGGGTCTCTCGGGCCATCTAGTCTGACCCCCGGCTCCAGCCAGCTCCGCTCATGACATGCCTACCATGTGACTGTAGCCATGACAGTGACTGCAGCCAAGAAATTAAAAGACGCTTTCTCCTTTGCAGGAAAGTTATGGCAAATCTAGACAGCATACTAAAAAGAAGAGTCATCACCCTGCCAAAAAAAGTGTGTATAATCAAGGCTGTGGTTTTCCCAGTTGCAATGTATGGCTGTGAAAACTGGACCATAAGGAAGGTTGAGCACCAAAGAATTGAGGCCTTTGAATTGTGGTGCTGGAGAAGACTCCTGCGAGTCCCTTGGACCGCAAGGAGATCAAACCAATCAGTCTTAGAGAAGATCAACCCTGACTGCTCTTTAGAAGGCCAGATGCTGAAGATGAAACTCAAATACTTTGGCCATCTAATGAGAAGGAAGGACTCACTGGAGAAGACCCTAATGCTGGGAACAATTGACAGGAAAAAAAGAAGGGGATGGCAGAGGATGAGATGGATAGACGGAGTCACTGAAGCAGTTGGTGTGAGCTTAAGTGGACTCCAGGGGATGGTGGAGGACAGGAAGGCCTGGAGGAATGTTGTCCATAGGGTTGCAATGGGTCGGACACAACTTCACCACTAGCAAGCAAGCAGTGAATTTAATAGCATTCTTCCAAAATGCTTCCCACTGACTTGGTAATATTCTTCACCAAGATTCTGTTTCCAGATTGTTATATTTTTATTTTGATGACTTTCAGTATCATAGTGCAATAACAGTTTGTAAAATCGTCCAAATAGATGATGATTCTGCTGTCTAATCAATTTTTCAAACTCTGTCAGGTCTTTTAAGGTGCCTTCTCCTAGTTGTACTTCCCTTTTTAGTCATGCAATCAGTTGATGATAAACAAACCACTGTATGTTTTTCCCTTAATCTTTCAGTTGTTGCCAGGATTTAACTTGTCCTGGCTCATCAATAATGTCTCGATAAATTATAAGATTGTTATTGCTCTTTGAGTATTTTCCATGTGCTTTGACTGGGGACATTAAGGGGGAGGTTGGAGGACTATTTTTTTTCCTCATGCTATTTTTATTAAGCTATCTCTTAGCTCATGGTTGTTAAAATCAGAGCCTTCTTAACTGACATTTTAGGCCACAAAAGATTATGTATTCTTGTTATAATGATCCATTTATAATCCAGTTTACAATATATATCTGGTCTGCTGCATAATACTATAACTTCCTTTCAAACATACACCATGGACATGCATTTTTTTAAAGACTGTTGGAGTGACAGTGTCCAAAGGGTAAAACTGAATATTGAATATCTCCTGACCTAAAAGCAAAGGGAGTGCCTGTAGAATGCTGCTATGAAGATACAAAGATATGCATCTTTTAGGTCCACTGTTGCAAAACATCCAAACTTCCTCTTATCTAGTCTACTCAATAGATAAGAGGAAGGATGCCTTGTGAAGTAACCATCTGCAACTTTTTTTTAAGCAAAATAAAGGAATTAAGATTTCTTAGGTCCCAGACTGGCTGAAGCCCTCCATCCTGCTTCAGTACCATGAAACAGCATGAGGAAAGACCCACAACAAGCAGGGGAAGTGATCATCTGCTCAACAGCCCTCTTCAACAGGGCAGAGTGTATCTTGTCCATCAAGAGAGGCAATGGGGACATTTCATGTACAGTATGGATAGGCAGAAAGGCATCAAACTTAATCCTGTAATCCCTCTCAATTATCGACAGCATCCAGGTATCAGAAGTGATTATTTCCCAGACAGATAGGGAGAGAGATGATCCTTAAAATCAACAAAAATGGGTAGGAAAGGAGACAAGGGGCCAGCCCATAAACTGAGTCAATGCCTTCTTCAGTCCCTGTCCATGTGTCTCTGTCTTTCATGGTATTGGGGTGGCACATCCTTTTGCCTATGGAATGAAGCCAGTGTTTAGCAAGACACTTGGTTGGTTTGAGACCAGAGCAAAACAGAAGAGGAGCTGAGCCCAAATGACTGACATGATTTAGCAGATGGATGTTGGAAGAAACTCATCTGCTTCACAGTAGTGTGCACCTTGTATTATGAAGCCCATGCTTGTCAGTCTTCACACTGAAGAGCCTATCTCTGTCAAAGGGTAAAGGGTCTTCAATCCAGAAATGGGCCTTTTGGGAGAGACCAGACAAGCACAGCCAGGCATGCTTCCTTAACACTACTGCACACGTGGTCCTGGTAGTGTTTATCTACATCTAGGAGAGGTGCATTGCTTTGCTCTGGCAAGGTCCCTCTGCTGTTCAGGCAGATGGTCACAAATGGAGCCCAGCTTCTCACAAGGAAAGAGCTGGTACAGTAGACTTTAAATCCCAGAGCTGGAAACTTTAAATCCCAGAGTGATAGAACTGTAAATGTGTCTCTCCTGAGTGTCCAGGCAGCATCTCTCATTGTTGGAAGCTGTGGAGACCTATGAACACAACCTTCCTCATGCCAATTCTATGGCAATCAAGTTCAGTTTTAGGTGCTGAAAAAAGAAAGTTGCATCCTTCTTCTGCACCTGATATATGCTCTCCAATTTCTTCAATGTCAGTACCATAGTAGACAGAGCTTTCCAGAACTGTTGAACTATATGTTAGGAAGTTAGGAAGGAATGGGATTGCAACCAGTGTCAATTCTTCAATCTGAATGGCATCACAGACTAGATCCAATATCATGCAGTTGTAATTGCATGGCAGTTCCAAGGACATGGACCATCCTTTGAACTTGTTCAGAAAAATGACTCATATCTACGGATGGTGAAGATGGACCCCCAGTGTCCACAGCTGTGACTGGAGAGGAGGAAGTCAGATCAGTGGAGGATGACATGTCTGAGTTGGATTGATAGTCCTCAACATGCATCAGTGAGGAAAGACTGGAGAGCACAAGGGCAGGAGAGCTGGATCAGCACAGTGACATGGCAGTGGAGGTAGGCAGCTCTGGGAATCCACAAAACTGTTCAACTGACAAAGTTTGCAGACTTAGTGAACAGCAGAATGGTGGCAGTTTGACAAAGTTCCCCCACAGATGTCTAGATCATGGGTCCTCAAACTACAGCCCGTGGGCTGGATCCGGCACACCATGCCCATTTATCTGGTCTGCCTGAGGTTTTGGACTCGCTGCGCATGCGCCTGCCGCCACCCACCCGACCCTGTGTGCTCCCACCACCACCTTGCCACGCACGCAGGGGGGCAGTGACTTGCTCACATGGAGATTGTTGGACTCGCTCAGAGAGAATGATCTCCAAGCAAGCAAGCCACTGCCTTGCCGCGCATCCCCACCTCCCCTCGCTTCCCCTCGCCATGCACGCCCACCCCCTCCTCGCCTCACCTTGCCTCACTCCGCCTGCGCACCCTGCCCCCACCTCATCACACGTGCATGCACCCCGCCCCGCCCTCTCACCGGCCCACATGCACCACCACCACTGCTTTGCTGGCCCATGCCCACCACCAGCACCTTTCAACTGGCCCCCTGTTGAAAAAGTTTGAGGACCCCTGGTCTAGATAATAGATCCACACAGGGTTTTATGAAGGGCCTTGATGGTAGTAGCCCCCAGAATCTTAGAACCCTTGGCAGGCCTGTGGGACATATGAAACAGATCCATTCTGAGAGGGGAAATGGGAGCAATCTCTTCAGCTATCAGTCCCAAGTGGCTCCAATAGACATCAGTTCAGCAATAGCACAACTGGCTCTCTTGGAACCGTAGCCACAGAGGAGGGATGAGCAGATGGTGCGATTTGAATTCCTTCCTCTAACACCAAGGCTAAGTGGATTCTACTTTTGATGCCAAGGCCAATTCAAAGTTGCCATCGGCAGCCAATTCCAATGCGGTTGGGATGAGCCAAGAATCCATTGGCAGTGTTTAGGTTTAGTAACTGAAGACTACACTGAGTATTGTGTTCAGTTTTGGGCCCCTCATTACAGAAAGGATATAGCCAGGTTGGAGTCAGTGCAGCGTAGGGCCACAAGGATGGTGGCTGGTTTGCAGGGGATGGGGTATGAGGCGAGACTGAGGGAACTGGGTCTCTTCAGCCTGGAGAAGAGGAGACTCAGAGGGGATATGTTGGCAACATACAGGTATGTGAGGGGGTGTCACATGGAGATGGGGAGAGGCCTGTTCTCCCCTGCAGAGGAAGGCAGGACGCGCTCCAATGGAGCAAAGCTCAGGGAGCCAAGGTTCAATTTGGATGCCAGGAAGCACTTCCTGACAGTTAGGACCCCGAGGGCGTGGAATGGGCTTCCACGGGAGGTCGTTGAGGCCCCATCGGTGAGGGTGTTCAAAGATAGGCTGGACATGCACATGGTGGGCATGTCATGAGCGGAGCCGGCTGGTGCCGGAGGTCAGACTAGATGGCCCAGGAGGCCCCTTCTGACTCGCTCTGTTTCTATGTTTCTATGTTTTGTTGTCTTGGCTGTCTTGGCCAACTTTTTCACCTTCTTAAGTTTCTCTAATTTTTCTTGAGTTGAGGGAAGCAATTGGCCCTAGAATGGGGTGATAGCAGTTGTGGTAGGCACAGACTGCTGTGAGGTTGCAGAACCGGCAGTAGACAAGCAGAGGTGGTATTGACCACACTCAGAGCCTTGCTCCAGAGCTCTGCAGTCAGCATTATTTTTCCTAGCCTGCTTCATAAAGGCTTAGCAGTGATCGCACTGGTCAATCACATACCGCTCACCCAGTCAAATCAGGCATAAGGAGCACCCACCCTTTGGTGGCAATTTCAAGCTTCATCACACATGTTTGTGGAAGGGAGTCTTCGATGCCATCAAGAAGAAGACGAAAAAGGAAAGAGAATATGAAAAAAGAGCAAGGTAAGGAGCAAAGATCACAATAAGATCACAAAGAGGGTTTCTTTTCTAGCTCTTTTGGCTGGAAAAAAGAGAGAGGTTTCTGAAGAAAAAATTCACAAAAGAGAAGAAACAAGTTTATAGAGAAAGACAAGAAGATATTTCAAAAGAAAAAAGGGGCTTTGTGGTAGAACACTCAAGAATTAAAGAGGAGAAAAAGAACTTTCTGAGGCACCAAAGGCAGTCAAAGAAGAACTGAGCGAAAGGGTGAGAACTTTTCCCTTTCATAATGGACACTGGGATAGATGAGGGGTTCTCACCAAAATCCTCTTAGCTACTAAATCTTCCCAGAAACAGGCTCCATGCAAATACAGACCCCATGTGTGTGATTCACAGTGACCATGAAAATGCTTTCATTCAGGACTAAATTATCACTTATATTTTGCATAAAAATAAAGTAAAAAAGAAGCAACAAATAACTTTAAGTGAAAGTTTGAAAAATCATGTAACTCAGTTTGCTTCTCTCCAATTGGACAACCTTTTCAGGAGATGCAGCAGGTTAAATATGAGCTGAATAACATTCTGTCATAGTCTGTTGACTTATTTATTTTGCTCTTTTCCAGTCAGATAAGACTTCTCCCTGATCAGTTTTGGAATCTTCATGTTTGGATCCTCCTGCATTGGATTCCCAATATACCAAAACAGGGTGCCTTCTACAGGTAGGGCAGAAAGAGAGGTGTGGTGTATACTGTCTCATGACCTGCAGTTTGATTAATTTTTGCTTGCAAAATCAACCTTATAGGGAAACCCAAGTATAAAGATTGGAAATAAAATATTACTCCAGCATACTCTGAGGAGAGAATTGGACATGTTCAGCCTTGAGAAGAAAAGACTGATGGTACATGATATTCCTCTATAAATAACTCAAAGAGGAAGGTCCAGATCTCTTCTTGCTAATGCCACAGTGTAGGTCACAGAATAATCAAGTCAAGCTGCAGCAACCCAGATTCAGGACAGATATCAGGAAAAGTTTCCTCATGTCAGAACAATTTGACAGTGGAACCAGCTGCCTAAAGAGGTGGTAGACTCTCCCACACTAGAGACATTCATAAAGAAACTGGTCAGCCATCTGAGTGGGATGGTGTAACTTGGTGTCCTGCAACAGCAGAGGCTTAGACCTGAAGGCCTTCACAGCCCCTTCCAACTCTACTATTTTATGATTCAATACTTGGGTAAACTGACTGATTTTTACTGTGGATCAGCTTGTGAGCTCTGATAATGAGTTCTTCCCATTCTCTGTTTTACATGCCAGTTATGGATCATTAGCTACAGCTGAATGGCTCTGTCTGCAACTATTGGAAGTACTAATTTACAATGAACAGCTACATCAGCCAATGATCTATGCTTATAAGTATCTATTATCAGTGAAGAAATATGACACACAGATCTTAAGCAAGAATGGAATAATGAATTGGTTTGTCCAATCAATGAAGCAGTTGAATCTTTTTTGGAAAGGGTAACAAATCTTGGGTTATGTTTATTTCAGGGAAAAAAATCTTGTTTTGAGTATATTTGAGATTGAGTATGCTACAACACCATTTCAATAAGGGCTTACATAAATTGGCTAATTGTTGGAGGTGCAATACTTCTATTATGTTATGGAAATACCCAATATCCGCTTCCTTTTGGGAGGAGGCAATTGCTTGGATAAATTTTGTGATGGAATTTTCCTTAATAGTTATGGATACACATGTTCTTAACTATCTATCCATCTCTTAAATTTAATACAAGAGCCACATAAATGGATTCTCTATGCCCTTTCCACAGTTGAGAGACTATATTATAACACTGGAAGGATAAATACTCATCTGCAATAAAACAATGATTAGAGGACTTCTGAACAGATAGGTTTTAGACACTATTCATAAATGGGTAAATGTAAGGACACTGGGATGCCTTTGCTGAAGTTCATGCATAATTTCTGTTGTTAATAATAATAATAGCATGTCATAGTACATATAAAATATATGGGGTTATATAGTATGTATTCACTGTAATTAATTTACTTGCAATGTTCTATTTTTACTGTTTTTCCTTTGTCCAACCTTTGGTTTTGATTTCAAATACACAATTTACACAATACATTTGATTTCAAATATATGTAGCAGCAACATATACACAAGAATATGTTGCTGCTACAACTCTCCCTCTATCTCTCTGAAAATGAAATGGAGTTTTCAGTCAAGTCACCTGCTCCTTCCTTCTTAGGATACCTATTTTTTCATATCCAAGAGGTCTAGCAAACATTTGACAATTCCACTGACAGCTGTCCAACCAGATTAAGCAGAAAAGGGAGATAAACCTTGCTAAACTTTTTAAATCCTGAAGGACAAAATTTCTCTACTCCCTCAGGAAAATACCAGTTAAAATCAACACAAAGGAACAATTAAGATTGGATAAGAATTTTTAAAACTAAACTAAAAATAGTTGAAAAGATAATAAGTTCAAAAGTAAAAAAAGTCAGGAAGGTAAACCACCCTCAGCCAAAAATACGGATGCAAAGACCTTGCTAGAATCAATGTCTCTTGCACTCACTGGACTTCTTTCCCATACTTGGCCCTGGCCAGAATCTAATCTGCAAACACTAAGAAAGATTAAAAGATCCCTTAATATTGTGCACAGTACACTGGTATAGAAGCAGAAATCCACTAGCCCGTCTGGCACATGGGTGGTGGGCAGCATGTGCTCAAGCCAGCCTCACAAACTTGCTTGCATTTGATTCCTGCCAGATATTCACATGAAGACTTGGTACAAGAAAGACTTAGGACAGAGGGAAAGGGAGCAAGAGTCTGGGGAGCTAAGCAAAGGGCATCTGATGGATTCCAAACCAGATTCCTCACACATCACTACCCAGGAACCCATCTTGTCTTCTCAGCATTTATGTCTGTATGTGTTACTATAAAACTGAGCTTGGTCAGCTTGGACTTTCAGAAAGCCAATAGCAAAATGCTAAAAAAAAAAAAAAAAAGGTAAGTGGAATACTATGGACAAAAATCCTGAAGGAATGAAGAGCTCAAGCAGGATGAACACTTAAAACTGAAGCACAAATCAGAAACTGTTACCATGAGAAGGAACAATGGAGAACATTTAATGTAGGTAGTCTAGTTGCACAAGGATCCGTTTAATGAATTGAGACTCAAGAGGATTATGAATGGGCAGGACCCTGTTACCAAGAAGCAGTGCACTAGAGTTGTCCAAATCTGCAAGGATGTTGTCCTAAAGGTGAAAGCTCAGAATGAGCTGAGGAGGATTTCTAAAAATGAAAAAATGTCTTATTTGACTATATTAGGAACAAAAAGATTATCAAGGAAGCAGTAGACTCTGCTACCTGAGAAATATGAGTTATAGTTAATAGGTGACAAAGAAAAGACAAAACTATGCAGCACCAATTCTGCCTCAGTCTTTACACACAAGGAATGCCATGTTCAACCTGGGACAAGTTGAACAAAGGCTACCATATGGAGGGATGTGCACCTGAGAATAAATAAGGACATACTAGAAATCACATACATTTCTAGTCTTATGCTGCCAAGAAAATGTCTAGCCACATTATTTTATATATACAAGCAGTTTTACTCTGAAAATTTTGCCAGTTGCATTTTTTAAATAAATGTAAACTTCATTACACTCTTTGTTCCATTCAGGAAGCCAATAGCCACTACTGATATATACCTATTTTATACCAACTGTCATGATAATTCCATAACAAACATATTAAAGAGTTGATTCAACTGGTCTGCAAGAAGCAGAGAAGGAAATCGTAACTCTTTTCTTGTGAGGCTGGAAGCTCTTGTGTTAAAAGGTTTCTCTTCAAACATGCATTTCCTGAGAAGTGCAGCAATTTGTGATTAAATGGAGGAAACAGCAGCACATAACCAGGAAAGCAGGGAATGGTTCATTGACTGAAAAATACCTATTGAGTTTGATTGATCCTGCCATCTCCAATTTTGTTCATTAGTTTTTAGAACATTAGGCAATCACCACCAGCCTTCCCTTGCCCAACTTACATCCCAAGAAAAACAAAATCTGCTAAGCTACAGCTCCAGAGCTGGGAAAATACAACACACCTACAGAACTTCATTCAGCAAGGCTCAATGCTACAGTTCTTATTTCAGTTCTCTGCCACCCAATAGCTGAATTGGTCTGTCTCAACAAACATTTTCTGACTTTGCTTGCCACAACAAACCTTTGTATCATCATGCATCTCCTATACTTCTTGAACCCACATTTTCTCTCTCCCATTAATGTCTCTCCTAGGAATCCTCTACAACAACGAGCAGATCAGCATCATCAATAAACAAAGGCTGTCTCCCTCCCCCTTCCCGTTCACCGTAATGATCCTCATCCAACTATCAAGGATCTGCAAGTCATGTATCCGATTTCTTCTGCTACACACACCCCCCTCCCCAACACATCCTCACTCCCAGCATGCATACATACATGCACACACACAATCACTTCTAAAACTTAAGGAGTTGGGTCAGGCCTCAGAACTTATAACTTTGCCCTAGAAGCCAAGTTGGGAATAGGGCTGTGGTTACACATTACGGAAGAGTTTGTTTGTTTGTTTGTTTGTGTTTTGGGGAGGACACTAGGCCACGCACACTCGGATATACTCTGTTGTTCAGAATGAAAACAGGTTCCAGTGAAAAATCCTGAGCCAACTTGAGCCCTTCCTAGCTATCGTTCTAAAATTAGAACTATTCAGGACCAGAAAGTGTCCCAACGGAGGGAGTGCTGAGCAAGACAAAACTCACCTCCTTGTAAGAGCCACACCAACGCAAAATCAGGGAGTTGTCCAAGAAGAGAAAAGAGAGTGCACTCCCCAACTCCGTGCTTCCTCCTCAGCTGCTCCGCTAGCGGAAACAGGGGAGGGACTATAAAGCAGGGAGGAGCAAAACCTGGGGGCGTCCATGAAAGAAAGGGGAGTATGACTGCAATCTTCCTGTTGGTTTCGTTCTCCGTTTCTCTTTACCTGAGATCCTTCGTCTTCTGAGAGACACTACTGTTTAGTTGCCGTCTGGTGATATCTTATACTTGTCTTATAAAAGAAGTTTGTGTTGTAAGTCTGAAATGCTTGCTTCCGAAACTGCATTGGAAAATGCTTTTGTTGCCACCCCAGTTCCAAAAGTAGGAGCTGGGGAAGGAAAGAGGCTGCAATTTCCATTGTGGCTGTTCGCTCTGGACAGGGAGTTATGGCTGGAAGAGGAATGGAAACTTCAATGAGGCAGGACGCGGGTTGGTTGTTCTGGAAAGGAAGCTCCAGATAACACTCCCCCCACCGCCCATGAGCCAGTTCTACCTACATTCAGAAGAAGTAGGTGTTTGAGCAGAGGCTGCAAAGCACATTTACTTGCCCTTGTGCTGAGGAGAATTAAGCCCCAGGCAGTGGAGGAGGCTGGGGCTGAGGGCTTACTTAAGTTTATATCAGTGCCCCAGGCTTTTTGTTTTACCTAGATGGCTGAAAGCAACCATATAGATAAGATTAACAGTGTAGGGTACAGCAGTGAAGATGGCCACTACTGTACCTGTCTCTTGCCATTGGATCTGTCATGGAGGATTATGCCCTAATGTATTTTATATTTTTAAAAGTCAAGGGAAAATCCTTTTATGGCATTCACCTAGTAGAATGAATAAATTCTTCAGGGAAAGACCCATTCCAGGAATGTAAAAATACTGTTTTCACTTTTTTTTTTTTTAAACTAGAATACATTTGCTCTGGGTAAATGAAAATATTGGGTGTTAAAGTCTTTCTGCTCCAACAGACTTTCTGCCTAGCATCAAACTGATTCCCTCTATATAAAGCAAAAGAGTTCCGCCAGTTCCTTATTACTCTAGGATGCAGTGTATCAGGCTTCAAAGATAGGAACTCATTCAACAAAATTAGGTGTTCCTGGACCATTTCTTTATTCATCTCAAGCATTAATCCTGACTCTTCAGTTTGTACTTCATTTCTGCCTGGGCGGGGGGCGAAGGGAGTAATAGAACTGCTTTTGGGAAAAGACTGAACCAAAGTAGGGATAGAGCACTTCAGCTTTTTCTTCATCATCTCTTACCAATTCACCACCCTCACTGAGAAGTTGAACCGTCATTTCTTTTCTCTGTATTTTACTGTGAATATACTTGGAAAAACCTTTCTTGCTGCTTTTAGCATCCCTTGCTGGTGTCAGGGAATCCTAGCTGAGCAGCCCATGAGAATGTACATTCAGATCCACAGGGAGACATCTGTGTTATTAATCTTTATTAGTGAGAACACCAGAAACATCCCTCTGCAGAGACAAACCTTTACAACAGTACTGCAGGGTAGAGGTATGCCCACCAACTACAAGTTTCCAGAACATACACAGAGTGTTGTACAGGTTTGTTCTCACATACATGGGATCAGGGCAGATGATGAGAGTAGAATGAGTTCATAATGTATTAATGGGCAAAATATGAAGAAGCTGCAGTGGGGACATGACACAATAATACAGTAAATATCAATGAATATTGGCATGGCAATCAGTAAGGCACATGAATCATAACAGGTCTTGGGTGTGAATTTGATCATGTATGCATATGTGATTACAATAGAATGGGAAAAACCAGTCAGAGAGACTTGTCACAGCCAGCAGAAGAATGATATATTGTTGCATTCCTGAGAGTGTGTTAACAAGATCCATGCATTCCACCTTCTGCAGAAGAGTAACTTTGCAACAATAATAATTCCCACACAACTGTGTACTGAAGAGCATTAAAGTTGTGACATTGTATCAGCTGCTGAAATCTCTTTCAGATATGGGAGAAGAAAGAAGATTTTGGGAGCAGAGCACTGTGGCTTCACCCAAGAAATACAAGTAAACTCTTTTGTTTTCCCTATATGATTTATTTAGCTTTCCCCAACACTAGCCTCAACTCATTTTCAGCTTCCTAATGTCATTCTTGCACTTCTGTGCCACCTGTCTCTACCCTTCCTTTGTTGCCTGGCCTTCCACTTCCTATATGTGTCATCTTTCACTTTCAGATTAACTCAAAGTTTTTATGAAGTTTTTAAAGAAACCACATAGTTTTCTTCTGTCAACTGCTATCTTTTGTTTTTGTTGAAATTATTTGTAATTGTGCCTTTAAAATTTCCTTTTTCAAAAACTCCCAACCATTCTGAAGTTATAGGGTTCCTTTTTGCAAGATTTTACTTACTCTTATTCCTAAATTTATTAAAATCAACTTTCCTAAACTCCAGAGTACATATCTGTCTACACTCCATTTTTGCTTCCTTTACAATCAAGGACACAACTATGTTGTGGTCACTTTCCCCCAGAGTTCCCATAACTTCCACTTTATCCACTAAAGTGTGGTATAGAATAAGAAGGAAATGTAGATTTATTTTCTGTGCACCTGAGCAGCTGTCTTATGCTGGTGAATTGAAGTCTAGCTTCTCTGCTCATGCTGATTACCTCTCACTTCCCTGAATTCAATTCCCAGATCTCCAACTCCCCCTTCCAAGGTATGAGCACTGTCTGCAGCTTCAGAAGAGGTTTTCCAAGTTTTTCTAGAGACCACAACATTGCTCTCTAAATTTTTTTGTTTTGGTGCCCATAACACAAGCACCATGTTCTGCCAAAGATTTTTTAAAAGTCTTTGTAAAATGTTTGATTTCAGGCACTAGAAAGATTTTCTCCACACAATGCATGTCTGCTGAATTTGTGGGTACAGTAAGGAAACTTAGACACTCCTAAGCCAAGATTTCTGTTCCATGTCTACAAAAGCAAAAGCAGCACAGCAGGGGTTACAACTGGAAAGAAAAGGAACGTGTTATCCCGCCTCCTGCTGTGCACACTGGGATTTCTCCCAAAATTGATTCTAATATGGCTGTGAATGAGCAGAATAAGTTCCTATATATGGTTTTGTTTGACTATTGTTGGGAAAATTCAGATAAATCCTGGCAGAAAAGGGTTGCTTATACATGCCTTCATGTTATAAAATCAAATCTGCACCCCTTTCTTAGAAAGCTCTCAATTTCCTAGCCAGGTTACTGTTTAGCATTTGCTGTTACTTTAAGAAGTGGGACTTGATGGCTTCCCCAAGAAGCTGCCAGAGCTAGTGTTTTGCTGATCATTAAGAACTGGCCAGGCTGCCATGCTAACAGCATTCCAATCACCCTTATTTGCATGCCCAAGACACACAATATCCTGCAATCAAATGCCATTGTGTTGCGCCCCCTCTGCAGACCTCTCACCTTCTGACTGTGTTCACCTTATTTCATCAACTGTCCAACTGCTGGGCCCATGTGACTCTATAAAATACTCTGTATATGTTCTAAAAGTTTGTAGTTGGCAGTGGACACCACTGCCCGGTAGTATGCTGTCATAAGAAACTGCAGGGGGCCTGGGTGATCTCACCAATAAAAATGCTGGAGTTCAGGGTGATTCATTGATCCCTGCAAGTCCTGGTATTCATTCTCACCATTAGTAAAGAGACTCTGACACTATGTAGCTGGTCGTTAAGGCCTGAGTCTCTAGCTTGTAAGGATGTAGGCCTTGCTGGGCCTGAGTGAAACCTAGATGCCTTGTCTGTCTTAATTGCAATGTAACATCCTGTAAGGAGGATGTCGACAGATTGTGTTCTGGCCTAGTGAAGCGTGGAAGTGGCAGGCAGGTGTGAAAAGAATGAAAGCCATATCAAACTCACTGAAAGAGATGAGTTTCCATAAGCGTTACGATGTGTGCCATGCACTGAGGCAGCTGCAAAGTTCTTACTTAGAGCAGAACCATGGGCAGAGCAGAACCGTGTTTGAATGGAATGTCATTTTCCCCTTCAATTCAGTTGAACTCTCGTAATTCCAGGAATTAAGACAATAGTAGAAGCATTGTCTTTATCATTACGTTGTCCTGAGCTCTCATAATCCTGGATGGGGTAAAGTGGTTATCAGAGCAGTGCAGCTAACACTGACATTAAATGGAAAACGAGACTGGGGCTTCCAGGTATGGTGGGCAGAGGTGTGATAACCGGTGAAATGCACCTACACTCAGAATTGGCCCTACTGAATGTACCGTATTTTTCGCTCTATAAGACGCACCTGACCATAAGACACACCTAGTTTTTAGAGGAGGGATCCATGGAAAGCTTCCTGATAATCACAGGCACATTCCCCATCACTTCCCCATGGGCTTCATTAAAAGACGGGTTGCCATTTGAAAACACACACCGACCTGTGATTAACAGCTCTCACCTGCACCAGAGGAGAGGGGCGGAGCAGGGCGCGCCAAGCACGTGCCGGCCAGGTGTGGTGCAGCTGGGCCAGCAGCGTGCCGGCGGTGGTCTTCCGGGCGGCGCAGTGGCGGCGGCGGCAGGTCTTCCCGGGTGGTGGGGGTGAGCCGTCCATCTCTCCGTGCGGCCGGTGGGTTAAAGTCCACGGCTCCTCCTCCTCTGCACCGTTCCCCAAGCGGCACAGCTCTCACCTGCGCCGGGGGGGGGGAGCAGGGTGCGCCGAGCACGTGCCGGCCAGGTGTGGTGCAGCCGGGCCGGAAGCGTGCCGGTGGTGGTCTTCCGGGTGGCGCAGTGGTGGCGGTGGCAGGTCTTCCCGGGCGGTGGGGGTGAGCAGTCCGTCTCTCCGTGTGGCCGGCGGGTTAAAGCCCGCAACTCCTCCTCTGCACCACTCCCCCGAGCGGCACAGCTTTCACCTGCACCGGGGTGGGGGGGGCAGAGCAGGGCGCGCTGAGCGTGTGCTGGCCAGGTGGTGCCACGTGGTGCAGCCGGGCCAGCAGCGTGCCAGCGGTGGTCTTCTGGGCAGCACAGTGGCGGCGGTGGCAGGTCTTCCCAGGCGGTGGGGGTGAGCAGCCCATCTCTCCGTGCAGCCGGCAGGTTAAAGCCCGCGGCTCCTCCTCTTCCGTGGCAGGTCTTCCCGGGCGGTGGGGGTGAGCAGTCTGTCTCTCCGTGTGGCCGGCGGGTTAAAGCCCACAGCTCCTCCTCTACACCGCTCCCCCTGAGTGGCACAGCTCTCACCTGCACCGGGGGGGGGGGGTGGAGCAGCGCACGCCGAGGGGGGGAAAAAGTGCGTTGTATAGAGCGAAAAATATGGTATTTGTTGGAAAAAAATACAAAACATGAGGAGTTACTTTGACATCTTTTATTTGCTGCTAGAAAAGTTTCACAATGGTAGGATTTACAGATTTGATTGAATGGATTGGTTGAGAAGACCGCAATAATGTAAACATTGTCATACAATTGAAGGTTATGAGAGGCCAACAAAAGCTTGATTACCATTTATTGACTATACTAACATAATTTGAGAGAATGGTACCAGCAGATTATTATGGTCGCTGTAATAATTTCTGTACACCAACATGTACACCGGAGAGACTTTAGACTCTATTTTATATAAATTAATCTAGGAGTCAGAGGAAAGGTGATTATAGATCATGTTAAATGTATGCTTCCAAAAGTTTGTTTTTGTTTCTTTTAAAAAATTTCAGTAAAGGAAACATCTTCCCAAACAAGTGTTTCCACTTGTTTAGGGTTATTTTTTAAAGGACAAAAGTCCCATTTTACAAGAGGCTTCTCCTACAAGAACACAGGAACAATAACATACTACCCACTGTGCAGTAACAAAAGTGATGATCACAAAGGAAAAGAGGTTGGTATCCAAGACCATTCCAGGGAAGGTCATTAGGTTTAGATAACTTTAGAATGACAGAACACATTTATGAAGAGATCTGCCCATGGCAATGTGCTGTACAAGCAAATTGGAACTTCCAGTTACAGAATCAGTATATTTATGAATACCAGGTAATCGGGACAAACAATAAGAGAAGGCCATTGTTACAATACTCTGCTTGTAAACTTCCAAAAGCATGTGGGAAGGAAATGCTGGACTAAGTGGGCACTGGGCTGATCCAACAAGGTTCCAGGGATAGCAAATACGGCATTTGGTTATGCTAGTTAGAGCTGATGAAAGGTGTAGTCCAATGACACATGGATGGACACAAGTTGCCCACATTTAAGATCTCAGTAGAAGAACTGAATAATATTTCTACCTGAGACCCCTGCCTGACGTTCTAAAGCTGGAAAGACCACCTGCACAAGACTATCTGTGAGCTAGCTTCTACATTGAGCTGAATGTGCTGGAAGATGGATAGTACACATCTAGAGAATTTATTTAATGCTTCTGCAAGTAAAATTCTCTCTGCATATAGTAAACTACCACATTGGGGAAAATTTAATTACCGTATTTTTTGCTCTATAAGATGCGCCTGATCATAAGGCGCATAAGGCCTAGTTTTTAGAGGAGGATAACAAGAAAAAAAAATATTCTGAATCAAATGGGCATATAATCACAGGCAGATTCCCCATCACTTCTCCATGGGCTGCACATCTGACAGACTTACCGCACACACATATTCACTCTATAAGACGCACAGACATTTCCCCTTACTTTTGAGGGGGAAAAAAGTGCATCTTATGGAGCAAAAAATATGGTATACTCTTGTCCTTCCTGTGCTGGTGTTTCATCTGGAGAGAGGAACATTATTTTCTGTATTTTCCATTTGTGCATATTCAGATATGGTATCTCTCCTTCAATTCAATCTGACACACACCATTCTAGAATTCTATCACTGGCACCTACCATTTCATTCTCCTTTATTACTCAGATTGGCCATTGCTTTCTAGAGGATTCTTGAACCTCATATGTAGCATCACAAAGAAGTAATTCACCCTATGTTTTCAAATATGGTGCTTGTCAATCCTACATAATTTTCAACTTCACCAATTTAAACCAATCATTATATTTGCCTTTTAAATGCCTTGTGATGTTTCAGTAGAGTCATATTTACAAATTCACATTGAAATTCCTCTTTAGCAAAATTTGGGAGCAATTTTAAATCTTTTTTTTTTTTTATGCTGTTTTGTAAGAAAACAGATGTAGAAAGCTTTGTGTACACTAGATTGCAAAAACTAACTTTCAACCACTAGGTGGCAAATGCTCCTTCTTTAAGATTGAGCCGGAACCTCCACTGTTGCTTTTCAGGAAAACATGCAGCTTTAAAGACTTGTGCTTTCTTGTCCAGGTGCCTGTTTGCTCAACTCCTGCACTACGTATTTTGTCTTTTATTTATTTCTTTGCATAGCCACAACTCTTCAGGCAGTGCACAAATCCATATATTTTATAAAACACTTCAATACTCTCCAGTAACACTCAAATATTAGAAACATAGAAACAGAGTGAGTCAGAAGAGGCCTCCCAGGCCATCTAGTCTGACCCCCGGCTCCAGCTGGCTCTGCTCATGACATGCTCACCATGTGCTTGTCTAGCCTATGTTTGAACACCCTCACCGATGGGGCCTCAACCACCTCCCATGGAAGCCCATTCCATACCCTCGGGGTCCTAACTGTCACGAAGTACTTCCTGGCATCTAAATGGAACCTTGGTTCCCTGAGCTTCACTCCATTGGAGTGTGCCCTGCCTTCCTCTGCAGGGGAAAACAGATCCCTACCCACCTCTGTGTGACATCCTCTCACATACCTGTATGTTGCCAACAGATCTGTATGAGTCTCCTCCAGGCTGAAAAGGACCAGTTCCCTCAGTCTCGCCTCATATGGCTTCCCCTGCAAACTGGCCACCAACCTTGTGGCCCTACACTGCACTGACTCTAACCTGGCTATATCCTTCCTGTAACAAGGAGCCCAAAACTGAACACAATACTCCAGTTGCGGGTGCACCAGAGTTGTATAGAGTGGTAGTCACACTTCTGGCTTTGCAACCAAGGGTGGCATTCACCCTCTTGACCACAGCATCACACTGCTGACTCATGTTTAGCCTGCAGTCAACCAGCACCCCGAGGTCCCTTTCACAAGTGCTGTTCTCCAGCCACTTGTCACCTAATGTGTACTTATGACACTCATTCTTATGCCCCAAGTGCAAGACCTTGAACTTCTCCACATTGAACGCCATTCTGTTGTCTCCTACACACTTCCATAGTCTGTCCAGATCCTTTTGGATCTGGAGCACCTGCTCCTCAGTTGCGGCCACTGCCCCAGTTTTAGTATCGTCTGTGAATTTGATCAGCAGACTTGTCACCCCCTCCTCCAGGTCAGTGGCTAAGAGGGCGAACATCACTCTTGGATGCATAGCCATGAGTGTGGCTTCTAGAGAGATATTACTGCCACTCCATATGGCTCTGGTGTGCCTACAACTGGAATATTGTGTTCAGGTCTGGCCCCCTCATTACAAGAAGGATATAGCAAGGCTGGAATCAGTCCAGTGAAGGGCTACTAGGATGGTGGCTGGTTTGCAAGTTAAGCCATATGAGGAGAGACTGAGGGAACTGAGTCTTTTCATCCCTGAGAGGAGGAGACTCAGAGTGGACCTGTTAATGACTTACAGGTATGTGAGGTGGTGCCATGCAGAGGTGGATCATGACCTTTTTCCCCTGCAGTGGAGGGCAGGATGCGTTCCAATGGAGCAAAGCTCAGGGAACCACAATTCAGGGTGGATGCCAGGAAGTACTTCCTGATTGTTAGGACCCCTAGGGCATGGAATGGACTACCATGGAAGATGGTTGAAGCCCCAACAGTGAGGGTGTTTAAGGATAGGCTCTTTCAGCATTCTCAATCTAGGTTTAAATTTCCCTTTGACCTACAAACTATCATGGCTTTTGGCTCTTGACATAGCAGCGGAGCAGCAGAGGCAGAGGCTGCAAGAGAGTGCTGAGGGTGGCCAGGGGACTGGCGAAGACAAGGTAGGAACTGGGCAGAGGAGCAGGGTGACAGGAGCAGTGGAGAGGAAGGGAGGTGGGGCCATAGAGGCCAGAGGGGCCAGGAGGAAGCAGAGGGGCAGGGCCACTGGCCTGAGAGGTTTATAAGGATGTCGTCCCTTGATTGCATCCCTTAGCCTGGGCTGCCTGGGGGATTCCCTTCCCTGGAGGCAGGTTTTTTTTGTTTTTGTTTTTGCCCCCCCCCCCCCCCCAATTTAACTTTTTATTTTATCCTTGTGTGTGTTAGGGGAAGTTGTCTGGAAGAACTGGGCGAGTGAGGGGTAGTGCAGGACAGACAAGGCGGGGGACCAAAGTAGGGTTTCTGAAGGGTTCCCAATGGCAGGCCAGTAAATGACCTTGGTGGGAATCACAGGTGTTGCTGTCCACTGCGACAGCTGCAACATGTTTGCCCTCCTCCCCCAGAAGAGGCAAGGATACACTTGCACACGGTGCAAGCTGGTGACCCTCCTAGAGGAGGAGGTGAGGTGCCTGAGGGCCGAAAGAGCTCTCCAGGTCCGCTGGGAGCAGTCCCCCTCCAGACAGATTGTTCACCCATTCTTCCATGTCAGTGATGAAAAGAATAAACAGGATTGGTTCCAGGACAGAGCCCTGGGGGACCCTGCTTATCACTGGCCGCCATCCCAGTGATTCCCCACTAATGGTTACCCTCTGCTTTCAGTCAGTCAACCATTCCCTAATCCATCAGAGAGTGCATTGGACTATTCCAAAACTCCTCAATTTCTCCACCAGGATATCATGGGGCACTTTGTCAAAGGCCTTGTTGAAATCCAGGTAAACCACATCCACGGCATCCCCTCCATCTAGCCACCTCAAAACCTTGTCATAGAATTCCACAAGGTTTGTCTGGCAGGACCTGTTTTTGTGGAAGCTGTGTTGTGTGGCTGCCAGCCTCCCTTCCCTAGAAAGCCTCCCTTCCCCTCCCTTCCCTAGATCTCTTGCTATTATGAGCCTTTCCATTGTTTTTCCTACAATGGACGTAAGGCTAACTGGTCTGTAATTCCCCATGTCCCTTCTACTACTTTTGAAAATTGGGACCACTGATGTCACCCTCCTGTCCTCTGGAACTTCACCCGTTCTCCACGAGGCCTCAAAAATGGAGGCCAGCAGGCATGAGAGAACCCCTGCCAACTCTCTAAGTACTCTCAGGTGTAACCTGTCAGGGCCTGGCACCTTTGTAACGTCCAGTGCCCTGAGGAGCCCCTCCACTTCTAGGGGGATGACTCTAATCTGTACCCCTAAGTCCCTGGCCTCATCTAATCTCCCAGGCAGATCTCCCCTGTCCTGCTTTGGGGAGAACACAGAGGCAAAATAGTCATTTAGCATCTGTTCCCTTGCATCAGTCACTGGTGGTCAATATGCCATCAAATTGGGTCAATCTGCACATCAAAATTACCCATTTTGTGAATAATCTATGCAATGCAATGCAACCAGCAGACAATAGGGCTCATTTCACATTGTCTCCCTCTCCTTCCCTTCTGACTTCCAGGCGGTCTATAGGAGGGTCAAGTGACCTTGTCTTCTCTTCCCTTTCTGCTTTTAACCCCCTGCTGCCATGAATTTTATGGCTGTAGTTTTGTTGTTACTATGTTGGTAAGAATCAGGATTGTAAATGTGGGTGCACATGAGTTGTTGTTGTTGTCACTGTTTAGTTGCAAAGTCGTGTGCGACCCATCGTGACCCATGGACAACATTCCTCCAGGCCTTCCTGTCCTCCACTATCCCCCGGAGTCCACTTAAGCTCACACCAACTGCTTCAGTGACTCCATAGAGCTTCAGTGACTCCATCAAGCCATCTGCCATCCCCTCTGCCCCTCTCTCATCCTCTGCCGTCCCCTTCTTCTTTTGCCATCTATTGTTTCCAGCATCAGGATCTTCTCCAGCGAGTCCTTCCTTCTCATTAGGTGGCCAAAGTATTTGAGTTTCATCTTCACTATCTGGCCTTCTAAAGAGCAGTCAGGGTTGATCTCCTCTAGGACTGCCCGGTTTGATCGCCTTGTGGTCCAAGGGACTCGCAGGAGTCTCCTCCAGCACTACAATTCAAAGGCCTCAATTCTTTGGCGCTCAGCCTTCCTTATGGTCCAGCTTTCACAGCCATACATTGCAACTGGGAAAACCATAGCCTTGACTATACACACTTTTGTTGGCAGGGTGATGTCTCTGCTTTTTAGTATGCTGCCTAGATTTGCCATAGCTTTCCTCCCCAGGAGCAAGAGTCTTTTAACTTCTTGGCTGCAGTCCCCGTCTGCGGTGATCTTGGAGCCCAGAAAAATAAAATCTGTCACTACCTCCATTTCTTCCCCATCTATTTGCCAGGAAGTGAGAGGACCGGATGCCATGATCTTAGTTTTCTTAATGTTGAGTTTCAGGCCAACTTTTGCACTCTCCTCCTTCACCTGCATCAAGAGGCTCTAGTTCCTCTTCACTTTCTGCCATTAAAGTGGTATCACCTGCATTTCTGATGTTGTTATTTCTCCCAGCAATCTTAATTCCAACTGGTGATTCATCTAGCCCCACATTTCTCATGATGTGCTCTTCATATAAGTTAAATAGGCAAGATGACAGTATACAGCCTTGACAAACTCCTTTCTCAATTCTGAACCAATCAGTGGTTCCATGTCCAGTTCTCACTGTTGCTTCTTGACCCGCATATACGTTTTTCAAGAGACAAATAAGATGGTCAGGTACTCCAATCTCTTTAAGAACTTGCCACAATTTGTTGTGATCCACACAATCAAAGGCTTTAGCATAGTCAGTGAAGCAGATGTTTTTCTGGAACTCCCTAGCTTTCTCCATGATCCAGCGTATGTTGGCACTTTGATCTCTAGTTCCACTCCCTCTTTGAAATCCTGCCTGTACTTCTGGTAGTTCTCGATCCACATACTGCTGGAGCCTAGCTTGTAGGATTCTGAGCATAACTTTGCTAGCATGTGAAATGAGTGCAATGCGGTAGTTTGAATATTCTTTGGGATTGGAATGCAAACTGACCTTTGCCAATCCTGTGGCCACTGTTGAGTTTTCCAAATTTGCTGGCATATTGAGCGTAGCACTTTTATTGCATCGTCTTTTACGATTTTGAATAGCTCAGCTGGAATACTGTCACCTCCACTAGCTTTGTTGCTGCTCAGACTTCCTAAGGCCCATTTGACTTCACATTCCAGGATGTCTGGCTCGAGGTCAGTGACCACCCCATTGTGGTTATCAGGGATGTTAAGCTCTTTCTTGTATAGTTCTTCTGTGTAATCTTGCCACCTCTTCTTAATCTCTTCTGCCTCTGTTAGGTCCCTGCCATTTTGGTCCTTTATCATGCCCATCTTTGCATGAAATATTCCCTTCATATCTCCAATTTTCTTGAAGAGATTGCTGGTCCTCCCTATTCTATTGTTTTCTTCTATTTCTTTGCACTGTTCATTTAAGAAGGCATTCTTATCTCTTCTAGCTATTCTCTGGAATTCAGCATTCAATTGGGTGTATCTTTCTCCCTTGTCTTTCACTTCCTTTCTTTCCTCAGGTATTTGTAAAGCTTCCTCAGACAGCCATTTTGCTTTCTTGCATTTCTTTTTCTCTGGGATGGCTTTAATTGCTACCTCTTTTACAATCCTCTGAACCTCCGTCCATAGTTCTTCAGGCACTCTGTCTATCAGATCTAATTCCTTAAATCTATTTGTCACCTCTACTGTATATTTATCAGGGATATGATTTAGGTCATACCTGAATGGTCAAGTGCTTTTCCCTACTTTCTTCAATTTAAGCCGAAATTTTGCAATGAGAAGCTCATGATCTGAGCCACAGTCAGCTCCTGGTCTAGTTTTTACTGACTGTATAGAGCTTCTACATCTTTGGCTGCAGAGTACATAGTCAATCTGATTTCTCTGTTGACCATCTGGTGATGTCCATGTGTAGAGTCGTCTCTTGGGTTGTTGGAAAAGAGTGTTTGCTATGACCATCGTATTCTCTTGACAAAATTCTACCAGCTTGTGCCCTGCTTCATTTTGTACTCCAAGGCCAAACTCGCCTGTTATTCCAGTTATCTTTTGGCTTTCTACTTTAGCATTCCAATCCCCCATGATGATAAGGACATCATTTTTGGGTGTTGTAGGCCTTCACAGAAGGTCATTCTAGAAGGTGTTGTAGGCCTTCATAGAACTGGTCAACTTCAGCCTCTTCAGCACCAGTGGTTGGGGCATAGACTTGGACTACTGTGATGTTGAATGGTTTGCCTTGGATTCAAACTGAGATCATTCTGTCATTTTGGAGATTGTATCCCAGTACTGCTTTTCCTACTCTTATTGACTATGAAGGCTGCTCCATTTCTTCTGAGGGATTCTTGTTTGCAGTAGTATATGTGCCCTGCAGTAGATGACTGATGGTCATCTGAATTAAATTCACCCATTCCTGTCCATTGTAGTTCACTGATTCCTAAGATGTCGATGTTCAGTCTTGTCATCTGTTGTTTAACTACATCCAGCTTGCCTTGATTCATGGATCTTACATTCCAGGTTCCTATGGAGTATAGATCTTTACAGCATCAGACTCTCCTTTCACCACCAGATACATCTGCAACTGAGTGTCCTTTTGGCTTTGACCCAGTCACTTCATTCTTTCTGGCACTACTAGTACTAGCCCTCCACTCTTCCCCTGTAGCATATTGGACACCTTCTGACCTGAGGGGCTCACCTTCCGGCATCATATCTTTTTGCCTTTTGGAACTGTCCATGGGGTTTTCATGGCAAAGATACTGGAGTGGGTTGCCATTTCCTTCTCCAGTGGATCATGTTTTGTCAGAGCTCTCTGCTATGACCTGTCCGTCTTGGGTGGCCCTGCACGGCATAGCTCACAGCTTCATTGAGCTACGCAAGCCTGTTCACCACGACAAGGCAGTGATTCATGGAGGAGCAGATTTAAGCAGATTTAACAATAACTTTTATAGAGTCAGAGCCCACTTCATCAGATTGATCACTGAAACCATGACTTTTGCTCCTACTCAAAGATGTCAAATTAGCTCAGCAGAGCTATGACATTTATTGCTGGGATCCTACCTTTTTTCCCTTCCTCCTTCCTTCTGCAGCTCCCCACATCCCCAAATATATTCTTGGGAACATGGAACCCTTTTGAATATAGCAGGATATATTCAAGGGGCTGCAAATGGAGAAGGGATTAGCAGAAATCAGCCTCCTTTGTTTGAACAGCAGAGTCACTTAGGGTTTAAGCCCGTATCATAAAGTACAACTGTTAGGAACAGCCATGGTGCTTATATTTAAGCTTTATGTAGAGTTGTCACATACCATTTGTTCTGTAATTCATGGCCTACAGGTATTATTGGTCTATCCTTACAGGCCATCAAAGTGTATACTTCAGACAATAAGGCTTCAATCCTATATACCCAGTTTCTCCAGCTCAGAGCATTCCAGAAGTTTTAGACTACAACTTTAATGATCCCTAACTATTGGATGCACTGATTGGCCTGGTGAGACTGAAAGTGCAAAACATCTTGAGGATACCAGCTTGGCAAATCTTCCTATATGTTTACCATGTAATAGGTTACACCAAATTCTACACAACTTTTACAGAAAGTATAGGATTGTACCTTTCATCTTAAGGTGCCCCTAGATCATAATTTGAAAAGCTGATAGGAAGAATAAGAACTGGAATAAATGCTTTACTAACTGCAGGCTCTGAATATTGTGATAAATTGAAAAAACAAAACAAGTGACATTTGCCATTTATTTTGTTAGATGCTTGATGGAGAAAAGCCTATATTTCACATTTCACAATTAAATATAAAAGTTAAGATAGAATAACTTATGAAGAAATAATAAATTCACAGAATCATAGAATAGTAGGATTGGAAAGGGTCCAATTTGAGGTGTTGATGATGACTTATAAAGCCCTAAACCATGGGTCCGCAAACTAAGGCCTGTGGGCTAGATACAGCCTACCGTGCTTATTTATCCAGCCCACCTCAGAGCTTTTGGACTCGCTAGGAGGAAATTATCTCCGAGTGAGTCCAAAAGCTCTGAGCAGGTGCAGGCGTTCTCTGAAAGTGAGCAGAGCTGGTGCATGTGCCAAATTGTAACAGCTCAACTGTGCATGTGGCAGCCCCCCCCCCCCCCCCAGTGTATGCATATACAGAGCAGGAATATGGAGTAGGAAACAGAAGAGAGGAGGGCGGAAGAGAGAGAGAGAGACAAAGAGGATTGAAGGTGTCAGAATCCTGGAATCTCAATTTGAGAAGGGAAATAAAACTCGGGGTTGTAGGAAAGATCAGTTGTTATGAACCTCCGTGTCTTTATTGTCTATCCCAGGCCCCGCGGTTGACTCACAATAAGTTCTTACCAGGCAAGCAAGAGGTGAACTCTGCTGCAAAGCTTCAACAGAACTAGAGACTTTTTATACACTCCCAGTCACATACAGGTACAGGGCAATTGATGACAGAATGTAAAGATTATGACAGAACGTAAAGACTGATGACAGAATGTAAAGCCAGGCGAAGACCTTTTTATTTAAGAAATGTTTTGTTAATTTATTAATTTTATTAACTTAATTGTAAATTTTAAAGTTAATATTGACTATTTATACTTTTAATTGTGACTTGGAGATGGGCCAATTTTAGATTGTGTATTGTTTGTATTGTTGGGTTGCTTTGTTTTTTTGGGTTTTTTTTTTTTGATATGTTGTGAGCCACCCCGAGGCTATCTGGCAAGGGGCGGCATAGAAATTTGTCAAATAAATAAATAAATAATTTACAATAAGATTCTGAGGTCATCACATACAGAACAGATAAAGAAATGTCAGTGATCATACTGTAACAATACTGTCAGTCAATCATACTGTAACAATAAGATTACAATATTTCTAATTGACACTTTAGTTCAGAAGCCTGAACCCATCTCCAGGACTGCTTACACATGTAAATTCAAGCCACTGAAACTATGCATGAACTCAAACTCTTATCTAGATTCTAAATATTCTAAATTGACCAGGGCACATGCAGCCCTCTGGGCTATCAAGATACTGATTCCAACAATGATTATTTACAATGTATATTTGGACTAAATGGCTTGTCTACTGTAGCCCACAGCTAAAGGTGAGAGAAAGGAGCGGGGGAATGCCATTTTAAACAGTGACAGCTTGGTTTTGAGAAGGAAGACAGGATTTGATCCTACAATGCAAATGCACACAGAAGTAATGCTTCTAAGACAGGATTTACCCAAATTTTCCCAACAAAGGTAAGAAAAATATAACTTTTATTTATATTCCATTTTTAAGTATGTGAGTCATATCCCCGGGCGTGGGAGCAGCAGCCTTCTATAGGCAAGCCGCCACTGCTGTTGAGCCACTGCCCCTGGGCTCAGCGAGGTGGCCACGGCTTGCCCAGAGAAGGCTACGGTGGAGGTGTGGGAGTTGCGGCATTCTGTGGGCAAGCCGCTGCCGTTGAGTGGCTGCCATGCTTCTTCCTCCCATGGCAGGGAGAGGTGGGAGGCGCCCCCACTTAGTCAGCCGTGGCCCCACCCCTCACCTCAGAAAGAAGCCCTTACCTCCCTCCTCACGGCCCTCTCCCAACTGGGGGAGCCGCCCCGTGCTGACCTCTCTGGCCTCCCGCTCCTGCTCCCTCAGAACTGGGGTGGCGGCGAGGACTATAATTTCCATCATGGCCAACCAGCATGACCAATGGAAGTTGTAGTCCAACTCATCTGGACAGTACCAGTTTTGGCAAGGTTGCACTTAAAATAATGGTAGTCATTAGCTCTGCATCCAAATACAGCCATTGTGAATTGTGGGAATTGTTCTGGGTTGACTTGCTTCAAATACTAAGAGTGACATTAACAGTATTTATCCTTAGTATTTTTGCTTCGTTCTTTGTAAATGCCAGTTGCAGTTATCAGCTGCATTATGCAAAATTCTATATTTAGTGCCTTGGTTGTGTTGTAGCTATGTCCCTTGAATATGGACATGCTCTTCCCCACCTCATCTTGAACTTCTGCTGCAGCCCAAGGAAGCAGAGCAAACATTTTTTAAATTAATTTTAAATGTTTATTTTTGAATGTTAATTCATTTTTAAATGTTAATTCATTTTTAAAATTTTAATTAATTTTAATTAATTTTTAATGTGCAGTGAGCATAGGAATTATTCATATTTTTTTCAAACTATAGTTCAGCCCCCCAACAGTCTGAGGGACAGTGAACTGACCCCGTTTAAAAAGTTTGAGGACCCCTGCCCTAAACGGTTCAGGGTCTGGTTATCTGAAGAAGCGTCTCCTTCCCTATGTACTTGCCTGCCCCCTTAGATCTGGGTCAGAGGTCCTTCTTCAGGAGCTCTTTTTGAAGGAGATGAAAAGAGTGTCTACACAGAGAGGACCTTCTCTGTGGTGGCATTGTGGCTTTGGAGTATGCTTCCCAGAGAGGTGTGCCAGTCACAGACACTTAATTCATTTCAGTGCCAGGCCAACCCCTTTTTATTTTCCCAATATTTTAAGAACTGAAATATATCCGCTTTTCTGTACTGCCCTACATCCTGCACTCTCCCCACTCTCCTGCTTTGTTTCACCTTCCCAACCCTGCAATGCTGCTCAAAGCTCAATTTAGAAACTATTTGAGCTATGGCAGCAAACTGTCCCTGACTGACACTCACTTTGTCTCTTCTGCCTGGCAGAGCACCATGTGGTGGAGGCCTGTTACCACTGCCAGGCCTTCACCAAGCAATTGAGAAAACACCAGGCTGACCACCTGAAAGCAAAGCTCTGGAGTGGAGCCCTTTACAGGACTGGCTCCCCCTCTATTGTGAGCAAAGTCATCAATGATGGGGTCCTGACTTTCAGTGCCCGTCACTGTGGCAGCAGGGCCCTCTGTGGCTGCTCACTGGACCCTGGGCCAAACTTTGAAAATCGCCATGGCTAAAAAAACTGGCAAAAAACTGGCAAGAGCCTCCATAATGGCTGAACACAGAAGCCATTTAAAATTACATAAATGCATATTTCCACGTGTCTTTTCTGTTTTCTCCTGCTCTCTGATACAAATGTTAAGAATAAATCTATTAAATCAGAACAATAGATTGTTCATCTAGTCCAGCATTCAGTTTCTGGCAACTGTTAATCCATTCTCCCATTTTCTCTCTCTCTGTCTAGTCTGTCTCTCTCTGTCTCCGTCTAGTCCAGCATTCAGTTTCTGGCAACTGTTAATCCATTCTCCCATTTTCTCTCTCTCTGTCTAGTCTGTCTCTCTCTGTCTCCGTCTAGTCCAGCATTCAGTTTCTGGCAACTGTTAATCCATTCTCCCATTTTCTCTCTGTCTGTCTTAAAAACAAACACTTACAGGTAGTCCCTGGGTTATGGGTGAGTTCCATTCCTGAGAATGTCCTTCAGTCAAATTTGTAAGTCAGATCACATGAGTAAGCTATATGTTTGTCTTAGTATATGTATATATTTTACCGTTTTAGGCATATAAAACTCTTCCATATTTACTACAACATCTTAAACATAATACAACATTGTGTTAATAATAATACATTAATAATAAAGTAACTACAGATACTGGAGAGAGCAAGCGAGAGAATTTGTATGCATGTGGATAAGTACACAGTATTGTTAAAAAAATAAATCAAATGAATGGTTCTTAAAACAGTTTAGAACATTCTTGAGGTAACATCAAGCCTTACATTAACTGATGGTTATAGAGATGGACCTGGTGCTGGAGATTCAGGGTTTGATAGTGCCGCTGGAGGTGGGGGATGCGGGGCTGGAGCTACCACTGGAATCTCTTTCCTGAAATAAGCCTTAAGGGTTCTTACTACAGGTATTTTCTCTCTTCTCTTCTCTTCTCTTCTCTTCTCTTCCTTTTTTTTTTTTAACCATAAATAGCCTTGTAGTAGCTGGGGGCCTACCTGCAAAGGCAAATGCTAAAAAAACCAAACAAACAAATCCAAAGCAAACTATGCACCCTGCATGTGCCCCACTGACATGTCATGTAGCCCCCTAGAGATACATTGCATAGATCTTAGACTAGCGAATCTCTAGTGAAAAGCCATGAATATCTTTAACAAAAAGCTGTGGCTATCTCTAGGGAACTACATGGCTACTGATGATACATCGCATAGTTCCCTAGAGATACTTACAGATATTTGTTAGAGATATTCATATAGGGTTTATGGCAGTCTGCATGTTCATAAGCATGGGTTGTTTGTAACCCAACCCATAATCTTGGACTACCTGTATTAAAAAAGAAAAGGATATGGCTGTGGGGAGGTGTTCGGCTGGTGTAACTCACCTTAGGACAGGAAGACCCACTTCTATTTCCCACACCAGTTGAAGCAGCTGCTTATGAGATGCTGTAAAAAGAATCACAGGCATTGAAACAAAGAGATAGGAATGCATGTCCTGTCAAAGGCTCAGAAGCAGGCCTAGAGTGCTTATACCTGGCGGTGGGCGACCAAGACAGATTAGGGATTCTGTTGGTGTACCGTGCACCCTTCTGCCCATCAGACTCCCTGCCTGAGCTGACGGAGATCATCTCGGACCTGGTGTTGAGGACCGCGAGGATGCTGGTGCTGGAGGACTTCAATCTCCACGCCGAGACTGTTCTGACCAGGGAGGCTCAGGACTTCGTGGCTTCCTGTTTCAACATGTCATTGGCCCAACCCACAAATGAGGTCACTCTCTGGACCTTTTTTTTTCGACAGGGCAGGAAGAGGGTGATCTGGAAGTGAGGAACATGTGTCTGACTTCCTTGTCATGGTCAGATCACTTCCTTGTGAGGTTTGAGCTCGGAGCTGGTCTTTCCCTCTGTAAGGGTGCGAACCCCATTACAATGGTCTGCCCTTGGAGCCGGATGGATTCAGATGGATTCCCGAGGGCTTTGGGGGATTTTCCGATTGATAAAGTAGGCACTCCTGTTGATGCTCTGGTTGAACTGTGGAATGAGGAAATGACCAGAGCTATTGACACGATCACTCCTAAGCATCCTCTCCTGCCAGGCAGAGCCCATACATCTCCATGATATACATCTGAATTACGGGCAATGAAGTGAGTTGGGAGACGACTAGAGCGCAGGTGGAGGAAATCACGGGATGTATCTGACTGAACATGCTTACATGCTCACTATCAAGCCTATGCTATGGCAGTGAGGGTGGGGAAGAAGAAATCCTTCTCCACTTCCATACCCTCCTCACAGTGCTGTCCAGCGGAGCTTTTCCGAGTGGTACATGGGCTAATACGTCCAGGCCCTAAAATAGATCCTGTGCCACCATTAATTGCTTGCTGTGACGACTTTACCCAGCACTTTAAGGAGAAAATTGCTCAGATTTGTCATGAGCTGGACTCCACAGTTGATACAGTTCCTCTAAGGGAGGTGTCCAGAACTTTGTCTGGTCCAGCTTTATTGGATGAATTTCAGTTAATGAGGCCTGATGATGTGGACAAGGTGCTTGGACAAGTACGTCCAACCACCTGCTTACTTGACCCTTCATAGTTAGTTACCAAAGCCAAACACGGGATTGGTTCCTGGATCCAGGAAGTTATTAACGATTCACTGAGGGAAGGCCGGGTCCCTGCTTCTTTAAAGGAAGTGGTGATCAGGCCTGTTCTAAAGAAGGCATCCCTGGATCCAGAGATGGCTGCCAATTATAGACCAGTGGCCAACATCCCATTTCTGGGCAAGGTGTTGGAGCTGGTGGTGGTGGGACAACTCCAGGCACTCTTGGATGAAACTGGTTATCTAGACCCATTTCAGTCTGGTTTCAGACCTGGTTATGGTACTCAATCTGCCTTGGTCACCCTGTAAGATGACCTGTGCAGGGAGAGGGACAGGGGGAGTGCGTCCCTGTTGGTTCTCCTGGACCTCTCAGCAGCTTTCAATACCAACAACCATGGTATCTTTCTGGATAGGCTGTCGGGACTGGGAGTAGGAGGCATTGCTTGGCAGTGGTTCCGCTCCTACCTTTCTGGAAGATTCCAGAAGCTGGGCCCTGGGCGACTTTGGCTCTGTGCCATGGCAACTCTGCCATGGAGTACCACAAGGCTCCATTTTGTCCCTCTTGCTATTTAATATCTACATGAAACCACTGGGAGAGGTCATCAGGAGGTTTGGGCTGCGGAGTCATGAGTATGCTGATGACACCCAACAATACCTTCCTTTTCAGGACAGCCTGGCTGAGGTAATGGGCTGGATGAGGGCAAATAAACTGAAACTCAGTCCAGATAAGATGGAGGTCCTGTTGGCAGGTGATTCGAGTTTCCAGGTAAGTGACCTGGGCCCTGCCCTGGAAGGGGTTGCACTCCTTCTAAAGGACAGGGTCCGCAGCTTAGGAGTGCTCCCCAATCTGGAACTGTCCCTGGAAGCCCAAGTGATGGCGGTGGTGAGGAGTGCTTTCCTTCAGCTTCAGCTGATCCATAAGCTGGGTCCTTACCTGGAGGAGAACTGCCTGGCAACAGTGACACATGCCTGTTTGGACTAATGTAACGTGCTCTACCTGGGGCTGCCCTTAAGATGATCCAGTGCAAAATAGAGCTGCTAGGATGCAGTCAGGGACTGGTCATTATTCTCACATAACTCCAGTACTCTATCAGCTCCATTGGCTTCCCATTGAAGTCTGGGCTCAATTCAAGGTGCTAGTTATTAAACGGCTTGGAACCAGGATACCTAAAGGAATGTCTTTTTCTCTATTTGCCCTCCTGCCCCTTAAAATCGGCAGCAGAGGCCCTCCCCAGGGAACCCTCTTTGAAAGAGGTTAGGATATAGAGCTCCTTCATGGATCACTGCCTTGTCATGGCGAAGAGGCTTGCATAGCTCAATGAAGCTATGAGCTATGCTGTGCAGGGTCACCCAAGACGGACAGGTCATAGCAGAGAGCTCTGACAAAACGTGATCCACTGGAGAAGGAAATGGCAACCCACTCCAGTATCTTTGTCATGAAAACCCCATGGACAGTACCTAAAGGCAAAACAATATGACACCAGAAGATGAGCCCCTCAGGTCGGAAGGTGTCCAATATGCTACTGGGGAAGAGCGGAGGGCTAGTACTAGTAGTGCCAGAAAGAATGAAGCGACTGGGTCAAAACTGAAAGGACACTCAGTTGCCGATGTATCTGGAGGTGAAAGGAAAGTCCGATGCTGCATAGATCTTTACTCCATAGGAACCTGGAATGTCAGATCCATGAATCAAGGCAAGCTGGATGTGGTCAAACAAGAGATGACAAGACTGAACATCGACATCTTAGGAATCAGTGAACTAAAATGAACAGGCATGGGTGAATTTAGTTCAGATGACCATCAGGTATACTACTGCGGGCAAGAATCCCTCAGAAGAAATGGAGTAGCCTTCATAGCCAATAAAAGAGTAGGAAAAGCAGTACTGGGATACAATCTCCAAAATGACAGAATGATCTCAGTTGGAATCCAAGGCAAACCATTCAACATCACAATAGTCCAAGTCTATGCCCCAACCACTGGTGCTGAAGAGGCTGAAGCTGACCAGTTCTATGAAAGCCTACAACACCTTCTAGAATTAACTCCAAAAAATGATGTCCTTATCATCATGGGGGATTGGAATGCTAAAGTAGGAAGCCAAAAGATAACTGGAATAACAGGCAAGTTTGGCCTTGGAGTACAAAATGAAGCAGGGCACAAGCTGGTGGAATTTTGTCAAGAGAATACAATGGTCATAGCAAACACTCTTTTCCAACAACCCAAGAGATGACTCTACACATGGACATCACCAGACGGTCAACACAGAAATCAGATTGACTATGTGCTCTGCAGCCAAAGATGGAGAAGTTCTATACAGTCAGTAAAAACTAGACCAGGAGCTGAGTGTGGCTCAGATCATGAGCTTCTGGTGGCAAAATTTAGGCTTAAGTTGAAGAAAGTAGGGAAAAGCACTAGACCACTCAGGTATGACATAAATCATATCCCTGATGAATATACAGTAGAGGTGACAAATAGATTTAAGGAATTAGATCTGATAGACAGAGTGCCTGAAGAACTATGGATGGAGGTTCAGAGGATTGTACAAGAGGCAGCAACTAAAACCATCCCAAAGAAAAAGAAATGCAAGAAAGCAAAATGGCTGTCTGAGGAAGCTTTACAAATAGCTGAGGAAAGAAGGGAAGCGAAAGGCAAGGGAGAAAGAGAAAGATACAAACAATTGTATGCAGAATTTCAGAGAACAGCTAGAAAAGATAAGAATGCCTTCCTAAATGAACAGTGCAAAGAAATAGAAGAAAACAATAGAATAGGGAGGATCAGAGATCTCTTCATGAAAATTAGAGATATGAAGGGAACATTTCATGCAAAGATGGGCATAATAAAGGACCAAAATGGCAGGGACCTAACAGAGGCAGAAGAGATTAAGAAGAGGTGGCAAGATTACACAGAAGAACTATACAAGAAAAGAGCTTAACATCCCTGATAACCACGATGGGGTGGTCACTGACCTCGAGCCAGACATCCTGGAATGTGAAGTCAAATGGGCCTTAGGAAGTCTGAGCAACAACAAAGCTAGTGGAGGCAACAGCATTCCAGCTGAGCTATTCAAAATCCTGAAAGACAATGCAGTTAAAGTGCTACACTCAATATGCCAGCAAATTTGGAAAACTCAACAGTGGCCACAGGATTGGAAAAGGTCAGTTTACATTCCGATCCCCAAGAAGGGCAATGCCAAAGAATGTTCAAACTACCGCACCATTGCACTCATTTCACATGCTAGCAAAGTGATGCTCAAAATCCTACAAGCTAGGCTCCAGCAGTATGTGGACCGAGAACTACCAGAAGTACAGGCAGGATTTCGAAGAGGGAGAGGAACTAGAGATCAAATTGCCAACATATGCTGGATCATGGAGAAAGCTAGGGAGTTCCAGAAAAATATCTATTTCTGCTTCATTGACTAAGCTAAAGCCTTTGATTGTGGAGATCACAACAAATTGTGGCAAGTTCTTAAAGAGATGGGAGTACCAGACCATCTTATTTGTCTCTTGAGAAACCTATATGCAGGTCAAGCAGCAACAGTGAGAACTGGACACGGAACCACTGATTGGTTCAAAATTGAGAAAGGAGTTCGGCAAGGCTGTATACTGTCACCCTGCCTATTTAACTTATATGCAGAGCACATCATGGGAAAGGCAGGGCTAGATGAATCACCAGTTGGAATCAAGATTGCTGGGAGAAATACCAACAACCTCAGATATGCAGATGATACCACTCTCATGGCAGAAAGTGAAGAGGAACTAAAGAGCCTCTTGATGCGGGTGAAGGAGGAGAGTGCAAAAGTTGGCTTGAAACTCAACATTAAGAAAACTAAGATCATGGCATCCGGTCCTTTCACTTCCTGGCAAATAGATGGGGAAGAAATGGAGGTAGTGACAGATTGTATTTTCCTGGGCTCCAAGATCACCGCAGACGGGGACTGCAGCCAAGAAATTAAAAGACGCTTGCTCCTGGGGAGGAGAGCTATGGCAAATCTAGACAGCATACTAAAAAGCAGAGACATCACCCTGTCAACAAAAGTGCGTATAGTCAAGGCGATGGTTTTCCCAGTTGCAATGTATGGCTGTGAAAGCTGGACCATAAGGAAGGCCGAGCGCAAAAGGATTGAGGCCTTTGAGTTGTGGTGCTGGAGGAGACTCCTGCGAGTCCCTTGGACCGCAAGGCGATCAAACCGGGCAGTCCTAGAGGAGATCAACCCTGACTGCTCTTTAGAAGGCCAGATAGTGAAGATGAAACTCAAATACTTTGGCCACCTAATGAGAAGGAAGGACTCCCTGGAGAAGAGCCTAATGCTGGGAACAATAGATGGCAAAAGAAGAAGGGGACGGCAGAGGATGAGGTGGCTGGATGGTGTCACTGAGGCGGTTGGTGTGAGCTTGAGTGGACTCCGGGGAATGGTGGAGGACACGAGGGCCTGGAGGAATGTTGTCCATGGGGTCGTGATGGGTTGGACACGACTTCGTGACTAACAACAACAAGGAGATAGAGTACTTGGAGGAGAGCTTTCTCTGCAGTGGTGCCCCGACTATGGAATGCGCTCCCTAGAGAGATCTCCCTAGAGAGACGCGCCATCATTATTTATTTATTATTTATTAAAACATTTCTATGTCGCCCCATCGCAATAAAGCCTCAGGGCGGCTTACAACAATAAATTAAAACATACAAATTCATTTAAAAACCTTCCCCCCCCCACCCCCATTATATGCTTTTCAGCACCAGGTCAAGCCCTTTTTATTTAACCAATATTTTAAAGTTAATTAATTTTAATTGTATATTTATTAATTTTAACTATATTATTTTATACTCAGTCATAGTGTAGCCAATTTATTTGTTTAGGATTGGGTACAGTATTTGGGGTTTTAATATTTGTAAACCACCCAGAGAGCCCTTTGGGCTATTGGGGTGGTAAGTAAAGGTTTCCCCTTGACATTAAGTCCAGTCATGCCTGACTCTAGGGGGCGGTGCTCATCTCCGTTTCCTGGCCGAGGGAGCCAGCGTTTGTCTGCAGACAGTCTCCGTGGTCATGTGGCTGGCATGACTAAACACCGAAGTGCACGGAATGCTGTTACCTGCCCACCAAAGTGGTACCTTTTTATCTACTTGCATCTGCATGCTTTCAAACTGCAAGGCTGGCAGAAGCTGAGACAGAGTAATGGGAACTCATCCCGTTGTGCAGATTCGAACCTGCGACCTTTCGATCAACCAGCCCAGCAGCACAGTAGTTTAAACCACTGCGCTACCTGCAGTCCCTATTGGGGTGGTATATAAATGCAATAAACAAAGAAACAAACCTGTAAAAGGGGGAAAAGGAGGCAACTTGGTTTAATCTTGTTTTCTGAATGTGTGCAACTGAAGCTTGCTTTGTGTTTCTGCTAGTATTTCTGTGAATTTTTTTTCAAGGAAAAATGTGTGCAGTCATCTACTCATGCTGGAATACACATGCCTCAGGAAAGGACACAACATGGATCTTTTTCAGTCCGTGATCCAGTTTACACTTATTTTAAAATCCCAAACAGATTAACGGAATTAAGGTTTTGGTGAATTTAAAATTCCTGCCTTAGTTGTGTACACTTAGTAAGGTTCAGATGTTGACTTTCTGTCATGCCGCCAGCTCAGCCTGCTTTATTCGCAGTGAAAATCAACGAGGTTTCTCGTCAAATAACACCTGCTGTGGGCAAAGTTCAAGGCGTGGGGCTCACGCCAGGTTTCGGGGAGGCACACGGGCGCGTGTCCCAGTGGCGGTGCGCTCGCCTGTCGTCGTAGCTGCGGGCGGAAGCGCGTGCAGGCTTACCACGGTCGAAACTGCTCCGAACTTGATCAGCCTCGACTGGCAGGTGGTGCTGTTTTGTCTCCACGTCAGGAAGTGCTTCACTCGCTGACTCCTGAAGATCAAGCCGTGTTAAGGGCACGCGGTAGGAAAGGGGGGGGGGTAGCGGGCGTCACATGTTCGCACCAGCAAGAACTTAGCCGCGTTTGGTCGCCGTGCCTGGCGCGGGGCGGGTGCGCGCGCGCGCGCGCTTGTTCCTACGAGTACCCTTGCGCTTACAGCGTCGGTCTCTCCTCAGGGTACTCCTCCCCCGATTTTTCCTTTCCCTCCTTCCTTATCCAATAGGAGCCAGCCGTGGCAGGAGGTGTGTACGGGCGTGTGCCTCGTACGTACGCGCGTGTGTGTTAGTGTGTGTGCGCGCACAGCGACCTAATTTCCGGTACCTGTCACCGAACGACCGCCTCCGTGTGAGGTACGTGAACAGACGAAACTACGCTGCGTCTGCGCTGCTGCCGGTCCTTGCTTAGCCCATCGCTAAGCCACCTCCCGTAGGGGAGCGACGGACGGACTAAAGGAGCGCGCGCAGCTCCTGCCAGGCAAGGAACGAACGCTCGTGCTGCGCTGGCAAGGGCAATGTACGGCTGTCCCAGCGGCGCCGCGGATGGATTCCTACTGGGCTGACTTCACTTCTCCGTCTGGCGGCGGCGGCGGGCTGGAACCCTTTTCGCTCTGAGGGGGCTGCATTGGCGGCGGGCTTGCGCCGTTCCTTCAGGCGGCGATTCGCTCTTTCCTCGGGAAATGAGCCAATAGGAACCTTCGTCCTGACCGCGGCCGCGCCAGCTAAGAGGCGAGCTGTTCTCGCCGCTTGTCAAGACCCAGGTGCGTGTACGGCGTTCTTCCCTCGGTTTGCGTATCTAGACCCCTATATAGGACATGGGGAGGGTAGAGAAAAGGGAAACGCTGGAAAGAGAGTTACTGTGGTATACTGTGTCTGAGCGCGTAAGCGAGAGCTGCTAGCACTGTAAAGGCTTCTATATCTGTTTAACAGCATGTTGAAGAGAAAATTCAACAGGTGAAAGGCTTCCTTCTGTTGATTCATCAAGACAGGGAAGAGGTGAAACTATACTAACGAAATGACCGCCTGTCAGGCTGGTAAACGAACTACGACAAGAGGGAATCTGTATAGGACCTTCCTTCTACGCTTATTTGTATCAAAGCTGTATGAAAGAACAGAAAAGGGTATGGTGGCTGCTGTATTATTTAGTTGTTTGTGCCTTTAACAGCGTGTTCAAATAAGAGTTCAGCTAGAGGGGATTCCTCTCATTGCTGCATTTCCTGTCTGGGAAAATCCTACAGTGGGTTAATTTCTGCCTATCAGGTTGGCTACAGGGCCATATCCTTCACTCTTCAAGATGTAAAAGGTGTTTCCAGATATGGCCTTTACTTCGTTATTGCATTGCCACAGTCGCAAAACTTTATGGAAGGGCCATCAATTGCAATATTCATTTTGTAGCACTCCCATGTTCTCTTACCATGTACTCTGGCTTTTCCCTGACTGAAAAAAAACAATCTTGGTAATACAAGGAGTATTTTATTTGGAAGTACCTGAGATCTGTATCTACCTTTTTTACCACTTTTAATCTGTAAGTAGGGTGGACACTTACATATTTATTGATACAAGAGGTAGAATGGGGGTGGGTGGGTTAGGGTTAGTAACAAAATATATGATTAGTATTTGTTTTACCAGACAATGCTTCATCACCTTAAAGTGCTTGCATGTCAGCAGAAATTCAACAGCTATAGTCATTGAAGGAAAGCTTCATTGTCAGGGTAAGAAAAGTTGCACCTGTAGTATCCTTATCTGTCAATGGCTGAAGAAAGCTCCAGGTTTTTTGCAAAAAGAAAAATGGACAAACCTGGTATGTGAAGGAGGGAGAAGTTTGTGTGTTTGGATTTCACTTATACTGCCTACTTAGCTGAAGTAAATCTTAGGTTCATACAGCCTTTACTTGCATCCTTACCAATTTCTTTCTCTTTTGATCTCCCACCTCTATAGACTGAATGCAGGCTATAAGCTCTTTGGAATGGGGATCTATCTCATTTTCTTGTAATCTAATGATATATAATTAATAGTTTAGGAAAATCTTTGCAATATTTCTCCTTCAAAGGATATATATCAATATCTTTAAGTGCTCAAAGCTATTCACAGGTTTAGAATAACTAACCTTTGAATGTCTAATGACTTCATTTATTAGCTTGATTCAAGCAGTGGTAAAACTGTAAATTCTCATTTCTGGCCTCTCAAACTATGCTCCTCTGATAAAAAGCCAGAATTACATAGTGATTAAACTGCTGGATTTTAGCTTGAGGAGGCCAGAGATCAATCTTTCTATGGGCCAAAACCCTTCAATTTATTCTACCTTTCAAGGTTGTTCTGAGGATAAAATGTAGTAATTTGCATTAGTATATGCCACCCTGAGCTCACTAAAGGAAGTAAGGATTATAAAAGAAATAGGTTAACAATATAGGTAGATAATATATTTTTATTGAACCAGATCAGTAAAGGATTATATAAGCTTTTGAGTTTTAAAGAGCTCATCAAGATAAAGTGGAGAATTTTGATCTGTGTTAGGACTTGTAAACCAAAAGTTCAGGTGGTGATGCATGTTATGTATCAACTGCACATTATCACGCCTTTGGACTTTCCTGTTGGGTGGTTTCTTCTTACTTCCTAGCCAACGTTTGGTGTGTTTGTGTGTTGAAAACAGAACCTGTTTGCAAGTCCTTGGATAAATGGCCTTAAAGTAGGTTCAATAAGCCATTTCTGACAACACACAAGAGAACAGAGCAAAAGAAAAAAGAATTCTGCCATTGCTGCACCTACCCAGGTAGCAATTCATTTTCACTGAATGTGTGTACTAGTTGGTGAAAGTAACATTGTGTTACTAGTATGAATAGTTGAAAAAATCCCACACCCAGAGAGCATGAGCTATGATGTTGCCAAAGCCTGAATTTATTTTTATGATTTCACAAGAAAAAAATGTTTCTGTTCTAACCTGCAGAGCTTACCTTACTTTCCTTGGTCCCTTCCCAAGCATTTAGGAAGCATAATCCTAAAAGTATCCAGGGGCATTGGAAGGACATGAAAGTACATTTTGAAAAGCAATTAACTTTATCTTCATGAAGATTGCTGAAAAACAATGATTTGGTTCTCCCTCAACGCCTAGGTGTCATATCTGTTTGCTTATTTTTTAAAAAAATGTTTTAAAAGGCATTCAAATGCCAAGATTTGATTGTTAATTTATAAGCCCCTGTGCTCACATGAGTGCATGCACAAACATACATGTTCATAATTGAATTTCGAACTGCTTAGGTAGGTGTAACTACACATTGTAAGTATAAATTGATACACTATAATTAGAACTTTTATTCTTGAAAGATTGATTAGAGATTTATCCCAATAAGTCCAATGGCACTTACTGCTAAATTAATGTTTGCAAGATCAAGCTGACAAATGGCAACAATGCTTATTATTTGTCTTTAAATAGTTGCTTTATATTAGCCTTTGTTTTGTGAAATTGATAATGACCTTGGTGTCTCTCTTGCCTTCTGTGATCCCAGTACACTGCATAGTCTCTGTCTTCACCCCAATCTCTTTCCATATTGGGAAAGTGTGCCATAATTATCATGGGACATGGGAGGAGGAATCTTGCCAGGTTACTTGTGCCCTGTGTTGTATCACATTTGCTATAGTAATAAGGGGAAACAGGCATTTTAGAATTGCGGATTTGCAGGGATTGACTGTTAATCTTGCTTGCTTTCCCTTTAAACTTTAACTGTTTGTTGCCCTTTAACTTTCTTTCCAAATAATTTGAGTTTTCATACTTTGCATTGAAAAGGCAATGATGGAATTGTACTTTTAATTTCTAAATAGTAATGTCTGCCTTGTTAGGATTTTTGGACCAGCAACCTTTCAGTTATAACTCTGGGCACAAGATTTCTATTAGTTTAAAATTAATGGGGTTTCTGGAGTAATCTCAGGCAGAAAACTTCACTACAGTATGCACCTTATTGATTAGTCTGTAGTTGAGTTACTTATTGAGATTTAATTCAGGTGGGAAGCAGGAATCGAAGTTGCAAGTAATAACAAAAAACATGTTCCAATATTTTCTTTAATATATACTAGGAATTTAACCACAATTTGTTACTAAGGTAGAATTTTACATTTTACAACTTCAGTTACCTTGCCTTGTAAAGCTAAGTTTCCATTTGTTTTTCCCTTTGGGATGGGTGTGTAAGGGAGAGGATTTAATCAGGTCATTATTGACTTTACTCACTTCTAAGTAGGGTGTGTACGCAGTTTAAAATGAGCATTTTAATGTATGGAAATGAAATGCCTACCTTAGGGGTGTGACTGATACTGTAAAGACACAATTATGACATTGTTCTGTTTGCGTACATAATACCAGCAGAAACATAGAATGTACTTACCTTTAAAATTTTACTACATTTGTGAGACTATTAGTGCTTCTCTAAATAAGGTTTTTGGGACTGCAGGTGGCGCAGTGGTTTAAACCGCTGTGCTGTTGAGCTGGTTGATCGAAAGGTCGCTGGTTCGAATCTGCACCTGGGGTGAGCTCCCATGCGCCGTCCCAGCTCCTGCCAACCTTGCAGTTCGAAAGCATGCAAATGCAAGTAGATGAAAAGGTACCACTTCGGTGGGCAGGTAACAGCATTCCGTGCACTTCGGTGTGTAGTCATGCCGGCCACATGACCACGGAGACTGTCTGCGGACAAACGCTGGCTCCCTCGGCCAGGAAACGGAGATGAGCACCGCCCCCTAGAGTCAGGCATGACTGGACGTAACGTCAAGGGCAAACCTTTACCTTTAAATAAGGTTTTTGAGATGTAGAACCATAAAGTAGAATACAGTGGTACCTTGGCTCACGAATTTAATCCGTTCCATGACTCTGGTTGTGACCCAAATTGGTTGTGACCCAAGTCAAATTTCCCCATAAGATTCAATGTAAATAAGGTTAATCCGTTCTGTAACTATTTTTTTAATCAGAAAAATTTGAAAAAAAAGTGACAAAGAACAACAAAGTAACAAAGTACTGTACAGTACAGTGGAGAACATTAAGCTAGGTGTGGGGAAGGTTATTGTTTTGCAAGAGTCCCCCTCCATAGGGACATTGGGGAGATCTCTTTCAGGGGTTTCCTCTCTTATTTGTCTCTTAGCTGCAGGGTCAATTTTGGTGAAAAATCTGTCTGTAGTCGCTTATTTTTCCTGCGCTGCATAACCCTCTAGAAATGAGAGGCCACGTTATCGTTCATCAGATTCAACACTCTGTTCATTACAGTTATGTTGGGGTGGTGCTTCTCAAAGAAATCCCGGCACGGGGGCACTCCTGCAGGAAATACAGGCACAGCACAGCCACGATCATGCACATCTTCCCTGCACGAACACGACTGCGATCATGACCATCTCCCCACTTGGGGGGACGGTGTGCCCAAGACTGCGCCCATCTTTCCTGCAGGAGCGTGCCCGTAATCACGTACATCTTTTCTGCACGAATGCAACTGCGATCGTGGCCATCTCCCCACTTGGGGGTGTGGGGGAGATGGCTGCAATCTTGGTCACCACCTAATGTGGAGTTTGTGACCCAAGTCAAAATTTTCATGAAATTTTTGTTTGCAACCTGATTTGGTTGTGAATGAAGGCATTCATGAGCTGAGGTACCACTGTATTCATATCACTACCCTTCTGTTTTTTTTTACAGTTTTCAGACTTATAGTACAAAACTTGGGGATGGGAATGTTAGATGAGAGTTACAAAGAAAATCATGATAGCGGTTTAGAAGTGCCTGTTAAGGCTTACAATTGCTGGCTTGATGCTGATAAATGAAATTGGAATTGAGATATATATACGTTTGTGTGTGTGTTATCTGTTGTATACACACTGTGAAAACTATTTGCTGTAACTAGAATGCTTTGTGGGTGAAACAGAGCAGCTTAAGTAATGCACACACTTAAGTGGTTGTAGCTCTCCACATCTGCAAGTAAATAAAACATAGGTGCAGTTTTGGTGCAAACTTTTGGAAACAAAATATTTGGAAGTATTTGCGTGATTTTAGCTTTAGAAATAGTAATTTCAGTTTCAGTTACTACTAAGCTTGACAACGGAATAATAACAATGCAACACAGTATTTGTAATGTTCTGTCAAGTTGTCTTGGACTTACGCTGATGCTACAAATGAATGCCCTCCAAAATGTCCTGTCCTGGACAGATCTGTTTCGTTCATGCAATTGATGGTTGTGACTTGTGGAGTCACAACCATCAATCAATGCAATATTAGCGAGGGAGTTGTCTGTTTTGGTACTATTGTATGACCCAATCTGTATACTGATATAGAGTCAGTGCTGTTATTTTTATGGTAATTCTGTAGCCATTGTCACATTTTTATCACATGGAAAATTATTTGAATCTTTACCTCCATTTGTTCTTGCTTGAATTGTCACCAATTTTTCTGGCCACTGTCTTGTGCATCTAGAAGCAGCCTGACAGGAAGTTTAGCAGGTTGATTCTTTCTTGTGATGTTTTCTCTATGTCGGAAAAGTTTCGCTTAATTTCTGTAAACGAGTCTGCTATTAAGGCTTAGGGCAGGGGACAATGGAGTGTGAACTCTAGGAACAGTGTGCATAGAAGTAAACATGGGTAAAGGCTGTAATCTTTAACCAGTTACAGGAGCTTGAGTCACAGAAGTAGACCAAATAAAATGTATTTTGCTATGAAGATAAAGTAATGAGGAATGCATCCTTGTTTAATTTGTGTATGGGGCTGCATAAGAACAGGGCCACTAGGAAAAGTGGCAACATGTCTTCAAGAAAAAGCTGTTCACAAGTTCTGTTAAGAGAATACATAGAAAGAAAAAATAGTGGTGAATACTTCTTGTATATAAGCTGCATTTAGCACACACTTTAAACAGGAAAGAAAATTACTGTTTACACTGAGTCATAGCCAACAGTGCCTGTCTGTAAGCTGGCAGAATGAATTTCCCTTCTCTCCGCAGACCCTTTCCTCTACTTCTACTCCAGAGGGTTCAGGGAATCTCTGGTGCCAGATTGCAGGGTTGCAGAGAGTTGTGGGGGGAGGAAAGTAAGAAGTCATGTTGTATGAGTGGGGTTCCCACTCATGCATTGTTGGATGGGACTGAGCATAATGAAAAAATAATACTATAGCCACTGTCTAGACCAGGGGTGTCCAACCTTTTGGCTTCTCTGGGCCACATTGCAAGATGAAGAATTGTCTTGGGCCACACATTAAATACACAAACACTAACAAAGGTGATGAACAAAAAGAAAAAGAAAAAAAGTCTGTGCATAATTTTTGTGGTATCTGCCACCACCATGCATACAAATAGTGAGAGCATATGAACACTTATTTTATGTGATATTGCAACACGATGTTGTTGTCTATAAAGTTCATGCTTGAGAACTGCACAATCGAGTTACCAAAAAAATCACAAAAAACAATGTTTTAAGTAAGTTTACAATTTTATGTTGGGTCCCATTCATAGCCATCCTGGGCCACATACAGCCCATGTGGTGCAGGTTGGACCCCCTGGTCTAGAGAACCATAGAAGAAGTCAGAAACTCAGCTCCAACCTTGAAAACATGTTCTAAGGGCAGAACAAGGACTCCAACTTTGAAATTCCCTCCCTCCATCCTTGCTTGTGGTTTTTTTCCATACCAGCTGTGACTTCAAAGTTAGAAGACCAACTTTGGGCATCAGGGGAGGGTAGTGAGGCACCACTAGCCTGCAAGGGTTCCTGATAGTTCCTCTGGCTCTTCTGTTTGCAAGCCAACATAGAATGTTTTGGGAGGCAAGGGAAGCACAGAGGCAATACTCACATTTGTGATCCTTCCACCCTCCATTGGATGTGTATAAAGCTCCCAGTTTGGATCATGCTGAAAGTAACTTTTAATTCAAGTGTGGGTAACATATGGCCCTCCAGATTTTGTGGAACTGCACTCCCATCTTCTCTAGCTAGAAACATCTGGAGGGCCAACAATATCTGTCCAATAAAATTTGGAGTGCCACAAGTTGCTACTCATTTTTTAATTCCATGTAATACCATAGAGTATAAATGGTATTTACAGTGGTGAGTAAAACATCTATTATATTCTTTGTAATTACATCCAAGATATGTACTTTGCACTGTAATCTAACACAATTGACAAAGCCTTGTGCAAATAAATCAGCTACCTCCAATGGTGTAGTGGCAAACTTAGAAGTTGGAAGGTATCTTCATGATAGTCAGAGCCACACCTCAAAGCCACACCCCATCAAATCTACACACCCCAAGCCACACCTATTTCCAAGATTATGCAATCTATGATTATATAATAAAAAATAGCTTTGTGACTTTAATTTCAGTTGAGTAACAAATGCAAGATGAGTATCTCTTTTTGAATGAAACAGTACAGCTTCTAGAAGTTATTAATTATTTAATTTATTATAAATGAAAGGTTTTTAAAAATTACATTCACACCGTGCTCTCCAGCCAAAAAGCTCTCAGATTGGCTTATGTGGAATTAATAAGGCAGTTCCTGGCCACAGGCATACTATCTAAACACATGACATACAAGGGGAGAGGAACAAGGAAGGAAGAAGGAAAAAGCAAACTCAGGCACTAATTACCTACACTCATAGAAATATTTGTAGTTATATTCTCTCAAGAGCATCAGTCTGGATTGTCAGTCACTGGTTTCTTATACTTTTCTGTGGTCCTTGCAACAACTGACTTTGTATGTATATACATGTGGGAGATCCTTCATGAGTTCAGAGTCTGTGGTTTAGGAGTTCCTGTTTCTCAAAATATCAATCTTTCATTGTGCTTTAATTAGATCATGCTGAATCTTGCATAAATTAGCCTGAGGTAAGAGGAAGCTAAGACTATCAGAAGTCATGGCTAATTTTTCCCACTGATTCCATTGAATATGCTTCAGTTACAATATTTTTATTCCACTTTAGCCATTATTTCTACCAAATAATTCTTGGGTTAAGAGTTGCTGGAAAATACCTATTTGCCCTACAGAGCTACAATTCCCAGAATGGTTTATCCCAGAATCCCTCTTCCCCAGGAACGCTGGAAATGGTACTTTTTGTGTGTGGAATTGGTATCCACTAATGACAGTCAGTATCCCTGACAATCCCTTGGTATGGTATGGTCTTGGTATGGTCACCAAGATTCTTTGGGGAAGTAATGATTACTTAAAGGGGAATAAAAGTGTTCTAAATGTGTGATGTGAATGTGGGGTTGGGGGTGGGGAGGTAGTTTTTGGAGCAGCAAAAGGAAGCTAACCACATGTTGTTGAGGAGCAGAGGCTAAGCATGAGGGAATGTGTCACAGAAAACATATGTGCATGCCTGGAAGACCTCTCCAGATAGGTAGTTCCTAGGAATTGTTGGGAGGTGTTGAAAAAACACCCACGTTTTTAATCTGCTAAATAGGGGTGCTCCAATGACCTGAGGGCCCCTTCCACTACACCCTTGACTTGCTCTTGATATCTAGTATAGATAGCATGATATACAGGCAAGGGACAAGGAATTAATCTGTTGATTTAGACTCACCCCTGCCATCTACCCAGAGTGATAGTCTGGGTATCAATCAACATACTTGTAAGTATTCAGAAAAGGAGCAGCCAACTTGCAGATATTTTCTGTGATTGGCAACATTTGAGTCCCATAGTCTAGTCTTCTGATGTTCTCTTATCATTTTTCAAGTGAAAATACCTGGAATCCAGAATTCATGGTGAATCAAACAATAACACCTGCACAATGGAAGAGATGGATACAGTTTTCATTTCCAGTCTTCCAAGAATCTATCAGAAATAGTAAGGTTTCCAGTCTGTATATTTTTTAAACCACTTTAGAAAATGTCTTCAAATTCGAGGGAACAAAACTACCATGGATAAACTTGATTGCGCAGGAGGTATAAGTTGGCACAACAGTATTTTCATGACCAATTTTGAAAATGTATGAGCACAAGAGTTCAAGTCTTGTTTTTACTCCATTGTTAGACTAAATAAAATAATGTAAAGTCATACGTATTGATGTTGGATCCTGACATCTTATTTTAGAAATTAGAGTCAGTTTCTGGAACTTGAAACCTGCATATCACATGTTGATGGGTTATTATTTTATTAATTGAAATAGCAGATCAATTGAATCATGCTTATGCAGAACGACAGGGAAACCTTTTCCACTGCTGGCTAACAATGCTTCTAAAGTTGAAACAACCCTGTCAGCAGAATTGTATTTATCGTGGGCATGCTCGTGCGGGCGAGACGGGCACAATCGTGGCCATCTCCCACCCCCCCCCCAAGCATGACCGTGACTGCGCCTGTCTTCCCTGCAGGAGCGCAAGCATGATCACGGCCATCCCCTCCCCCCGAGCATTGCGCCTATGCAGGGAAGACAGGCGCGATCGCAATCGTCACCTGATAACCTGAGGAAATTTTTTTCCTAAATTTCTGTTCACGACCCGATTTGGTTGTGAACTGAAGCATTTGAGAGCCAAGGTACCAATGTAGTTTGTTATTAGAAGGGGGTGCTATCCAGCTCTCTAATATACAAACAGGACATTAGCTACAAAATGTTTCCAACCCATGCTAAGAAAGAATTTTCTTTCAACTTAAAGTTCTTTCAACTTAAACTTATATTTCTCTTAAACCTGAGAAATATTACTTTCATCTAACTAGGGCAGAGGTCCTCAAACATTTTCAATAGGGGACCAGTTCACTGTCCCTTAGACTGTTGAGGGGCCAGACTTGAAAAAAAATGAATGAATTTCTATGCACACGGCACATTAAAAATTAATTAAAATAATAAATTTAAAATTATTAAATTTAAAATTAAATAACATTTAAAAATTAATAAAAATTAATAAATGTTTGCTTGCTTGCTCGGAGAAGGCCATGGAGGAGGCTCAGGAGCCCCACGGCTTGCTCTGAGTAAGCTTTATCCTCTGTAGCTTTCTCCGAGTAAGCCGCTCCACCTCAGCCCGTTCACCCCGGGCTCGGTGAGTCAGCAATGGTGGTTTACTCCCTCGGAGAAGGCAGCATGGCCTGGCTGCCCCTAGGCTTGCATAATTAAAAATAGATTTTAAAAGTTATATTTTTCTTCAATCCTTTTTTAGTTTCTTCGTCTTCGTCTCTCTTTCTCTTCCGCCCACCTCTCTTCTGTTTCCCGCTCCGTATTCCTGCTTTGTATATGTGTGCAATGGGCGAGCTGGCTGTTGTGCTGTTGCAATCAGGTGCATGTGCCAGCTCTCTGCTCAGCTTCTGCAAACGCCTGAGCTGGCTCAGAGCTTTTGGACTCGCTCGGAGATAATTTTCTCCAAGCGAGTCCAAAACCTCTGGGCAGACTAGATAAATGAGCATGGCGGGCCAGATTTGGCCTGCAAGCTGTAGTTTGAGGACCCATGACCTAGGGGAATGCCCCTGCTTTTGTTTGAGCTAGCTAGTGGTTCATGTTTGGGGACTGATGTATGGGTTGTTCTGAACTAAGGCATGGAACTGGAAAGATGGCCTTCTGATTTAATCTTACTCTGAGCTAGACAGACTTTGAGAATGAATAACATCATCATCCTTGAAAATGGCCAGTGTCCATCTCTGGAAGTGGCACTTACATTAGGGCAGCTATATTTCACAAGTCTCAGATTGGATGATGAATGTGGTGGTCTTACCTAGAAATCAAAGAGACCTGGCTACTCCTCAATGAGATTTCTATTTTCTTTTTGTTTCTACACTTCCCCCATTTTACTTTTTAGAAATTTTCCTCTTATTTATTTCATTTCTATATTGTCTAATAGCCAATCCTCTGTGGGTGGATAACAGCAGTTCATAAAATACCATAAAATACAAACAGAAATACAATAAAAGCAGCATAAAATTTCAATACAGAATTTAAAACAATTGAAAATAGGTTGAAAATTAAAATAAGTTCAATACAACATAGCCTGTTAAAAGTAAACAAGCTGACATAAACCCTTCCCATTGGCTATTAAAACCATTAAATGCCTTGGTATAGAGGGCAGTTTTAACCTGGCACTTAAAGGATAGCAGAATTGGTGCCAGTTGGGTATCAGGTGGAAATAGTTCGGTAATCATGGGGCCTCCTCTGAGAAGGCCCTCTTCCTTGCTACTAGCCTTCCTTACTGTTGTGAGGTGTCAGCTCGCAGTTGTAAATGACCCACACTTATGCCGGCAATAAAACTAAAGTCTTTTATTGCTACTTTTCTACAAGATTTACGATGCTACAAATAAGCTCTACTTCAATGACCTTTACAAGTTAGTTACTATCTTCTTAGTGATGTACCTCAGGGAACCCATGTGAGATTAGCTTTCTTTGTCCCACCTTTCCCCCCTGAGGTGGGACAAAGCCTCCTTTTGTTCCAGTCGGTGTAAGCTACGTCTAAGAGTTGTGCGAGGCAAATCTATCCCGCCTCCCGCGTCTTCTGTATCTTGTTCAGGAGACTTAGCGTCAGGAGAAAGGGGGGTATCCTGCCCACGCTCTTCGGGGCAGAACTTGTAGTGTCTTTTCCCTTGGGGCCCTCGTGGTCGGACAGAGGCTTGGCTGTTTGCCCAAGGGGTAAAGGGTCAGGATGAGGGATGGCTATCTGTTCAGCTACTCCCAAGCCAGGTTGTGGAGGGTCACTTGGCCACAGGGCCTCAAGTGTAAGTCCTCCTGTTCTGATGTCTGATTCTCTCTTTGGGCGTTTGACTCTTCCTCATGAGGTGCCACCTCTGTTGAGGCGTCAGGCATGACAATTACTGAAAGCATTCAGATATTGAGGGTTGTATCCAGATAGATTTAGGTTGGGAGAAATACTATGACATCTATTGTGATGCCAAGCCATATAAAAGTTTATGCATTTCATAGACATGCACAAATGTACTTCTAGATTCTGGGTCTATAAATAGTGTAATAGCAATATAGTTTTCAACTAATAGTAAAGGTAAAGGTTTCCCCTTGACATTAAGTCCAGTCATGCCTGACTCTAGGGGGCGGTGCTCATCTCCGTTTCCTAGCTGAGGGAGGAAAGATAGATCCATCAGAGAGTAGCATCTGTGACAGATAGATCCATCAGAGAGTAGCATTTGAAGATGCAGGTACACATTTTGGAGCTATAGTCATGTCTTTGGTGGCTACTTATTCAAGAAGGAAGTATAGTAGGCTTTTTGTAGAGCCTGGAAACAGCATCTTGTTTGGTACCCTTGGGCAGCTGCCCAGGCTCCAGTGCCTGACAGGGCCCTGCTACTGATGCCTGCTCTGGACCTTCTTAATTCCCTTCCCTTCCCTTCCCCCGTTCTGTTGGGTTTTTTGGGGGCTTGGTACTCTAAGCCATGTCAAGCTACTCAATTTAGCCATCCTTCCTTATAGAATAATTTGGAGAAAAGGATGGCCACATCCTTGTTTTATTACTTTGCCTTCTGAAACCTGGAACTAGCCCTATGTTATAGCAGAAGCAAGGGACTAAGGAAGAGAGACAAAGGTAATGAGATGTGATAACCTTGGATGCATAATAAATTGTTAAGAAGCAAAGTGAATTATTTTCATTCAGTTTCAATGAGAAAATTAAATGATTGTCTGAAAAAGTCAGAAGTACATAGTTTAACATCAGGTGTTATTACAGGAAAATTTATCAGAGTAAATATATGTTGAATTGTTCAAGTCTTTATGCCACCTTCAAGTTTTCATGAGATAGTTGAACTTTAATTTGGACCAAGTCAAATATTATGATATAGATCAGCCTTGTATATATATAATCATGGAGAGAAGGGTGATCAGACACCCCACCACCAGCACAACATGTGAGTGTTTGCCCATATTCTTTCTTAAGCAGAGAGAGAGGGTGAGGGGTGGATAAAGAATGTTCACCTTATTTATCTGAGAAATGCTGAGAAAATGCAGTAGTATGCAGAGAGACTAATGGCTGGAAGTTGTCATGTGGAAGCTACTACATGCGTACCTGCTTTACTTCAAAATATTCTAAAGTAAATTTGTCATACTTTCAGAGACATTTCCAGGTACCCTTCTGGTATGGTAGGGACCTCCCCCCACAATCCCTTCATTGTAAGGCCCTTCAGTCAAATAACAATTCAAGTCAGCTGTTTAATGATAGAATGACCAAAATAACTTTCCTCAATGTTCAAAAGAAAACTCAACATTTGTATACGAATATAAGTTAGGTACATTTAGAGAAGCAATCAATTCTTTCATCTGATTGTACTAAAACCTGGGGCTGCCAGAGTATTCTCCTTTCTTCTCAGTGAAGAAAATACTGCACAGTGCTATCTTGAGGTAACAATTATTTACTATGAGTGAACAGATACACTGCAAACTGTGGTTTCTTCTGTTTAATTGTATATTGCTTTAACATGGTTTCATGGTAAAAGTGAATGGCATACTATCCTTGGTTGTTTTTTCTAAGTTCCTTATTACATGAAAGTTCAAAACAGAAATTATTCAGTAAACTAAATATGGGCCAAAAGTATATATTCTCTGCATATTATAATAGGTTTTTCATTACTCCATATTATATAACTTGAAGATTGGAGGAGTATCCCTTTCAAGATAAAACAGAACAGCTCTCTACTGACAATAGAGAAGGAAATTGACTGACAGTAAGCTCTGGGCATCCCAATTGATTCACCCACAGAAGATGAAATTTCGCCTCAATTTCTATGATATGACATTGAATAAAATCTAGTGCAATGCTTTGTTTGTATGTAAGGCACTGTCAGTTTTTTAAGTCTATATGAATTGTAGCCAAAATATGTAGTAAACAAGGAACTGGGTGTGTGTATTCCATCAGAAATCTTGGAAACTTCACAGTTGTAGTCCCATATATCTAGAAGAGGGTCCTCTGCAAGAGGACATTGAATCCCATCTTGTGCAATGCATAAAGGTAAAGGTTTCCCCTTGACATTACATCCAGTCATGCCTGACTCTAGTGGGCGGTGCTCATCTCCGTTTCCTGGCCGAGGGAGGCAGCGTTTGTCCGCAGACAGTCTCCGTGGTCATGTGGCCGGCATGACTAGACTCCGAGGTGCACGGAACGCTGTTACCTGCCCACCGAAGTGGTACCTTTTTATCTACTTGCATTTGCATGCTTTTGAACTGCAAGGTTGGCAGGAGCTGGGACAGCGCACGGGAGCTCACCCCGTGTGCAGATTCGAACCGGCGACCTTTCGATCAACCAGCCCAGCAGCACAGCGGTTTAAACCACTGCGCCACCTGCAGTGTGCAATGCATACTCAGGGCAAAATTCATTATGAATTGCAGTTCCTTATATTTTCTAGCATATTTTTTCTGTAATTCTTATGAGTACTTGCCACAGTGCCTTGCATTCAAAGAAAACAAAGTTGGATGCAATCCAGTACCAGTTTGTAAAGGACACTCTATTGGATACACTGGTCTTTTAATAGGGCTGGAACAAAGCATATTGTGGGGTACATACTTGTAGTTCACTGTGTGTAACTATTTTATGGGATTATTTTATGCATACTGAACAAACATTCCAACTTTCACTGGAAATTTTATTTATCCTGAAGGAGATAATACCTCAGCCATGGTAAGTTATATGATATCCAAAGCTTATTTGTGGGTATAGGGATATTTTAGGTTCTTGACTCAACTTGGTTTCAAACTTGTGCATTTAAGAATCTAGGAATAATTAACAAATTTCAGCATAGCCTTAAAAGTAAGCAAGGAAGATTTCCTCATGTAATATCTTGTCTTAAACATGTAATTTCTTCAGTAATGTATTAACATTAAGAGATATAAGTGCACTGAAAGGAAAGGCTATAGAGAATAGCTGTAAAAGGGCACAGTTCCATTTTTCCGCTCAATCAAATAGAAGAATTCATGCTTGTTCAATCTCTTTGAGAAACAGATGTCTATTCCACTGTAACTTTTCAACTGGTAAATAATTGTGGTCTGTTTGTATTTTGCAATGAATCATGAGGGAGGCTGCAGATGGTGTGAAGGCTGCAGCTGTGCAGATGTAGAAAGAGCTGGGAGAAGGCTGGAGTACCCAGTAGCGAGGGGGGCGGATTGGCATTCCAGTGCATGAGAGGGAGAAAACAGCTGAGAGAGAAGATTGATACAAGGGGGAGAAGAGTAAATTGAGCTGAAGGATATTGAAGTACTGGTATGAATGGGGATAATAGACATTGATTATGCTAGATATTGAGGACCTAAGACAGAAAGATTTGATTTACAAATTAATGTACTACATAAATTAAGAAATTTCACAGTTCACTAAGAGTTCATTCATATATGCTTCAGGACATCTTTTTACCCAAATAATTCCGAGTCTGGATTCAGATGAAAATTCAACATGTGCAGGTGTTTTAAGGATTCTGTATACCTAGAAAGTGTGGTCACAATCTAAAGAGGTGATATGGAGGAGAGATTGAATTTCACTGTTTCTATTATTACTAGTATTATTATTATTATTATTATTATTAATTTTGCACCTATGCCCACTATTGGTACTTAAGTTGTAATGTTTTACAATATTAAAAACTTACACAATTAAAACATTAATGGAAATACATAGAAGTTAAGCTATAATTAAATCAAGTAGAGTATTAAAATTATATAAGTAACAAATTAAAATAGCAATAACAAGAATATATACAGTAAAAAAATACAGAAAACGGAACTAGAGCAAGGTAGTTTCTGTTGCTGCAGTTCTTAATACTGAAGATACAAACAGTGATTTCATTCTTCAGTACTGGGCATGTCTGTTGCAGAGACAGCAGGGAAAGCTCTGATAATGCATGCAAGTCCTTATCATCCTTGCATGCATGTCTCAACTTTTCTGTTTAGAAACATATTTTAGAAACTTTAGATGGCTTTCCCAGATACAAATCACTAGTCCATCTGGATGGATGTTATCATGTCTCTATTAGATATTAGTAATAATGGAAAATGAGCAGGATATTAATCCTGGCGTGAAATATAATTGTACTAATCAGTTATGTTTGAAAGGAGGTAAGAGCTAGGAATGGATAAACAAGCAGGAGGTCAAGAACTATTTTGCAGAGAATCACATAAGATGAATGAAATACAACTCCTAGGGAGGAATGAAGAATGTTTCAAGAAGTAATCTCTAAATAGAGAAACTGGGTAAACCTGTGATTCAGTGTAGTTTGAAGACTGAAGCATAGATTTTAAGGCTAATCAGAGAAAATGTATCTCTTTTTACATATCAAACAGAAAGCTTTACTTGAATCTTTGTTAAAACTAGTGTTTTTGTCTTTGGGTCAATAGTCCTAAATGAGAAGTGAATATTTAACTACTCTTTCAAGGGCGGTCAGTAATCTCTGTTTATTAGAACATGAGATCAGAGAGATAAAAACAACTCCAGAGAGCTACACTCTTTCCAGTGCCAGTACTCAGTCTATAAATTTAACAGACTACAGTAAAAATAGCATACCTTGAATAACCAGTAAGAAAAATTGGTAAAGTGGTACCTCAGCTCATGAACACCTCAGTTCACAATCAAATTGGGTCGCAAACAGAAATTCTGGAAAAATTTCACCTTAGTTCATGAACTCCATATTGGGTGATAACCACTATTGCAGGCATGTTTCTGCACGAACACGATTGCGGCCATAAGATTGCTGCCCAAATACTCCAAACAATTACCTTCTTCCCATCCACAATGAGGGGGAGCCATGAGGATGCGCTCACCTCCATCGAGGCCTTCTCAGCTCCCCGCAGCCACCCCGCTTCTGAGCTGGAGGAAGGCCACCTCACAAGCTCCGGGAGGGGGAGGGGGATCGGGAGGCTGGAGAGGTGAGTCCAGGATGACTCCCTGGCCGGGAGAGGGCTGTGAAGAGGGAAGTAATGGCTGCTTTTCATGGGCCGAGGAGAGGGATGGGGCCACGACTGGCTGAGCGGTGCACCTCCTGCCTCTCCCTGCCATGGGGGGAAGAAGCATGGTGGCTGCTCAGCGGCGGTGGCTTTCCCTGAGATGGCTGTGGTGGAGGTGCAGGAGCCATGGCCCCACTCCCATTCCACCCCGGTCTGTCCGCCCCCGGGCTCGGCGAGGCGGCTGTGGCTTGACCTGCAGCCTGTGGAAATGGCTCATACTGTATTTTTGTGGTTAAAAAAATACATATTTATTTATTTAAAACTTTTATATGCTGTCCTTTAAGGATTAACCTTATTTACATTGAACCTTATGGGCAAATTTGACTTGTTCACAACCAATTCGGGTTGTGACCAGAATCATGGAAAAAATTAAGTTTGTGACCCAAGGTACCATTTATATCCTCTTGGATATAGACTGTGCCTACCAAAATATATGCCAGAATTGCTGTGTGTTCTGCTTGTGGAAAAAGTATGTGCTTTCAAATGATATTTGCTCACATTAGGAGTGATTTATTGTGGGTAATCTCAGCATCACCAGTGTTTCAATAGTGTTAATAGGCTATGAGTCTACACCTCTATGAGTCTGTTGTGGTTGTTATTAGTCGCAAAGTCGTGTCCAACCCATTGCGACCCCATGGAAAACATTCCTCCATGCCTTCCTGTCCTCCACCATCCCCCGGAGTCCACTTAAGTTCACACCAACTGCTTCCGTGACTCCCATCTAGCCACCTCATTCTCTGCCATCCCCTTCTTCTTTTGCTGTCAATTGTTCCCAGGATTAGGGTCTTCTCCAGGGAGTCCTTCCTTCACATGAGGTGGCCAAAGTATTTGAGTTTCATCTTCAGCATCGAGCCTTCTAAAGAGCAATCAGGGTTGATGATCTCTAGGACTGACCAGTTTGATCACCTTGCAGTCCAAGGGCCTCGCAGGAGTCTCCTCCAGCACCACAATTCAAAGGCCTCAATTCTTCGGTGCTCAGCTTTCCTTATGGTCCAATTTTCACAGCCATACATGCAACTGGGAAAACCATAGCCTTGACTATATGCACTTTTGTTGGCAGGGTGATGTCTCTGCTTTTTAGTATGCTGTCTAGATTTGCCACAGCTTTCCTCCCCAGGAGCAAGCGTCTTTTAATTTTTTGGCTGCAGTCCCCATCTTGGAGCCCAGAAAAATAAAATCTGTCACTACCTCCATTTCTTCCCCATCTATTTGTCAGGGAGAGGACCGGATGCCATGATCTTAGTGTTCTTGATGTTGAGTTTCAAGCCAACTTTTGGGCTCTCCTCCTTCACCCACATCAAAAGGCTCTTTAGTTCCTCTTCACTTTCTGCCATGAGAGTGGTATCATCTGCATATCTGAGGTTGTTCATATTTCTCCCTGCAATCTTAATTCCAACTGGTGATTCATCTAGCTCCGCCTTTCTCATGATGTGTTCTGCATATAAGTTAAAGAGGCAGGGTGACAGTATACAGCCCTGCCAAACTCCTTTCTCAATTTTGAACCAATCAGTGGTTCCGTGTCCAGTTCTCACTATTGCTTCTTGACCTGCATATAGGTTTCTCAAGAGACAAATAAGATGGTCTGGCACTCCCATATATTTAAGAACCTGCCACAATTGTGACCTGTTGTGATCCACACAATCAAAGGCTTTAGCATAGTCAGTGAAGCAGAAGTAGATGTTTTCCTGGAAGTCCCTAGCTTTCTCCATGATCCAGTGTATGTTGGCAATTTGATCTCTAGTTCCTCTCCCCCTTTGAAATCCTGCCTGTGCTTCTGGTAGTTCTCGGTCCACATACTGCTGGAGCTTTTCTTACAGGATTTTGAGCATAACTTTATTAGCATATGAAATGAGTGCAATGGTGCGGTAGTTTGAACAATCTTTGGCATTGCCCTTCTTTGGGATGGAATGTAAACTGACCTTTTCCAATCCTGTGGCCACTGTTTGTTTTCCAAGTTTGCTGGCATATTGAATGTAGCACTTTTACTGCATCGTCTTTTAGGATTTTGAATAGCTCAGCTGGAATACTGTCACCTCCACTAGCTTTGTTGTTGCTCAGACTTCCTAAGGCCCATTTGACTTCACATTCCAGGATGTCTGGCTCGAGGTCAGTGACCACCCCCTTGTGGTTATCAGGGATGTTAATCTCTTTCTTGTATAGTTCCTCTGTGTAATCTTGCCACCTCTTTTTAATCTCTTCTGCCTCTGTTAGGTCCCTGCCATTTTGGTCCTTTATCATGCCCATCTTTGCATGAAATGTTCCCTTCATATCTCCAATTTTCTTGGAGAGATCTCTGGTCCTTCCTATTCTATTGTTTTCTTCTATTTCTTTGCACTGTTCATTTAAGAAGGCATTCTTATCTCTTCTAGCTATTCTCTGGAATTCTGCATTCAGTTGGGTGTATTTCTTCCTTGCCTTTCTTCCTTGCCTTTCACCTCCCTTCTTTCCTCAGCTATTTGTAAAGCTTCCTCAGAAAGGCATTTTGCTTTCTTGCATTTCTTTTTCTTTGGGATAGTTTTAGTTGCTACCTCTTGTACAATCCTGTGAACCTCCGTCCATAGTTCTTCAGGCACTCTGTCTGTCAGATCTAATTCCTTAAATCTATTTGTCACCTCTACTGTATATTTATCAGGGATATGATTTAGGTCATACCTGAATGGTCAAGTGCTTTTCCCTACATTCTTCAATTTAAGCCTAAATTTTGCAACAAGAAACTCATGAAAACTGAAACTCAATCCAGATAAGACGGAGATTCTGTTGGTGGGTGATTCGTACTCCTGGGTAGGTGACTTGGGCCTTGCCCTGGACGGGGTGGCACTCCCTCGAAAGGACAGGGTCCGCAGCTTGGAAGTGCTCCTTGATCCGGAGCTGTCCTTGGAAGTTCAAGTGACAGCGGTGGCGAGGAGCACTTTCCTTCAGCTTTGGCTAATCCATCAGCTGCGTCCCTACGTGGAGGAAGATTGCCTAGCAACAGTAACATACACATTGGTTACTTCCCGGTTGGCTTTCTGTAACGCTCTTTACATGGGGCTGCCCTTGAAGACAGTCTGGATACTTCAGATGGTTGAAAACAGAGCTGCCAGAATGTTGTCAGGGACTGGGCATTACTCTCATATAACCCCAGTCCTCTATCAGCTCCATTGGCTTCCCATCGAAGTCCGGGCTCAATTCAAGGTGCTGGTTATTACCTATAAAACCATAAATGGCTTGGGACCAGGATACCTAAAGGAACGCCTTTTTTCTGTATTTGCCCTCCCGCCCCAAGGCAGCAGAAGCCCTGCTCCGGGAACCCTCTGTGAAAGATATTAGGAGACGGAGTACCTGGAGGAGGGCCTTCTCTGCGGTAGCGCCCCATCTATGGAATGCGCTCCCGAGAGAGGTCTGCCTAGTGCCATCATATGTTTTTCGGTGCCAGATCAACATATTTTTATTTAATCAATATTTTAATAAGTTTTAATATTGAATTTTATTACTGTATTTTAATTGCAGCCAGAATGGGTCGTCAATTTATTCATATTATATTGTTATGTATTTTGGAATGTTATTTGTGTAAGCCGTCCTGAGGCTCTCACAAAGGATGGCATACAAATATCTTAAATAAATAAATAAATGATCTGAGCCACAGTCAGCTCCTGGTCTAGTTTTTATTGACTGTATAATGCTTCTCCATCTTTGGCTGCAGAGCACATAGTCAGTCTGATTTCTGTGTTGACCGTCTGGTGATGTCCATGTGTAGAGTCATCTCTTGGGTTGTAATTTCTGCTTCTTTCTGTAGAAATAATACAGGGAGGAAGGGAGGGAGGGGAGGGAGGATCGATCTTGAGTTAGAAGTTTTCTGCTGAATTTCCTGTAATTTCTTTCTTCTACCTGCTGCTGTGGAACTTTGAGCAGCAAATGACTTAGCCTTGAATGATCTGACTCACCTGGCCAGGGCTGTGGGGCATCAGAGGGTGGTGAATTGCAAGGACTACCCTTTGAGCGCATGCAAGATGAGATTTGCAGTATATGACAGGGTTTTTATTTGTACTTTTCTTTCTCAAGATTTGGCACACTCTTGTATTGTAGACCAAGTGACATCAAATATTTAAGATACATTTATATTGTGATGCCTGTAAGACCCTGAGACTTATGGGCATCTATGAATAGTGGGAGAAGCAATGTGTGTGAATGTCACCTCCTTAACCTCCTGCCCCACACATTTTCTAGACTGTGGAATGTATCCCCTACCCCCACCTCCAATCTAGTTGAGGCATGAGGGAAAAGAAAGGCTGGAGAGGGCTCAATATAACTTGTATCCTGGCCTCTCCAATCTTCTTCCTTCTCAGTGATTTTTTCCCCTTTTCACTTTTACTATGCTGATCTTGGAGAGTGCAGCTGGTGCAGTTCTTCCTCCATTAGCTGCAAGGGAGAGGGAAAAGAGAGATGGAGTGTAGATTCCCAGCCCGGAGAGTCAGAGTGCTGACTCCAACTTGGTTCTGGGAATCTATTTTCCTGTGTTCCCTCAGGCAATGGCTAGGGTGCTTAGATAACTTGCTCTCGCTGCAGATTTTTAAAACCTATCTACTGATTTCTATATAGTTCCACATCCAAACAAATTTCAGAACAGTGAACAGTCAAAACATAAATTTGAATAAATGTGGCCCTACTTTTCCTAACTACTCGTGCCAGTCTGTCCATTCTCTGTTTACAAAGCTCTAAAATTATCTATTGTAACTGATCAGTATAGCAGTTTCAGGCTATAACTTGCACAGTTTTTGTTTATTTTAGGCCCCAGAAAATAATGGGAAGTGAGCCATGATATAATAAAATGGTTTATGGAAGCATCATGGAAAAGATAAAAACTAACAGTACAAAAATACATATAACTTACATGAAATAAAACTTGTTTTCCCCCCAGATTTCACTTAAAGGGAAGAAAATAACTCCTGGAGTACTGAGCTCTGATCTTTTGGTCTTTAAAATGTGTCATAGATACAATATGCAATAATCATAGAGGCAAAAGTAGTTGCTTATACATTTCAAAATTATTAAAAGATCAGTGCACATTTTCATGTGAAAGTCACTATCTTTTTCTTATTTACTAACTTTAAAGTTAATGTTTATATACAGTGCTAAGAAAACAACCTTAGAATGCCCAGCTGCCTATTAATGTTTTTTACCAATGTGGATAAACTATCTCTTGCCTTTGTGACGCTTGAGCTTACATTAGATATATCTTCAGTCGCACTTGCAGGATTAGAAAACTTTTCCCATTTTCACAGTTCTGGCACATGTCATATCCTCGTATGGCAGGATAGCCCAGAGGCCTGACAGGAACACTTTCCAATATGAAATACTATATGCTTACAATGGCAATGATCTCAGTGTCTTCAATATATTATCTGATGTAGGGCTGTCATATGCTTTCTTCTAAAGAAATACTCTGTAACTGGTGAGCATGATGGTGGGTCCTAGTGGGCTCACTTCTACAGATTGAATTAATTATATGTTAGCTTCACATTATTTAAGCCACAACCAGGTTTGCATATCACAAAGCAATCTACACTTGGGCTGCTTGGAAGTAGCATATGTGTATCGAAAGTGATTCATGCACAGCTTGCAACTTGCCAAATCATGAGTTCATCCACAATTGGCCATTCTTACATGTGAATTGGTTCAGTGCTTCATTACTTGTTTGCTGTTTTTGCTGTGATGTGCCTAAGGCATGTTCTTTTCTAGATATAAAGGAAAGGAAAGGAAAACATTTTGTAACCACACAATAACATTTTGGTAATGAAACCTGACCATAAATGGTGCACATATTTTTGAAGTACAAGACAAGTTGATTTTTGTAAGGTAAAGTGTTTCCCATGTTCAGTAAAAGCATCACCCTCATTTTCAGGTGTCACTTGCAAATGCCTTTCGTCTTTCTTTTACTATCAATGACTCTTGTTAAATCACACCCTTTAAATGTATGGAATGCAGTTCAAGATGCTTTACCTCATAGTCTAGGCTACAGTAATGTTTTGGGAGTCAGTAATTTTACCTTTTCTTTCTTGTTTTCTGTTAACCTCACAACCTATAGCTGTAGTAATGCTATATGGATACATGTTTCCTTTTGTCACACTTTCATATCTTAAAAGCCACTTCATAAGTGCCTTTTTAGATGAATACCTAAGTCAGTTTAAGTAAAGTGCAAATGCAATGTTAGTCAGGTTTTATTTCTAGCCTATGACTATTTTAATATAAATTGTAGAACAGGATGAATGGATGGGTGAAAAAATTAATGAAAATTAATATATAAAATATAAAATATAATATATGAAATAAATATAGAAAACTGTAGGAGTATAATTCACTTTCATTCATTGTCTGAATACAACAAATGATACATGTATAAGTGATATCAGAACCGATTTGCCAGAACTGGCTGCAGTTCTCTGTTGAATATATGTGGTGACAAACGGCTCTAGTTATTTTAATCCTTTCATGAAGGTTTATAGGAAATTGTCACTGCTGGTACATTAGCAGAGGGAACTATATCAAAGGCCAACTGTCAAATGTTAGTTTGGACCCAGGAGCTCTAGGTGGAAAACAAATAGCCACTTTAATTTTGTTCTGCAAAAAAGGGAATAATAGCAAGCTATCATGAAAACAATGGTTGTGAAGAAAAACTGTGTGCAAGTCTATGCATATATTCACATTAATACCTCACTTTTCCTTCATTCAGGAACATCCCAGCTAAGTTAGAGGAACAGAGAAACTTAACAGCAACTATCAGAAAATGCCCAAGAGAAAAGAACATTTGTAATCTGGATACAAAGATGATGCTAACTGAATTTTTTTAGGAAACATGTATCAAAGATTGAAGTACCATGATTGAGCAAGCCCTGTTTCCTATACATCCACTTCACTTCTGAAAGGGGATATATCTGAGGCAGAACCTCCACTGATTATCTCAGTGGAGGGAAAGGGTTCACTTAAGGGAGAACAGTCATTCAGATACTTAAGCTGCTTTGGAGTCTTAAAGGACAAACTAAGAGTTTGAATTGAATCCAGGACATAAATTGGGACCAGTGTAGCTATTTTAAGATTGATGTGGTCATGCTACCATACATGGTGTAGCTTGAATACTTTTCAAAAGAAGTCCCATATATTATGGCAATTTAGGCTTGATGTTACAGGAGCATCAGTCATTAAGTCAAGGACTCCTTTACCAAGGAGAAGTATTTACATACACACTGTAAAAGAATCAAAATTCCTCTTCCAGAGGCATCTGTTCTTAAGCCAGGAGAGAGTGCAGTCCCATCCAATACATCTAAAATCTTGATAGGTAAATTATTCATGAACTGTACATTCATCATACATAGATTCATTCAGTTTACAGCTATAGACAGACTGACTGACTGACTGAATGACTTTATTTCAGTCAGAGACCAGCTCCGTTCAAAAAAATACATAGATTAAAAAAGTAAATACATGAAACTTTATCTATATTACAACCCCACTCAGATAAACAAATGCTTCAGCACAATATCATCAGTCATCTTAAATTGGTGACAATTCCAGACTTGGTCCTTGTTCGACTAGGTAGAGCCGCAGTCCCCAGGATCCGTCTTTGGACACCCATCATGGCCGCGAAGAATTTGGCTACACTATATGTTGTTGTTGGGTTAGTGTCAGACAGCAATATATAAATATACTGTTGTTCCGTGCAGCCTGGGAAGTGATTCATCAGTGGGGAAATGAGTGCAGGGCGAATATCCCTGTAAAATGTGTTCCTCAACAGGACGTGCTCTGTGGTTTCTATCTGTTCCATACCACAGGGACAGTTTACACCTATTGTTCAATTCATTACCAACTTTCCCCACCTCAGGAACAATAAACTTTTTAAAAGCTTCCATTGGTGCCACTGGAAGATTATTTAAAAACCTGAATGATGTGTGAAAATGTGTACGAATTGAAAGTATAGGTGTATAGATATAGGTCTAGAGAGAGAGTATGAAAGAATGGGCACTCAAATCAAATTGTGTGGTCATCACAGATGTAAAGCTGATAATCCTGAATTCAGTTACACATGTTTGATTCTGTTCAAGTAGAGTTTCCTGTAATTTAATGAGAATTATAATCAAACAAAAATGGGTATTGTCTTAGACTTCATGATTGGCCAATTAGCTGTATGATGCAGATGTCTATAATATAATATGGCTAAGTGATTATATTGTCAAGAGAATACGATGGTCATAGCAAACACTCTTTTCCAACAACCCAAGAGACGATTCTACACATGTACATCACCAGACGGTCAACCCAGAAATCAGATTGACTATGTGCTCTGCAGCCAAAGATGGAGAAGTTCTATACAGATAGTAAAAACTAGACCAGGAGCTGACTGTGGCTCAGATCATGAGCTTCTGGTGGCAAAATTTAGGCTTAAGTTGAAGAAAGTAGGGAAAAGCACTAGGCCACTCAGGTATGACCTAAATCATATCCCTGATGAATATACAGTAGAGGTGACAAATAGATTTAAGGAATTAGATCTGATAGAGTGCCTGAAGAACTATGGACGGAGGTTCGCAACATTGTACAAGAGGCAGCAACTAAAACCATCCCAAAGAAAAAGAAATGCAAGAAAGCAAAATGGCTGTCTGAGGAAGCTTTACAAATAGCTGAGGAAAGAAGGGAAGCGAAAGGCAAGCGAGAAAGAGAAAGACACAAACAATTGAATGCAGAATTCCAGAGAATAGCTAGAAGAGATAAGAATGCCTTCTTAAAAGAACAGTGCAAAGAAATAGAAGAAAACAATAGAATAGGAAGGACCAGAGATCTCTCCAAGAAAATTGGAGATATGAAGGGAACATTTCATGCAAAGATGGGCATGATAAAGGACCAAAATGGCAGGGACCTAACAGAGGCAGAAGAGATTAAAAAGAGGTGGCAAGATTACACAGAGGAACTATACAAGAAAGAGATTAACATCCCTGATAACCACAAGCGGGTGGTCACTGACCTCGAGCCAGACATCCTGGAATGTGAAGTCAAATGGGCCTTAGGAAGTCTGAGCAACAACAAAGCTAGTGGAGGTGACAGTATTCCAGCTGAGCTATTCAAAATCCTGAAAGACGATGCAGTTAAAGTGCTATACTCAATATGCCAGTAAATTTGGAAAACTCAACAGTGGCCACAGGATTGGACTGCAGCCAAGAAATTAAAAGACGCTTGCTCCTTGGGAGGAAAGCTATGGCAAATCTACACAGCATACTAAAAAGCAGAGACATCACCCTGCCAACAAAAGTGCGTATAGTCAAGGCTGTGGTTTTCCCAGTTGCAATGTATGGCTGTGAAAGCTGGACCATAAGGAAGGCCAAGCGCAAAAGGATTGAGGCCTTTGAGTTGTGGTGCTGGAGAAGACTCCTGCAAGTCCCTTAGGCTGCAAGGCGATCAAACCGGTCAGTCCTAGAGGAGATCAACCCTGACTGCTCTTCAGAAGGCCAGATAGGGAAGATGAAACTCAAATACTTTGGCCACCTAATGAGAAGGAAGAACTCCCTGGAGAAGAGTCTAATGCTGGGAACAATAAATGGCAAAAGAAGAAGGGGACGGCAGAGGATGAGGTGGCTGGATGGATTCACTGAGGCAGTTGGTGTGAGCTTGAGTGGACTCCGGGGGATGGTGGAGGACAGGAAGGCCTGGAGGAATGTTGTTCATGGGGTCACGATGGGTCGGACACAACTTCGCAACTAACAACAACAACAAAATGATTATATTTCCTCTTTTGTACCATAAACCATATTCAGAAGTGTTGCAGGGTTGGGAGGGAGTGACTTCTTCAGGAAATGTTGCTGTTCAAATGTAAGTAAAAGCAATTATATGCATCTTTCAGTGTGGGTATTATTTTTGATGGGGCAATATTTAGTTTTGTTCTATACCTATCTACGTCAGAGGTCTTTCACTCAAAATTGTGGACTTTTATTCCTTTCCCCTATGTAGCTGCCGCTTCATCCCCAAATCTACATGCATGTAGATTTTAAGGCATCTGACAAAGTTGTTAAGAAGTATTGCAGTTTGAGGGAAAGGAAGCAAAAGTTCATCAGCACATTGTGCAAGATTTATCAAAACCAGGATCTTATCACCTTCTGTGCAAATAGAATGGCAGTAGAAGCATCAAATATGAAGTTAATAAGACACTGCTGTGATTACTACAGAGTATAAGTCTAAGGAGCAAACTACAAGTTACAAGCAAGTATAAGCTTTTAAAAATTTTGGAACGTAGTATTGAAGTGTTCTCTGCAGAGAATTGGCACAGTGGGGGTTTTCTGCTCTGGTTTGCTTTGTCAGCTTTTTTTCTTCCTGCAGGATTCCAGATTCATACTTGCTATTTATAGAGTAAATACACATTTGAAACCCATCTCCTGCTCAAAATCAAAGCCTGACAGCTTTGAGTTTTTAAAGTATGCCCCTGCTGTTTGTCCCTGAAGGAAGAGCTCCTCTAGGATGGAATGTAATTTTGCTCACCATCAGGGATAGCCTTTACCCTCCAAATGGGCCTAACGGTTACCTTTTCAATGTAGACAGTTTGACCGCACTACTTGGACTTTGTGTTGTGTACCCATGGATCTGAGTGGGATTAATCTTTAGCCATAGCTAGTACATTTTCCTATTATTAAATGATAATAGGAGGGATTTCTTTCAGTATCTTTTTTAAAGACATGATGTAGCAATAAATCAATCATTTCCATCTTGTTTGATGGAGAAACTATGTTTTAATAGTAATGAGTTACAGTGCAACATAACATGCCTCCTTGTTTAGTACATTTCTGAATGCCTACATTGATGCAGACATCTGTAAATTACTATATCTGACATACTATTTTCAGTTTATTAAACAGATCTTATAAGAATATTAATAGCTCTTAAAACATCCTTTGTAATACCTTAATTGGAATTATTAACATATGAGTATAAATGAAGCATACAAAGAGTGAAATTCAGTATAGAGACTTACACTACTTTTTCATGGGCCAAATGGTTTCTATTCATCTGGGGGTTATTAATTTTATTGAAGGTACTAACTTCTTATGTTCCTTTGTCAAGTTTTTCTAGAAAAACCTTTTCTGAAACATGCTGCATAAAGGGAATAAAATAATTGAATCTCACTTTAAAGTACCAGAGTTGTACTGAAATTTTTTTGGGCACAAAGTTTAGTTCAGAATACTTTGTGCCCAAACATTTCTGTTCAGAGATTCCTTACCTTATTATGAAGACATTGCAAAAGTGTACGTTATTGATGATGATGATTTATTTCTATACCACCCCACAACCAAAGCTCTCTGAGCAGTAAATATGAAGCTGTGCAATGTGCTAGGAATGGTTCCAGATAGACAGCTCCTAACACTAGTAATGAGAAGGCACTGTACAGCTGTTATTTTTCTCCTAAGAAAATAGTCCTTCCTAGTAATCACATACACACATAAGTGTATTTGATTAAGCAATAGCCATCTATTGCAATAGTTCAAAGGTGAGTGTGGGTGCTTCATGTAGCAAAAAATGGTACCTGTTTAGCTGCAAGAGTTCACTGTCTGCAGGATTTGGGGAAATCTGAAGTGTGCAGAAGTTCCTCCCAACACCCCCAAGTTAGGTGAGAACCCAGTGAGGAAATGTTGGTTTACATCTGTTGCTAAAGATGTAGCTGTTGGAATGAGTAAATTCAAGTAAAAAAAAAAGTTAACTATGTTAAGAATAAATGCTTCAATGATATGGATTGTGCTGAACTCAGCCTACCAAGAGGTCTCCCTGGGAGGAGGCCTGAGGGCAAAGCAACCTCAAGAGGAGGAGAGGAGGTGTGTTCTTCTGCATCTCCTGCCCTGTTCCCACCATCTCCAGAACCCCTGTTAAGTGGTATTGATGGCAATGTGGCAGGGCAGGGCATGCCAAGGAACTCTGTGCTCCAAGAAGGATGGAAGCTTTGCTTCCTTGAGCAGTTCCTTCTCCCAACATGCACTGCCTCCACAACCCCCGTGGTGGAGCCAGCTGAACTGATCAAGACTGAGTATTCATATATGCTTAAATGCTAACTTTTTGGTCAATCTGTGTCTGTGTGTGAAAGTTCACTTAATGATATCTTTTTTAAAAATTGCCATAACATATAGTTAATTGTGCAATAGTATACATGTGTACTCAGAAATAAGCTTCACTAGGATTTATTCCTATCTAACTGCAGACAGGATTGCAACCTGAAGGACACTATGCAATGTATTAGCTTGTAACCATCCAAACTCAGAGGATCATGAGCATCCAATTGATGAGCATCCAACAGAGGCAAGGATTGCCCTTGAACTTCTCCCACTCTGTAAAAAGGCAAAGATGGCTGATGTAGAAGAGAGAATCAATGGACAAGCCAAGCCGTGAAGTTCAGGGACTGTAGATCTGGATGTTGGATGGCACCATGTTCCCAAGTGAGAAGATGAGGGACTTGAGGTAGGTAAAAGAAATTGTTTCAAGATAGTTGGAGAAGAGTGGGGAACCAGGGCTGTCAGGGCCACCATGGAGTGATGAGAATTCCACGAGCACCATCTTGGCAAATCTTGGCAATTGTTTTTGTTATTAACGGTATCAGTGGGAAGGCATAGAAGAATTTGTTCTCCCACGATACCATGAAAGCATCTCCCATCGAGTTCATGCTGATTCCTGCTCGAGAACAATACATCATGCAGACAGTGTTGTTGTGGGTCGCAAACAAGTCTATGTCTGGTGTGCCCCAACACTGAAACAGGCAAAGACAGACTTGGCAATCTAGTTCCCACTCGTGATTTGCCGACATATGTCTGCTCAGGATATCGGCTTCTTCATTGTCGGTATCTGCAAGATGTACAGCTTGTAGAACAATTCTGTGTGAGATGCACCAGTTCCATATGTGAATGGTGAGATTCGCCAATGATACCAACTTTGTGCCGCCTTGTTTGTTCAGATAGAAAACAGTCACTATATTGTTGGATGCTATCTGGATCGTGTGAACCTGGAGGATGGGTTGGAACAAGTGAAACACTTTGAAGACTGCCAGCAATTCAAGGAAATTAATATGTCTAGTGGTCTCATGGCCATGCCAGGTGCCCTGGATCTGAAGGGACGTACAGTGGGCCCCCCATCCAGTCATGGAAGCATCGGTATAGACGGTCATCCTCAGATGAGGTAGACAGAATGAGACTCCACAGGAAAGGTTGGAGTCGATCATCCACCAAGACAGGGTGTGGAGTACTGAGCACGGAGGTTGAAGCACTCGGCTTGGTCAATCGCGGTCTGGGTGGAAATTGCAATTGAACCAAAGTTGTAAAGGTCTCGTTTGCAATCTCACATTTGGAACCAGCGCCACCATGGATGCCATATATCCAACTATTTGCTGAATGGAGTATGCAGAGGAATCTTGTCAGGTGATGATGTTCTGCATAGAAGAAATCAATCTCTCTTGTCGGTCCCAAGGTAGGAAGGCTCATGTGTGTACTGAGTCCAGATGTGCTCAGAAGAAGTTGATAACCTGAGAAGGAACGAGGCATGATTTCTCAGTATTAATACATAGTCCTAGACTATCAAGGAGGGAGCAGGTTGTATGGATGGAGGCTAAGAGGTCGTCCTTAGAAGAGGAGACTATAAGCCAATTGTCCAAGTAAGGGTAAACTTACCACCATGAAGGCGAAGGTGGGCACAAACAGGAGCCATGCACTTGGTGAATACTTGTGGAGTGGTAGCGAGGCCAAAGGGGAGCACATTATATTCGAAGATGTTGGAGCCGACAGTGAACCGAAGAAGGCGCCTATGAGCAGAATGGATGGTAATATGAAAATAAGTGCCCTTTAAGTTCAAGGATGTGAACCAATCCTCTCTCCTGAGCAATGGAAGAATGTTCTGGAGTGTGGTCATCCTGAATTTTTTGGGTTTTATACATTACTTGACACCATGCAAGTTCAATATCGGGCATAGTCCACCATCACGCTTCGGTGTGGTAAAGTAGAAATGGTGCAGTCCTTCGGAGCGGCTAACTTGACAAATCTCACCTTTACGAAGCAGTTGAGACACTTCATCCCGGAGTGTCAGGGAGGCTGCCATATAATGGATCAGTCCAGCAGGCGGAATGGTCTCAAACTTGATTTTGTATCTGTGCTCTACGATGGCAAGAACCCGCTTATCAGATGTGATAGACTCCCAGATGGGGAGTCAACTTTGCAGTCAATCCCCAAAAGAAAGAGGGGAAGGTGGGTTGGAGGTGAGAAGAGAGGTTCACATGTGTCCTCAGTGAGGGTGCTTGTTAGAATCAGGTTGGCACCTGGGCTGTTGGAATAGAGGCGCAATCTGCTGATGATTGCGCTGTTGTCTTTGGCCATATTACTGGCACCCAGATGGATATGGTGGTTGGTAAAGCTGATAGCGGTATTGAGATCTTCCCCAAGGTCACTTATGTCTTTGTTGAGACAGAGTCTCCATACATGGTGCCGTAAGACAGACCTTCTGAATGTTTTTCAGCTTGTGATCTGTCCTGGCGCTGAACAGGCTGGAACCATCGAAAGGCATATTCTCTACATGCTGCTTGGTTTCCTGAGGAAGATTCCCAGATCTTAACTAGGCATGTCTGTGAAGCGTGATGGCACCGACAAGACTTTGAGAATTACAATCGACATGATGCCTCACCGTGTTGAGCTGCTGCCTGGAGAGCTACATGGCCTCCCCGATGAATAGACAGGCCAGTTCCTTTTGCTGGAATGGGAAGAATGCAGCAAGGGACTCGATCTTCTGCCAGAGAAAGAATTGATAACAGACCATGGGGCCTCGTACTTCAAGATGCGAAGATTGAGTCCCATGGCAGCATAGATGCTGTGAGACAACATATCGATCTTCCTGCCTTCTTTGTCCACTGGAGTGGAATGTTCCTTGTTTTGACATCCTTGAGAGTATTCGATGACAATTGGATTCAGTTGAGGATGTTTCAACAGGAAAGGGATATCCTTTTCCCGAACTTCGTACATCCCCTCAAGGCATCTGGAGGTAGGATGAGGATGGCTAGACATCCTCATCAAGGTATCAGGTATCAGTCATCGCCAGGTATAAGTCATCGCCTGCTTGAGTGTGGTAATATATGGCAGGGCGATAGATGAAGAGTCTTGGGTCGATATGCTGCTGAACGTCTATCTCCAGAGACTTGGTCATGTGGGAGAGTAACTCAGAGAAGGTTCCCTGAGAGTCACCTGGAGACCCAGGGCCCTGGGTGGAGATGACCACATCTGGAGATGTAGATGCTTCTTTAGAATAGTCTGAGTCCGAGATGTAAGGTGGACTGGACAAGGATCCTCCAGGAGACATGGAGGGGTCAGCGAGTGCTGTAGTGGAAGTCAACGGTGCATCTCTCAACACGGAGTGTGGCGAAGAGTGACAAGGACGCAGCATCAGACGTGGGTAGTACCCATATGGGGGATAGTAGTCCCATGGGTAAGGCCGATCGAAGCAGTCAAGATCGAATTCCCTGTAAGGAAGGGGAACACAGTGCTGCGGAACCAGAGGAAGAGGTGGTAAGAGGGATGAGGGGCATTGGGGTGCCCTCAGAGATCCCTCCGGAGATAAGTGAAGCACAGGCTTAGGTGTTGGAGATCTCACAGGTTCAATTCCCGGTTGAGGAGAAGATCTGTGGATCTCTCTGTCAAACATAGAGCCTCTTGCCACCGCATCGGGACTGAAGTGCAGCGAAGTTATAACCCTTGGAGGTGACGATGGAAGGGTCACCTGCATCAAGGACTGACAGCTCGGGGCTTTGATTGGAACTGAGGTTGGGACCAGGACTGGGATGGAGGTTGGCTCCAAGCGGGATGGCTTGTCATGTTTCTTCTGCCAATGCTTGGGCTTATCGGGTTTGTCCTTTTTGGATCATTTGGACTTTGAGGAATCCTCAGACCCGTATGCTTCCTCTTCTCCTTATGCTTACACAGAGGAGGGCTAGAGGAGTGCTTTCCATCCTTGGCGAGTGGACCCCCATTGGATGGTTTGGCAGATCAGGGTTTAGATGGTCCCACAGCTACAGAGGAGAGACCTGCTTCATGGCAACCAAGACTTGGTCCCATAACAACATGCACAGCCTATTTTCATTATTTTTTTGTTCCTGTCTTGTAAAAGACTGGCAATGGCTGCACTTACCTGTCCTGTGAGCTTCCCCAAGACAGGTGGCACAGGTTAACCAGATCTAGCGATAACAGCAGAGAGCAAAAGAGCCCGAGGCACAGCGAACAGCAGTTGCAAGCAGACTGGGGAAATGGCCAGCACTCTGGGGCAGAGGAGGTGGAGTTCCCACCAAAACTGTTAAAGCTGTTTAATCTTCCTGGCAACAGGCACTGTGCAGGCGCAGCACCCATAATGTGTGATGCACAGAGGCCACGATGAACATCCACTTTAATTGTAAGGATGGGGAAGGGCACTTTACATTCAGAGTCTCAGATGCAACCTAGGAACCCATTTCTAAGGTCAGAGCTAGGACTAACAGAAGGTGGCATATGCAAGTCTCAGCTAAAATCAAGAGTGCTTTTAACAGCTGTTTTATTTATATGAAAATGTATGCTGTTTTAGTTATAATTCATATCAGTTAAGGTTTCTTTTAAAGTCTGATGACATTTCCTGTAGTCTCTTTCCTGATCACCCACTTAGTAGAGCCAGTGAAGGGTCACAACAATAGTCCTTCCATCATGAAAATGAGTGCAAGGAGCATTAATGGCTCATAAGATGGATTTGTGCTTTAGAATCTTTAATGCTGGATTTGTACATATTAAGAAAACAAAAATCATGTCCACAGAAAAATTGCAGAACCTCACTTTTCATAATGAAAACATCAGAATTATGAAGGATTTCCCATACCTCAGCTCAGTTATCAACTCAAAGGGAGATTGCAACCATGGAATTTGAAGAAGACTGAAACTTGGAAGTGCAGCAGTGAACTAGAAAATATCATGAAGTGTTTTACTGGAGACCAAGGTCAAGATCATCCAAACTATTGTATTCCAGTCACAGTATAGGTATGAAAGATGAACAGTGAAGAAAGTGACAAGAAGAACACTGGGGCATTTGAAACATGGTGCTGGAGGAGAGCTTTGTTGAATACCCTGGACCAACAGAAAGATAAACAAGTGGATCCTAGATCAAATCAAATCAGAATGGAGGCTGTCATATTTGGACACATCAGGAGAAGGTAAGATTCACTGGAGAAGACAATCATGCTAGGGAAAGTAAAAGACAGAAGACAAAAGGGAATACCAAATACGAGATTGATTGAATCTATGAAGGAAGCCACAGTCTTGAACTTGGAAGAGCTGAATGGAACTGTCATGGACAGGACAAATTGGATGTATTTCATTCATAGGGTTGCCATAAGTCAGAGACAACCCGATGGCACATAAAACAGGAAAGCAGGCAGACTGACACACATACACACCCCTTTTAAAACAGGAGTTTGGGATCTTCTGTATGCATGCAAACAACATGCTCTTGCTAATACATGTCCTTGTCTTGTTGTTGTTGTTGTTGTTAGTCATGAAGTCATGTCCGATCCATCATGACCCCATGGACAAAATTCCTCCAGGCCTTCCTGTCCTCCACCATCCCCCGGAGTCCACTCACGCTCACACCAACTGCCCCAGTGACTCCATCTAGCCACCTTATTCTCTGCCGTCTCCTCCTCCTTTTGCCATCAATTGTTCTCAGCATTAGGGTCTTATCCAGTGAGTCCTTCCTTCTCATTAGGTGGCCAAAATATTTGAGTTTCATCTTCAGGATCTGGCCTTCTAAAGAGCAGTCAGGGTTGATCTCCTCTAGGACAGACTGGTTTGATCGCCTTGCAGTCCAAGGGACACACAGGAGTCTCCTCCAGCACCACAATTCAAAGGCCTCAGTCCTTTGGTGCTCATTATGGTCCAATTTTCACAGCCATACATTGCAACTGGGAAAACCACAGCCTTGACTATAGGCACTTTTGTCAGCAGCGTGATGTCTCTGCTTTTTAGTATGCTATCTAGATATGCCATTTCCTCCCCAGGAGCAAGCATCTTTTAATTTCTTGGCTGCAGTCCCCATCTGCAGTAGTCTTGGAGCCCAAGAAAATACAATGTGCCACTACCTCCATTTCTTCCCCAGCTATTTGCCAGGAAGTGATAGGACTGGATGCCATGATCTTATTTTTCTTAATGTTGAGTTTCAAGCCAACTTTTGTGCTCTCTTCCTTTACCCACATCAAGAGGCTCTTTAGCGCCTCTTCACTTTCCATGAAGCCTTGCCGTGCTCCTTTCTCGATGCTGAACCAATCAGTGGTTCCATGTCCAGTTCTCACTGTTGCTTCCTGACCCACATACAGGTTTCTCAAAAGACAAATAAGATGGTCTGGTACTCCCATCTCTTTAAGAACTTGCCCCAATTTGTTCTGATCCACACAATCAAAGGCTTTAGCATTGTCAATGAAACAGAAGTACCGTATTTTTCACTCTATAAGATGCACTTTTTTCCCCCTCAAAAGTAAGGGGAAATGTCTGTGCGTCTTATAGAGCGAATGTGTGTGTGCCCGATGCCCGGGACGCTGCCGGCCCGCCTGCACCACCAGTCCGGCACATGCTCGGCGCGCCCTGCTCCGCCCTGCACTCTGGGAACTGATCACCCCCACCGGGAAGACCTGCTGCTGCCGCCGCCGCGCACCGGCGCACCACCACCCTGTGCTGCCCTGTGCCGCCGCCGAGGCCCGCTGCCCCACCCCGCGCTGCCCTGCACATGCGCGCACACACACACACACGAATGACCCCACGAAATTCCCCCTCCCCCTTTTGAAGGAACAGGTGGTTTGGCAATGTGAGCGCTTTCATTCCGCCAAGGCGATCTTTACAAAGAGGAGGAGCCCTGTGGATTTTCACCTCCCTCCGGCGCGCGGCGATGGCGCTGCGGTCGCAAAAAGACGTCGTCCCGCTTCCCCTCACAGGCTTCCTCCACCGCGCAGCACTGCCGGCAAGCCCGGGAGCATGGCCAAGCCTCGGTGTCTTCCCTACTCGCCTGGTGGAGCTAGCGCTCTGGGGCCCTGAAGACCCGCTCTCTGCCTGCCCAGCGGCTTTCACCAGCTCCCACCAGGCTTAGAAGCAGCACAGCAAGGGTTAAAGGCACGCTCCCCTCGCCGCCAGTCTCTCACCCTCTTCTGCTCCCAAAGCTGCTTTTGGGCCCCACCTATTGGCAGCAGCTTCACGGCCATACTCAGGCTTGGACGCACGGAGAGCAGGGACCTGGAGGAGGAGGAGGAGGAGGAGGAGCGGGTGGGGGGCGGATTATGATTCACAGAGCGATTGCAGCAAACTCAGCCTGAAGCCTGCGGTTGCCAGTCTCCGGGGAGAGAAAGCAGGAAGGGTGGCGGCGGGAGAGAATGAGCTGCACCCCCCTCCCCCAGTTCACAATCCCTGCAAAAACCCACTGGCTCATTTTGGGGTTGGTTTGTCCCCATCAAACAAGCGAATCCTCCAAATCTCCCCCTCCCCTATTTAAAAAGGAGTCTCTTCTCTGAAAAAAAAAAAAGGGTTAATCCCCATGAAAACACCCATCACTCCTTTGTTCTGAAAAAAAAAGATTCAACAGCAGAAGTGTAGTGAGCTTGAAATACCTTTTGGGGATGGAAGGGAAGTTCCCCACAATTCAGCTTTGTCTTTCAAGGGTTGGGCCTTTTAATACCTCATGGATAATTAACTGGAACTTCTAAATGCTTAACAAAAACAATATGGATATAAAGTTTCATTGCCTGAAGACCTTCCCAATTGAGGATACAAGAAACACAATTATTATAGTGATCTCTGCAACTGTGCAAATGTTAGATTTTCATGCCCTTGGCCCAGAGGAAGAAATGACACACAAGAGACCACTGAGTGAGCATCTCGACTCAAAAGGATGCGTAGATGCAGCCTGAGTTTCTTAAGCATCACTTTTAAATATGAAAAAAAAAGAGAAAAGTTGGAGGATTGAATTTAGTTCTCTCCTCATTGCTCACCTTCTCTGTCTAAGATTGAGGCAAGAAAAACCAGAGAGAGCAGGTATGCTGGGGGTGTGCAATCTAAAGAATATTTACAGTTTATTCAGACCTACAGGAAATACATGTGGCATTGAAGGGACTACAGAGATGGATTCTATACAAGATGTTTTCATCCCCTAACAGTTACATGCAGTCTGCGGGGGATGGGGGGGTCATGCACACAGTATGCTAGAGGCACATGAGAGTAAAGCAACTGGGATTAAGACATCCCAACACATCCCATTCTGTTATAGTTTATTAAATACTTTAGTAAACCATTTGATTCAGAATATTTTTTTCTTGTTTTCCTCCTCTAAAAACTAGGTGCGTCTTATGGTCAGATGCGTCTTATAGAGCGAAAAATATGGTAGCTGTTTTTCTGGAACTCCCTAGCTTTCTCCATGATCCAGCATATGTTGGCAATTTGATCTCTAGTTCCTCTGCCTCTTTGAAACCCTGCCTGTACTTCTGGTAGTTCTCTGTCCACATATTCCAAGTTTGTGCTCCAAGGCCAAACTTGCCTGTTATTCTGACTTCGTACTTTAGCATTACAATCCCCCATGATGATAAGGACATCATTTTTTTGTGTTATTTCTAGAAGGTGTTATAGGCCTTCATAGAACCAGTCAGCTTCAGCCTCTTCAGCATTGGTGGTTGGGGCACAGACTTGGACTACCGTGATGTTGAATGGTTTGCCTTGGATTTGAACTGAGATCATTCTGTCATTTTGGAGATTGTATCCCAGTACTGCTTTTCCTACTCTTTTATTGACTATGAAGGCTACTCTATTTCTTCTGAGGGATTCTTGCCTGCAGTAGTATACCTGATGGTCATCTAAATTAAATTCACCCATTCCTGTCCATTTTAGTTTGCTGATTCCCAAGATGTTGATGTTCAGTCTTGTCATCTCTTGTTTGACCACGTCCAGCTTACCTTGATTCATAGATCTTATATCCCAGGCTCCTATGGAGTATGGATCTTTACAGCATCGGACTTTCCTTTCACCACCAGATACATCCACAACTGAGGGTCCTTTCGGCTTTGACCCAGTCGCTTCATTCTTTCTGGTGCTACTAGTACTAGCCCTCTGCTCTTTTTCAGTAACACATTGGACACCTTCCGACCTGAGGGCGTCATCTCCCGGTGTCATATCTCTTTGCCTTTTGGTACTGTCCATGGGGTTTTCATGGCAAGGACACTGGAGTAGGTTGCCATTTCCTTCTCCGGTAGATCACCTTTTGTCAGCGCTCTCTGCTATGACCTGTCCATCTTGGGTGCCCCTGCACAGCATAGCTCATTGCTTCATTGCACTTCACAAACCCCTTTGCCACAACAAGGCAGTGATCCATGAAGGGGATTTTAAGAGTAATGAGAAGGAAAGGCTTAATCTTTGGAGCTAGGAACCTCTTCTGTCTGAAGCATCTTGAGTGATCACATTATTTATTTTTAAATTTATAAGGTGCAGAATAACCTGACAAAACTTTCTAAGCTGTGTACAACAAGATACAAGACCAATTTAATTTCAATTGAATTGAACACTACAATTTCTAGGGTAGGCAAAATCTTAAAGGCAAGTTGCTAAAATGAGGTTTTTTAATGCCTATGGAAAAGGACAGTTTTTGCCTGGCACCAAATGAAAGTAATGACAGACCTCTCTAGGAAGGCCATTTCAGAGGTGGGGAGCAGCCGCCAAAAGGGCCCTGCCAGTCGCCATCCCTCTCACTTCCTTTAGGAATGGCTCTTTCAAAGGACCTCATGCCCAGATCTCAATGGATGGGTAGGTATATGTGGAAAAAGGTAGTCCTTCAAGTAATCAGGTCCCAAGCTGTTTATGTTAAAACAAACACTTTAAATTGAGCCCAGGTTTCAACTGGCTACCAGTGTAATTTATAAAGAATAGGTGTTATATGGGAACTGATGCACAACACCAGTCACACAGCTCTATTTTGGACTAGTTGAAGTCTCTGGACTGCCTTCAAAGGCAGCCCTTCATAGAGTAAATCCAATTGGAGTATTACCAGTGCATGAGTAACCGTAGTCAGGCTCTGTCTATCCAGGTAAGTCCACAGTTGTTGTATTTGCTGTAGCTGAAAAAAGGTACTCCTGGCCACCGAGTCCATTTGGGGCTCCAATGATAGTTTTGGGTCCAGGAGCATGCCCAAGCTACAGACCCTCTCCTTTAACGGAAATGCAACCCCATCCTAGACAGGACAATGGCCACCTAACCTGTCAGACAGATTGTTATCTAACACCACTTATGTTTTGTCTGGAGTGAGAGTTTCAATATTATCAAACTCAGTCATTGGGTCAGCACGGAGACCACCTCACCTCAGTTTGATGTAAATGAGAGGTAGAACTGAGTGTCATCAGCATATTGCTGACACCTGAGCCCAAACCTCTAGGTGTGACCTCTTCTAGCACTATCATATAGATGTTGAAAAGCATGGGAGACAGTATAGAGCCCTATGGAACTCCATGGCATAATCACCATGGGGCAGAGCAACTATCTCCCAGCACCCCTTTCTGGACATGATCAGCCAGGAAGAATCTGAACTAATGCAAGGCAGTGCCCCAGTCAACCTGTCCAGAAGGACACCATGATCAATGGTGTCAAACGCCTCTAGGAGGTCTAGAAGAACCAATGGTCCCTCTCCTGGCAAAGGTCATCTTACAGTGCAATCAAGGCAGTCTACATCCCAAATCCTGGACTGAAACCCAATTTATATAGGTCCAGATAATCAATTTCCTCCAAGAGTGCCTGGAGATGCCTGGCCAGCACCCACTCCAACTCTTTGCTCAAAAATTGAAGGTTTGCTACTGGTTGGTAGCTGGCAACTCTCTCTGGATCCAGGTTTGGCTTCTTTAAAAGCAATCGTAACACCTTTAAGGAGGCTGAGACAACCCCTTCTCTCAAGCAGGCGTTAACAGCCTCCTGGACCCAAGAGTTACCCTTCTTCTTATATTTTCTAATGATTCATGATGACCAAGGGTCAAGTAGGCAGGTGGTAGGATGAACAGAGTCAAGCACCTTTTCCACATCATTGGGCTGCAGTAACTGAAACTCATCTAGCAAAATAGGACTAGAGGGCCATACTCTGGACATATCCCTAGATGGAACTGAAACAACTCCAGAGTCCAATTTATGGTGTATCTGAATAATTTCTGAATAATAAGAGCACAGCAAATTTGACACAGCAAGTCACCAAGGATTCAGATTGGTAAACCAGATTTCAAGAGGCCCCAGGCCACTTGGAACAGTTTAGCTGGACAGCACTGTGAGGAAGCAATGCAGGAGGCAAAATACTGTTGTTTTGCCAGTTTAATCATCACAGAATAGGCTTGATTGCTAAGCTGTGATCAGTCAAACTCGCCTCCATTTGTGTTCAAGCTGCCTCCCTTGGTCCATCATCCTAAGCACCAGTGTATATCATGGAACTGGCTGGTCTCTACCCGAACTTTCAAGCAAAAGCCAAAGCATACTGCAAAGCAAAGGTGTGTTCTCTGCTTAACTTGTGTTGAAGGAGCAAAAATAGGAGAAAGCCCTTATGCTTGTCCTTTAGTCCAAACTAGCAAGTATAAAATAAATAAAAGCAGGGAAGACTAGAGGAATACAGAGAAGGAAGGTGGAAGGAAACTCATTATAGGTGAAATACTACAAATATGTGGATGTTTCCCCTGCCTCTCTGTAAGAGGAATGCGCAATTCTTTAATACCTCACTTCTGGGAAGGGGTTGCCTAAGCTTTTTTTTCTATGGGCAAAAAAGGAATGTGGTATGCAGGAAGAGATTTGTGTAGGTTCTGAAACTGAATGAAGAGGGATATGTTTACTGTGTCCATATTTTTTGACATAGAGCTTTCCTTATTGGGAATTTAGGAGAAAAGTTTAGAAAAAATGAGTGGGCCAAAAATGGGAGAGGGGAAGAGCTTGGGAGTCCGAGTGACTAATAAGCCATGGATGCATATCACACTTTGGTGCAAGAAATGCTGCAGAAAATGTTAAAGAATTTTTTTAAAACAAATATTTAACTTAAGCTGTTTAGTAGCACAGCATCATTAACATGATAATACATAGACTGCCTGAAAGCTGGGATGGCTCACTCGAGGTGAGTTAATGGCTGTATCAGATTCAAGTGCAGGTGCAGATTCATATTTGGGTGATTTATACCAAACTATGAATGTGATGTCATAGAGATGACACTTTTTCCAAGTCATTGTCACTGCACTGGTTGTGTTGTTTCCATTTATAAAATGTAGATTATCATTTACCTTATCCATGCAGAGGTACTGGTTTGGACAAAAGTGCCTTAAGTTGGTCAGGATCCTGTTGGCAGTCCAGTGTATTCCCAAGGCAATCACATGAGGCTGCCTCCTGCTATTGAATAATGGCCTGCAAACAATAATACAGATCTTCCTGTTGCCTAATGTGAGTGGAAATAATGTAATCCTATTGATTAGTATTGTATACTATAGGGTAGTAGATTTGAGTATGGGAAACCCAGCTGACCATGTGATACTAGGTAAGTCACTGTCACACAACCTAAGTTATATAACAGGGTTAATTTGAGCAAGGGGTATAAACAAAAATTTTGCTTTGTTATCTTTTCAGACATCTAAAAAATGCTAACTGACATACCTTGCCTCACTGAAATGGTAGACTCAGAAAGCCAGCTTTGCCCCCTTATTCCCTTAAAGGATGAAGATCTTGATAGTCCTTTATCTGAAGAATATTTACAAGATATGGAGAACATAAATGAGCTCTCACAATCTCTAAGCAGGGATAGTTCAGGAGCATTAAGTGTAACAGAGTTCCAGTCACTGGGAAATGGACCTGGCTCTGATGGATCAATCATTACAGGTAAGAAGTCTGTTATCTTATAATGGATTTATTCAGATGTTCTTTATTGATTACAGCACCAACCTTTATTTTTGTATTACTGTATTTATAGTATTACAGTTTTATAGACCAGATTTGCCATATTGCAGAAATGTGGTTTCAAATGAGGTTGAATAAATGATAGATTAAGGAGAGTACAGCAAATTATACCATTGTGTAAGATCTGTAGTTGATATTGATGAGTGGTTTAAAAGCTTCATTTTGTATCTTTTTCAGATGAAACATAAATTAGACCATTTGTAATATTTGTTTATGGAAATATTTGTTTATGCTCTTGGCTCAAAAGTACTCTGCAGTCTGTGGGAAATACTAGCCTTCTTTAGAATATATATCTTCTGCCAATAGTTTCTGCTCCAACTTTGCAAAACTTGAAAATGGTTTAAAATGGTTTTCATGAAGATAGTTTGCATTTTGAAATTAATAACACAAGGGGATTGTACCCCAGCCTATAGTGTAGGGGGAGCAGTCTTCCATTGACACTGAGCAGCCAAATGACACTGAGGGGCATGCCCATGCCCCTGATGCCAGTTATCCCTGTCTTAAATGCTCACTTGGTGCTCTGGTTCTGTGTGCACAGGCTTTCCCTAAGCAAGGAAAGCTCTTATACAGTGGAGCTGGGTCCCTGACTGAGGCACCAGCATGGTGAACCAAATTGACCAGCTTTGCTAAAACATGTAATTGGTGACAGTGCAACCATTTTTGTAATCCTAAGTACATTTCCACATCTCCTCTGCCCTCCATTTCACTTTTCTTTCCATTTCTCTTTTGGTTTTGTTTTCGATGGACACAACATTTTCATGTCTCACTTTCTCCTAGCTATAGACTTAATTGGCAGTTTTACACACTTCGATGGTCTTCTCATTTCTTTAGACCTCTGATCTATTTCACTAGACCCCCTATGTAAGTTCAAGTTTTCAGCATTCCACATGTTCACAGATTCTTGTCAGGCAATTTTGTGTTTGCTTGTTTTTTTAAGTTTCTTATTCACAAGCTTATATACTTCACTTTTGTGTGTATATAATATGGCTTTGGCTACATGGGGACCAACACTTGAAAAACTGAGCTCAGTATATGATGAGTATTAATATATGATGATAATATTTACTAATACTTTTTTAACTTTCAGACTCTCTCTCACCAGCATCAAGTCCATCATCGGTGAATCTTGCTACCATTCCTAGTAGCAATGATGAACTACCCAGTGCAACATTAAACATTGAGTGTAGAATATGCGGAGATAAAGCATCAGGCTACCATTATGGAGTTCATGCTTGTGAAGGTTGTAAGGTATTGTCAAAAATATTCAGTGTTTGAATCATAGTACCTTGTAAAGATCCACTGAACAAAAGTGAAAGTAAGCAAAAAAAAAAATTCTAAATAGCAGCAGTTAGGTTTCATCAAGGAAGACTGATTTGTGAAGCTTAAGATCCTGACTATGATTATTTGGAAATAATCTACTGAAATCCATGTGCGCTTCTTTCAAAGAAATGTGTGCAATTGCAGTGAGCTTATTTTATATATAGTTTTTTAGTATTACCTAAAACTTCAGAGTAAACCATTAGCTCAGTGAAAAAGAACTAAATGCATGTTACTTCCTTACTCATTCAAAACCTTGAATTATAAAATTTTGTTATCTAAAGTGCCTTTTGGCAAGTTGGAAATAGGCATAGAGGTACTTGGTTTAAAAACCACTTGAGGTTGGTTGTATTTAAAAGTGATTTTGTTTGACCTATTTGTAAATTCTGCAATAGCTTCAGTGTGAATAAAACTATTCCTGGAATTCTTCAATGTGTTCACATGTTGGCAGTGTTTTGATGGGTTTGGGTGGAACAGAGCCTTAATGTGGGTTTAGGAATAGCCTTTGATGCTCTGGGTTGCTATTTGGGTTGCTATAGAAGATGAAAAGAGTATTGGAGGCAGCTAATTGACAAATTTGGAGTGGACACTTAAAGAAGGAACCATGTAGTAGCAAAGGAAGCTAAGGAACTGGAACCTGGAAGTCTAAAATATTTGAAGGTTGTAGATGTATAACTAATAGAAAGCATATAGAAAGATGAAATAAATTGGTCTAGCTTTTATCATCTTTGTCTAGTTCTTCCATATTGACACACATGCCTCTGAATTCTGATATCACATGAAAAATGTTGATTTATGTTAAGGGTCCTTGAACTCTTGTTAACATTTTTTGTAAGCAGTCCCAAGATGCTAGTAGTGGACTGGTTAGAAAAGCTGTGAATGAATGAATGAATGAATGAATGAATGGCTTGGTTGCTAGGTCAAAAATTGTAGTAACCAGTATCCAACTGTTCCCCTTTAGTGTAATCCAGTGCATTTTTATTCAGAAGTCCCATTGCGTTCACTGAGGCCTATTCCCAGATAAATGTACTAAGGATTATAGCCTTAGGCTGCAGACCTGTGCATGCTTACCTGGGAGTAAGTTCCATAAAACCAATTAGACTTACTTTTGAGTAGGCATGTGCAGAATTAGGCCTCTGGTCCTTGACCTCAGATGCAACATCCAACCTCCATGCAACATCAAGAATGATCCCCTGCTTCCTTCCTTCATGTCCGTGATTGGAGCTGGGTTTGAACTGGAAAGTCCCTGCAATTTCAATGGACTTCAGAGAGAGCCTTGAAATCAGCACAATTTGGGGAAGTTTCTTTGCCTTCCCTCTACCTCCAGCCTTGCAGGTAGAAGAGGTGAATATAGCTTAGTTGTAATCAGGGCTTTTTTTGTCATAGAACGCACCGGAACAGCGTTCCGGCACCTTTTTTTGATGGATTTTTCCAAGTGATTGTGAATCGCCCTGTTGGGCATAGCAGATCAGCGGCAAAAATCATTAACATAGTGCCTGCGGGCTGCTTGTGTGTTGGCACTCATTGTCAGCACTGATTGTGAGGGCGCTGCATGGCTTGGAATTGGTCATGTGCTGAGTGCTTACTGCCAGCGGCGACCATTGTGTAAAAGTGTGACCCCAAGATGTGAGTTCCAGCACTTTTTTTTTTTTTTTACAAAAAAAGCACTGGTTGTAATACTGTACAACCCCAACAGCCTCTCTCACCAGAAGTTTAAGGAAAGGGTTTAGGCTTGTTTTGTTTCTGCTAAAGGTCCATTGATGGGATACAGCAGAAGTGCTCCGAGCATCCCTGATATCCACAGCCCAAACACCTAGCTTAAACATCCATGGCAGTGAGCAACAGAGGCAATGGGGCACCTTGTTTCTCATTGCCAACCACCCACCTCCATCTACCCTTCTAGTCTGGGACAGGAGAAAGGGTGGGGATGTTGCCTCACAGTTGCAGTGGATCCTATGAATTTCTCCACTGCTTCCTTCTTTCACAGCTGAAGATAAAGATTGGACTGCATTTATAATCTTGCCAACATAATTTGCCAGATTTTTTCTGAAAAATCAGAGGATTGGGTGGAGGATTATACATTGCTTTTCCAGATCAGGCAGGTTTTCATCCAGATCACTCAACTCTAAATAATTGTTGTACATTGAAACATGTTACTGATAAATATCTGCCTGAAATTGTTAAATATATTTATGTAGTTTTCACTGATCTGAAAGCTGCTTTTGATTCTATTCCTTGGAAGCATGTATGGAATAAATTACAAACTATTGTCATTGACTGCCAGATCTTCAAATGTAGAAAATATCACAGTATTCTGAAACATCCTTGCAAATAAGAATAGATGGAAGATACTTATCTGAGTTTGTACAAAAGGAGTAAGACAAGGATGCTTGCTCGTGCCACTTCTCTTCAATTTACTTGCAAATGAAGTAGTTAAGTTCCAGAGAGGTGATTGTTATTTCCCAGTTAAAATGGGTAGTTGAAAAATGTACTATTATCAGTTATGCAGATGACATAATCTTGATTTCTTATACTCAGACAGACTTATGAAGATTGTTAAACCAGTTCAGTCTATATTGCAGGAATGAGTTGCTTTATATTAATTACCAAAAAACAAAAATTATGGCATTTGGTATTCTAAGAAAAGGAACTGCAGGTGGCACAGTGGTTTAAACTGCTGTGCTGTTGTGCAGATTCGAACCGGTGACCTTTCGATCAACCAGCCCAACGGGGTGAGTTCCCGTTGCTCCATCCCAGGTCCTGCCAACCTTGCAGTTCAAAAGCATGCAAATGCAAGTAGATAAAAAGGTACCACTTCGGTGGGCAGGTAACAGCGTGCCGTGCACTTCGGTGTTTAGTCATGCCGGCCACATGACCACGGGGACTGTCTGCGGACAAATGCTGGCTCCCTCGGCTAGGAAATGGAGATGAGCACCGCCCCCTAGAGTCAGGCATGACTGGACTTAATGTCAAAGGGAAACCTTTGCCTTTACCTAATCTAAGAAGAATCTTAATTGGTCACTTGATGGGAATAAACTTGAAGCAAGAGTTTTCTTCATGTACCTTAGTGTGGTTTTCCAGTGGACAGGTACATGGTCTTCACAGGTACTGTAAACATAGAAACATAGAAACAGAGCGAGTCAGAAGGGGCCTCCTGGGCCATCTAGTCTGACCACCGGCACCAGCCGGCTCCGCTCATGACATGCCCACCATGTGCATGTCCAGCCTATCTTTGAACACCCTCACCGATGGGGCCTCAACGACCTCCCGTGGAAGCCCATTCCACGCCCTCGGGGTCCTAACTGTCAGGAAGTGCTTCCTGGCATCCAAATTGAACCTTGGCTCCCTGAGCTTTGCTCCATTGGAGCGCGTCCTGCCTTCCTCTGCAGGGGAGAACAGGCCTCTCCCCATCTCCATGTGACACCCCCTCACATACCTGTATGTTGCCAACATATCCCCTCTGAGTCTCCTCTTCTCCAGGCTGAAGAGACCCAGTTCCCTCAGTCTCGCCTCATACCCCATCCCCTGCAAACCAGCCACCATCCTTGTGGCCCTACGCTGCACTGACTCCAACCTGGCTATATCCTTTCTGTAATGAGGGGCCCAAAACTGAACACAATACTCCAGTTGCGGGCGCACCAGAGTCATGTAGAGTGGAAGTAATACCTCTCTTGATCTAGAAGCCACACTTCTGGCTATGCAACCAAGGGTGGCATTCGCCCTCTTGACCACCGCATCACACTGCTGACTCATGTTTAGCCTGCGGTCAACCAGTACCCCGAGGTCCCTTTCACAAGTGCTGCTCTCCAGCCACTTGTCCCCTAACCTGTACTTATGACAGCTATTCCTATGCCCCAAGTGCCAGACCTTGCACTTCTCCACATTGAACGCCATCCTGTTGTCTCCTGCCCACTTCCATAGTCTGTCCAGATCCTTTTGGATCTGGAGTACCTGCTTCTCAGTTGTGGCCACTGCTCCAGTTTTAGTGTCGTCTGCGAATTTGATCAGCAGACTGTTCACCCCTTCTTCCATGTCGTTAATGAAAAGATTAAACAGGATCGGCCCCAGGACAGAGCCCTGGGGGACCCCGCTTGTCACTGGCTGCTTGTCACTGTATCCCAAAACTCCTCAGTTTCTCCACCAGGATATCATGGGGCACTTTGTCAAAGGCCTTGCTGAAATCCAGGTATACCACATCCACTGCATCCCCTCCATCTAGCCATCTTGAAACCTTGTCATAGAATTCCACAAGGTTTGTCTGGCAGGACCTGTTTCTGCGGAAGCCGTGTTGTGTGGCTGTCAGCCTCCCTTCCCTATCTAGCATCACTAGATCTCTCTCTATTATGAGCCTTTCCATTGTTTTTCCTACAATGGACATAAGGCTAACCGGTCTATAATTCCCCATGTCCTTCCTACTACCCTTTTTGAAAATTGGGACCACCGATGCCACCCTCCAGTCCTCTGGAACTTCACCCGTTCTCCACGAGGCCTCAAAAATGGAGGCCAGCGGGCGTGAGAGAACCCCTGCCAACTCTCTAAGTACTCTTGGGTGTAACCCGTCAGGGCCTGGCGCCTTTGTAATGTCCAATGCCCTGAGGAGCCCCTCGACTTCAAGGGGGGTGACTCTAATCTCTGCCCCTAAATCCCCAGCCTCATCCAATCTCCTATACGGATATCCCCCGTCCTGCTTTGGGGAGAACACAGAGGCAAAATAGTCATTTAGCATCTGTGCCTGTTCCCTCATGTCAGTCACTGGATCTCCTTCCTCCTTATTTAGTGGTCCCACCACTTGTCTCCCCTTCCTTTTCCTATTTACATGCTGGAAGAAGCCCTTTTTGTTGCTCTTGATATTCTTGGCAAGTCTCAGCTCATAATCAGCCTTAGCCTTGCGAAGAATCCTTCTGCAACGGGCCTCCTCCTCCCGGTATACCCTTTTGTCTATTTCCCCCAGTACCCATTTCCTATGGAGGTTCCTCTTTCGTCTAATCCCCCTAACCACCTCCTTTCGCATCCATGGCGGCACTCTCCTCCGCCTCCCCACCTTACTGACTAGAGGTATTGTCAGGGCTTGCGCCTGCAAAACCTCCCTTTTGAGTGCCATCCACCCCTCCTCAACTCGCTTACCTTCCAGTAACCTATCCCAGGAGACTTTCCCCAGCCTGGCCTTCAGTTGGCCAAAGTTGGCCCTCTTGAAGTCCCAGCTTCTAGTGCTCGCCCTGCTACACAGCCCCAGTCCTCTGATCTCAAAGCAAAGGATGGAGTGATCACTCGCATCCAGAGCTCCCCTAATCTGTACTTCATCTATCAGCTCCTCCCTATTGGTCAAGACCAAGTCCAGGATTTTCCCCCCCTTGTCTCCTCTCGGACCCTCTGTGTGAAAAACCCACCCTCTAGAGCTTCTAGGAAGCGACGTGACCTGGCTGTCACCGCCGAGTGAGTCTCCCAAGTAATATCCGGGAGATTGAAATCTCCCATAATTACTGTGTCTCTCCCCAGAGATATCCTTAGAATCTGGCCTGTCAGGACATCATCCAGGGTCTCAAGTTGACCTGGAGGGCGATAACATACCCCCACTGTCAGGTCTCTTTCTCTGTCAAAACCCCTAAGTTTCACCCAGACTGCCTCTACCGAATCCCCATCTGTGCTGCACTCTATCTCACTGCATCCTATCCCTTCCCTGACATATAAAGCCACACCCACACCTCTCTTTCCCTTCCTGTCCTTTCTAAAAAGGTGATACCCTTCTATGTTCACATTCCAGACTTGCCTTTCATCCCACCAAGTTTCTGTGATTCCCACCAGATCGTATCCTCCTATTCCCAGGAGAACTTCAAGCTCTTCCTGCTTATTACCCATGCTCCTAGCATTGGTGTACATGCACCTCAACTCCTTCCCACTGCTTCCTTTCCTTGGAGTGCCCAGCATCCTCCTTCCTCCCATCCTCCCTGGTACCTGGCCCCTCTCTGTAGAAGTCCTGTCAGTCCCTGCAGTATCTCTAAAACCCTGCTCCCAGAGCCCCGATCCTCCCTGCACACTTGTCCAGTGCAGACATGTTACTGGGGGGCCTGAACCACCCCCCACTGGCTCAGTTTAAAGTCTTCCGGATGAAGCTCGCTAGAGCATCTCCAAAGGACCTTTTCCCCATCCTCGTGAGGTGTAACCCATCCCTTGCCAGAAGTCCATTGGCAAGAAAACGAGTGCCGTGGTCGAGGAATCCGAAGCGTTCCTTCTGGCACCACACCCTAAGCCAGTCGTTCACCTCAGAGGCCCTCCTGTCCCTTCCTGTCCCAAATCCCCGGACGGGTAAGATTGACGAGAAGGCCACTTGGGCCTTCAGCTCCCTGAGTTTCTTCCCCAAGGCCGAAAAGTCCCTGGTGATCCCGAACCCCCTGCCTGGCCACGTCGTTTGTGCCCACATGGATCACCAGGAGTGGCTGGTGACCCCCGGAGCGAACAAGACGCTCCACTCTGTCCTTCACGTGCCGGATGCGTGCGCCCGGCAGGCAGCAAACCTCCCTTGTCTGAAAGCTGGGCGGCACACCGCCGCCTCAGTGCCCCTCAGCAGGGAGTCCCCAACAACTATCACCCGCCGCCGTACCTTCTCGGTGCTGGTGGGCAGCCGTGCCCTGGTCCTCGCCTCTCCTGCAGTGGCTCCCTTGCCTCCTGATGTCCCAGGCTGGGGGTCCTGCTGGTCCCCTGAGGCCTCCTCAGCCCCAGCCTCCCAAGTGGAGAGAACCTGTTTCCCAGCTCCAGATTGGTGCCAGGAGAAGGAGGAGGCCGTGCTGGCCGCCTCCTCCTGTGGGTGACATACCTCCATGTCTCCGCAGCTGCTCCTCCCGTGGTCTCTCCCTCAGCCCTCTGTCGAGAGGGGGGCTGCTGCGGGGGGGCCTGAAGAGCTCTCTCGGCCCTCAGGCACCTCACCTCCTCCTCTAGCAGGGTCACCATCTTGCACCGAGGGCAAGTGTATCGCTGCCTCTCCTGGGGGAGAAGGGCGAACATGTCGCAGCTCTCGCAGCGGACAGCAACACCCGTGACTCCCGCCAAGGCCATCTCCTGGTCTGCCATCTGTAACCCTTCCGAGACCTTACCTTGGTCCCCTGTCTTGTAAGTCCTGCAGTTCCTCTCACTCTCCCAGTTCTCCCAGGCAAAAACCCCACTTGCACACACACACAAGGAGAAAATAAACTTAAATTTAAATTGAAAGAAAAAAAAAAAGCACAAGAAAGCAAAGCAAAGTGCAAACAAAACAAAACAAAACAAAAACACACAAACAAAACAAAAAACAAACAAACAATCAAACAAACAACCTCTGTGTCTCAGGGAAGGGAGTCCCTGGACCGCCCGGACCGCAGCTCAGGGACGCATCTTGTTAGCTGGTAAAATATTAAATGGAGAATTAGTCTTATCATACGAAAGGAGAAAATTTGGTGCAGCTCACCCTTGAATTGAATTGAAAGGCTAGGACTTCGCCAGACTTGTTATATGGAACTCCTTTATGAGCCACAACCAATTTAGGTTCATTACAAAGAACTCAAAATCAGTTTTTGCATAGACTTTTGATAGGTCTGTTATAAACACTCTTTCCTTTCCTTCAGAAGAGAAAAATATTCCAGGCATGCAGAGAGTTCTTTTTAAAACTTTATTGCAATGAAGGGAACAGAAAAGAATGGTTTCCTTCCCATTGTTCTGTTCAGCTCAGCACATGTTCACACCCCCACCCCCTTTTGAACCCTGCTCCCGGCTGCTTGTTTCCTCCTCCTTTCCCCTTATTGGCTAGGGTACTGAGAGTTACATTCTTTCCGCCCACCTACTCCATGCTACCTCAACACCAGCCCTTCTTCCCAATCCAGCTCTGCGCCTGATGGGCTACAATAGGCTTATTTTGTTCTGCCCAGCTTGTCAATAAACAATCAGGAAGTATTTGGCCCTCCTGCCTACATGCCTGTTTCCCCATACCTTGTGCTATCTGATTTTGGCCCCTCCCCTCCTCTGGGCTAAGTAATTTTCTTTGTTACCCTTTTAAATCTCTTTACTCCCTTGTTTCAAATCATCCTTCCACACCTATCAGTTCCCACATCAACAGAATTAGAATTGGTTCACACAAAAGCTGAAGTTCTTAGATGAGCTCTGCTTTCCTAGTTAAAAATAATTTTTAAGCAGCTCTCAGAATCTGTCCTGGATTTATTTGAAGAGATGGGCCCAAGCTCATGGAAGCAAAAAATGCAGCTTTCTGTCACAAGCTTAGGATTCTCTGTCCCCTTCCTTTTAGCTCAAGTTTCTGATAGAGTTAAATCAATATTGCTCAAAAGCCTTAACTACACTGAGACTCAGGAAAGTGGAATGAAAGCCTGCCAATCTAACAGCTTTTATGCCTCCTTTATTCCCTCATACTTATCTCTTACAAATACCTCGTAGACTTGCCAGATATTAAAAGAAGGGTAGCATTTACCAGGGCAAGAGTGAATGTTCTTAACTTTGACAGATTGGGAGGACCAGCATAAAGGGCTTCCAAAGAAGAACAGCATATGTAGTTGTAGTATCAGTGGATGTTATTGTTGACATACTTCTAGAATGTTCTGTGTCTAATGATCTCAGAAATACATACATCAATTGTTAAAATTAAGAAAGAGAAGGGCATCTTTTATAAAGGCTTGTTTCTTACTAATACAGACAAATATGTATCTTTTAGAATTTCTAAACTTTGCTTATCATCTTGATGTCACAAGGATGGTGAACAGAGGTGTTGAAGTTGTTTATGGTTGCAGATTGGATGAATGAGGACCTTTTGTCAAAAGTGTAGTGTACAACATTGTATGTGGAGTAAAAGAAAATAAGTTCCGAGGGAGGAGTTTTTATTTGGACTGGAGTACAAGGAGAAGAGTTTAACCTTTACATCCCCAGCCACTATTGCAGCAACAACCTCCCTGCACCCTCAGCATGACAGTTAGGTTTTTTTTTTTTGGGGGGGGGGGGCTTTTCCATGGCTGTTTTTCTAAGGTCACTTAGAAAGGAGCAATTTCTGTTGCTATAGTGGCTAGGGAGGAAAGAGTTAATCTTCTGAACAACAACTGAGGTTTCCATGGAAATTGGTCCTTTTCATATCTAAAACAATTCATTGAAATCATGGTAAAGTTGATTTCCACACTGTACATGCTTCATCTCACAATTACTCCTACATATAGCTGACTAAAAGGAGAAAATACAGCACAATTGTAAGAATGCTTGCTCAGAAGTCTCTCAATGTCTCTCATTGTCTTCATTGGGGTTTAGTGTGCTGAGGACTGCAGCCTTATTAATTCAGTTAAAATTTAGTAGTGTGTACTAATGGCTTGTTTTCTCAAACCTTCCACAGGGCTTTTTTAGACGAACGATCAGACTAAAACTTACCTATGACAGATGTGATCGCAACTGCAAGATTCAGAAAAAGAATCGTAATAAGTGCCAATACTGTCGTTTTCAAAAGTGCCTTTCAGTTGGAATGTCTCATAATGGTAGGTAAGGGTAATCATAATTTTCACCATGATAGTTCTTGTTTCTAACTATTATTATTACATTGGAATTATATCCTGCCTTTATTCCTCTTGCAAGAAACTCAAGGTAGCCTACATAGTCCTCCTCCACTGCACTTTATCCTCACAACAGCAACCCTGTAAAGTATGTTAGACTGAGAATGAATGACTGGCCCAAAGTCATTCAGTGAGCTTCATGGTCAACTGGGACTTGAACCTGGATCTCCCAGGTCCCCAGTCCAACATTCTACCCAGTCCAACATTCCACCATATCACTCTGTCTTACTTAAGTACAGTGGTGAAGCAAAATGGGTAGAAATGAAAAGCATCTTTTGTTCACACAAGGACTACCTTGTACCTTGAACCAAAAACAAAAGCCTAAAACTGAAGGTAACAATCTACTTGCACAAGAGCCTTTGCAACTCTTGCACAACTAAATGTAGAGGGATTGCCAGGTTTGTGGGGGCGGGGGGGGTGCTGGGTAAGGTGTCTTCTGGGGTCTCCCTCCCTCTGATCAGCCTTGCTCTGTAAGTGCTTAGGGCAGCAGGGTAATTGGAAACAGAGCATCTCTACTTCACCCAGCCCACTGCCACAATAAGCACTGCTGTGGAATGGCTGACCAGCTAATTAAATCTGCATCTCCATAGCACACCTTAGTAAACATTTTTAATTTGGTAACTTTGCATACCCCCTCATGGATCACTGCCTTGCCGTGGCGAAGGGGCTTGTGCAGCTCAATGAAGCTACAGGTATGAAGTATGATATGCAGGGGCACCCAAGACAGACAGGTCATAGCAGAGAGCTCTGACAAAAGGTGATCCACTGGAGAAGGAAATGGCAACCCACTTGCCATGAAAACCCCATGGACAGTATCAAAAGGCAAAAAGATACGACTTCGGGAGATGAGCCCCTCAGGTTGGAAGGTGTCCAATGTACTAATGGGGAAGAGCAGAGGGCTAGTACTTGTAGCACCAGAAAGAATAAAGCGACTGGGTCAAAGCCGAAAAGGACACTCAGTTGTGGATGTATCTGGTGGTGAAAGGAAAGTCTGATGCTGTAAAGATCTATACTCCATAGGAACCTGGAATGTAAGATCTATGAATCAAGGTAAGCTGGACGTGGTCAAACAAGAGATGACAAGTCTGAACATCAACATCTTGGGAATCAGCGAACTAAAATGGACAGAAATGGGTGAATTTAATTCAGATGACCATCAGGTATACTACTGCGGGCAAGAATCCCTCAGACAAAATGGAGTAGCCTTCATAGTCAATAAAAGAGTAGGAAAAGCAGTACTGAGATACAATCTCCAGTATGACGGAATGATCTGTTTGAATTCAAGGAAAACCATTCAACATCACATTCAAACGATTCAACTTCTTTCGTCCAAGAACTACCAGAAGTACAGGCAGGATTTCGAAGAGGCAGAGGAACTAGAAATCAAATTGCTAATATACGCTGGATCATGGAGAAAGCTAGGGAGTTCCAGAAAAACATCTACTTCTGCTTCATTGATTATGCTAAAGCCTTTGATTGTGGCAAGTTCACAACAAATTGTGGCAAGTTCTTAAAGAGATGGGAGTACCTGACCATCTTATTTGTCTCTTGAGAAACTATATGCGGGTCAAGAAGCAACAGTGAGAAATGGACACAGAACCACTGATTGGTTCAAAATTGAGAAAGGAGTTCGGCAAGGCTGTATACTGTTGCCCTGCCTATTTAACTTATATTCAGAACACATCATGAGAAAGGCCAGGGGAGATGAATCACCAGTTGGAATCAAGATTGCCAGAGAAATATCAACAACCTCAGATATGCAGATGATACCACTCCAATGGCAGAAAGTGAAGAGGAACTGAAGAGGGTGAAGGAGGAGAGTGCAAAAATTGGTTTGAAAGTCATTAAGAAAACTAAGATCATGGCATCCGGTCCTATCACTTAGAAGCATAGAAACAGAGTAAGTCAGAAGGGGTCTCCTGGGCCATCTAGTCTGACCTCCGGCACCAGCTGGCTCCGCTCACGACATGCCCACCATGTGGACGTCCAGCCTATCCTTGAACACCCACACCGATGGGGCCTTAACGACCTCTCGTGGAAGCCCATTCCACACCCTCGGGGCCCGAGGCAAATAGATGAGGAAACTTCCTGGCACATAGATGAGGAAGAAATGGAGGTAGTGACAGATTTTATTTTCCTGGGCTCCAAGATCATCGCAGATGGGGACTGCAGCCAAGAAATTAAAAGATGCTTGCTCCTTGAGAGGAAAGCTATGGCAAATCTTGCCAGCATACTAAAAAGCAGAGACATCACGCTGCCAACAAAAGTGCCTATAGTCAAGGCTATGGTTTTCCCAGTTGCAATGTATGGCTGTGAAATTTGGACCATAAGGAAGGCTGAGCACTGAAGAATTGAGGCCTTTGAACTGTGGTGCTAGGGAAGACTCCTGAGAGTTCCTTGGACTGCAAGGAGATCAAACCGGTCAGTCCTAGAGGAGATCAACCCTGACTGCTCTTTAGAAGGCCAGAGAGTGAAGATGAAACTCAAATACATTGGCCACCTAATGAGAAGGAAGGACTCACTGGAGAACAGCCTAATGCTGGGAACAATTGAAAGCAAAAGAAGAAGGGAATGGCAGAGAATGAGGTGGCTAGATGGATTCAGCAGTCGGTGTGAGCTTAAGTGGACTCCAGGGGATGGTGGAGGACAGGAAGTCCTGGAGGAATGTTGTCCATGAGGTCGCGATGGGTCGGATGTGACTTTGCAACTAACAATAACTTTGAATAGCAACAAGCTCAACTAATAAGATGCCACCTTTGTTGTTGCAAAAATGATGAGGAAGGTAGGGTGGCATATTGGTGGAGGTTTTACTGCACTATTGCTTTCCTTGGCCATGTTCCTTCAAAGGTAGTCACTGATCAGTTGAGTTCATTGCTGCTCAAATGTTGCCAAAGGGGAAAAATATTCTAAAAGTTGTAACACATGCCTGTAGCCTCAATCAGCTGGCTGTTGCATTTTCCTTTGGCAGTAGGTTGGAAGAAGGGAGGAGCTGCAGCATGCTGCTGCATCATGTGTCAGAGGGTCATTTGGGAACCCTTGCAAGTGCAAGGCCCTGGACTGTGCCCTGTGGCCCTGCCCTAGCTATGCACTGTACAACTGGGATAATGAGAACACTCCATGAACTCTTGTGTAAGTTGCGGTAATGCTGATTTCCTTTCATTCACTTTTCTTTTGGTGTAACCCACTGTTAGGATATTTGAATGGCAAAAGGCAAAACAAACAAACCAAACCCAACTTTTGTTGATTGAGCAATTGTGGACCTTGTTGAGCAGCACCTCTTGCTCTGACTTTAAGAAGTGAAAGGATTTTCTAGTAAGCCATAAACTATTCATATACTGAACACCACAATTAAAATTCTGTCCTTTTGCCCTGTTCATTGGTCTTTGAAATGGTTTTTATGCAATTCCTTGTCCTGATGCTCCTTCTTTGCTCAACTATCCTTTCCCTTCTTGCCCTTCTCATCACTCTGGTCCCAAATGTTAACTCTCCCCTTTTCTTTCCTAGAGGTTCTTTCTCTCTATGTTCCTAACTTTCTTCCCTCTCTATCTCTTTTTTGTGTTGTTTTTTTCTTCCATGCTTACCTTCTCTGTTTCTCCCTGTCAAGTTTGATTACAACTTTCTCAGCGTTTCACATCAGTTAAGGAATCATTAAGCAGTATACAAAAGATTAGAAAATTGTGCCACTTCTGTAAGGTACCTCTAACCCAAAGGAGAGGGTAACTAGTTTATATGTATTGATACAGGCATTCTGATAGGCTTGAGTAGATATTCCCACAAGGATGTGGGGAAAAACCACAAATTGGGAATCTGAATTTCCCAGTTGTTTACAAATAGGTAGAAATCAGCTTGTAGGTTTTATGTAGTGATGTGCCTGTTCCAGTCCTAATGCTGTTGGCATCGGGATTCTTATGTCCTTCCACAGTGGCCCTTAAAATCAGGACTACAATTGGAGAACAAATATATAAATATATGTTTATATGTTGTCCCACTTTAAATTCATGTTTTCCCTGTAGCAATTCGATTTGGACGGATGCCAAGATCAGAGAAGGCAAAGTTGAAGGCTGAAATTCTAACAGGTGAACATTGTGTTGAAAATTCTGAAATCGCAGATCTTAAATCACTTGCCAAGAGAATTTATGAAGCATATTTGAAAAACTTTAATATGAACAAAGTCAAGGCCAGACTCATACTTGCGGGGAAAACCAGTAACAATCCAGTAAGTATTTGCTATAATTGAATTTTTTAAAAGCAAACTGAGTGGATGGTATATTTATAAAAGAAGAAGTGAAAGTTCACTCACAACAGCTACCATATAAATATTTCTCTTCTTTCTTGTTCAGGAGCAAATGCTTTTTTTCATTCTGGCATGCATTTTAAACAAAAACAAGAATATGTTTTTCTTCAAAATTATCACTGTATTAATATATTGCTTGATCTATATTGATTTAATTAAATAATTATTTAACTGATGAGAAGTCAAAGTTGTTTCAATCATGTGAAACCATACTGATTTTTTAAAATTTACTTTAAGGATTTATTCACCCTACTTTTCAATAAACTTTTATAGTACCTTAAAGTTAAAATTACAGGAAAATTAAAGCCACTGAAATCACATGGCATACAAGACAAACAATACTTAAAGCCAACATGCTCTAACCTTAGTCCTTTAAAAAATGGTAAGTAAAAACACACAAGCAGCTTGTGATCACTTGTCATGAAAGCTTTCCTAAGGACTAGAACTGTATAATATTTGGCAGTTTCAATTAATAGTGCTAGTCAGCCAAGTATAATGTATTTATATATTTCCATAGAAGTAACTTCCTGTAACTGAGTACTCATGTGGCATGCAACCTCTGTGGCTGTTTTTAAGCTTTTTTAAAAGCACCTCGGGTCCGACTTGCTCACAAGGAGATAATTTTGGACTCACTCAGAGAAAAAGATCTCCCAGCAAGGCGACGGCTTGCTAGCAAGGAGATCCTTTTCTCCAAATGAGTCCAAAACTATCTTCCCCTCACTGCCATTAGAGTGGTGTCATCTGCATATCGAAGGTTGATATTTCTCCCAGCAATCTTAATTCCAACTGGTGATTCATTTAGCCCCACCTGTCTCATGATGTGCTCTGCATATAAATTAAATAGGCAGGGCAACAGTATACAGCCTTGCCGAACTCCTTTCTCAATTTTGAACCAATCAGTGGTTCCGTGTCCAGTTCTCACTGTTGCTTCTTGACCTGCATATAGGTTTCTCAAGAGACAAATAAGATGATCTGGTACATCCATCTCTTTAAGAACCTGCCACAATTTGTTGTGATCCACACAATCAAAGGCTTTAGCTTAGTCAATGAAGCAGAAGTAGACTATACTTCTGGTCTACTTCTGGTAGACCTGTACTTCTGGTAGTTCTCAGTCCACATGCTGCTGGAGCCTAGCTTGTAGGATCTTGAGCATCACTTTGCTAGCACGTGAAATAAGTGCAATGGTGTGGTAGTTTGAACATTCTTTGGCATTGCCCTTCTTTGGGATTAGAATGTAAACTGACCTTTTCCTATCCTGTGGCCACTGTTGTATTTTCCAAATTTGCTGGCATATTGAGCGTAGCACTTTTACTGCATCTTCCTTTAGGATTTTGAACAGCTCAGCTGGAATACTGTCACATCCACTAGCTTTGTTGTTACTCAGACTTCCTAAGGCCCATTTGACTTCACATTCCAGGATGTCTGGCTCGAGGTCAGTGACCACCCCATCGTGGTTATCAGGGACATTAAGCTCTTTCTTGTATAGTTCTTCTGTGTAATCTTGCCATGTCTTCTTAATCTCTTCTGCCTCTGTTAGGTCCCTGCCATTTTGGTCCTTTATCATGCCCATCTTTGCATGAAATGTTCCCTTCATATCTCCAATTTTCTTGAAGGGATCTCTAGTCCTCCCTAGCTGGAGACATTTCTGTTGTCTTTGGATCATGGGTCTCACTTCATCAATGATGAGCTCAGAGGTTGCTTGTGACATGTGAAAACTGCCACAGGAGAAAGCACCATCCCACTCAAGTGCTGTGAAACATTCCAGAGGCACATGGTGGATAGATCAGAGATTGGTTGCTCTGCCATAGCAAACCTTGCCATTACTGCCTTTGCCCTCTCCACAGCAGATAGCACTCTCCAACACATTCTTTATGAGGTGGCACTTGTGGCCACTGAGCTGCTCTCTTTCAGAGTGCAGTGATGAATCTTCTGCAGCACTGCTGGCACTTAGGTGATGCCTTACTGTGCCACAGTTCTTTCCCAAAACAGACATGATGTTGAGAATGCTCTTCTATGGAGTCATGATTCTCAATGAGGCATTGTAGAATTGCATAGATTGTGACTTTGAGTGTACCATACTGTCAGTCAGCCATACTGAAATCTGAGTGGTATAACTGCAATGAAGACTGCAGGATAGCTCAAGGAAGAATACACGAGCATTAGAGAAAGGCTGGAGGAGGGGCAACAGAGAGCTAAGTGAGGAAAAAGAAAGAAAAGGGCACAGTACCCAATACAGAAATGGCACAAATGACACGAGCCAACCTTTTATCATGAATGTACCTTTTCTCCTCAGGTTTCTAACTACTCTATGAAGACAGACAATCCTACACCTCATCCATATCTGTGCTAGTCTAATTGCTCTTTTTTCTGTTTTAATGTGAAATGGCCTTGTCATCTCATAAGCCTTCTGTTGTAATTTTATTGTGCAGTCCTTGAGAGAAATGTCCTTCAGACTGAAGTATTCCTTACCTAACAAAATGCTAGGAACAATGGGGCATCAGTTTCAGGACTGTATTACTGAAATGTGAGTAGCAGAGAGTGGAGAGGAGAAATGAGAAAAGGGCAAGGGTTGCAGAGTTGGTGGATTGGGGGAAAGAGAGGAAATAAAAGATTACTGTGCCAACATTAGAGCCTTCATGTGAGCAGGCTTGACATTTTCAGACAGAGTAGCAGCCTCAGTGGGGATTTTATGTGTCCACAACTCTGACTGTTCAAGAGCAAGGAGACTTTAGGGGTGCATGATGAGTTGGAGGTCTAACAAGGAGGGCTTGAGTACACACTAAATGCTGAGAGTGAGGAAAAGCTTATGGGGACAGAAATTGTTCTGCATATGTAAAAGGATGGTAGACAGCTAATGTTGGTTGAGCTGGCAACCTGGCAGTCCAGGCTGCTGATAACATTGTAACACACTGGTCCACCATCCCATTCCAGAGGCTCTTTCTTTTCAAAAATCCTCTCTGAAGCTTCCCGATTTTCTCTCAGAGCAGTTGCCAAAGCTTCTCCTGGGCCATAATGTCTTGTCGCTCACACAGTCAGGAGATATTTGCTTGTCCTTGGTTGACTCTCCTGTTCATCCAGTCCTAGAAAAATTTCACAGATCCACTCTGTCATTTCTTTTGTGTGTATCAAGTTTCTAGCTAGCTGGACAAAATCAGTTTTGTGCTTGTTCCTCAATCATGCCACTCTGTTTGTCAGAGGTTCCTGCAGTTTCCTCCTCTGATGCCTCCTGAATTCAAATGTCTATTTCCTCCCACTATACTACTTAAATTAGAACATCTCTGGCCTCCTGCAGAGGAAATTAGGCTTCCCTGAAGGGAAAGTTAGTATGCACAAGCTACAATTCTGTTTTTGACTATAATGACAGCCTATGGCTAGTACAATCCAGAGTTCATAACCCAAGAACTTTTTGTGCATTTCCTTGTTGATCTTGTGTCTGTTCTCTTCTTGATATATGGTAGAATGATCCAGATGTTCAAGAGATTTTTGGGTTCTGTATCTATTAGACATTATATCAGACATTATTGGACTAATAACTTCAGGCTCAGAATTAGCATTGTTGTCCTTCTGCTCAAATCCATAGCATAATTTCCAAGGAACAGAACAATAATCCTGCAGAACTACCACAGTGCAGTATGCAATCCAGGGTGGATTTGATTTAAATCAAATCAATTCAAATCACGATATAAAACACTAGTCAGTAGGACTAGATTTAAATTATAGGTTGGTTAGTGTGTGTTTTTACATGATTTGCACATATGGCTGCTTTACTTGTAGGCAGAGGAAAGTCATTAAAATATTCCCAAACTATCTCTTTTACAGCCTGCTGCCATTATAGGTTTTCTCCTTCATGAAAAGAATAATATAATAAACCTCAGGCTATACACAAAAAGATCCAAAGATTTGTGGAGGTTTCACTTTCATTTTTATTGCTTTCCCCTCCCTCCTTCACACGTGGCTTTTTGAGCAGATCTATTCCACTCTCAACAATCTAATTCTATTCATTGGGTTTTTTTTTTTTTAATGTAGCACTGAAGAAGTAAGGGGTTAATTCTGTGTACATAGATTTGCAAAGGAACAATGAGATTAAGGTCTTTTTCTCAACTGGATGTTTATTTTGTAACATTTTTGCTGTGAAGAAGAGGCGCATGATCTCTACAGACAGAAATTCACAGTTTTGAGTTCACTGTAAAACTAAGAGCTGTGTCTTCTAGATAGAAAAGAAATGCCCTATAATTTTACAGAAGCCTCTTGAAAGAGCATGACATTGTGAATGTATTAATGGAATTCATTTACCAAAAAATTTGCACCCTGGTAGTACCAGATACTCTGAAGGGTACTATGGTTTACAATATTGGATGCCACTAAGAGATACAAGAGAATTAGTAGGCTACTTACAAATGCTGAACCTGTAAGAAAATGTTGAACTGTATCCTCTTTGCTACTGCACTTGTATTCTCCATGTGCCTCTTTCCAGTCTTCTTTCCAGTCTTTCTTTCCAGTCTTCTTCCTATATCTTTCCTCTCTCCACTTCCTCTCACCTCTTGTGTCCTTCACCTCAGCACATTTTCTTTTAACCACTTTGAATATGGATTGTACTATGAAGCTTGGTGGATCACCCTTCTCACTTCTGCTTTTACAGAAGTGCCTACTTTACCATACAACTGCATGCATATATATCTTCCCTATTTGCGCTTTGAAGCAGAGGGCACTTGCCAAGTTTGTTGTTGTCTTTTCATTTTACTTCTATAATTCTTTGGATTTACCCAAGCTCATAAGTACCTCCTCCTCCTTCATAGGTGAAATTATTAGGGCATGAAAGCTATGAAAATATTTTGCCCAAGTTCAGTATTAAAGGAAGTTACTGATAATGCCATTCTAGTTGGTCAATTTGGCATGCATTTTATTTTATTCTGTCAATATTTTATGAAAACAAGGCATTTCTAAACTATGCATTGCTAAAACTGGAACGATTTTCACAGAACATTATAGCAGTGGCAAACATTTCACCCCACATTACTAGCTAATGTAACTCCCTTCTGCAAACCAAGCAGCTTTTTAGTTCACATCTGTAATCCCTATTGTCTTTTTTAACTGTCAGGAAGTCTTAGCTAAACCTAGAAGAGTCGATAAGCATATACACCCAGTAATTAATTTTAAAAGTTGGGCATCTATGTGATTCCAAATTGTCAAAACTCTATTTCTGCAATGTGGTAATGTTTGGGCTGAGGTAGATTTTGCAAAGTATTTATGGTTCTTTCAGAAAAACAATATGACTTGTAAAGTTTTAGAAACTGGATTTCCCCCTTATCTGTTGATTCTTTCCAATCATGTACAGGGGAAGTAGAAGGATGGAAATTATGCATGGAAGAATATTATTGTAATTATTACAAGACTACAGCTGTTCCAGAGGCTCTAGGTCTATGGACAAACATATAGTTCATTCCTTCCAGTAATGTTGTCAAGACAAATAGGCAGGCAAGCCCATTGTCTTGGTTCCTAGCATCCCTTCCATGAGCAGAAACATATAGTACAGTGCTTTCATGCCTCCTTCAATCTGCAGCTCCAGTTTGTGTGCCCCACAAAACATGTGCCCCTTTGGGTTGCAGTGCCCTTGGGAATTGTGTGAGAAATGATGCAAGGGATTGCAAATGGAGTAGGGAGTTAGCAAAAATTGTCTCTTCCCTTAAAAAGAGGAGTGACTTAGGATCCAAGTTATCCTGGTTAATGTGGTTTAAGTGAATGAATAACAGTATACCAACCTACACAGAACAAGACCTACTAGTTATTCAGTAACTATCAAAGTGCTAAATATTCTGAAAAGACCTGTTGGATTGGTGGATCTTACATATTGTAACAATAATGTCAAGTTCTGTCAATATGTTTTCATAAAGGAGATTGATATATTTTATTATTGCTTTTAGTATATTTGTCATTACCTAAGATACTTACTATTGGTATCTTTTTGTAGCCATTTGTTATACATGATATGGATACATTGTGTATGGCAGAGAAGACACTGGTGGCGAAACTGGTAGCCAATGGAATACAGAACAAGGAGGCCGAAGTTCGAATCTTCCACTGCTGCCAGTGTACTTCAGTTGAGGCTGTAACAGAACTTACAGAATTTGCCAAATCTATCCCTGGCTTTTCTAACCTAGATTTGAATGACCAGGTGACCCTATTAAAATATGGGGTTTATGAAGCCATTTTTGCCATGTTGGCCTCTGTGATGAACAAAGATGGGATGCTAGTAGCCTATGGAAACGGTTTTATAACTCGAGAATTCCTCAAAAGTTTAAGAAAGCCATTTTGTGATATCATGGAGCCGAAGTTTGATTTTGCAATGAAATTCAATTCATTGGAGTTGGATGATAGTGACATATCTCTTTTTGTGGCTGCTATAATTTGTTGTGGAGGTAAGATGTAAGTTACTGTTCTCTAAACAGTAATATCCTTCCTGGCCTATTATTTACTTATTACAGATAATGCACTTATTATAGTTTATATCCTCTTTTATACAACATTTAAGACAGTTATTATAGCAATAAAACAATAGCTTAAGCAAATCATAGTAGATCAACAAAAAGGAGCAGGGTAATTCCCAGTCTCTCCTCTCTCTCTGCCTATCATCCTGCCTACTTTTTGCAGCCTTGAAAGCAGGTGCTCTGCTTCTTTTTGTGGTGACTGCAAAGAGATGAAAGCAGAGAACAGGTCTCAGAGTTCTCCTTTCTTAACATCACAGGAGCATCTACACCCTCAGGAGGGGGAGTCCAAAATAATCTACTGCCACTAGAACCTGAACCCAGGACAGTAGGATTGCTCTCCACCCTTACATGCACTTTTTTCCCCTTTGAGTGTGTGTGTGTAGCATTAGAATATATTACAGCAGTTTTCTGGGAAAATACATTTCCATCTCTAAGGGGTTTGATCGTAGTAGTTAAAAGAGTTTGTGAAAGAAGAGGCACACTTGAGCTGGATTGAGCACAAAATCATTTCAGGTAGCCCTAAATATTAGAAGATAACTGAGCACTGAATGGCCTGACCAAGGTCAAAATATGCCATAACTAGATACATGGTTAAAGTGGTAATCCAACTGAAAGTCAGTTTTCTTAAAATTAAAACACAGCATCCATTTACAATGGATGCAAAATACTCATCTGCTGTTTCAACAGGATATTGTAGCATTTTTTATTGATGATGCAGCCTGACTGAATTAGCGAAGAGTGTTTCAGTAGGCTCTTAAGCACAGCTAATTAATTGTCATGTATTAAGAGTTGTACAATAATGTGACATACAGTTTTGTTTTTGGGAACAGATCGCCCTGGCCTTGTGAACATAGGACACATTGAAAAGATGCAAGAGAGCATTGTGCATGTGCTAAAACTTCACTTGCAAAACAACCATCCTGATGACAACTTCCTTTTCCCAAAACTTCTACAGAAAATGGCAGACCTTCGGCAGCTTGTCACAGAACATGCTCAGCTTGTTCAGATAATCAAAAAGACTGAATCTGATGCACACTTACATCCTTTGCTACAAGAAATCTACAAGGATATGTATTAAGGTTGTTTTAGTTTTGTATGATTATGTAAAGACAACAGCAATATTAATAGATGGGAGCAAACTACTTTGCACAATTATCTCTCATGTGCTTTAATCTGAAAGCATTAACAAAGCTAAAATATAGGTAACTGGAATATCACATTTCTTTTGTCAGGGGTCATTTTTATGTACTTAAGAGAAATTTTATAATAAGCCATGGCTGACTTGAATTTTGGCAACAGTAGCAATTTATTACATCTGAACTTACTAACACAAACTACTTCTGAAGTTTCTGCACTTTGAAGCATTCATCCCCTGATCTCCATTATTTGAGAAAACTTAACAGTTTGGGGCAAGATCCAAAGAGCCTTCTTTGGATGGTGAAGAGGACTTTAGCCTTCCATTTCTTCTTGTGCTGCATAGTGAACTGTATTTCAGATTCAAGGGTTCTAAAAAGAAATTGAAATATGGCATGATGGGAGAAGACACATCTATTAAAGGAAAGAAAAAGGTCATCAACCTCTGAGCATACCCAGTCCTTGAGATGTATCTAAATTAGTTCTTTATATCCTGCCCCTTTTGTAAAAAAAAAAAAAAAGCTTGAACTTTGATACTAGAATTCTATCCATAGAAGAAAAGAAATATTTGTAAAGCTTTTTTTCTTGCCTCAGGTGGCAATCCTAAGCACACATCCTAAGAATTACTTTCTACAGAATTCAGTGAGATGTTTGTAAGATATTGTCTTGGATCATAAGGACTTTATCATGCCAGTAGTTTTTTAAAGATGAGATACTTCATACCCCATGATATATACCAAAGTGCATATTTCCAAAATCAGTTTTCTGTGCAAAGATATGGTGACTCATACAAGATAAGTACTAACCTAAAAAGTTCACTTTTGTACAAAACTTAAGGTCTGTTGTGTCTTTGACATGTGATCTTTGGTAAATTTGGCATTTCCAAAATAGTTCAGTAAGATTGTTTGCAAATTTCATATCAACCTATTATTGAACGTCAAACCAAATCAGAGATTATGGTGATGTTTTACAGCACTCATTCAGTATAGTTTCTATACAAGATGCATTGAAACAAGAAACAGGTGTTGGAGTAGTGCTTCACTTAACATTTCAATTCAAGCGCCTTGTTTGGTTGCAGCAGTGATAAAATACTGAAGTGCTCAGAGTGCTCTTATAAAATACTGCAGTGCTCTTAAAAAGCTGGAAAACAGCCCAGCTCTAGCTGGGATCTTAATTAGTTGCTTATTGGATGGCAAGGTATATCCAAGTCAGATCTTCAGCACTTATGCATGTTGCTCCATAAGGTAGCCTTCCTCAAAGCCGTGCCCTATAGATGTGTATGACTACAAATCCATTGCCCTCAGCCAGAATGGCCAATGTCATTTCCTATCAAATGCATGCACTCTTAACTTCACAAATTACAGTTTTCTCTGAGAACCATGTAACACATCACTCTTTTGATGCCTACATATAAAAGGTCTGAAGAATATGTTCAGGAAAACTGTAATATCTGAAGTGGCTGCATGCTAGTTATGTCTCTTTTTTAACCCAATGTACCCTACAAGTATATGGAGATCATTTTGTTTTAAAGACATGTCCTTGTTTCAAATAATACAGTTCATCCGTGTGCACTGCAACTAGAAACATGTACTTCCTAAAAATGTATCCTTGTCACCTATGTTCTGTTCAAGTGTCCTATCTGAACCCCAGTTTCAAAGAGGATTGTGATGCTTTATATTGTTTAAGGTTACACCGCAAGCTCTTTCAGATTACACACCCATCTCCTTGACTTTGAAAAACTCCCCAAAGCTGGCTTAGTGAGTGATCTCCATTCATGCTGTATCTTGCAATATCTTCCAATAAGTTGTATGCATTGTATTTTCAGGGTACTGATTGTGTGTGTGTGGTTTTTTTTTTAAATGAAACACATGATTTGTATTGCAAGAATAAAATAGCTCCCCCTTGTATAATTACATTTTAATTCTTAACCCATTTATGGAGTAACAGTCCCATTCTATCATAAATAAACCTGGTTTATATGGAGCCCCAAACAACATTTTATAGATTAGAAGCTCTTGCATAATTAAAAGTATGTGATTCAGACAAGCTGCATGAAGGTTATAACAGAAAATTCTTGGCCCCAAAAATTTGGAAGACAACTTTCCTGGAGAAAATATTTTTTAAATTAGCAGATGGGAGTAAACAAGTTATTTCACTACTTTATAAGCAACATTTGGTAAACATTGTAATAGAGGTATTGGTTTCTAATTGAACAATCACTGTAATAGCATTTTGCTTTCTCTGTGTACTCTTTCCTGCAGTGGTCCTCCTTGTAAACTAGAACAATCTAAAAGCATATGGAATACAAGTTGTTGGATGCCCCTGTATTCTATTTTGGTATCATCCCAGTGAAGTTATATAATATTTGCAATAATTCCAAGTGTGGAGAGAAAAATGTGAACAGCTGGCAGAAACTTCAGTTTTGTTCGTCAATTTCCCTAAAGGCATTGTCTACAAGTGCACTAGAAAGCAGCTTATACTATTATTCAGAATACTCAGGATTGGGGCAATAACTCAATAATTTAATGTTGGGGGACATTTTAATTGTTCTCCAAAAATGAAATTATCTACCTCAACAAATTATGCAAAAGAAAGCTGTAAATTTGATTGCTCAAAAAATGTATAATCTGTTTATTGAAAAGCTTAGGATAGCAAGTCCAAATGAACAGAAACAATTTTTAAGTAGCTTCTCATCATGTAAATTGAGTTTAAATATGGAACATACTCTTTCCTGAGTATATTCCTACTTATTTTGCATCCTCAAATCCATATTGTATTTTTACTGCCTGTTTGGTTTCTGACACTTTGGAACTATAGATATCTCATAACCTTTGACTGTTTACTATAACTTCTATATAATGTGAATAATGTGAAGAGGGATTTCCTGTACTGCAGAACTCATTGGTGCAGTGTATGCTTGCTCATTCTGCTGTGCTGGGGTTGCTTCCTTCCTAAATGTTTTGCTTACTGGAGAACAAGTGGGACAAGTGGGAGGGAAAGAGGCTTAATTAAGACCTGGTTTGCATGATATGCCATCTCACAATGGGTGGTTTGTTGTGATTTGACCTGGTGTGATTTCCTGCAGGGTAGCAGGAAAAATCTTATTTTTCATGGACAAGCTACCCTGAAAATTCATGGCTCCTTTGATTGTCCAGTGTTAGGAAATCTGAACCTAGCAGAGCAAATTCATTGTGGGAATGGTTAGAGAGCTGTACAGTAAGAGTAGTGGAACTCCTGCCACTCGCCATGGTCCTCTCTCTCTCCTCCTCCACGCCCTCTACCCTGGAGTGTTAAAAACTAAGGACAAAAGATTTGCACCATCAAAAAAAGGTCTTTCTATGTACATATGCAACAGCTATGAAATCTATGCCACTTGTCCCTCCATTTACTGTTCTGCCATGAAGTGTGTGTGTGTGTGTGTGTGTGTGTGTTGATCCAACTCACTGTCCTGCCTTAAAATTTATGTATCTTTACTGATTCCCCTCACTGCTTGTCGTGCCTTGAAATGCACATATCTTTTACCAATCATGCCCCTTTCTATGGTGTGTAACCCACATGTAGATCAGACAGCTAACAATGGAAACCAGTGGAGGGAAGCAACAAATAGCGAGTAGGGGAGGTAGCCAAAAGTGCTTGGTGGCCACAGGAGAAGAAACTTCAGGTGGGTGAAAGTGATAGTACATGAAGCAGACTTTTTTTAAGGTAATTGGTAGCACAGCAAGCATAGAAGTAGAGATATTGATGTGCTAAGCTGAACAGCAAACAGGTAGTCTTGCACAATTTTTTAAAGTCAGCAAATGTATGACCAGGTTCATAAAGGATCAGATAATTAACTCCATTCGGTGTTGGCAATGTGATGTAGGGAGAGGTTCAGCTGGCAATCCCAGCGGGCCAATTGCAGAAAGGGCTCTGATGGGGGCCAAGGAAACTACAAGTTTCCAGCATGGGAACTAAGATGGAACCAAACTATGGAAAGACACAGAGCATCCAATCATCTGTTAGGTTAGCAAGCAAGCAAGCAATTTACTCAGGGTGGCTTAATCTCTGCATGGTTTAGTGTGATGAGTAGATATTCTCTATGGTTTTTATTCTGTCCTGTGTGACTCTATAAAGCTTAACATTTTGCACACTACAACAAAATTTGTTCTGCCAGTGAAGTGGCTAATGCCCATTTCCTAAACTCTGTCATGGGACAGCATTCTTTAACTTAATGCCTAATGGCCATGCTGGCCAGGGATGATAGAAGTTGTAGTTCAGCTTATTTGGCATATACAGTGGTACCTTGGTTCACGAACACCTCAGTTCACAACCAAATCGGGTCGCAAACAAAAATTTCATAAACATTTTGAATTTTAGGTGGCAACCGCAATCACGGCCCTCTCCCCACCCCCCACCCGAGTGAGGAGATGGCCACGATTGCAGTTGTGCTCATGCAGGGAAGACAGGTACAATTGTGGTTGTGCTCGGGGAGTGGGGGAGATGGCTGAGATTGTGCTCATCTTTCCTGCAAGAGCGCAACCGTGATCTCGGCCATCTCCCCCCACCAGCACGATCACACCCGTCTCCCCCCCAGCACGCCCAAGATCATGCCCGCCTCCCCCCTGAGCGCGCCCACGGTTGTGCTGGGGGGTGGGGAAATGGCTGCACTCATGCTTGAGATGGGGGAGGAGATGGCTGTGATCTTTGTTGTTCTTTGCCACTTTGTTTCAAATTTTTCTGATTAAAAAAAATAGTTACAGAATGGATTAACCTAATTTACATTGAACCTTATGGGGAAATTTGACTTGGTTCGCGACCAATTTGGGTCACAACCAGAGTCCTGGAACGAATTAAGTTTGTGAGGCAAGGTACCACTGTATTGATTGGGGAAGTGTGCTGTAGGTTATCTCATCTACTTTCAAACCCTGCATCTGTAGCCATAGATGTTTTCAGCCATAGGAGATTCCCTGGAGATCGAGGCAATATCTGTGGTAAACTTCTATCCTTGTTCCTTCCCCACACCAAACCCAGGTAAATATTCTGCAGAGTAAAAAGATTTCAACAGCCCACTACAGTCTACTTTCTAACAAAACAAGAGCCTCAAGTAGCCTGTTACCATATTTAGTAACTTTTAATATGCCAACATGCTTTCCATGGAAATGCAAATGCTAGAAATGTAAACTTTATGGAACTATGACCCAGTAACCAGGCTTTTTGGAGTCATATATGCACCTAATATTTCCTTGTTCTTTTCTTGGATTTCTTCTTTGCAACACCTAGCACTCTGGACAGAAATCATATACCGTATTTTTCCCTCTATAAGACGCACCTGACCATAAGACGCACCTAGTTTTTAGAGGAGGAAAACAAGAAAAAAAAATTATTCTGAATCAAATGGGCACATAATCACAGGCACATTCCCCATCACTTCCCCATGGGCTGCATGTCTGACAGACTTACTGCACACACATATTCGCTCTATAAGACTCACAGACATTTCCCCTTACTTTTGAGGGGTAAAAAAGTGAGTCTTATAGAGCAAAAAATATGGTAATTCCGAAGAGGGAGAGGGCAAGTTCTTGTCATACTCAAATTGAGCTTCAGCATTATACTTGTCAACTTTAATTTCAATGGGATAACAAGTCACTGAAAATTTAGCCCATTCCAATTTGTGTTGTCTTGCTGCTTCAATCTGCATAGCATTCTTTGTTTCATTTCTTGGTATTTCTCTGTGACATTGAAATGGCTTTAAAAAATGTATATATACACCCTATGCTATGGAATGGCTCAAAAATCTATCATGTCATGCTGCTATTATTTGATTATACATAAGAGGTTTTTAGCCATTTCATGTAAATATTACCAGGAACAAACTTATATAAAATGAGTGTAACTTTTTTAAAAAACACTGAGTTAACCTGGTATGTTTACAACTGAGCAAAATGAGATATTCAAATATTTTCAGTAATATGGACACACTTGCAGATGTAAAATGTTATGCAAAATCAGAATTGTATTTTATAGCTATTGTGGACTTGTTCTATATTATAACCACACAAGCCATTAATGTGCTCAGCTGGTACTCCAGTTAGTAAGAGTACTCTTATATAACTGTTTACCGTTGTAATGAACCTAGTGTCTTTTTTTTCACTATAAGGATTTGATCTAAGTTACAATAAGCATTTGACCTACCGAATAAGTTCCATTGTTATAAACCATAATTTTAGGTGTATTATGCACTGAATTTGCACTGTAATTGTAATTTGGCTATATAGAGAGAGCAATTTAATAATTGGCAGTACTATGCAACCAACATATGAGATTCCTGTGCCAGCATTATTGAAAGGGGAGAATTGTGCAGTACCATTCCTTGGTAGCTTATGGCATTTAATGAGTTGGTTTCTCAAGGTATCTCTACATTAGAGATATAATAAGAGATATAACCATATATACTGCCCAAAGGGCTGCATCTTCTTTTATTGAATTTTGAGAAAATTGATAAGAATTTAATCATCTGTGATGCGTTTTATTTAGAAACATTCTAATGCGATGTCTTTGGCAACAAGAAGTGCTGTCTGTTCTAATAACAACCTGTCTTAACTGATTTACAATGCAAAGCACCCCTCATGTTTATCATTACAGTTTTAAAATAGCAGACTCGAACCGGAGTACCTGACTGACCACATAGATTCTCAACTTTACTTTTCAGCACTATTTTTTTTCTTTTTCTTCAGGTCTGTTTTAGCAATAAAACTAAACCCATGAAGACCTTCTATAAAATATATTGCACTGTACTGTAACTGTACAATAAGTTTGCTTGCTGATGGCTTTGCTACTGACTCCATTGTGCTCTTAGGTTATTTTGCATTTCTTAACATCTTAATCAGAGAGAGCAAAGCAACAGTCAGACTAAAAAAGAATCAAGGATGAAATCTCATATACACATTTAGAAGAGTTTTCACAAGTGGAGACTGCTTTACATTGAAATTACATGTTTCAGCACTGTTTCTAAGAAACTACTTCTTGTGGAAGGAATGTAGGAAATAGCCCAAGGAATTAATGGACATTTAAAATTCATGCATACTTATTGTTAAAATGCCGTGGCAATTCAGTACAGTTGTGGTTAACTGAGCAATTTACAAGAGCAATCTCTCCAGCTCAGTGACATAATATTTTGAAATCCATTGCTGACTAATGGCTGCAGAATACTTCAGTTAATCTGTATGCCATGAAATATGTTAATAACCAAGACACAGAAAGTAACACCAGCCTTATTTATAGCATGCATTCCGCATAGCAATTGATTGAGCAATATCAAAAAGATCATTTGAGTTACATGGGTTGCACAATATGTATGGTGGGCTACTTGACATGGAATACTGGGGGATAGTCTTCATTTGATAATTTATGCAAAGTTTATGTCTCTCATCCTCCTTCATTCCTAGAAGGAACAACACCTCCTGAGATGTACCAGCAGCTTTACACTGCAGTAGCTTTGTGTCAGGACATTTTTGGGGGAACTCATTTCCCTAGTGTCGCTCAATGACAGGGTAAGAGAAACAAGTTCATACTTCATGTAGCACGTTTATACATGCAGCTTCTCTCTCACACACCCCTGCCTCCTAGCTTAGGAGAATGGTGGTAGGGTGATGCCAAGTTTATGGCCTGGCTGAGTATACCTGAAGCCTTATATGAACTGGCATCTCTTCATATAGGTAGCATACCTGTGGTCTGGTTTTCATGATGGTGGTACTTTTAGAGGGTGCTAGAGTAGTTCTACATACATTACCCACTTTGTAGCACACAAACAGGTCTTCCATGCAATACAGAACATGCCAGGAGCTTATAGCTCTGGTGGCAGATACATTTAACAAACTATGAAGCAGGGAAAATAGACCCTAAGATTCTGATTCTCTGTCATTTGCATGCCTTCCTATAAAATTTGTTATTTACAATGGTAAGACAAAGACATGTTAATAAATTTCCTTCTGATGTGGCTGCTTCTCTTCAATGCATTAATCCCACTTCCTGAATACTTCTTGCAAAGAACATCTTCTGTTTGCCAATGTTTCACCAGCTTTCCAAATACAGAGAAACAGAGGACTCTGAAAAATACATGGAATTTCCACAATATGGTGAATAAGCAAAACAGATTTTAAGAAGAATTGTATGTTTTGTCTGCCTTTATAAGAAAGAATATGTAAGAAATACATTGTTTATACTAAAGGAGGAAAGCATTCTGGCTTTAACTGACCTCATAAGCAACAACATAGCAATAAATTAACTTTTTCATAATATATTTATTGTAACAATAAATATATTATGAATTGTGCAACTATTTTTCTATCTTAGTAGCTTTTCTACTGTAAGAGAAAAGATGGAAGCCATGGGAAAATTCAGGAGTACAAGTTGAGGAAGGTAATATCTGAACACCCCCTATAACATTCCATGAATGTGCCAAGGCAGTGCTGCCACAAAAACCCTTGTCTGAAAGCACCCTAGGTGCTTTTACTTTCCTAGGAGATAAAACAGCTTTATTTTAATGTTAAGGAAATCTAGTTCAGCTAAATGCAACAACAAACTTCAGAGAGAAGCTACTAGATTTAAAGAATGGGTGGGAAATACAAGACAGGCAGTTAAGCTTTTCTTGAAGAAACCTCAGACTAGAAGTAACCTTGTATTGATGACTGAAATGATCAGTTAGTGGCTTAAATCTGTGAAAGCAACACAAACTTGATTTTTGAATGGTTTCCTTAATTCTGCCACAGTGCCTTGTGTCTTTTGGAGTAATGTGCAGGTTCAGAGATTTTATAAAAAGTAAGCATATTTGATAAAACTGCCATTAAATTAGTATCAGTGAGGCATAGTTCTTTTATACAAATGTATGAAATACATTTCATACACATTTTTATATATCGCAAATTAACCTTAAAAGTACATTCTAGTGTTATATTCATGAAGGTTCAAGAAAAGTACACCAGGTTATCAAAAAGTGCTGGACAGGTTCCTGAGATAGATTTTAGTGTATTTACACATACAGAAAAGTAAAATGCAAGCCTGCTTGCTCATTTCATAAAATTTGGTGAACTTGCACATTCCCTGCATATGGCAATGAATAGGTCTGCCTAGTTGTAGACAGTAGTAGGGGAAGAAAATGTTCTATTATGTAGGTATTCTATATTTTGTTTTGTAGCTTCCCTGTATTCCAGATAAGATTTTTTTCTTCTTCATAGAAACTCTAACTCAGGTTGAATTTGGTAATACAAAAGCTGTGTGTACTAGCATTCAAATACAGGAATGAAATTCTTCTAGTAATACTTGGGTTTATAGAAATTTAGAAGTTAAACACATTGCAAAATGAACAAGTGAGATTATTAACAAAGTAATCTGGACTACCCATTTAAAATGCCCATTAATTGACTTTTTTCTAATTTTTAATTTGACATTATGATTTTCTGTTCAGAAAATAATTGAATAATAAAATGCATCTAATAAGTCTGCTGAAATCTTACAGAACCCATGTGTGCTTCAAACTCATTTGTGACTGATGAATGTATGTAAAAAGGTAATTTCAGTTTGATTTTTGCCTTATTTGTTTAAAATAAAGTATTTCTTGAAAACTGGTACTGAATTTTAATGAAGAGTCTAACAAGCATTTGTCTCCTGTAACACAAGGAGAAAGCATGGTGATGTAAAAAAGAAACTTTTTAAATGCCCCTTATTATCTTCCAATGGCAATGTTGTAGCACCGTAATATGATGTTTTTGGGTCCAGGTGGGTGATGCCTAGTACAGTGGTATCTCAGCTCACGAATGCCTCAGTTCACGACCAATTCAGGTCTCAAACAGAAATTTCAGAAAAATTTTGCCTCAGGTTGCAAACTCCACATCTGGTGACAATCACGCTTGCACCCGTCTTCCCTGCACAAGTGCGATCGCGGTCGTGCTCGGGGAGTGAGGAGATGGCCGTAATCACAGTTGTGCAGGGAAGATGGGTGCAATCATGGTCATGCTGCGGCGGGGGGGTGGGCGGTTGGAGATGGCCACAATTCTGCTCAGGTGGGGAGATGGCCACGGTCTTTGTAGTTCTTTGTCACTGTTTCATATGTTGAGTAGGGTTAGATTTACCTGCCTGCTAAGGGCATCAAAATGTATAAAAGTTCCATTAGTCTTCTCTATTTCTCAGAGAGGCACATTTTTCTGTTGAGAGAAAAATGAAAGCAGTACAGGAGTGAGCGGAAGAATGAAAGGACTGCAAATAGGTGATAGTGTTGTGTGGACACCCTCTAAAATGTGAGTGAATGAAGTACAGTGATTCCATAGCACCCTTGGATCATAATATTTTAATTGTTACTCAATTTACTTGAGTATGAAGCCAATTTTGGTTACTTATGAAGCCAAAATGACACCACTTATGCAGTGCAAAAACATGCGGTATGGACAGAGCAGCAGAAACCCAAGTTTTGCAAAAATACAAAAATCCTGGTGAACACTGAGTAGGCAATGGTGATTTTTTTTACCTTTGTCAGTCTGTTGTGTTGTCCAAACCCTTTCACAGTATTTCAGAGTTGTATGTTTGTTTCTGAGAAACCACAGACAGAAACAGCAGTCTGTTCTATGGTTTCCTTGGTTACACTGCCCAATCTAGAAAGCATCATGGTACCAAAGCCAGAACCAGAGAGCTGCCTGATGAGCTGCTTGCTGCTCATTTGGGGGGCACATGCTGCATCAGAACCTTCTCACTTGAGCAGCAGGGTGAGAAGCAGCTGCTGGGTGGTGAAGCCTAGTTGGGTCCTGTGCATCCCCACACACATGCTACTGCATGAAGCTGACAGTGCTACAGAAAAGATGCCAGGGTTGCCTCCCCCTCACCCCCAGCTGTTCTGATGGGGGTGCCTCTCTGGCAAGCCAGAGCTGAAACAGTGTAGCCCTGGAGGGGCCACTGCAGTGCACAGCCCCCAACCAGGTACCACCATGGCTCCTGCAGTGCACTTGCTGCTTGCAATGCTGCCCACATGAGAAAGGCAGCAGAGGTTGAGGTGCTCCAAACCCCCAAGTAGGTGAAGATGCTGCCACCCAGCTGCTTCTTGCCCTGCTGCCTACACGAGAGTGGTGGGGGATCTGGAGGCAGGCACAGCTCCTTTCTACAGTACTGCTCAGCTGATTCCCCCCTCCCCTTGTCTTACAGTGGATTGGGCAATCCACTCCTCAAGTGATCCCCTCTAGAGCAGGAAGGGGAGTGCTGATCAGTTCCCTCATCTTCTCTGGCATGAGCTTGGTTTATACAGCGAAGACTGCTTGACAGTCATGGCAAGCCAAACTTGGCTCATGAGTGTGGCTGTCAAAGGTTGAAACCTTGTTCTTCCATGCAGTTCCTCCTGGGATTCCAACTGAAGGAATGAGGAGGAAGAACAATGGAGTACAGGAGGAGACTTACCAGGAGAAGCCTGATCATCTTACAAGCACATCCGCACCAAAAATGCATACAATGGACAGTACAGGGTTATCTGCCTGATGTGAACATGGCCAATGTGTTCTGTGGTTATGGAATGCTTATTGTCTGAGATGGAAAACTGTGGAGAAGGTGGCATAGAACAGAGTGGCTGGAAAAGGAGAATCAATCAAGAAATGATAAAAAGGTACGAGAGGGCACTCTCACTGCCTGGAGAGGCCATTTCCTGGTTCAAACTGAGATGCTTTTTTTAAATGTCCCTAGGGATAGAAATAAAAGCTGTGTGTAGAGAACAAAGAAATCCAAGATTGTAATGTATCTAGGTTTAGTTACCAGTATGTCCCCTGACCCATAAAACACACAACCCAAAGGTGAGTTCCTGTTCTTTCTAACTCAGTTCTTATTTAATGTGAACACTTAAAAATAGCTCTACTAATATTGCAAGTTGTAAAGGACTATGGCTGGGAGAAGTGGCCCATCAAAGCTCTGCAGTTCACAGTTCAATTGGATACAGAAGTCAAGCTTAGCATAGTTTACAAGAATGCCACAGATATTAAACTCCACTTGCAAGTTGATCTGAAGGTGGAGGAGTAACTTATAACAACTACATAATGTTGTCTTTTGGTTTTTTTCCCCCAAGCATTTCAGGCTGAGCTGAGATAGTAATGTATAACAACCCTGCAATGTGATTCATTAATATACCCATTTAGAAGTTGGAGAGAAAGCAGCAGTATACAGGAGCAGTACAATATTACTACTATTAACACTGCAGGCCAGACATGTGGTTTTCATCCTGGTTAAAATTTCACCATACTTATCAGGTTGTAACGAAGGTCAATCTACTTATATTGCTACTTATATTGCTTCTTCCAGCTTAAATCTAGCACTTACTGGCATGGAGAAGCAACATTCTCCATCCACTTACTCATGGCATTTTTAAAAACTTAAAAACCTGTTTTTCTACAAGAAGTCCCAAGTCCACAAGAAGGGCAGGAGCTCCTGCCTTGCATGATAACATTTTTGTGCGCACTACCACCTCCACCACCGGATCTGGCAACACAGAGACCCAAGGATGTGCTGCAGTGATTTCCTTCTGTTTATGATGTTCAGGCTAGGTGCTGTGACTTACATACAGAGAGGGATCAATCAGCCAGAGTATCCCAGGGGGTTGCAGAAGTATGCCCCCCACAAGCCTCCAGAATCCATAAAGTCAAGGAGGTGGTTCTTAGTCCAATGAGAACCCAGCATGCTCGGGGGTGGGGGGGCGGGAATAGGTAGAAGAGGATATTCACTGGGGCACTATGGAGGAAGGCCTGGTTGATCAAATAAAACGGTGAGCTGGTCTCCCCACTACCATTTTTCTAAATATTGTGAGCTCAGCTTTCCAAGCAACAGTCCACACCCAAGAGACTCAGGAAAACCCAAACTCTGCCAAAGCATTTTTGAAGAGTGTAAAAAATGCTTACCAGGTGAGGATGCTCAGGATAGCCTAGTAAAGACCGCACATGCTTCCTATCTGTGGTGTCTATGGTCATACCTGGGGGGTGCTCCTTGATCCACCTTTGTCACTTGAGGCTCAGGTAGCATTGGCGGCTTGAAATGCCAACTACCAGCTTCAGCTTCTGGCCTGGCTGTGTCCCTATCTAGACAGCAACAGCCTGTCTCGAGTAAACTATGCTCTCTAAATTTAATTATTGCAACAAGCTCTAAATGGGGCTGCCCTCGAAGGCAGTATAGAAGGTGCAGCTGGTGCAAAATGCAGCAGCCAGGTTAATAGCTGGGGACCAAAGGTCTGAACATAGAAGACCAGTTCTGGCCCACATGCATTGGCTGCCTTTATGCTTCTGGTCCTATTCAAGGTGCTGTCTTAACCTGTAAAGCTCTACATGGCTTGTGACCGCAGTACCTGTTCAAGCATCACTCTAACCCTCATCTACCCAGACACTACACTCAACCTCTGGGGCATTCCTCTGGGTGCCAACCCCTCCAGAGGTTCAGAAGATGCTTGCACATCTCAGATATGAGGCAGGCTATGGGAAGGGCCTTTTCTGTGGTTGCCCCCATCTTTGGAACAACCTCCCTGGTGCCAAATTTGCCATCTTTTTGGCACCAGGTTAAAACAGCCCTCTTTGCACTGGCCTTTAAAGGCCTCCCTGCTCATTCAGAGGCCTGACAAAAGTGTCCAAGTGTCTTTCATCCTTGGATGAATCTTTTTATTGTCTTTTAAAGTTTTTATGCTATTTTAAATTATTTTTTAATTCTTGTTAATGTTGTATCTATTGTTATCTTATTTTCATACTTTATTGTAAACCACTCAGAGAGCTCTAGGTAGTACAGAAATAAATATGCTGCAAGGATGGAAACCAGGAAAGAGAAGCATGTAGCAATGTATCTTGCACAGAAGCAGTCCAAGTCCCAATCTGGCTTGCTGCAACAAATCAACATACAAGAAACTGCACTTAAAGCATAGTTAGATATAAATGGAATTTTATGATTAGCAGTTTATCTTCTTCAATAGACTGATTTTAGGATGTTTGTTCACTTTAGGCTAAAATTGTTCATCCCCTCATTTCAAGTGAGACTCCTAAAGCTGTAGTTAAATATATTTTGTTGAATGAGTGAAACTTGCAGGCAGATCTACATGGCTTGCATAGACTGAGATACACCTTGAGACTCACTATTTGCAGAACAAGTGTCTGAAAGGTTCACTTTGCTGAAGATTGTTATTAACCAACTGGGGTATAACTTGCATTTTATAATACTCCAAGACCAATGAAATTCCAAGGATCATGCTTTGTAAAAATGATTGTTGCGCAGGGGCAGGAACCAGATGCGCTCCCTCATATTTTCAAAGAACAATGATCCCATCCCTTGAGATAGGAGGCAGATGTCCTTCTTTGGGAGCCCTCCGTGAAAGAGATTAGGAGGGTGGCTACCTTCTCTGAGGTGGCACCCCGACTGTGAAACATGCTCTCCGGAGAGGTTCACCTGGAGCCAACACTTCTTTCCTTTTGGCGCCAGGTGAAAACCTTTTTATTTTCCCACTATTTTAATTGCTAATTGTCTTAATTTGTGGTTTCTATATCTTATTGGATTCTGTGCTAATTTTATTTATCTTATTTTATTGCTGTTATTGTGAACCATCCTGAGACGTCAGTGATGGGATGGTATACAAAATTTTAATCAATCAATCAACCAAAAAGGAGCACAACACGAGCACTGATGTATATGCACAAAATTCCACTGTGCATGCGGAGGAATGAACTGTGAACCAAACAAGGTAGACCCACTCTAAATATTAATTTATCATACATATGCCAATATGATTTTGATCTCATTCCGTTGATTTTTAAATTCTATCTTATTTTGTTTTACAAATCAGTCAGTTTAAATAGGGAAAACTGGTTTGTTTGATTTGCTTTTCTTGTTTATAATGCAATTCTTTGCATGTCTTTTCTGAAGCATTTCCTACAAAGTTCAATGGGATTCTAACAGGCAAGTATTTACAAAATTGCAACTTTAATTGAATAATTGAAACATCTTACACAAATGGTTCTAGAAGAGCTATTTATTATTATTTTTAATTATAAAACACACATCTTGAAGCTTGAGTCAAAATAATCTACTTTGTCTTTGAATCCTTGGAATCCCTTTTTTTTGAAGACTGGGCTTTGGAATGTGTTTTCTTTTCCAAATCTTGCTGTATTTCTAAAGGAAAGTCCTTCAAATGTGAGTTAACACAGGGAAGGCAGAATCTTTTTGAGTAGAAAAGGCTACAGTCCTGAAAAAGAAAACAAATTAATAATATAAACTTGAATACCTACTCTTTAGTATAGGTTTTTACATTTATGGACTCAATCTACTTACAGGATCAAATATGCTTCAGTGACACTGAATTGTGACTAACATTCCTTTGATTAAACATTCTCTTATGAGCCACTGAAAGCAATGGCTAACTTAAGCTGAAATAACTAGCCTACCCGGATTACAGCCAATATATATATAGTCATCTACGGAAGCAAATTTACACAGCCATTCAAAATACTTTTACATCATCCAGCCAGTCAAAACATCCTTGCATTTTCTATTCTCCCCATGCCCAGTAGCAGATTATCAAAGAATTATTAAATAATATTAGGACTTGGACTCTCCCAACGCCCCCCCCCCCCCGCAGCTACAAAAAAACTGCCAGAATTGATCTGTTCTCTCTCTCTCTCTTCAGTAATGGAATGAATGGCTTCATGGACCATGGGGAAGACTAGCCACCTCTCTTCCCTCACTCTGTTGAATCTATGCACAACCACAGAACAGAAACTTTGTTTGCCCACTCCAGGTGTGTCTATGTACCTCCCAGATTCAATGGTCAATTCTTCTACTGGGCAACCAGTCAGTTCTGACACACCTCCAGCTCCATTTGGGATCTCCCAGCTATTTAAGGAATGCTCCCAAACATCCTTGATCTGCTCATCAAGGGTGACCAATTCTGTTACTCCTCCTGCCAGGGTCTGTCTAGAGTTTAGGTTGTTTTGTAGCTTCCATGCACTCTTGAAAAGATTCCTGCAATCTGCCAAAGCACAGGTCTTCATTCACTACACATAGCTCTTTTGGGCCAAAAAGAAAAAGCAGGTTTCTAGTCATCTGAAGGCAATAAGGAGGGAATGTTCTTGGCTGAGTGGGGGCCTGGCACAACAGAGCACTAGCTGGCTACAGCCTGTCATCCCCCTTGATTCTTTGCTGGGGTCCTTGTCTGGCTTGGAACCGCGGCAAGATGGGAGATGTGAATGACTGATCAGTAGCCTGATACAGCAAGGGTCAACTGAATCTGGTAGGCACAGAGGAAGCCACTTCATGATGAGCCAGGCTCTTGGCCCATCAAGCCCCATACTGCAGATAGTGACTTGCTGTTTGACAAAGTTTCAGGGAGGATTCTTTGCAGCTCTACCTAGAAAAGCTGCGGACTGAATGTTGGACCTTTTACATGAAAAGCAATTTCTCTATCACTGAATTCTGGCCCTTCTCTGTGGGAGCTATTTCTCATCCTCCAGCACTAAAGGAATTCACTGCCTCAAGAGATAAGAGCAGCCAGCCTCAATGGCTTAAAAGAAACAAGAGCAGCTGCAAGTTCACAGAAGACAGGACCATCAATAGCAGTTGGCAACGAAATCTCCAGGTCCAACTCCAGGAGACAACCCACACCACAGTGCTCTTGCATTCAGGTCTCACTTACAGGACTCCCAGAAGCACTAGTTTAGCCACTGTGGAAGCAGGATGCCAGATTAAATGGACTCTTGTTCTGATCCATCTCTTCTAGGGAAGCCAGAGATTCCAAAATGGGTTGAAATGAGTTTGAATTTCTAAAAATCTAACCCATAAATTCCTCAGTGGACTGGCTTTTCCTGAGTAATGCATATTATTTTATGTAATGCATGCAAATTATTTATGTAATCTATACAAAAATATGTAAAATTTAAAAAAACAACCAAAACCACACATTTCCTTGATAGGGTAAAGTGTAAAAATAGACATGTTCAGGAAATTTGCACATCTGGGGGAGATTTGTGCATTTTGGAGAGTGTAAATTTGTGGAGCTATATATTTACATAGTTGCATGTGAATGTATTTACATAACATCCTGTTCTGTCACTGAGAGGAATGAAATCTGTGAGTGAAAACGATTTTAAAGCATCTGTACATCCCTGGACAATCTTTTGGTGTTCATCCTGCCTCTCTCTCCCATTATCACTTCGGCAAGGCCATTACAACTAGTTTTAACATGGTTCTCTTGCCACAGGTCATGGAAGAGGATAGATGCAAACCAAATCTCTGTGGTTCCAAATGCAAAGCAAAACTAGTTGTCATGTCATGTCCATAGAACAAATCTAGTATCTTTAACACAAGTATGACTGCCTCATAAGTTTGGGGCTGGGGAAATATATGGATTAGTCTTTTGACCTAATATTCAGCATGTGGGAGACAGGATGAAAAGGCATCTCAACTGCATAACCAGGGAAAGTCACTCAGCTTCTGCAGCCTTCCAAGCAGGGGCTATTTGTCATGGCCCAAAAGAAAGACTGCTTGACAAGAATTTACCATGCCAAAGCAACTCACAAAACTTCACCATAAGAAAAGCAAATTAAGAGACTGAAATGTACTGATATGGTTCAAGAGGTCTGGTCTCAGTGGAAGCAATGGGCAGGATTTGGCACTGGGCTGCAAACTCCTACTTCCATGCATACCAGAGCAGCTAGATGTAAACAGCAGCTACTGCTGCTACACCAGAAAAGTTTAAAAAATTAAACTCACTCCAATGCTATGTGCATCTGTATTGTAGATTTGTTGTTGTTAGTCGCGAAGTCATGTCCGACTCATCACGACCCCATGGACAACATTCCTCCAAGCCTTCCTGTCCTCCACCATCCCCCAGAGTCCACTCAAGCTCACACCAACTGCTTCAGTGACTCCATCCAGCCACCTCATCCTCTGCCATCCCCTTCTCCTTTGCCGTCAATTGTTCCCAGCATTAGGGCCTTCTCCAGTTGAGTCCTTCCTTCTCATTAAGTGACCAAAGTATTTGAGTTTCATCTTCAGGATCTGGCCTTCTAAAGAGCAGTCAGGGTTGATCTCCTCTAGGACTGACCGGTTTGATCACCTTGCTGTCCAAGGGATTCACAGGAGTCTCCTCCAGCACCACAATTCAAAGGCCTCAATTCTTCGGCACTCAGCCTTCTTTATGGTCCAACTTTCACAGCCATACATTGTAACTGGGAAAACCATATCCTTGACTATACGCACTTTTGTTGTCTCTGCTTTTTAGTATGCTGCCTAGATTTGCCATAGCTTTCCTCCCAAGGAGCAAGCGTCTTTTAATTTCTTGGCTGCAGTCCCCGTCTGCGGTGATCTTGGAGCCCAGGAAAATATAATCTGTCACTACCTCCATTTCTTCCCCATCTATTTGCCAGGAAGTGAGAGGACCGGATGCCATGATCTTAGTTTTCTTAATGTTGAGTTTCAAGCCAACTTTTACACTCTCCTCCTTCACCCGCATCAAGAGGCTCTTTAGTTCCTCTTCACTTTCTGCCATGAGAGTGGTATCATCTGCATATCTGTGGTTGTTGATATTTCTCCCAGCAATCTTGATTCCAACTGGTGATTCATCTAGCCCTGCCTTTCTCATGATGTGCTCTGCATATAAGTTAAATAGGCAGGGCGACAGTATACAGCCTTGCCAAACTCCTTTCTCAATTTTGAACCAATCAGTGGTTCCATGTCCAGTTCTCACTGTTGCTTCTTGACCCACATATAGGTTTCTCAAGAAACAAATAAGATGGTCAGGTATTCCCATCTCTTTTAAGAACTTGCCACAATTTGTTGTGATCCTCACAATCAAAGGCTTTAGCATAGTCAATGAAGCAGATGTTTTTCTGGAACTCCCTAGCTTTCTCCATGATCCAGCATATGTTGGCAATTTGATCTCTAGTTCCTCTCCCTCTTCAAAATCCTGCCTGTGCTTCTGGTAGTTCTCGGTCCACATACTGCTGGAGCCTAGCTTGTAGGATTTTGAGCATCACTTTGCTAGCATGTGAAATGAGTGCAATGATACGGTAGTTTGAACATTCTTTGGCATTGCCCTTCTTTGGGATGGGAATGTAAACTGACCTTTTCCAATCCTGTGGCCACAGTTGTGTTTTCCAAATTTGCTGGCATATTGAATGTAGCATTTTTACTGCATTGTCTTTTAAGATTTTGAATAGCTCAGCTGGAATACTGTCGCCTCCACTAGCTTTGCTGTTTCTCAGACTTCCTAAGGCCCATTTGATTTCACATTCCAGGATGTCTGGCTCGAGGTCAGTGACCACCCCATCGTGGTTATCAGGGATGTTAAACTCTTTCTTGTATAGTTCCTCTGTGTAATCTTGCCATCTCTTCTTAATCTCTTCTGCCTCTGTTAGGATTTACATTGTTTAAATATTTATTCTCCCAAAGGATGGAATAGAAAACAGCATGGAAATAGAGCACCCAGGTTATTAACAGGGAATTCTTAATGACTCAATGAAAGTGCAGCTCTTGGTAATCTTTGGAGAAGGCATGCTAATTAAAATGGCACAAAGCAATATGTTTCTTTTTAGTACAGATACAGGCTTAGTACACAAGTTTACTGACATGTTGGTTGGAATGCAAGGAGACACTTCCATTTTTTGTCCAAGTCTCCGTAATTGCCAGCACTCCAGATTTTACATGAGGTCAATGCAGAAAAATTGTATTGTACATCGCCATGTCCTGTGTATGGAACATGTCCTGGATTTATTTAGTGCATTAGCAGTTACTACAACTCTCAAGAGGCACATGCTCTGTCCCAACAAAGCTGAAATAGCTCATACGCACAGCAGTCTGGAAATGTTTCATGGTGTTCCCAGAGCCAGATGCATAAATTCCTTGCCCAAAGATTGGCTGGAACTGAGGGGTGTGTAATCATTTGATTGCATAGCAGTCTTCTGAATGATTTAGGCATTAGATCCTGCATCTTGTTCTGATTAGCAGTTTTAATCCACAGCTGTTTTGCACTGAGTAACCTGGTATTAGTGACTGCTGCACAAGCACTCAGAATGCAGGTAGTTAGATGGATATATTGGCTTATTCACAAACATTTCAACAGCTGAAGATGAAAGATCATTTCATAAGTGAAATTACAGATTTAATAGTACACCTTCTGCAGAAAGGCAGAACAGTTGGGCAGAGGACTTACATACAGTCCTAATTCACGTCATGCTAAGCTTGCTGTTGTAATTATGTGCTGTCAAGTTGTCTCCAATTTAGGATGATTTTATGAGTGAAAGGCCTCCAAAATGTCCTATGCGTGACACCCCTGTTTAACTGTTCTAAATTCAAGCCTGTGGCTTCCTTTACAGGGCAATCTATGTCTTTGATCTTCCTTTTCTTCTTCTGCCTTCCTCTGCCAAGCTTGCAACCCTGGCTTAATAAACCAGTATATGTATGACCTGCATGCACTTGTATGTAGCCCCTTTCGTGCCACTTTGCTCCTCCCTTTGTACAAGTGGTAAAAAAGGCAGGATTCAGCATTTAAATATAGTTTCCTAATGACTTTGTTCTGCTCTAACAAGAACCCATATGTTTAAATAGGTCAACCCATGATTTGTTGTTGGATTGTTTAGCCTTTAAATAACCTAGCTGTTTGGGTTCTGATATCACACTCCATGACCAAGAAAGGATTGTATTGAGGGTTGTGGAGTAAAACCAGAAGTAACTCTTCTGCTCTCCTTAAACTTTCTCCCACTCTTGCAAGATAACTCTTTGGTTTGTTGATAAATGGGTTGTTATTACATGAAGACAGCCCCACTATCTGTGACCCAAGAACAATGGAAAAGGGCTTTCAAACCAACCATGATTTGTAGGTGTTAATATCCTGCTATAAAGCTGGCTTCTGATCCTGCCTGGTTTGGGAGCACTTAATATATATATAGTTTAATATAATCATGGCAAGCAATGGAAAACTGTTTAAGATCCTGGCTTGATTTTCTGCTTGTGCGAAAGGAGGAGTGAAATAGAAGCAAATATTGTGCATAAAACCCTCATGCTGTTCCTGCATATCCTAGTTTGTCCAGCTAGGATTTCTTGACTTCCCACTACATGCGAGCACAACCAGAGCCTATGGTCTGAAAGGGCCTGTCAGGAGAATGGTCAGTGCATAAGCCTGTGGATCTAGTCTTACACAGATCTTTAAAAAGAAAAAAGTCAGAGCCTGTACTATGGAACTTTATTTTGCAGGTCATATAAGGTCGTTGTGAGACAAGGGTGAGAAAAAGGCTCCTCTTTCACCCAGCTTGATATTCTGTCACTAGGTCACTGCCTATGAAACTAACCACGGAGATATAAATGCAGCAGGCATCACATGCTACTTACTGTGCCAACGCACACACGCTTGCAACACAAACTACACCGAGATCCAAGTAAAAGGAATTTGCCCTTGTCAGAGGTGAATGGATCCTTCATGACATAGCATTCTTCCAGGAGACTAGGAAAGAATGATTCCACATTTTAAAGGCACAAAACCAGCAATTCCTATTTCTAAGCAATTCATTCCCATGCCTAATCCTGAAGCCCAGGTAATCAACAAATGCCCAACAGGGATTTGCCAATCTGTACTGAATTTTATTTATTTACACATTTATATGCCACCCCCAATTGCAACCAGCCTCGGGGCGGCTTACAACATAAGTGGCTGAAGACCAGGTCTGGAGGCAGAGCTTTCAAAGCAGGACAATGTGACCCATGAAGGCAAACACACCCCACTATCTGGCAAAGGCTTGCGCAGAACATTCTCCTGCTCTGGCCACTCAGTTGGTCCCTCCAGGACAAAGGCAATGGGCTCAGGAGCCTTCACCCTCCAGCCACTCCCTTGAAGTGAGTTATCATAGGCGTTTTGGCAGAGCTGGTTCCTTATGGACATCAACCACCAATTCTGAGGGACAACCTATGAGCTGGGAAAGTGAAAGCGAGCAGTTGAAGAGCAGAATATGGGGAGGGAGCTACCAAGTTCCTCGGTTTACATGGCTTTGCCCGGATTCCTGCCAGCACAGGAGGGAGTGGCTGAGAGGCAACATGGGGCAGGCAGGGGCAGGTGGTGTCCTCAGAATCAAGGGCTGAACTGAAAACCGTAGGAGGGCATTCTGATTGATGGACTGGTTTGGAGTTTTACCCTGGCCTTCAGGAACATTATCAGGGGCAAAATATTGGAAACACCATATAACAAGTAATTCCTGATGAAAATAAGCTAAGAACAGCAGCACGATCAAAGCAAAAGCATAATAGAGCAGACTAAAAGTCTCTTGAAGTATTGGCAAGCACGTGTGGTATACCCTGGCTGCAAGCCATTAAAGGGCAAACCAGTCTTTGGAACTGAGCTCAGAAATATGCCTGGTGCTAGGTACCTGGTCCAGCTGCCAAAACGCTGGCACAATGCACCTTCTTTCAGCTAGCAGTCAGGCAGCCATATCCTGAACTAGCTGCAGTGTTCACACCATCTTCAGAGACACCAGCTGGGGTCAGATCTGTAGGCACCAGGTTGAATATGCATGCCATCCCATGCCATGCCAACCTGGTGAGCATGGCTTATGTGAGGGTTAACCAACTGTCACATAACACTAAAACAGACCATGGACTATGCCAGGGAAGGGGATGTTCAATGATTTCATAATTTAACTTAATTTAACTTCTGTTCATTTCATTTCATATTAATTTCTAATAGCAGAAGCTTTCTTGGCAGTTCACAATAATGTTATCATAAGTACAATAATAAAAATGATACTGCAAATAGTGATATAATAAATTACCATGGAAAATTCCAATATGCAAGCATTAAAACAGTTAGACATCTGAAACAAACTCAATAAAAACTAGACCTGTTGAGACAGGTAGTTAGAAGGTGGTTGGGACCATTCTTCTCTTGAGGAGGTATCTGCCATCTCCTTGATTGAGTCTTGGCTTCCTCTGCCCCAATGCCCTAATCTCTGCTATTGCTTCATCCTTCATGTGCTGGGAACTGGGGTGCAAAGATGGCTTAGTGCATACAGAAATGGATGTTGAACTTAGATACATATTATGATGGCTCCCACACACCACTGTTAAACACGATGCTGTCCAAAGCTGCTCTAACACAGGGGTGGGCAACACTGGCCTAATCTCAATAGCCTCCTGCACATAGCCTCTGGGAAAAGCAATCTGTCCAGCAAAGGTACAGGAATTTTGTTTCTGTTCACATATTATGCAAACATATTCCATTTACTTCTCCAAATGATTCTTAATAATTTTTCACAATTTACTGAACTTGAATTTGCTTCAAGAATGTGGATGCCCCCTATCAAATAACATTTTCAAACTATAGCCTAAAGAGGGGAGTAGTATGCATCTGGGATGCATGCTTGGAAAGCTGAACATTTTTCATGTTTGAAAATGTGCATTTTTTTCTGTTTGGGGCAGAGGGGGGAAATGTTCATGTTTAGGAACACAAACAAGGTAAAACTAGCATCAGGATGGAAAACTGGGGACCTTGATGAGCTTGAACAATGCTTGCTGGTCCATTCTTGCTCTGTCCCTTCTCTGGCAGCCCACCGCATGGGTAGGAAAAGGGGAGGAGATAAAAGGGTGCAGCAGAAGAGGAGACCACCCACCAGGCTTTGGCTCTGCCCAGAGCTGGCTATGGCCCCACCTCCCACCTCCTCCCATTGAGAAGTTTTGGGATAGACCAATGCACTGTCTGATGGATGAGGGCATGGTTGACGGATCAAAAGCAGTGGGTAAATATTAGTGGGGAATCAGGATGGCAGGCAGTGACAAGTGGGGACCTCTAGGGCTCTGTCCTGGGCCCGATCCTGTTCAATCTTTTCATTAATGACCTGGAAGAGGGGGTGACAAGTCTGCTGATCAAATTCACAGATGATACTAAAATAGGGGTGGTGGCCACAACTGAGGAGCAGGTACTCTGGATTCAGAAGGATTTGAGCAGGTTATGGAAGTGGGCAGGGACAGCAGGATGGCATTAAATGCGGATAAGTGCAAGGTCTTGCGCTTAGAGCATAGGAATGGGTGTCATAAGTACAGGTTAGGAGACAAGTGTCTGGAGAGCAGCACTTGTGAAAGGGACCTTGGGGTGCTGGTTGACTGCAGGCTAAACATGAGTCAGCAGTGTGATGTGGTGGTCAAGAGGGTGAACGCCACCCTTGGTTGCATAGCCAGAAGTGTGGCTTCTAGATTGAGAGAGGTATTGCTACCACTCTATATGACCTTGGTGCACCCACAACTGGAGTATCGTGTTCAGTTCTGGGCTCCACATTACAGGAAGGATATAGCTAAGTTAGAATTGGTACAGCATAAAGCCACAGGAATGGAAGCCGGATTGCAAGGAAAGTCATATGAGGAGAGACTGAGGGAACTGGGTCTTTTTGGTCAGGAAAAGAGGAGACTCCAAGGGGATCTGTTGGCGAAACATAGGTACATGAGGGAGTGTCACATGGAGGTGGGTAGAGATCTGTTCTCCCCTGCAGAGAAGGGCAGGATGTGTTCCAATGGAGCAAAGTTCAGGGAACCAAGGTTAAATTTGGATGCCTGGAAGTACTTCCTGTTAGGATCCCAAGGGTATGGAATGAGCTTCCATGGAAGGTGGCCAAAGCCCAACAGTGAGGATGTTCAAGGATAGGCTGGACATGCACATGGTAGGCATGTCATGAGAGGAGCCAGCTGGAGCATCAGACTAGATGGCCCAGGAGACCCCTACTGACTTGCTCTGTGTCTATGTTTTTATGTGTGGCCCCCAACAATTAGTCAGGGGGGAATGGGGCTGGCAATAGGAAATAATAGCACTCACCCCGAGTGTGATTATGCCCAGTCTGTGTTTCAGTGTATCCTAGTATGCTGAAGAAATGTGCTAGAAGCTCATGTTGTCCACTTACAAGAAAGCCTGCACATCATGCCTCCTCTCCATTCACTGTGTTGGCCTTTTTCCAATCAGCATCCCCTAGTTGTAGGCCATGCTGCCATTTGGCAGCAGAATTACCTGCCTCAGGTGTGTCCAGAAGAGTTCCCTGCACAGAAGCCAAGGCTGGCACCCTCTGACAGTGTGTAGTTGCTACACTTGGGCTGCAGCACTGATGCATGCTGAGTGAGCCTCATTGAGCACTGCTGAACTTTCTGTCAGGTACACATAATCAGGATCAAACTGCATAAGGGAATGTTTTTGGGGATATAAGTGAAAAAATGCTTCCAATTTAACAAAGGATGCCTTGACTATCACAAGTTTGGTAAAGACTGCCTTAAATCACATTACTGCTTCAATGGAACTCAACACCTTGCAATGCTTTCTTCCCCCATCCCCTCCTTCCACACCACTCTGCTTTACAATCTCTCCAGGAAAAAGCTGGCGTTTCCAAAGGGTAATTCTTGTGTTCCAAAGAAGCCACTGTGCCTTGCTCCCACTCCCTGCACTTCTTTTGGCAGGCACCCACTAAGGTCACCAGTCAGTGATCCCAGTAACCAAAGTAGATCGTCACCCTGAAACTCATGACTCTGGGACACTGCAGCAAACCAGTTAAGGGTCTGTGGTAAGACAAAGGGAAGATTTTGTTGAGCTGCTGACCAATAAAATTAATTTTCCCTCTAGAGATAGTAAGGTGGATATCCTTAAATATCAGGCTGTTGAGAAATTTAATTCAACTCATGCCAGGAGTAAACTGCCTCATACATCGTTCTGCATCTGCAGAATTATAGCTAGATTACAAATTTAGAATTGACACTCTTCATTTTCTTTCCCAGGGAACTCTGGGGAATGTAATAGTGCGAATCTCCAGCAGAGAATGCTTGGATGCCCTCACCAATCGCCAGCAACCTTTTTGGAAGGGAGACCTGTAAGAGTTAAGCTGTTTCACAGGCAACCCAGCAACACACTTGGATTGGCCAACATGTTTTCACTCAGCCAAAAGACATGGCTAGTCTTAGCTGTCATGAAAACATGATGTATGTCTATTCAAATCCCACTAGCCATAGCCATGCATTGTATTTCTGGCTGCATCCCTATAAATATAGTGTGTGAAGAGGCCATCAGCTTGTTCATCTGTAAGCTGCTGCAGCAAGAATCTTTTATCCTTTAGGTGTCATTCAGTCCTATGACCCAAATCTAACCTACTCAGGGTCCCAGTCCAGCTTTTCTGGGTTCCCCAAATGGCCATAGCCCCTTCCCCCCACCCTCTTCAAACCAAACCACATAATTTGATGGTTCCCAAGATCATGGCATCCGGTCCTCTCACTTCCTGTCAAATAGATGGGGAAGAAATGGAGGTAGTGACAGATTTTATTTTCCTGGGCTCCAAGATCACCGCAGATGAGGACTGCAGCCAAGAAATTAAAAGATGCTTCCTCATGGGGAGGAAAGCTATGGCAAATCTAGACAGCATGCCAAAAAGCAGAGACATCACCCTGCCAACAAAAGTGCGTATAGTCAAGGCTATGGTTTTCCCAATTGCAATGTATGGCTGTGAAAGTTGGACCATAAGGAAGGCTGAGCACCGAAGAATTGAGGCCTTTGAATTGTGGTGCTGGAGGAGACTCCTGCGAGTCCCTTGGACCACAAGGTGATCAAACCAGTCAGTCCTAGAGGAGATCAACCCTGACTGCTCTTTAGAAGGCCAGATCCTGAAGATGAAACTCAAATACTTTGGCCACCTAATGAGAAGGAAGGACTCCCTGGAGAAAAGCCTAATGCTGGGAACAATAGATGGCAAAAGAAGAAGGGGACGGCAGTGAATGAGGTGGCTAGATGGAGTCACTGAAGCAGTCCGTGTGGGCTTAAGTGGACTCTGGGGGATGGTGGAGGAAAGGAAGGCCTGGAGGAATGTTGTCCATGGAGTCGTGATGGGTCGGACACGACTTCATGACTAACAGCAACAGCTTTTGTGCAGTTTTCCCCTATTCTAAAAGGTTGAAATGGCAGTAACAGCTTTCACGTACAACATGATATTTGGGGCCATTCCTTTTGTCTTTGATCAATCACACCACTGGAAAATAGCTAAGAGCTTCTCAAACTGAATTCAGTCCTTGGGTTAACAGAGATTCAGTGATCCTGGTTTAGAAATTAAGAACCTGCAAGTATTCTGGCCTAATTACCCATTTGCCACCAAGCACAGAACTGGGAACTCTGGCCTCCCCTTCTCTGCAATGAAGTGAGGTAGAAATGGGGACACCATTTTCAGAGGTGCAGGGGATCTGTAACCTGCTTGCTGCTATTCCCCATCAAAATTCACCCTACAAAACTTTTCTGGGAGACACTGAAGTTGAGGTTTCATAGCCACTTTGCATGGTCATTCAAGGGCTTTGCTTGCCATGCTGAGGATAACACTATACTCATAATACTATGGTAGGCATGTCATGAGCGGAGTGGGCTGGCACCGAGGGTCAGACTAGATGGCCCAGGAGACCCCCTTCTGACTCGCTCTCTTTTTATGTTTCTACTCCAGGTAGCAGGTGCTCAATGATCCATGGAATGGAAAGTATACTTACGTAACAGAGTAGACATTCAGGGGTTTATTTCCATAATAGCTGTAGGGGGCAATTAATCCACATAGCTGACATTCAAAAGTGCCTTGATGTTGGGGTTCTTTGTTGGACTCCATCTGGGAATGGTGGGATATGAAAACAAACCAGTATGGAATACAGGTAGTTCCTGGGCTGGAAACAGATGAGTGCCATTCCTGAGAACATCCTTAAGTCAAACTTGTATGCAAGTCAGATCACATGGGTAAGCCAAATGTTTGTCTTAGAAAAGTTTTATATATATATCTAAATATATATTTAGATATATATATGCATGCATGCATATAAAACACTTGAGAAACACTTCCATATTTATTAAAACATCTTAAACACAATATAGCATCATGATAATAATAATACAGTAATAATGAAGTAAACACAGGCACTGAAGAGAAAGAATCTGTTTACACGCATATAGTACTGAAAAAATTGCTGTATCTTGCCTCTTATGCTCAGCTTAAAGTATGTTTGAGCTTCACTGTCTGTCCATCTTAATTTTATTGTAAGCCCAATACAAAATAACTTGGATCTCTAAAAGTGATTTGACTTACCTGTCCCTCATTATTTTCTGAAGTTCTCTGATAATGGAATGACAGGACAATATAGCCTGGTGCCAGGTTATACATTCAAGACATTTTATTCCATGATGAATTAGACTTCATGGGTCTGTGTACAGGGGCAGAGCTAGTTGAGCACTGACTGAGCTTCCAGCTCGTTTCTTATGGAGCACAAGGCTCATGCAGAAGAGGAGGCAAATGTGTTGTCTGAGGTGCTGAAGAGTTCACTGAAGAAGATGAAAATATTTGGTCTAAGAAAATGGGTTCTTTTAGGGAAATATGTGACCACTGAGAGATGCGTTGCCAAATGTGTCCTTAAGGTAGCCATGACTATCTCTAAGGGAAATCCATAAATATCTCTAAGGAACATAGCTCCCTTTCTATCTATCTATCTATCTATCTAGCAAATTTGTATGCCACCCCCTTGCAAACAAGCCTCGGGCAGCTAACAACATATAAAAATACATGTATTTTAAAAATACAATTTTAAAAGCAATACACAATTAAAACTGGCCCATCTCATAGTCTAAAAAGTAAAAAAAATATAAATATAACAATGGATAACCATAAATAACAATATATGACAATATCAAATTAATAATTTAACAGTTAAAATATTTCTTAAATAAAAAGGTCTTCGCCTGGCGCTGAAAAGCAAATAATGACAGCACCAGGCGAGCCTCTCTGGGGAGCGCATTCCATAGGTGGGGCGCCACCACAGAGAAAGCCCTCCTCCGGGTACTCACCCTCCTTACTTCACTCACAGAGGGTTCCCGGAGGAGAGCATCAGCTGCCGATTGTAGGGGGTGGGAGGGCCTATATGGTCACAGGTGCTCCTTTAGGTAGCCAGGACCCAAGCCATTAAGGGCTTTATAGGTAAGAACCAACACCTTGAATTGGGCCCGGACTTCAATGGGAAGCCAGTGTAGCTGACGGAGAACTGGGGTGATATGAGAACCATGCCCAGTCCCCGTCAGCACCCTGGCAGCTCTATTTTGCACCAATTAAAGTATCCGGACCGTCTTCAAGGGCAGCCCCACATAGAGCGCGTTACAGTAGTCTAACTGGGAAGTCACCAACGCATGTGTCACTGTTGCCAGGCAGTTGAACTCCAGGAAGGAACGCAGCTGATGCATCAGCCGAAGCTGATGGAAAACGCTCCTCACCACCACTGACACTTGGGCTACCAAGGTCAGCTCCGGGTCGAGGAGCACTCCCAGGCTGCGCACCCTGTCTTTCAGAGGGAGTGCAACCCCATTTAAGACTAGGGTCAGGTCCCCCATTCTGAAGCTCGACCCACCCACCAACAGGACCTCCATCTTGTCAGGATTGAGCCTCAGTTTATTGGCCCTCATCCAGCCCATTACCTTGGCCAGGCACCGGTTCAGCATAGCCACTGCCTCACCTGGATCGGTGGAGAACGAGAGGTAGAGCTGGGTATCATCAGCGCACTGATGATTCCGCAGCCCACACCTCCTGATGACCTCTCCCAGCAGTTTCATGTAGATGTTAAAGAGCAAAGGGGACAACATGGAACCCTGCGGGACTCCATGGCATAGCTGCCATGGCGCAGAGCCATAGTCCCCCAGCACCACCTTCTGGAATTGGCCATTGAGGTAGGAGCAGAACCACTGCAAAGCAGTGCCTCCAACCCCCAAACCCGCCAGCCTATCCAGAAGGATACCATGGTCGATGGTATCGAAAACTGCCAAGAGGTCCAGTAGAACCAACAGGGACACACTCCCCCTGTCTCTCTCCCTGCACAGGTCATCGTACAGGGCGACGAAGGCAGATTCAGTGCCAAAGCCAGGTCTGAAACCGGACTGAAATGGGTCCAGATAATCAGTTTCATCCAAGAGTGCCTGGAGTTGTCCCGCCACCACCCACTCCAGCACCTTGCCCAGAAATGGGATGTTGGCCACCGGTCTATAATTGGCGACCACCTCTGGATCCAGGGAAGCCTTCTTTAGGACTGGCCGGACTACCACCTCCTTTAAAGGGGCAGGCACCTGGCCGTCTTTTAAAGAGGCGTTGACCACCTCCAAGATCCAGGGCACCATCCCGTCCTTGGCGCTCTTTAATAGCCAAGATGGGCACGGGTCCAGTAAACAGGTGGTTGAGCGTACCGATCCAAGCACCTTGTCCACATCATCAGGCCGCAAAAACTGAAATTCATCCATCAATGGGGGACAAGCCGGCATGGTTGGCCCCTCCCCAAGAGAATCTGGACAGTGGAGTCCAGCTCGTGACGAATCTGAGCAACTTTCTTCCTGAAATGCGTGGCAAAGTCGTCACAGCGGGCTTTCGAGGGCGGCACCAGATCTTTAGTGGGGCCAGGTTTAATCAGCCCCTGAACCACCCAAAAAATCTCCGCTGGACGGCATTGTGAGGAGGCAATGGACACAGAGAAGAATCTTTTCTTTGCCGCCCTCACCGCCACAGCATAGGCCCGATACTGGGCTCTAAGATGTGCTGGGTCGGATTCGTCCCGTGATTTCCTCCACCTACGCTCTAGCCGTCTACCAACTCGCTTCATCGCCTGTAGTTCAGGTGTATACCACGGGGATGAACGGGCTCTGCCCAGTTGGAGAGGACGCTTAGGAGCGATCGTGTCGATAGCCCTGGTCATTTCCCTGTTCCATATATCGACCAGGGCCTCAACAGGAGCACCAGCCTTGTCAACTGGAAAATCCCCCAGAGCCCTCAGGAATCCATTCGGATCCATCTGACTCCGGGGGCGGACCATCACAATCTGGTCCGCACCCTTACAGAGGGAGAGGCTGCTTTCGAGCTCAAACCTCACGAGGGATATTTTGGGCTTTTCACTAGAGGTAATATTATAGGGTTTCTGGCAGTCCACACGTTCGTAACCAGAAGACTATCTGTATAGTGACTGTATGCATGACACAAGAAGCAAACATCAATGAACGAAAGTATGGTTGCTTGTCATGTTGACCCAATCCAGTTGTGGTGATCGACCATTGTGAATAGTCAACCATTCTAACACACAATCATCTGTTCTAAAGTTTGGCATGATTGTTGTATCATCCAAGCCCAGACAACACAATCCATTCTAAAAGAAACCCCAGAACAAGTGAGCTGCTTGGGAAGAGCAGCAGTAACCACATGTAGCTGATGTCCATTCCCAGGCCTAGTTGAGAATTAGCCTTTCTGGCATGGGCAGCGAGCCATCAGCTCCTCAGTGCTGCCCTGTTTTTGAGCAGCCCTGCCAAGCCAATCCTTGGCTCCCAGCTCCTGACTGCATGGTACACTTCCAAGTAGGAGCTGTAAGCAGGTGATGGACTTTGTGGGACTGCCCTGAGAACAGGGCAACATCACCAAGCCCATGTTTCCCCTAATTCTGCCTGGAAGAAGGACACTCAGGTGAGCCAGGAGAAGATGGGTTTGGGGCAGTCCTACAAAGCCATGTCCTCCCGCCATGCCAGTTCTTGCCTGCACAGCTCCTCCCCAAGCAGGAGTCAGGAACCAGCTGGGAACGTGGCAATGTCCCTGAGCCTGAGGTCCCTCAGCTTGGCACTCTCCTGAAGTATGGAACTGCAACTCCCATCATCCTAGCCTACATGCCATTGGCATCTGGATAGCACCATGTTGGAAGCTCCCCGAAATGTATACTGGATATATGCATGTTTGTGAAATGAGGGGTGTCTCACATGAGACTCTTCATTCATATGAATGAATGATCCAGTCCTTGACTCAATGAATTACAGAGGTAATATGGGATAGTGTGCATGCATCCTTTTTTATTTTTATGTTCCTGTTTATTATCTATGTAAGAGCCTTTTCAGTTAACTAATACATTTATTTATTTATTAATTAAAACATTTATAGGCCATCCCATCACACCAAAGCCTCGGGGCAGTTTACAACCATTTAAAATACAATAATAAAATATAGTAAAACTATAAAACTATAACCATAAACAATATATCCCTCCCCCCCTCGGTGCACCTCGGCAACTAAAAAAAAAAAAAAAGGCTCTAGTTATACCAGCTCAGACCACATCCTTACATCCTGCTTGGTCCTTTGTTTTTCTGGGCAGCTCCAAGGTTAGCGAGTTCATAGCTAATTTTGGGACTCACCAGAAAACCTCACACCATGATTTAATACGAAGTTCTAGAGATACAGTGGCACATGTCGGATGGACTGACAGAGCCGCTCCCATTCCAATTTTAGATACGGTCCTGTTTTTCAGTGGGACAAGTTTTGTTTCAGCAACGGCTGAAGATTTCCACCCCAGACAGAATGACATGACAAGCTGCAAGAATAACCGCCGAGGAAAAATCCGCTCCAAAGCTGGCTCGACACCGTGACATTCATTTGCTCACTGTCAAGGAGTCGCTTAATACATGTATTAAGGAAGCATAAATACTGAATTACTCTGACAGACATGCCTAAACACATGGTTCAATTTGCATCAAAGAGAACTTCCACAGGCATACCTTTAAAAAAATCTTATCTAATTGAATTCATACTGGCACTCAGGATTTTCCCCTACAGGGTGTTCTCTCATAGTTATTTAGATATTAAACACAGGGAATATTTATAGCAGTGCTTTCCCACTACCATGATCTGATCCTGCCAGCAACAGCCGGCACCCCACTCCTAAGGCTCAATTCAGACTTCACACAAAATAATGGTTAAGTGGTTGTCAAGTGATGGAATGCGTTAACTTTAGGTTTGTATGATGTATGAACCGACAGACAATGGTCCATGGTCATTCAGAGAATTAGTGAGAAGGCGGACAACCAACTCAGAATCAAGGAGCACACCTGGTTCTTCCTTCCATTTTATCCTCACAAAAGACCTGTGAGTGTGGTTAAGGCTGACAGAAAGAGTGACTACTCAAAAGGCCACCCAATGAACTTCATAGCTATATGAAGACTCAAGTGAGACTTTAACCAGCAGGCAAAACTGCCATGAGGTAAGTTTTAGCCAGAAACATCAGGAAAGAGATCAACCTATGTTATGAGATCCTCAAGTGTATTCTTGCTTAAGAATATACACCTGATATATAGATATACAGAAATTTAGGGTGCTACTAGGCAAGCTCATTTACTACTAGCATGTCTTAAGTACAATATAAGTACAAAATAAGTACAGTAAGTACTCAGTTGCCTAACCCATTTTATTATTCTTTGTAATAAAAGCCATGACACCATGGCAGGGCCTATAATAAAACTAGGAAATAAGAGCAGATGTCCACAGTTGTTAATAAAAGTCTGTATATCTGAGTAGGCCTGAGGCCTTGTTTCACTGGGGGAAAATGTTTGTGCAGCAGCTGCATAGTGATATTCTGGAGGGGGAGGGGGATGCTCTGAATATTGCTAGTTGGAACCTACAGCAGGTAAATTTAATTCTGATCAGCTGGGGATTCTAGCTGGGTAGAAAAAAGCTCCCAGGAAGGCATTGTTAGACTGTGGACATTTAAGATCTTGGGGAGAAAGGAGAAGGTCTGCTGGATGATGTCTGGAAAAAGCTGAGAAGCTTAATGGCCAGTCTTTCCCAGCTTACATGGCTGGTGAATATCAGGAGTAGGGAGCAGGCAGTTGTGCCATGCCAAGAGCTTGCCAGAAGACAGTTATGCAAGCAGGCAGTAAAAACCCAGTAAGCCAGGGGTCCTCAAACTTTTTTTTACAGGGGCCAGTTGAAAGGTGCCGGCAATGGGCACGGGCCGCCAAGGCGGTGCGGGCAGGGGTGTGTGGGCGGGGGGGGGGCAGGGCGCATGTACACATGCAGCAAGGCACCGGCTTGCGAGCAAGGGGATCCTTTTCTTCGAGCGAGTCCAAAACAATCTCTGCACGAGCAAGCCCCCACCTTGCCGCATGTGCTGCAAGTCCAAAACCTCTATGGTGGGCTGGATAAATGGGCATGGTGGGCCGGATGCAGCCCATGAGCCGTAGTTTGAGAACCCATGCGGTAAGCTATCTAAGCAGCCAGTAATACAACAGGAGGAGGTTTGGGTGTCAGAGGAATGCCATGTTGAAACTGGACCTGCCTGTAAGTGTATTTGGCTGGAGTAGAGGTTTGAGAAATTGTCCTGAGGTCAAAGAAGTCCTTAAAGGCTTGCAACAGTGCCTCCTGAATGCCTGAGAGCAGTCTTCTGAAACTCCAAAACTAAATATTAGTACTCCCTCATGTACAAAAGATCCCTTTAACAAATGGCATGCATAATTATTTATAAATTATTCTTCAATATGAATAAATTGCTTTTTAAAAGGTGTTTATAAAAGAGTCTTTTTAAAAAGAATAAAGAACAGAACAATCTTTGACAAGCTAAATTTGTAACAAAACAAAACAAACCCTGACACCAAAGTAAATGGTTCCCTGGCCCAGGCAGAGGTGGCAAGGCAAGCAGCATTTGATTTAGAGGCTGCACGTGAACCCCCTGTGTTCACAGCGGGAGTGCCTGCACTTGTTTGTTGATAGGCTCAACAACCTCAGACTGGAATGTATCTATTTGTTGCCAGTGTTTTTGCAGATAGCCCACCACAAACTAGTCAGTAGTTCACCAGCTAATCATCTCTTACCAGTTGCAGTACACCAGGAAGGTCAGGAAGTATTCTAGCTGAAGTGCCCTCTGGAGGGCAAAAACAGAACTGCTTGATGTACACTGGATAGGCCCATGTTCCAGCTAAGTAATGGAAATCATGTGTGACAACCAATAAAAGATATGAACATGGCCATTAACACTGCAGTTGTGAGTCCATTACTGATAATTAGCATATTTTTATTTGCTGATTTGCTGATTTATTTTGGTCATGTTTAGATAGCCTTTGTTCCTTAGCTACGGAACAATTCCAGATCAAGCAAAGGGTTAGCAGAAATGAAACTGGCATTGGAGGGAAAGAAAGTGGCAAGCAACTGCACCCTGAACAGCAGATCTCAAAGCCCAATATCAGGCAGAAAATTCCTAGCAAATTCCAGCAAAATTTGGTCATGTTGTGTCTAAAAAAGCTACGAGCCCTCCCTTAACTCCTCGGTGGTGTTGTGAGGGAAAAAGCCTGTGCGATGTATCAGAGTGCAAAAGAGGCATCACATGTTTGTGGCCCTTGCAGTTCCTAGGCTATTTGAGACAAGGAGAGTACAGCCTGCCATATTTTCCAATATGCTCTTCTCCCTCCTGCAAGCATTTTACAAGGCCCGTGTACCACGCATATTCTTAAAAGAATCCTAGCAGCATTAGCTTCATACCCCTTTAGTAGCGGGGTGGGGGGGCACCTTTTTCTATCCACTCTCAGCATAGTTCCAATGTTATAACCCTTGGTTATGCTGTTCCCCATATAAACTAAAAAGACACAAATACATTTTCTATTTCTCATAAAGAAAATGCTCATATTAGCTGCTTTTTTCTACAGCTACACTACTTACTGCACATAGTATTTCAAGTGTTGATACATTTGTATAAAGACTTTTCAGAACTGGTAGTTCTATTTTCAGACCCTTTACTAATAATTCCAAATATGGAGTTTGTTTTGCATAATGTTACAACACACCAAAAGCACAATTTCCTCCATGTTACACAGTGGAGGTTACTACTAAGTAAATAATAGCATTGCAATGCGAGTCATCCACAACAATCTGTTTTTCTAAAGTCACAATCAGTGCAGATTGGCCTAATTTTACCCAACGCAAGCACTTCTTTACAATAAATCTCATTTGGCAGTTTGTTGTCCATTGCCCAACTGGGAGAGATCACACAAGAATTCTGCTTTGGACTGTACCATTTTGAATAATGTGGTGTCATCTATAACTTGCTACCACACTTTTAAATGGCACCTGTCTCAAAGCAGATCCTTCAGGGAGACATTGCTTACTTCCACCCACTGTGAAAAGTATCCATCTCTGCTCAGACACCTTGCTGAGCATATCTCTAAGTGCCACTGAAAAATCCACATTTGTCCTTGTGAAATGCATGCAGTGACCCACTATACCGGCTCTGAGATTATTTTAAAACACTTCATGTAAAATCATATTTGGAGACTGTGAGGCATTTTCCTTTAGAATAGTGAAGACAATCTAAGCTCCAAGTTAAATATTCTCTCAAGCAAAGGGGAAGGAATGATGTCTCATGAAGATCGTATACTTCAAAAGCTCACCAATGCACAATGCAACTGCCATCACTTAAAAAACAAAACAAAATCCTTGCCTTAATTTGAATTTTCAGCCAGCCAACCATTTTTTTAAAAAACCAAAGAAGTTATTCGTTATCTCATTTTATGCAATGGCTGCAAAATTATACACACGCCTGGGAGAAAATCCCATTGAACCCAATACAGTTGATTTTTGAGCAGGCATGCATGGCGTTGTACTAATACCACTTGCGAGACTTCTTTTCTTGACAGATCAGGTACCATCTCGCGAATTATATTAGCCTAATTATAAAAATACAAGCCTAATTATATTATTTACAAAAACAGTTATGCACTTAAAAAGGCATCCGCAATAAAAGGGGAGGTTTCACAGTACAAAGGCTGCACTTCCGTGCAAAGTTGTTTGAGAATAAATCCTACCAGAACTAATGCGTTTTACTTACTTCCAAGAAAACGCACAAAGGATCAGACTGCAGAGCGTAAAAGAAAAGGAGGTCGTTTTAGCTATCGTTCACTGACCCGTCCCTTCACAAATTAAAATCGCGTCACGTGCAATCTGTATAAATAACCCACCATATTCTGCTTCGGCATTGCTTATATCTCCATGTATACGTGATCCGAATTCAGTAGCTGCTTCCCGTTTCTTAGGCACGCTCGGATATGCTGTTGACGTCTACAAGCCTGAGGAGAATTGCTCCCCGCCCTTTTAAAGGAGCCGCACACTTGGTCTTGTGAAGCCAGCAGATGGTCACGACGCGGCTCCTGTTCTTTTGTTACGGACTAGGCTTCGCAGCCAGTCTAATGGTTGGGCGGGGGCTGTCCTAAAGACAGGGAGCAGTTCATCTGGTTGGTAGGTCTTAAGGACAATAGTTGTAAACTCAAATATATATACAGTGCCTGCATGCCTTCATTGCAATCTGAGCATCCAGATGTTTGGCCCAGATGTTCGTCTCTCCCTGCTTTGGCCTCTCACGCTTCCTGTCCGTGAGTGGCAGCCCGTGCATGTGCCAACCCTTCAAGTACTGCTACAGTAGCCGATGGAGCAGCCTCATGGCCCTTTCCCTTCACGCCAGACGTGGTCCAGTTTCCCCACACCCTGCTCACTGCCGCAGTGATGAGCTGCCCCCCCATGTGCACCTCCTACTTCAGCTATCACCTGATTGTGCATTATGACCTCCAAGAGTTGTATATTTCTTCCCTCCGCACGAAGCAAGGGCCTCGGGTCAGCCTTCAGCTAGGCTTGAAAATGGAACCCACGCTGCTACACGTTTTCAGCACCCGTTCCAAAGTCCTCGGCGTCTTCCGTAGGACCAGGGCTTTTTTTGTCATAGAACGCACTGGAACGGCGTTCCGGCACCTTTTTTTCACGGATTTTTCCATGTGATTGTGAATCGCCCTGTCGGGCGTAGCAGGTCGGCAGCAAAAAGCATTAAAATAGTGCCTGGGTTGCGTGTGTGTCGGCGCTGCTCAGAAGCGCGCTGTTCGACTGGGGACGCTGCTCAGCTTGGGATCAGTTGTGTGGTCACGCGCTCAGTGCTTACTGCCGGCGGCGACCATTATGTTTATGTGTGTGTAGAGTGACTGACCCCAAGAAGTGAGTTCCGGCACTTTTTTTTTTAACAAAAAAAGCACTGCATAGGACCATCAGCCTTTCCTGGAGCCTCCTACCTGTCAGCTCGCAAAAAGTGGCCTATACACTGTTGGATGTTAAAGGCAGAGGGGTCTGGTCCACCGTCTATAACCCATATGTTCTGCAGAACAATTACTCTGTTGCCCGTATTCCACAGCATCTGAGGAAGAGGGTAGTGGCCAGCATCCACTTTTACACCGATGAGGCTTGGCTTGGGGAGCTGAATGGGAGCTAGGCTACTGGAATACCACCTTCAATTTAACATCGAAGAGTGAGCCCCCAGCTTACCTCACTCTCAGCACACAGAAAATCAATACAGGCATTTACCTTTTCACTCGGGGACAGGGACTGTATTATTTCACCCAGGAAGGAAATACTACAGATGCCTCTGGCAACCTCTCCACCATTCACTACATTTTTTACCAGCAGCAGAGCCTCTCTTATTTGATCACCATAGAGTTTGTGCAGTTGCAGAGCTACAAGTTCAATGTGCATCTGTACCTTAACAGGAAAGGAGCCCTGCAGAGGCCTTTTTCGGAAAAAGATATAGAAATTCGCATTTTCAACAGTGGTCCATCCTTACTGCAGAGCTTGGTCTACGTTGTTTGGTTTATTCCCTTGCAACATCCTTTATTGCAGAGCAAGTGAACTTTCAGCTTGCAACTTTTGGATTCAAGGAAAGAAAAATTTGCTTTTTTTCTTAACAATATCACAGTTTATCTTCAGTTTGTGATCCACTAGGCCCTTTTCATTGGTACTGCTGCAAAGCAAGGTTTCCCCCACCCTATACTTGTACCTTTATCTTTTTGTACCTAAATGCAAGACTGCATTTATCTTTGTTGAAGTTTGTTAGTTTGGACCAAGGGTGCCAGTCTGTCCAGATGACTGTCATTCTTGATTCTGTTTTCTGTGGTGCTGGCAATCCCTTCTTGCTTCGTGACCTTGATAAATTTGATTACCCCTCTATTCCCTCAATATTTATTTATTTATTTAAAACTTTTATATGCCATCCTCTATGCATGTCATCTCAGGACGGCTTACAAACATTAAAATAAAAAATGAATAAACAATACAAATATAAAACAATATACAGCCAAAAATACATTAAATCAAGAGCGACTGAATGGTGGCTAGAGTGCTGGACTGGGAACCTGGGAGATCTGGGTTCTAGTCCCCACTCAACCATGATGGTCACTGAGTAGCTTTCTGCTAGTCACTAACTCTCGGCCTGTCTCACAAGGTTGCTGTTATGAGGATAAAAGCTGAATGGAAGAGAAGGTATGTAAGCCACCTTGGGTTCCTTGCAAGAGAACAAAAGATGGGGTATAAACACAATGTAATTTGTTGTTCAGCCGCCCCGAGGCTTGTCTGCAAGGGGGCGGCATATAAATATGTAAATAAATTAAATAAATAATTATATTGGATTAAAATGGATTCACTGCAAGGGTGAAAGTGTGCTTTATTCTTGAAGTTATTCATCCTTAACAACTGCATGTTACAACAAAGCTTTATAATGGACTCACACTGTAAATACACAGTAATGTCAGAAAATAGCAAAACAAACACATTGCAAAATTATGGTAAGTTTTACAAACAATGAGTTTTAAGAATTACAAATTAAGTTTACATCCTTTCTTTCTGACAAAACAAAACTCAAGAAAACTCACATAAGCCCTCACCATCTAAAATGTTAAATATGGCTGTATCTTAAGATATAAGGGATAAGAAATTAGTTCAGCTAAATCAGGTCTTTGTTTGGAAAAAAATGCAGCTATTTAAAATGCAGGATATGTGCATAAACATGTTGCTTCCCTTCCTGCACTTCTGTCATATCAAATGACAAGATAAACCATTTTCCGGCCATTTATTTTTCTGGCCTTGAGCCCTAGGTGCTGTCTGTTTCTTTGCTCAGGATGCCCAAACAGAACTCTATTGAAAAGTTCTGTATCAGTTGTAGACGCTGATCTGCAGGTTGCAAAATACCATATCCTGTGGATCTTATGAAACAGAAAATTCACCACCTCTGCTTCATCAGAAGGCTCTTCATAGACAGGTTGTTTCATGTCCTCATAGGCAGATGTAATTACAGCTTGGAATACATTGATCAAAAGACAGAGCATTACCATCATAAATGAAGCTAGAAAGAGACCCCCCAACAACCTATTGGATGTAAAGGCAGTGTCTTTAAAAGCTGAAACACAATACGAGAACACTGTCTGAGCAGAATGAGTCATTGTGTTATAGTTCCATTCATATTGGCCAAACACTAAATAGCCAAATGCCATATATGCAAAAAAGTACACTGCCACCACCACAGCCATAGAGCAGATGCCTGGAAGTGCTGCTAAAATGGATCTCTGGGCTAAGCGCACATCATAAAAAAAACGGGAATACCTGAGAGTTTTCAGAACAATAAGGAAGGCCAAGAAGCCCAAGGTTATCTGCAAAGCTTTATCAACATGGGAAACTTTATGGAATGGAATAAATTCATCTGGATTAAGTAAATATAACTCTATTATGATAGAAGCCAGTTTAAATTTGAAGGCAAGCAGCAAAAGAAAGAATAAACATACCCCCTTTACTCCAAGATTAATCAAATTTGAAACAGTTTTTATATATTTTAACCTTTGTTGTTCTACCACCCATAATTCATCAATGAGATAAAACACAAGAATATAACCAACAGCTATATAAAGAAACTTTTCCATCTTGCTTAGCTGCTTGAAAATGGGGAGTTTGTATGAATGGATCAACAAGCTTGTGTTAATAGGACCCAAATGAGAAATCTCAAATATAACTGAAATGCTACAAAATAAAGCTACATCTGAATTAAAAGTTGTCATCTCAACTATTAAGGCCCAAGTGTTTTCATCAAGCCAGCTACTCCTTTCCAAAATATCAAGTCTTTTTCTTGAATTATGCAGTTGTTCTTTTGGATTAACATTAAAAGTATATCCTCCTGCTCCATAAGTGTGGAGTTCTCCATATGAACTGTATTTCCATGGATCGGTGACTAATTGATAAGTGAAGCCTGAAAACTCACTGAAATTATTAGAAAGAGATTTATCGACTGGGTTTGCCCAAGAACCAAGATGGTCTCTCTGATCTTCTTGGTCAAGACCATACTCATGTAGGCAATGACTTTTACTAATCACAAATTTATTTACAAAACTGTGTGGGTAGAAACATTCTTTAGTAGTATTCTTTGCTCTTATTTGCCGCATTCTGGGTAAACCAAGAATTTTTGACCAAGTATCTGAAAGATAGCTGGGGTGGTGGTCATTGTGAATCAAGGGCAGAAAAATCTCCCTCAGCCAAATGTGAATGTGCTTGACTTTACTGATATCTGTAAGACCCAGAGATAATTTGTTATGAATATCTTGATTGTAGTAAAAACTAGTGGTGTTTTCCATTGAGTAGGCAATGTTGAAAATTAGGATTAAAAAGACAAAGTGACATATAACATCCCTTATAAAAACAAAAGCTTGGTGTTGAATCTTCTGTCTTTTCTTAAAAATTGTGATTCCATCCTCTTCTAAGGGCTGATAATGCTTGGTTCCTCTCATTCTAACTAGATCATAGTGTAATTCACGCATATCATCAGCATTCATATTTATGTCACTCAGTTTAATCTCTAAGAAGGTCTCCTTGCTTGACCATGAAATACTTTCACAGTATTTTGGATAAAGTGTCTTCAAGGCTGAAAAAAAGAGGATGTTTAGGGTTTCAAGCAAAAACATACTCATACCCAATGTGATGGTACATGCTAATAGCCACTCTAATGATGTTTCATAGTCATAGGACAGACCGTAGAATATTATAAAAAAAGATGACACTGTAGAAATGACCAAGGCCAACATCCATGAAGCATACCTGTTCCACCATGTTGCTGTTGTTATTTGCGGCCTTTGACAAAGGAGCATGCTGGCAATATTTAATGGGCTTACCTGGAGAGATGTGTCCTTCTCCACATAATTATTTCTAACATTGTTGTTGCTACTGGCATCTTGCTGCATGTCCTCTTCTGGTGCAATAACATTTGCATCACCTTCAGAAATTGTGCAGTTGGACCAACCTTTTGCTGTCTGTCTTACATTTTCCAATTTGTAAGGATCTGGGACACTGAAAGAGCTCTCTGGGAAACTGAGCCCTAGGCCTTTAGAAACAGTTTCTACAAGGTACCATTTCTGCAGACGCTCTTTCCAATTCCTAAGGTTTCCAGACATGAAAGCAGAACATTCCTTAGGCCGAGCCTGAGTTATGTTCTGTGGAGAAGGTTCCTCCTGGGAATATTTGAGCAAAGCTGCTATAATCATCTGCAAAGGAATAGAAATGAAAGCACTTTGAATTCCAGTTAGGATGGGTTTCAAATATTCTAGATGTTCAGAAAACATTCGTTGATCCTTGTCGACACTGAGTAACATAATGTTGACAAGCAGGGTGCAAAGCAGTATTGCTAAACAACAAGATAGTCGTTGGAGTCTGTTCCAAGAACCAGTGCAGACATGAGCAAAGACAGAGAGCCACAAGTGGCTATCCACCAGGTCACTGGCCAGGCTTATCAAGAAGAAATCCATCTTGTTTAAAGGTTCAGTTGGGTGAGCAACAATAAATGACCTCTCTATTAGGCCATTGTCCTTATCAAGGGCAAGCCATTTTCGGCACATGAACATCCAAATCTGTTTCGTATATATATTTTCCACTTTGATTCTACTCACAAACCAGCTAGGAGAAGAACCCACATTATTGTGCCAGGCTCGAAAGCAATAAATATCTCCCAGGTCATTCTTAGTAGTCAGGAGAAAAGTATCGACAGCCCCTCGAAGAAAAGTCTGGTGTTCGGGGTGTCTTAAGCAGTGTATGTCACTGACCATTCTTTCTCCTATCAATTGAACAAAAACATCAGCTGTAGTTCCTGCTCCAAAATGGCTGCCTGTGTATATGGTGATCAGGTAGCACACTTTGTCAAAGGGGTCATTGTCTGGCAAGACTATGACATGGCCTTTACTTTTCATATCAGCCCTATCTTTGTTCATTGCCCAGAGGGCCAAGAAGATGTATACCACAAACATGAAAAGTACTGTCAACATTGTTACTGGATTTTTGTGAATCCGAGTTAACTGGATATTTTTTATAGCTATTGGAGGGTGTGGAATTACTTTTCCAGCCAAAAATATAATGTCATCATTATACTTTCTTTTTACATTAGGGTTTGTAGACCTTGAAATACGCCTGTTGCCTGTACAAATGCAATGCAACTTTTTCCAGTTGGTCTGTGGACCAAGGCTGCAGAAGCCTTCTTTCTGATGACTTTGAAGACCACCCAGGTAGAAACAGTTAGCACTGAAAAGAACAACACCAATGATCAGAGTACCTTGACTTCTTGCATGAAGGTCTAATTGAAAAACAACAGAGATGTTTAGCTTTTCTGTTGTGCTGCCTTGAAATATGGATCTGAGCAATGTCTGAGGAAGACAAATTATATAAGGGGTCTGAAGTACACAGTCACTGTAACTGAGAATCTTTTCTTTTGGTATGGCAGGCTTGTTATGGGAAACGTTAAAAGACATGATAGGAGCATGACCATCCTTGAGATCTAGGTATATAAATACCTGAAAAGTAAGCTCCTGCTTTGTCACAATCTGGATGAAAATATCTTTGGACAGTATGTGTACTTCAAAGCTAATTTTTCCAGCTGCTTTTGAGAGCTTCCTGTCATATCCTATCGTCATCTCAAAGATGGAAGTCCTCTCATCTTCTCTAGTCATGATCATTTCAACGACATCAGGCATGATTCCAATTATTTCTCCATTAGATTTCATTCCTGTCATTCTAAATCCAGTCACCATTGTACCAATATCATCTGTATGTAGCAACCATGGAAAAGGGTTCTTGTAAAACTCATAGAGAACAGTGGAAACCACAGTATCCACTGGTAATTTGCCATTCTTCTCCTGCTTCATTCTGGGATAAAAACAGTTCTTGCGGTCTTTTCTCTTAGGGAAAACATGAAAAACATCCCATATTTCATCTTTCTTTAATGTGATGGTCCAGTTCGCAGCTTCCATAATAGTTTCATTTTCTCCTGGAACTTTATGTTGTAAGACTAGGTCTGTTAAAATCTGGATTACAGAGATAGTTTCCTTAACCCCAGTTCTGTGGACATTTCTGTGTTCTAACAGAGAAGCTTTCAGAATGTTGGACAGCCCTGCCAGAATAGCAGTGCCAAGAACCTCTATTTCCCTAGATCCTAGCTCTTCAATGCTATGTTTTTTCAGTTCTTCACTCACTTCTTTGAGTTTTCTGACAGCAAGGAGCTGTGATTTCCTGTTGATTTCAGTGACTTCCTGTGTGATTTGAAAAATACATGAGATGATTTGGTTTGCCTCTATTATATTTGTTGTAGGAATTTCTGAAGACTTATTTAGAAGGATTTCACGTAGTTTGGCCTTATAGAAATGAACTTGTTGCAAAGCTTCTATATCATTTAAAGTAGAAGCCACCATGTAGACAAAAGAAGCTGCGCTAAAATAATCCCCATTTTCAAGAAAATGTGTCATTGGTGCTCTTGGGCCACTAGTTAAGCTATTCAATTCATTCAGAATAACATTTGGTTGCTTGCCTTTTAATAGACCATGCACTGTTGTTTGTAACGTTGTCTGGGAATATGCTCCAAGTGCATCGTATACTTCAACATGTATAGTCAACACATAGTGCTTAGAGGGTACCCCAATAGGTAAATACAAAGGTGGAATTTTAGACAGTTGACCAAAATACACAATCATCCCTAATGTACTGTTCTCTAAAGAAGGCATTCTAGTAATTTCTGGTATACCCAATGCTGCTTTGACTTTATATGTAAGAGGTGAGTTTTTATCTTTAAACCCCCTACAGTGAATAATAAATTTTGTTAGCAATGCCATTCCTATGGTAGGGTTAAGTACGCACTCTCCACCCACTGGTGGTGAATTTATAGAAAAAACATAATAATAGAGTGAGGATGTATTCCCCCACATGCTCACTTTTAAAAGAAGTGTATACAGTTGCTCTGTCACATTGATAAAACTTAAAGAATTTATACATATGTATGAATTAGTTCTCCCAGTTGTAGTCTTGGAGTCCCAATCAAAACGTATCTCAGTGGAGCTTCCTGAGAAAAGTGACCAGTAGTAGAGTAGTTGACTAGATTTTCTGCAATTGAGACACCTGCCAGAAAGACAAAATCTTTGTGTTGATATTACTGATCTACCACAGTTTTCAATGCAAGTGACATTCAGAACTGGGGCAGAACCAGGCCGCACATGGACTGTTTGTTCAGCCTGAGCTATTTGGCTTCCTTTCCGAACTACCAGGCGAAAATAATAAACAGCATTTTTCTGAAGTGTGTCAGGCAGCACTGTCTGAACTGGATCCGAGGATGCTGACCATTTCAGATTCATTTGTTCTGCATGACATTTCCCATTTCCACTTAGTGTCATGGGTACATAGTCTGCTTTCTGTTTCGTGCAGAACCAAGTGAATGTCAGTCCTTTGAAGGGCTGCTCTGAACCAGGGTCAGAGGAAGCAGATCCATCCAGAGTCCACTGGCTGGAGGAAGCAACGCTTCTTACATTGCCTCCAGCAATGACAGCCACAAGACTGCCAGACCCAATCTTGACAAACACTGAATCAGAACCTTCCGCACTTCCCAAAGGATCAATTGTGATTAATTTTACTGTCAAATTAAATACATACAAGCCATCCTCTAAGCTTGAGCCAGGAACTTCTAATGTTATAAGGTTTTTTCTTCTAATGCCAGGTGTATGAACAGGTTTTGACCAGTCTGGAGTAGCCCTCATATTTGGAACTTTATAGATTTTCCAGATTATCACTTTTTGTTTAGCATCAGAGCAATTTATCTGAGTATCACTAGACAGAGTAAATGGTACCCCTTTACTAAAATATAAGACACAATTAGTGGGATCTGGTTTCTGTATTTTAACTTTCTTGATTAAACACATTCTTTGAAGGCAATCCACTGAGGACTCCACAACTTTTGAAGCATAGGTGTTGACAGTAGCTTTCAAAATAGCATAGGTACGTCCATGTCTTGTACAGTTTATTTGCGCTACAAAGCCTGCATAGAGAGCAGGGTTAAAAGGTAAAGCAGAGTGAGGAATAAAATGGGCAGCATTTCTGACATGATCTGTGTAAGTATAGCTGTCATTCCAAAAGAGGTATTCTTTCCTTGAATCCAAAAGTTGCAAGCTGAAAGTCCACTCGCTCTGCAATAAAGGATGTTGCAAGGGAATAAACCAAACAATGTAGACCAAGCTCTGCAGTAAGGATGGACCACTGTTGAAAATGCGAATTTCTATATCTTTTTCCGAAAAAGGCCTCAGCAGGGCTCCTTTCCTGTTAAGGTACAGATGCACATTGAACTTGTAGCTCTGCAACTGCACAAACTCTATGGTGATCAAATAAGAGAGGCTCTGCTGCTGGTAAAAAATGTAGTGAATGGTGGAGAGGTTGCCAGAGGCATCTGTAGTATTTCCTTCCTGGGTGAAATAATACAGTCCCTGTCCCCGAGTGAAAAGGTAAATGCCTGTATTGATTTTCTGTGTGCTGAGAGTGAGGTAAGCTGGGGGCTCACTCTTCGATGTTAAACGTAAGGTGGTATTCCAGTAGCCTAGCTCCCCATTCAGCTCCCCAAGCCAAGCCTCATCGGTGTAAAAGTGGATGCTGGCCACTACCTTCTTCCTCAGATGCTGTGGAATATGGGCAACAGAGTAATTGTTCTGCAGAACATATGGGTTAAAGACGGTGGACCAGACCCCTCTGCCTTTAACATCCAACAGTGTATAGGCCACTTTTTGCGAGCTGACGGGTAGGAGGCTCCAGGAAAGGCTGATGGTCCTACGGAAGACACCGAGGACTTTGGAACAGGTGCTGAAAACGTGTAGCAGCGTGGGTTCCACTTTCAAGTCTAGCTGGAGGCTGACCCGAGGCCCTTGCTTCATGCGGAGGGAAGAAATATACAACCCTTGGAGGGCATAATGCACCATCAGGTGATAGCTGAAGTAGGAGGTGCACATGGGGGGCAGCTCATCACCACGGCAGTGAGCAGGGTGTGGGGAAACTGGACCACGTCTGGCGTGAAGGGGAAGGGCCATGGGGCTGCTCCATTGGCTACTGTAGCGGTAGCGCCAGCTTGAAGGGTTGGGACATGCACACCAGCCCAGTTGCACAGGCTGCCACTCACGGACAGGAAGCGTGAGAGGCCAAAGCAGGGAGAGATGAACGTCTTGGCTAAATACCTGGATGCTCAGATTGCAGTGAAGGCATGCAGGCACTGTACAGGAAGGTGCTACACATGGCATTGTGAGGCAGTTTGAGTCCCAAGCAGAATGCATGTCTCTTTGTGCTGGATTAGGGCACAGTACCGTCCAACCTGACCAGAGAATCATGTTGTGCATAAAGGTAGAGCTCCAATACCAGCAACACTGAGAGGACAACAGTTCTCTCTGTTGCTTCCCAGTCCTTGAAACAAACCCTGCAACTCTTAAATAATGCAGTTTGGTATCTCCATCCCACAGACATGAGGTGTGAAGCTGGTTGTCCTCTGGCTGATAAATATGATTTTGCTGGTCATGGCAGGTGACCAGTAATGGTGGTAGCAGTAAATAAGGGGGTATAGCTGCTGCATATTGGAAATACCCAGAGTATAAAAAAAGGAGGTGGGAAACCAATAAGTAGTACATCCTGAGGGTGAGTAGCCAGTGTCTCCCAGTATCCCCAACTGTCATAGAGTGAATGACTGAGCAAATTCTAGAATACTGGACATCACTAGGCAACAAGTGTCCAAATTCTCCTTGATTTTCAAGGGACAACCTGCCCTGAGTAGAGGGAAACTAGTACTTCACAGGATTTGGAAACAATACTATTATTGAAGTCTGAGATAGCATTTGCCTTTTTTGGAGCCTCATCACATTGTTGATTATATCCAGTTTGTAATCTACAACAATATCACACCCTTCTCACTTGCAGTATTCTTGAGCCATGTATGCCTCAACTTGTAATTATGCATTTGGTTAAATTTCATTCTGTTTTCAGTCTCAGGTGTCATCCTAGCAAGATTGTTTTGAGCTTTGCTTTTGTTTTCTGGGGTATTCACTATCCTTCCCAATTTTGTGTCATATAAAAATCTTACAAGCAAACTTGATAAAAAGATGACATTAACTGAAGGCCCTAACTTTGCTTTGAATAGATGTCTCTAAGAGCACATGTC